>JANDEH010000013.1:22275871-24675871 GCA_024610705.1 Tetragnatha versicolor | reverse complement strand
AGGAAAAACAAAAACACGGACGAAGTGAACAGAAACCGTTAATATAGGGCAACAAACTTGTGATGCCACAAGTCGAAATACTAAAACCAAGATTCTAACAGCGTAAAAAAGGCCAACAGCGCAAGCCAGCTACTCACAAAGGAAGAGAGCATTCCAAGCAGATGGTAAAGCTGGCACCACGGAAATGTCGTTGACTAGGTTATCCATATTTTTTCTGATGTAAAAAGTTTCAAGAAAGTCTAATTCATGAACAGATGTGCATCTCTGTATGATTCTAGCTGTATCAAAGTTAAATCTATGTCCACTAGCCCATGACAAGTTGAAATTTACAAGGGTTAAGGATAAGATTCCTGATTTAAATAACTGGGGTATATATGAAATACAGTGTCAGTGTGGTTTAGCTTACATAGGCCAGACAAAAAGGGCCTTCAAATTTCGAATAAAAGAACATCAGAACTGTGTGAAAAAGCAAGAAATCCGGGGTTCATCCATTGCTGATCACTCATGGGCTAGTGGACATAGATTTAACTTTGATACAGCTAGAATCATACAGAGATGCACATCTGTTCATGAATTAGACTTTCTTGAAACTTTTTACATCAGAAAAAATATGGATAACCTAGTCAACGACATTTCCGTGGTGCCAGCTTTACCATCTGCTTGGAATGCTCTCTTCCTTTGTGAGTAGCTGGCTTGCGCTGTTGGCCTTTTTTACGCTGTTAGAATCTTGGTTTTAGTATTTCGACTTGTGGCATCACAAGTTTGTTGCCCTATATTAACGGTTTCTGTTCACTTCGTCCGTGTTTTTGTTTTTCCTCTGATGAGGGAAGCCTTCTTAGGCTTCCGAAACAGCTGTGAGGGCTTTTTATCCTTTTTTCGTATTTGTGTCTTTAAAACGTCGTCTTTTTCTCTTTTAAAAGGATAGAAATATACCCGCTGCCTCATGCTCGTGAAGAGTTAAATAGCTACTTCCAGCGCTTATAGGGCCCCTGGAAGTAACAGAAACATTCTGGATAAAAATCTTATCTTGATGTACAAAATCCAACACCTCATTATTGGCCAGAAAGCCCGATGAAACTATTGATGCGTTAAGCATCATAAGTTTTGTCGCAAAATCCTCCCACGTTCGGAGACTCATTATCACTCCTTCCCCAACCGGTTCATCTCTAATAGGCCAGTCAATAACGACATCGAAAATTGCAAAAAATCAGGTATACTCCTGTTCATAAAAAATGCAACACCAAGAAGGAATTGTCCGATCAACTTGAAATTTTCAGGGCATGTTCATTATGGTTTAATTATCAAATGATACCAAATTCAGACTTATAGCGCATGCGCGAGCTGAGCAGCGTCTTCTCAACTACTGATTTATTTGTATATTTGGGGGGGCTGTAACGGGACGTTAAGGGCTTGTAAGAAGGTTGTTTACCGTTGATTATCTTGTCATTCGATGTTATTATATCCCTTAGACCTTAACGGATGTCATATGAAACTTTAACATAGTTTTAAAGGAATAATGTTAGGCTTCCCGGAGGGGTGTTTTTCACACTGTTTTACCGCTGGTCAGAAGAAGGGAAACCGGACAATATTGATATGGGTTTGAAAGCAGAGACCCAAAAAGGGTGAGCCGAGTTGAAAATTGGGGTCTAGACCCCTTATAGTCACGTCAGCTTGGGATGAAAGAGGCTTCATTCGTATGGCAGTGCCGGATCATTGAGTGACTTTTCGACATGTTTCAAATTGTTAGAATACTGTTACAGGTCTATCATTGTCTGCGATATCAGTTAATTGGTCGCCATTGCACCAAAATTCACCAAGTATCGTTTTTTTACAGCGCTCCATCTATGGAATTCCATCGGTGCATAAAGCTACCATGGGATCCACAAAAAATATTTTCGCAAGATTACTCATAACAAATTGTCCTTTTAAAGAAATCCAAAATCAATTTTGGTTAACATGACACCTAAATTGGGTTTGGACGCTATGCCGAAAATCGCAATTTTTGGAGTGTTTTATCTTGAGTCTGTGGTGAAGAAGAGAAGTGTTTTGACCTGGAGCACTATTGGGTACCATGGGCAATCTCATTAGATAAAAAATGAGGGCAATCTCATTTCTTAAAAAAATTTCTAAAAATTTTTGGAGCCAAAAGTTATATCCTACATTTGAAGCGATCCTGAAGCTGTAATTTATCAGAACAAATCCCGTACACTTGTTTTTTGGAATGTTCCAAACTCACTTTACATCCAATAAAGACATTTTCTTTCTCGACAAATTTCTTCATCCAAAATTTCACCTAAGGAGCTTGACTAAAATTTCGTTGGTTTGTCATCATGCTTAAAATGCTTATTATGTTGCCAATATTGGCAAACTTTGGATTTGGGATGACTCTTAGATGAAAATCACCTCCTCAATCAAAATTTCAATCTGTTTGATTCGATGACCTGTCGTATAGAGAAGTGGTCCCCAACCTTTTTACCACCGCGGACCGGTCAACGTTGGATAATTTTACCGCGGCCCGCTGGGGGGAGCATTGATTGTTTACATTCTAGATTATTTTGATTTATTAATTTTAATTTAATTGCATTTAAACATGCTTTCAAAATAAAATACAGTTATACCAAAAAATAAATTTAAAGTAATTTATAATACATTATTCATTCATTAATTTGGAGTATAAAACTAGGAATTTAAATTCATTTTCAATGAAATGGTCGGCCCGCGGCCCGGTACCATTTGATCCACGGACCGGCACCGGTCCGCGGACCGGGGGTTGGAGACCACTGGTATAGAGGATATCATTACAGCGCGTATGGAAGACATTAAACACCGATTTTCGATATTAAATTTTATTCATTTGTTCTGAAAATTATATCATTTATTTGTATCCACAAACATCACTTGCTGTGTAAATTTCATCAAAATCTAACAAGTCCTTCATGGTGTTGCATTTTTTATGAACAGGAGTATAGTTCCAATTTTTGTCTTATATTGTTAGGACCCATCCCAGTAGTTAGTAACCAATTTTGCAACCCTGAAAGCCCTGTGGCTAACTTCGCAATCCTCAAAAAACCTCAATTTTCCGACTTTTTTCAGTTTTTGGCTTATAACTAATATAAAATGCATCCGCACGAAAAAGTTTTAAATGTATCTTTTAAAGTAGATAAAATTTGCAATAATTTAAGACCATCCCTAAGTTTATACTTCCCAAAGATTCCGAGTTACATCTCTTCAAAAATGTGCAATTTTTTCCCAAAATTCAAAATTTTGAGTCTAAGTCGCTTTTATAGCAAAAAAAAAGCAGGGCTGGTAAAGTTCACGTAAATGCGCTAGATTCGGAGAACGATAAGCGTTACCGAAATGATTTTTGGATTTTCGTTCTTTGGAGAACGCTATTGCTTGAACAAAAATGCGAGTTGCGAGAACGTTAACTTTATTCCGAGAACGAAATTCACTCAGGATTTTCGTGAACTTTATTCAGAGAACGAAATTCACTCAGGATTTTCGTGAACGTTATTCCGAGAACGAAATAGACTAATTCAGAGTTTCTCAAACTGTGGGTCGCGACCCACTGGTGAGTCGCCAGTCAGTTGCTGGTGGGTCGCGAGAAGATTTTGAATATTTCTGAATATACAGGGTGTCCCACGAGAAGTGGCCCAACCCTTTAACTTTTGAATCCCTACAGATATAATCATGAAAGTGGGGTCTAGGTATAGTAAAGTGACCATGCTCTATCTGATGAGATAACTTTCAACGCCCTCTAGCGGAAAATTTAGGAGTTATAAATTTTATTTTAAAAACTTTGTGAGGTATGAGAAAAAAGTCAATGACTAAGTTGTAGAGCAGCATCGATTTAGTAGGAAAAGACACCTTAAGCAAAAAAATATCTTGAATAAAACCCGTTAAACGCACGCTCAATTAGGTTGAAATTACGTAGATTTTACTTCTTAAAACACTCCTCACAAGGCGAAAATGAGAAATTTTTATTTTTATGACTTAAGTAAATGACTAAAAGTATTATTAGTTCATTAAATTGAAAATTTTTCATTTTTGCCTCTTGAGGAGCGTTTTAAAACGTAAAATCTACGTAAATTCAAGCTAATTGAGCGTGCGTTTTAGGGGTTTTATTCAAGATATTTTTCTGCTTAAGGTGTATTTTCCTACTAAATCAATGCTGCTCTACAACTTAGTCATTGACTTTTTTCACATACCTCACATAGTTTTCAAAATAAAAATTATAACTCCTAAAGTTTCCGCTAGAGGGCGTTGAAACTTATCTCATCTGATAGAGCATGGTCACTTTACTAGACCTAGACCCAACTTTCATGACTATATCTGTAGGGGTTCAAAAGTTAAAAGGGTTGGGCCACTTCTCGTGGGACACCCTGTATAGTATATTTTTTATAAATTTTACAGATGTGTTATTGACTTTTGAAATTTATCAAATTACCAAATATAGTAAAAAGAATAAAAATAAGAGCAATAAGAAAAATACCCTACCTGTATCGAATGCAAAAGACAATTAATGTATTGTAATTACATACTAGGGGAGAGTGGGGCACATTCGCACAAAAAGTGCATTTCGGCATATTTCTCTGGATCTAAAGGAGATATTGAAACAAACTCGGATTCAAATGAAAGTTAAGACCTTTCCCGATATTTTAAAACGATAATTCGTCGCATTCATCTAGAATTTCTAACCTTTATCATCAATCTAAAAAACGAGAAATTTCGTGCGAATGTGCCCCAAGGGTGGGGCAGTTTCGCACACGTGTGGGGCACATTCGTACAAATGCAAAAAATTATACAATAATCATTTTTACAAACTAAAAAGTTTTTTGTACTTTAAAGTAAGGATAGTTAAACTGTTCTAATTCTAGAAATAATCTACTCAGATAAAATGAGACAGCAAGTTTATTCGCAAGCATTGATCTTCGTCTCCTGCCGAGGCACCGGCAGACAAGGTTTATATGCAATCGAAAAGGCTAAGCTGTTGCCACACAATAAGAACATAATAAGAACATTAACATAGAATTAAACCTCGCAATTCAGTTACAACATCCCCTTCTTTGTTTTTAAAAAATTAGCCATAGAATAAAATAAAATCTTTGTTTTTTAAAAATTAGCCATAGAATAAAATTACAAACCTTGCAATTAACTTAAGAGATATTCTAAAGAGAAAATTCAAAGCACTAACTTAGTACTAAAAGTTCAAAATTACAAAATAAGACACTTGGATCTTTTCAGTTCAAAAGTCGGAATCTTCCGTCTTCAGAATGTCCTTTCTCCCAAAAGTTCCAAGAAAGTATCAGTTTTTTAGCGCCAGTTTATCACTAGGCGCTCGGGAGGCCGACGCTCTCTGGCTGACCGTCGGAGAGGCGGATGAGGCACTGGGGGAGTAGCACTCGCAGGTTGAAGGGGAGACTGGTATGATGGATCAGGGGATTGTATTGGTTGCCTAGAAGACTGGGATGATTGACGAGGAGACTGGGATGGTTGAGGATCCTCTGGCTGGGGAACAAATACAGGAACGTTCCCTTGAACTGCATCTCTAGATGGCTCAGGCAGGGGAGACACATCATATTCCATATCAGGAACGGGAGCAGGAGTTGAAGGAGGCTTGTAAGGGGGTACACTAGGTGCTCTTGGCCTTAGTTGATTGTGATGGCGGACAAAGCTACCCGCAGTGGTTGAGACCTCGCACATCACAGTTCCGATAGGGCGCACGACCATTCCTTGCACCCAAGGGGGACCATGGGAATATGAACGCACCCAAACTGGTGTTCCTGCTCTGAACTTTTTACTAATGGGATGTTCATTCTCCTCACCAGGACTTGAAGTTATTAGGTCTTGCATCAGGTCGAGTCGTGTTCGAAGAGGGCGTCCGAACATAGCCAGGGCTGGAGAAATCCCAGTTGATGCCGACGGTGTATTTCGTAGATTAAGAAGAAGACGTGACAGTCTCTCCATGATAGAGCCTCTTGTAACTTTCTTGAGTGCCGCCTTTACGGTGCGAACGGTCCGTTCTGCCAAACCATTAGATCGAGGATGGTAGGGTGCTATTCTGATGTGAGTGATACCGTTGCTTTTCAGAAAACTCCCAAATTCAGCACTGCTAAAACCAGGCCCATTATCGCTTACTAAGCTTTTTGGTATGCCGAAACGCGCGAAAAGAGATCTCAAGACTGTAATCGTGACCGATGAGCTGGTACTCGAAACAGGAACCACCTCCACCCATTTCGTACTAGCATCAACGATGATCAGAAGCATTTGCCCTTCTACCGGACCAGCATGATCTATATGTATCCTTTCCCATGGTTGTTCGGGAACTGGCCAGGATACATGTTTAATTGGTGGAGCAGAAGCATTCTGTTGGCAAGTAGCGCACCCCTTTACTCTTGCTTCGAGATCTGCATCGATTCCAGGCCACCATACATGTGAGCGAGCTAGCGATTTCACAGCAGAAATACCTTGGTGGGCTGCGTGCAATTCATCCAACACAAAATGCCGGAACTTGGGAGGTATGAAGACACGTGAACCTCTCAAGATGACACCTGACTCCACGGACAACTCATCCTTCACCTTTAGGAAAGGGTGTAATATCGCCGATGCTTGTTTTGGGAATCCCCTTGATATGTACTTCATCAACGTACGTAACTCTGAACATTTCTGTACTTCTGTGGCAATCATATGCCTGGTAACTGGACAGTCATCGAAGCTTTGTAATAACAAAACTGACTCTGCTGGAACAGGTGGGTCTGTGTACTTGGTCAAAAGCGGCAGGCGACTGCAGGCGTCAGCATTTTTATGCAGGCTACCTTGACGGTACTTAATCTTGTAAGAGTAAGCCGAGAGTGTGAGAGCCCAACGCTGGATTCTGGCTGCAGCCACGGATGGAACAGGTTTTTCTTCTGACAAGAGGTTAACCAAGGGACGATGATCAGTTAGGAGGGTAAAAGTTCGGCCTAACAAGTATTTCCGGAACCTCAGAACTCCGAACACCAGAGCAAGGGCCTCTTTTTCAATGTGACTGTAGTTCTTCTCAGCAGGGGTCAATGAGCGAGAAGCAAATGCTTCAGGTCTATCCCCTGAATCTGTGTTGTGAGATAGAACCGCACCTAATCCGTAGGGACTAGCGTCACAAGCCAACACAACTTCCAGGTCGTTATCAAAATGCATTAACAACGACGAATTTTTCAAGGTTTCCTTAACCTTAAGAAAGGCTTCGTGTTGCTTGGCTTCCCATCTCCACGGTGTCTTGTTCTTTAACAGCTCATACAAGGGAGCTAAAAGGGTCGCCATGTTGGGCAAAAACTTTGCGTAGTATGTAACAAGCCCAATAAACGAACGCAACTCCTCGACGTTCCTTGGATCTGGAGCTTTGACAATTGCGTCGACTTTAGACTCTACTGGATGAAGTCCATGTTTGTCAATCCGATGTCCAAGATATTCTACAGATGATTTGAAGAATTGGCATTTGTCCGGATGAAGTTTCATTCCAGCTTCCTGTAGCCTTAACAGGACAGCGTTCAGGTTTTCCCAATGATCTTCCGCATTTTTGCCATAGACCAATACGTCATCCAGGTAACAGGAAGCCTTGAGATTTTGTAAAATCTTGTCCATTTCCCGTTGAAATATTGCTGGAGCTGAGGCCACTCCGAACGGAAGTCTTCGGTATCTAAACAGACATTTATGTGTATTGATCACGACCAGATCTCGAGAGGCTTCATCTAGTTGTAGCTGGCAGTAGGCGTCCTTTAGGTCCAGCTTCGAAAACACCTTTCCGCCACTTAACTGGGCAAAAATATCTTCTATGTTGGGAAGAGGGTATCGTTCCAATTCAGTCACCTTGTTGGTTGTAAGTTTAAAATCACCGCAGATTCTAATGTTTCCATCATGCTTGAGCACAGGAACAATTGGAGCGGCAGATTCAGCCGTCTTCACTGGTTCAAGTATTCCCTCTTTTACCAAGCGTTCAATTTCTTGATCGACCTTTTCTTTCATCGCATAAGGAATCGAGCGAGCTTTGAAAAATTTCGGAGTTGATGAGATTTTCTTCTCGAGGTGTATCTTGACATCCTTTACTAAACCCAATGACGGAGAGAATAAATCTTCAAATTTGCTGATCAGGGTTTTGAGATTTCTTTTAGGTTCTGGTTTACCGTTTATGCTGTTACAGTCGCTGGTTTCTTCAAAGATCGACATCAGCTGCAGGGGTTTTATCCAATTGCGACCAGCCAGGTTTACGTTTCCTTGTTCCACAATGATCAGTGGAAGTGAACAGGATTTTGAGTTAAAGGAGACATCTACTTGAGTCTTACCAATAACTTTAATGGGGTGTCCCGTAAAAGAGTTCAACCTAACACTTGTAGGTTCTAAATAAGGTAAGTGTTTTGCAGATTTATACACACTTAAAGGCATCAAAGAAAAAGGAGCACCGGAATCAACTTCGAAGACAAAAGGCTTACCCTGAATTAGGCATTCAGCAGTAACAGGGGGTGAGGAACTTCCAACTTGATTGACGTTGTGCATAGTGTAAGCCACGGGAACTTCACCTTCTGCCTCTTCGGTTTGCAAACTATGCACACGCGATTTCTTGTTTTTCTTAGCCCTGCAAACTTTTGCGATGTGTCCTACCTTCTTGCAATAGTGACACGTTGCCTTCTTAAACCTGCAATCGCTTGATCCATGCATTCCTCCACACCGGTAGCACTTTTCAGGTTTATCAGCATCCTTCCGTCTATTTCTGGAACGCACTTCCATCTTCGAGATCTTGTTAACGTCCAGTTCTGTAGCCATTCGAAGATTACCGGCATCTCTAGCTGCTGCTTCCATCGCGTTAGCGATTTGTGTGGCTCTAGGCAGGGTCAGGATAGGTTCTGCAAGCAGCTTCTTCTGTATAGCTTCGTCATGAATTCCGCAAACAAACCGATCACGTAGCATGACGTCCAACGTAGCTCCAAAGTTGCAATGTTTGGCTAGGCGTCGAAGTTCAGCAATAAAGTCGGCCATTGATTCACCAGCTTTCCTGGTCCTTGAGTGGAACTTGAATCTTTCGACGATCTCCGAAGGTGGTGGCTCAAAGTGGGTATTCAGCGTGTTTATGAGCTGTGGCAAAGTTCTAGCCGTCGGGAGCTGAGGCGATAGGAGATCTTTCAAAAGGGCGTAGGTGGCTGGCCCGATCACAGAAAGAAAAATGGCCCTCTTTCTTTCATCAACTTCAATTTCGTTTGCAATAAAATACTGGTCCAGGCGCTCTGTATACTGGCTCCAAGATTCCACCTGCCGATCAAAAGCGCTGATCGATCCAAAAGCTGCTGCCATACTTGTCGCTTCACGTAGATTCGAATTCAAAATCCCGTCGCCACTGTTCTAATTCTAGAAATAATCTACTCAGATAAAATGAGACAGCAAGTTTATTCGCAAGCATTGATCTTCGTCTCCTGCCGAGGCACCGGCAGACAAGGTTTATATGCAATCGAAAAGGCTAAGCTGTTGCCACACAATAAGAACATAATAAGAACATTAACATAGAATTAAACCTCGCAATTCAGTTACAAATATTACAAATATACAATAAACAAACATACAAATATACAAATATAGAAATATTTGGCACTTTTAGATATTTTTCCTCTAAATTGAAGATTTTTTTACAAAAAGAAAACAGCTTCAGAAAATATTGAACATCTAAGTTTTTTATGAGGAAAACAATTGTAGTAATGAAGATTATATTGCACATTGACATACTTCACATAATATAATTAGTTAGAAAAAGTTCAACCAATATTTTAACTGTCAGGTTGTATTCCAAAGGAAAGTGAACCAACAGCTCAATTATTAACCTCTGAAACTGACGGTTGGGGAACTTTTAATACGATATTATCTTTTTGTATGAATGTTGAATCATTACTTACTGGGAAAATAAAAAGTTTCGTCATTAATTTTAAAGTTTTTCATCATTAATTTTAAATAAGCATCATTCAATTCCAAATTTCCTGTTTGACCAACATAACATGATTTTCTTTTTAGTAGCAAATTCTACTATAATAAAATCACTTAAGTCCAAGTCAATTGGTATTGAACAATTATCAGGGACATTATTTTATTTCTTCAATGTCTAAATCTGGGTCTAAATTCCTTAAAACTGAAGCTTTCTTTAAGATGTTATTTTCTATCATCAATAAATTTTGAAACAATCGCAATAAAAAAACAATTAAACTTCAAGTTATTAAATAAGCTGCACTTATTAACATATAAATCACTTTCATAATCAAAAATGGGAAAGATGAGGCATATTCGCACTGTCCGAATCTGCCCCATCTTTTGGTGTACGAATGTGCCCCATCTACCAGTTCAAGCTTACCACGTCCCAACAAGATATTTATAATTAAAGCAGGAAAATAAAAACCTTTCTAGAAACTTACTTTAGTAGTGCCTCTACTGAATAAAATGCTGAATGTCCACTTGAGAGTTATTTTTGATTGATATTTTACGCCAACAAAATGAAAAGAAAATTTACTTTGCTGCTTCTAACGCCAGAAAATTTCTAGTACGTATACAACAAAATGGCTCAGAGCTTTGAAAATTCATGCAGGAGGTGGAAGTCATGTTTCCATCTACTGGTATTTTTTTCAGATTTTTAAATTAATAATTACTAGGGGAAATGCCGTTTGTCCGAATGTGCCCCGTGTGCGAAATAGCCCCACTCTCCCCTATGTGTCACATTAATGTGCTTATAATGCAAAACTAGTCGGTTATTCAAATAAAATTTGATTATAAACATAGAACTCCCCATCCCATCCACACCGGGGGGAACAATGCAATTTTTAAGAATTTTTTTTAGGAAATAATGCAACTGCAATTTATCCCAGATTACTAAAAAAACAAGTTAAAACCCAGTTTTCAAAAGTCGAACTTCAAAATTTTCTCTGGGGGAGGACCCCGGGACCCCCTTTTTATTGTGGAGCTCATTGTTCACTCATAATTAAACTATTTCATACACTCAAATTCATATACTCACCCTTAATTTTTTTAAAGTTAATTTTTCTTCAAATACAAGCATTTAATTTATTATCCTAACTAGTGATGGGCAGGTATCGATACCAAATACTTAAGTACTCGATACCTATAGGTATCGAGTGTATTCGATACCCACAAAAGTATCGATACTTTATTGACATATTTCGTTTTAAATTTTTCAATGAAGTAATCTTTATAATACCTACTGTAGATCAAACGCAGCCTGTTTCCGTTTTCATTTTGCAATGCTCAAACCCAAGTCGTTATCATCCGCGAGAGAAATTTGACGCGGCTAGGTTTTTCCCCCGCCAAATCCTTCGCCTCTATCCACCTCCAGGCCCGTAGCTACGGGACTTTTTGATGGATCGCTTTCAGTTTTTTGAATATTAGTCTGATTATGGATAGGCCCTAAAAAAATTTTCCCTTCAGGTTCATTTCCCGACATTGAAAAAAAAGTACTCGATACCTATAATTATTCGATACCAAAGTATTCGATACCTAAAATTATCGATTTTGCCCATCACTAATCCTAACGAAATAGTTGGTGACCAAACCCCCTCCCCACGACCAAAGTTAAAATTCTTCTCTTGGGGGGACTTGAAATAATTAACTGAAGATGAGGAGGGTCGCGTTAGATTTCGCTTCTAAAAAGTGGGTCGCGATGTTCAAAAGTTTGAGAACCCCTGGACTAATTATTTTACGAGAACGAAAATATGGGAACAAAAATCGCGGTACCGGTAATCGAACCCAGAGGTAATATCGTTCCCTGAATTTCGTTCTCAATTAATGGAGAACGATTTTTTTTGCATGAAAACGTTCTCCATTTTTGTTCTCCCTTTGTTTTTTTTCTCATTCTCACCTTTGCATGGTGGTGGTGAGTGAGAGTGGTCCGCTACTTACCGGAAGTGCTCCGTAATTAACCGGAAGTGGTCCTAATTTAACCGGAAGTGGTCGGAATTTAACCGGAAATGATTTGATTTGATTTATTTATTCATCCACCATACAGATTAAAAAATCCCTTTACATGGTAGGGTAATACAAAACACACAGTAAAATAAAATACATACAAGTAAGATATAAAATACACACAATACACAAATTAAAGATAAATTGAAAGAAAATCTTTTTTAAGTCTGACAAATTTATCATAGAAAATATCGCTGTGATCCGGTAGGCTATTTACTTTTAATAAACTGGTTTATAGATTGATTTTCTAAGTATTGTTTTGAATAAAAAGTTTTAATTAATAGAATTTTTTTCCTTGTATTATAGCAGGGGGCGTAAACTTATTTGTTGTAGTACAGTAGGGCAATCAATATTGTTTTTTAAAATATTAATGAAAAACTTAAATATAGCCAATGATCTTCTACATTCTAGAGCAGCGGTTCCCAAAGTGGTCCATATGGACCCCCAGGGGGCCACAGCGACTTTCAGGGGGTCCACGGGCATGAGAATGAAAATTTGGGGTCCACAGAAACTTCTAGGGGGTCCACAGCCACTTTCAGAGGTCCTCGGGAAATTAACTTTTAAACTAATTTTTAAAATTTAAATATCAGTTTGTTGATATTTTAATGTAGATAATCGCTTTTTACAATTGAATGTTTTTATTATGATTCTACTTTGGTAAAACTTAACTATCAATATTTTTTTCTGCTATGGAAAAACTCATGAAGTTATTTTTAAAATTTATAAATGCTGTTCAACATCAATGTAAATGCACATATTTTTTAATGCTCGATAAAAAACACATTTTTTATTGCAAAAACTTTTTTCAGTATGATAAATTAAAACTTAATTTCTATACCGTATAATTTAATTTATTTTCATAGTTGAACTTGAAAATAAAAGTTGTAAAAAATAACATGTCATATATTAATTGTAATTATTTCTGAAATTTCATGTTTGGGGAATGAATAACTCCCTCATAAGCCATTAAATTTGACACGCTTGCGACCAAAACTTATTGTTAATTAAGTTTTTGTCTTGAAATGTAGTGAGCTATATTAAAAGTTTAGATTTGTTTTTATTTTCAACTTTTAAAATGTGTGATTATTATAATTTCCTTAAAAATATTGCGTAACCATATTAATGGCAAAAAAATGTAAAAGTGTGAAATCAAATGCTTATTATTGCACGAAAAAACACTTGAAAAAAATTACAAAATTAATGTTTGGTTTGAAAAATGTAGTATAAACATTAGATTTTCAGCTACTTTTAGAACGGTCTCTAAGACAGGGGTCCACGGGGTACAAAAAAGGTCGTCAGGGGGTCCACAGGCCAAAAAAGTTTGGGAAACCCTGTTCTAGAGTAATAGGCTGGTCAAAAGAGGTTTTGAATTTAAAAGAAATATGACGTAGAAAATTATTCTGTACTTTTTCTATTAATTTAATTAAAGATTTGCTTGAAGGATTCCAGATCACAGTTCCATATTCCAAGATAGGACGAACTAAAACATCAAAAAGACTAAACATTACATTACTATCATTAAAATTAGAAGTTGATCGTTCTAGGATTCCAAGATTTCTATTGGCTCTTAATGTGATTTCACGAATATGCAAATTAAAATTAAAACCTGATTCATAGATAACACCAAGATCTTTAATATTGGTTTTTCTTGAAATGACAGTGTTGTTTATTGTATAATTATGTAAGTAGGGATTTAATTTTCTGGTAAAAGTTATAACAAAACATTTTTCAATATTAAGTAAAAGGTTATTTTGGAGGCACCAGTTATTTAGATTGTTAAGTTCAGTTTGTAGAATAAATTGGTCATCAGGTGTAGATATTTGTTTAACAATTTTTAAGTCATCAGCCTTTCTCTGGTCTTTATTTAACCGGAAATGGTCCAAATTTAACCGGAAGTGGTCAGATTTTAACCGGAAATTGTCCGAATTAAACCGGAAGTGGTCAGAATTTAACCGGAAATGGTCCTAATATAACCGGAAGTGGTCGGAATGTAACCGGAAATGGTCATTATTTAACCGGAAGTGATCCGAATTAAACCGGAAGTGGTCAGAATTTAACCGGAAATGGTCCGTATTTAACCGGAAGTGGTCCGAATTAAGCCGAAAATGGTCCATATTTAACCGGAAGTGGTCCGAATTTAACCGGACGTGGTCCAATCTTAACCGGAAGTGGTCCAAATTTAACCGGAAATTTCCGTATTTAACCGGAAGTGATCCGAATTAAACCGGAAGTGGTAAGAATTTAACCGGAAATGGTCCATATTTAACCGGAAGTGGAACGTTAAAACCGGGCTCGATTTGGCCGGAACGGCGTTCCGGAACCTCTTTTTCGGGGAAAAATATTATTCTATTTCAAGAGTCTGCAAACTACGGCCCGGATGGAGCCCGCGAGGGGACCAATAAATTTACCGTTCCGGTACCTCTTTTTCTAGAAACCGAGCCCTGTTTAAAACTATATTTCCACCAATTTTGGTAACTCTTTCACAATCTGAACAATTCAGGGTTTTTTCCCTTTAACAATACCTTTACTATAACAATTGAATGGGTGGCTGTAAAATTAGCCGATGGGTGTGTGAAAACCTTTTTATTTAATGCGAAAGCTGGTAGTGCTACATTTATTGTCATTAATTTAAACAAGGAATAATGATATTACCAATAAAAAATCCTTAAACCGATCATTTAACTACTAGCCATATAAATTTCAACTAATCACAATTAGTTTCTTAAAATCAATGCTTCTTTTTTCTCGTTTTAATGAAAATATTTGCTTATAGGGTAATCACTAAGGAAATTTGGAACGACATGTGTTTTCTGCACATGGTCTCCTAATTTTAAACGACCGCGAGATCCAATCACAAACAAAGAAAAGAAAAAATGATGATGAATCGGATCTCACGTCATCAGTAGATGTATGTATATCAATATCTCCATACAAAATTTTTTGACTTACGCAATTTCAATTGTAATCTATGGCTATTTGTAATCTACACTGCTCAAAACAATTAAAGGATATTATTTACATGGTTTCAAGCATTTTTAAAAAGCTAAATACATGCAGTTATCAAAAGAAAAAATATTTTCACTTTTTTTATCGTAATTGCGAAATTGGAGAATTCTTTGAACAAGCACATTATATCTCAAAAGCACTCTGTCTAAGCATCAAAAATCCAAAGAAATGGATAATTGCTTGTGATTATCTTGTTACCATATTATTCCGTCCTGACTTCTTTTAACAGGTCTTTAAAGACAAAAAAAGCTTAAAATTTTAACAAAAAGTCTGAAATAACTTTTTCTGCTTATCCTAACGATAAATAAGATGCGTCTTTTTAAAAATTCTCTAAATGATACTTTTCAGAACACAGTTATTAAAAATTAGAAGAAATTTTTAACTTTTGTGAGATCCTAAAAAATTAATAATAATGATACAAAAAGATTAACTTAATCTATGGCTGTTAGAAGTGCATTGGGTTGCGTTCTTGTAAGTATTGATTTTAAACCGGGAAATTTGTGTTACGAAAAGAAAAATTACAAAAGATCCCAATCGGAAACATCGGTAGTTCAAATTTCAGATTGAATCTTTGTTTGAAACATCTAGATTACTAGAAAAAGGTATCTTGTGGATAACTTATTCAGGCAAACTAACAAATGAAATAAATGTACAATTTTGTTACTATTTTTCCGAAAAGTTGTCATAAGTGAAACTAAACAAAACTTAGCTTATGTGTTTATTTTTTTGTGTTTAAAGATAAAATTTAAAAAAAAGAAAAAAACATCAAAAGTCACTCTAAATATTTCTAAAGAAACACTCATCGACGCGTGTGTTGAGCTTGTGACAGTTAATGGGCGCCCACTGTCGTTACTTGAAGATTCAGGGTTCCGGAAAATTTTAAACCCCGTTCTGGAAGCAGTGTCCGAAGTTTCAGTCAAACAACCTGCCTCGATTAACAGACGCAATATAATTCAACACATAACCCGGAAAGCATTTGAGTTAAGAGGAAAAATAAGTGAAGAAATCAAAGACAAACTGGTGTCCATTAAAATAGACACAGTTACGCGCTTGGACCGACAACTCCTAGGAGTTAATATACAATTCACCCAGGGAGGAAAAATAGTACTCCGAAATTTAGCGATCAAAGAAATATTTGAAAGCCACACAGCCGAAAACCTTAAAAAAGAATTACAAGAAGTCCTCTTACTGACCACTCCCGGTTAAATACGGACAATTTCCAGTTAAATTTCGAGAATTTCCGGTTAATTATTATGGACTATTCCGGTTAAACATTTACCACTTCCGGTTAAGATTCCAACCCATCCGGTAAAGTTGCGGACCACTCCGTTGAAATTCCTGACCCTTCCCGTGAAGTTCAGAACCACTCCGGTGAAGCTACGGACCACTTGAATAGAGAAAATTCAATAAAGTTGCGGGTCAATCCGGTAAAGTTGCGGATCCATCCGGTAAAGTAGATGACTACTTCCGATAAAATTCGGATAATTTCCGCTTAAATTGGGACGTCTTCCGGTTAAATACGGATCATTTCCGATTAAATACGGACCACTTCCGATTAAATAGGAATCATTTCCGATTAAATACGGACCACTTCCGATTAAATAGGGATCATTTCCGGTTAAATACGGACTATTGCCGGTTGAAATTTGAGCCCTTCCGGTTGAATAGGACCATTTCCTGTTTAATATGGGCCATTTCCAGTTAAATACGGACCATTTCCGGTTAAATTCGGACCATTTCCGGTTAAAATAGGACCACTTCCGGTTAAATACGGACCATTTCCAGTTAAATAAGGACCATTTCCGGTTAAATAAGGACCCTTGCCTGTCAAATTGGAACCACTTCCGATTAAATATGGACCATTTCCGGTTGAAATTTGAGCACTTTCGGTTAAATAGGACTATTTCCGGTTTAATATGGGCCATTTCCGGTTAAAAACGGATAATTTCCAGTTAAATACGGACCATTTCCGGTTAAATTCGGACCATTTCCGGTTAAAATTGGACCATTTCTGGAATATGGACCATTTCCAGTTTAATATGAAATATTTCCGGTTAAATATGGACCAATTCCGGTTTAATGTGGTCCATTTCCAGTTAAATACGGACCATTTCCGGTTTAATAGCGACCATTTCCGGTTTAATATGGGCCATTTCCGGTTTAATGTGGGCCATTTCCGGTTTAATATGGACCATTTCCGGTTTGATATGGGCCATTTAAGGTTTAATATGGGCCATTTCCGGTTAAATAAGGACCATTTCCGGTTTAATATGGGCCATTTCCGGTTAAATTTGGACCATTTTCGGTTTGATATGGGCCATATCCGGTTAAAAACGGATAATTTCTAGTTAAATACGGACCATTTCCGGTTTAATGGGGACCATTTCCGGTTAAATACGGACCATTTCCGGTTAAAATCGGACCACTTCCGGTTAAATACGGATAATTTCCAGTTTAATATGGACCATTTCCGGCTAAATAAGGACCATTTCCGGTTTAATATGAAATATTTCCGATTAAATTTGAGCATTTCCGGTTAAATAGGACTATTTCCGGTTTAATATGGGCCATTTCCGGTTTAATAGGGACCACTTCCGGTTAAATTCGGACCATTTCCGGTTTAATATGGGCCATATCCGGTTAAATAATGACCACTTCTGGTTAAATTCGGACCATTTCCGGTTTAATATGGGCCGTTTCCGGTTAAATAAGGACCATTTCCGGTTAAAACTAACAATTACCGGTATATATGGACCACTTCCGGTAAGGTGCGGACCACTCCACACTCGCACTCACCAACCCCTATAAAGGCGAGAGAAAGAGAGAACAATAATGGAGAACATTTTAATGCAAAAAAATCGTTCTCCAATAAGTGAGAACGAAATTCAGAGAACGATATTACCTCTGGGTTCAATTACCGGTACCGCGATTTTTGTTCCCATATTTTCGTTCTCGTAAAATAAGTATAGTCCACTAAAAATAGCGAAAAATAGGGCCGAACCTCAAACAAATTGCAATAGAAGGTTTCTCAACGGTTTTCACTTAGAAATGACCTCAATAATAACATACTAAAAATCGGCCAAAATCGGCCGGGGGGAAGTTTAATTTTTTTCTAATTTTTAAAAAATGGCCGAAAAAAAATTATAAAAAAAAACAATAATATAGACATGTGATACATGTTTATAGGTTATTTTTGAGTGCTGAAACCGAATATTGCATTTAGTTTAGAAAAAATATTGAAATTTCAATTTTTAAAATTAATTAGAATAATTAGCTATATGAAAAAATTCAAAACCCCCTAAAAACCTAAAAAAAACATCCAAAGAGATAAATCCAACGGTTTTCATTTAGAAATGACCTAAATATTAACATAATAAAATTTAAAATTTTTAGGAGTTAAAGAAGTTAAATTTTTTTTCAAATTTCCATTTTTTTTGCGAAAAATGCATTTTTTTTTCAAATTTGTGCAAAAAACTTTAGAGGCTTTTGAAAAGGTCATTTTTTGGTGGATATTGTCCACAGATAGTTATATAATGGAAAACCGGTGGAATTGACCCTCAATGAATTAGTTAATTATTTTATTTAAAATTTTGAAATTGGTAAAATGTAGTACAAATGTGAAAAAAGGTAATACTTAAAACTTAGGAAATGCTTAAAATACATGAACAATTTCATTTTTAAACTTTCCAAAGCATGAAAATTAATTCCCAAAGACACAAGTGTGAAAGTGATTCCTATAGTCCTACGCACCCTTCTGCGGGTGATTCAGGGGAACTAACACCTCAACCGCTTTTAATGAAAAATATTTAAGCATATTTTCATTAAATTTTGGTCCTTTAGGAAGGGAAGGCCCCTTTAAGAATTAAATGCGTAAAAAATAACAGAAAAATAATGCAAAATAACCTATTTTCACTACTTTTTTGCATGTTAGGGAGTTAATTACCCCTAAAACTTTTCCATTTTATTCAAACTTAAATATTTTAGAAACTTTAACCTTTCTTGTCGACTTGGGAGTAATTTAAGTGTAAAGGTAATGCTTTTCGACTCTGAAAATCGAATTCAAAGTCATTAAATCATCGAAAAACGTAAACGAGGGGGTGGGGTTGTTCCCCGAAAATCTGAGGATGATGGAGAAAAACCGGGGTCAGATTCGGATTCAGGGGGTCATTCTACATAAGAATCTGTAATAATTCACATTTAAACACTAGTGTTATTTCCCTTTCAGTTTTCCCAAATTTACCCCTAATTTTAATATTTCAAATTTATATATTTTAGCATATTCTTTTGAAAATACCTCAAACTGAAGCCTTTTTAATGTACAAAATGAAAAATACCAACATAAAAATCTAAAAAATAGATTTGGTTCAATAATATGACGTTTTTTGGTTTTTGCAGGAAAGCTAACTTTCAAGGCGTTGTTCTTCGATCTCACCTGAAAAAATGCTGATATGCCCCCTATCACTTTGAGTTAAAAAATGTGGATGGGGTCTAACTTCAAGCCAATAAAAATTACTATCAAATGAGATAACAATCATGCTTCTGAGACGAATAGTTTCAGTTTTATAGCCGAAAAACTACGATTTTTTGCTAAAAATCACTGTTTTTCTCAACTTTGACCTCAATGAGGCGGGTCTTAATATTATCCGATTGAGCTGAAACTTTGTCAACACTATTTTCTAGCCTATTGGCACATTTTAGGGGGTTGCCATCGATGATCCGGTGAAAAAAAATTTTCCCCATGTTCCTTGCGACCACCCTAATGTACACCGTACACCATTCCTTGAGTCCAACGCGTAAGAAAGCTGCTGGATATGCCTCAATAGGGTGGTTACAAAAAATCAACTTTCGAAATTCTTAGGTCTTACCCCCCTAAAATGTGCCAATAGGCTAAAAAATGAGATTGGCCAAGTTTCAGCTCAATCCGATAATATTAACCCGTGCCTCATCGAGGTCAAAGTTCAGAAAAACAGCGATTTTTAACAAAAAATCGTAGTTTTCGCCCCACAAAACTGGAACCGTTTGTCCCAGAAATCTGGTTAGGGTGTCATTTGATAGGAAATTTCATACACTTTAACTCTGAAGTTACGGAATTTTATTTGCTAAAACGGATGGGGAGCTATTTAGAATTTTCATAGTAAAGGTCCGTGAAAAAGCGACTTCATTGCTAGAAAACTGGAACATTGCAATGTCACAAAAAACTTTATCCTCCGGGCTTTTTCTATTACTTTTGGTCCCAATAGATAGAAAATGAGTTTTTAAACCCCCTTAGGGAATTCTAGGGTATAATTTCAAACCCCCTAGTGTTTGAAAAAAGGAAAAAATATATAATTTTTTTAAAATTTTTAAACACGCATTTTGGGACTGAGAATGTGTGTGATAAAGTTGGTCCAAATGCATTATTAAGGGCTTAATTAGATAGAATACCAATAATATAGGGTTTAACCTTTCCCTATAACCCCTATAATCTAAGCGAAAGAAGCGCGACTGCGAGGTTTTGCTAAACAAAGGGTTTAATGCCCATTAAAGTGATAAACAAAGCTAAATTACAAAATTTTCACAAAAACCTCTAGAGATATGTCATTTGGTGTCAGAAATGACGTTTGAGATTATATATGTGGGTAAAATTATAATAAAAGAGTACTTCCGACTCAAAATGCTAAAAAAATCCTATATTTACCAAAGTTACATGTTTTCAGCTAAAAGTGATCTTAGAAAAATGTATAAATTGATTTTAATGTACCTCGAAATTCATTTGCCTATCGTTCAAGGAAAACTATTTTCTTGAAAAGTATAGTAATGTTTCATTATATGTTTGATCTATAACCTAATTACTTAATATTTTGTTCTTCATTCGTCAATTGTGTTTACACCTGTGTGAAAGGAGACAAAATATCATGTAAGTTAATGAAATATTAAAATATATTTTTGATTTCACAGTAAATGTTTCTATGCTTCTCATAATTAATTTTTGTAAAAAAATCATAAACAAGATTTCTCGGAAAAATAACACTTAAAGACACTCCAACAGTGTATTCTCTGTAGTTTTCACTGGATTTTTTTAAGGGCAACCAAGTTACTGTCCTAAACCTAAAGTTGAATAAACCCAAATTATAGAAAATCATTATAATTATCTAAAAACTTTTAAAACTATTTTTTAAAAATTACTTGGTAAAATTTTCTTCCTTCTCACCATGTGTAGTACACAGAAAGAAAAATTTTGTAATCATTTATGCATACCTTTCAAAAAGGTTATTTTCCTTGAACGATAGGCAAATGAATATCGAGGTACATTAAAATCAATTTATGCATTTTTCTAAGATCACTTTTAGCTGAAAACATGTAACTTTGGTAAAAATAGGATTTTTTTAACATTTTGAGTCGGAAGGACGCTTTTATTATAATTTTACCCACATATATAATCTCAAACGTCATTTCTGACACCAAATGACATATCTCTAGAGGTTTTTGTGAAAATTTTGTAATTTAGCTTTGTTTATCACTTTAATGGGCATTAAACCCTTTGTTTAGCAAAACCTCGCAGTCGCGCTTCTTTCGCTTAGATTATAGGGGTTATAGGGAAAGGTTAAGGCCCTATATTATTGGTATTCTATCTAATTAAGCCCTTAATAATTCATTTGGACCAACTTTATCACATTCTCAGTCCCAAAATGCGTGTTTAAAAATTTTAAAAAAATTATATATATTTTCCTTTTTTTCAAACACTAGGGGGGTTTGAAATTATACCCTAGAATTCCCTAAGGGGGTTTAAAAACTCATTTCCTATCTATTGGGACCAAAAGTAATAGAAAAAGCCCGGAGGATAAAGTTTTTTGTGACATTGCAATGTTCCAGTTTTCTAGCAATGAAGTCGCTTTTTCACGGACCTTTACTATGAAAATGCTAAATAGCTCCCCATCCGTTTTAGCAAATAAAATTCCGTAACTTCAGAGTTAAAGTGTATGAAATTTCCTATCAAATGACACCCTAACCAGATTTCTGGGACAAACGGTTCCAGTTTTGTGGGGCGAAAACTACGATTTTTTGTTAAAAATCGCTGTTTTTCTGAACTTTGACCTCGATGAGGCACGGGTTAATATTATCGGATTGAGCTGAAACTTGGTCAATCTCATTTTTTAGCCTATTGGCACATTTTAGGGGGGTAAGACCTAAAAAAAGTTGAAAAAAAATTTTCCCCATGTAACTTGTGACCACCCTAATGCCTCAACCATGAGTTAAGCCTCCCTGGCATTTCATCGATCACTTGCTCAATCGTTTTCGTAAGTCTGTCCATAAGCCTGACCAGAACTTGTGGGATCTCCGAATCGTGAATCCTCCTTTTTGTGTGAACAGTCGAAATTCATCTGGGTCCATTCTCTGTTGAAGTTGACTCATGTCCTGCAGGTAAAGACAAGCACTCTTGGCATAAAAAAAGTTTCTTGCCCCCCCCCCTCCTCAGTCACATCTTTTTACTTATGCGGCAAACCCGTGAAGCTTTTCGCTGGTCCTGGTAATCAGATCTTCTTAAATCAGTGTGTTAGTTTAATTTCTATAACTTTACAGTTCTGAAAAAATATAATTTTTAAAGTATAGCAAATATCTAAAACTGTTAGGGATGCGAGTTCTGACACGCCCTTGGAAGCTAACCGAGTTAAAAAATCCTCTTTCTCCATTGCTTTTATTTTCTAAGGTAAAGTAAGAACTATGGGTCTTATAAAACTAATCTAAGACTTATTAAAGTTTTATTTTAGACTAAAACTTGCAATAAATTAATATATATTTTTAATTTCTTAATTTTATAATTAATACTAATTAATCTCAATTTAATTTAAAAATTAACATTAATTAACAAGTATTAAGACAAATAACTTTGTATTCAATAAATAAATAATAATTTTTATAACGTCATATTGTGTTATAGCTTTATCCTTCCTTTACTATGCCCATAAAACGTTATGCTCTATTTTTCCGAAATTTCGGTTTTCCCAAATTGTTTGTTTTTTAAGATAAAGTAAGAACTATGGGGACTAGAGACTTCATTCAGGGCTTAAATTAAAGCTAAATAACTGTACTACAACTTATTTGCCTTATACAACGACAACTATAGCCTTTTTTTGCTATAAAAGCGACTTAGACTCAAAATTTTGAATTTTGGGAAAAAATTGCAAATTTTCGAAGAGATGTAACTGGAAATCTATGGGACGTATAAACTTGGGAATGGTTTTAAATTCGTGAAAATTTTATCTACTTTAAAAGATACATTTAAAACTTTTTCGTGCGGATGCATTTTATATGAGTTATAATAGGGGTGCCCAACCTTTTTTGGAGGAGGGCCACTCAGGGTATTTGATGAGGTATGGAGGGCCAGAAATGAAATTACAGTAGAAAAGCAAAAGCGCTAACTTATGCTTAATTACAACAATATATTTTATAACTTTTCGTTTACAGTATTTTTACAACTTGGCATTTTTAAATGAAAAATAATTGCATAAAATAATAGAATTGCATAAATAGAGAAGCTTACACACAGGTTCATGTTTTTAGCATTTTAAAATAAAAGATTTAATAAGAAAATAAACGGTTTCTGAGATTTAAACCACAGAATAACGTTTAATTGTGACAGAACAACTATTTATTTTTATATACCCCTGGTTTTTTAGAAATAAGTATTCAGGCTATTATTTTTTCCATTAAGTTAAATTTAAAAAAAACTTTGTGATTTTGCTGATACAGTCGAGTCCGCTTAATGTGATCGCAATTTTCCGAGACTAAACTGATAACATCCGATCGATAACAATAAGCGATCTCATATCAAAAGCCGCAAACAGTGTAACTAGATTGTATCAAAATCATGTAATCGTAATAAATGTACTCAAAACACTATTTTTAAACTAGGTAAAATTTTAAGGGGAAAATATAAGAACAGTTCAATTAATAAAAGTAAAATAATCGCTTACTGAGTATTTTTATTTGTATAGAAAGGTCTCTCTTTTCTTACTTCATAATATACTTCCACTCCAAAAAACAACTTATTCATTAAACACAAAGTAAAATTCAAATATCTTATCAGACATCTGTAAAGCGTCGATCTTGGTGGGTTTCTTTCACCAATCACAAGCATGGATTCGGACCCCCATAACCGTTTTATTTCAATACATGCGGAATGTTTTCTTTATCTTACTCATACTGAGTTTCAGAAAAAGAAGGGCCGGATGCTCTCATGGGGCAGATGTTTACTTGTAAAAATTGACCTTCAAAATGAAACTCTAACTCAAAAGCTGTCGTTTTAAAGGGAATATGGACAAATTTTGATAATATTAAGAGGAGTAATGATTCATAGTTGATCCCATTAAACGATGTATTTTACATTAAATTAAATAGGAATGATCGGGACCTGTCGATTTCGATAACATTATCCGATTGATAACATTAACCGTGATCACATTAAGCGGATTCGACTGTAAAACTTTCCCAGGCTGAAAGTTTAGTTCAATAAACCGTATGTTTTTATCTTTTTTAGGTTATCTATTTCTTTATTTTGAGCCCACACAGTTGCTTGTGGCATAACCGATTTCACCTTAACACTCCTATTTTTATTTTCAGCTTAGATTTCGAATTGCCGATCTCCTTCCGGCATCGCCGCGTTCTCGCTAATTCGCCGCTTTCTCGCCAACTCGCCGCTGTTGTGCCAAAAAGCCGCGTTTTAGCGAACGCGCCGCTTTTTTTCCAAGTCGGATGTTGAGCGCCGAGTTGAAAGCTGATGCGGAAAGCCGCTTCCGCTCAAAAGCTCTCCAAATCGTAATCCGCGTCAAAAGTACGAATAGCCGATCTAGAGGCAGCGCGTGCAGGGCTCTGACAATTACTGCTATGGATTGCCAAGATGAGTGGAGAATACTTCAAAGCGAGGGACCTGATGATGATGGAAGGAGGATAGAGGCGTACTGGATAGAAGTTCTGGAGCGTAAAAGTGCTTTGGGCACTTTAAAATACCCATCTCTGTCCAAGGTAGTACATGGATGCCTGTGCCTGGTACACGGAAATGCTGATGTTGAGAGAGGTTTTTCGGTGTCTAGACGGGTGTTGTCGGAGGACAAATGCAGAATGTCCGAACAAGTTTTAAATTTCCGACTCATCATCAAAGATGCCCTTAAGGGATACAAATGTATCACGGAGGTACCCATCACAAAAGAACTTTTGAATATGGCCCGTGTGGCTTACAAGAGCCACTCAGCATATGTAGAGGAACAAAAAAGAGTCAAAGATCTAAAAGAAAAAGAAAGAATTGAAAATGAACAAAGACTGTTGGAAGAAACTAAGCAAAATGAAGAGTTGTGCAATAAAAAACAATCCATTGAAAAATTGGAAAATAAAGCCAAAGCAGTTGGATTGGAAAAAAAAGAAGCTGGGGAATCAGCTCACTCTCTTCTTAAAGAAGCAAACAAACGCCTGAAAGAAGGCATTCTAAATAATGATTTGAAAGAAGTGCGAATTGCACAAGGCATGTTGGAAGGTGCAGAAAGGCTAAGGGAACAAGAGAAAAGTCATGAAAAGAAAGAAATGAAACTAAATACTATTGTCCACAAAAGGAAATCTAATATTATTGATGTCCTCATGAACAAAAAACCTAAAGCAAATGCTAGAACATAAACTCAAACTAAATTAGAATGTTATATAGTTAGAATGTTGAATAAAACTGAAAATTTATTTCCTGTGCTGTTTTATTTCATTCAATGCCTTGGTCTGCTCATGTAGTATTTTATCGATTAAGTATTTGTGTATAATTTGTGGGGGTTTCTTGTATGTGAATGACATATTTGCTTACCATTTTTTTCTGTTTAGTAGTAATTCCAGGTAACTAATAAGTTAAGTTGCTAATTTATTGATTATAGGAACTAACTTTGCTGCTATATTATTGATTTTATATACTATTATCGATTTCAGGCAACTATTTTTGCTACTATTTTATTGATTTCAGGCAACTATTTTGCTTGTTTTGGGGCAACTAAAGCAACTATTTTTGACTTAAAAATCACTGGCAACCCTGTATCCGAAAAACTAAACTTTAAATTTTCCGCTAAAACGAAACTAGCAGCAGACAAGAACAACTCAACTCCGGAAAACCGAAACCTATAACAGCAGCAGGAGGTAAGCAACTCAACTTCCGATACGCCTCCTTCAACGCCATTGGCTATTACGTCATAAGCCCCGCCCCCAACCGGTCACGTGATATGAAGTCACAAATTAACCCCTTCCACCCGGACCCGCCCGAAATCCCATGTTAACCTATGGCCGGTTCGGGCGGGTCAGTTTGTCTCACATAGCGCCCTGCTTACTATCCCCTGCTTACTATCACTTTATCCCTGAAGCTCACCCAACAGCATTTTCACTTGCCATATTTTTCAGTATTTTTTTCATCTATTCATGTGTATTTTGTTGTTGTTCTTGTATTTTATTTTCTATGGTAATTTTTTGTTGTATATCGAGTTTTTTGTGTTTTTCATTTTATATAAAAAATATTATTTCACCTGTATGAGGTTATCTCACCTCCTTGGTGATTCAAAAGAAAATCTTTCCTTTTTTGTGTTCTTTTTGTATTCTTTTATTCTTCGTTTAAATTGCAATAAAGTTGTTTTCAAGCTTAGTTTGTAAACACTGAGCTTAATTAAATGAAATATATTATAAAAAATAGCGTTGAAAAAGGGTAGATTGGAGATCGAGAAATTGAAAGCTTCTCCGATCAATCGTGAGGTTGAGCAGTTAAGGCTGCAACAAATAGGAAAAAAAAACTAGAGCTGGAGACACTACGTAGGGACAAACCACTGTTCCCTTATTATGCACAATCGAATGGCGCGGCAGAAAGAACGGTTCAAACCGTGAAGAAAAATCTGCTTAATTTTTTTTCGGATGAAAAGCAAACTAGCTAAAAAGACATTAATTGATAATTTTCATTTTTCAACATTAATTGATAATCTCTTTTCGTATAGAAATACGCCGCATAATTCAACAGGAAAGACTCCTGCTAAGTTATTTTTGCAGAGACGTCCCAGGACCAGACTGCCTCTACTACTGCCGATGTTGGAGGACATCCCGAAGAGCCCCTGCATCATGTCCTGTCTACCATACCGGAGAGACTGATTACGTCCGAACGGTCTGAGGAAAAAACAGTATCCTGGATGCCGGGCGAAGTTCTTAGGCAGCGAGGGAAGGTCACCCATGACGTGTGGGTGATGGGACAACGCCGGTATTGCCACATCGACTATCTGAGACGGAGGACCACACCGGAAGTTCCGATGGAAGAAGTTTCACCTGCACCCCAGCCTCCTGAGCCCCAACAGCCAAATCAACCAGTGATGCCCCAGCGTCAGATTTGATTCCAGACTGCAAGAACGTAGTCAACCCGAATCAGGAAGCCAACTGATCGTTGGACTTGTGATAAATTTTAATTTAAGATTATATTTATGTGCTATTTATTTTGTGGAGGGGGAAAGTGTTATTTAGTGTATCACTAAAGTGAAGTGTGTATGTGACGTTATAACTTGTAATAAAAAGGTGGCCGACAATTTGTCGGCAGCCATTTCCCAGAACCGTGTCTACGTCTAATCCCTTCCTTAAAGAACACAACATAATAGATTTATTTACGGCCGTATTCACCGGTAACCTGACCGGCGGTCAGATCAGGAAACCATGGTTACAGCCTCTGATTGGTGAAAAAATAATTCAATATTTTCCTTCCACCAATCAGAGGCTGTAACCATGGTTTCCTGACCTGACCGCCGGTCAGGTTACCGGTGAATACGGCCGTTAGATCTAATATATCCAAGAGATTTATTTACTTTTAGATAATTCTTGATTTCAGCTGTATGACGGAGTCATGGGGCGAATGTTAATAAATTTGTTAATAGATGGAGCCACAGTAAAACGGCCAGGTAGCGCTTCTGTAATTTGCCTATTTTTGTTTGTGATGTCGATTTTACTTGTTATTCCTTTTGATTTTATTGTTATTAAACGCGCAATAAAGATTTTATTTTAATTTGGAGTTTTCTTTGGAGTCCCCCTGCACATGCCTGGTCTTGGAGATATGTTTAGTGAGTTATGAATCATCTCGGTAGTTGACTATGAGTTTGAACACCGGCCGTAGAAGCCTTCGCACTTTTTGAAATACTTTTGTTTAGACGGCTAACTGAAAGTTTTCAAATTTGTGATTAATTTCGTTTTGGTTAATTGGCAACAGCACAAAAGCCTCACTTTGTCATGATTTAAATTCATGAAATTAAATTGATGTTGTTGATTAAATTATTATGCATCCAAGCCTCACAAAAGTGTATTTGGTCTTGCGTCCAGGATGTTACTGGGTCAGAGGACCAAGGAAGTTTGCTGAGGAGGTGGGCCTTATTCCTTCCAGCCAAACTGTTTCCAAATGTCATTTCTGTGGATACTTTCTTTCCCCCAATAAGAATAGATGGAAGAAGCTGCGATGGGTTTGGGTGTGCCGCGGGAAGAAGGACGGAGTGAAGTGTAATGTGAAGGTAAACCCGGTTACTAACACTTTCTTTCAGGGGGCTTAGATTCCTGTAAAGGATATCTTTAAGCTTATGTTTGCTTTTGTG
This sequence comes from Tetragnatha versicolor, assembly GCA_024610705.1. Lineage (NCBI taxonomy): Eukaryota > Metazoa > Arthropoda > Arachnida > Araneae > Tetragnathidae > Tetragnatha > Tetragnatha versicolor. The sequence continues at coordinate 24,647,276 of JANDEH010000013.1, read as the reverse complement.
ACTAAACTCCAGGTGAGTTATTTCCTGAGGAAAATGAACGTGTGGAGAAGCCGTCAAGAGGAGGCTAGCATCTCGTCGGAGACTGTATGTGATTATTATAGTTTCTTCCGGGAGATCTGCGAGGTCGTCGCTTCTCATCATGCGAGAAAACTTGACGAGACGTTCCTCACTCGTCATAAGTACGAGAGGGGTACATATACAAGTGGCATGTCGGTCACGGTCTTCGGAATGTATTGCCGTGAGGACAAAGAGGGTTTGTTCTTTGAGGTGGGCCTTTTTGTCAAGCACTACTGCCACGAGGATACTAGCATCATCTGCACCGACGCGGCCAAGCAGTACCATGGGGTCGAAAGTTGTTCTCCAGCGCTGTCCACAAGATCACCAACCACTCTAAAGGGGAGAAGGGGAGTTCGTCTCAAAGACGAACACAATTAACGACCAGAAGAACCAGAATAAATTGCTGAAGAAGACCCTCAAGAACCGGTACCCCAACAATTCTCTCCCTCGTATGATGTCAGTCTTCTTTTACCGTAGGGTAAGATTAGGGCACCTGAAAACAGATGGAGAGATGATTTCGGCCTTCATTGAAGACATCATCCGCGTTTACCCCGGATACGGAAAACAACCCCTCAAACTGACAGCCATCCCTAACCCAGAGTCCACCGGCATTCAACACCCCATGCCTACTATTACAGACAGAGCCGCTGCGACCGAGGAGGAGGAAGAACATCATTGAGTAGGACGACGACAGAGATTTGGCTGCGGATTTATAAATGGTCCTTTTCAAATGGAAGTTAGAGGAGCTGCAATCTGGGCGGTGGATGGATTACTTTCATGGAACGAAAGATAAAGATTTTTGGCGCCCATTTCAAAATGTTGGTTTTGCTATATTATAATAAAATATATTTATTTATTTTAAAAAAGTTCCATTAGTGGTAAGTTTAAATTTTGTAATGAAGTTTTAATCTGTATGTCAGATTTAAATTTTAGATCGTTTTTTAAATTCTGTAAAAGTTCATTTTTTTTCGTTCTTATGAAAAAATAATAAATTAATGAACAAAAAAATAATAATTTTTTAAAATAAAGTTTTTTTAATTTGTGATAAATAACGTTTTGGTTAATTGGCAACAGCATAATAGCCTCCGCACTTTGTCATGATTTTAAATAAATGAAATTAGGATTTGGAGCTTGGCGTGATTTCCGCCACGTTTGAAATCCGATCAAAATATAGTAGCAAATTGAAGCATTTTAAGCAGATTAGAAAGTATTTAAAATTAGGGAGTGGATTGCAGTGTTTTGCATTATTATTAAACCTGTGACTATCATAGCCAAGAAAAGCCCAGTTCCGCCATTTTTAAAATGGCGGATATTTTTGTCTTTGGTTTTTGATCGATTTGGAGTTGGCGCGATTTCCGCCACGCTTGAGATCCGATCTCGCCAGGTTTGGCGAAAACCTCGAAAACGGAATATTAGCCTATATTTTGATAAATTTATGTCTTGTGTTTATTTGCCAGCTCAAAAACTTTATTTAGTTTTATATCATGTGTTTTTTATTTTTGTAATAATATAATTTACAATATAATAATTACAATATTTTGTCTTAATTATAATTGTTATTAACATAAGTCTTTGTCATGCAAGTAGTCACCAGTACTGGCTATGTTGCCTCTTGGTGACCATTTCTTATTTTTTGTAGATTTAGTGGAGTAGAAATAGCATTTGACCTTGAACAAATTGGAACAAAAGCAAAACCTGCGGGAAATGGTAGGTCACATGGTCCTTATCAACATACTAAAAATATACATCCGTACTAGTGGGACAAAAATGGTTTTTTGGCCGCCATCTTGAAAAAACACCCCAAAATTTTTTTCATCATAAATGGTCATGTAAGGTATCAAACTGTGGGGAATTTTGTACTGAAAGAGAATATGATTTTTGTTTTTCTTTAATTTCAAAAAAATAATATTTTTGACCAAAAATGCAATACAAATATGGCCTTTCCTTCCGTACTATATTGAGCAAAAACGCCCTAAACTTTTTTAAAAACAGTATTTTGTGACAAATAGTAGGTGACATGGTCCTAATCAACATTCTAAAAATATACATCCGTACTGGTGGGATAAATATGGTTTATTGGCCGCCATCTTGAAAAACACCCAAAAATTTTTTTCATTATAAAAGGTCATGTAAGGTATCAAACTGCGGGAAATTTTGTGCTGAAAGAGAATAGGATTTTTGTTTTTCCTTGTGTTAAATAAGATGTATTTTTTTTTACCAAAAACTGAAAGCAAATACAATGATTAATGGCCCTTCCTTCATAATGTATGGGGCTTAAGCATCTTAAACTTTTCTAAAAGCTATATTGGTAGCAATGGTAGATGAATGCAATGCTAAAAGCAATGGTAGATGAAATGGCCCAAATAAACATACTAAAAGTATGTATTTTTTTCGTTATAAAAGGTAATATATAGGGTATCAAGCTGCAGGAAATCATGTGCTAAAAGAAAATATGACAATTATAAATAGTTAATACACGTTTTTAGTTTAAAAATTCTTTTATTAATATGATTTAGGATTTAAAAATTCTTGGATACATTGAGTATTCTTATAATTTTTACATAATTAACAGGAAGCTATTTTGATGTATGTTTAAGCAGATAATTTTAAGCTTGAAAATTTAACAACAAACATAAATTTAATCTTAAATAAGTATAAAATTAAAAACAAATTATAGATCATTTTCATCTTTATTGATTACGTCTCCTGTATTTGTACAGTTCTTTCCAAAGCAATTTTTGCAAACTACCGAGCAAGAAAGTCCATATCGACGGCATGTACATTTCATAGTGTTACATGGATCAGAAGTTGTCGATTGGCATGCACATTTGATCATTTACAGAAGTTCTTTTGGTGCTGGACTTCTGTCTGTTAACATTGGCTGAAATTCTCCGTCAATTAACTGCCAACCCCATAGTGTAGGATCAGGGCTTGACATAGAGAGATTCTTCCAAATTAAGCACCGCAAATTTACTCGAAGTAAATGATATTTTGCAGCATTTTGTGTCGGGGGCAAACGTGAAATATCAAATTATTTTTTAGCTGAAGCTATTTTCCTCATATATTCTTCATAACGAAGAGTATTTAGGTCAATGGTATGTATGTTACCCCCATACAATGACACGATAATTTTGTAGCCCATTTCAAATAACTCTTCCTTATTAATATTTTCAGTAGATCTAAAATGGGAAGCATATTTGAAAAATATTTGGGACTTAATTATATTTTTTAAAGCAGAAGATTTACTTTTTCCAAATAATGCACTGGTGGTGTCACAACCTGTTAACGCATGGACAAAAGCCAAAGCTTTGCAGGCCTCTTCTCCAATATCACTTTGCATTGCTTGAATGTCGCGAACTTTTTCAGATTGTAGAGCAGACTGCATGAAAATTTTTGAAGACGAATGATAGAGTAATAAGATTAAAACATCGGTGTCATCAGCTACGACTGTGACAGGTTTCTCCTGTGCTATATCTAAAGCTTTTTTTTACTATCAAAGTATCTGCATCCCCTTCTGCATGAATGATGGAATGACCATTTCTTTGTAAATAACTCCCTAGTATATTAATAAATCTTTGTTTGTTTTGAGAGTTTGAGAGAAACTTATTTTTCTTTACTATTACTGGTGAGTCTTCATCAAAGATAACAGTGGCAGATGACTGCTTTGAGCGTAGTCTGTGCTCCATATCTTTTATGTTTGGTTTCTCATACCCATAAAACACTATGGTCACTTTCCCATACTTTTTGTTGACATACGATTCGTGTTCTTATCACATCACCAAAAGTTTCAGACGAACACCATGGTAATTGGTGAATTAAGGCACCACCATCCAGAACGTTGGATGTATTTTGTTGGAAATGAGATTGTTGCATTCCACTAACAATCATTTTATCTAAAGTGTTTGCTAAATGAAGATTTATCAGTTTTCCTCATTTGCTGAGTACTGTGGTCAAATAAGGAAGATGGTAGAGTGGATAACTCGTAGCTAAAAAAATGTCTTCTATCTTGAGTGGTATTATCCAAGAAGATCCACGCAAGCATCCGTTGTGTTAAAAGGCGTGAATCTATATGACGAGTCTCGCCAGCAATGTAACCTAACCGACCATGTAACCTACCATTTGTCACAAAATAATGTTTTTAAAAAAGTTTAGGACGTTTATGCTGAATATAGTACGAAGGAAGGGCCATTAACCATTGTATTTGTATTGCATTTTTGGTCAAAAATATTATTTTTATTGAAATTAAAGAAAAACAAAAATCATATTCTCTTTCAGTACAAAATTCCCCGCAGTTTGATACCTTACACGACCTTTTATGATGAAAAATATTTTTGGGTGTTTTTTCAAGATGGCGGCCAAAAAACCATATTTGTCCCACTAGTACGGATGTATATTTTTAGTATGTTGATTAGGACCATGTGACCTACCATTTCCCGCAGGTTTTGCTTTTGTTCCAATTTGTTCAAGGTCAAGCCCTTTTTTCGGCTAATTCTACTCCACTAATTGCATTTTCAAAAAAGATAAATTATTATAAGAATTAAAGTAACCCCTTAAATTATTTCTTAACATACAAGGTTTCTCAGGACCACGTTGAGCTATTCTTCAATAGCATTAGAGCTAGCGGCGGATATAACAATAACTCGAATACTTGCCAGATTCGGTGGGCAATAAGAAAACCTTTGCTAGCTGGCAATATTTCTGCTAGAAATTATAATTGTCTTTCGAATGATGTCATAGTTCCATCAAATATCCTCTAACCATCATGATCCAAAATTATTTTCAACTTTTATATCCAGAGGTGGCCTCAAAATGTGTTCATTAAATGTCTTTAGAATTGTTGCTGCATCAGAGAAGGCTTTCAAAATCTTAATGGTTAATGGTAATTGTCACACTTCTGACCTCATCGAATATAAATTAAAATCTATTGCAAAAGAACACATTAAAAATGAGGGTATTAAATTTTATAATGCTGTAGAAAATTACAGCGAATTTGTGAAGAGGCTGGAAAGACTGCAGCTGGGGCTGATGCATCAAATCAAGTGTCGAGTCACCAAAGAAACACACTTCAAGAAGCAAACCTATTACAGATGTAGATGATTTCGATAAAAGTGTTGTACGACAAAACATCCAAGGATTTCATGATAGGAGCGAATACCCTACTCTATCCAAATTAATACTTCAACTAAGGAAAAAATAGATTTTCCTAGTTGCAGAAAATCATTGTGGACTATTTTAAAAAAATTAGGGTATTCTTTTAAGAAATGTAATGATGGTCGTAAACTCTTACTTGAGAGAAATGACCTTATTGTTTCTAGAATAAGATTCCTTAGGAAAATGCACAACGTGAGAAATGATAACTTTTGCAGACCATTAATATACCCCGATGAAACGTGGGTGAGTGCAAATCATTCACCCAAGTACGAGCAAAGGTTGTTTAAAGGTTCCATTTGGAAAAGGATCTAGATTGATTTATTTGTCACTCTGGATCTTCAAAGACTGGCTTCATTCCATCTGCAAAGCTGCTATATTCCAATCCAGAAGTGTAACATTGACTACCACCAAGAGATGAATAGCGAATTATTTAAAAAGTGGTTCATCGATTTACTAAATTTATTGGAAGAACCATGCGTTATTGTAATGGATTACGCAAGTTATCACTCCTCCTACGCAGAAAAAATTCCCTCAACAAAAACTAGAAAGGATGACATTGTAGCATGGCTCTCAAACAAAAAAATTCCTCACGATGCCACTAAAACCAAACCAGAACTGTTGGACATAGTGAAGGTTCACCGGGACAAATATAGGTCTTATAATCTTGATGAAGTAGCTCTTCGAATGGGGCATGAGGTGGTGAGATTTGCTCCCTATCACTGCCAGTACAATCCTATTGAACTTATCTGTGCGCAGGTGAAAAGGGAAATCGCATTCAAAAACAATACATTTAAGATTACAGATGTCGGGAAATTTCTGGATGAATCCCTGTCAAACGTCACAAGGGAGGACTGGGAAAAATGCGTGAAACATGCAGAGCAGTTACAAGAAGAAGACTTCATCAAATCAGGTGCAAGAGATGATGCAATTGAAAGAATTTTAATCAATTAACAATATGACAGTGAAAGCAGTTTCAGCGAAAGTGATGATGAAGATTAAACTAGAACTTTAAAATAAAAGAATTTTTGAATGAGGAAGTTTCATATTTTTTTTTTATTTTTTAAATCGATCCTACCTTACGAGAAAACCCTAAAACCGAGATATTTTTTAATTCTGATCATTATTTATTTTTTTACTGCGGCTTAAAGTTTGCGCTCTGGAAAAGGCGGGAAAAACAGCGATTTCAGATTTGTGATGTCACTCGGCATGTCAAAACGACTACAACTCGCATCTCTTCCTAAACTATGCAGCCGGCGTAGACAAAACTCGGTACATAGACGTATCTCGAGGCGAGGACGATCACTACCAAGTTTTCCATGTTCGAAAATCGAATATTTACAAGTAATAAACGATTTTATGACTAAAAACGCTTATTTCTCCATTTCTCTACTAGAGTGGATCTGCTTGACTCACTATTTTAAATATGAAAACCTCAGGATTAAATATTTTTAATAAGAAAAGCTCTATAATTGCTAATTTAAAAGTTAAATCAGCTATGAAAACACCAAAATAAAATCAAATAATTAATTTTAAAACATTACATTCTTATATTTTAAGATTTTTCCCCTTAAAATTCAAATATTTATGGAAAATATATTATTAAATGTTTTTTATTAAGTGGGACTAATCCCCATCTGGTCTGATGAAACTAGACCAGATTCATGAGGTCATAAAGACCTTTTATTTTAATAATGAATAAACATCAACAATGCTTTTTGTTTAGTGTCGAGTGACGTCAAATTTGATTTTTGAGCGTTTGCGATTGCATCATTTGTTTACGACTTTTCTCAACTTTTATTTCTTCTATATCTCAGTAAATAAATTTTTGAGGAAAATTTGGATTGCAGATTTGGATTTTTCACATCTTATATTGTATTAATATACCCCAAAATCGAAAATTTAAAAAATATGAAACTTCCTCATTGTATATATTGTATACAGGGGTTATCTCAAGTGGTGCAACAAACTTTCAGGGATGATAGACACCTAGACGAGTCAGAATAGCATAAGATTTGGGGGTCCCAGACCAAACCCCAGGGACCCAGGAAGTTAAAAATGGAGCGACACCTCAAAAAAATCATTGAAAAATTCAATGATTTTTCAAACATTTAATTATGGTCTCAAAATTCTGGTTTAACATGATCTTTAAAATTATCTCAAAATTCTACACTTTAAAATTTGTTTTATTATGAAAAAGTTAAAAAAACACAAAAAATTTGAAAACTCTGTCAAAACCTTATTTTGTATTTCGAAACCTTTCTTTTGATTTAATTATCTGAAAGATCATAGTTGAGAACCCTTTAGTCCAAAGTTTCACGTAAATACAATCAATATTAAACGCCTGAGACCCGGTTAAAATTTGTTTTTTTTGCGTTTCAGTTTTCTAGAGCTGTTTCCAGAACAGCTGTTTGCGTACGCAAAAAACAAACTTTTATAGGATCTCAAGCGTTTAATATTGGTTGTATTTACATGAAACTTTGGACTTAAGGGTTTTCAACTATGATCTTTCAGATTATCAAATCAAAAGAAAGGATTTCGAAATACAAAATAAGGTTTTGGAAGTTTTCACACATTTTTTGTGGTTCTTAACTTTTTTCATAATAAAACAAACTTTAAAGTGAAGACTCGAGATAATTTTTGAGACCATAATTAAATTTTCACCAATAGTAGTTCTACAAATTGAATTTTTCAATGATTTCTTTGGGGTGTCGCTCAATTTTTAACTCCCTGGGATTTGGTCTGGGACCCCCAAATCCTATGTGATTCTGAGTCGTCTAGGTGTCTACTATCATCCCTGAAAGTTTGTTGCACCATTTCAATAACACCCTGTATAGTTTTATGTTACGTTCACATCATAGGGCATGGGGTCCGGAAAAATCTCATCACATTTCACCAAGATGAAGGGGGATTTGTGACTTAAATTTAATTTCAACCTAAAATTTAAATTCTGTGCATTTTCTCAATAATTTTTAGTGAAAAAAGAATTGATAAAACTATCATTTTTATTGAAATTAAGTAGTTTCTTTTAAATTTAAATGGATGGTTTTGAGTTTTTGCTGTGTTATTAATTTAATCAATCCGAATTAAATGTAATATTTATTTACTTTTTCAGCTACCATAGAAAACGTATAAATAACTTAATATTTAGGTAAATTAATATCTATTATGTATTTTCCATGGAACTAGGAAGATAGGAACTGCCGTATTAAACTTTGCCAGGCGGGTCATTCCACGTCAAATCAACCAAAAAAAGTACAATTTTGGACCTTTGGGTCTTAGATTTTCGAAATTTTTTGTGAGCTTGTTGTACTCATCCATAGGAGTATAACAAGACCAATTTCAGATTTTTAGGGCCAGTAGTTTTTGAGAAATCCACTTTTAAAGAGGCAAAAATCGAGCGATTTTGAAAAAACATGACATTTTTAAACAGCTGATGCTCAAAACCTATTTGACCCAAAATTATGAACAAGGTGTCGTTTTCTTCTGTTTTAAACAAGCTTTTAAATTATATAAAGCATGATAATTAAAAAAAATATTTTTGTTATTTTTTTTTAATTTGAAAAATATTTTTTTTGCTAGCAAAAATACATCCCCCTTCGATTTTTTTAAAAAAAATATATGTTATAAAGAAACTATCCAACTACATCTGTGCAAAATTTCAGAATGGGACCGCCATGGGTTCTTGAGAAAAAAATTATTTTGTAAGACGGAAATTTGAAAAAAATCGTTTTTCATGTTGAAACCCAATAAAAAATTAAAATTTTTCTGTTATTATGTTAAGCTAACTGGTTGAGACGCTTTAAAACTGCATATTTATTTAATTTACAATAATTATGAAGCAATATTTCCCTATCTATAACAATATTGGGTGGGAAATATCTACAGGGTGTTTCAAAGGTCCCTTTCACTGCTTTTATTTGGAACCATCAATGTCTTCTAGGATCATGGAAGTAAGGTGTACTCCTAGATAAATGACCGTGCTGAATCCATTGAAATGGATTACAGCGCCCCTAGCGGTGAAAAACTAAAGTTTGAAAGATTAATTAAAAAACTAAAGGAGATAGAACAAACACTTCAATGAGAAATTAGTTGCCAATATCATAGCAAATGCACAGCCAAAAGTTTCATAAAGATATTTTAAATATTCGAGGACATATTTGCATGCTTTTGTCTCCATTAGATTCCCTACTCCTCAAAATTCGCTTTCGGCGCTATTCTATCCCTTTTTGGGGGTGTCTGGTGAGAATCAGGTCCCATTTTAGTCTAAGCCAGGGGTCGGCAACCTTTTGAAACAGAAGAGCCAAAAGTCACAATTTTAAAAATTTCCCAGTTTTGAAAGAGCCACTAAATTGTTTTGCTTCAATGTTATAGTACATGCTTATTATATTTGATTTTAGTTGGGGAGCATTTTTTACACATTTTTTCTGAGGTACCTCCTCTTGGGTTCGGGTAATTTGTGAATTAATTTCAAAATAAGTGTCATTTCAATAAGTAAATTAATTTCAAAATTTTGTAAACAAAGTAAATTCCTAGAAAAAATTAAAGGATCTGGGGGTCCTCCCCCAGAAAAATTTTTGGAAATTTCTTTTTCAAAATATCTTTATAGCTCATTTGTATGCCTTTTTGAATTGCACGCAAAAAGCATCTATCATTTTTTAAGTGGCAGAATCTTCAAGGAAAACTAGAAAAAAGTTAAAATAACAGCAAACTTTAGAGAGGGGTTGAAGATCACTCTTCAGAAAAATTTTGGAAATTTTCTCCTAAAAGTAGTTTTTTAATTCGTTTTTTAGAACTATTATGACCAAATGAGGGTCACTCCTTATGTTACAGAATTTTCAAGGGAAAACAACACATATTCCAAAATTTTGAGGAGTGTTTGAGAGTTCTTCCTTGAAAGTTTGGAATTTTTACCCTTAAAAGTAGAGTTTTGACTCATCTTGAGAACTTTGGGTATCCGCTCCTTGTGAGTATCATTGATTTGATTAGGTACTTAAAAATATATTACTGATTTTTCAAGGGTTTGATAATAAATTATGAATTTTTTCGTATTGAACTGGAGAGCCGCAACTTAACATCAAAAGAGCCGCATGCGGCTCGCGAGCCGCAGGTTGCCGACCCCTGGTCTAAGCGGTACAATTTGAAACACTGCACTTTTTGATGACGGTATGAAATTTGGTACAATGATTCTAGGGACTTAATAAATGAGTTTTCAATCAGGACCCAAAAAAAATTTCCCTTAGAATTTAAAATTTTAAACTTTTTATAAAATTTCAATTTTTGCGATTTACACGGTGTATATCATACTTTTAATCATGTTTGGTGGTAATTCTATACAATTCGAGAGCGTAGAGTACGATTTTGTGGTCAAAAGTTGTAATGGAGTGAATTTTATTAATTTTTTCTTAAAAATTTAAAATTTTAAAGTTTAATTCTTTTAATATAGTCTTAAAACCTACTGATATTTTTGAACTTTCTGCCACAGATGAAAACATAGATCGTTGCTCTAAATCTAAAATTTCTAAGCTTTGTCTTTATTTTTAGCCGAGAAACGGGACTTAGAAGTTTGACGATTTTCAAAATGGCGGTCATATTTGATTTGGCGGTAGGTTAAGTCGTACCATTTGAACCCCTGCAAATATTGATCATGCTTTGAAACTTGGTACAGTCAATCTAGGGACCTAATAAATGAGTTTTCGATCAGGACCCAATAAAAATTTCCCTTAGAATTGAAAATTTTAAACTTTTTAAAATTTGGCTCCCTATTTGTGAATTATAATATTTTTAGTACCGCTTTGTGACGATTCTATACAATTTGATGTCGTAGAATGCGATTTCAATATTCACACTGAAGTTAACGGTTTTAAAAATATTTTTTCTTTAAAAAACCTAATTTATTGGTCTATTATAGCGATACATCTTGAAACGCTGCAAATGTTGATCATGCTTTGGAACTTGGTACGGTCCTTCTAGGGACCTAATAAATGAGTTTTCGATCAGGACCCATTAAAAATTTCCCTTAGAATTTAAAATTTTAAACTTTTTAAAATTTTTCAAATTTGGCTCCCTATTTGTGAATTCTAATATTTTTAGTAACGTTTTGTGACGATTTAATACAATTTGTGGTCGTAGAATGCGATTTTAATGTCCAAACTGAAGTTAACGGGTTTAAAAATATTTTTTCCTTAAAAAACCTAATTTCATGGTCTATTATAGCGATACAACTAGAAACGCTGCAAACATTGATCATGCTTTGAAACTTGGTGCAGTCATTCTAGGGACATAATAAATGAGTGTTCTATGGGGAGACAATAGAAATATCTCTTATAATTTAAAATTTTTAACTTTTAAAAATACTAAATTTTTTTTGACGTTTTTCTACGTATGTATCAATTTTTATCCCAAGTATTTAAAATTTTTAGGGAAATTTGGGATATAGGGTGGGTTGGGGTAAAGTGGGTCTTGGGGTAAAATGGGTCAGTTTTAATTAACTCGATATAAATCAAATTAAAATTGAATAATTTTCGCTCATTTTTTTGTATTATAATCTTTTATCTGTTGGCAATATTTTTCGACTGTCAAAAATTAAGATTTATGAATTTGAGGACTGAAAAAATATTTAATTTGAACCGTAAATGATGTCATCGAAAAAACAGGGTTTACTAACTTCCAAAATATCTATATATTGTAATAAATTACAGCAGACTTTTGTAATATTTTTCCATAAAAGTAAGTCTGAGAGACATTTCAAGCCAATCATCTTAGAAAAATATAAAATATTGTATCTTTTATAACAATATTTTGTACATGGGGTAAAATGGGTCATAGTTAGGAGGCCATCTGTATTAAGTAAAACAATGTTTTTAACTTATTTCCTTCAAATATACATTTAACTGTCATACAAGTTTATTTTTTTATCCAAACGAAGTATTTTAAATGCTAAATTTAAACAATGTTCATTAACTCCGGACTTTAACAATTTCATTAAAGTGCAACTTAAAACAAATTTTTTCAGATGAAAACGGCTTAGCCGATTGCCTTTTTTCTTATTTTCATGCATATTTAGTAATAAATATATTTTTGACATCTTTTTGCAATGAGACCTATTTTACCCCACATTGGGGTAAAATAGGTCATTACTTTTGATGCTAAGTTTAACCAACTTAAAACTAAAAAATATTTGATAAAATTAGATAAAAATGTTCTGAAAGATTGTAATGTCAAGATCCAATTGAAAGAAATCATTAAAAAGTAATAGTTTTAATGAAATAAAACTTAGAATGTGAAGGTACCTTAAAATTGACCCATTTTACCCCAACCCACCCTATACAAAAATTTGAGAGGATTCTACATCGAGTACATATTATGAAGTTAGTTCTCAAATTTGGACCATTTTTCTTATATTTGAGGCCCATCATTAATTAACATAAATGTTGGTAAAAAAAACAACGTTCAGCAGACTGGGAAATTTCAAGATTAATTGGATGTAATAACAGGATATTTCAGGAATACTTTTTAAAAAAGTTGTAGTTTTACATAATTTAATTCTTAATTATAATGCATTATTCAAAACTTTTGAAGCATATAAAATTTACTATAGTCGGTTCATTTAGAAAAGGCGCCTGAGAGTACGAAATGTATTACAAGCATGTAATTATCAACGAAAACTTTTCTTGTGTAACGACAAGGCCCAGAATTAGAAAAAACAAAAAAGTTAAACAGATTTAGTTAAAATAAAAGAATCGGTCACTGAAATTGCGTGATGAGCGTTACTTGGCGTTATTAATCCTGTTTCAGGCGCCTATTCTAATTGAACAGACTATAATAACAAAAAAAACCACTGGACTGAAATTTTAAGGAACACAGTAAGTCTCAAATACATAGATAAAACTTCGGATAGAACATTTCTCTATGGAGGTATTTTTTGTGCATGTGCTTGCGCCTCGAATTGTTTTTTATAAGAAGTTTTTTTTCCGAACCTTAAAATTAAATTTCAGTTTGAAAATTATAATCGGGGGGCATTCTACGACCTTAAATTATACAGAATCGTCAACAAACAAAACTAAAAATATTATATTTCTTAAATAAAGAACCCAATTTGAGTTTTAAAAAGTTTGAAATTTTAAATTCTAAGGGATATTTTGATTGGATCCCGATCGAAAACTCATTTTTTAGGTCTCTAGAATGACTGTACTGAGTTTCAAAGCATGATCAGTATTTGCAGCGTTTAAGTTGTATCGCTATAATAGACAAAAAAATTAGGTTTTTTTAAGGAAAAAATATTTTTAAACCAATTAACTTCAGTTTGTACATTGAAATCGCATTCTACGACCTCAAATTGTATAGAAACGTCACAAAACTTAACTAAAAATATTATACTTCACAAATGGGAGCCAAATTTGAAAATTTTTAAAAAGTTTAAAATTTTAAATTCTAAGGGATATTTTTATTGGGTCCTGATAGAAAACTCATTTATTAGGTCCCTAGAAAGACCGTACCAAGTTCCAAAGCATGATCAACATTTGCAGCGTTTCAAGATGTATCGCTATAATAGACCAATAAATTTAGGTTTTTTTAAAGAAAAAAATATTTTTAAACCCGTTAACTTCAGTGTGGACATTGAAATCGCATTCTACGACATCAAATTGTATACAATCGTCACAAAACGCCACTAAAAATATTATAATTCACAAATAGGGAGCCAAATTTGAAATATTTTAAAAAGTTTAAAATTTTAAATTCTAAGGAAAGTTTTTATTGGGTCCTGATCGAAAACTCATTTATTAGGTCCCTAGATTGACTGTACCAAGTTTCAAAGCATGATCAATATTTGCAGGGGTTCAAGATGTATCGCTATAATAGACCAATAAATTTAGGTTTTTTAAAGAAAAAAATATTTCTAAACCCGTCAACTTCAGTGTGGACATTGAAATCGCATTCTACGACATCAAATTGTATAGAATCGTCACAAAACGCTTCTAAAAATATTATACAGTCGAATCCGCTTAATGTGATCACGGTTAATGTTGTCAATCGGATAATGTTATCGAAATCGACAGGTCCCGATCATTCCTATTTAATTTAATGTAAAATAAATCGTTTAATGTGATCAACTAATAATCATAACTCCGCTTAATATTATCGAAATTTGTCCATATCCCCTTTAAAACGACCGCTTTTGAGTTCGAGATTCATTTTGAAGGTCAATTTTTATAAGTAAACATGTGCTCCATGAGAACATCTGGCGATTCTTTTTTCAGAAACTCAGTATGAGTAAGAAAAATAAAATATTTCCCATATTTTATTGAAAGAAAACGGTTTTAGGGGGGGGGGTCCGAATTGGGATTGGATAAAGAAACACCAAGATCCACGCTTTGCAGATGTATCTAATAAGATATTTTGATTTTATCTGGTTTACTGGAATTCAGATTATGTAAATGGAGCGTAAAAAGAGAGACCTTTCTATAAAAATACAAAGTAAGCGATTATTTTAATTTTATTAACTGAACTACTCTAATATTTTCCCCTTAAAAATTCTACCTAGTGTAAAACAGAGTTTTGAATACATTTATTTCGTTTACATTATTTTGATTTTAAAGCAAACAATCTAGATACACTGTTTGCTGTTTTTTATATGAGATCGCTTATTGTTATCGATCGGATAATGTTATCAGTTTAGTCTCGGACAATTGCGATCACATTAAGCGGACTCGACTGTAATTCACAAATAGGGAGCCAAATTTGAAAAAGTTTAAAATTCTAAATTCTAAGGGAAATTTTTATTGGGTCCTGATCGAAAACTCATTTATTAGGTCCCTAGATTGACTGTACCAAGTTTCAAAGCATGATCAATATTTGCAGGGGTTCAAGTGGTACGACTTAACCTACCGCCAAATCAAATATGGCCGCCATTTTGAAAATCGTCAAACTTCTAAGTCCCGTTTCTCGGCTAAAAATAAAGATAAAGGTTAGAAATTTTAGATTTAGAACAACGATCTATGCCTTCATATGTGGTAAAAAGTTCAAAAATATCAGTAAGTTTTAAGACTATATATTAAAAGAATTAAACTTTAAAATTTTAAATTTTTAAGAAAAAATTAATAAAATTAACTCTAACACAACTTTTGACTTCAAAATCGTACTCCACGCCCTCGAATTGTATAGAATTTCCACCAAACATGATTAAAAGTATGATATATACCGTGTAAATCGCAAAAATTGAAATTTTATAAAAAGTTTAAAATTTTAAATTCTAAGGGAAATTTTTTTTGGGTCCTGATCGAAAACTCATTTATTAGGTCCCTAGAATCATTGTACCAAGTTTCATACCGTCATCAAAAAGTGCAGTGTTTCGCCAAAATCCAGGTTGTACCGCTTAGACTATTTATAGTTCACGAGTTCTGGATGATTCAGTACAAACCATTAACCACTGAATCCAAACAGGAAGCCGGCAGCCACCCCAAGATAAGAATCTCCTTCTCCCCCACGGGTACTAGACCCTGTGGGTTCAAAAGATGCAAAATTTAAGTAATTAAGATAGCGAGATAATTCAAACGGATTCGGAATCGTTGGAAAATTTTAGCCCAGTTTCATATAAAATTTATAGGTATAGGGGTCTCTTGTTTTTCCTAGTAAAAATTAGGGTTTTTCTCATCCCTTAAAAGAGCTGTCTCGCCGTTTTTTATTGCGGTCATGACCCTTGGCCTTTCACTTTCAAGATCTTGTTCTTAGGGGATCGGGTTGAAAACTGCGGAGAGACTATTTTTTTGGTTTTGTTTATCCGAATCCTATTAGTAAAACCTCAGGCCCAAAGAAGAAGGGGGCTTTTTTCTGTAATTCACTTGCCTCCAAAATACGGCCTTCACTTCTTCACTTCATTTGGAACATTCTTCATTCATTTGGAGTTTTACTAAGTACGTTTAAACAATTTAATGAAAAGTTACAAATTAAATGTGAAAGTGTACTGCAAATACTATTAAAAATTTACAAAGTTAAAATATGTTTTCTCTCTATCTCTCTTTAAATATTTGAAACTATTAAAATAACTTAACTGACTCTTTAAAATAACTGTTTATAAAAAAGTTAGTAAAGTTAAAAGTTAAATAAAAATAGAACATTTATATCTTATGTAAGGCTACATGTCTTAATAGGTGCCAGATCTCCTCTTATGAAAACTTAAAGATCATGATTGCAAGTGAATTCAATACAAATGCATTTATTTTTCAAATATATATATGTTCTTTCTGAAATGTGCTTTTAAATTTTTTTAGTTATTATAATGTTCAGTTTTCATATTGATTGTAACGTATGTTTCATATTGTTTGCAAATTAAATTATTAGCAGTTTTTGAGTGTCTCAATCAGAGCTAAGTAATGTTACAAAATAATGTAAATTTTCTATAGGGTTTTAACATCTCCTAGAATATTTTATATATCTTTCTGAAACTCTGTGCATTTGTTATGATATTTGGCAACTAATTTCTCATTGAAGTGTTTGTTCTATCTCCTTTAGTTTTTTAATTAATCTTTCAAACTTTAGTTTTTCACCGCTAGGGGCGCTGTAATCCATTTCAATGGATTCAGCACGGTCATTTACCTAGGAGTACACCTTACTTCCATGATCCTAGGAGACATTGGTTCCAAATAAAAACAATGAAAGGGACCTTTGAAACACCCTGTAGATATTCCCCACCCAATATTGTTATAGATAGGGAAATATTGCTTCATAATTATTGTAAATTAAATAAATATGCAGTTTTAAAGCGTCTCAACCAGTTAGCTTAACATAATAACAGAAAAATTTTGATTTTTTATAGGGTTTCAACATGAAAAACGATTTTTTTCAAATTTCCGTCTTACAAAATAATTTTTTTCTCAAGAACCCATGGCGGTCCCATTCTGAAATTTTGCACAGATGTAGTTGGATAGTTTTTTTATAACATATATTTTTTTAAAAAAAATCGAAGGGGGATGTATTTTTGCTAGCAAAAAAAATATTTTTCAAATTAAAAAAAAATAACAAAAATATTTTTTTTAATTATCATGCTTTATATAATTTAAAAGCTTGTTTAAAACAGAAGAAAACGACACCTTGTTCATAATTTTGGGTCAAATAGGTTTTGAGCATCAGCTGTTTAAAAATGTCATGTTTTTTCAAAATCGCTCGATTTTTGCCTCTTTAAAAGTGGATTTCTCAAAAACTACTGGCCCTAAAAATCTGAAATTGGTCTTGTTATACTCCTATGGATGAGTACAACAAGCTCACAAAAAATTTCGAAAATCTAAGACCCAAAGGTCAGGACCATTGGTTGATTTGACATGGAATGACCCAGGCGCCAGTGGAAAGACAAATAGAGGGCGCCACGTGCGCGGTTGGTTGGTCGGATTGGTTAAACCGCGGCTTCGTCTTCTTGAAATAAAACAGCAGAAAAAGTGAAATCGCTAGGTAGAAAAAAGATGCTGAAACAGCATTTTTTTTTCTTCCAAAGGACGCGGCTTAGATAAAAATTCAGGTAATTTAAGAACGCGCGAGAGTTCGTTTCCTTCACTAAGCTGTTTCCCCCTCCGCTCCGCATGTAAACTTATCAACCAAGCACCATGAAAAAACTAAGACAAAGCGGCTTTTAGTGAGCAAGCAAATGTCTCTACCCATCGACTTCTCTCCTCTCATCAACCAAATATGCACACGTAGTTCCCTCTATGTGTCTTACTTTTGGCAGATGTGAAATCCATTGGAGAGATAGACCACGGCAGTTCCCTATATTCCTAATTCCATGGTATTTTCAAACTGAAGTTTTTGTTTATAAATCTTATAACTTTAAGATCATATTTTTGTATAAAAGAATAAAATATTTTGCCAATCGTGAAAGTACTTTTTTGTTTTCAAATTTAGATGTTTTTTGCAAATGTAACTAATATATTATTTGGCTTCAAGTTGTTATAGTTAATTAATAGACAATTATTGATAGTAAAATTATTTAAACTTTATTCAAGAAAAAAGTCTCAAAATATGTTTAATATAGAAATTAAAGTATGTACAGTCGTAGAAAAAAAAGTGAGACAGTTCACATTGTGAACGAACTACTGGGGTTAGGATGATAATTTTTGTGTCATTTTTCATGATTTAACTTCTTCTTGAAAATAAAATATAGTTTATGTCCTTAGGGGGCCGTCTACATATTAAACGAAGCACCAACTTTCGTTTTTCCTATAGGCGACATCAAAGATTATTCCAGATTCTGAAAGAGTACCCCCTAAAACCCCCCAAAACCAATTTTCATGTCATTTGGTCCCCAAATAAGGCCAGGAGTTGGGGTTGAAGTTCGTCAAATTTACGTTGAAATCTCGTTTTTCACGTAGAATTCTCGTGCGAGGTTGATGGTTGTAAGGATCAAAATCGAGAGTTCAACGTAAAAAACGAGATTTCAACGTAAATTCGACGAACTTCAACCCCAACTCCTGGCTTTATTTGGGGACCAAATGACATGAAAATTGGTTTTGGGGGTGTTTTAGGGGGTGCTCTTTCAGAATCTGGAATAATCTTTGATGCCATAGGAAAAACGAAAGTTGTTGCTTCGTTTAATATGTAGACGGCCCCCTAAGGACATAAACTATATTTTATTTTCAAAAAGAAGTTAAATCATGAAAAATGACACAAAAATTATCATCCTAACCCCAGTAGTTCGCTCACAATGTGAACTGTCTCACTTTTTTTTTCTACGACTGTACCATATACTTTTTATTTACCTCAAGATTTGCATGTTTATTTTTCATAATTTTTAAAGAAAAAAATATATCAACACAATATGTTAAAACGAAATTATCTTAAAATTAAGTATGTGAAACTCATATTCAACACCTCAAAAATCATCGTGATGCAAGATGTTTCAGAGATACTTAAATAAAAAACAGTCTCCAAAATATCTCGCGAGTTCTTTTCTCGCCAGTTCGAAAAATAGAAAGAAATTCGCTTGGCAACCTTCCAGCTTCGCGTGCCGTGGGAAAAAAGTAAGACTGGTGGAAACCATAGCAACGCGCAGGGGAAAGGTGAGGAGAGGGGAACGACTTTCCATAAGCTCACGGATTCGGCTCCGCTAGGTAGCAGCACGTTCGCTGGAAGGAGCGCCTAGGAATTTCGGAAAGGTCGGCCCAACTTCTTGGCGACTTATCGCTCTACCGCGCTTTTGGCAAGAAGTCTTTCTCAAAAAGGGGCTTTAACTAATAAATCAAATTTTATAAAGTCTAGGTTTCAAACTTCTTGGGACCACTGCCCCCTTTTCAACAAGAATATCTTTTGCTGAACCTTCTACCTATTTTTGCCCCTAATTTCCTTTAGATTGGTATAATTTATCTGTACTAATAAACTTAAATTTTTTGAATCTCCTCGTTTTAAGAATTTCAAGCCATTTTCAGGGGTTTTTCTATCATAAGAGTTTACTAATATTTTTTATAGACAGTTGACGCCTCCATTACCCCCCTTAAACTATTCAAGGCCCTTGAGGTTGGCTTTAATTACTCAAAGAATTTGCCAGGGTTGGCAGTTAAACCGAATATTTTTTTCATAAAAACCAAAATGGTTTTCTCTAAAAAAACTGCAGAATTCTTTAATAAAATTTCATTTATCAATTAAATCATTTTCTTTTAAACAAAATATATAAATTGCTCTTTTATTATATTATAAATTATTCTGGTTTTATTAATCCAACAACCACCAAGTATATTTATGCACTGAAAAAATAACAGTTGTTTATGTATTGGTCGCGAAATAGACCTCTTGTGCTTTTTTTTATAAAACCTATTTGTTTTTTTTTTGAAACAATAAGAAATAAATAATTGAATGCACCATTAAAACAAATTGGGCATTTTTAATCCTATACAATTTTTTAATATAAACCAGTTTTCTTTTTAAATGTCTGGGAAGAAATACAAATACAAATAAAGTCAACCAACTTTCAGGCTTAAAAAGTTGAAAGTTGTTTCAAATATCACCAAACAGCTGAGATTTCTCTTGGTAAAAAAAGTATTTCGCTGGTCAGCGAATCGCCCGAACTGTTATCCTTTTTGAGAAAGACTTCATGCCAAAAGCGCGGTAGAGCGATAAGTCGCCAAGAAGTTGGGCCGACCTTTCCGAAATTCCTAGGCGCTCTTTGCAGCGAACGTGCTGCCACCTCTTCACATTGCTACCAACCATAGGACGAATACAGTTACGAGGGCATTCAAGAGATGGCGTTACGAGAAATCAATTATGCCCATTCTTGCTCTGTTTTTCTTCACATTTCTTTTTTTATTTCCTTTGAAAAGAGCGCCAATGTTTTTTAACCCCTTTCGCTCCGTTTTTCTTTACATTTCTTTTTTGTTTGCTTTCAAAATACTTTCGCCAGTGTTTTTTATATTCATTAGTAGAAAGTTCTCTTTTCGGAAAATGGCTTGGTTTTCTGACAAATCTTTTATCCGATCGTCCGATCTTATTCCGCTTTATTTTAATTAAATGAAAGATTTGCTTTTAAGTGTTCGAATCAATAAATGTTTTAGAAATCAATGAATCAATAAATGTTTTAAAACCTTTATTCAAGACCAAAATAATGTCGAAACACTATTTTAATTTTTGTCAGGTATATTTTCAATCTGTATATTTCTAATCTTTATTTCTAAAAAAAATTCTAGTAGGAAAAAGTCTGAGATACCTTTTTGATCAGACATTTATTTTTGAAATTCCTGTAACCCATGGAGGATCAAGTTGATGCTCCTTTGGGATAAAAAAAATTATGGATTTGTGGATTTCCCCCCTTTTTTCTTTTTTGTATATTTTTTGTCATAGTGTTTTGTATTTTGTTAATTGTATTAAAATTTAATTTGACTTGAAATCCCTTTCTCAACCCTGAGGTCACGATTTTAAAGGACTTCATTGTGTAATACGGAATTGCATTTGCTAAACTTACGTTTATCTGCTATGATCATTGCAAATCCAGTATGTTAATTTAATTAATTTAAAAGTTTTTATTTTCTGGAAATATATTAGATTGTAGAAAGAAGATGGATAAGGTAAGCTAACATTTCCTTTATTGTAATTAAAAATATAGCAAAAACTGTTACTCGAAAGCAAGTATTAAGTGTTTTCAGTATTCAGCTCAACGGCAAGATCTATTTATCCTTTGATAATCATAAAAGTTGTTCATTAATATATTAAAAGGTGGTATAAGAAGTTTAAAAAAGTATTAAAATAATTTTTTTAGTATAAAAGTGAAATTTTTAAAAATACTATTAAACCCTCAATATTATCTAAAAGGTTTTTTAGATTAAATATGTAAAAATAATCGTCTTAAGTATTCCAAATAATATAATCATGCCCCCAACTCCGACTCAAAAAAATAACGTCAAATTTGACAAAATTAACTGGATATAAAAAATGTTAAGCTAAAAATAAGTTAATAGTGGAAATAATAATGTTTTAATGAAAGGAAATTTATGATATTTATTATTCTTTTGTATGACAGCAATATTTTTTTCAGTTTGTAATTTCTTTAAAAATTACCAGTCTTATTACTCGAACTATACTAGTAATTAAAAAAGAAAACCAAAAAACGCATATATGCATCAAAATATAACTAAGAATGAAGAAATCCCTTCTGAAAAGCCCCTTGAACTATCTCTTCCAAACTCAATGGTTGGTAGCAATGTGAAGGTAGTTTATATGCGACCGGGGAAACCACGTGACTTTTCAACCACCGATTCTAATTACACAGACTATAGTGTGGTAATACTGTTGTGCCCTGTGTCTATCCAATAAAAAAGCTTGTTGGTTTTTTGACTTGGTACTTAATGCAACTTATAAAATCAAAGGTAACAGTTTAATTAATTTTAAATAACTGTTAGTTATCATTAATAATGTGGGAATGGCGTTGGAAGAGGAGAACACTCAGCAATGACGTTCCGCACGCGCCTAACTTCCCATGCGTCCCCGTTGTGAGAATCAATTTAAACCAGTGGTTCCGAAAGTGGGCGCCAGCGGCTCCTGGGGGGCGCTGGAGATTTCTAGGGGGGGCATTGGGAAGCTCGGAGAAAATAGGGGGCGCTGCTAAATTTTCCTTCCCGGCTTCGAAAAAAATACATTGTGTTCGTCATTCACAGACAGCATTTAGTTGCAAAGGACTTGAACAAACGCCTGCATGATTCACTTCATTACGTTATAAAGGCTATTAACAAAAGAAGAAGAAATTCTTTCAATAACAAGACTATTCAGTAGGCCGGGTCGAAAAAGACGAAATTCAAAGAATCGAAATGTAATAGTGCGGAAAAGTTGTAACACACCAATACAAGCATAACGCAAAAAAAATTTTTGAAATCGGTCAACGTTTGACCCTCGCGCAAAGCGGTCAAAGTTTTGATGTTTTGGTCATTTTTAGAGAAATTGACCGAAAATCCCAAGATCGCGTGATCAAATGATGTCCTTAATTTTTTCATAGTTGTGTACCTTCATTGTTAATAGTATGTGCCTAGTTTCATTAGTTTACATCCCCATATTTTAAAGCAACAAATTTTTTAAGTTTTAAATTCCTGTAAAGTTGTTTTTTTCGCTTTCATAAAATAGCCATAACTCAAGAACAGCTGCAGTTAGAAACTTGCAACTGGTGTCATTCAATGCACACTATTTTTCTGGTTAAAATGGTGGGTATCACGACTATCTTCCTTTATAAAAAAATATTCAAAATCCTTAAAATTTAAAAAATTAACAAAAAAAACTAAATTCTGAAAACTGGAAAAAATGAGATTTTATTGCAATTGAACATCTACTATGAACTTGTTTTCAAAATTTTAAGTTGAAATTTCAATGTTATCTCACTGAAAAATACATTCCCTTCGTCTTTTGTATAGTCTCATAGAACCTTCTTTATGAACGGTTAAGTACTAATAAAGTATTAATAAAAAGTAATAAAACTAATTATTCTATTAAATAAGAAGGACATGTTAGTTTTTAACTTATATTTAGAAATTAATTATTCTCCATTTCCCATTTAAAAGTGCGCACCGCCACCGCAAGTTCAAAGTCACCTTTGCTTTCGAAATGTAAGGCATTTCTTCCCGCGACTTGAATGTTGCTCTTATAAAAATCCTTTACGCTTTTGGTGGCCAGCTTTGGTTTTGGTCATCCGATAAAACGTCTTTATACGGGTGTGGGGGGTCCTTCACTTGATTCTAACTTGGCAGAGAATCTTATTCGAGAGATCTGTTTAAGAAGTCTTTCTACTTCGTCTACGACACAAATCCTCCCTATTCCTTTGTTTAGTTGTTCATATAGAAACCTAACTTCAAGTTTTGGTACTCTTTTCAACTTTTAACAATTGCAGTCAATCAATGGATGACTGGACAATCACATGCGTTGACCCTTTTTCTACAAGAGCATTTAATATTTATAAGACATTTACAAAATGCAATGTCAAATTAATGTGTACTACACATTCATCTGTGTCCACCATTGATTGACTGCAATTGTTAAAAGTTGAAAAGAAAAAACTTGAAGTTAGAGCTGGCCACCAAAAGCGTAAAGGATTTTTGTAAGAGCAACATTCAAGTCGCGGGAAGAAATGCCTTACATTTCGAAAGCAAAGGTGACTTTGAACTTGCGGTGCGCACTTTTAAATGGGAAAATGGAGAATAATTAATTTCTAAATATAAGTTAAAAACTAACATGTCCTTCTTATTTAATAGAATAATTAGTTTTATTACTTTTTATTAATACTTTATTAGTACTTAACCGTTCATAAAGAAGGTTCTATGAGACTATACAAAAGACGAAGGGAATGTATTTTTCAGTGAGATAACATTGAAATTTCAACTTAAAATTTTGAAAACAAGTTCATAGTAGATGTTCAATTGCAATAAAATCTCATTTTTTCCAGTTTTCGGAATTTTGTTTTTTTTGTTAATTTTTTTAATTTTATTTTAAATTTTAAGGATTTTGAATATTTTTTATAAAGGAAGATAGTCGTGATACCCACCATTTTAACCAGACAAATAGTGTGCATTGAATGACACCAGTTGCAAGTTTCTAACTGCAGCTGTTCTTGAGTTATAGCTATTTCATGAAAGCGGAAAAAACAACTTTACAGGAGTTTTAAAACTTTAAAAATTTATTGCTTTAAAATATGGAGATGTAAACTAATGAAACTAGGCACATACTATTAACAATGAAGGTACACAACTATGAAAAAATTAAGGACATCATTTGATCACGCGATCTTGGGATTTTCGGTCAATTTCTCTAAAAATGATCAAAACATCAAAACTTTGACCGCTTTGCGCGAGGGTCAAACGTTGACCGATTTTAAAATTTTTTTTTGTGTTATGCTTGTATTGGTGTGTTACAACTTTTCCGCACTATTACATTTCGATTCTTTGAATTTCGTCTTTTTCGACCCGGCCTACTATTCAGCCAGCTTTGGGTGGGAAATGATGAGGATTTTAATCGGTTGCTGCTTCACACAGAAGTTCGTTAGCTATCAAAGGGAATCTGCTTAGTTAGATTTTACAATCTTTTTGATTCAGTGATAAAATTTTTAGAAAACGGAGATGTTGAATTGCAAAAGAAGTTATTGACTTTTAAAATGATATAGCGTATTTAAGAGATATTTGCACCATTTTTAACGAAGTGAACTTGAAATCGCAAGGCGATGAATTAAATCTTATTAAAACGAAAAGTATAGCCAGTTTTATGGGGAAACTCTTGCTATTTAAGCAGAATTTGGGAAGAAAGGAATTTCGCAACTCTCCTAAATTATAAGAAGTTCCTGTTGCCAACCAAGATTTAAATATTTATTGCCAACATTTGGAGGTTCTTCATAAGGATTTCCAAGAACGCTACACAGACATCCTCTCTTTTGGATATACACTAGCGGAAATAAAAATCCCAACACCAAGAAGGAAAGGAGATATCAAAGTCAAATTTATTTCTACGATTGCACATACTATCAATGTGAACTGATTAAAAAATCAGCGTTCCTGGATGTTAGGGGGCCGAGAAAATCAGGGAGGAGTGTTGTCTCCATAGGTGTCCATTACCGCTGTGAAACGTCATGGTATTGAGTGACAGGGGCTCTAAATGACTTTTGAGGAATTGGAGGACCATGTAGCCTCCTCAGGTAGTCCAAATTCATATGGTGCACCAGCGGACGTTGCATACCGGGCTAGGTGATTTCTCCTCATTGACCGGACTTGTTTTGTGGGTGTTGGTTCTAGAGAACGGGAAAGACGGGGTAAAAATGCAACCTAGGGGGTTAAGAAGAGAGCTTGGACATTGCATACAACATGTGGTTGTGCATGTTTCTCTTGAAATTTGTCATCAGGACAGGTCTGAAGGTAAGGACGGTCTACCGGCTAAAAAACCTCAATGAAGCAGCACTGGTTGGACCTGTCCTGGGGACAAATATTGCCGTGTTTGTAGTAAACTTCACTTGCTTGAAAGTTCCATGCTTGATAGCGGCGATTTCTCATTTGCGATTTTATATTTTGAATTACTGCTACTTCATTTGGTAATTTTCTTGAGCTGCTTACTAGTTAAACTTCTGCCAAGATATGCCTAGATCTAAAACGTTTGGGAAAAAGAAGTTCTGCAGAAATCAACATTCCAAAGCCACTTCTGCTTCTGACCATGTGGACGTGGTTGAAGAAAAATCTTCCGATTCTGAGGATGTGTCTCCAAATCTCAAAATTTCCGTCCAAAAGGGGGAAGTGCCTTTGGAGAATCTTAAATACAACAACATTATTGTGGAATTAGGATGTATATCCCACCTTGTACAGAGCTTGTGTTGCTGCAAACAGTGTGGAGCATCTGATGGATTAGAGCTGAAAGAAGACATGAATAGCCGAAGGGGATTAGCTGTAAATTTATCGTTACCCCTATATATAAATCTGGTGATAAAGAATTGTTAACAAATTATAGACCAATATCAGTGCTTCCAATTTTTTCAAAAATTATCGAAAAGGCTATGAGGGATAAATTAACATGTTTCTTAAACTCCTCCGAGTTCATCTCTAAAAACCAGTTCGGTTTTAAAAAGGGATATAGCACAGAACATGCTCTGCATGAGTTTTCTACACTTATTTACAACAGCATTAATAATAATCTAAAAACTGTTTCAATTTTTATAGACATCTCAAAGGCTTTTGACTCAATAAACCATACTATACTATTACATAAATTATCAAGGGCAGGTGTTAGAGGAACTCAGCTAGATTGGTTCAGGTCTTATTTATGCAATAGAAAACAATACGTAAAATTAGATGACAAATTAAGCAATTCCAAAATTTTAAAAAACGGTGTTCCACAGGGTTCTATTTTGGGCCCTTTATTATTCCTAATATTTATAAATGACCTGTGCAATCTAAAACTTCACGGTAAGATATTATCTTACGCAGACGATACCGTTTTGATATACTCTTCTCAAAACTTCAATACAGTAGAAAATAACATAAATTCGGATTTAGAAAAGTTAAGATATTGGTTTGATAATAATTGTCTGTCAATAAATAGCAATAAGACAAAATATATTAATTTTAGCTTAATCTATAATAACAGTTTAGATCTAAACATAAAATATCACGATTGCTTGAATTCCGCTACCTGTAATTGTCTTAACCTTGAAAGAGTTCAAAATTTTAAATATTTGGGATTAAATCTCGCGATCAGAACCTAAAATATACAACACATATCAGTTATCTAAAATCTAAACTCCGATACTACCTATTAATTTTTTATCATTTAAGAAATCATGTAGGCGGATCCTTTTTGAAAACCTTATACTTCTCTTGGATTCAATCTATTTTACAGTATGGCATAATTTTTTGGGGAGGGGATTACATATCAAACCTTACACCTTTAATAAATTTGCAAAAAAGAATATTTAAGCATGTAAATAGTGATCAGTTATTAATTATAAAGAAACTTTATTATTTTAGATTATCACTTTTTATTTATAATAACATTAGCTCATTTGGTAGTACTAATATTCATTATAATCTCAGACAACCACCTTTATTAAATATCCCACAGCCATATAAAGAGATCTTGCGTAAAAGTTTTCTTTATCAGGGTCCGTTCTTTTACAACAAATTGCCAACTTATCTAACCTCAAACTCAAATAAATTTTATTTTAAAAAGGGTCTGTCTACATATTTATTGAATTTAAAAGACACAAATCTGTAAAGGTCTAGTAAATGAAGATGAGCCTGATATTTAACTATATTTTGTTGCTCTGTGTTAGCCAAATTATTTTTATTTATTTTTTTTCTGGTGTGTACTTAGTGTGTATTATTTTGTATGTATATTTTGTTCATGACTGTATGTGTATTTTGATTATTTATTTTATTTTGTTCTTATTATAAATAATTATTTATTAATTTAGTGCTTCACTTGGAAGGGCTTGTGCCCCTTAGTGAACAACATCAGGGATGAGTTTGGTGAAAAACAAAAAAGCTGAAACCAAAAATCCAAAATTTTACGCGTAACACATATCGGGGATGTTGCACACCTTCAAGCATTTTGTAACAGTTATTGTATCAGCTAAACTTAAATTTTGTAGCTTATTTTTTTGTTTTAGGTTTGATATTTTGCATTTCAAATTAGAATTTAGTCAAATATTTTATTTAGATCCTCTTAAAGCAGAACATATATTCTGATTCTCAATAGCTCGACAAACAAAAGCATGTTTACGAGATAATATTAATTGAAAATACTTGTTTGCTTTATAAAAGAACTTAAAGCAAAGAACTCAGATTGCATATATTTAAGTGAATTGTTTAAAAACCTATTAAACCTTCTTAAGATTAAGGGCAGACCTTCCAACATTGAAAAACAAAATGTATTTTTATATTCCTTTTATTCATACCATATAGTATTAAATTAACTTGATAAAAATCAAATGAAAAAATCTTTTCTACAGATATGTATGAATTTATAGAGAATAATACATTTAATTTACAAATGTATTACATAAGTTTTTTAAAATATCCAAGTAATTTTTTTATTTATAATTTTTTAAACTAAGAAAGAATGTAGTTTACAGAAAGCTGTTGAGAAAATTAAACCGATTTATCCTCTGGAAAAGCTTTGATCAATTCCTAGACTGAGCAAGAGCTTAATAGGTATTAATGGGCATTAAACATGAGTGTCAAAGACCTAATTTTGTTAAGTTTTGGTCATATTTTTAGGTAAAATTTGCATTTTCTTAAACTCAATATAAAAAAAAGTTGTGAATAATAGAGTTCCATGTACACAAAAGGGGGTCTGGGGGAATTTTTCCCCAGAAAAATTTTGGGAATTTGACCCTAAAACACAGGGTTTAAACTTGTTTTGGACACATAGTCCAATTTTTTTAGAGGAGGGGTGGGGTCCCCTGGCCCCTTTATATATGCCCCTGATGATATTATGATCTTTTAAGCAGATTATGATCTAAAAGGATAAAAAAACCACTCCATTATTTTCTTATAAAGTTGCTTCAAAGCGATTTTCCACTAAAAATGTACAACTTATAAGATCTAGATCCTAAAGTAAAATCTGAAGAAATGCTGACTAAAATCGGGAAAAAATTATCTGAGATGTTTCACTAGACCTATTAGTCTCCTCTGACTCCTATTAGGCTTTTCTGCATCGCAATTAGAACGTAAGAAAAAGCGAACTTCAACTAGGCACAGGAAAAACGGAACTTTCGCGAAAAATCGTAATTTTTCGACATTTTCAGAGAATATGATCCAAAACACCGGACTTTTTGGCTTCTGACCACTGTAAAGTTGGTTTTTCTACATCGCAATAGAGATGCAAGAAACGGACTTCAATTTGGCGCCCACCACGGCCGTCCAAGAAAGTAGTCACGGGATGATACGGAATACTCCGCGAGCAAAACGAAACTTACGCGAAAAAACGCGATTTTTCCGACTTTTTCACGCGATTACTCGTAATATTTCTCGGAAATCTGGAAAATTTAAAAAGTTGGATTATCTGAAGAAATCCAAATCAGTTCGCGGGCCGCAGGTTATGCATCCAAAATATCTCTCAATGAAAAGGCTCAAGTTTTTCCACAATACCCAAATACGAGCCGACTTTACCGAAGGTTACGTCCATCTCTAGGTTGCATGCTAGAAACAGCAAGAAAAAAAGTTTTTCCATAATACAGTAAACGAACGAGAAGAAGCCATCTTTACAGGCTGCGTTATACGAACCTATCGCCGATGCGCGTGCGAGGTAGGAATGCCGAAGACAAAGTACCGGGAGATGGCGGAAGTTTTTTTCTCTGAAGTTGAAGGAGACGAAAAAACGGATTTTTTCAGGATTACAAAAAGCGGAAATTTCCTTGAAAAGCGGAATTCTTAATTTTCAAAAAAATAAAAAAAGCGGAATTCCGTCACAGGGCGGAAAAAACTCATCCCTGCAACATATGTATTTGTTTTTTTTTCTTTTCTGTAAATAAATTTATTATTATTATTCTGTAAATAAATTTATTATTATTATTATTATTATTATTATTATTATTTAGAACTAATATGCAACAAGTGTGCCAATAGTGTCAGTTCTATATCCTCAAGGCCTGCCAAAAACAGCTTTGATATCAATATAAGGCTCACCTATGGCATGAGAGCCATTGGCAGGAGCAGCTGCACGGATCTTATGTGGTATTATGAATCTTCCCCCTCCACCTGCAAAGTTTGAGCGACACCATTCCATGCTCATGGATGCGCTCTCTAATGTGAGTGAGGATTCTATGAAATCTGCAGTTTTGGATGCAATAAACATCAATAATGGTGATAACAAGATATCGGTGGCTCTAGATGGCTCGTGGCATAAACGGGGGCTCTCATCTTTGAACGGTGTAGTGTGTGCCACATCAGTTGACAATGGGAAAGTTATAGATTTTGAGACCATGACTAAATACTGTGCCAACTGTAAGCATTCTAAAGATGACTGTGAAAACTGCAAAAAAATTATGAAGGTTCCAGCGGAGGTATGGAATGCCAGGGTGCGGTGAACATTTTCCAGAGGTCGGAAGCATCACGAGGTGCGATTTACTGCAACTACCTGGGAGACGGGGACTCGAAAGGTTTCCATCATGTTGAGGAGGCTAACATTTACAAGGATGTAGAAATTAAGAAGTTGGAATGCGTTGGACATGTCCAAAAACGGATGGGCACAAGGTTGAGGAACATTTTGAAAACGTCGAAAGGAGAGAAGTTGTCTGATGGAAAGAGTATCTGTGGACGTGGAAGACTGACAGCCAAAGAAGTCGACAATATCCAAAACTATTATGGAGCAGCCATAAGGGGCAAGTCATCGGTGGTGGAGATGAAAAAGGCCATTTGGGCCATATACTTTCATAAGCTTAGTACTGATAAGAAATCAAATCACGAGTTGTGTCCCCTCGGTGAAACAAGTTGGTGTGGGTACAATCGTAGCCTTATAACTGGGGAATCCTACAGCCACAAACATTCTTTGCCAGAGCCAGTTCTCCTCAAAATCAAAAAGGTTTTCCAGGACCTAACGAAGAAAGAACTGTTAGAAAAATGCTTGCATGGGAAAACCCAGAATCCCAATGAAAGTTTCAACCGTTGCATATGGGACCGGGTCCCCAAAACCACATTTGTTGGCATTGACACCCTCAAAATTGGAGTCATGGATGCAGTCATATGCTTTAATGATGGAGCCATCAGTAGGATGAAAGTACTTGAGGGATTGGGTGTAACTGCGGGTTATAATACTGAGTGTGCGTTGAGAGCTATCGACCAGAAGAGGATTTTGGAAACAATAAATTGGAATGAAAAGCTAAAAATGGAGGCCAGAAACAAAAAAAGAACAGTGAAAAGGAAGTGAGACAACTTGGAGCAACTAAACCAGGATGATTATAATGCAGGGAAGTATTAATCATAGGTATGTTATAAAAAAACTACTATGTTTTCGTTTTTCCTCATTATCTCAAAACTAGTTTTTGAAAGTTTTAGGTACACTTTAAAAAAACTATCCAATCAAACTGCTTGAAAATTTTTATACATACTTTTAGCAGTCTTGTAAATAAAGTAAACCAACTTTTTTTCTAATTTTACACATACCCGATTTTTTAAAAAATAACAATTTTTCGAAACAAGAGAAAAATTGGCATTTTTAAAACTACTACTTTCAAAATTTTTTTAAAAATCACCCCTATGTTTACCAATCATAAAAGTTGGTCTACTTTGGTTTAAAAATAGTTCTTAACATATGTGAAAGAATTTTTCAAAAATATTGAATACTTTTTCTGTAAATGTACCTAATTGGAAGTATGTTTTTTAGAATCTCTAAATTTCACTGAAGTTCGACTAAAAATTAAATGTATGAATATTTCACAGAGAGTGATTATTTACAACTGAAATTTGTTATTGTAGTATTATTTCTATGTGCAAAAAAATTTGAATTCCTAGACTTAAAATTTTTAAAAATATGGGACTTAACGTAAAACCTAATTTTCGTCATTTTTCGTCAACGAGCACGTCCTTGTACCCAAGATTCAAAAAAAGGTATGCAGAATTTTGGCTTCAGAGCTCAATCCCAATACAATATCCAGCATTGTGGAACATGGTTCAAAAACTACTCGTTGCATTTCCCTCTTATTATTTGGTAAAGAGAGGTTTCAGTGCAGTTTCCAATTTGTTATTTAAAAAAGAACCGGTTGGAGATAACTGAAAGGGGGGACTTAAGACGAACGAACTTAACGAAGAGAACTAACTAAAGACGACTTAACGAAGCTTACTCCAGATATTGTCAGGCTGATAAATACCCACCAAGTTCATCCATCTCATTAACAATGTAGAATATGTGTTACGGTGAAAGACCGAAATCTTGAGAATGTCGACATTCACCGGTGAATATCAACAACCACATAGTTGCTTATCTGTGATTGTCGACATACACCGGTGGTGGTTGTTGACATTCACCGGTGAATGTCGACATTCTCCAATTTCGGTCATTCACGGTAACATATGCATAATACTGCGGCGAAATTTTTTTTTATTATGGAATTTATATACACTTTTTGTAGTTAAATCATATTAAAAATATAAAATATAACTCAAGTTCCTTTAAGAATATAAAATAGGCTTTATAACAATTGTGTAATTAAATAATAGAAGGAATCGCATTGGGTTAAAAGATATCCTGATATTATCTTATCTAGATGACATCATAGTTTTATCTGAGACATTTGATGAGCACATCAGAGATTTAGAAAAAGTGCTGGAGAGGTTGACACTGTTTAAGTTACATGCCAACCGAGATAAATGCCGTTTTGCCTGTGACCGTGTGAAATATTTGGGGTTCTTCATAACGAAAGATGGAATTGAAGCTGACCAAGAAAGATAGCAGCTATCCAGAAAATACCCGTACCTACCAATGTGAAGGAGGTTCAATCGTTCCTACAAACCTGCTCATAGTTTTTTCGGTATGTTCAAAACTTCGCTGATAAAGCGCGTCCGCTTAGCAACCTTACCAAGAAGAAAGTGAATTGGCACTGGGGGCCAGAACAACAAGAATCTTTTGAGGCATTGAAGATGTGCTTAATGTCTTCTCCTATACTGAGGCAAGCAGACGGATCAAAGCCTTTCACTATCCGTACTGATGCAAGTAACTTTGCACTTGGTGCAGTACTTCTCCAGGGAAGTGGATCTGATGAATACGTCATCGAATACGCAAGTCGTCTTTTGAATCCAGCGGAGCGAAATTACTCCACCACCGAACGCGAAGCTCTAGCAGTGGTATGGGCTTTAGAAAAATTTCGTGAATATGTTGAGCATCAACAAATACTTATTGCATCAGATTATCAACCTCTTAAATGGCTATTGAGTATGAAGTCACCGTCTGGCAGACTGGCCAGGTGGGCCCTGAAAATTCAGTCCTTCAACCTGAAGATAGATTATATCCCAGGGAAAGTCAATGGTAGTTGCTGATATGCTCTCAAGACCGTCGTATGTTGAAGACAGTACTACGAATGCCTATGCTATCACCGTTGATATGCCATCCCGGAGACCCAGTGACATTCGAAAGGGTCAGCTGGAAGACGAGGAATTAAAGAAAATCATTGACTGCTTTGAGAGAATGGATAAACATGAAGATTTTGCAAACTACACTAGTCGAGGATACTAAATGGATCAAGGTATCTTGTATAGGTACTCATCTGAAAATGACGAAGAAGAAGCTCAATTAGTAGTCCCCGTTCAAGAGCGAGAAAGAATACTTCAGCAATACCACGATTCTCCCACAGCTGGACATTATGGAGTAGAAAACACATACAAGAAGATAGCATCCAGATACTACTTTCAAAGTATGAAAAAGTTTATCTCAGATTATATCAAGATGTGTCCTGAATGCAATCGGTACAAGCCAACAAACCAAAAACCTACGGGACTTCTCAGGACACCCGTCTACGCCCAAAGGTTTGAAACCCTGGCCATTGACCTTTTTGGACCTCTTCCAGAAACCCCATCTGGTAAGAAGTGGGTTTTTTTAGAAGACACCAGCACAAAGTGGGTTGAACTGTTTGCGCTCGAAGAAGCTACTGCTACCACCTGTGCGAAGACTAGTCTAGGAAATTTTTCCAAGATATGGACTTCCACGTAGACTGATAAGTGATAACGGACCACAATTTGTTAGTGCCGTGCTGCAACAAACTTGTAGTTTTCTTGGAATTAAGCAAGACCTTATTCCTGTTTACCACTGTGGTGTTGAAACAAGCACACCACATAACTTTTCTTATAAAGTAACAAATGGTGTAAAATAAAACCGAGAAAAGGTAATTAATTAGGGAAATCTCCAAGTAGTAATTGAAACCGTTGAGCCAACGCCCTATCCCTAAGGCAGAATGTGGACCACCCCTCGAGATTCAAACCCCAGACAGTTTTTTTATAGTTGAGGGAGTGCGAAACCAACCACCCCCGCGCGGAGCAAAAGCATAGGTTTCTTCTACATTCCGATGTTCGGGGCGCGCAGCGCGTCTTGTTCATCGTCCCCCGAGTATAATAAGTAAACGACGTACCCCCCGCCGTTGTATCTGACGGTGTTGTCTTTCTGTTTAATTGCTCTCGTAGCCACAATAATAATAAACAACAATTAAGCAAAATTACCATAGGATTCTCTATCATAGTTTACATTCGGCGTAAAATTTAGAAGACTGGGAACCTAAATTAAGGAACCAAAATTACAGAAATTAAAAATATGAATATTCCAATTAATGTAAATTAACTATATATATAGTAGTATTTAGACTCTTTAGAATCCTCTCGTAAAGAGGATTCGGTTGGTATTTTCAGCTAAGCTCCTAACAGTGTTAATTAATGAAATATGATTGAAACTAACTTTTTGCCCTCTTTTTGGAATTCAAATTCCCCGCCAAGTTGGCAGCTCTCAAAAGGGAGCATGGCAACTTATTTTCAAAAATCTCTGCATCTTGATTGGTTGATCCCAATCATATAGTACACTGTTGGTCGATTTTTCGTCAGACCTTGGCTGTGGGACCCTGAGGCAAGGTCTCCGTGCTTCGTTTTTTTTCAAGATTTTATAGATCTACAGCCGGATCCCTTAGCCACCATCTCCGTCGGAGACCAGCCACCTCTTGAGTTTTGTTTTTCGTACATCATTCTTTTATTGACGCTCACAGAATGTGCTCTTTTCGTTTTTGAAGCACCTGTTTTTTTAATTCTCCTGAGGACGGAGCAACGGATCAATCACCATTTTACGAATAATAAAAGGAAGAGTGATTTGTTTTTAACCCCGTTTTGATTATTTCGACTTACCCACATCTTCAAGGATTTTTCAGCAAAATATGCATAGTGCCTTGTGAACATTTTTAGTGATGATCCTTTTTTTGGACCAAGAGCTTTTCGAGGCAATGATACTCCTAAGATGACGACTCCCTCTCAACCCTTGGACTTGGATTCAATTACTGCCTTTCTCAACAAAAACTGACATTCTAGTGGCTTCAGTCAGATCGTAAAAGGTGAGAATTCTCATCACTTGATATTTCAGTAACAACTTAAGAACTTTATGCCTTGCGTTATTATTAGGGGTTTTAAAAGAACCTCACTTTAAAAGGGTTATAAACGCAATGTTGATTCAGTTTTACTACCACTATACTTAATATGCTATATTTTTATTAACGGCCCATTCTTCATCACACATGCTGCCGATTACCAGTCCCTTTTATATAATGCATTTCATACTTGTTTCAATAGTTCCAATTTTATTTTGAATTTTATTATTTTGATTAGTGTATAGGAAAGACATTTTTCAAATTACCTGAAATTTAAGAGTGCAATATTATATTTTGAAAAATGTTATTTTTGTTTCTTTGAATTTGACTTGGAAATGTCTTTTCTCAATTGTAAATCTACTTTGTTTGTGTAAACATACTTATTAGATATATTACACAATATCAATTTGTTTAATTATGGCACAAAGAAAACAAAATAGATCATTTAACATTAATATTAACCCATATGATGGTGAACCTAGTACTTTTGCATTTTTCAAAGAGCAGATTGAGGATGTTATAAATATAAATAATTATACAAATGAACAAAGCCTAACATTCTTAAAAAATCTAAACTAACAGGTGCAGCTCTGCAATATTATGTAGAATCCCAAGCTCAAACAAGTAAGCTTTATAACTCTTCTTCAAGAAATTGGAGATTTCTTTTCAAAGAATTCTAATAATATTAGTTTACAATCCTTAGAATCTCTCTCTTTTGCCTTCAGAGACGATTAAAAATTTAGCACATCGTCTCAATGTACTTGTTTCTAAAGTATACCCAGATATAACGGATGCAACTGCATTAAATCAGATTAAATTTGTAAAATTTTTATCGGCCTTACCTTTTGATTTAAAAACTATGACCTGGCCGTAAGCTCAACAATTACAAGATATCACAATTGAAAGTGCCATAATAAACAGGGTAAATATCAATGAATCTGAACACAAATTATTGGCTGAGGTAAATCATCTTAAAGAGAGTATTCAAAAACTAACTGAACATACTAAAAATAATTATAATGATCCCTCTCATAATAAAAGAAATAATGAAAACAAAAGAAAGGTAAATTGTCATTACTGTGGTAAGCCTGGCCACGTAATGATGAATTGCTTTAAATATAAAAGAAATTCTCTAAATAATGGTAGAGGTGGAGCGAGACCTTTCTCTCGAGTTACCCCTCGATCAAAATCATTTAACTCATTGGGAAAACCCAGGTGCAGGTGATGCATGTATCTCTCAGCGACTTTTTGCATCATCACCCGACGTAGAGGAGAGCAGGGAAATGATGCTTCCCCTTTTCCCCCCTCAGAAGAGTTAAGCTGGTATTACATGACGCGTATTCCATTCGTACGGGGCGCGCGCGCTCCGCGCGCTCGGGGGGGAAGAAATCCGGAAAATCCCCATCGGAATCGCGCGCGATCGCCCGCCACGAACGTCGTTGCGGGGCGCCACTCTATTTCGCCTCCTCAACCAATGGCAGGCTCGAGACCATACGCGCGTGTGCGATCGACGCAAGGAGCCCAGAGGATCGCGCCGGATGGAGTTTTTTCCTTCCCGATCGTGTCACGTGATCAAATCCACCAATAGTAACGAACCATCTCGGAAAACATTGCCCTGTCAGCCCTGTCTTCCACATTCCGGCATCCATTTTTTCCCTCCATCACATTTCGGTTTCGGCAGCATAATGGATATTTATTCAACAAATAAACCAATCGACAGTGGCCGGCTTATTGAATTGGTACAAGAACGGCCGATATTGTACGACCACTCAAGTGGAAATTATATGAACAAGCTAAAAAAACTCAATGCTTGGGAAGAAGTGGCCCAAATTTTGGAAGCGAAAGGTAAGTAGATTTCATAATTTCATAAATCTTATTTTGGAAGTTTCTGGAACACATTTCTGTACTATTGCGCTTGTTTTAAGCTGTAGGACACTACCAACCTTTATTTTGTTTAGATCAGTTGTTTCCTTCTTTTGATGCATGCTCTTCGAAAGTTTACATAAGTTCACTAGTAGTGCTAAGTTGTGCTTCGTACCACCTTTATGATGTGTAGCTTGGGTTTTTGTATGTGTATAGCCATTATTTAGTGTGTTAACAGCTGTCCTGTTAATTATTGTCATAAGTTGGATGGCTATTGTCTTAAGCAGAAATTTTTTTATCTAGTTGTACAGCTGATGTTTATTTAGGATGAATAGTAACTTTTTGAGCTTAGTCCTACTAAATTCCCATATACAGGCAGTAGTTCAAGGCTGCGAAGCTTTTACTTTTCAAAATTTAAAAAACAACAAAAACATTAATTTATTGGCCTTCAGAGTTCTTTTCACACTTCCAGTGTTCTTATAACTGTTCTAAACTCTTCAAAATCCAATTTATGTTCCCAAGAATGCTCGTTCTAATGGTTAAAGTTATTTTCAATTAAAAAAGCTTCTTTTCAGTCAGCTGAAACAGCTTGTGACGTTAAATGTGCCTTGCTCCTTGCTCCCGCTTGTTGTTATCCCGCTTTGAAAGACTGAGCTCTAGTTTTTTTACAGCGCCTAGTGTTACGATGAAATTGTGATTCCCACATTTCCAAGAGACAAATGTGACGTCACACTGCTAGGACCTTTCTGTATTAAAATATGTCATAATTACCTTAAAAATAGTTTGTGGGAAAAGACAAGCGTATTTTTGGAATGAGGAGAGAATTTTAATAAAATTGAATATTTACAATTTTAAGAGATACTGCAATTCTCCATTGTGGATATAAAATTTTACCTATTTATTTTGGTTTGAAGTATGTTGGATTGATAATTTTATATTAAGTTTATGAATGAAATTTATAAAAAATATTACCAAATATTTCACTGTGGTATAATCTGAGAATTAATGTAAAATTACCAATTCTAAAGAGATTCCAATTCTGAAGTATAAGCTTGTATACAGATCACTAGACTTTCTTCCATTTGGCGACTGCAGTGCTATATATCACAGCTGATGATATAGCACCACTTTGGCGAATGGAGTCTCCAAATGGAGAACTTATTGAAGCTGTGCCTCAGTGATTCCCAAACTCTGCTCACTACTAAAACCAACACTTCTGCACGTATTAAAACCCGGCAGTCACTTTACAGTCTAAAATTTTATGCTTCAGTATACTTATATTTTTATCTGTCAACTGATCAGTGACACAGCTATATAGAATATAGTACAGTAATAAGCTTTGGTAATGTTTTCAAATCTGCATCACAGTTGATGGGATGGAACAGTGTTTCCCAACGTGGGGACTTAACATATAAAAGTAGATGCCAACCATTAAACTGTATAACTTTTGCTATGGTTTTTTTTTCTTATTTTGTACCACTATGACATTTTTATATTTCTTTTAATAGTTATTGACTGCCAAATAAGGTGAAAGTCCTTGAGAGACGTCTATGTCCGAAGGAAGAAATCGAAGGCAGCGAGTGGGTCCGCTGCCACCAATATTCATCCATGGGAGTATTCCCTAGCCATGGAATTTTTAGCCCCATTTATTGAATTTAGAAAGTAAGTATTTCTGTTCTAAAAAAAGTTTTGAGTGAACACTTTCCAGAGAAAGGCTTTTTAATTACTGATTAATACATTTTTGGTATCAAACTGTTCGGATTCTTTTATTTTTCTATGATCAATAACAATAGGAATCTATAACCCTATGGAAGAGCCTTTTTGGCTCCTTTTGGGTATTAAAAAAATCTTAGTGTTTTTTCTATTATAATTTTTTTCCTGTTGTGTACTGTCGTGTTATGTGTTGTTGAATAAATTTGAATTTGAGGTAAGTTTAGTGAGCTGGGTTTAGTGATAATTGCAATGCAATCTATAAGGTCCTGCATCAGCAGTTTATGGGGCTGGGTGAGCGTAAATAGTTTTTATTGATAACTTGTGTGGGCTATTTCTAAAACTATTTTATTGTTACAGACAACATAGTAACTTTCGACGAGAATCGACTTTGAATAAAGGTAAATAGAAGTTATCCAATTTTTTTATTCTAACTGTCTGCTTGTTTTGTTTTATATTCTAATGATTTGATATCTGTAACTTGTTATAGAGAATACTGCCAGCAATGTTGGAAGTGGATCTTCCGTAGACAATTGTTAGTATCCCCAATATTTTCTATATTATTGTAAAGTTATCTATTAATTGTAAAGTTATTGTCATCCAAAAGGGTAACAAAGATATTTAAAATCATAAAGAAACCTTTTCTCATTAAAAAAACATTTTTTTGAACTTATCTGCCTGTGGTTGTAAAGGAAAACTAAACATACTTTGTTCATTCAATACTTTTTTCTGTAGTTTCAGTTCTGGAAGTGTCTGTGGAATCTAGTGCAGAAGGTAGGTGACTCGTTATGTAGTTTAATTCCACTATGGAGCAAACCCCAATCTAAATTTTTTTTCTTGAATTCCTAGTCTCTCTTTGTGTATTTAAAAGTAAATATAATTTTTCTTGATGTAGTTGATGCAGATGATTTTGAAGCTCCCTTATCCTCACAATCGTTCTCCACAGAAGGTAATAAAATTATACATGTTCAGAGAGGATTCAAAAAACTGGTTGGTACACATGAGACTATTGTGTGCAAGCATGTCAAGTATTCATGAAATGGATTTATGTAGCTGTTTCTTCCAGCAACCTTTAATAACTAGTCAAATCCATTTCATTATTTTTTCTTCAGTTACTCCACATGCTCCCACACAATATTTACAGGTATCCCAGTTTTTTTTCTATTCATAGTGTAACTTTAATAATAAGAATGATTAGCTGGTTTTTTATTAGTTATTTGAATGAAGAAACATTAACAAAATGTTTTGTCTGGCTGGGAACTAAAAGTAATTTGAAAATTTCTATTATTTACTGTCACTTTTCTAGAAAATAACATTCAAACATTTTTTTAAGTTTCGACACAGCCTGCTGAGGTGAATGACACTGAAATGTCCTTCCTCATACCATCCACCCCTGCAGTTTCTTCTACCCCGAAGGCAACTGCCACAACTGGTAAGGTATAGTTTTAATCACCCTGAGTTCTTAAAGACCTTTGAGTGCCCATATTTTAACATTCCCAAAGGCCTAAAACAGCCTTTTTTTTCTAACCTGAAAATTCAATCTTTTCTAACCCCAACTCTCATACCTATTTGTCTCATTCAAAAACTAACATTTATTCTGAAATAACTACATTGGTAGAAAACAGTTCAATTTAATTTCCTATCTTATATTTTTCAGGTAAACCTAAAACAGGTGACAGGAGGTCGATTTATGACCATCTGGAAGTTACGGCAGCAAGTATGAATCCTTTATATTACTTATTGATTGAGTCAGTTTTGTAGATAGTTATATTATTATCAAGAGGGATGTAATTTTTAAGGTTGCAGTAATCTTTCTTCTCATTTTTTGAAAAAATATGAAAGAATTTAATATCTTGAAATTGGGAGACTTACTATCTCAGGAAGGAAGTGGTTCCAAAACAATTGCATCTAAAATTCATGGATCCCATATTGCCAGACCTGGAATAAGTGCCCGAACCTACAAACCTTGTTCGGGGGAGAAGGTTTGGAGAAATTCTATTAGGTTAGAGGGAAGGTTGCATCTTTTTCCAGAAGTTGCTTTATAAATAATAGATATGTCCAAGTAATGAAGAATATGCTGTTCAATTTAGTTCTCCATACTTGAAAAAAATATTGATTCAGTTGAAAGGGTTCAGCAAAGAGGGGCCAAAATGGTCAAGGGTATATCCAGTTTAAGTTAGGAGCGATTAAGTAAAATATGTTCACTCTAGAGGATTGAAGGATTAGAGGATTTAATTCAACTTTTCAAATGATAAAACAAGGGGACGAAGAGGGACTAGATTTGAATATGGGTAATAGAACGAGGGGTCACAGATTTAAATTGAATGAGGCAAATTTTTATCGGGACAGATGGAATGGGTTACCTGAAATGATAATCAACTCAAGTGGGGTAAACGAAATCAAGAATAAAATTGACAGATTTTGGGAATCGGGTGGTTTGAGTTAAATGAACCGCCACAACCTTGTTGGGCGCTTGCCTGAAGTTGGTTGACTTAATTTGTAATTAGCATACAATTTGATTGCTTAATTATGAAAAAATTAATTTCAGAGCGAAAAGGAAAAAGGAAACCCGAGAATGTTCTCGAAAAAGCAATTAATAAATGGACAGAGGAACCCACGCCCACTGAAACGAGGGATGGGTTAAGATGCAAGATACTGCAGATGGAAATTGAGGATAAGAAGTTATCAAATCGAGGAAGAGAAGAGTTGTACAGGATGCTCATGGATGTGGTCCTAGACTTTAAAGATCCATATATTTAATTTTTTTTAAGGATCCATGATTCAGTGGTCGCAGTTGTCCTATAATTTCTATATTTTAAGAAAATCCAAAAATATGTCCTATATTTGTTCTAAATTTTTTAAAAGTTAAATTTTGTCCTATACTTTTATCATTTTTTAAAACTCTTACTCTAAATTCTGTTATATAACATGGGTTAAAGTATATTATGTTTTTCCATTTTAAGTACATTTTTAACTGTTCTGTATTTTTACATGATTTCCATTTTTTTCAAACCCTTGCTGCGACCACTGATGATTATTCTATTTTCTTAAACA
This sequence comes from Tetragnatha versicolor, assembly GCA_024610705.1. Lineage (NCBI taxonomy): Eukaryota > Metazoa > Arthropoda > Arachnida > Araneae > Tetragnathidae > Tetragnatha > Tetragnatha versicolor. The sequence goes on along the minus strand of JANDEH010000013.1, from coordinate 24,605,410 downwards.
AGATTATGTGATATTTTATTGTGCAAATGTAGGGTTGCTCAGATCAGAATATTTTTACCATATTTGTGTTCCATTATTTAATCCAGATATTTTACGTGTATATAATTTGATTGTATGTGATAAGAGATGTATATAAGGGAAATTTTAAAATTGATGTGTTTGCTGCAAGGAGTTAATTATTAAATACTTACAATATATATTAGGGTGTCCCGAAAAAACCGAAATTTCTCTGATCGCTTAGCGGTAGTGCGGAAAAGTTGTGAACTACCATCACTAAGAAGGGCCTGCAATATTAAAACTGTGGGTCAATATCTTCTGTTTCCCCAAAAGGCCTAAAGTTCTGAAAATTGGGCTAAAAATGACCAAACTTCAAAAATTCATAAAAAATTTCGAATTTCAGTCATGATTGTGGGGGTAGGCTTAAAAGTTACTATTTAATATACAAATACATCTGCAAAAAGTTTTAAACTTATAGGTTAATATCTTCTGCTGTCTCAAGGGGCCTAAAATTCTGAAAATTGGACTAAAAATGACCAAACTTCAAAAATTAATAGAAAATTCCAGATTTCAGTTATGATTCTGGAGGTAGTCTTAAAAGTTACTATTTAATATACAAATGCATCTGCAAAAAGTTTTAAACTTATAGATTAATATCTTTCCCTCCTTATTAGCTTTAAAATTTGGAAAACATACAAAACTTCAAAACAAAATATACAAAACACATACCTTATTTTGATGATAGAAAAAATTTATTTTTCTGGGAAACAGAGAAATAACATCAACATTATTGCTTGTAATGATTTTTGGTATTAAATTTTGACATTTGCATTCTTGATTCTAGTGTCGCTCTAACAAAGGAATCCCTGTTTTGCGGGCCAACCGTTTTTCCGGAGGCTGCAGTGACTAATTTCACAATACGCTCAACAGCTTGTGTATGCGAAGGGAATTTAATAAATTCCCAGCATCTTGTAGGCATACCGTCCTGAATCATCTTCATAAGTTCTTGAGAACTAACCCCTCTGAGAACTGGAGGGGAGGTCACATAACAAGATGCCCAATCAATGAGATCTACATAGTCTTTGGCTTCAAAGTTAAGAACAGGAACGACAAATGTACGAACTCCTTCCCCATCTGTGGTATCTTCTCTAGCCTTGATAATCCTTTGAGCCGCAAGATTCCTAATTTGACACCTATCATCACTTAACATGCCCAAAAGCATGTTTTCAGGAGCAGCAAAGTACGCGTTTCTAGAAATAACAGGATCGATTACATCACGGTATTTTTTAGGTAAGTACCGCGGGATGAATTGATGAAGTGCCACAGATGCCTAGCACCGTCTTTTATGGAATTATGAATCTTTATACGAAACCATGAGGGTGCGTAGACCCGTAGAATAAATCCAACTAAAGTAAGCAGCTCGTGTGATGGTTCTGAGGCAGATATGTAAAACCTCAGAATTCTATTGGCAGTTGTTAACCAACGGGCCAAGTTCAAAGTACCCGGTTCCCGGTTAGCTAGATCTGAAGAACAAACGCCAGAACTAATGGCCGTGCAGATTTCCAATAAGTATTTTTGATCCGAACTGAGGATGGCAGGATCAAAATCAGGCAAGTCGCACTCAATTGTTTTAAAAGCAACAATTGGTAGCTTTTCACATCCTTTGAGCTTTCGTCCGATTTCACCTGGGTAAGATGTGGGGCCAGATGATTTGCCGTCAATGGACTCAAACAGGTGTCGTAAAGGTAACTCATTGAAATGTAGTAAGCAGATAACCCATTGTATTGCTCTCTCAAAGGATTATCAAGGCTAGAGAAGATACCACAGATGGGGAAGGAGTTCGTACATTTGTCGTTCCTGTTCTTAACTTTGAAGCCAAAGACTATGTAGATCTCATTGATTGGGCATCTTGTTATGTGACCTCCCCTCCAGTTCTCAGAGGGGTTAGTTCTCAAGAACTTATGAAGATGATTCAGGACGGTATGCCTACAAGATGCTGGGAATTTATTAAATTCCCTTCGCATACACAAGCTGTTGAGCGTATTGTGAAATTAGTCACTGCAGCCTACGGAAAAACGGTTGGCCCGCAAAACAGGGATTCCTTTGTTAGAGCGACACTGAATCAAGAATGCAAATGTCAAAATTTAATACTTAAAATCATTACAAGCAATAATGTTGATGTTATTTCTCTGTTTCCCAGAAAAATAAATTTTTTCTATCATCAAAATAAGGTATGTGTTTTGTATATTTTGTTTTGAAGTTTTGTATATTTTCCAAATTTTAAAGCTAATAAGGAGGGAAAGATATTAATCTATAAGTTTAAAACTTTTTGCAGATGCATTTGTATATTAAATAGTAACTTTTAAGACTACCTCCAGAATCATAACTGAAATCTGGAATTTTCTATTAATTTTTGAAGTTTGGTCATTTTTAGTCCAATTTTCAGAATTTTAGGCCCCTTGAGGTAGCAGAAGATATTAACCTATAAGTTTAAAACTTTTTGCAGATGTATATGTATATTAAATAGTAACTTTTAAGCCTACCCCCACAATCATGACTGAAATTCGAAATTTTTTATGAATTTTTGAAGTTTGGTCATTTTTAGCCCAATTTTCAGAACTTTAGGCCTTTTGGGGAAACAGAAGATATTGACCCACAGTTTTAATATTGCAGGCCCTTCTTAGTGATGGTAGTTCACAACTTTTCCGCACTACCGCTAAGCGATCAGAGAAATTTCGGTTTTTTCGGGACACCCTAATATATATATCGACATTTAACACAGATAGAACTGAACTTTTAAATACTGCTTAAAGTATATTTACTAAGAAATTATAACACTTATATTTTTAATTTAGAATAAAAAGAATCCAAATTTTAAAAAATGTTTATTTATACAAACACTAAACATAAGAAAATACTGAACATTATTACTCATCTTCACTCATAATCTGCGATATTGAGTATAACATTTTTTTGAAAGTGGAGATAACTCCTTGATGCAACTAACACAGCAATTTGAATTTGATAAGGGAAGAGTGGAGATTTTTTCCCTCAGATTCTGAAGCCACCCTGCACTAGAGCTTATTAAAGTGTGCTGTTTATCATTTAACCCAGATATTTTACAACCTGTATATAATTTCATAGCGGCCAACTACTGTTGTTTTCCAATTATGATCAGGGAAGAGAGTGGGAATTTTTTTCTCCTCAGATTCTGAAGCCACCCTGTACTAGAGCTTATTAAAGTGTGCTATTTATCATTTAACCCAGATATTTTACAACCTGTATATAATTTCATAGAGGCCAACTCCCGTTGTTTTGCAATTATGATCAGGGAAGAGTGTGGGAATTTTTTCTCCTCAAATTCTGAAGCCACCCTGAATTGAAAAAGTATTTAATCTCCCAAATTTCTTCATAAATAAAGTTTGAGGATTTTAGATACATTTGTTCTAATTTTTGGTTATTCAAGATAAAATTTGTGTTAAAATATAAAATAATTATAATAGAATGTACAGATGGCCCATTGCTATTGTGATATTTAGTTTTTTTCAAGAAAGATAGCTTTTTGTGCAATGTTTATATTGATTTTGTCAAGCTCGTTGCAATGTGATAAGAGCTTATGATTAGACAATCTATTTTATAAGTGTTTTGCATTTGTCGGGTTTTATCAGCTACTATTTATGTGACTGAAACATGAACAGTCTCTTTCCACACTGATAAATTCAAGAGTCCAGTAAATTTATAATTTATTGCTATTTAACGCACCAACTGAAAAATATGACAAAATATCAAAATGGGGGTTTTAGTACAAATATCAAATGGCAAACGAAATTTTACCATTAATGTGTTCATAAATAAGTGAAATTTGTAATTATTTTGATATGCAATAAACAAGATATGCTTCCTTTTCCTATTATTATCCTTTTGTTTAAGTTATTTCATATAGAAATATAGGGGAGAAAAATCACGTTTGGATTTTTCCACAAGACAGGTTAAATAACTTTTTTACCATTTAAAGTGCCCAACCTATAGTCCTAACCTTAGCAAAGAGGGTTATATTTTTTATTGGCTATAATCTTCAAAATTGGAATTTTATTTCAGTTTACTAACTTGACAAAATTTGTGTCCATAGGTACAACATGCTCTCCCTATGGACAGACCCAGTTGTACCTGTGGACACCCTTAAAAAGAAAAGTTTAATTGAAAAAAAGCTTAAAATGAACATTTTTATTGGTGTTACCTTTTTATGAACTATTTCAAGCATTTTTAAGATTGGAAATATATTTTTTAAAGTAATGTAGTTTTAAATCGTAAATGATCATTAAAACGAAGTTGATTGATAAAAGTCTTGATTTTTTTACCAAAAATACATAAATCACATGGTATTTTCAGATCGAAATTCGAGGTAATAGTTTCATCAATCATGCTAATTGATCGTATCACTTCACCGATTTAAAAAAAAATTTGACAGAGAGAGAGAGACACTTAGCTGTGCAAGCATTTGGAGACAATAACTTTCGCATATCTTCTTCGGTGGAAGTTTTTTGTGATCATCATACTTAAATGCGATAATGTGCTTCAGATTATTTGCACTAAAAAAACTTAATGCACCTAAAAACAGTAAATTATATTAAATTTAATTATTATTTTAAAGAGCTGTTTCATGTTAAAAACTAAATAGCATCTGTTTACATTCAAAATCGACCACAAATTCAAATTTACACTTTTCCCGAATTTTAAAACGCAGTGGCTGAAGGTACAACCGTCCTTAGGGAACGTACCCATACTACGTGACCTGTTCAGGCTACAAAATACCACGCTCGGTCACAGGGGGAGGGGGGCTTAGGGTTTCGTCTCGTAGTCAATTGCTTCTAGTCAAAACAACAATATTAAGCCAAACTAATTTTTGAAATTTGTCAAATTAAGACTAATTAAGCTAAATCAATTATTAAAATTAGACAAAAGTAATTTTTTTAACTTTCTGTTTACAAAAAATGATGGTAAACAGTATTTATGAATTACTATGTGAAAACTAGAGGGAGAGGGTGGGTCTTGGCATATACTACGGATGCTCACCAAGGGGGTATGGGTAAATTCCCTTAGGTACAGCACTTTCCCTCAATATTAGTCAAATTAATCAGCTTTTAGATACGTTTCAACACTGACATTTGTTAACTACATTTGAAACTCGTTTAAGATTAATTTTACATGAGAAAGGTTTTTTTAAAAGATTTGACACTTTATTAGTCACCAGTTCTTGTGATTAATTTTTATTACAACAAAAATCAGATTTGAAAAATAAGGTTTATTTACACTTGTGTTTTTTATGATGCTAGGCACATAAACAAGACATAGGGTCTTATAATTCCAAACAGTAACACCTGTTACAAGAAAGTTGTTACTACATCAATCAACATTTTTTAAAAACTACGGTTTATTAATAACTTTGGATGTGTATTTTTCTACATTGACAAAAATGTGCATTCAAAATTATATTAATGAACACAGAACAGTTGCACAATTATGATAATTTTATAAACAATTTTTAAATTCAGTACTTTAAAAATAAAATTTGAACCATATAATATAACTCACGTTTTCATGAGATGGGTTTATTTTAACTTGAATTGAAATTTTATTTTGGAAGTATTACAGGATAATTTTTAACGATTAATTTATAAATTATATTTTACTAATGACACACTAGCGGTCAGAGTTTTCCGCATGAAACCATCGGAAAATAAGAAAGTGCAATTTCAGTTTTGCAAATCGAATTGTCTGATTTTAATTTTGCTAAGCAAATTGGCAGGTTTCCCCCAATTGGCGGAAGAATCACATGTATGTCTATGCAAAATAGTTCAACTTTTCCCTGGGAAAAATTTTTTTCCCGTCTTCCCAAAATTTTCCATCTCTAGTTGTAAGGATAATTTTAATACATAAAAATGTAGTAGTAATGTTATATGGTCCACTCTAATATTTATTTAAACCAGGGTTATTACGTTTAAAACAAAGCATAAAAAACATTGTTTAAAACATATGTAGTTTTTAGCACGTTGTTCCCTTTATTTAGGCAACAGACTCACTATTTTCATGTATGGATCACCCAGAGCCTAAAAAGATGGTGCCAAGTATAAGGCTGGGGTACAAATCGCCATGACATATGCAGTACATTACTCATGGTTCCCACTCTTTGAAAACATTGGAAATCAAGGACTTTCAAGGACCTCGAGAAAATTTTTCAAGGACCTTTTTCCGCAGAAATTTAAAAATTAGTCTTATTTCAAGACAAGTAATTTTTCCCGCATACAATCGGAACGAGAGAAGAAGTCGCTCTTAACTGTCAGTTTGTAAAACTTGCCGCAAGTTATGTTCATAAGAGTAGTTTTAAAGAAAATTTCTAGAAAAAAAACAAAGAAAGATGTGAAAAAATTAAAATCGATTAGTGGCAGAGTGAAAATTCAAGGACCTAAGTCACTTTTCCAGGACCTAGAACTTTTTTCAAGGACTTTCAAGTACCTAAATTTATCCTTAAAAAATTCAAGGACTGTGGGAACCCTGTTACTTGATAAAAGCACGATGCTGTGAAGAAAACTTACAATTCCACATCAAATACAAAAAAATACTTGATAATTTCCCAAAATAAAAGACAAACAATTTTTTGCACTCAATAAAGTAATCTAACTTTGAGAAAAAAGAACCATAGCTTTTGGTGCTAACAAAAAAATTCACACAAACAAAATTAAAAAGTTAAATTGAATCTCAAAACTAAGCGAATAAACAAACTTAGTCATTAGTGTTTGATAAATTAAATTATTTAAAAAATTTTAAATGGTAGAAAAGAAAGTAATTAACACACAAGTTTTAAAATTTCTATGAAGAGGATGTCACCTTTTCCCTCTGCCAGAACACACTACCAGGAAAGCAAAAGAAAAACTGCCAAAGATCTCTGATGTCGCCAGCTTCATATGAGTGTGTGGTCGGATGTCTTCTGAGGTCATGAAGGGCATTGTTCGATCTATTCCTCTATCGACCAGGATAAACATTGCCCTCATCTTCACTATCGGTATAACCGACGGGGCAATAGTATTTCCTGGAGTCAGGAAGAGTATCATCATATGCCTTTAAATTGCGAATTGAGCTTAATTTTAAAGACCAAACTGGAGTATTCTTATTAGATACTGGCTCTTCAATTTCATTAATATCTTCCAATTATTTTGAAAAAATAAAAGATAAAATAACCTTAAAATACCTTTCAAGAAAAGTCCAAATTTCAACTGTAAATTATATCGTCAATTTCAGAGGATGTGTTGAAATTTCTTTCAAAATAGAAGGCATGCATTTTAAGCACAATTTCTTTATCATTAATATGGATAATGAGTCTACTTTTAATGGCATTTTGGGTTGTGATTTCATGAGCAAGCATTCCAATTCTCTAAATTTGGTTCAAAGTGTTATAAACAAAAGAAATTTAGCAATTCCATTCCTTTCTCATGAAACTATGACTGACATTCCTTCAGTGACTAATGCTATATCAACCTCAACCAATTCTGTAACCCTAACTCGTAAAGTGAATTTAAAACCTGGAGAAAATGTATATGCTCAAGTAACGTATAAAAACAAACTAAATTTTGATAAATTTGTATTTGAACCTTCTGTTCAAGAAATTGATCTGGAAATTTATGATTCAATCCATTCTGTTGAGGATACCCCTAACAATCCAAACAATAACTTTCACATATTTATTCAAAATAACTCAAATAAAACTATACATCTAAATAAACCCCAAATATTAGGAAATGTCTATGAAATAGAACATATAATGGATGTAGAAGAAAATGAAGATAATTTAGAGGAATGCCATGTAATTAATCATATACAGGCTTCCCAAGAGATTAAAAACCCAAGACAAAAAGAATTTAATACAAAAGACTTTGAATTAAATCACTTAAATGAGGATGACCAAAATAGCTTAATTTCCCTTTTATCAAACCATAAAATGAGTTTTTCAAAATCTTTAAAATCAATGGGACACAGTGACACAATAGTTCCTAGATTGCAGTTCACCAATAATTTCCCTATCAAAACCCTCCCTTTCCCCATACCTTCAGCACTAATAAACACAGCAAAATCCCAAATTAATGAAATGGTAGAAGCTGGATTAATAGAAAGAAACATTTCAGAATGGGCTTCCCCAATGTTACTTGTCAAAAAGAAATTAGACTCATCAGGTAAGCAAAAATATAGACTAGCCCTTGATTTAAGACTCATAAATTCTATTTTACATAACTCTACCTATCCCCTTCCTAAAATTCAAACCATAATTTCTAATATTGCACAATATAAATACTTCACAACTTTGGATATGCAACAAGCTTACATGCAGATTGATCTACCAAAACAATACAGAGATCGTTTGGCATTCACTACCCCTTTTGGCACATACAGATTAAACAGGTTACCTTTTGGTTTAAAGACTGCAGCCTCAATTTTTCAAGCCCTTATGGATTCCATTTTGGAAAGCATTCCTGGAGTTTATGCTTATCAAGACGATATTGTCATAGCATCAAACTCATTTGAAGAATCATGTCAAAAATTAGAGAAATTACTAACAATCTTAGAAAACAATAACCTAACTCTTTGTGCTGCAAAATGCACTTTTCACCACACTAATATAAACTACCTTGGATTTAACATCAACAACCATAACATTACTCCAATAGAATCCAACATAATCAAAATAAATGCTTCCCCACACCTAAAACCAAAAGACAAGTTAAAAGGTTTGTAGGTCTTTGCGGATTCTATCGTCACCTCATTCCTAACTATGCCAAATTAATTCACCCCCTTATTCAACAAACCTGCCCATCACAATCTTTTAGTTGGACACTTGAATGTGAAGAGGCCTTCAATAGATTACAAAAGTACCTTCAAAACAAAAGTACCTTTTTCAATAAACCTTTTGTAAAACAACCCAATTGGGATCAGACATTTTATCTCAACACTGATGCATAAAAACAAGCTATCTCTGGAGTCTTAATGCAAAAATTTAATGGTCAGCTATGTCCAATTTCCTATTTTTCCAAATCCTTATCAAATTCAGAATCAAAATATCCTGCAATAAAACTAGAGTTAAAGCTGTCGAATCTTTTAAATTTTACCTCTATGCCCGAAATTTTGTAATACTTTCAGACAGCAAACCCTTGAAACACTACAAAAAGGCAACTTCCCCTGCAGATATCACTACAAGATGGCTTTTATTATTGAGTGAATACTCTTTTACTTTCCAGCATATACCTGGAAAAGATAATGTTTTGCCTGATTACTTCTCTAGACTTACTGAAACACCCATTCAGGAAGATCTTAATTCAAACCCAAACTTAATTAATTCTGATCAACCCCTACCAATTGTTCAAATTAATCATTATGATACCCAAAAAGACGTAATGTCTCACATGTGCTGTGTTTTAGATGTAACCCAATCCCCCAGAGTTGACCCTCCCAATGAAATATCTAATAAAACATTTTTGAGAGAACAATTAATTGATAAAAATGTATCATTCATATACAACAGACTACTAAATAGGAAATCAATTAAAAATCAAAATAGTTACTTTATAAATGCTGAAACAAAATTACTGATGCATATCAAAAACTCTATTGACAGTAATGAACAACCAATTTCTACCATTGTTGTACCATCCTCATTAAAACAAAAAGTTTTAAATATTGCCCACATTTTTCACTTTGGAATACATAAAACATATGAATTTCTGTCACACCATTGGCAACAAACCGAAATAAAGCGCCAAACCAGAACAAAATGGTGCTAAACGAAGTCTAGTGTATTAAAGTAGGGTTACCAAGATGGCGGAATTATCGCCAACTTTGGCAAGGGTGTGGGCTCTGCTAGGATCTTGAATCTACTCTAAACTTGTTAAAATCACTATATGAAATTTTAACAAATAATGTACTGTAGGTTTAGCATTTTTATATTTTTTAATCATTGGGCCATTTGCATCTACTAGGTAGCTGACAAACTGATTGTTGCCACCAGGAGAAAAGAAATACAATCAAATTTGAGCGACACGTAAGAATTTTAAACATAGATACTTTTCACTTTTTCCAAATACTTATTTTTAATGAACCACCTTTTGATTAACCTTGCTTTTTTATTCTCATTGGGAAATTTTAATTCATAAATAAATTATCAGGCTAATAAAGCAAATCCGTGCTGCAATTGAATTTGGCGATTTTTTTAGGCTTGTTGTAGAGAAACCGGTGGGGTCAGAGATCCTCTCAGAGCAACGGAAAAAGAAGTACACCATTATTGAATTCTATAAAGCTGAAATATTGCGATAAAAGTCTGCAGTAATCTGTTATTTACATATGTTTCTACACTGTTTTCCACTAAAATTATTTTTTTAATCTAGGTTTCATCATGCCAGTATTCTGTGCAGCAGTTGGATGCTCTAACTCAGGAGCCAAGGCAGAATGCAAGGAAAAGAAAATATCTTTCCACTATTTCCCACTCAGTGACAGCAAACTTTTGAAGGAGTGGGTAGTGAGAATGAAAAGAGAAGGTTTCACTCCAAACCAATATTCTCAGTTGTGTTCTGAACACTTTCTTGAAGAGTGCTTTCACTATCAAAACTTCACAAACAGAAGACTTCTGAAAAGGGATGCATATCCAACAGTGTTTAATCATAACAAACCAGCAAAAAAGCGGAAGCGCACTTCTTATAAATTTCAGTAAGTTGTATTTATAATTATTGTATTGCTAAATTTCTGTTTAAAAATTGTATATTTTAATAAGTGTCATATTGGTCTACATTTTTATTACTATTTTTTTCAAAAGTATACGTTAATTTCTATCAGTTGTGTCGTCTTAATTAACCAATGCAGTTCTCCGTAAGGTTCGGCACTAGTTGCAACTACTAGTTAACTAGTAGTTCTACTACTTTTGTTTTAGAGTAGTTTAACTACTTTTTTCACCAACTACTAGTGCCAACTACTTTCAAAAAGTTCAACTACTTCAAAAATATTGAAAGATCAAAATTTTTAAAAATATGTTACATCTGACAATGCCATTTTTCGTTGTACATTTTCATACTTGGGAACCTTGAAATATATTTCCTCCCAGCAATTGGCATAAAAATGCAACCCTTTTTTGAAATCCTCTCTAGAAATTAGGAAATTCAGGGTTTTCTCTGCTGAAAATTCCAGCACTTTGAAAAGCGATTTTAGGCTAGGTTTACGAGGATTCTAGATGTTTTTCCTGCATTAAAAACTAGTAAAGCAATACTAAACGGCCCAATTTCGTGCTTAAAATATTGTTGTTCAGGCTAAGAGGGTTTAGAACCCTCAAAACGAAAATAGAGGCAAAAATAAAGCCAGTGCGAACGGGGTATAACTGATACAGTGTTAAAAATGATTTTATCATGATGAATAGGAATAAACTTGGAAATCACCCTGTTTGTCCTACTATTAACATCATCATTCCCTATAATGGCCATGGACATAGTAACTTCAGAGTTCTAAGATTATTTTGAACAATATATTTTTAAAAATTTAATCAAAGGCATTTAACGAAATTTTTTTTTATTTCAGTCAGTTTAGAAATCCATCTTTTGTTAGAACCATCATGAAGGGGAGTACAAAATTTCACTGTAATTTTTAGAGATGTCATGTACAGCGTTATTCCTTACCATTGTAAAAAATTTCAATCTAATACAAAAAGCCACCAATAGTGATAGCTTCTTATTACTTAGGATTAGGGCAAGTTAAGCCTGCAGCACTATATATACAGTACAGCATCATTTATATGTTTATAAACAGGGCTCGATTTCAGCCGGAACGGCGTTCCGGAACCTCTTTTTCGATTGAAAAAATATTTTTGTTCAGGGGTCTCCTATAACTACAGCCCGCGAAACCCTTTCATCAGGCCCTAAAAAACCTTTCTATCTGTACGAATAAAAGTCCTAAAATGAATTAAAACCCTGTTTTTAGGGTCAAATTTCCAAAATTTTTCTGGGGGAGGACCCCCAGACCCCCCTTTTTGTATTTAGAACTCAATTAATCACGTTTATCTTCAGATTAAGTTCATGGCGTAAAAAAGGGTTTTGAGGGAATTTCGCGTTTCTTCCCCCCCTGTGCAAAAATTTAACTTGGGGCCTGATACTGATTTCATTTTATGAAATGATATTTGGGCCCCTCCCGAAATAAATTTCTACATAATCCACTATGATCCTAGATGTGTAAAAAAATTTCTGTTGTTACTTTTAAACTTTTGTTCAACGATTCACTTGTGCATATTTTAAATTTTAAAAAAAATTTAATGCATTTTTATCTTTCTTGCAAATAACAATAATTTTGTGTTCTAAAATTAAGGATATTACTAGATTGTGTTCTTTTAAAAAACATAATTGTAAACCCCAATTTTAACTACCCACACAATCCGCTCCTGGTGTTGATTCTTGAACCAGATTTGCCAGATTGCTGGTCAAATTTGCCAAGAAAATTTGCGACATCTAAAATTCTACGTTTAAGGACTTTAACTACGCATTATATTCCTTAAACTGGCAAAATATACAACACTATTGGTTCATTGATGATACACAGTCCCGCCTTCTACAAGAGGCGCCCTGTTGGTAAAAAAATTGTATGTAAAAAACGGTGTTTTAACAAAAAAATTTGCCTAAATAGTTCATCGCCTTGTACAATAATTAAGTTAGAAAATTCTTCCTAATCTTGTTCAACACATTTGAATTTTTTAAAATTTAAATTTAAAAATAAATTTTTAAGTTTTTGCATTAAAAAGTATTCGCTTTTCTTCAGTTTTTGAGACCAATAATTTTACCGTTCCGGTACCTCTTTTTTTAGAAATCGAGCCCTGTTTATAAATATAATTCATGTCAGACTAAAATATTATAAGCATTGGGTAAAAACCTCGGATCTTCTAAGCCGGGATAGATACAGTATTTAAGATTGACAAATGTTTATGCCGATGGTGAGAGTGACCAAACCTAACAACTTCATTTGTCAGTGACAAGTCAGTGATGCCAAAAGGGGAGATGATTTAGATACACACCACAAAAAACTCTGAGGCAAGGAAACTAATTTCACTCAATTAATACTAAATCTTTCCTGAATTTTAATACACGAGGTTCTCCTGACGCTATCGAAACAATGATCTAAGGTTAACAAAAATTTCTTTTTTCAGGGCAGGTTATGTTTCGGACATTGATGATATTGATGATGAAAATCTAGTTAACTCCCCAACTCACAAAGATGTGGCATGTCAAACTGAGGAAGACGTCCTTTCAACTCTACTCAAGGAATCGGATGTGGCACAAGACAAGTGCAAAGACTTGGAAAATCTACTTGAACAAAAAGTCTTCCGCTACGAAGCTCTGTCTAAAGACCCTGTTCTCTTCAACTCAGTGACTGGATTCAATCCCACTGTATTTGAAATTGTCTATGACTTTGAATCTTCAGGAACTCGATGGTGGCAAAGTTTCTTCCACGGAGAAATTTTTTTTCTTCCTAGTGAGGATAAAGTCTGGTGTCACCATCGAGTTTTTGAGTGCAGTCACTTGCATCCCCAAGAGTTCGGTGAGCCGAATTTTATCAGCAGTAACTAAAATGATCTATGGGAAATTGAAAGCACTAAATATCTGGCCATCTAAATCACAGGTGTTAGAGTATATACCGGAGGCGTTTGCCAGGAGGTATCCTAACTGTCGAGTTATTATAGACTGTACGGAGATATCCATCCAGAAACCATCTAATCCAAGGCTGCAACAATTGACGTTCAGTCACTACAAGAACAAAAACACCCTAAAAGCCCTGATAGGGATAACTCCATCAGGAGCTGTGTCTTTGATATCGGACCTTTGGTGTGGAGGATTATCTGATAAGGAGCTTTTTCTCGAGTCGGGTCTGTTGGACAAGTTAGAAAATGATTTAGTTCTGGCTGATCGAGGTTTCACTATCCAAAAAGAGCTACAAAAGAAAAACTGCGTACTTAGAACACCTCATTTTTTTAAAAATTTGATTCAGTTTAGTGTGTATCAAAGAGAGGACAATAAGCGGTGTTCAAACCTGCGTGTTCATGTTGACAGGGCCATATCAAGGATAAAGAAATATCGTTATTTTAAAGGTCATGTGCCCTCTGCATGTTTCCACGAGTTTTTGACCTGTACCCTCTGCATGGCTCTCCCTCCAAGACCCCACTTCACCAGCCCAAAGGTCCTCGAGAAGTTCAAATCCCCGCTCCCGATGCCAGTTTCCCTAGGGTCGAGCAGTCCGTTGGGTCGTCATATAAGTTATTAATCATCAGACCCAACCTCGTCCCACTCAACCCTGGTATGCCACAGGACTTTGTGTTGAAGGTTGGCCTATAAAAGGCACAAATACCACAGGGGTAAAGTAAAACAACAAAAGAAAATTTAGTTTCATTATAGTGAAAAACTCAAGAACTATATAAAGATATAAATAAATGTTCAAGAAGTAAATTAAATCGAGTTTTTAATATTTACAAATATAATGGTGCGTTTTCTACGGTGAGAACAAGATTGGGGGTAAAGTTAAATAGGACAAAAGAACATTTAGTTTCGAATGAAAAACTAAAGAACTATATCAAGTAAAAAAGAATGTGAAGTAAATTAAATTAAGTTTTTAACATTGACATATATTGAATGGAGCGTTTACTATGGTGAGTGGAACATTGGCCTCTTATAAGGCACAAAATACTGGGGTATCATTATGGGCCTTTCAATAAGGCACAAGGACACTGGGGACCCTCGGGATTGTGACACCCGTCACTCCTGTCAAGGTGTGCCTCGTCACACCACAACAAGGAGTGCCCCTGAGGGGGCTTCGATTTAGAGGCTAGGTTTTTGGAAAGGCTCGAAATATGTTCTGCAAAAGTAGTGAAAGAGGAGTGTTCAGCTAAAAAAAAGTTCTGTTATTGCTAAGATAATAGAGGATGATATCAATCCTAATATTACAGCCTTGAGATTGTTGCCTTATCTGCTTGGTGATAAAAATGCCGATGAAATGTATAAATTTTTCTCATTTGAAACGAATATTGCTGACATGGAATTTTTAGGATCTGAAACTCCCCGCGTTATTGTGCTAGGGGATATAAATGGCAAGACCTTGTGTTACATTCTTGTGGTTAATCTGTTGTTTCTGTAAATAGATCTGTAAAAGCCATTATGCTTATGTTTGGTGTATATTACTGCTGTAATATGCAGTAGGCCTATGACTATGTAAGATCATTGAAATTTATCCAAACTTGCGTTTTAAAAATGCCCGAATCCACAAAATTGCCAGCCAAGCTTTTAACATTTTGGGCTAAAATGCCGGGAGTATTTAATGTCGTAGTATTAAGTTATTTGGGTCAGTAGGGGGAAGGAGGAATATTTTGAAAAAATCCTTTTTACTTTGGTTAATTATTTTCTGATGTGGTGTAAACAATTAAAAAGGCAATATTTTTATTCTTTCTTAAATTTCAATTATATTGTAATATTACTTTAATTTTATAGGACATTATGCATTCATTCTACGAGGTTTTTTTCAACAGCCGTTTTGAACCTGAAAAAAAGTAAAGGAATTTTAAATAATTTTGGTACTGGTAGTTAGGTACATCCTCCAGGATAAATTTACATCTTTACTGTAAAAAATCGGACATTTATTCTATTAGTTATCGAATTTACTAGCGCGCTCCTCGAACTTATTTTCCACCAACCCATAGAGAATTCGGCTTTCCCCCTCCTGCACAAACAATTCCAGAATTTTTAAAAATGGTCGAGCAACCAATTTCACTTTTTTTTGGACCACTTGAAATGGATTGATCCAACTTTAAATAAAGTATTTTTTTTGTCTTTGAGGATATGTGAAGCTGTTTAAAAAGTATTGAACCAATGACTGAAGTAAATGTTATCTCTAATTAAAAAAATGTTAGTTTCACAGAATTTATGATGCATCTCTTTAATTCCATATGATTGCAGTGCTTACCAAGATAAGTATATCGTAAATTATCATTTTATTAGGTGTTATTTAAATATTGTTTGCCAAACATATAAAATTTGCATATTTCAGGGATGAGATTTTTCAGACTTTTGAAGTAGTTTCCTACTTTTTAAAAAAATATCTTTAAAATCTTGCCGGTAGAGTAGTTCAAATATATCACTTGCTGGCGGCAAACTCGCACCTTTCGTTAGATAACAAATTACTACTTTGGAAAATGGTCCTGCGCCCTATTCTCAATTATGCCTGCTGTGTATGGGGGCAGACGTGCAAGATCTCCATGGGAAAAATCGAGGCTGCTTAAAACAAGATCAAGAGGTTAATATTCCAGGCTCCATGGTTTTATAGAAATCGAGATATCCTGAGGGATTTGGAGGTTTCTACCATGAAGGACTATTTTGTCAAGCTCGCAATCAAATTCTTCGCGGGTGTGGGTGGACACGCGATAATGCGTGTGTTCAAATTCGATTGTATGATCCCTTGTGTCACCGACATGCCGAAAGGCCCAGGACAATTTTATGCGAAGTACTTTATGCCACTACGGAGTGAAAAATGTACCCTATTCTTATGTTCCCTTACCTGCATTCTGGGTCAATTAAGATTTGGATTAAGCCTTGGATTTCTGTAATTCTTTACAGGTTAAGATGCGTCCTTGGTGCCCACCCTCCACCCCCTTCTATGAGCGCTCGGTGGCCGCTTGGCCTTTACACCTCTCGGGATAGAATTGCTTCATCGTTCCCTGAAAAAAAGTCTCCAAAACGAAGACTGTAGACTGTGGCATTAGGTCACACCCCCTAAAGACTAGCTCAGCACAAGCTCCTCCAAGCGGAGAGAGTAAGATGGAAGTCGGAAGATCTACCAGATTTACACCCGTATTGACCATCACGAGTTGATCGCCAGATTATCAGCCGATCGTATAAACCCGGATCGAGGCTTAATCGAGGACGAGATTGTGAGCTTATCGACCAGCCACAGATTATACGATCTCCGAATTATTTTGCTTAGGAAAAGTGGCAATTGTAAGACTTCTCCTGATTGGACCAAAGTAGTCACGTGACTTGAAAATTATAAACAATCATTTTAACGTTGTGATAATCTTGTTGTTTGTGAACTTGAAAACTGTCGAATATAAAACAAAAAAGTAATACAGTAGCAAAGAATTTAGTTGAAAGAGAGGTGTCGATGCTTACGCAATTAGTTGATAAGTACAAAGCCATAGTTAACAATAAATACACAAGTGCACTGTCCAACAGTGAGAAGCATGCTGGGTGGAGGCGAATCACCCTAGAATTTAACACTGCCTCAAATGGAGTCAATAAAAAGAACTCAGCAGCAATTGATGACGAAATTCAAGAATATGAAGAAGTTGGCCCAGCAGAGGAAATCGAAAGATAAAGCCACTATATTTGCCACTGGTGGTGGTCCAGGAAAATTAGTATCCACTCCCCTGGAAGACCAGCTAAACGCTATGGGAGTTGTTACACAACCATCCAGAAACGCCTTTGATTGCGATGCTTCGTACGAGTTGCGCTTGGAAGATTATAATCAATGTTATTTAGTTGTTATAATCAATGTTTAAATTGATAATAGTTAAAGGTTCTGAAAATTTCCTTGGTGATCTTTTTATCTCGAGATATCTCCGAGACCATTAATGTTGTCAAAATTGATGTTCCTGACCTTAATGTCATAAGAAATGAGCAAAGAAAAGATCCAGATTTAAAAGAAATCGTAGACATTCTGGAAAACAAATCTTTGAACTTAAAAAGAAATGTGGAAAACTATTTTTTAGAAAGGGATTTTTAATGCATATTTCTAACCGAAGTAAACATGCGGCTCGAGATGATTTTTTCGAACAATTCGTGATTCCAAAAAGTTTAATTCCTCATGTTTTACAAGGTTCTGAAACGGTTCACTATGCCTTTCATAAAAACTTTCGTTCCATAAAAGAAAAATATTTTTGGAAAAATGTGTATGTCGATATTAAAAACTTTTCTAATTCATGTAAAGCGTGTCTTGAGAAAGAAGGATTTTCTTTGACTTAATCTCCAATTCAAAATTTCAAAACTCCCTCTCGACCAGAAGAACTGGCGAGTTTGGATATTTTAGGCCCATTACCGATGCCAGAAGGAGGAAATAAATACATTTTGGCCCTAATAGATCACTTTACAAAATATAGTAAACTATATGATCTTGGTGATATCACCGCCGTAACCATTTGCCACAAACTAATGGATCTCATTTGTACGTTCGGTGTTCCTGATAGTATACTCACAGATTTCGGTTCAAATTTCCAGTCACTTATTCTCAGAACTTTCAAAACGACTCCAAATTAATAAATTAAAAACAACACCATAGCATCCTCAAACAAATGGTGTGTGTGTGTCTGAAAGAATAAATAAAAGTATTAAAATAGTCTCACGTGCTTATCCCAAACTTTCCGATTGGGACTCATACTTTGATTACTATAATTTCACTTACAATAATTCCCATCATGACACGACTCGTGAGAAACCATCCTTTCTTATGTTTGGTCGTGATGTAAATTTGCCATTTCAGATACATAATCCAGAAATTCGATCTCATTATTTCCCTTGTGATGTGATAATTATGTTGAGGAAAATTCAGCTAAAATGAAGTATGTTTTTAACAAATTAACAAAGTATATAAAAGAAGAGGATCTGAAGATCTCGAGAGGATTCGAAACTGGTTTGCCGATAATTGTTTAGATTTAAATATTGATAAAACAAAGTACATGATTTTTAACCTAAAGCAAAATTCATCAGATAATCTATCTTTAGTGTATCATGATAAAAATTGTAACCATCATACATGTAGCTGTAAAACTATTGAAAAAGTTTCTTCAATTAAATATTTAGGTATTCATATCGATTTTGACTTGAAATGGAAAAGTGATACTAAATCAATTTCAGATAAGCTAAGATTTTAATTTAATTTAATTTTTTAATTAACTAAGATTTAATTAAATTTCTATTATTTAAACAAAAAGTAAGCAGTAAATTCTTAATTAATATATACTACTCTTTGATCCAATCAAAAATAAACTATGGCTTGATTGTATGGGGAGGAGACTATTACGTTACTCTAAAAAGAATTGATAAACTTCAGAAAAGATTTATAAAACTAATATTGTGACGGAGAAAGAAGGTGCAGACCAAATCCAAAACACTTGATTTATTATAACTTTAAAAACATTTAAGAAGTTTAAGTTAAAAAGAATAGATTAATAAAAACCCTAAAATCGAACGAATAAACAGCAGGAACTAAGCATGCAAGACTGAAGATCCCCTTCTGGAAGAATGACAACAGATATTTATAATTTCTCCAAGTGATGCCAATATCCATTCTGCCAATCATCAACTTCAATCAACTCCCGAACGGCACACCTTCCAGCAATGGGACTCGAACCCCTTATTGGAGTGGAACCCAACACTGGACTCGAACCTCGTAGCATTTCTCCCCCTTTAAGAGGCTTCTGCGTCTCGCTGAACCCTGGCTCGACGTCGTGTGGTAGGCCCGGAGTACTCCCCAAGGGCACCAGGCTGAGGTCCGGTCTCAACATCCTCCAAAGATTGTCGCCGAGGATCAGAATCCAAGACATCCCCCATCTGCCGGTCAGGATCCCTGTAGGGCTTCATACGCAGCACATGCACGATGTCCCGTGTCTTCCTCTTCCGACCCTCTGTTTCGTAGGGTTCCACTTCGTAAGTCACTTCTGAAAGTTGACGGGTGACAAGGTATGGTCTAAAGTACCGTTTCAGAAGTTTTTCCGATCTTCCCACTTTTCGAATAGGAGTAAACACCCACACCAGTTCACCCTGGCCATAAGACACCGGGCGATGCCTTTCATCATACCTGCGTTTGTCCAACGCCTGGGACTGCTGTATGTGTAAACGAGCGATATTTCTGGCCTCCTCCGCCCGCGCCACCAGCTCCCCGGCGAACTCGTTAGATGGTATATCCTCGTGATGGTATGGAAGAATTGCGTCCAATGGGGTCCCCACATCGCGGCCATACACTAGGAAGAAAGGGCTAAATCCAGTCGTCTCTTGTTTAGCAGTATTGTAGGCAAACGTCACATAGGGGAGAACATGGTCCCAGTTTCTCTGCTCAGCATCCACATACATCGACAGCATATCCGCCAAAGTTTTGTTAAACCGCTCGGTTAGGCCGTTCGTCTGTGGGTGATAAGCTGTAGTGATCAGGTGTTTCGTTTGACATAGGGTGTTTATTTCCTTGACCAGATGGGACAAAAAGGACCGTCCTCGATCGCTAATCATACTACGAGGGGAACCATGCTTCAGAAAAACCTCTTCTACCAAAAATCTTGATATTTCAGTCGCCTCTGCATTAGGAAGAGCCTTGGTGATAGCAAATCTGGTCAAATAATCAGTGCAAACCAATATCCACTTATTACCGCCTCTTGTCACGGGAAATCGTCCAAGAAGATCAATTCCTATCTTTTCAAAGGGTGTGTGAGGAGGTTCAATCGGCTGCAGTCGTCCAGCTGGGAGGCACGGGGGCGATTTTCTACGCTGACATTCTCTGCAATGTGATACATACTGGCGAACGCTGCGATACAACCCAGGCCAGTAGAACTTACGCCTTACCCTGTCGTATGTTTTGGCAAACCCCAAATGCCCAGCTGTGGGAGCGTCGTGCAGGATCCTCAGGACATCTCTCCGAACGGCCTTAGGAACCACAAGCAGCCATGTTTTTCCGTAAGGGTCATAGTTACGTCGATATAAAACGTTCTCTATTATTTTAAAATCCCTAACGTCTACCTTTTCAAGGATATCTCTCCTGATACCCTCCAGCCTTGGGTCCAGTCTCTGCTCCTTCTCGAAAGATGTAAAAGAGGCCAGGCAAGGAATCTCTTCAAAAGACTCGGCTTCAGAATTGGGCAAAGGGTTCCTCGACAGGCAGTCGGCGTCCTTGTGTTTTCGGCCATTTTTGAAATGAACGTCGAAGTCGCATTCCTGCAAGCGCAAAGACCACCTCGCTAATCGTCCGGAAGGGTCCTTCAGATTTGTAAGCCAGCAGAGTGAATGGTGATCTGTTACTACAGAAAACCTACATCCAAAAATGTAGGGCTTAAATTTAGTCACAGCCCATACTACTGCCAGACATTCCTTTTCGGTGGTTGAATAGTTGGACTCAGCCGGGGATAAAGTTCTAGAAGCGTAAGCAATAGGCTTTTCTACATCCCGTTGAATCTGAACTAGAACTGCCCCTATACCATATCCACTAGCGTCCGTGTGGATCTGTGGATCTGATTCAGCCTGAAAATATCCCAAAAGTGGTGCGCTTGTCAACGCCGACAGTAACTTAGCAAAGGCCGCCTGCTGCTCTTCTTGCCACTCAAACTTGGTGTCCTTCTTCAAAAGCTTGTTTAAAGGTCTTGCCAAATCCGCAAATCCTCTCACAAAACGTCGATAGTATGAACATAATCCAAGGAAACTTCTAATATCAGAGGTAGATTTAGGAACCGGGAACTCCCTAACTGCCTTGGTTTTATCGGGATCGGGGCTAATTCCATCCTTATTTACTAAGTGTCCCAAAATGGTCAACTGGGTTTTTCCAAAGCTACATTTCTCAGAGTTCAAGGTAAGTCGGGCACTGCGCACGCACTCCAAAACTTGCTTCAGTCGGCTGATGTGCTCTTCAAATGTGGATGCATAGATAATCACGTCGTCCAAGTTGCACAAACAGATCTTCCACTTGAGGCCCCTCAGAAGACTGTCCATCATCCTCTCGAAGGTTGCCGGTGCATTACAAAGCCCAAAGGGCATCACCTTGAACTCATATAAGCCATCCGGTGTAATGAAAGCTGTTTTTTCCCTGTCTCGCTCATCCACCGATATCTGCCAGTATCCGGACTTCATGTCTAATGAGGAATAAATTTTTGCTCCAGAAAGGCAATCCAGGGCATCGTCAATACGTGGAAGAGGGTACACATCTTTCTTTGTGATTTTGTTAAGTCGCCTGTAATCCACGCAGAATCGCCACTTCCCATTCTTCTTCTTGACTAGAACCACAGGCGAAGACCAGGGACTGGCGGATAG
The DNA here is from genome assembly GCA_024610705.1 of Tetragnatha versicolor. NCBI lineage: Eukaryota > Metazoa > Arthropoda > Arachnida > Araneae > Tetragnathidae > Tetragnatha > Tetragnatha versicolor. The sequence goes on along the minus strand of JANDEH010000013.1, from coordinate 24,583,301 downwards.
CTCGATGACTCCCATGTCTAACATTCTGTCCACTTCCTCTTGGATAATATGGCGTTCCGCCATAGACACCCTGTATGGTCTATGCGTTATTTCCAGGGCGTTATTTCCAGTGTCAATTCTATGTTTTACCTCATTCGTTGTGTGAAGGGGTCTATCCTCAAGGTCGAAAACATCTGAAAAGGACTTTAATAGATCAACCAATTTCTCTTTTTCAAGGTCAGTAAGTTCTGTACTTATAAGACGTCTCAGTCCCTCCTCCAAGTCGGTACGATCTTCCTCGGGGACGGGAGGGCAGGGTGTACAATCCAAAGGGCAAAAGCTAGCGTCCTCAGCTGGTTTTAAGTCAACAGAGCACAAATCATTACCCTCTAATGACGTTATTTCGGCTATACACATGCCCGTCGGAATAAGCTGAGGTGAACCGGAGCAATTAGTCACCCAAAGCTGTGCGCGACCATCACAGACTTCCACAATCGAAGCCGGCAAGCACAAATCCCTTTCCAGCATAACCTCCTTCCTCGCCATCACCACAGCATCGCCCTGTTCGACGCATTTGTTTGTAACCGATACTCTCAACATAGATTGTGCGGGTACGACATAGTCCGCCAAGGAACAAAGGAAGCCGTTACGAGCCGATGGCGTCTCGTGAGGTGAAATTTCATTTAATGTAATCTCTTCTCGTCCGCAATCTATAACTGCATCGCTAGCCCTGAAAAAATCCCAACCGAGAATCATCTCGTGGCTGCAACTAGGAAACACCAAAAATTCGAAACAACTTTCCCTATTGTCCAGTTCGATTCGCAACGAACATTTACCCTGAGGGATAACGACTCTACCATTTGCCGTACGAAGTGCTGGACCCGGCTCGCTAAACATGGGTTTCCTAAGTTTACGCCTGAGGTCCTCCGAGATAACAGAATAGTCAGCTCCTGAATCGACGAGAGCCCGTACCATGGCTGATTTTCCCACTCGCACCCAGACATAGTTTCGATTCAATTTCACAGCAGCACAACTAGGAGGATTTTCACTTATAGCGGCCCTACCTCCCTCACAGGACGCCAGATCTAGTTTTCCTCGGTTTGTCAAAGGGGTGAAAGACCATTGCGTCGGACTGGTGATGGCGACTGTCTGCGAGTGTTGTAGCGTCTAGGAGATGGAGTTCCACTGCGGAAAGATGGTCTAAACTGCGTCCTCCGTTCAGCAACATCATCATCCAGCAAAGAGTCGGCATCAGATGGTTGTCCCCGGTTGAGGTCATCGGTGCGGTATCTACCGAAAGACTGGGCATTTAGTCGATCTCGGCAATATTTGGTCACGTGTCCCGGACGCCCACAGTAGAAACAGACGGGCAGATTTTCGCGAGTACGCCATAGATCGGTTTTCCTCGGCGACCGTGATGAAAAGTTACCGTCATGAACCCTGTTTCTCATAACCCGAGCAGGGTTTCCGGCGGGAAAAAGTCCTCTCGAATTTATCGGCTCCTCCGATGGAAAGTCATGGCTGATGGGTGCCATGGCCTGCCGAACCCTCCTCTGAATGGGTTCTACAAAGTCCTCTCGACGCTCTGGTGTTTGCGGTAAAATCCTTTGAAGCTCTTCACGGACAATCCTACGTATCAAAGATGCCATGTGGTTGTTTTCCTCTCCCAGTGAAGACAAAGGGGCGACATAGGGCAATCTCTCAAAACGGCGCTTGATTCTCCGTCGTTGTCCAGCTTCGATATCGCGACATTGTTCCATGAACGACGCAACCGTCTTAAGATCCTTTATCAACAGGATCCTATAAAAATCTTCGGCAATGCCTTTCATTAAATCATTAATTTTCTCCAGATCATTCATAGCTGGGTTGACGACACGACATAAGCTAAGTACATCCTGGATATAAGACTCTGAAGACTCGTCGGGAAGTTGTGCCCTTTGACGCAGCGTCTCCTCAGCTCTTCGTTTCAAATTGTCCTCCTGTCCAAAAGTCTTCGCAAAGGAGGCCTCAAAATCCTTCCAATTGTTGAAGGCGTCCTCGTTGTTCTCAAACCACTGTAGAGCCGTGCCTCCAAGGTAGAAACTAACGTTTGCAAGGCACATCATGTCGTCCCAACCATTACACTTGGATATCCGCTCAAAACTTTTTTTCATCTCAAAGGATCCTCGTTTGGTGCTGCACTGAACAGGCAGGGCTCCCGAGGTGCATGATATGCGACGAAGAATGGCGAGGTCTTAGTCCCAATGTTTTCTGTCTTAGTAGACATAGTCCGTTTTCTTACGGGAGGAGGCAAAGGACCGTAAACCGGCGGCAACCCCTGCTTTCGAAGACTCTGTCGGAAATCCGTTGCTGACTACCCGGCGCTTCCACCAAATGTGACGGAGAAAGAAGGTGCAGACCAAATCCAAAACACTTGATTTATTATAACTTTAAAAACATTTAAGAAGTTTAAGTTAAAAAGAATAGATTAATAAAAACCCTAAAATAGAACGAATAAACAGCAGGAACTAAGCATGCAAGACTGAAGATCCCCCTTCTGGAAGAATGACAACAGATATTTATAATTTCTCCAAGTGATGCCAATATCCATTCTGCCAATCATCAACTTCAATCAACTCCCGAACGGCACACCTTCCAGCAATGGGACTCGAACCCCTTATTGGAGTCGAACCCAACACTGGACTCGAACCTCGTAGCAATATTAAGCTACCAGCATACAGTTCACAAACCTCATTTTCAGTTATAAAATATTCTCCCTATTCGCCATCTTTTCTTTTATAAAATATGTCTAAATTTATACTGCAATCCAAATCTATGTAAAAAACGTCACAACATCAACCTAAGAAGAATCAACGAAATTTACAACATCCCAATGCCAAAAAAATCTATCTTCTATAGATTTTCATTTTTAGCACCGAAATTTTATAACTCCTTGCCATATGAACTTCAAAACTGTCAGTCAAAATACATATTTAAAAAGAAACTTAAAAAATATTTATTTTCAATTGATACAGTGGAACAGATTTTTCTCTAGCAGTAATTAAAATCTCAACAGCATCTTATCACCATATTGTTTATTATTCATTTATATATATTTATTTGATGTACTGAAATTTTTATATTTTTTAAAAGACACCCTGTTTGCCACACCTGATTGTATATATTTTTTACGAGTTGTTTTTTCCATTTGTTGTTTATCGAAAAATGTGGATACAATTTTTCAAAGGTCACCGATATGGATCAAGTGATCCCTGGTGACTAGAAGTGTTGTTTCTTTGCATTTCTTCTGTTTCTACGTAACCCAATATGTGTGTAATAATAAATAAAAAAATTTAGGTTGGTTGGTTGGTGGGGTTTTATGGCGCAAGAGCCATATTTGGCCATTCCGCGCCAAACACAAGGAGGAATGGGCTAAATGCTACAAAAATGCCTCCGGTATTAACACAAATATGTTTTTAGAATCCTTCCACCGAATTCTAAAGTACAGTGAAGGCTATTTCTGTGGCAAAGATGGTAGACGGGTTGATAAGTGTTTGGCAATTTTAGTTCAAACTTCAAAAGATTGTGCAGCCAAACGACTGGTAAAAAACGAAAAAGGTAAATCAACTTGGAAATCGAATGAAATATTCAAGAGACACATAAAGCAGCTGTAGGACCAAGGACCTTCAGAAAATTTCTGAAGGGACTTGGGAAGTTAAGTCTTCTCGAGCTTCAACTATAATTAATGAACTCTATTATAAAGTTATAAAACAACCAGAATGTTATCAAGACTGTAAAATCAAATGGCTGGAATGTGATATTTGTTTGCACTCCTATACCTGTGACTGCCCAGATGGGTATCTTTAATGAAACAGCTTAACAAAAATTTATTGTTAAAATAATTTTCCAAAAAAATTCCAAATTTTCCAAAATTTTTAAAATAATGGTTCATGGAGCTGACAAGGGATGGATTAAGTTTGGGTGATGAGGGAGTGCAAGGGGATAACAAGTTAGTGCTTTGGAGCAGGGTTGCCACAGTTTAAACCATTTGGTTTAAACCAAAAATGGTTTTTTTTATTTTTATTTTCCAAAAAACTACAGAATTTTTTTGTAAAATTTTTGAATTTAAAAAACATTAAGTCATTTATTTATTAAATTATTATGCTAAAATGCTCTAATGCATAGGTTCCCAAACCTTTTGAGCCACCGCTCCCCTTTTCAAGAAGAAAATTTTCCAACGCCCCCTTTCAAATTTTAGAACCTAATTTGCATATATTTACAATTTTAATTCCAATATTTTGTAGTAAAAAAGGTTTTAGTTTATAACCAAACAAAATAATTTTTAAAAGTAATAGTGTTTAAACAATATTTTAAAGTTGAATTTTCTGTGCCCTTTAAACTTAAATTCGAAATAGGATAATAATTCAATGCTAACTTTTTTAAAATTTGATTCATAAATAATCCTTTACCCAATTCCGAATATACTGGGACCTTTCGTGGATTCCAGGGGTATATCCCTCTTTGCGTCGAAAAGATATTTGGTACACGTCCCCCAAGAAAATTTCCTGTTTTCATCTTTCTCTAAAAAGACTCCTTGGATTTTTTAAATATAAACACCAATCGGGTTTTTTAATCCTATATAAAAACAAAACATCAGATATTGAATCCATTATAAAAACCATAGTTGGTTTTTAGATTAATTATTACTAAAATGAAAATGTACATCAACATCTACTGTGTCTTTACCATGCTATAAAAAAACTAGTTGGTGTTTTATTGCAACAAAAAATACCTGATGGTTTATTTAATTTTAACTTTTTTAAAACTAATTAAAATAAATTTAATTAATTAGTTAAACTTTGTTTAACTTTGTTTGTTTTAATTACTTTGTTTGTAGCTGAATTGATGAACTATTTATTTAATGCACTCATAACTGAAAACAACCAGAAACGTTTATATTTATACGTTAGGACTTTTTTTTAAAAAACCAGTTTAAACCAAAAAAAAACCTGGTTTAAACAAAAGAAATAGGGGTTTTTCGTTTTTTTCCAACCCTGCTTTGGAGCGACAACCTTGCACTAACTCGTCACCCCCAAGACATCCCTCGTCACCCTCAAGTAAGTCAGCTGGTTTAATATTAGGGATGTCACGATTCTATCGTCTCTATCCTGGGGCCTTAGCACCAACACGTTGATTTGGAAAGCAACATCGACGAATTCCGATGTTGCTTTCGGAAGATCGTTGAAATCCCATATCAACCTTCGCTTAACTTCGTAGCACGAAGTCCGGAATTCCAACTGTTGATTTGGAAAAGTCGCGAAAGCGATGTTGAAATGGGAATGGCGCTGGCCAATCACAGAATAGCTAACATTTGGGAAGGGATGGATTTCATTGGTTCTCAAGATGTTGATGTTCATTCTTATTTTGAGTTCGACCCTCGTGGTTGTTTCATCGTCCCTTTCCATAAATCACCCCAATAATAATTCTTAACCCTAATTCCATATTAATCCTAATTTCTAATATCCTCGTCATGTCACCTAACAAATCAAAAAGCAAAAATATCAAAATGAATCTTAATCAGAAAGAAATAATTGTAAACTTCATGCTTAATCATCCGGAACTTCATAAATCCAAATTGGACAATAATTTATCGCATGAAAAGAGGACCAAACTTTGGCAGGAATTAACAGATTTACTTAACCAAGAAGGTGGTGCAACAAAGACAATGGACAAATGGCAAAGGGTAAGTAACTACTGACATTACTATTAACATTAAATCTAAATGTAGGGAGTGATATTTTCATGTGTTTATGAGATCTTGTGTTAACCTGCAACTTTCTTTATTGAAAATATCCTTCCTATTTTTCCTGACTAATTCCGCGTGTCTTATTGTTTTAGGTTTCTGAAAATAAATAGTTTATTTTTGTTCAGATTCTCAGTAGCAGCTTGTCCCTCAATAAACTCTTATAATGAATTCAAATTTAGACATGCATGAAATGATCAAACAAACAATATTCAAAACTGATTTTCTATCCCTTCTATCAGAAAAAACTATTTATTGATATTTATAAATGATAGTATGTAAATTATATGTCAAATGTGAAAGAATTAATAGAATAAATTTGTTTTCTATTCCTAATTCACATGTACAACTATATCTAGGATTTCGACAACCAGAAATTTTGTGTAGCCACTGCTTGGCTTTATACGAGATATATTATGTGGCATAACAGCGACCATAGTCATTTCTAAATTTGCCAGCTAGTTTATTATATATTTCGATGAGTACTTAAAATTTTTTTCTGGTTTTGTGTAAAATATATTTATAAATAGCACTTCACTGCACGCATGACTGCTGAATTTAGGTAAACATGTTAAAACTGTGTATCATGTGAGTCAACTCCTTGGTTTATTGATTTACAAGCTGTTGCTGTAACGCATTAACTATATGTGGCTAGATAAAATGTAAATTCAGTAGTATACTTTACATATAAAACTTGTTTTTAAAGCTTTACACAATTGCAATACCTTTCATTCTCACTACTTACTGTTCATTCAGATTACCTCAAATTCTTTCTACATTTTAAGTTATGTTTTTAAAACAAACTTTTACCTGTTTTTATCCAGATTTTACTTATTGTGTATATAAATTTTATATCAATTCATATTTTTTTCAGAGTTGGACTGACTATAAAACCAAGTTAAGGCTAAAGCTAAGCCAGAATAAGAGGGAGATGGAAAAGACTGGTGGAGGGGAACCCGATTTTAGTGATCTCACAGAACTCGAGAGGAGGGCCCTTTCCTTATGCAGCTTCGATATGGCTACTGGCTTACCTGTGGCAGAAAGTCAGCAAAAATCTGCGGTAATTCAGAATTATTTAGTAAAGCATTTGGTACTTTTCAAATAACTAAAATATTTTTTGCAAATTAATTAACATGCCCGGTCCTTAAATTTTGGCTATGACATTATTCACATAAATATTGTGATGGGGCATTTCACGGTATTTGCCGAGTCCGTAACTTCTAGTATGCTACATAAATTTGAAAGTTTTGAAATTTTTTTCTACATATAAACACTGTTATGTTTAGCATCGGAAACAAAAATTTAGAAAAACATTTCTAATTTATACAACTTCAAAAGAAAAAAATTAAATGTTACGGCCTCTACAAATACCGTGAAATGCCCCGATATTGCTTCTTGAGCAAAAACAGTAGCGATAAATCATTTCAATCATCAAATATACAAATTAATCTAAAATATTTTCGTTTAAATCCTGAAGTATGCATCCACGTTAATGGTAATTTCAAACAATTTTGTGCCACATCCTAAAGTTTTACATGCTTGGCAGTTTTGGTATTTTCCATTAACCAGGCACATATGTTGCCAATTATGAACCAAACGTTAGGCTAATCGGCAAGCAAAGCAATAACAAATTATTTTAAAAACTGAAGGTCCATAAGGCACAGCTTCGATAAGAGTCTACCAACCACCATGCTTTTTCAGACTAGACATCCTCCTCAACTCAATAAAAACGAATCCAAAACCCAAAAGAAAGGAAAAGCGGGAAAAGCTCAAAAGCGTACAGTTTCGGAAGTTTTAAGTCAAGTAAGTGCCTAATATAGAACTCCAATTATCCGAATCAATTGGGACCGAACCCCATTCGGATAATCAAAAATTCGGATAATTGGATTTTTTCCGAAAAAAAGGGGTTTACTATAATTAATTGCTGTATGCAAGTTTAAAAATAGGAGGAAAAAATTATATTTAAAGAAAAAGCTGTTTATTAATTAAATGAAAAGGAATATAACGAACGAGGAATATACGAACATAGAAATGTCAAATAGAACACGAAAAAGAACATTAAAAACGGCAAAATTCGCGGCAGAATTTTTTTTATTAATTCTGAAATCGATTCGGATAATCGGCGATTCGGATAGTTTGAGTTCGGATAAATGGAGTTCTACTGTATTTAAAAGATGAAGAATAATACTTCTTTTATTTTATTAATTTATTTAAAATAATTCTTGTATTTTATAATAATTTTGTATTGAATTAATTCTACTATACATTATGTACACATTTTTGTAACTTTTTAATACTTTGATAAATTAGTAATCTATTCCTTCATACTTAAATTGTTTGCAATTAATAAACCTTTGGCATTAATTAACTTTATATTTAATTTAAGAATTTTTATTGATTTTGGGAAGTTCTTCAACTTATGTGCATAACGCATATATATTATTCAAATTCAATTGAAAACAATAATATGGACATATTTATTAGGGTGGTACTTTTCATTAGCGTATATTATTTAATTTTTTCTTTTTTTGAAACTCTTTGTGCACAATAAAAGGTAACTCCTGGGACCCCCTAGGAAGGCGCTGGGGTCCCGAGGGTTATTTCGAGGAGCGACTTGCAAATTCGACAACTAATAGAAAAAATGTCAGATTTTTCCAGTTAAGATGTAAATCGATCCTAAAAGATGTAACATGTAACTTACCAGTATCAAAATTATTTCGAAATTACTACTGTTTTTTAAAAACGGAAGTTGAAAACAAAACAACCTTCGTAAATAATTAATATTTTCATTTTCTTAATTTTGAGTTGCTAATTTTATTTAATTTTATTATATATAGTTTCTGTGATCATGCGTCCTTCTAAAAGCAAAGTGTGGTTCTTTTTTATTAAATTGGATTCTGAACGTAATCAATGCAAGTTCTGCTTATCGATTTTAAAAAATTGTAAAAACACTAGCAGCATGCTAAAGCACATCAAAATTAAGCATCCTATTAAGTTCTCTCTACTGGGAATAAAGAGCAGGTGAGATATTTTTCCCCATTGAAAACCTAGTACCTTTAACTGCAAAATGTGTTTCATTAATAAGATAAAATGCACAAAAAATAAGTTTTATCACCTTATTAAATGCATTTCTCTAAAACTATCTTAAAAAATATAAAGATGCTTCTTCTGTTTTGCAGTTCTGCTTCTGATTCAGGACATTCATGTGTGGTCGATGATCCAATTCCCTTGGGTTCAGAAGAAAATGTACAGGTAGAACTTGCATATTGCCAATAATATACTATGTAGAAACGTATTGTAACCAGGGACTTATTGTTTAATCTTCATGGACGTTATTGAGGGCTGTGTTTTTTGAAACTTTACAATTTTTATTTCTCATACCTTTCCAGCACCTCATCATCTGTCCCCAGTTGTTCAGAAACAAGGGGTATCCCAGTTATGTTCAAGAATGTTGCCTCTATAAAGTTAAGTAAGCTGAACTGATATTATGAACTAATCAATTTTAACTGAATATAATTTATATTTATACCTTTTAAAGAAGTTTGATTAGTACAATTATGATTTATAAAATAGTTTGTATACCTTGTCAAGTGCAATGTTTTTTGAGTTTTCAATTGATTTGACTTGCTTTCTTTTAACTTTATTACAAAACTAATATTTTAAGCATTTATATAGCTATAAACACCTATTGCAATAAATTATCAGTAAATAATAGCATTCCTTCATTTATTCAGAATTGTACTCTCTGTGCACAATAGTTAGTTAAATAATGCAAAAATAAAAACTGATTGATGTAAAATACGTTTTCGTTCGTAAAAAAACTAGAATACATGAGGAATAGAGAATATACATACTATAGAACAGGGGTTTCCAACTGGCGGCCCGCGGGCCGCATGCGGCCCGCCGGGTCATTTTGTGCGGCCCGCGAAGCTCTCTGGAAACCCTCCAAAAAGTAGCTACAAAACACTTTTTAGCACACTAAAATTCAAAATTTTTTCGGGGGAGAACCCCCGAACCCCCATCCCATTTACCTCTCAGATTATGGACTAGCTTCGATCGTTTTCTATGGTGCAAGAATTAAAAGCTTGAAGTTTCGAGAGGTCGTTTGTAAAACCTGAAATTCACCCTGAGCATAGCAAGGGGGTATGAAGGCTTTTATAACCTTTATCATGAGGAGGGACAGAATGGAGTATCAAAAAATTAGGCAAAACAATCCTCTAAGGAAAATTTACAAGCATTTTTTTGAGGAAGACCTTTTCATTTAAGTATTATTCTGAATATTAAATATATTCAGTATTCCTACGAGTTGTACAAGAGTAAAAAGATTCATATATCGTCCCTCTTTTGTTGGAAAAGTTTCATATTGAAGACTCACCCCAAAAAAATTATCATAGTTAAAGAGGAGCCAGATTACTTTGCGGCCCGCCACTTGACTTGTGATTTCGGTTGCGGCCCGCGAGTACTTAGAAGTTGGAAACCCCTGCTATAGAATATACATAATATAGAATACTTTAGTAATAGTTTTAGTATGAAATCTTAGTTTCAACTATAGGTCCACCTTACAGACAGTTCTTCAACTTTTCTCTCTTTTGATATTTTAATTTTAATATTAAACTTTAGAAACTTAATTTTAAAGTATGTTTGAAGTTTCTAATTTACAATGATTAATGGATCGTTGAAAAGGATTCATCAAATTACTTAACTGGTTTTTCTTTTTTTTCATAGAAGGTGGACAAAAACATGCAGCCATTACAAATAATATATTATTTTTCATCTGCAAAGACAACCGACCGTTTCATATCGTTAATGGAGAGGGTTTCAAGAAAATGGTAAAAGTAATGGTGCCCAACTAAAATACCCAGCACAAATACATTAAAAAAACTTATGGAAGAAAAGTATGTGACATTTAAAGCACTTCATAAAAAATATTTGAAACCATTCAGGCATTCTCCGTAACAAGTGATGTTTAGACAGAGTATGAATAGTTATTTAGGCGTAACAGTCCATTATATTCAAGGTAAGGTGCTTAAACCAATAAATTATTTTTCCACTACCTTCATGATTTAATGAAATTAATATTGTTATTTTTTTGGTTAAGTTAAGAGTTGTAGTATTTTTATTTAATAACTTTAGAGCTGTTTAATTTAATTAACCCAATCCGCCCCCCCCAACCTCTCGGTTTGTGGGGTAATAGGGGGATCGGGGTTAGGGTCAGAGCTTTATTGAAACATAAAAGATTTACAGGCGATTGTACAATAAAATTTGGTAAAATACAGTTAAAATATGGTACAGAAAATTCGTGTTATATTTTAAGCTATATAAAATTTTGTAACATAAGCTGAGAGAGCTGTTTAAAAAGTTTCACTCAAAATACTTTAATTCAGAAATTTAATAAATTCTTTCCATTTTTAGACAATAAGATTGAATCGTGTAACATCGCCACAAGAAAATTGTCTGAGCGCCACACTCAATTCCATGTCAGGAATCGAGCCCAATCCTCTCCAGTAGGGCCGTACGGGAGAGGTACGGTGAAGTGACTATGATTTGTTTGCCGAGTGTGGCAACACCCTTTGTAAATAACCCTGTGTATATATGTGTGCTGTTTCAATAAATCTTATTCGTTCGTTCAATCTTAGCCTGCTTCCCGTATTTATTTTATTCGACTCTGCTTGACATTCCATTTGAGCGAAAAACTGCCCGCCATCCTCCGTGAATGGGGCATTTCTATGGAGCAGATAATTGCTGTAATTACAGATAATGGCCATAATATTGTGAAGGCAGTAACAATAACTGATGGTTTTTCGCCCACACTTTAAATCTTGGTGCAGAAAAGATAGCCAAACATGCTACCATAGAACCCATTGTAACAAAAGTTAGACAAATTGTGATATGGATTAAGGGTAGTGTTGTAAACAGTGACCTCTTTCGCAAGAAGCAGCGTGATAATGGCGTGGCAGAGGGAGATATAAAAAAATTATATTGGATGTATAAAAAATTATATTGGATGTAAAAACAAGAGGGAATTCTTGTTTGCACATGTTGAAAAGATTCCATTATTGATTCGATGATGTACAGAAATGCAAGTTGTCCACCTGCTGTTCACAACGATGAGGTGACTCAAAATTACAATATCACAGTTGGAACCACTAAAATTCATGAGCAAAATAGGGAGTGGTGATAAATAAGTTACCATATCCGTGGTAATTCCGATGATCTATTGCTTTTATGAGCAAATAGTCAAGGTTCAATCCGAGGGATGTACTGTACACTGCTCACAACAATTAAAGGATATTGGTAGTTTTGGTACATATTGGCAAGCAAATATTTCAAATATATTTTTCAAAAATATTTCAATTTTCAATAGCAAATATTTCAAGCTCCACACAGTATTACATTAGCCTTTTCAAGCATTCATTCACGCAGACACAGAAGGACTAAACACCCATGCCAGACAGGGCAGTGGCGTAGAGATATTAAGTAAATTAAGTTTTCTAAAATAGTCAGAAATCTGACTCAGGGTGGGTGGGATGTCCCATCCCATTTCACACCTCAAACCCCAAATTATGGTTTCATAGTCACTATTGCCAGTATACATCAGCAGAAGATACTATTGCATGTATTTTTTCTTAATGTTTCAAATAAATTCAAAATTTTTGATTGTTGAATGAATTTTTCTTCATATTTTTAGCATTCCTTTCCAATTAATTAGATAGAGAAAAACATGATAAATCAGGCCTTAATGTGTTACTATACCCAACTCCAGGGGCTCCAACCCTATGCCTACGAGCACCATGGCGCCTGCCGATCGGTCTAGGTCAGGGGTCGGAAACCTGCTGCTCGCGAGCCTAATTTTTAAATGAAATTTTTTGTGCATTATTTGTTGTGTGTATTAACGGTACTTACGTATTATCCCGTTGACCGTTCCGTGACTGTCGAATTTAGCGGCACAACCATAGAAAAGTCAATGGGTTGTTTACCGCTCGGATTCAGCGGTACGGTCGACGGGATAATACGTAAGAACCATATTAACTATGTCCACCAACTATAAATTTGTCTTGAAAAAATAAACAGTGCCTGCCATTCAACCGATATTCTGGTATGTGCTTTTGGGTAAAAAAAGGTTGTGGACCCCTGCCCTACTCTTTTTTTTGCTGTAAAATTGGAACCCAGAGACATTTCAAAATCTCACCTCTGGTTTGAACAGATGTGCACAGATTGAGTCCTCCATACCAACCGTTTTACCGGTAGACACTAACTATTCCCCTGCCAGTGGCTCGTTTCTTATTAATTCTTATCGAAGCTGTGTTAGAATCGCATGAAAGTGAAGACACTAATTTAATTTCTTCAAAAATGAATAAATGAAATAAACCTAGGACATTAAAAAACATCCTGTTAAAAGCAAGGGCGGATCCAGACCAAATTTTCGGGGGGGGGCATTTGAAAATTTTTACCCCCAAAATTTTTGGAAATTTAAGTCAAAAACCCCACTTTTTCAACTCGTTTTGGTACGCCTCATCAGAATTTCGGATACAGATTTTTGGCTTAAATCTAGAAGTGGGCTCAAACGCCAAGCGAAGTAGTAGCGCCAAAGGTCGCCTAAGTATCAAAGTGAAGTTGTCGACTAAAAATTTGCCAAGAGGTGCCAACCCGAACCCACTTCTAAATTTTTATCAGATTTTTTGCGTTTTGAAGCGAACTTAGTAACATATAGTTGTAATAATAGGGCTACAAGTGCCAGGGGGGTCTGGCCAGGGGGACCTTATAATAACAGGGTTAACTCATTTTGGTGCATAAAATATCATTATATAGAGACAAACTTTTAATTTTTTTGGGGGTGGGCTTAAGCCCCCTAGCCCGAGCCCCCCTGAATCTACTAGTGGAGGGGGCTAATGCTGATTTTAGGATAAAGCTCATTAAATTGTGAACGGGCTAATTCTTTACAGGGGCTAAAACTCAAAGGCCCCTTTAAATTGTGAATTTAATCTGATGCAAAAACTAAGTAGGGGGCTATAAATCGCTAACGAGCTAAAGCTTTTAAAATTAAAAACGCAAGAAGGCTAAAACTCATTGTTCCATTTAAATTGTGAATTGAATCTATAAAAATGTAGGGAGGCTAAAATTTTGAAGTGGTTAAAGCACATTAAAACTTTTTTTTAAGTTATGAATTCCATCTTTATAAAAGAGCAGAGAGGGCTAAAGGTCAACTACCTTGGAGGGGGCTAAAATATCATCAAGTTGATGTGGACCAAATATATAAAAATACAAGGGGACTAATGCTTTGTAGGGGCTAAAGCTCATTGGCCGCTAAATTCTCACTTAAATATACAAATACAACAGGTGCTAAACGTTTTGCAGGATCTAAAGATCAGGAAATAGGCTAATGTTTTGTAGGGGGCTTAAGATCATGAAATGGGCTAATATTTCGAAAGGGCTCACTGAATCCTTTAAATTGCAAATTAATTCTACCAACATGCAGGGGATTAAAGGCTACAAAAAAATTTTTTAAACGGTTTTAAATTTTTCAAAAAACTTCAATTTTTTCTACTGTTAAGTCCCCTGGGGGGCTATAGTTCCTATAGCCCCCCCATAGATCCGCCACTGGCTGTATGGGCAACGTACCATACCTAAGAATTAAGACTTCGCATGAATTATAAGGGGAACTTTTTTTGAGTTTTAGCTCTAGAAAGGGGTTTTAACTATTTTGAAATTTTTCTCGAAATGAGCATGGCCCCCCTTGCGTTGTTTTTATTCTTGTCAGACATCGCATGAATTACAATGAATTTTTTTTTAAATTTTAGCTCTGAAAAGGGGTTTTTAACTATTTTTGAAATTTCCTCGGGGGGGGGGGCATGGCCCCCTCCCTGGACCTGAAGTATATAAGGTCGGACCCGAGATTTTTCGGGGCGCTCTCGAACATATATAGTTGCCAGAGGACCCCGTGCGGTCCGGAACGAAGAGATATTTTTCGTCAGGGCACCCTGCCCAGTTCTGTCCCAGCCTGGGACTAGGCCATCGGGCCAGACGACCAGAGCAGAGTCGGACTATCTTTTTCCCTAGCTTGGGAGCGCTACCATTTTAAGTATAGTGTACCAGTATGATTATAAGTACCAGTGTATAGTCAAGAAATAAATCTCTATATCTTATACTTTCGTGTCTGTATAGTACTTTATAGACAATATTTTGGTGGCAAAGCGGAGGGATTCTTCTTAGTTATCGAATCACTAAGAAACCCAGAGGAGAAGCGAAATTCTCCGTCTTACCAAATCCGAGCAGCAATCGTCCAAACCAGGGAGACCTGGTTAGGTTAGCAGAGGAATTGGGGTTAAAATTAAATGAAAAGGAAACTATTGCTAGTCTCATAAAGGTCATCCAAGAGAGTCCCGACTTTGAAGAAGCAGGTACTCGGGACATATTAGACACTCTAGTCCAGGAAAGGGAAGAGGCAGAGGCAAGAGCTGAGGCAGATAGAGTTCGAGCTGAGGAAGAAAGGGTTCGAGCTGAGACTGAGGCAGAAAGGGTTCGAGCTGAGGCAGATAGGGCTGATAGGCAGAGAGGGTTCGGCAATTCGAATTAGAGAGACTCCGCCTCACTCAGTCAGGTAGGCCGGGTAACACCGAAACCATAAGTAGGGCAGATTCTAGACCTCCCAGGCACTTAGGGGCAGTGATGCAAAAGTTCGAACCTGACAAGTCCGACGTGTCACTGTTCCTAATCTTGTTTGAGAGGCAGATTCAGAAGATGGCTATAGATGAAACCGAATGGGTTGACTACCTGATCCCCCTGTTACCGGTAGAAATAGCCGAGCTTATCGTGAGAGAACCGACCGATCTGAGCGGGGATTATGGGTTCGTTAAGTCCCTACTCCTCAAGAGATTTCAGATAGGTGCCGAGGCTTTTAGGGTGAAATTCCAACAGCACCAAAGAAAGCCAGGAGCTCAGCGGAAAGACCTTGTCTTTGAGCTGAAGAGGTATTTGGAGGGTTGGTTGGGAGCCCTAGAGGTTGACAATTTTGGAAGGCTTAAGGAGCTCATGATCTCGGATCAGATTAAGAAGCGCGTTCCGGTCGAAATAAAAGACCGTTTCGTCGACATATGGGCCGAGATGATCGAACCGGCTGAATTAGGGGATAAACTCGACGATTATGAGGCTAACCGGAAGTTCGCACGTAAACCGGACAAGTTCCGCCCTTCAGAAAGGAGGCCTATCGAGAAAGTTAGGGTAGAGAGACCCCCTATAGACAAAAATCCCGGGGTTCCCGAGAAATCGTGGAGACGGTCTGGGCAAGAAACCCCAGAAGCGAGAAACTTCCGAAATCAGGAGTTCGAACGAAAAAGGAAGTGCGGTGTTACGAATGTAACCAAACAGGGCATATCCGCCCCCAGTGTCCCCTTAAAAATAACCCGCACCGAGTAAACAATCTAACTGGGAGGGAATTTGCGCCTTCTTTTGAGCCATACCTCCGGAAAGGTCTTGTAAACGGGGTTGAAATGACCATCTTGCGAGATACTGGAAGCAGTATTGACGTAATTCCCGCAAGATTAGTGAGGAGAGAACCCAATTGGTTTTAATGGTGCATTCAATTATTTATTTCTTATTGTTTAAAAAAACAATTAGGTTGTATAAAAAAAGCACAAGAGGTCTATTTCGACCAATACAAAACAACTGTTATTTTTTCAGTGCATAAAAATACTTGGTGGCTGTTGGATTAATAAAACCAGAATAATTTATAATATGTGACTGAAAACAAAATTTCTTTTTAAGAATTCTGCAGTTTTTTGAGAGAAAACCATTTTGGTTTTTAGGAAAAAAACATTCGGTTTAACTGCCAACCCTGGCAAATTCTTTGAGTAATTAAAGCCAACCTCAAGGGACTTGAATAGTTTAAGGGGGTAATGGGGGCGTTAACTGTTTTTGTTAAAAAAAATTAGTAAACTTTTATGATAGAAAAACCCCTGAAAATGGCTTGAAATCCTTAACACGAGGAGATTCAAAAAATTTAAGTTTATTATTACAGATGAATTATACCAATCTAAAGGAAATCAGGGGCAAAAATAAGTAGAAGGTTCAGCAAAAGATATTCTTGTTAAAAAGAGGGCAGTGGTCCCAAGAAGTTTGAAACCTTGACTTTATAAAATTTAATTTATTAGTTAAAGATCAATCTTGCCCTAGTTAATTTTCATAACTTTTTCTTTAAAGATAAATTATAAAATTTGTTATTTCTAATAGTTTTCCTCATTTCATTTTTCTCTTTAATAATCTCTTCGTCAAGAAACACAACAGCGATAAACGAATGCAGCTGCAGCTCATTGCCATTACGATCACAATTTTCGGCGCCAAGAGCCAAGAGACATAAAGCTTGCAACCCAACAGCCTGATTGGTCATTCAATAAAGCGTCCCATAATTTGACTGTGATGATAAGCTATCGTAAAAGCTATGCGCCTCTTTTAGAATCCCCCTTCAGTTCTTGAAGGTCTTTGAATTTTGATGCCTTTATAGAAATTCTATTAGAGTAAAGGGGAGGAGGTAATATTTCTGGGAGAATACCAGACACTTTTTGAGGCAAAGGTGAATAATGTTGGCAATGTTCTGTTTTGAAGAGAATTTTTCCTTCAGGGGTGTACTGAATGCATTTTAGGTCATTGACGGTGGGATCCCCTTTTTTGCATCCTGGTCGAAGGTTACGTATAAATTTCAAGCTTCTGAATTCCAGGAAATAAGAATAATCCAAGGTTTGGATCGAGCTCTCTTTGCCGCAGACAAATATCCTGATGGGAGGTACACATCCCTGTGCCTCAATTCACGCTCGATAGTTGCGTGGACAGAATCAACTTCCATCTGAGTGTGTCCTTTTGTTAAGTATTTCTGAATTATGTGAAAGCCAGTTACTTTGCTAGCTAGAAGCATAGCGTTTGCCATTATGACATTTCTGTTTTGATAGGTACAACCATCACTGTACACTATCACCGTTTTAATGGTTGATCTGTCGATTATAGTCGTGATATATTTGAAGAGGATGGTGGCGAATTCATCGCCAGTTACACCGCCTTGGGTCTCGTTCCAAAAATAGCAGTGGGTATCTTTGGTCTTAATGTTAAAGATCGTAAAGTTGTGAACCTTCAATTTAGTTTTAAAATACGAGTATAACGCTGAAGCATTCACCTTGGGACATAGCAGAACGGCTTGCAAATCCATAGTTATTACAACTGTGTTTTCTCCAGACGTGTCTTTGTCCGACTGCTTTTCTAAACGAGCCCTCTCCTTTTGTTTGATGTGCTGGATGCAAGTAGACTCGTCAACGTTTTTTTCTTCGAAACAACAGCACAAATCACACCGATCTTTTTGGGGTCGGAAGAGTAAAAGATTCATTTCCTCGAACACTGCTTTAAAAAGTGTGAGTGATGCAGGTTTCCGTGGCCTGACGTGACTCACATATTCCTGATAAAGCTTTTCTTTAGTTAGCCATAGAGGTTCAAGGTATTTTTTAGAGGTATCTTTCCTACAATAACGAGATTCCATTTTAGGCAGGGTGGTTAAGAAAGATGCTACATTCTTTCTTAATTCTCCACTACATTGTTGAAGGGACGGCCTGGGTGGAACATAGTTGAGGTATCCTTTGGTCCAGTTAGCGACGCTCCATTCGCCAACGCATAATGTATTTAAAAACATTGTTTTACATACTTGAAGCTTGCTACCGGTTGAAGGAGGACTCAAAAAATATTTAAAGGTGAACTTACGGCGGAATTGGTTAGGTTCGTCATGGTCACTCATTCTGTCTACAACTTGGGACAATTCCACATTATTAAGGATAAAAACCTTCTTGCTTTCCCAAGAGAGTTGCCAAAAGTTTTTGAAAAGGAATTCCCGATCGTCATCATTGATGTCGTAGCATTGATGCTTGAATTTGTTTAAAGGACTATGTTGAGAATGAGGTTTGCATGGACACCGAGGCTTCATTATCCTTTGTGGCTTGAGTTCAGTGAATGTAGATGATGATTTATTTTTTACTAGATAAGCTTCGCCTTTCATTCTCAAACTTTTCGATTGGTTTTTTCCCAGGATTATTCATTGGCCTTCTTGAATCTTTTCCTTTTTATCATGTAGTCGGACTCGGCTCCCTCTTCAATTGCTTTCCTTTCATGATTAACTTTTTGAGACTGTTCTGGGTCTTCCTTTTTCTCTTCTTTTCGCGACTCTTCATTTTTATTCAAAAGCGCCGCTCTGACTAACATCCATCCCCGACTTGTCATCTGAACTAGGAAAAGTATTTCAGCTTATTTGCCAGAAACTTGCACAAAAATAACTGGGAATTAAGAGGTCTAACACAAACCTTCTTCGACGCTCTTCCAAACCCTAAATGAAATCTGATTTTTTGCCACGGATAAGTTTCCTTCCTTTTTCATTTTGAATTAAGAAATTGAAAAAAAAAGAGAAAACGCCAAACGCCAGGTGTTTCGAACTCTCAGTACGACACTAATTAGTTCATATTGATATAGCTCTATGTGATATACAAGTACTTTTCAAATATTTTTCTTTTGGGGCTATGTAATGTTATCACTTTGAGCAAGGATTCATTGTTTAAAACCATGGGAAAGTAATTTAATCCAACATAGAATCAGGGTATAAGCTAAGGAAAAGATCGCTTTTAAAAATGGCAAATGGAGAATGAAGCTTCAGTAAAATGCTAAATTAACAAATTGGTTAGACACGTCAGTTCTTTTAGTTGGAAAAAATTGAATGATAGAAACTATTCAAAGAACAAACTTATTGCTTTTAATACATATTTCTAAAAAATTGTATTCATTTTATCAACTTGGAGTATTTATAATGTTATAATTTTTTTGGTTCGTGTTTTTTTTTTCGAAAAGGGTATAAAATATTTTAACATTCTTGAGAAGGTTGAAAAAAGACAAAAAGTCACCACTGAGGGGAATAAGTGTAAGTCTAATTAAGGTTATTTTTTTCAAAAAGAAATTTATTTTACTTCGACTTTTTCTTAAAAATACCAGCCCACAAACCCCAAAAAATCCGGTTCGTTTAAAAAGAACTTGATTCAAGTGGGTTTTATGCTTTTTTTTAATTTCTGCAATATTCGAGTATAACCAAGCCTTTTAATGGAAAAATATCACACTACAAGAAATATTTAAGAAAATGTATCGCTCTAAGATTATAAAAAATTTTCGATAGTAAAAGTTAACTTTTAAAATCAACAGCATTTTCAATTCTTTTCAAGCATGCGTGTAAGCAATATCCTTTAAAATACCGTAAAACCACATGTTAATAAATCACGTGAACCATACCAATTAGAATAAAAGACATGAAACCATTAAATTTAATAAGTCTAGGCAAATTGCATACTTTTAAAGGACTCATTTTTATCATGGTTTGAAAATTTTGTATTCGGTTTTCTTGACTTTTTAACATCCCGAACACCCAAAAATATCAACCCACCCGAGCTGCTGAGTTAGAAATAATAATTTTAAAAGCCTGTCCCGGAGCTAAATTAATTTGGTCCTTTGGATGGGGATGGGAGCACGTATAACTTTGTACCATATGACGCCTCAACTTAAACCCAATTTAGGCTAAACTTCGGCTCAATTTTTAATAAATTTTTGAATCATTTTTTGCAAATCAAATAATTAAGATTTAAGATTTTCAGAAGGTGTAATTCCGTTAACATCGATGTAATTTTGTAACTGTTATAGCTATGTAAAATTCAATTAAAAGGATTGATTTATTCATCATTACTAAAACCATTCTACTCATTTTTGGCGGAAAAAAATTCCTATTTGTGAAGTTTTTAGGGGAATTTCCAAAGGGGACATATTTTACAATGAATTCAAATAAAATGATTCAAATAGGTTTCTACTCAATAATTATGAACATTTTTATGATTGTGGATGGTTTTTCAGTTTTATTATTCATATTTGAACGATTTAGTAACATTTTATAAATTTTCATAAGAAAAAATTGACATGTTTATTACGTACGCGAAGCTTTTCTGTAAATTTTTCTTGCACTATGGGTAATATTTTGGTGTAAAAAATACAAAAGAGTGTGCTCTTGCTCTTCAAAGCTAAACAATTACGTTTCTGTGAGAAAAATTAGTTTTAATTACGGTTCTATACGGATATCTAGCATAAAATCCACTAATTACATTTAAATCTAATTAGTTTTAAAATTAATTATCTCCATTGCTTTGTTTAAAGCTGTGTTTCTCATGGAAGATTCCGAACTGAACCACATATATCCTACATTAGGGTGTCTCAAAAAAAACTTTTTTTCGAAAAACCTCGGTCCCCAGGCAGGGGCGGATCCAGACCAAATTTTCGGGGGGGCCATTTGAAAATTTTTACCCCCAAAATTTTTGGAAATTTAAGTCAAAAGCCCCACTTTTTCAACTCGTTTTGGTACGCCTCATCAGAATTTCGGATACAGATTTTTGGCTTAAATCTAGAAGTGGGCTCAAACGCCAAGCGAAGTAGTAGCGCCAAAGTGCGCCTAAGGGCCGTATTCTGACATTCGAGTTTTGGAAACTCCCTAGTGAGTTCGAACGGTGAGATGAAATTTCGTATTCTGACTGCCGAATTCTCCCCACCGAAAGGTGAACTCGAACGCTCGAACCTCACCAGCCGAGGAGCTGGTGAGTGTTCGAGAGAATTCATTCGAGTGAGTCTCTGATTGGCTAGGCGCCTTCCGTGACGTCAATTCTGAGCCATAACCGACGGTTTAGCTTACGGGAGGAACTATTTGCGCAAACAAAAAATGAGGGAAAAGTTCCTAACAGTTACCCAGAGTGGAACATATTATTTGCCTTAACGCTAAAATTGTAAACTTTACTGAGAATATACTAAACAAATCTAGTTACGTATTACGTTCAATGGGATAGATGTATCGTTGTCACAGTTTTTTGTTTGTAAGGCCGGCGGGAGATGGCACCACCACTGTCCAAAAATCTCGTTTAAAGCAAGATTTTTTAATTTTTAAATTTGAGTTGTTGACGATAGAGACATGCATTCTTTTACATTTATAATTTATTTATTATTTTTTGGAACACATATCAAATCTCAAAACGACATTTTAGCACTATTGGACGCGAGATGTATACCATATTTCAGCTGAAAAACACGTGGAGGAATCATTCCCAACTTGTCACGCGTCTCCTAATTGGCCACTCCACTTTGGCGCCAATCAACCAATAAGCGAAGTCTCCTCCCATAAGTGAGGTCTCCTCCCATCTCACAGGTGTGATTTTTGGAGTCAGAATAGCATTTTTAACTCGAACGGTGAGGTCGAACATTCGAGGTGAGTTCGAATATTAGAGATTCCAGAATACGGCCCTAAGTATCAAAGTGAAGTTGTCGACTAAAAATTTGCCAAGAGGTGCCAACCCGAACCCACTTCTAGATTTTTATCAGATTTTTTGCGTTTTGAAGCGAACTTAGTAACATATAGTTGTAATAATAGGGCTACAAGTGCCAGGAGGGTCTGGCCAGGGGGACCTTATAATAACAGGGTTAACTCATTTTGGTGCATAAAATATCATATTATATAGAGACAAACTTTTAATTTTTTTGGGGGTGGGCTTAAGCCCCCTAGCCCGAGCCCCCTGAATCTACTAGTGGAGGGGGCTAATGCTGATTTTAGGATAAAGCTCATTAAATTGTGAACGGGCTAATTCTTTACAGGGGCTAAAACTCAAAGGCCCCTTTAAATTGTGAATTTAATCTGATGCAAAAACTAAGTAGGGGGTTATAAATCGCTAACGAGCTAAAGCTTTTAAAATTAAAAACGCAAGAAGGCTAAAACTCATTGTTCCATTTAAATTGTGAATTGAATCTATAAAAATGTAGGGAGGCTAAAATTTTGAAGTGGTTAAAGCACATTAAAACTTTTTTTTAAGTTATGAATTCCATCTTTATAAAAGAGCAGAGAGGGCTAAAGCTCATCTACCTTGGAGGGGGCTAAAATATCATCAAGTTGATGTGGACCAAATATATAAAAATACAAGGGGACTAATGCTTTGTAGGGGCTAAAGCTCGTTGGCCGCTAAATTCTCACTTTAATATACAAATACAACAGGTGCTAAACGTTTTGCAGGATCTTAAGATCATGAAATAGGCTAATGTTTTGTAGGGGGCTTAAGATCATGAAATGGGCTAATATTTCGAAAGGGCTCACTGAATCCTTTAAATTGCAAATTAATTCTACCAACATGCAGGGGATTAAAGGCTACAAAAAATTTTTTTAAACGGTTTTAAATTTTTCAAAAAGCTTCAATTTTTTCTACTGTTAAGTCCCCTGGGGGGCTATAGTTCCTATAGCCCCCCCCATAGATCCGCCACTGGCTGTATGGGCAACGTACCATACCTAAGAATTAAAACTTCGCATGAATTATAAGGGGAACTTTTTTTGAGTTTTAGCTCTAGAAAGGGGTTTTAACTATTTTGAAATTTTTCTCGGGATGAGCATGGCCCCCCTTGCGTTGTTTTTATTCTTGTCAGACATCGCATGAATTACAATGAATTTTTTTTTAAATTTTAGCTCTGAAAAAGGGGTTTTTAACTATTTTTGAAATTTCCTCGGGGGGGGGCATGGCCCCCTCCCTGGATCCGCCACTGGTTAAAAGTTTACTTAAGTAATTCATATGATGCATATGATGTTATTTTCCAAAATAATGTAGCAAAATAATTATTTTCCTGAAAACTTTGAATAAAATTCTGTATTTTGGAACATTTTCTGGCCCACATCAATCATCCCTAATAATTTGCAAAGAGTGTCAAGAAAAACCATTTATTATTTTCCCCTACTAAATTAATTTTCTTTCATATATATGTAGTATTATTTATTCATATTAAGTATTTATTTCTGAATTTATCAAGTTGTATAAAAACTTGTTTTACTTAGGCGAGCCATCTCATGATCCCCAGAATCCAGACTATATACCATCTCGATTTGCTCATAGAGAACAATCTAAAGTTGAAGAAGACAGCAAGATTGCGAGATATCGGAGAAGTAAAAAGAGAAAGATTGTGTCTGGTATGCATGCACTTTAATTATATGTTCCTTTTGCAAGACGAGAGATGGGTGTAGAAGGTTCTCTTTAGTCTTACCCAAGCCATAGAATGTTGAGCATCACCCAAAATTCATATTTTATATTCACGTTTGAACTTATTTACGGAAAATATCATTGTAGTCAATCATAAACATAGGACATTTATTCCATCATAGGTCACTGAGAAATATCAATTTTGGGCTACAGCTCTTGGTTCATTGAAAGAGGAGATTTAACGCCATTTTAGAGACAAAAAGTGATAAAATTGCGTCGTATTTAATGAATTTTTAGTAATTTTTGGTTTTATATTGTCCGAAACATGTATATAATCTTAATTATGATAGTATTTTATGCTAAAATAATGAGATTAATTGTTAAAAATGAGTGTTTTCAACGCTTTTGACAGTTTCTTACAGAATTAGTGCCATATTTGTAACAACAAAACTGTACGTGCTGCAGCTTTTCCACAGCTATTTCTGAATTCTACACCCTGAAATTAGTCGGAAATACCTAATCTCATTTTTGTTAGGGAAAAAAGTTTAAATTTGTCGACTAGTGTTATTAATAACAAAGATCTCAGATATTTTTATGTCTGAGTAATTCTATAAATATCCCTTATCGTTTTTAAAACTCCATCATTGAAATTGATAGGCAGAAAATCGCAATTCTTTGAATTGTGCGTTTTGGCACATTGTGACTGAACGCGTCCTTTTAATATTGCGACCAATGGAGGGTTAAATCTTATTATGTAATATAAAAAGTGTTTATATTTTAAACTTTCTAAACCTGCATTAACTTTTAAACTTTACCCTGTTGCTCTATTTTCCCAGTTTCTTATCCTAGAATAGTATCTTGCACTTCAAAGAGTATTGAATTCAGCAATTTTTCAGATGATCAAGATCCTGCTCCATCTACGTCTAATGAAGATGAAGTTAAATCAGTTGCAACACAAACTGATATTACAATGGAACAGTTGAAACGTCAGAGTGCAGTTAAAACGGCATTATATGAAAGAATTGAAACTAATTTAAAACAGTTTGAATTTTATACGAAACTGAAGAATTTTCAAATTATCATTGCTTTGTACAAGTTTTTAACCAGTTGTTGGTACCCGGAAGTCAGTACTTCATTGAAACCTGTTGAACAATTTCTTTTGGTTCTAATGAAATTAAGATTAGGACTTCTTAATGAAGATCTAGGTTACAGGTTTAACATAAACAAAAGTACTGTAGGGAAGATATTTGTAGAGTGGTTGAGGAGGATGGCACCTGAAATGAATCAGTTTATTAATTGGCCTTCCAACAAGACTGCCTTATAAACACCTTCCCATGTGTTTTCGAAATCCATTACTTGAAAAAGTAATACGTGTATTGGATTGTAGTGAGATTTTCATAGATACCCCCTTCAACCTTGATACTAGAAGTCAAACATATTCATCATATAAAAATCACAACACTGTCAAATTTTTTTATCAGTGTCTCCATCTGGCTCTATAACATTTTTATTAAGGTTGTATGGGGGTAGAATCTCGGACAAAGAAATAACCTCATTATGTGGCATCATGGACTTAAAAAAAGATGATGTCTTAGCTGACCGCGGTTTCATAGTAGAGGACTTGATTACGGCCAAAGGGGCAAGGCTACTTATCCCTGCTTTTACAAAAGGCAAAAGCCAACTGTCAGGAATGGAAGTTTCCGAGTCAAGGATTCTTTCCAAAGCCAGAGTTCATGTGGAACGTGCAATTCAGAGGATAAAATGTTATAGAATCTTGAAGAACCAATGGCAGCCCTATTATGAGTATCGGACTCTGAAGGTTCTTTGGGAGATATGATTTTGGTTGTTATAAGTGGCTTATGTAATTTGACCAAGCCAGCGTTACTAAATTTATAAATTTAATCTCAACTATTTCTTTTTAGCAAGAATAAATGTCGATTTTATAAATTGTTAGCCAAAAATTAGTTAATTGGTTATTTTGATTAATTATGCACTAAATTAATCTATTAGAATTATAAAAACAATTTTTGCTTTTTTTCTTTAAAATTTAATTTAATACGTTGTATGAAATTGAAAAATTGTTCATTTTGAAAGTGTTCAGACAAGTTTTAACATTTTATCATTCGAATTTCACTTTCTTATTATCAAACCAAACAATTTTTTGAAATTAAAATTTTTCAAATTACGATGATTTATTGCTTTTATGAGCAAATAGCTAAGGTTCAATCCGAGGGATGTACTGTACACTGCTCACAACAATTAAAGGGTATTGGTAGTTTTGGTACATATTGGCAAGCAAATAAAATAGTTGCAGTGGTTCAAGCATTTTTCATTAACTTAAGAGACATTTAAAAGCTAAATCCATGCAGAGAGTTACCAAAATAAAAATTTTATTTTTACTTTTTTTTTTATCAAAATTGGAAAATACACATTTTGTGTAGTTAAGCAAAAAAAGTTAAAAGTCAATCAATACTTAATTGAAAACCAATTTCGCTTGGGGCATGCTTTCTCCTGACTTAAAACAACATAGTGGGTCTGTTTGCCCTTTTTTTTATCAAAATTGGAAAATGCACATTTTGTGTAGTTAAGCAAAAAAAGTTAAAAGTCAATCAATACTTAATTGAAAACCAATTTCGCTTGGGGCATGCTTTCTCCTGACTTAAAACAACATAGTGGGTCTGTTTGCCTTTTTTTTTATCAAAATTGGAAAATGCACATTTTGTGTAGTTAAGCAAAAAAGTTAAAAGTCAATCAATACTTAATTGAAAACCAATTTCGCTTGGGGCATGCTTTCTCCTGACTTAAAACAACATAGTGGGTCTGTTTGCCCTTTTTTTTATCAAAATTGGAAAATACACATTTTGTGTAGTTAAGCAAAAAAAGTTAAAAGTCAATCAATACTTAATTGAAAACCAATTTCGCTTGGGGCATGCTTTCTCCTGACTTAAAACAACATAGTGGGTCTGTTTGCCCTTTTTTTTATCAAAATTGGAAAATGCACATTTTGTGTAGTTAAGCAAAAAAAGTTAAAAGTCAATCAATACTTAATTGAAAACCAATTTCGCTTGGGGCATGCTTTCTCCTGACTTAAAACAACATAGTGGGTCTGTTT
This sequence comes from Tetragnatha versicolor, assembly GCA_024610705.1. Taxonomy (NCBI): domain Eukaryota; kingdom Metazoa; phylum Arthropoda; class Arachnida; order Araneae; family Tetragnathidae; genus Tetragnatha; species Tetragnatha versicolor. The sequence goes on along the minus strand of JANDEH010000013.1, from coordinate 24,556,381 downwards.
GCCCTTTTTTTTATCAAAATTGGAAAATGCACATTTTGTGTAGTTAAGCAAAAAAAGTTAAAAGTCAATCAATACTTAATTGAAAACCAATTTCGCTTGGGGCATGCTTTCTCCTGACTTAAAACAACATAGTGGGTCTGTTTGCCTTTTTTTTTTATCAAAATTGGAAAATGCACATTTTGTGTAGTTAAGCAAAAAAGTTAAAAGTCAATCAATACTTAATTGAAAACCAATTTCGCTTGGGGTATGCTTTCTCCTGACTTAAAACAACATAGTGGGTCTGTTTGCCACCAGGTTTGTTTGGTTTTTATAAAGGGGGCCGGGGTATTTTCTCCATTTTCCCCTTTTAGAGCATTTTTCAGCACCTGAACTGTTTGGGAGGTATTGGAAGGGCAGCAGTTTGTTTCTCAAGCATGTTCTAGACTTGTTCTATTGGATTCATGTCGAGAGAACGTGCTGGTCGATCCCTTTCTAGTGATTTCTTCATCTTGAAGAAAATCTTTAACTAGGGTAGCACAATGTTTTCTGCAATTACCATCCCTGAAAGTTAAATTATCCCCGATTTTTCCTGCATGAAGGGCAACCAGATGTGTAAGGATATTGACCTTATTACCCTGAACCACCAGAAATGGTTCGCTTGGCTTCAATGGTTCGCTTCAATTACCATCCCTGAAACCTAAATTATCCCCGATTTCTCCTACATGAGGGGCAACCAGATGTGTAACCTGAACCACCAGAAATGGATCCTTTGGCTGTGGGGGGGTCTTTATTCCATAGATATAGATGGTGCTCTATATATTCAAATCTGGCTATCAGTTCATCCTGATAACTTTTGATTTTTGCCAAGAGGGTACAAGGAACCCAAAATAACCCCAGAGCACCATCTCTATCTATGGAATAAAGACCCCCCCCACAGCCAAAGGAATAATAAATAATTAATAATCGCTAATAAAAGATAGGGTCCACTATCATTCCTTTAGCCAGTGCCTTTAATTAATTAAAATATTTTTTCAGTTAAAGTTTCCCTTTACTCATAAATATCTTAAAAACTAAAACTTATAAAGAAAATTCTAATTTCGCTAACGGACACACTCGCCCCTCCCCAAAATTTTTCAGTATTCCCCAAAGGGTTCCTCTCCTTAATAATAAAATAAAGATATGATTAAATTTACCTTCATTTTGTTTTTGTGCTCAGGTTAACATAATTTGGATCCAAAGGCAATAGCTTACTAAGATTTTTTAATTTTAACAGGTTCATTTTGATGCTGATCAATGGTTGGACTTCGATAAAAGAAAGCTAAAACCAACGGCAGTGCCAATGTTATTCAGTCATAAACAAATGCCCACAAAGAGAAAAGCTCTACTGGAGAGAGAACCTCCAGCAAAAAAACTACATTTGTCTGATGAAGTAAAAGCTGATGAGATGAAAAAGAAAGTTGAATTTTTAGAAAAAGAGTTAAAAAACCTTCAACAAGAAATTGTTAAATTGAAAGCCAAACTGCATTCAAAATTTGTAGAGAACTACAGGTTGAGAGCATCTCTAACAAAATTAACGAACTCTGGGAACTTTAATGGGATTTTCAATGATGACCAGCTTTTAGCCTTACAGAAAAAAACAATGGCTGGTCATAAATGGTCAGATGAAACCATCAAAATGCCCTGGGATTAAAATTCACTTGTGGCAGCAATGGTTATAACCATTTACTCGAGGCAAAGTTGCCTTTTCCATCAATTAGAACATTGCAGAGAAGACTACAAGATTTAAGTTTTGCTCCAGGTATTTTGATGGAAGTTTTCCATTTGCTTGAGGCGAAAGCCAAGTCTTTCACGGAGCAGGAACGAATTTGCAACCTGGCTCTTGACGAAATGTGTATAACTGAGAGCACTGAATTTGACACATCTTCCAAAACTTACTTTCGTGATGCAACCTTACCTTCTCAGTCGGAAAAAGCTAATCATGCCTTAGTCCTGATGCTTGGAGGCATTAGCACCCGCTGGAAGCAAGTTGTTGGTTACCATTTCACCAATGGCCAATCTTGTGGCAAAGATTTAAAAAATATTATTGATACAATAATTGATTTGGCAAATAAGATTACTCAAATAAGATTGGGTTAAAAATTATTAATATAACATGCGACATGGGTTCAGCAAATAGGGCAATGTGGGGAGAGTATGGGATATCCTGTACCAAAAAAGATTCTTCCAATCCAAAAACATACATAAAAAACCCTGTAGACTCCTAAAAAATGGTCTTTTATGGCTGATGTCCCACACCTTTTGAAAAACCTTAAATTTGTAATTGTAACTGTTCATCTGAACGCTTATTTTCCTGTTTAAAGAGAATCAAAACGTACACAAGGTCAAGCATGACCGAAAATAGATTAAACGATTTAGCAGTTTTGTTAATCGAATCGGACACTGCAAGTTCTATTTCTTAGGATGTTCTATTCCATAAATATTTTTGTTGATTCTTAAATCAGGCGAAAAGTATGAATGTTCAAAAGGTGTATCATTTGGTTTGGCACTTTAGGGCATTTACTTGTTGAATATTTCACGTGCGAAAATATTTCAATATAAAGTAGACTCCGTTTAATGTGATCACGATTAATGTTATCAATCGAATAATGTTATAGAATTTGACTGGTCCCGATCACTCCTATTTAAATTGATCCAAAATGTATCGTTTTGGTATCCGAAAATGTTATCAAAATTTGGTGAAATCCCTTAAAAACTTTATTTTTTCTAGTTTTAATACATAAACATATAAAATGTAATAGTGTTATATGAACCGTTTTTATATTTTTCTTCAAGACTTTTCAGTTTCAAAATGCGTACAAGAAAATTATTTTAAATATTCAATTAAGACTAGACAGTCCTGATTCTTATGCATATACTCGTGTATGCCACTTTTTATGATATAAAACTGCTTATAATAATCAGCTTAACTAGCCGTGAAAATTCTTTTAAATTAATCTTTCACCAACCAGACTGCAAAAATAAACCACATTGTGATTGTACTTAATTGGAATGTGTAAAGACCATAAAATATTTGGGTCTATACATTGATATTCTTTTTACATAAATTTTATCATTTAAAAACTTGGTTAATCAGAAATTCCTTAGAATTTTATACTATGCCTGGGTTCATCCAAGGATTTACAATGGACTTTGATATCTGATTCTAAATAAAGAGTACGATATGAATATTCATAATAAAATCTGGGCTGATATATGGTCAGATATGACTATTGAGCAGGTTCTAACACGTCAAAAGAAAAGTTCGGGTGGTTTGACTCACGGCCGAGGCATATCCCCCACCACAATTGCAAAATGGATTCACACTTTGCCGTTCATTTCATGTGATTGGAGCTGTAGAATCATTTACAGGCGTTCAACCATTCATCTTTAGAGCAACATGTAGATTTAAGAACATCCAGACCAGATAAGAATATTGCTGATATAAACGAGTTTTTGAAGTGGTTCAAAATCCACCTTCCTTTTAAAATTGCCTCCCCTCCTTTGATTTCCCTTTCTACTGGAGTAGTTGGAGACAGCACGATTAACTGCGAAAGAGTTGCAGAGGTTTGATTAGTTTCGCTGAAGAAAAGTGTTAGAAAACTGTTTAGTGAAGTCAAGTACCAACGCAAAGATAAAGTGAAATCTTATCCTTCATTAAACAAAGAGATAGTGATAAATTCCAACCAGCTTTTTTATAGGATGCTATGCACTATACGAACAGATGAATGGATAGGAATTTTGTTTTTATTGGCACAAGGTCCAATTTAGGCTATACTGCACCATATCATAATTTCGTTCGGTTTATAAAGTCTAAAAAAACGCGGTGTTAAAACCCGTAGTCGAGCGTAACCTATACGCAATTTTGTTAAAACTATTAAAATATATCTTTCACAGATACTCTGACTTCTCTGCAACAGTGTTACTCTTCCTTTCGCATACTTTTAGGAATATTTCAGAAAGATTGTCCAAAGCAGATTCCAAGAAAGCAGCATCAAAAATCTGAGCAGAAACACCCACTGACTCAGTTGCCGCCATCTTGATGAATCTTATAAAAAGTGTTTTCAAGCTGCTGCAGAAATTGCTCAAGTGAAATCAAGCTGCTGCAGCTAGATTTCGAACCATATCCGGTCCCATTTGCCACTTACGTTATTACAACAAAGCCTTCAAAGTGTTCCGATACGGCACACAGCCAAGCCTTTGTAAAACAACTGTAACTGTACAGATATTGCAGAAACCGAAGTGTTAAAAAAAGTCCGATTCGGCAATGATGCAATTTATGCGGAAGAAACAGGATAGCAGCTCGGGGACTGTTAGATATTCGTACAAATAATGTTTGTGGAGGAAGATTTGGAACTGCAAAAATTACTGGCTGAGTTCAAGATAAGTTTTGAAAATACACTGCTCACAACAATTAAAGGATATTGGTGGTTTTGGTACATATTGGCAAGCAAATAAAACATTTGCAGTGGTTCAAGCATTTTTCATAAACTTTGGGCCATTTCAAAGCTAAATCCATGCAGTTATCAAAAAAAAAATTTTATTTTTACTTTTTTTCATCAAAATTGGAAATACACATTTTGTGTAGTTAAGCAAAAAAACTGAAAAATCTATCAATACTTAATTGAAACCCCATTTCGCTTGGGGTATGCTTTCTCCTGACTTAAAACAACGTTGTGGGACTGTTTGCCACCAGGTTTGTTTATTTTTGAGGGGCTGGGGTGTTTTTTCCATTTTCCCCTTTTAGAGCATTTTTCAGCACCTGAGCTGTTTGGGAGGTATTTGATGGGCAGAAATTGGTTTCTAAAGCATGTGCTAGACTTGTTCTATTGGATTCCTGTAGAGAAAACGTGCTGGTCGATCCCTTTCTAGCGATTTCCTCATCCTGAAGAAAATCATTAACTAAGGTAGCACAATGTTTTCTGTAATTATCATCCCTGAAAGTTAAATTATCACCGATTTCTCCTGCATGAGGGGCAACCAGATGTGTAAGGATATTGACCTTATTATCCTGAACCATCAGAAACGGCCCCTTTAGCTGGGAGGGGTCTTTATTCCATAGATAGAGATGGTGCTCTATTTCATCACTCCAAATCTAAAATTTTCTGAATGTGTTTTTCCAACCTTCATTCATAAAGCATGGCTCCAATTTACCAATAGCACCTAACATAAGAGATGCACAGGGGCGTAGCCAGGGCCAAAAATATTAATTTTATTTTGAAAAATACAAAAGTAACATAAATAATGAAAAAGCTATGTTAAGTAGATCATAAATTAGACATCCAACCTATTTTAAAATCAAAATTATTCAAGGATATCCTCATTTTTGTCTTGACATAAATCAGTTTTTTCAGTTTTCCTTCCAGTGATTTTTTGCATCAAATTATAAATATCTACTTTCTTAAATTATTTAATTTTTTATAAAAACATTTTTTTGCTCACATGAGAGTTTGGTGTGTCTTTTAACATGTCCCACAGTGCCCCACACCTGACTGTCCCTTGGTGCCCCACTTAACACTTTGAATGTTAAGCTTAATTACTCTTTAGATTTAACAAAAAACTTTCTCTTTATTTTCTAAAATATTAGTGAATACACATATTTTAATTTCAGTTTAATTGTAATAACATAAATACACATCATATGTTTAAAAAAATGTTTTTGTAACTGAATCTGATTGTAACTTTGCATTGCAAAAAACCAGATACGAGTAACATGTAAATAATTATCCATTCTAGACACACTAAATAATCCTAAACATGTTGATGAATAGATTTTAACACAAGTTCATAATTATAAAACCGAGTCTGAAAAGTGGTGTGTCCCAAGGTGCCCCACTCTCCCCAACAAATGTTAATTTAAACATTTGTTGTTGGCACTTTCAAGTATTTTCTTATCTCTTGAGATGTTTTACTATGAAGTGGCACGTTTAACAGGTTATTGCATAATTACTTTTTTAAATAGTTAAATAAATTGTTTGTATTTTTTGCAGGAGCTGTCAAGTCTGGTTACGATGTCCCCTGTAAAATTGTTCTTTGAAGCACTTTTTGTAGACTAATTTTCCATATATATATATATATATATATATATATATATATATATATATATATATATATATATATATATATATATATATATATATATATATATATATATATATATATATATATATATATAGGGGAGAGTGTTGTACCTATGGACAAAAATCACGTTTGGATTTTTCTAAGACAGGTAAAATCACATTTTGACCATTTAAAGTGCCCAACCTATAGTCCTAACCTTTGTGAGTAGAGAGAGATTTTTTATTAGTCAAAATCTTGAAAATTGGATTTTTAATAATTTATAATAACTTTGAAAAATTTGTGTCCAAAGGTACAACAACCTGTTGTACCTATGGACAGACCCAGTTGTACCTGTGGACACCCTTAAAAAGGGAAGTTTTAGTTGATAAAAGCTAAGAATGAACATTTTTATTGATGAATTACCTTTTAATAACCTATTTCAAGCCTTTTTAAAATTAAAAATAGATTTTTTAAAGTAATGTAGTTTTAGATCGTAAATGATCATTAAAACGAAGTTGAATGATAAAAGTCTTGATTTTTTACCAAAAACACAAAAATCACATGGTATTTTCAGATCAGAATTTAAGGTATAATAGTTTCATCAATCATGCTGATTGATCTGACAACTTCACTTATCCAAAAAAAACCAATTCGATCGACACTTAGTTATGCAATCATTTGGTGGTAATAACAATAATAATTTGGTGGTAAATCTTCTTCAGTGGAAATTTTAAGTTTTTTTAATCATCATACTTAAATGCGATAGGGTGCTTAGGGTTTTACACTATATTTTACATTAAATTCCAAGTAGAATCATAAATTTAAAAAAGTAGTTTATATCACAAAATATTTGATTTTTCATCTAAAATTCACTTGAAAATAATCGCTGACAAATAGATTACCATTTAGAATTAATTAAACATTTATTAAAATGTATTCAGTTAAATGAAACCTGATTCTAAAACGCCGATTAGCTACAGACACCCACAAGAACGTGTCCGTAGGTACAACACTTATGGTGTCCGAAGGTACAGCATCAGGTGCTTTTGCATTCAAAGTTCTATAAAAGATAAAAGAATTGAGATCTGACGATTTCTAATATCAAAACTAAAAAGTCAAAATCTCGGGGATTCCCCACATATATCCCATTTTATCATATCATAATCATAGAGGAAGAAAATAATTAATGTAGTGATGCACTAAAAAAAACTTTGAGCACCTAAAAACAGTATTTTTATTATAGAAAATTTAAATAATATTTTAAACAGCTGATTTCACGTTAGCAACTAGATAGCATCTGTTTACATTCAAAATCAACCACAAATTCAAATTTACATTTTTTCCCGAATTTTAAAATGAGGTGGCTGAAGGTACAACCGTCCGTAGGTACAACACTCTCCCCTATATATATATATATATATATATATATATATATATATACAGGGTGTTTCAAAATTGCGTTGCACGGCTTTTATTCGGAACCAGTGCCTCCTAGGGTCATGGAAGTAAGGTCTACCCCTAGGTAAGTGACCCTGGAGAACTCATTGAGAGGACTTACAGCGCCCCTAGCGGCGAAATTAAAAAGTTAAAAAATTTAATTTAAAAACTAAAGGAGATAGAGCAAAAACCTCAGTGAGAGTATTGTTGCCAACGTCAAGAAAAACTCATTGAAAAAAATTTCATCAAAATATCTTGAATATTCGCGGAGATATTAGCATGTGAAAATAGCACTTTTTCTGGGGTCAAAAAGTAAAAAGTTCGCATATTTGCAAATTTTTTTGATTTTTTGATTAAATTTTGTGTTCTTTCAACTAAAAAAACACAAAACTGCACAATTTCACTGAAAAATTTGCAAATATGCGAACTTTTTACTTTTTGACCCCTGAAAAAGTGCTCTTTTCACATGCTAATATCTCCTCGAATATTCAAGATATTTTGATGAAATTTTTTTCAATGAGTTCTTCTTGACGTTGGTAACAATACTCTCACTGAGGTTTTTGCTCTATCTCCTTTAGTTTTTAAATTATTTTTTTTAACTTTTTAATTTCGCCGCTAGGGGCGCTGTTAGTCCTCTCAATGGGTTCTCCAGGGTCATTTACCTAGGGGTAGACCTTACTTCCATGACCCTAGGAGGCACTGGTTCCGAATAAAAGCCGTGCAACGCAATTTTGAAACACCCTGTATATATATATATATATATACAGGGTGTATCTGAAATGGTGCAACAAACTTTCAGGGATGATAGTACTCATCAAGACGAACAAGAATCGGTATAGAAAGGGGGTCCCAGACCAAATCCCAGAGAGTTAAAAATGGAGCGACACCCCAAAAAATCATTGAAAAATTCAATTTGTAGAAGAACTACTATTGGTAAAAACTTAATTATGGTCTCAAAAATTGTGGTTTAATATGATCTTTAAAATTACCTCAAAAGTCTTCACTTTAAAATTTTTTTATTATGAAAAAAGTTAAAAAACACAAAAAATGTGAAAACTCTGCCAAAACCTTATTTTGTATTTAAAAATCCTTTCTTTTGATTTGATAATCTGAAAGATCATAGTTGAAAACCCTTAAGTCCAAAGTTTCACGTAAATGCAATCAATATTAAACGCAAGAAGTTTTCTAAAGCTGTTTCCAGAACAGCTGTTAGCGCACGCAAAAAACAAACTTTAACAGGATCTCAAGCGTTTAATATTGATTGCATTTACGTGAAACTTTGGACTTAAGGGTTTTCAACTATGATCTTTCAGATTATCAAATCAAAAGAAAGGATTTTTAAATACAAAATAAGGTTTTGGCAGAGTTTTCACATTTTTTGTGTTTTTTAACTTTTTTCATAATAAAAAAATTTTAAAGTGAAGACTTTTGAGGTAATTTTAAAGATCATATTAAACCACAATTTTTGAGACCATAATTAAGTTTTTACCAATAGTAGTTCTTCTACAAATTGAATTTTTCAATGATTTTTTTGGGGTGTCGCTCCATTTTTAACTCTCTGGGATTTGGTCTGGGACCCCCCTTTCTATACCGATTCTTGTTCGTCTTGATGAGTACTATCATCCCTGAAAGTTTGTTGCACTATTTCAGATACACCCTGTATATATATATATATAATGTTTAGGTATATTTGTAATTTTAATAAGTTTCATAGTATATTTCCCTTCATTTTTGATGAATTTAGGGAATTGATTAAATTTATATTTTATCTATATAATTTTTTTGTATGACTCACTTTTACCTTGAGTCCTGTAGTGCTTGAAGGCTGTTTGTAAAATTATCCTTGTTTGTAAATAAATCAGTACAATAAACTGAAGGATTTTTCTTGCATTCAATGTCTTGAATAATTTTTTGGAATGAAAATTTGCCTGTTCCTCCTTTCTAGATTTAAGAATTAAAAAGGCAAGTTTTTTATCAGTGCTTCAGGAGCCTAAATTAAGCCAAGTTATTGTAGAAATTGAAAAAAAATGTTTCAATGAACTAAAGGATTTTTCTTGCATTCAATGTATTGAAATAATTTTTTGGAATGAAAATTTGCCTGTTCCTCTGCCTTCTAGATTCAAAAATTTAAAAGGTAAGTTTTTTATCAGAGCTTCAAGAGCCTAAATTAAAGTTATTGTAGAAATTTTAAAAAAAATATTTTAAACAATTTAAATTTATTTAAATTAAAATTTTAATACTGTATAAATCTTAATTTTATATAGACACTGTTCTGTAATTAAGTGGTGAATAAATTCTAGTTAATTTTTGTTAAAGATTGGGTTTAATGACCTAACTATAAAAACTTGGAATAAATTGTCAGAGTTATAAGTTAAGCATATAGCCCAGTAATTTTAGGGTTTGGTAGGGGAATAATTTATAATTAGCTGAATTTTTCAGGATAAGCTCTCTATGATGTGTACAATCCACCCTGAAAAGTCCCCAAAGATCCTCCGTCGGCGTCATTCCAAAATGGCGGATCCAAGATGGCCGCCTCGCATTTTTGCCTTTTCCGATATTTTCGCTCATATCTAAGTCAAAAATTAATATTTTTTAGTTCTGTAAAAGTATTTATACTCAGGATAGATGCCGTTTTCAAATAAAAGTTACAGTTTTGCGATAAAAATATAAAACATGGGGTGTAGAGGTATTTCATTCATGCCAAACTGCAAAATTTTCATTGTTGTTTGCATGCTTTGCCATATAACTGTACTAATTGAAAAATCGATCGGAAAAATACTATTAATTTTAGTGGTCCCATTATTTAGGATTATTTTGAAAAATAAATTTTTGAAATCCGCAGAAAATTGACAGAGATATTCAATTTTTAGTAGTGTTGTGGTGCGGATGGTATTGGGTAGTATATACGTTAGTAGTAGGTTTCGCACTTGATTAATAATTGTTTTTTGGCCATTCTCTTTAATAGCTCAGTTAATACCATTGTAGCGTAAAGTAATCATTATGGTGCATTAAAATTTTCTTACACAAGCATTTAATTATCAAAAAATTCATTAAAATTAATTAGTTCTTTTGGATTTTTTCTATATTTCGGACCCTATAGCTTCCTTTTAAAATGATTGGAATATTCATTCTAGTTTTCTGTACAGAGATATTTCAAAGGATTTTGAAGTGATCAAAAATAACTTAAATGAACGTTTTAGCTTATACACTGGGACTCCATTATTGTGAACCATCGCATAAAATATTTCAATATCACAAGAGGTTTGCAATTATTGATTTTTTAAGTTTTTTACAATGAAGCGGAGTTTGACTATATTTTCATGACGCAAAATAAGTATAATTTGAAATAAATGTATCAAATACTATAGAGATTTTTAATGTTATAGAGTAAAGGTTTATTCATTGTCATCATCATTGTTTTCGAATTCAGTAGAAGCTGAATTTTTACATGACTCGCCAAAGCAAGATGGGCCAAATCTGGAACATTGGAGTCCTGGTTTTCTGCACTGGCATCTTGTATCACAATCTCTTGTAGAATTTATTTTGCAGTTGCAAGAGCTGAACTACAGGAGTTCTTCAGAAGCTGCTGGAAGTGTTGAAGTGACTGGATTCAACTTTCCATCCTTTTTGAACAATCCGTTGGATTCAGGTTATTCCCCAGCCATTGTTAAACTTGCAGGTAAACTCGAAATGAATGATGAGAAGCTGCTGCACTTGTTGGAGGAAGAACTGCTAGATTAAAATTTGAAGATAGATTTTTTGAGGAAAATATGGTGGCTACAACAAAACAATCTAATTTTTTGCGCAACTCCGAGAACAAATCAAGACTGATTAGAATGCTCATTAGTTACTTTCAGGCAGAAGGAATAACTTCAAAGGATGATACTGATACTCATCTGTTCTTCTGCTATTGAAGCTAGTCAAAGCTTAAACAAACAAGTCACAGTAATAGGGACCGATACAGATATCTGAATTATTCTAATTGGGCGTTGTACCCCAGGAGAGTCACTGTTTTTTTTTGCGTCCTCAAACAACTATTAGAGAACACAAGTGCTACGACATCTCTAAAATTCAAAACACTCTTGGCTCAATAAAAGATTCAATTCTCTTCCTACATGCAGCTTCTGGATGCGATTCCACCTCAGCAATTTTTAGAAGAGGGAAATCTTCAGCTTTCAAATTGATAAAGAAAAATCAAAATTTGCACTCTATGGTTTCACAGTTTAATAGTCCTTCACTTGACTCCTCAAAAGTTATTGAAATCGGTGAGGTATTTTTGAAATACCTTTTTGGGCGAGAAAAAGTTGATTCTCTCGATGAATTACGTTACATTCACTACAATAAGGAAGTGTTAAAAATCTAGTTTAAATTTTGAATTAGGAAGTTTAAAATCTAGCAGTTCTTTCTCCTACAAGTGCAACAGCTCCTCAGCATTAACTTCGAGGTTACCTGCAATTCCAACAATGGCTGGGGAACAACCTGAATACAACGGATTGGGGATGGTTCAAAAAGGATGGAAAGTTGAATCCGGTTACTTCAACACTTCCACTTCCAGCAGCTTCTGAAGAACCCTTGCAGCTCATCTCTTGCAACTGCAAAATAAATTCTACAAGAGATTGTGATACAATATTCCAGTGCAGAAAAGCAGGACTCCAATGTTCCAGATTTGGCACATCTTGCTTTGGTGAGTCATGTAAAAATTCAGCTTCTACTGAATTCGGAAACAATGATGATGACAATGAATAAACCTTTACTCTATAACATTAAAATTCTCTATAGTATTTGATACATTTATTTCAAATTATACTTATTTTGCGTCATGAAAATATTGTCAAACTCCGCTTCAGTGTAAAAAAATTAAAAAATCAATAATAGTAAACCTCTTGTGATATTGAAATATTTTATGCGATGGTTCACAATAATGGAGTCCCAGTGTATAAGCTAAAACGTTCATTTAAGTTATTTTTGATCACTTCAAAATCCTTTGAAATATCTCTGTACAGAAAACTAGAATGAATATTCCAATCATTTTAAAAGGAAGCTATAGGGTCCGAAATATAGAAAAAATCCAAAAGAACTAATTAATTTTAATGAATTTTTTGATAATTAAATGCTTGTGTAAGAAAATTTTAATGCACCATAATGATTACTTTACGCTACAATGGTATTAACTGAGCTATTAAAGAGAATGGCCAAAAAACAATTATTAATCAAGTGCGAAACCTACTACTAACGTATATACTACCCAATACCATCCGCACCACAACACTACTAAAAATTGAATATCTCTGTCAATTTTCTGCGGATTTCAAAAATTTATTTTTCAAAATAATCCTAAATAATGGGACCACTAAAATTAATAGTATTTTTCCGATCGATTTTTCAATTAGTACAGTTATATGGCAAAGCATGCAAACAACAATGAAAATTTTGCAGTTTGGCATGAATGAAATACCTCTACACCCCATGTTTTATATTTTTATCGCAAAACTGTAACTTTTATTTGAAAACGGCATCTATCCTGAGTATAAATACTTTTACAGAACTAAAAAATATTAATTTTTGACTTAGATATGAGCGAAAATATCGGAAAAGGCAAAAATGCGAGGCGGCCATCTTGGATCCGCCATTTTGGAATGACGCCGACGGAGGATCTTTGGGGACTTTTCAGGGTGGATTGTACACATCATAGAGAGCTTATCCTGAAAAATTCAGCTAATTATAAATTATTCCCCTATCGACCCCTTTTTTCGCCTAAAATTACTGGGCTAATAGCACTTTTTATTTTTCATAGTTTCTTTGTTGAATTATATGAAGTAAAAATATTCCTGAAAATATGTACTAAGTGTAGCGCATAATTTCAGGAATAATTTTTTGATGTCGATAGTTCAACTAAGAACTTTCGAAAAAATATATAAAACGATTCTAAACCTAGAACTTGGAAAAAAATTTTGTAAACCCAACAAAAACCTAAAAAAAACCCATTGCTTTACGGTTTATTAGCAACCTAAAATCAACCTCCATGTAAGCAACGTTACAAAAATCTTTCCCTCTAATATTGTAAAAAGGTTTATTAGAAACCTCAAAACAACCTCAATGTGACCAACGTCACGAAAACCTATGCCTCTAACCTTAAGTTGAGGTTTTTCCGCAAGGTTACGCAAAAGGTTGCAAGCGTCAACTAGCGCACCTACGCCTAAGGTTTTGTTGAGATAAACCTCTTGGGTTGTAAGGTTTTCTAGTAAAATCTTAAAAACACCTTTTTTGGGTTGCACTTCAAGGTTGAAAAAACCTTACATAGCTTACTGGTAGGGATGTTACGTATTAGTTAAAGTGTGGAACCGGTTCCACAGTTCCAGTTCCAAGGTGGGATTAGGTTCCCTTAACAGTTCCAGTTCCAAACGGTTCCAACTTTAAAACCGTTCTTATAAAAAACGCAAGGGTCCCAAAGACAAAAAGGAGCAATAAAGTCAAAAAAATTCAAAAATTGACCAGTGGTCAAATGGGGTTGAGGAAAGGTCAGGGACGCCTAACACAACCACGAGACAAAAAGAAAAGGTCAGAAACGTTACATATAGCGAGAAAAAATGGATTGACCACTGGTCAAGAGATCTTGACCAGTGGTCAACAACAATATGTTACCCGTCTCAAGGCGTTTGGTTTGATACCCCACATGACCTACTTCAGTGCCAAAGTAAAGAAGTTACAAAAAGTTGACCGGACTGACCAATGGTCAACCATAACCAAATACACATGTTATAACGATAGGGATTACAAAATATCAATTGGCAACTCCTAAATTTATTTTATAATGAATTTTAGTCATCTTGGACAGTGGTCAAATGAGGTTGACCAAAGGCCAGGACCCCCAAAACAATCAAGAGACAAAAAGAGAAAGTCAGAAAAGTTACATATAGTGAGAAAAAGTGGAATGACCACTGGTCAAGAGATATTGACCAGTGGTCAACACCAAAATGTTACCCGCCTCAAGGCGTTTGGTTTGAGCCCCCATATGACCTACTTCAGTGCCAAAGCACAGAAGTTGCAAAATGAGGATCGGACTGACCAATGGTCAGTCGGAACCAAAGACACGTTATATCAATAAGGATTACAAAAGATAAATTGGCAACTCCAACATTTAGTTTAAAGTGAATTTTAGTCATCTTGACCAGTGGTCAAGCTACAGGAAACTTAAAATGAATTTCCAGATTTAATTCTCATTCTCACAGACAGACAGTTATACCCTTCCCAACGAAGCCCAAACAGAAACAAACGCTTATACGTTCCAGTTCCAGGTTTATTAGTATTATTATCTTACCAGTTCCAAAGAGTTCCCAAGTTCTAAACCTAGTTATAAGTTCCAAAATAGCTCCAAAGTTCTTACCAGTTATAAGTTCCAAAAGAAGTTCTAATCAAGTTCCGGTTCCATTCCAGTTACGCGAATTCCTCCCAGCATAACTAATCCACTCGAAACAAGTTCCACGAGAACGTATTAGTTTCCGTAAAGAGTTCTGTCACTGGAACTTATTTCTCTCAGAACCGTTAGCGATCGCTAACAGTTCCAGGCCGACCCGGCCCATTCCGACAGCAAATCCATAGGAATTTCGGGCGGCAGTAATGAAAGCTCATAATCCGTGGAACTCAGGGTGTTCACGAAGCCGGCCCCGTTCCAACGGAAAATCCATAACAATTTCGGGCGGCAGGGATAAAAGCTATCAACTGCTTTGGAGCTTTCTGGTTGGTCCAGGCGGCTGTCAGTCATTCGTTTTTTCTTCAGCTGCTTCTCGCCCATATTCTCGCCGAAGGCCGAAGGAGGCAGATGTCTTTCTTTTTTATTTACTTTCCCTCGTTGCGTTTTTTCAGTGAGATAAGAGCATATTTGTTTTGAAAAGGGATTGATTAATTATAGATTCAGTTTTGGGCAGATGTGCTCTATGGTGCGAATAGATTGTTGCGTTTTTGCCTCGCTGCGTTTTTTTGCTATAGAATATATATCTGCGGTAGCGGTTTGCGGGCATTGCTTATCTTTTCGTTTGGAAATCGCCTCTTTATTTGAGGCGTTCTCGTTCAATGTTGGATAGGATTGCAGAGAAATTTGGATTTGTTATTGATTTTTATCGGTTCCAGGGTGGAACCGTTAAGCGGTTCTTCGTGGAACCGGTTCTGACGGTTCCATGCTGGGATTAGGTTCCATGGAACTGTTCCAGTGGAACCGTAACATCCCTACTTACTGGGTTGTGGTTGTTCATCCACGTAACGATGGACACATTAGAGTTGTAACAGTAAAAACGGCAAGTGGGCAGTTAAATCGACCTATCGTGAAATGGAGGCTTTTACCCTGAGGTCAAGAATGTGTTCTTGAGTGTGGGAGTATGTGAGGTTATTATTGCCACTATATACCTGCAGTAGATGGCACTGCTGTGGGCTGAATCTGAGTTAAGATTCTGTGTCAATGAATCTGTTTGTAACTGTATTTAATTCAGGATAAGCCGCCAGTATTCGGTGTGGAATAAAAAAATGGCCATGTAACTAAAATGTTTTTCATGATTCATTTTAAAAAGGCAGTTGGACTAGGTAAATTAGGAACGGTAATTATGTGAGGTAAATGTTTTTTTGGAAATTTATTTATTGCCTCACAACCAGCTATAAAAAACTCGGCTCCAAACATTTCACGATTGTGTGAAACAAGATTGTCTGATAAATACAAATCTATACGCAAATTTTGAGACAATTTCACTGAATTCGTGAAGCTCTAGAAAAATTATTGGTAGAAGGAAATTATGCCACCAGGAAACATGCATATCAGTTGCATTCTACAGCCTTAAAACTCTTGTTCCAGGTGGCCATGGTCACAATAGCAAAATATTCGCTTCTCACAGAGCCTATGGCCAATTTATATTGCAGGCCAAAACCTTAATATATTTATTGGAGTGGCGGTGCACATAGGGCAAATAATTGAAGTGCTTAGCCTAAACCGCGAATATTCGACTACAATAACTGAGGAGATATTAAAAAATACGGAAACGATTAAGACCGAATTAGATATTGAGCTTTCTGTTATGTGCCACGTCGGTCACTGAAACAAAAAAAATCGTAGCAATCCTCCAGCGACTGACAAAAATGAATACTGGAGACGGTCATTAATAATTCAGTACATTGGCTCTATCTCAAGATCTAATGCTAGTATTTTTTTATGTGCAAACACGTTTGGAACGATTGGAGGCAGTAATCAAGGATTTGCTTAATCTGGATTCGAAATTAAGATCGGAACCGTCAGAGATCGAAGATATCGAAAACAAATACTTCGTACCAAATCAAGGCTCTTAACCTACATAGGAAGTGAACCTCCTCCTCCTCCGAATTTGTCTGTTTTGGACCAAAACCCAGCTACTGACCCATCTTTGGTAAATAAAACTACCAGTTGAGCAGTTCTGATTTCAGAATGTCACGTTTAAACATCCCTATATTCAACGGGGATTTGTTGAATCATTCTTGTCGTCTCATTGTTTGGACCTCTGAAAAGAGCATTCAATAAGGAGTGTGACAAGTTTATGAGAGCAAGCACCTACAAGAAAATTTCTCCTTGTTACATACCATCATCTTTTATGGCACTTTTATGTCAGTTTAAACAATAGAGAAGGGAGTATCAGGATTACGCATCACTGGGATCTTCCCAGTAAGATCAAACACCTTCAAGATCCAATATGCATCGATGATCCAGATGACACAGAATCTGAAAATCGAGAACAGCCAGAAAAGATGATCTTGGAAGAAACTGGTGAACAAAATAATCTTGTAAATGCGAGCAACACCTCTGAAGTTGGGTTACTGGATGTAGAACCTTACTCATCAAAGACCGTTCAGGAAGTTCCTCAAAAAACGTTTCTTTAATCGCTAGAAAAGTTTTCACAAATTCCAAAATTGGCAGCAGAAAGGGTAGAGGAAAGTACTAAAAGAAAAGGTCACTCGTCACAAATCTAACGGGAACCCCAATGAAGGCAATTTTGGAAGAAACAGTAGCTAAAAGAAAGGAAAAGACATTGAAAAAGGAACGAGCCGAAAGAAAATTTGCAGCTAAGGTTTTGGGAATGTCCATCAAAACTGAATCCAAGGCAAGGAAAAAAAAGGAGTGACAACACGGCACGAATCGTGAACTTTTTCAAAGAATTGACTCCAAGTCCTCGCTCCCGATTCCTGGAGGTGTCACGCCTGGTACTTAGATACTCTGGTTAAATAATCCGTCCGAGATCTTTCCGGTTAGTCGACTGTAATAAATAAAATGTAAATTTATAATCATACTTTACATGTAAAACTTGTTTTTTAAGCTTTACACATTTGCAAGATTATACTACAAAATACCTCATACTTTCAAATTATTTCCACATTTCAGGTTATGTTCTCAAAATTTTAACTTTTTTTATGCAGATTTAAATATTGTATGTAACATTTATATATATTCATACATTTCAGAGTTGGACAGACTACAAGTCTGGGTTGAGGACCAAGGCTAGTAAGAACCAGAGGGAGGCCAATAAAACAGGTGGTGGGTCGCCCAAAATAAAACCATTAACCGAGTTGGAGCAGAGGGCCCTTCCCCTAGCTAGCCTGGACATAGCTTATGGTTAAGCTGTGTCAAGAGAGCCAGCATAGAAATGCGGTAAGTCAGATTTACTTAGTAAAGCACACTGTGCAGATCATCAGCTTACACAAAAAAAAGCAAGGAACATATTCAATACAAGGCATCCACAGCAAAAAGAGCGAAAGTAGCTGCTGTAGAGAAGTCGCCAAATTGATAACTGCTTTAGTTGGCAGTAGAATGATGGCAATGGAAAAGCAGATTTTTAAATCTTCCCAAGCTAAAAAACGATCACTGTGGTTGAGGTTGATTTGTCTCTGCAGAAATCTATAGGATATTGCCTTACAAAACTTAACCTCGTACTGAGTAGTTGTCCATAAAGTGACTTTCTACATTTGCAATAATATCTTATTTATAGAACTCGATTTGCAACATTTAACTCAGCAATGTAAAAGTAATTAAACTCATTAAGTTGTGGGGCGAGCTTACTCAACACTCAAACAGCAAGATTATAATTGGTGTTTCAAGGATGTGAAACAGTTGTAACGGGAATTAAGAGGTTTTTTATTTTAAAAAATTATAAAGGTAACAAACTCAAATTACATGAGGTGCATTACCTATGTGCATTTGAAGATAAAAATTTTCAAAATTATTTGTACCCCAAAGAAAATGATATTACAGTATTACATGTTAATGTATTCCAATTTATCCTTTTTGATTTCCAGAATGATACCAACCGCCAAGGACCTCAACGAGCATTGGGGAGCCCTCACAGAGCTGTGACATGAATTGCAGCTACGATGTACCCCTGTCCAGCGACCAGCCCGGCAGCTTCACCCTGACCAGCGACCATACCCTGCCCAGTGAATTTCCCCAGCCCAGCAACCTGCCCTCTAACAGGCCGAAGAAGATGCCAGCAAGCATTGCTGAGGCAAGGTTAGGTTCCGTTTCAAAAGCCCCTCGAAGGACCCGTAACATAAATACAAAGTCATTCACGGCGGGAATCAATGTTATAAAAACTGTCCAGGCTGTCTATAGTTTTTGAAATTAAAATTGGCGGCTTTCGTTGTTCTTGGAGTTGGAGAATAGTTCCTGAACTGTGCACTTAAGCAAGTGCTGGCTGAACAGTGACTATGAGAACTTTTTTTACTTTTGATTTACTTTGTTAGAAAAACTCAAGGAAGGGAGTTTACAAACTGGCAACCCTATCGCTCAAGTTTCTCATTTCCTATGGCAACGAACGATAGGTTTCAGTTCTGATCACGCGCGCCCACGCTTGCTGCTTTATTTTTAGGGAGAGTTCATTGTTGTCGATAAAGATTGAAGAGTATTAAGATTTAAGATTAGAGATTTTTAGATCAGAGATTTAAGAAGAGTATACATCAACCCATAATACAATACCTTCCAGGTTTTGATGTAGACAAGCTTCCTCGTTGGACTTCTCAGAAAAGGTGAGCGCAATTTTTTGTGCTCGGGTTTTGCAAAATCGTAGTTTTAATTGTTTTAAATTTTATTTGGAATAGAAATTCCATCGGTGTGTTTTGTGTTATCATTCCAATACCCTCACCCCTGGCTGTTCCGTCTTCGACGTCGCTTGCCCTCGGCTCCTGTGCGCGATCCGATTTCACGGCATGAAGCTCCGCTATCTACATCGCGGTTTCCAGATATTGTGCTTCCTCAAATAGGTGTTTAGTGCGCGTTTTTCGGCCTTCTTTTTTTGCCATTTACCGTTCTTCAGTTCATCTTCTATGGAAGTCTGCGGAAAATTGTGAGTACTTCTATCGTATTATGGGAAGAAATCCTGCATCATCTCTCAGAAGGCCTGAAGCAACTAGTTTGTCTCGAGCAACTTCCTTTAAGGAATATAATGTTAAAATGTTTTTTGATAACTTTAAAACTGTTAAACAGTTTTTCTCCTCATGACAATTTTAACTGCCACGAAACAGGGTTAGTGACGGTCATAAAGCCATTAAGTTATTGCTCCAACTGGAGTGAAGCAAGTGGAACAAGTCACTTGGGGGTAAAGAGGATCCTTGCTCAATTTTATTTCTGGTGATAGTATTACAGTACCACCTGTATTCTTTTTCCCTCGAGTGATTTTCAAAGATTAAATATTAAATGATGCTCCACCTGAAAGCTTAGGTTTAACTTATAAAACAGGTTGGATGACCGAAGATAATTTTTTAAAGGCACTTTACCATTTTGTGAAATGCACCAAGGAAAATAAGTGTTACTGTTATTGGACAACCATGAAACCCACGTCCACTTAAATGCGATTAATTATGCCAGAGAAAATGTAATCGTTATTTTAACATTATACCACCCCACTGCAGGCTTTGAATTGTTTGAAACGATTACAAACAATTTGTACTGTGCGCATCCCGAGAAGTAGCTCAAGAATCATTGGCCAGAGCTGCATCTGAAGAGAAAAATATGACCAACTCAGCAGACATCACCGTGTCTGGGGATGGCACGTGGAGACATTTCTTTAAAATTGGTATTTGTTCCGTAATTGGTATAGAAACGGGGAAGGTCCTTGATATTGAAACTCTTGCGAGTTTATGCAAAAAAAAAGTTGCGAAACGAAAGCTTCTTCCCAACACGACGGTTTAAAAATCATAGTGGCTCTGCTGGAGCAATGGAGGCATGAAAACAATTTTTGCAAGACCAATTTCTGACCGTCTGAAAAATACCTGGGAGAAGGGGATGCCAGAACTCGTGCTGATATTTGTTGCAAGGTCAAGCCCTATGGGAACACTGAAGTTGCTTCTGTCTTTTATCGTATTTTTCTTAAACTTAAGTGCATCGATCACATATAGAAACGTATGGGTACACGACTGAGAAAGAACAAAGTAAAATGAAGGCATAAAACTGGCGGATGGTAAGACTGATTTTACAAAATCGGTTAACCATGTGGGCCTTCATCGACCCAAACCATTCTACTCCGTTATAAATAAAAATTTCAATATTGTGGACTTTTTGTAAAGTCTACTAAATTTTCACTATAAGGTTTCAACTGCCTAAACCGTTTATAAATGTTGGGAAAACTTCACAATATACATGATTTTCTGAGGCTAAGATCATTTCCCTACTTGTAAGGACTGCCTTCTTGTAAGCCACTCGTTAAAGAATGGTATATTAGATAGATTAGTGTGCCAACTCTTCTTTCTTTCATGATTTAAATGGCATGTTGCATATATTATTTACATAGTCTGATGCAACAATTTTTATAGTAAGATCAAATACAATTTATGCACCTCTTTATTTGTTAACTTTTTATATTTGCTATACAGGATGGAAACAAAGAAAGACAAGAAAGAACAGCAAGGTGCATCCATTTTAATGGAAGCTAAAAAAATAATGAAGAAGGATTCAGAGTGTTCCAAATGTCTTCTTCAAAGCGAGAAAGCGAAAGTAGAAAATACAATTACGAAATTAGAGGAAAAATCAGCTTCAGAAAAAGAGAACTCAAAATTTTTGAAAGCGAAATATAAAGCCATAAAAGGCAAATATCTAGCAAAAAAATTTTACTGAAAAAATTGGATACAGAAAATGAGAATCTGACGAAGATTGTTCCTTTCCTCAAGGTCCCCTCCTCAAAGCTTGCCCTCTGCCGAGCAAATAGTTTTTCAAAATATGTGCAAGACCTAATGGAGGTTGTGTTTGGCAGAGTGGCACTTGGGGAGGGTGTCCTTAAGGGATCCAAAAAAGCAACACCAAAACCATTCTAAATAACAATGTAGTAAGTGACATTATTGGACATTGTTCGAGTCCGCCTTGCTGGCCCCGCCCCCTTTCATTTCACAGAATTTCATTTCAAGCGAACACCGCAGAAACCGACTGCGGGCCTGCATGCTAGAGGAAATAAAGCAGGAAGCGACTCCCCGAATTACAACTACTTCTCTTCGCTTGCAACTCGGCAAGACAATTCGAATAGCACGTAGATGGATAATCTTCTCTTCGATCTGCACCTCGAACAGCACTCAGAATCCACGCCACGGCAATCGAGCCCAACGAGGAATTCGTCTTGTACCACCAGCTTCACCTGTATATACCATACTTACTTCATCATCACCAATCTATGTGCCTGAATAAATCTTCATATTATTTTCAACCACTTGAATCGTCATTATTGATCTAAAAGAACCTACACGTCCAAACAGACATGTTGTGGAAAAATTCAATGTTGCAGTGTCAGGCCTCAATAAGGTAAAAGTTAAATACTTGCCATAAGCAATTGAAAAAATAAAATAATTTGATTTACATTTTGTGTGTACTTTATTTTGAGTTTTTACTGAAAACTTTTCTTTACCAATTATCAATATCCTGCCATTATTAACATAAGTTTTATTGTATTGTGTAACAAAAAAGTCACTGTATTGTTCACTATTTATCTCATTGCTGTTAATTGCCAAGTGTATATAAATTCGTAATATACATATTGACTAATACTCAGCTTCATTTTAGCAAAACTACAAATGTTCCAATTTAAGTTTAATCACTATATAATTCAGGCTAAATTTATAATTAGATTACAGTTCAAAACTATTTTAAGTTAAGCTAGCTCTGTAATATGGATGACAATCAATACACAAAACTTCCTTTTTTCCTATTTTTATATGATAATGTTTTTTGATGAAAGTAGAATTTTACTGAGCTGCTGCTAAAAATGTTTAAACGGTATTGTAACAAAAATGTTTTATTATTCAAAAAATCAGCAAAAATTATTTTTTCTATTAATGTGTGTTAGATTTTATTATGTTGATTTTTCAAACCAGTTTGCTGATTTTTTTGCTGGATGCAGTTTAACCGTATCCAACATTAAAAATTGGCAAAAATCCTTTTAAAAAAAACTTGCAGGTTTTTTGCATGAAATTCGGACAAACTG
The DNA here is from genome assembly GCA_024610705.1 of Tetragnatha versicolor. Lineage (NCBI taxonomy): Eukaryota > Metazoa > Arthropoda > Arachnida > Araneae > Tetragnathidae > Tetragnatha > Tetragnatha versicolor. The sequence goes on along the minus strand of JANDEH010000013.1, from coordinate 24,533,405 downwards.
CAGGAAACCTAGTCAAAGAAATCAGCATGAAACCTTTAAAAAAATCAGCATGAAACCTTCAAAAAACCTGCAGGTTTTCTGCATGAAATTCGGAAAAATTAACAGCAGGAAACCAGCAGTCAAAAAAGTCAGCATGAAACCTTCAAAAAACCTGCAGGTTTTCTGCATGAAATTCGGACAACCTAACTGCAGGTAACCTGCAGTCAAAATCTACAGGTTTCTTGCAGGTTTATTTCTCCGAATTTCCTGCAGGAAACCTGCAGGGTTTTTTTTTGAAGGTTTCATGCTGATTTTTTTTGCTGGGAACCTTCATGATTAGAACTCTTAGAACCATCAGTGTAAACAGCTGAAAGGTCTTTGAATGATTCTCTGTGTGAGTGGAAGAGCTGACGAAACATAAAAGCGTTGGTGTTTGACCTCTTAAAATCTAGAAAAACATCTAAAACTGGTTAATTATAATTAAACCAAGGTGGAAACTCAAAATGGGGTCTGTCGGCAACTTCATAAAAACCAAAAGAAGACTCTTCCAGGGAGATCCTTGAACGTGACCCGAATGGCTTAATGAATGAGGGGCGATTTATAAATAATTGATCGAATGACGTATCCATGAGCAAGTCTTGCAGTGGGTGACCGGGTTGACTCTGGATTCTGTAGTAGAGTCTAAGCGACAGAAGACGCCTCGTGGATGCCAATGGAGGTTCATGGCAAACCACATACAGACTGGGGGCTCAGTACCAAAAATATTTTTTTCTCTAATAACAGAATTTCATTATCTTTTAAGGTGTTAAATTATGTATTTACTTCATACTAATTAATATTTAGCCCAAAAAGCGAGTTCAAAAATTTATTATTAAAAAAAATTACAAAAACCTCACAACAATGCCCAAAATTACCCAAAATTTAAATTGATACTCCTCCCTGAATATATGTTCTTTTGATTTGATTTTTTGTCTTAACATAGATCAAACATATATAGTCGCTTGTAGGCATGGAAATTTGATTATCTATAAAAGTTTCTGAAAAATTAAAAAAAACTCTGAAATTAGGCATTTTTTTTGGAAAAATATCCCAAGTTTCCACTTTACTGCTCCGTAAAAAAATTCTAATAAATATATTATAAAATCCATGCCTGAAGATATTAAACAGGTGTTACTGATAATGACTACAAAGTTTGAAGTGGTTTGCATGATTAGAAAAAAAGCCTTGTGATTTTAAACATTAAAAACCTTGTTTTGAGAAAAAGCAGTTTAAAGATAGAAAACTAGGCTTCTTAACACTATCTAGGCTTCATAAATCTCAAAATTTTCACACTTAGAATCCCCATATCATTATGAAACTTGGTAGGAATAATTCTAAGGGTATTTTTATTGCAAAATCTCAAATTCGATATTTTGACAAAATTTTGGTACTGAGCCCCCTTAATGGGCGAAGTGCGAAAAGCCCCAGAGCATAATCTGAGGGCAGAAAGATGGATCGTATCGAGCTTACGCAACACAGATGGACGGGCGGAGCCCATAAGCTGGGCACCCATAGTCCAATCTGGGGCGAATTACGGCTCGACAGATTTTGAGCATTGATGGTCTTTCTGCACCCCAAGATGTGTTGGCCAAGACTTTGAGAAGGTTCAGTTTCTTCTCGCAAGACAATCGCAGCTGCTCGACGTGTGGTTGGAAAGTCAGTTTTCGGTCGATATGAACACCGAGAAACTTGACGCTTTCCACCACTGGAATCTGTACACCACCCAGAAAGATTTCTGGGTCTGGGTGCAAGTTCCACCGTCGGCAGAAATGTACGCAGGTTATCTTTTGATGGGAGAAAACAAAGCCGTTTTCGGCACTCCACCTCGTCAAGTGATTGACGGCAGTCTAGCTGTCGCTCGACATACCGCATGTCATTCCCGGCACAATGGACGCTAAGGTCGTCCACGTACAAGTTGTTCTGGACTGATGGAGGAAGATTAGAAAAGATGCTATTTATTCTGAGGATAAAAAGGGTCACGCTTAGAACGCTTCCCTGAGGAACTCCTTCTTGAATGAAAGTATCAGATAAAATAGAATTAATACGAATTTGGAACTGTTGCAAGGATAAAAAGTTTTTGATAAATATCGGTAGATTTCCTCTGATTCCCAAAGAATGGAGATCGTTTAGAATCCCGTATCTCCATGTGCGATCGTACGCCTTTTTAATGTCACAGAATATAGAAACAAGATGATTATGGCGCACGAAAGCACGACGGGCAAGTGTCTCGAGGAATAAGACGTTATCTACCGATGAGCGGCCAACCCTGGAATGGAGACAGAGACTATTTGATTTTATTTTGATTTTTCTTAGCCGATAGAGCTTTTAAATGGACATTTATCGAGTTTTTCTAATTAAAAGTATAAAATTTTGTGGTTTTCGCCTCATTTACAGCAGTGGGCCAAGCAGATTTACTGTAGTTGTGAAATGGAGTAAATAAGCGTTTTCGGCCATAAATACGCAAATATCTCTGAAAGTATTTGAATTTTATACGGATTTGGTTTAGTATTCAAAATGTCTTCAATCAAGCAGGTTATCGAATCCTATCAGGCCAAAATTAGCACTAATAGTTCTTTTCAATTCTCGGCAAATAATCCAAAGTATGGCAAATGTGGTGAAATTAACCGTTTTTTCTTGTTTTCTCTAATGAATGACAAGGAACTTTTTTTAAAATTTCTGAAAGATGTTGACTTACTGAAAAAGGAACTGGATTGCCCAAATTGCTCAAAAAAAATGTCTATTGTGAAGAACAATTCCATTTCCGATGGCTATAATTTTCGGTGCTCCTCGTGTTTGAAAAAAAAACTTCGATTTGGATCTTGGTTTTCTGCTAGTAACCTGAAACTGGAAGAGGTGTTCATCATCACCTATGAATTCGTTAAGGGTACTCGGACGGATGATATCATATCTGAGTACAGCTTTGGGAGCGCAACACTTGCCAACTGGAGGCAATACATAAATGAACAAATTTTGAATTGGATTGAAAAGATTGGAGGAGCAGGAAAAATCGTCGAGATAGACGAATCCAAATTCGGCAAGAGGAAATACCACCGGGGCCATCGGGTTGAAGGCCAGTGGGTTTTTGGTGGTGTGTAGAGAGGCAGCGGAAAGATGTTTCTTGTCGCCGTTCACGACCGTTCGAGAGACACTCTGATTTCAGTGCTAAAGCAATGGGTTCAGAAAGGAACAACTATCAACTCTGATTGCTGGAAAACCTACACAACAATAAAGGATGAGGGATTCCTTCATTTTACCGTCAACCATAGCCTTACCTTTAAAGACCCTGACACCGGTTGCCATACAAATACGATAGAATCTACGTGGCGACACGTAAAGGCAACGTTGCCAAATTAAAATCGTCAAGGAGATTTTCAACACTATTTGGCCAAATACTTATTCAAAAAATCTTTCTTTTTTAAAAACAAAAATGTTTTAAATGCCTTTATTGAAATTGTTCGCGATGTAAAGTGGGAGGATTTTCATGTTGCTTTAAAATAATTCGATTATTTCTTTTAAATATAATGTGTTTTATATCTGAATTTTATTATTTGTGTCTTTAAAATTGTTCGAGCTGCCCTCTCTCTTTATTTCTTTTCTTCCAAATTGTTCTTTATTTGTTTTCGAGCTATTTTAGATAGCCCACTCACTAGAGCAACTTTTTTTGTAGACTTTTGTTGTTAAAAGAGTGGCAACAATGTAGACGCTATGCATGAGACAAGACAAGTTTTTTTATTATGTTTAAAAATTCAAAGAAAGAAGTATTGTAAGTTGGTAAGTTTCTCAATGTAAATAGTCCCGATCTGTCATTAAAATGTGTTTTGAACGTCTACTCTTGCATCGTATGTTTCGTCAGCCTAGTACATCAACACAATTCAGTACGGCCCATTAATTTAGAAGAAACGAAACAAAACGATCGTGTTTGAGAACTGGTCCGTCGTGTCTTTTATAGTGAAAAAATATTACTTACTACTAATTTGTGATTTTATTCGCATTTTCTTAAAGTAATTTTTGCATAAATTTTGATTCTTTCTTACTTGCTTTCTACTTTTATTTTCTGGTACTGGTCACTGAGTTCACTTGGCGCCTTTTAATGGCGCCAAGTGAAATTGGCGACTTTTAAATGTCGCCGTACCCGTAGACGAAAGCTGTTTCATCAATCCTATAAATTTCAAACTAATCTAACCTACTAAAATTCAAAACAATAAATTTAAAACTAAACTAACTTCCTAAAATTCAAAACAATAATAACAATCATGTCACAATTTCGGATAATTTAAAACAATGTTGCCAAACGCGATTCTTGAAATCTTTATAGTTCCCTAGTAGATCGGTGAGTTGCAACAACGACGTTTGATTTGAACATAATTTATTAAAATATATTAAAACCAGACATGTTTTGAGGGTGTACTGAACCCTCTTCGTCAGTGAAATGACGATGTAAAGAAATGTCTTTATCTAGTGATTTTCTAATCTAGTGATTAGTCTAGTAACAGGGGTTCCCAAACTTTTTATGTCGCGGAGCCCTTTACAAGAGACAAATTCTTCGCGGAGCCCTTTTCCGAAATGAATTTTTCAAGGTATAAAAAGCAAATTACACATAAAACCCATTGCTTCTAGAAATAAAAGCACAATAGAAATTTATTTCAGGAGGGGTCCAAAATTATTCATCAGCCCCTCCCATGCATATTTAACAGTTTAACATAGCTTGCATGAACAAAGGATTCATACAGAAATCTGTACATCTGTAAATTGTGTTTTCCTAAAACTTACTTCTTTTGAAATCGAGAGCTGTTTTGGGGGGCTGCTAGACCATACGTCAGAGGTACATATCGAAATTTATTTACACATGGGTCCAAAATCATTCCTTATCCCCTCCCATGGTAAATGTAGCTTTTTATACATTTTTTGGCAGATTTTGCATTCTTAAGAACTTAATATTAGAAACGTTTTGTGTAATTAAGTTCCAAATGCTATAAAGGGGGGGGTTGGAAATTTCACTCTACTAAAAACAGGTTTTCTCTTGGTTTTGGTACATCTACTCCGAATTTTGGACATACATTTTTAAGTAGGATTATGATTTTGCTCAACTTTATAAAAAAAAGGTGCTGAGTAATAAATTTGCGAGGTGAGGGAGTGGGGTTCCTTGGTGTGCTACTATTCAGCGCGGCCGTTTCAGCGGCAGAAATAAAATGAAAGTAATTAGCTCTCGTAATTCTTCTAAAAATTAGAAGAAGAAAAATTTGGTGCTGAAACTGGCCGGCGCCCAAACGGCCAGCGCCAAATCGTCCCATCCTGGGGGTTGCTTTCCAGAAAAGTTTTGGAAATTTGACCCTAAAAACAGGGTTTTAACTTGTTTTGGTAAACCAAAAAAGACCTGAAAAAGGCAAATTTATTTATATAACATTTCAGAGAAAAGCAAATTAGAAATTATCAAAAAATGTATTTATTTCAAATTTCTTCGCGGAGCCCCTGGAAATGCTTGGCGGAGCCCTAAGGGCTCCGCGGAGCACAGTTTGAGAACCGCTGGTCTAGTAAACAATGCTCTGTGAAAAACTGTGAAACTTCTGTTTTCATAGAAACTTTTCAATTTTCGATCCATAAATTTAAGAAAATTAAAATCTTAAAGAGAGTAATTAATTATTTTAATATATTCCGGTGTTCTGATAACTGTTATAATATTTAAATACAGATATTCACATTGTTTTTCTTCTTAAATTTCGTTGTAAATTATAAATTGTTTTCGAATTATATTTTATAAAGTGAGGCAAGACGTCGCCTTAAGATAGAGAAGTAAACCCTGCATTTTATGCATTTCAACAATGTATAATGTTATTTCAATGGGTAAAACGGTGTCGAAAAAGCGCCGAAAAACAGGGAAGGAGTCGTTCAATTTTAAAATCGTTTCTTAGTGCGCGTCTAATGGCTGAGAGGAAGGTCTCTCTCAAATTTCAAGCCTATCGGTCCGGCAGTTTTGGAGATTTTGTGATGAGTGTTGGTGAATGAATGAGTGGTATTTGGATTTTATATAGATTACTAGCTGATTTGCCCGGCCTTGCACGGGTGGAGTGTATTAATTCCTTTTTTAAAGTTCTCCCATGCTATATGTCCGATTTTTCCAATCACCAATAACCCCGGTGTCCCCAGTACTTTTTCATATTCCCGATAGTTTTCATAACCCGGTTTTCCCGGAAACTTTTCATATCTCGGTGTTCCCGGTACCTTTTCATATCCGGATGTTCCCGCTACCTTTTCATATCCCGGTTTTCCCGGTACCTTTTCATGTCCCAGATTTCCCGGTACCTTTACATACCCCCGGTTCCCGATAATTTTCATATCCAGGTGTTTCCAATAATTTTCATCCCGGTATTCCCGGTTCCTTTTCCCCATCCCAGTTCCAACTGTGACATCTCATTCCATCAAATATTTATCCTTTCCATGTGATAAAAACAATCACATTGAAATCATCTCTTTTTTTAAATCTAGTGTTTAAAAATGTACCTTTTCATATCCGTATGTTCCCGCTACCTTTTCATATCCCGGTTTTCCCGGTACCTTTTCATAACCCGGTGTTCCCGATAATTTTAATGTCCCGGTTTTCCCGATAATTTTCATAACCCGGTGTTCCCGATAATTTTCATCCCAGTATTCCCAGTGCCTTTTTCTCATCCCAGTTCCAACTGTGATCTCATTCCATCCCGATTTTTTGTCTATTAAACATTTATCCTTCCTATGTGATAAAAACAATCTACTTGAAATCATCTCTGTCATTTGAAATCCAGTGTTTAAAATCTTAAACAGAATTTTCTTAAAGTATTTCCGCTATCCTTTTAAAATTCCGCAAAAAATAAATTTCAAAATAAAATAAATTTCAAAAATCCCTCGATAAAAAGTTATCAAGTGTAAGCTTGTCTTCTTTTTAATAAAACCAACTTCTTTAAAAGCTTCTCTGAAAGAGTAAAAACAGATTGCTAGTTATAATAAAAATCTAGTGATTATAGTCTAGTAAACCAATTCCGCTATGAAGCAATGAAATTTTAGCTCTGTTTCCTTGGAAACTTTTAAATTCTTGCTATTTAAATATATTTATTTTTGAGAAATTAAAATCTTAAAGAAAGTAAATTGATTACTTTAATTTACTTCGGTTTTCTGATAACTGTTATAATATTTAAATACAGATATTTACACTGTTTTTCTTCTTAAATTTCGTTGTAAATAATAAAATATGTATAAATGTTAATCAGTTATATTCATTCAAGTGAGGCAAGACGTCGCCTCAAGATAGAGAGGTAAACACTGCAATTTATGCATTTCAACAATGCACAATGCTATTTCAATGGGTAAAACGGAGTGGAAAAAGCGCCGAAAAGCAGGGAAGGAGTCGTTCGATTTTAAAATCGTTTCTTAGTGCGCGTCTAATGGCTGAGAGGAAGATCTCTGTCAAATTTCAAGCCAATCGGTCCGGCAGTTTTGCAGATTTCGTGATGAGTGTTATGAATGAATGATGAATGAATCACCCGTATTTGGATTTTATATATATAGACGAAATTCTTCCAAAATATTGTCCGGACTGTGCAGCTTCGAAGAGAGATCTCGGTGAAAAAGTGCAGAGTTTTTCATCTGGCCATCAGAAAGATTGCTCAGAAAACTTTATGGGATCACCAAATGCAATGGAGAGGAAAGCTGCTGAAATCATGTTTAAAACATATGTTGAAAGTTGTGGAAAGTTAATGAATTGGAAGATGGGTTTAAAATCGGAATGATGGTTTAAAATTTCAGGCAACGTAAAATTTGTTTTTTTGAAAATAAGCATTCTAGGCGATTTAAAGGAGGGACATTCACATAGGATGTGTTTGATGGTATAGATGACATTGCATTTCGTACACATGGGTGGGGGGTCTCCCGCTAACAGATGACGGTGAGTGAATCGAGAGTGCCCGATTCTTAGCCTTGTGATGATAACTTCCTCTCGCCGACTGAGATGAATGTTGTGAGGTTGCGTAAGGTGAGGCATGATAAAATGAAGTTTGTTTTCGCTCTCTTTATCCCACTCCTTTTGCCATAAGTCATTCATTTTCTGTTTGAATATAGGTTTGTAGTCGGGAGGCGGAACAGGGAACCGATTCGGGTTTCCTCCTATTCGGGTTTCCCGAGCCGCTCTGTCAGCGAGCTCGTTTCCGGTAATCCCTACATGTCCGGGAATCCAGAAAAGGCGGATGTCATTGCCTCTCTTGGCAAGACGGGAGACTTCCTTCAATAAATCGGTTAAAATAGGATGATCAGGTGGCTTATGAGCTTGTAGGCTTTGTAATGAAGATAATGAATCGGAGTATATGATCGTTTTCCTTTTATTTAATGACAATTCTACCGCCATTCTGAGAGCGTGTAGCTCGGCAGTGTAGATCGATGTCGAAACAGGGAGTGTATTGGTTATGGTGGCGCTTTGAGAAACTGCAGCTGCGCCGACATGAGTCAAAGACTTAGATCCATCTGTGAAAATGGGTACAAAATCAGAGAACTCTTCCCGGTGTTCCTGAAACAGACTTTGATAAACACAATCGGGAGTTAATGACTTAGTATGGGATGTAAATGAAGTATCTATTTCGAGATGAATGCCCTCCCAAGGAGGTATTAATGTAGGTGACTGGGCTATTTTGCCAAGGTTTATTCCGAATTCATCAATGATGTTTTGAATGCGAAAATGGAATGGAGGAATACAGGTACGTGGTGATCTAAGTGAAATTGATTGTTGCAAGTTAAAATCGAATAAAAAGTTAAAAGCTGGGTTATAACGCATGCCACGAATTTTGATAAAATAGCAAAGGGCAAGGTATTTACGGCGCAGTTCTAAAGGAGGCTCATGAGCCTCAGCATATAGAGACTGTACTGGAGATGTGCGAAAAGCACCTAAGCAAATTCTAAGGCCTTGGTGGTGGATAGTGTTGAGTAGTCCGAGCAGACTTTTACAAGCCGAACCATACGCTACACATCCATAGTCTAGTTTAGATCTTACGAGTGATCTGTACAGACGGAGCAAAGATATGTTGTCGGCCCCCCATCGAGTGTTCGATACAACTTTTAAGATGTTTAGAGATTTCGAACATCTTGTTTTCAGGTCTTGAACATGGCAGTGGAATCTAAGTTTACGGTCAAAGATTACTCCAAGAAATCTGTGTTTTTCGACCACTTGAATACGGTGGGTGCCAAGTTGAAGTTCTGGTTCAGGGAAGAGGCCTTGATTACGGGTAAAGTGGACACACACTGTCTTTTCAGCCGAAAACATAAATCCGTTTTCTTCAGCCCAATTGTTAACTTTATTGATTGTGTTTTGCATGTGTCGCTCAGCAACATTTAAAAACTTAGAAGGGTATGAAATTTGTAAATCGTCTACGTACAGTGAGAATTGTACCCCTTGCCTCAACTGAGAAGCGATTCCATTCAGTTTAATAATAAATAGTAAAACACTAAGCACACTACCTTGAGGTACGCCTTGCTCTTGGGTAAAAGTTGTTGATAAAATTGAGCGAATGCGAACCTGGAAGGTGCGATGGTTTAAAAAGTTCTTAATAAAAGTGGGCATATGCCCTCTGAGGTCCATATTATACAAATCTTTAAGGATACCATGTCTCCATGTCATGTCATACGCCTTAGTGATGTCGAAAAAGACGGACAGCATGTGTTGTTTTTTAATAAAAGCACTACGGACCGCAGTCTCAAGCCTGAGGAGGTTGTCGTTTGTGGAGCGAGATCTGCGGAATCCACTTTGATGTGGAGAAAGAAAATTATTGGTTTCCAAGTGGAACATTAATCGGGAGCTAATTATTCGCTCTAAAAGCTTGCACAGGCAGCTAGTTAGAGCGATAGGTCTGTAATTACCCGGTAGAGTTGCATCCTTTCCAGGTTTAGGGAAAGGCAAAACTATTGAATGACACCATTGAGATGGAAATGTATGGGTTCTCCAGATACGGTTATATAACGCCAAGAGATGGTTCAGGGAGTCATTAGAGAGATTGCGGATCATTGCGTTGTGCACTCCATCAGGTCCAGCAGCTGTGTTCTTTAGGCGGCTCAGGGCAATTCTAAGCTCGAGCATAGTGAGCGGAGAGTTATACCCGCTTTCATCTGAGGAGGTAAAATCCAATCTCTGACGCTCAGCTCTGCGCTTTAAGGCCTGAAAAGCAGGAGAGTAGTTAGAACTGCTAGAAGTTTCTGCAAAATGTTCCGCTAATGCATCAGCAATGGCAGGAACTTCATTTATGCTCAAATTCTTATACTCTAGAATGGACAATGGGTGAGAGTGGTATTTTCCGCTAATTTTTTTAATTTTGTTCCATACGGATTTGGTGGGAGTTGATGTTGAGATCCCGCTAACGTACTTTATCCATGATTCTTTTTGGCTTTCCCGTCTAATTTTTCTAGCGAAAGCACGAGCTTTCTTAAAAGCCATCATGTTATCCGGCGTAGGGTATCTGCGAAATTTATTCCATGCTTTGTTTTGCGCTTTCTTAGCTTCCCGGCATTTTTCATTAAACCATGGCTTTGGGTATCGCGGTAATCTCGAGGATGTTTTAGGAATGGACGAGTTCGCTGCTGATAAAACACTTGAGCAAACAGATGCAACAGCTTCATCAACTGAATCCATCTGCACCATATGCTCCGTTATCTCTGCAAGTGACTGGAACGCAGTCCAGTCGGCTCGATCAAATTTCCAACGCGGCTGACTTGATGTCGTGCACGCAGTTGGGGTGGTAAAAGATATAACCACAGGAAAGTGATCACTTCCGAGTGGGTTACTGATAACATTCCAAGAGAGATCAAGGAGCAGTGTGGGGGAGCAAAAGGATAGGTCTATAGCTGTGAGAGATTGTGTTGGTGCATGTAGGTAAGTCGGTGAGCCGTCATTCAGCAAAGCGAGATCGAGTTCGGACAGTACCCGTTCTACAATTCGTCCTCTGGAGTTAACGTCACCACATCCCCAAATTAAATGGTGAGTAGTGGTAATACTATTCCTTGACTCCAAAAAAACCACGACGGACCAGTAATTAAAACAAACTCCTTTATTAAAACGATTAAAATGCTCTCTCCTCCGTACATACTCACACACACTGATCTCATATCTGACCCACACAATTAAAACACTCGGTATTTATAAAATTTCTCACACCTCAGTACGCTTCAGTTCTTTTTACAATTTAAGAAAAATACCTTATTCACAGAGGCTTCACTCTCGGGGCTCGAACATTCTCCCCCCGTTGAATTACATTCAACTACAATAAAAATTCCCCAATACACTTAAGCAAAAAAAACATATTTACAAAATTACACATTATACAATAATTACTTGAAAAATATTTACAAATTAATTTACAGGGAGTAAGCACAATTTCACAATGGGACTCTGGAATAGTCCTTTGGATGTTCGAACAGTCACCACTCGTACTCTAGCATCACTTCCAGGGTGTAATTTCACCACCCTCCCCATTTTCCACATTAGTGGAGGGGCGTTATCGTCCTTGATTAACACTAAGTCGTTGACCTGAATGTCCCCTTGAGGCTGTCTCCATTTCGGTCGCTGCTGAAGCTGCGTGAGGTACTCCACACTCCAGCGTCTCCAAAAATGCTGAAACATTGACTGCCTCACCTTCCACCTCTCGCGATAGGTCAGTGGATCTTGAGAAAGGTCCTCCTCGGGCATGGCAGTCAGCTGTTCACCGATCAAGAAGTGTCCTGGAGTAAGGACACCCAAATCTGTAGGGTCATCAGACATGGAGCTTAGGGGGCGGGAGTTCATACATGCCTCTATCTGGGTGATCAAGGTGACGAACTCAGGATATAACTAAGCATATAACTGTACTGAGTAAAGTAGTCTTGCTTACCTTGTCTTCAGAGCACGAAGTTCCAACAAATTGGCTACCAGACTGGTTGCCGTTCTCCTCGATCACAGCCCGCTGCTCAGTGACGTCATCTACCTTCACCGACTCTTCATTCTTAATAAATTGAGGTCGATCATGTGAAGTTTTAACAGACCTAAAACACAGTAAACTGTTATGATCTTTCCTACAAATTTCACAGCTCAAACTTGAGTTGCAATCTCTAACACTGTGATCCGACGAAAAGCATCTAAAACACAGCTGAGCCTTCCTGATCAGCTCACTTCTATCCACCGGGCTCATTTTTAGGAAGTAAAAACACCTCTTCAGGGGATGGGATCCTTTTCGACAAGCAAAACAATCCTTTCTTGAATCCGAGAAAAATACTCTTGGGGCATTTTTTTTATCATAAAATCTTGTATTGCGACTCGGTGGAGGAAGGGATGAAGTTTGTCCTCTAGAAGCTGTGAAGATATCACACTCTTCTGTAAGTTGCGTGGGGGTAAACCACTCATTTCCTTGTTTTAAGGCAATATGACTGGCAGTCTCCCGACTTAGAGTCTCCATCAATTTATCAGAGATCATCAAGTTTTTCAATGACTCAAAATTATCAACCCCTCTCAATTTCAAGTAATAACCAAAACTCACCGCTAATCTGGAGGCGAATTGGACGTAAGTCTCTGTCAAACCCTTTCTTGCTTTTCGGAAGTTATCCAAACAAACCTGAGGTGATGGTTCGAATTCTCTCAAAACCGCTTCCTTTACCTTGTCGTACTTGGAAACATCCGAATCTTTAACGTAGATCAACACGCTGGAGGCCCTTTCACCCAGGATGTTGATTAATATCTCAGCCTTGAATTGGTCCGGAACATTTTTCATGACGAAGGCCCTTTCAAGAGATGAGAAGAACAATCCCCAGTTTTCAGCTCTAGTCGGAATTCTTCCAGCAAGGATCTTGACACTCTTCACCAAATATTCCACAGAATTGGTATTTTCACTCTTGACATCATCGGAACTACCATTGTTTTTTGCTTCAGCCAATTTCTGTTGAGCCTCTATTAGCTCTAATTGGATTTTCATCTGTTCTGTTTGAGACCTCATCTGGTCCAGCTTCAGCTTTTCCAGTTCCAGCTTCTGCTTTTCAACTTCAAGTTTCTGCCTTTCATCTTCAGATCTTTGCTTTTCGGCTTCTTTATCCTCCGCTTCCTTCCGATCAGCAATAATCGATTTCATCAAATCCTTGACATCTTCTGGATTGTTCTTGTAATCCTCACTCTTGCAGATTAAATCTTCAACATCGGCCTTGCGCATGTCTTCCTGAACCGGCAATCTTAATTCTCTCGCGACCTCAACCAAGTCTTCCTTTTTAGCTCTACGGAACATTTCGACTGGGACCAATCAGATCACTCGCACAATGTAATCTCACCAAAGGTAGCTAGTACGCTCCGCTCGACTTGACCACAAAATAGTGGTAATACTATTCCTTGACTCCAAAAAAACCACGACGGACCAGTAATTAAAACAAACTCCTTTATTAAAACGATTAAAATGCTCTCTCCTCCGTACATACTCACACACACTGATCTCATATCTGACCCACACAATTAAAACACTCGGTATTTATAAAATTTCTCACACCTCAGTACGCTTCAGTTCTTTTTACAATTTAAGAAAAATACCTTATTCACAGAGGCTTCACTCTCGGGGCTCGAACAGTGAGCGTTAAAGTCGCCTAGCAGAAGAAAAGGATGAGGGAGTTGGTTTACTAGGTCTTCCAGATCATTGAAAGCTATTGTAGTACTTGGTGGGAGATAGACATTGCACAATGTAAGGGTTGTCTTACCAATCGATAGACGGGCAGCAATTGCCTGCAGCGACGTGCGAAGCGGGACAGGAGTATAGGGCGTTGAGTGTGCAACAAGGAGTGCAACTCCACCACTAGCTCTACCGTCTGTTACACAGTCTTTACGAAGAACTGAGTAACCTCGCAAGCGCGAAACGTCAGCTGGTTTTAGAAATGTTTCTTGAAGTGCAATGCTAGCTGGAGAGTTTATGTTTATCAGGTTTTTAAGATCCTCGAGATTAGCGCGAAAGCCACGTATATTCCATTGGAGAATTTTACCCATTAAGGGGTGATGTTATGGGTTTTTTTCTTCCTCTATTAGCTACCGCGGAATTTCCTGGTAGTTTTGTAGTGTTTCCTGGTAGTGTTTTAGATTTTTCTTCAGGATCTGAAACATTAATTTTTTCAGGTTTATTTTGTTGAGTTTGTATATTTTGAGGCGTTTCTCGTGTTTCAAGTGGTATTTTACTAGCAGAGTTATTGTCTTCGGGTGAAGTGAGATCCATTTTTTCTTGAGTGTCTTTATGAAGGAGTACATTTTGGGCTATGGTTTCGGTTAGGAGTTGTTTTGGAGGTTTATTGGAGTCGGGTGATTTCTCTGAGGATGGAGTTTGTCCTTTCAGTTGGTTTGAGGGGGGAAAATTGTGCTGTCTGGTAGCTGTGAGGATGGATGCATAGTCAACTTGTGTTTCTATTGTACGGGTTTCCTTTCTGGTAACAGATGCATAGGAGTCTTTTGGTCTAGGCGGAAGAATTAACTCGGCTCTTGTTCGAGCTTCTGGATAGCTCATTTTATGGATTACCCGCAAACGCTGGATTTCCTTCTCAACTTGCCATTTGATGCAATCTTTGGAGTTAGCAGGATGATCTCCCTTGCAATTTACACATTTGGGCTTGGAGGTGCATAGTTTATCATCGAAGTGATCAGTTCCTCCACAATTGGAACATGTGGGGGAACCACGGCATTTTGTGTGTCCATGCCCAAATCGCTGGCATGTAAAACGGCGAAGTGGGTTTGGTATATAGGGCCTTACGTTAATGCTAATGTAACCAGCTAATATTTTGTTTGGTAAAGTGGGAGAAAGAAAGCTCAGAACAAATAGAGGAGTCTTTCTAGTTTTTTCGTCTTTTTTAATAACTATTTGTTTAACTTCATCAACTTTTTGATCTTTTAGTCCGTCCTGTATTTCAGATTCTGATAGGTCAATTAGGTCTGGAGCATATATGACACCCCTTGATTTATTCAGGCTATTATGTGGAGTGACATTTATTGGAATGTGGGCGAGTAGTTTGCATTTCAAAAGGTTTCGAGATTGTTGGTCAGTTGCGGTGCATACAAGAAGGTCACCTGACGCTAATTTTTTTACTGATTTCACTGCTCCTGCAATGCCATTTAAAGCTTTGGCAACTAGAAAAGGAGAAACTTCAGAAAGCTTTTGTGATGTTCCACTTAAGACAAGAAATTGAGGTGAAGAGAGTTGGTTGGTGGCCTTGCCACCGTTGGGATTAAAGTCAGAAATCATATTGGGATGGGCCGTTTGTTCAGCCCGGAGCGCTCCCGCCCACCATGGAGCCCAACAAGGGGAAGGGGGGGTACCCCGGCAGTCGCCGCCGGATTCCGACGACGAAAGATCTCGGGGGCCCCCTCCAGGAGTGACACCGGGATATAGTGCTACGTGCCCCCCAGCACTAACCCTCACATCACTAAATCGTATTTACTCCGGCACCACAGGGGGAAAATCACCCTGAAGTGGCGGAACTTACATGATAAAGGTAGCCGATTGACCGGCGCGGGCTACACCCACTACAGGATACGCCGGCCACCCGATCTTACCGTGATTACGGGCCAAAGAGGTGTATTGGGGAGTCTGTGCCCCCAGGAAATTATAAAACCCTGCGGAGCACAAATCCCCTCAACGCTCCAGGTCCCCCTTCACCACGTTACGGGATGCCGCACACGGCAAACGTGCAGCCCCTAATCAAAAGCATTAATGGAAACTCATCAAAATATTATTACATTAAAAATAAGATGAAATGATATTTAATAATAATGGTAAACTCAATCGTAACATAAAATCTTACTAGAGGTAATAAGACTTTAAAAAAAATTTCCGGTGTAATGTAGCTAATAAATCAAAACCAGTGTTACTTTTACTATGGCGGAAAAGGAAAAGAGGAAGTAATGGGGAAAGAAAAAGAAGAAAGATCGCTTGTAGAAATCCCGGGGTCGCGACTTCCCGGGGAAAGAGTCACTCGGGGTTGTGGGGCCCCAAGTTAGAAGGGAAGAAAAGACAAAAGCTCGAGTGCGAAAAAGTAGAGGGAGGAAAAGATCACTAGACAATCTTGAGGTAGTGAGTCTCAAGACGAAAAAGGAAAAGAGAGAAAGAACGGTGCATAGAAGATTGGCCTTGGGAGATAAGGCGCAAAACACTGGGTCCCTCGGGATTGTGACACCCGTACACCTGGCACCGCACAAGGTGTTCCCCTGAGGGGGAGGGAGCCTTGACAGAAAGAACCATAACGAAGCTATTGCAGAAAAGCTATGAAAGATTTTTGCCCAGATGTAATTAAAATGAAAACGGCAATATTTGCTTCTCTATACCACTGTTGCTCTACAGATGCAGCACCGAAACATAAGAAGTGCCCATCGGGCAAAGATTCATGGTGTTTTTACCAGAGAACGCTAGCTGAAAGCAAGCAACCAAAGTTACATTCCACCATGAAGTCCAAATTGCGTGAGGATGTCCTGGAAAAAATCATTCCTGTGTACCAGCGACTTGCCGGTGATCCTCTTTTGTCTCGCTGTACATCGGGCAAAACCCAAAATGTGAATGAGAGCGTGCACAGTGTGATATGGCACAATTGTTCGAAGGAAACATTTGTTTCTAAAAAAAGACTGGATTTGCAGTCATCACATCCATTAGTGAATTTAAATTTGGTTGTTTGAACACCTTGTATTGTGAACTAGAGGATCCAAATGCATTTTCTGTGTAAATCGCCAAAAAGCGCGATAAACGCAGAATTAAAAATTGTGAACGAAACTCTCAGGAATATAAAAAGAAAAAGATTGCAAAAATAATAAATAAGTCTCAAAAAACAAAAAAAATATTGATAAAGAGGGGGTACCTTATGGTGCAGGAAATTTTTAAGACCATATAGAATCTGTAAGACTATTTGTTTTACCATATAGAAATATCAAAATTTTCTCGATTCTGGAAAAATAAAAATTTTTGCAACCTATCCCTGTACAATACTGCAAACAAAAAACGACTCAGTCTCCGTATCTCCGGAACGGCTCGTGATAAAAAGACAAATAAGGTATCATTTTTCATGATTTTAAGTATTCTTTTACCAAAAAATTTTCAAGTTCTTAGGGGGTCATCTTCATAGTAAACGAAGCACCAACTTTCGTTTTTCCTATGGGAGACGTCAAATATTATAATTTATTCTGAAAGAGAACCCCCCATAACCCCTTAATACGAAGTTTCATATCTCTGCGTCCACAAGTAGACCCCCAAAAAAATTTTAAAATTTGAAAATTCCGGTAAGTTATCTCCTGATAGCAAAAATATCCTGGCCTAGTACTAGTAGAGAAGCTCGATGAAAGTTTGAAATAGGAAATTTAACATAGGATGCTTCAAATTTAAAAAAATTTTTTGGGGTCTACTTGTGGACGCAGAGATATGAAACTTCGTATTAAGGGGTTATGGGGGTTCTCTTTCAGAATAAATTATAATATTTGACGTCTCCCATAGGAAAAACGAAAGTTGGTGCTTCGTTTAATATGAAGATGACCCCCCAAGAATGTTTTTTTGGTAAAAGAATACTTAAAATCATGAAAAATGATACCTTATTTGTCTTTTTATCACGAGCCGTTCCGGAGATACGGAGACTGAGTCGTTTTTTGTTTGCAGTACCAATTAATTTATCATCAAAATTATATATTCTTGAAATAAAATTCCTCCAATAGATGAAAAATATTTCTTCTGCAATGACAAAGTAGCCTAAACAAAAGTAGTTAAAGTACCGTAAAAAAATCGTTTACTGAAGTTGTGTGATGAGCGTTATTAAGCATTATTGAGCGTTTTTGATCCTGTTTCAGGCGCCAATTCTAAATGAACAGACTATAGGAGAGGCAACACCATAGATTTTGCATTGGTTAGGGTGGATAGGGCCATCACTAATGCTGTGGCGGACTCTTTGAGCGACCTCTCGTTCGACCACAATCCAGTTAGGATCGAATTCTCAAACGTCTTTCCGCTTAGGAAAAAAGGGGTTACGGTCACTAACTGGAAAAAGTTCCACGTGAAGGTGAGCTGCTATATGGGGGAGGTTCAGCCACACTTAACACCAAAAACGCCCGGGGAAATAGATCAATAGAGGTATTTACGGGAAGCCTAAAGCGGGCCTACGACGAGGCACAGCTGCCTCCCAGACCACTATACAGGGTTTTCCTCCCCAAAACAACCAGGGACTTGATTAAGTGGAAAAATCATTTGAGGAGGGTTTGGCAGCAAATTAGTAATCTGGATGCTAAGAGGGCTCTGCGGAGAGCTGAAAAAAATAGTCAAAAATAGACAAAGGAAAACGCGGAAGCACAATGGGGGTCACTAGTTGAGAACCTGAACCTGCACGAGGGGTTCCTCTGGAAAATGGCTAAAACCCTGAAGAGGAATAAGAAAACCAGAATGGGCAAACTTAAGGGGGAAAACGGGTGTCTATTCGGACCAGGAAAAAGCCGAGCTCATAGCCGGCTCATTGCAAAAACAATTTGAACCAAATGAGGCGCGTTGTGTAGCAACCGAGGAACTGGTAGGCCCCACTCGGTTCCCCCGCAAATAAGTCCCTACCTATCTGACCAACCGAGAATTCCTAGTTAGTGTGGGAGGTGAGGTGAGAGATCAACCAGGAAGCCGATAAGGCGGGAGTCCCCCAGGGCCGCAAGCTAGGACCCACGTTGTTCTTGATTTACATCAATGACATCCCTAGTCACCCGAAGAAAATTAAATAAATTTAATTTATAAATTAGTTAAGTCACTATGTACAAAGCTGAATTGACTATTTAATGCATTACTCGCAAAAAAAACAATCGGAAATATAACCTGTGTGTTTAAAGGAAATTAAAAAAAAACGATTTAAACAAAAAAAACATTTTTTTTACAACCGTAAACCAAACTATAGATTTAATAAGAGCTTCTAGGAATATATATATATCAAAGTATCTTTTAGTAAGGTAAGAAATCTCCTGATTTTTTTTATAAGGAATCATTTCGGGGGTTGGTTGTGGTTTAATGGCGCCAGGTATTCTTTTGGGGGAAATTTCATACAAAAGAAATTGTGTTTTCAGAATAAAATTGGGCAGTGAAACATTTTCTGCACCCATTGTAACTGTGCAATTTCTCTTAAATGGTACAGCCCTATTCTTTTATTGTATTTAGGTTCATATGCTCTAAGACATGGATGTGTCAACATAGTAAGAAGAATAAAAAAGAAGGTGCCAAGAGAAATGCAGAGTGTCAAGCAAAGCTAAAGATTACTATCAAGGAAGTGACCAAGTCAACAATTAAAAAACACCCATTTTAAAAGAATGACCCCTCCTTAACAGCAGAAGTCACTTTAATTATGTATTCAAATAATAACATTTTTACTGTCCTTGTAAGGTTTATGCGTCGAAAACTTAACCAAAACGTTTTTGTTTTCCCCGAGAATGTTGATGAATATCATGTTAATGTTGAAGCTATCATTATGTGTCTGCCAGACCTTAAAGACCGTTTCATGCCACAATGCCAGCTTAGAGAGAGGATTTTCTGTTAACTCAGCATGTTTAGTAGAAAATTTAACACAAGACTCGCTTGTTGGACAGCGAATTGTGCATAATGCATGTTTTATATGGCAACAACAATTTGCTACCGATAAAATCAATAAAACTAGTGATGGGCTTTCTGCTTTCCATCTCTCAACTCAACTCATCGTTAAATTCTGAATAAATAGCTACGACACAACAGCTCAACACTTCAACTTTCACTTCTCTGTAATAATTGGTGTTGATAGATGCCCATATTAGGGCATAGAGTGCCAACCACAGAAAATGGACAAATCAACTTTTATTGTAACCAAAACCCAAGGTTCTGAAATAGTCACTTATGATGTGGAAATGTAAGAAACTGTGTGAATGTCCTACTAGATGTGTTGAGTGTAAGGATTGCATACATACTTTCCTGCTCCTGCATTGATTACAACATTAGATATCTGTTTTGCAATCACATCCTTTTTGTTTGTCGAAAGTTTAGCATTCAAGAGAGTAATGCCATCCCCCCTCATACTTTTGCTAAAGATCATTTAGTAATTGGAGTGCCAGAAAAGGAAATATCTGAAAAAAAAGAAAGACAATATTGCAACAAGTCATAAAAAACCTCGAATGGGCCTCATTCACAGTTTAAGCAACGATATTGGTTTTCAAATTTGCATTTGTTTCAACATGAATTTGGCAATACCATAACTTGGAATTTTTTCACTACTTCACATGGGAAAGGTGTTGACAGGATTGGTGGTACATTAAAAAGGACTGTGTGGCGCCATGTATGTGCTGAAAAGGCATATATTGGCACACAACAAGAATATGCAAACTTGGCTGAAACACTCTTGCGAAATGTGATGGTTCAGTTTATATCAGAAAAAGAGATAACAGAGGAGAAAATTTCCTTGGATATTGGGTTGGTTGGTTTGTTGGATTTTATGGGACAAGGGCCTGATTAGGCCATTCTATCCCAAGAAAGAAAGACATCCTCGGATATTGGGAGAAAATCCTCCGAGTTCCCAATATAAAATCCGTTCATAGCATCAAGCCTCTATCTTCTAACTCGGGTCAGGTATCTGATACATCTTTTTAGGACACAAAGAAAACTGTTAGGCTATTAAGCAGCGTTAGAAATTGGGAAAAAAATCCACTGGTCCTGCGGACCAGTGCTTTACCAATCTTACTGGTCCGCAACAAAAATTACTGGTCCGAAAAATTAAAAAGGACCAATTTAAATATTATTATAAAGTAACCATTGCACAGAATCCGAGTACCAAATAGTAATGCTAAAAATTAATACATATTCAATTATAAGTTACCAGCTGTAAATATGAAATTTATATAAAGTAAGTACTAATAAAATAAATTTATGAGAAATAAGCAATAGCTCCAAAAAATCAATTACTTTAAAAATATCTTATTAATTAAATACCTTTCTTGATTAAATAATATTTCACTAACTGACATACAAATAAAATAATCTTCTTGATTAAATAACATTTCTCTAATTTACATAAAAATTGGATACAATTGCACTAATTGGCAAAAATAAGAACTATTCTTGAACAAATGATATTGCTCACAAATTAATAAATAACTTAGAATTAGTTTTACATTGTTAGTTGACAAACTGGTTGTAATCTAGTTTATTTAATGAAATTAATTTTTTTGCCTTTTTTCCTCCCGATTTCAAGCAAAGAGAAATTGCAGGCTAAAATTGGAGGGTGGGATACTTTTTCACCACTGGTCCAGCGGACCAGTGATTTTCTGATTCCACTGGTCCCAGCCGTTTTTTGGTTGTCCCGGACCAGCAATCCAGTACAATTTCGAACGCTGCTATTAAGAGAGTTTTTTTAATTATTTTATTTTATTATTATTATTGAATCACAATGTATTAGTAATTGATATTTAACTCTTAATGTATTTATTTCAATTTGTTCTAGAATTATTTTTTGTGTGTTTTGTATTGTCTTTTTTTGTTATTTTCCATTGTATTTTTATACTGTATTAATTTCTATTACGCCCGTATGGGATCTCTTGTTTCCCCTGGGCGTATCATGTTTTTTATTTGTATTTATTGTGTTTCTTCCTATTATTTGTCAATAAAGATTATAATTATTATTATTTGAAGAAGAGGTGGAAGATAATGAATTTGCAGAAGAAGAATGTGCTCCAAATCAGAGTTTAAATAGGCTTACCATACGTCCGGGTTTACCCCGGACAGTCCGGGGTTTTTAGAGCTGTCCGGGGAAATGTCCTGGGTTGAAAAATGTCCGGGGTTTCAAGCATTTAGGATTTCCCAGTGATTTTTAGGTAAAAATCCCAACCAAGCTGTTTAAAATTGCGCTTTTTTACATTTTCTAACGTCTGTTTTACTTCAGAAACTTACTTTCCGTTAATTTTGTGATAAAAATTAAGTAAATCAAGCAATTTTTGAAAAAGTAATGTTAAAGGAAAATATGAAATCTGATATTTCTATTTAAGAGTTGTAGTTTGAATAGTTTTTTTCTTAGTTTTTAATCTTTGGTAGTTTTATAAAGCACTTATTAAGAAATTTCAAAACTATGTCCTGAGTTGGACCCGAGAAAATATGGTAAGCCTAAGTTTAAAGGACTGGGTGGTCGTAAGCTATGAGTCCGTATTATATCCAGGACTCATAACTAGGTTAACAGAGGATGAAGCTTAAGTAGCTGTCATGCACAAGGCCATTTTAAATGGCCAAAAGAAGAAGACAAAATTTTCTATTCATTTGAAAATATTGTTAAGAAAATTCTGCTGCAGTCCCAGTTGGAAACAGAGGCCAATTTACATACATTGTAGATATTTAAAAAGAAGTTTCATTTGTATCACTATTATTAAAATATCAAAATTATTTAATAAATATATAAATAAAGATGGGTATACTTTACTACACGGGGCACTTTTTGCCAAGGGTGATAAGTCGCCAAATCTGGCAACCCCTACTGGGATATTCCTTTTGGGCTGCAATCCCAGTGTCTCCGGGCACAAATTATGGCAACCTTACAACTTAAACTCGTTTGCCCAGTGGGAGGGAGATTCAAAGCGAGGGGACGGTCGTCCTTTTGTCCTGGGCCAATTAGGGACCTTCTTTTTAAAATGGTTGAATGGGGTTCACAGGGTTTGTTTTCATGGGTGCTGAACATTCCAGATTCTGCCATTTTGTTGTTTGTCGTGCAGGTTAGCGGTTGGGTCGTAGATTTTTACACAGTGCCATTTTTAACTCACCATTTCGTCTTGTTCCCTTGGTTCCCCGTGGATTTCGTGCTCCCCAGAATAGATGCTCCAATAAGGTTAGAAAGTTTATTTAAATTAAAATACGTTGGGGGGATTGACGAGATTGTTAAATCTTGTATGAAAGTTGGGTTGATTGCTTCTGTATTTATGTGTGAAGAGTGTGGAAAGGAGATGGTTCTGGGCTCTAAGGATACCTCTGATGGATGCGAATGGGTTTGTAGAAAGAAAGGAGTGAATGCGCATCGTAGCAAATGTACTGTACGAAAGGGGTCATGGTTTAGCTAAAGCAAGCTCACCATGATCGATGTGCTAATGGATACTTACATGTGGGTGTATGGTATGAAGTGCAAGGACCGAATGCGTGAGCTGAAAAGAAGCAGTAAGACTGAGTGATTGGAGTAGTTTTTGTAGGGAAGTGTGTGTGTATGCATGTGTAAATAATAGTGTTCGTTTGGGTGGTGTCGGTGTAGAAATACGAGTAAGTTTGGGAAAAGAAAGTATCATAGGGGTAAAAGAGTGGATGGTTCATGGGTTTTTGGGGGGTAGAAAGGGGTAGTGGGAAGAGTTTTTTTTGTGGTTGTTAAAGATAGAACGAAAGAGACCTTAATGAATGTGATCATGAATGGATTTTGCCAGGTTCGATTGTTATTTCTGACTGTTGGAAATCGTACAATGACCTCCCCAAAGAGGGCTTTGTCCACTACACGGTTAACCAGTCAGAATTTTAAGGACACGGCAACAGGAGCACATACCAATGCAATCGAGGGAACCTGGGCGGCCATTAAGCGTAGCCTGCCCAAAGGCCAAAAGGATAAACAGAATTTCGACAGCTACCTGGCGGAATATATGTGGCGCCAGGCAAAAAGGGGGTCGGAGGACCTGTTTTTAGATTTCATCAGGGCAATTAAGGAGCTGTACAACCCGAATGATCCGGTTGAGCCAGAAATTGCCAAGCCAGAGAAGGACGCCCCCATCGATCATCCGGAGCCAAAACAGGACGAGGACTCCAGCCCGGCTAAACTGGTGACGGACGCCTAGTTGCCCCGAAAAAGCCTGTATATAAACCTATAAATAAATGTATATAATCCAGAAATATTTAATCAAGAAGCCTATATTTAATCAAAAACCCTTAATTTAAAAATACCAGAAACGACACAAGACGGTAAGTTGTATTTCCTGTAATTTCTCTTTCCTGCTTATTTTGCATGTTTGTAATTTGCTGATTTTGTACTTTCAGACTTTTTTCTGACGCCTTCTTTTCCAATGATTTTGTAAACTTTTGTTAAAGATGCCAGAAAAAAATAGGCCGAAAACCCGCCATTTTGCAATTTGTACTTTTTTGGAAATCAGTGTTTTGCCGCGATTTGGGTTGGCGACTTTTTGGCGCCAAAAAATAGGGCACCAATAAGTAAAGAGCTAGCATAAAGATAAATTATTGAATATCTACTTTATTTACAACCGACACCGTAGCAAAAATTTTTATTTAGGTGTAAAAGACACAATTAATTTGATAAAAAAGGGTTTAATATTCTTATTTCATCTTTTATCTTCAATTGTTCGTAGTTGAGTGGTGCATTAAGTTAGAATTAATTGCAATGAATGTGGTAACAACATGAAGTTGGTTAAGAACAATTCAATGTCACAATTTAGTTCATTTGCTTTTTCTAGTTATCTAGGAGGTGTTGTCTTTCCAAGTAACAGTTTAATTAATTTTCCTGATATCGGTCCCATTAAATATTACCAAGTAGCTGCTTAGGTATCCAACAAATATCTCCCAATTTTTCAGGTTGTCAGTAGTTTTCAAATGTTTTATTTGCATTATTTGAAGATAACATTTCTGTACTGATCACATCCAAGATAACCTTATGATATAGTTAACAGTTAACATTCTTTTCCAAGAATACAAAAGGTCTTTGAACAAATTCCAAGGTACAGCAAACCAAAAATTTAAACATTACCTAATGCAAATGGTTAAAAAACTGCTCATGGTGTTCCCAGACAAAAATATTAGCTAAAAGTAAAAGTGAAGCTTTCAAAACAAAAGCACCTGTTTGAAAAAAAATGCCAACAAGTTTACATTAGACATTTTTTGCGGTTTCTATTATAACTCAACACCGTATGTCAACAGCAAATAACTAAATCCGATACTAAGAATGAAACAAGAAGTGAAGATACTCAACATAACTTCACTTGCAGAAAGATTATGGAAGGATTTCAAATTCTTAAACCTTAATCTAATAAATTACAGACACAGAAAGAAAATCGTTACGACCAGACGACGAACACAAAATAAAAGCAGCAGTCCAAGAATTAAATTTTTTTGTTGCCATGCTCACCTCCACTCTCATTCCCTAATCCTTTTTTAAATTAATGAAGTTTTTGAAATCTTAACATCTACAAAAGTGGATGGTGGAAAAATTAATTAGTATTTCATGTTTCGTGAGGTATGGATCGCAAGCTATCGCTAATAATCAGGCAAGTTCAATAAGCAAAACATGAAGATGAAATGAAAACAATATTTTTAAAAATATAAAATCGATTTATAAATTTTAAGTTGAGTTGAGAAGAATTATTTAAACATAAGAATCGATTTCCAAAGATTATAAACAGAGGAAACCTTAACAAGCGACGCCATCGCGGAAGGTTACAAGTTGCCGCTTTTTCTCAGCAAAACAGGCAAGCAGGGTCCGCAGTACCCAGTACCTTCCTAGCAAGCGCGGATACAGGGGGGGGGCAATTGACCCCCTGTGGGCTAAGACTAGGTTTCCAAAACGAGTGAAAATTCAGTTTTTTTGGTCAAATTTCCCAAAATTTTCTGGGGGAGAACCCCCAGACCCCCCCTTTTCTACTTAGAACATTAGATTTTTCTCTTTCTGTGCACGTTCTTCTAAAATTTAAAAGCTTTTGGATATTTTCGGTTGTTCTAGCTACAATTTTCTTCGTTTTGAGACTAAACATAAAGAACAAGAATCGTTTTAGAACCTCTGCGTTTGATTCCGTCAACCTCAGAAAAGAGAGTCGACGAGTTTTTGTGAAAAAAGGTGTTTTTCAAAAGTGAGAGGGTGCAAAAATGGCAGTTTAAAACAAGCAATTTCAAAAATTAGTAGGAATAAATATGCAAAGATGTGAAAAGGTATGTAGTGTCATAAATAATTTGACTACTCTTTATTTGTGTATCGGTATCCTAAAGGAATTTTACAGGCCATAAGATAATACTGGAACTATAGTTAAGGGCGTATGCAGGATCTGATTTAGAGGGGGCCAGGTCATAAACTTAGAAAAAAAATTTATTTGGAGTACTCAAAAAACTATTGCCCCCTTAGGTGGATAGTTTTGCATTTCTGTGATTTCAGTGATTCTGATTGGCTCAGTGCCTAACTATGACTTTACATTAACATATGCTAAGTTTAAGATATCTTAATTAAAAAAAGCAAACTTCAAGTAAATAAAGGGGGTCTGGGGGTTTCCCCCCAGAAAAATTTTGAAAATTTGCCTCTAAAAATTGCATTATAGCTCCATTTTGAGACCCTTTAGGTTCAATCTGAAGATAACAGCTTCTTGTAAACAACCGATGTTTCTAGGGGAAAATTTTTATTAATTAATTAATTGTAGTGTAATAATTTATAAGACATAAGTTACAAACGTAAATGGCTTTAGAAGCTTTAATAAACAAGTGAATTTAAAGTTAAATTTAGAACTAACTATACCAGGTGTTGCCAAATAGTAAATAACAAAAGCATTGATACACTAGTAAATAGGAAATATCAAAAGCATTGATACACTAGTAATATATATAACATTCACCCCCACTTTTGTTTAAGACACATAATCGTCCAAATATGCTGGTCATTTCTTTTCCCTCACAGGTCGAACGTACATTCTCTCTGTAGAAAGTTCAGAGGAGCTAGTAGTAGTGGTAGAGTCCAGTTCAGAAATGTTAATGGTTGAGTCTGTGTCTCCAGACACTTCCATTTCGTTATTATAGTCTTCATGGAGTTCGGCCACCCCTTTTGGTGCTAGATGCCGAAAAGAAACGGTGGTTTCTCTTCCGTCTGGCAGCTTGACATTTGCATAGTTAGTTTTCCAAATGGCGCGTTAGTCTAAGAGCAGTAGAGTAAGGCCTGTTTTCCTTGACTCTACTTCTCACCCGGAGTGGAAGGACTATTATAGGCTAAACAGAGAGGTAAACTTCATTTTCATTCTTTATTAATTTAGAGTAGCGGTATGCGGTATTAAGACAGTAGGAATTATTAAGTCTTTGATTGCGCCTTCGCCTATTTCAGAAAAAACTTTCGACGAGATTGTTCTGGCTTTAAAGAATCATTTCAGCCCCAAATCGTCGATAATCTTCTCCCGTTTTAATTTTCACAAAAGAACTCAGGGTGCGAGTGAGGGCATAAGTGATTACTTTACCGAGTTGCGACGGCTGGCAGAGGCATGTGATTTCGGGATTACCTTGCCAGAAAGGCTACGTGATCAGCTTGTTTGCGGGATACGAGACGAAAGAGTTCAAAGGCGGTTACTATCAGAAACTACCTTAACTTTTGATGATGCCGTAAATCGTGCCCATGAATCTGCTGACCACAGTGGCGGCTCGTGGGTTAATTAATAGGGTGTTCACACCAATTATATAAAAATTAAAATTTCCATTAATTTAATCCGTTTATGTCATAAATGTCATCTTTAAATTCTCTTTTAAAGTTCCTATCTATTCCATCTGTAACTTGGACAATGGTCAGATGAGGAGTTGGTCTCAAGTTCTTTATTTCAACTTTTTTTTCTAGCGGCAATGGACGATATTCGTGCCACACCCATTTAATCACGTGAAGGGGGAAAACAAACTCACTATCAAATCATATCTCACTATCATCATATCTCACTACAAGCCATCTCTGTGGTAGCCAATTGAAAGCTCAGTAGGTCACATGATGGGGAAAATGTGACGTCAGACGGATATGGTCCATTGAGAAAAATACAGATGCGTTAACTCAAACACGGAAATTTTACTTAAAGCCATCATTTAAAAACATCCTAATTAATAACAAAAGTATTAAAATATTTTGATGAAAATATTTAAATTGTATTTAAAGAGTGCTCTTACTCGTACTTTCCAATTAGCCGATAAAATCACTTTTATCAGACGTCAAAAAAGAAAGCTGTGCCTCAAAAGTGAAAGCCTCGGCACACTAAATCTGTGCTAGCGGAGATCTCCTGCGAGTTGCCGTAAGCTCAAATGATCTGCGGCAAGCAGTCGGGGTTTCTTCGGATTCTCATATTTTTTTCGCTCACACGTGCGGAAGGGGAAAGAAAAATAAGAGTTCAGTCTTTTTTCGATTTCTTTCGCGTTTCCGGTAGTAAATTTTTCTTATTGAGTTGAGAAGGGGGGGGAGAAACATAATTTTGAGCAAAAAAAGAAATTGAGAATATATTTCCTTTGATATTATTTTATTTATCTTTGTATTCGATTTTGGTTCTACATTTTCAGTGGGTGTTCACGTGCTCCTGTGCTCCTATGGACGAGCCGCCACTGGCTGACCAGCAAGTTAAAACAATGCATTCGTTGGGTTCGGAACGTATTCCATCTTCCGAGTATGTAGATTACATAAAACTAGGGAATAGGGGGAAGGAAAGGCGTAAACAAAAGGGAGATTTCAACGAAAATAATAAGGCTTCATTTAAAGGTTATTGCTATAGTTGCGGGGAGCAGCACGATCGCAAAACATGCAGATTCCGAGATGCAGATTGCCGATTCTGTGGCAAGAACGGACACATCGCACGTGTCTGCCACGAGAAACGTAGCGAGAACAGGAATCCAAATTCTGGGAGGTTACATGAAATCGAAGAAGTCGATTCAGTAAAAGATGACTACAGTATAAATTCGCTGCAGTGTAATAGTCTCAAAGACAGGGTTGTTGTTCGAGTAGAGGGAAGGGAAATTAGTATGGAAGTAGATTCAGGGTCCTACTACTCCATAGTCTCTAAATACCCTTAGGAAAATTTTTGGAGTTCGAAAACCAAAAATTGAGCAAACTTCAGTCCAAATTCGAGACTTTCAGAAAAACAACATAGGTCTTTGTGGGAAATGTACTGTGAGAGTTCAGTTCAAAAATTTCGATTTGAACTTAGACCTCTTAATAGCCAAGTCCGAGTGCACTAGTATTTTGGGGTATTCGTGGTTCTCTACTTTAGGCATCTCTATAAGTGGACTAAATTCTATCTCTGACCCTACTCAAGATGTATTGAGTAAGTATTCTGAAGTTTTCAAAGAGGGGCTAGGCACTTATACCGGTCCAGAGGTTAGCTTACCGATAGACCCCAAGGTTCCACCCATTAGATGCAAGGCTAGAAATGTTCCGCTAGCACTGAAGCCTAAAATCGAGATAGCCTTGAAGGAACTGCTGGATGAGGGGGTTATTGAACCTTTCGACAATCCTAGGTGGGCTACTCCAGTTGTTCCAGTTCTGAAACAGTCTGGACAGGTCAGGCTCTGCGGGGATTACAAAATTACGCTTAATAAAGCCATGTCTGCCCATCCTTACCCTATTCCTGCCATTAACAGTTTACTAGCTAATCTGAAAGGGGGCGGACATTACGAAAAGATAGACCTTGCACAGGCCTATTTACAGCTACGTGTGGATAAAGAGTCAGCGGAAGCCCAAACAATTATTACACATAAGGGGGCTTTCAAAGTAAATAGACTCCAGTTTGGAGTAAATGTTGCCCCGGGACTTTTTCAAAGTTTTGTAGAAGGACTTTTAACAGGGTTAGGAGGGGTGATCCCGTACTTTGATGATGTTCTAATTAGGGCGGAAACGCGTGAAGAATTAGCTGACCGACTGGAGGAGGTTCTGAGTCGGCTTAAAAAGGCGGGTTTGCGTGCAAAAAGGGAAAAATGCCTTTTTGGAGTACAGGAGGTAGACTTTTTGGGTTACCGTGTAGACAAAAATGGTATCTACCCATCAAGATCAAAAGTTGAAGCTATTCGTACAGTCCCAATTACCACGAATAAAAAGCAGTTAAGGGCTTTCCTGGGATTAATTAACTTTTATCATAGTTTCCTTGAAGATAAAGCCACTATAGCCGAGCCCTTACATAGGTTGTTGGATAATAATGCAGAATTTAAGTGGACCAAAATGCACACAAATGCTTTTAATGATCTGAAAAATTTGATTTCTTCTTCCAAGGTTTTGGACCCTTTCGATACTTCACTTCCCATAATTCTTACGTGCGATGCATCTCCCTATGGCGTAGGAGCTGTATTGAGCCATAAGCTTCATGATGGGCGCGAGGCACCAGTTGCGTTTTCATCTAGAACGCTGACATCAGCTGAGAGAAATTATGCTCAGATTGATAGGGAGGCTCTAGCTATTGTATCGGCTATTAAGAAATTTCACTACTTCCTATATGGTCATATTTTTACAGTCATAACTGACCATCAGCCACTTCTGGGGTTATTTAGCCGTACAAGAGCAACCCCCGAAATAATATCTCCGCGCATGCTTCGCTGGTCTCTCATGCTATATGCTTATACTTTTTCTCTTGTCCATAGACCAGGAAGGAAGATAGGGAATGCTGATGCACTGAGCAGAATCCCTAAACCAGTTTCGGACTCTGAGGTTCCTCCCCCTTACAAGGTTCTTTTTATGGAAGATCTCGAGTGTCCCCCGCTTAGTGCAAGGGAAATGGCAAGGTATACGAGTAGAGATCCTATTCTGTCAAGGGTTTTGAACTTCGTGTTGAGGGGATGGCCAGAGAGGGAGCTGGGTTCAGAATTTAGTACTTACTTCGCTAAAAGGAATGAACTTTCTTCTCATAAAAATTGTCTCCTTTGGGGTTGTAGAGTGATCATACCCGAGAAGGCACGCCAGCTAGTGTTGCAAGAATTGCATCTTGCTCACCCAGGAGTAGAGCGCATGAAGGCATTGGCTAGGAGCTACGTCTGGTGGCCATGCATAGATGCCGACATTCAAAGCCACGTAGCCGGATGTAGGTCATGCCAGGAAACGAGGCATGCGCCTCCCAGAGCGCCAGTACACCCGTGGGAAGTCACAGCGGTTCCATGGTCCCGACTGCATGTGGACTTAACAGGTCCATTCCAGGGACGGAAGTTCATGATTGTAGTGGACTCCTACTCCAAATTCACTGAGGTCAGACAGATGTCCTCTACAGATGCAGAAACAACCATCGATGTGCTCAGAGAGCTGTTCGCAACCCACGGTATTCCGGACGTTGTTGTGTCTGACAACGGTCCGCCTTTCAGCTCTAAGGAATATGCACAATTCCTTGAGGGAAATTCCATAAGGAGGGTGCTGATTGCTCCAAGACGTCCTGCCGGAAACGGCCAAGCGGAACGGGTTGTCCAGACGACCAAGGACGCGTTGAAGCGCATCGAAGGACCCTGGAGGAAAAGGTTGGCCCAATTCCTTTTGCACCAACACATAACTCCATCGACGACTACAGGCCTTAGCCCAGGAGAATTATTAATGGGCAGGAAGTTACGAAGTTGTCTAGACCGGATGCACCCGGATTTCCTGAGGGAACAGAGGGAACGTCAGGAGCTGGAGTTTCAGAAATCTTTGTCAAGTCGACGTCCTCTCATACAGTTTGAGGTCGACGATCCAGTCCTGATACGCAACTATTCCAGAGGTCCTGAATGGATTCCTGCCATCATCACTAAAGCAACGGGTCCCGTCTCTTATCAAGCAGAAACCGAGACGGGTGACGTAGTACGCCGACATGTGGATCAGCTGCAAAAAGGTTTTCCTTCGATTCAAACATCATCGGACTCGGTCGTCCCAGCTGATCAAGTAGTTGTCCCACCGGATCCTGGTCCAGCAGACCAAGATCGTAGATCGTGTCCAAGAGATCTTGTTCCTACCTCGACAACGACAAGCGAGAGACGATCTGAGCCTCGACCAAGACGACAAATAAAGAGGCCGGCCAGATATTTGCCCTGAGACCTGTTTAGTTCTAACCAGGGTGAAGGGGTGTTGTGAATCTGTAAACACTCTGTGATTTACTCTGTGACATTAAGAACATTAAGTTAGAACCCTGTGGCAACACTGTAAAAACTATATTCTTATATTAATTAATTCTTGGCATTCATTATGCTGATTCCATTTGTATCGTTCTAATGTAACGCATTTAGATTTATATTAAAGCTCTTGTTAACCCAAATGGACATATTCAATCTGTAATAGTATATATAAATAAAGAAGAAAGTTACTGGCTACACTTAGAAATTGTAAGAATGTTAGAACATGAATAAACAGAGTTGTCTTTGATTTCCTCTCGTACTTTCTTGATCTTTTGAGACTAGATTAATAATCACGAAACACATACAGGGTGTATCTGAAATGGTGCAACAAACTTTCAGGGATGAAAGTAGCCACCTAGACGAGTCAGAATCACATAGGAATCGGGGGTCCCAGACCAAATCCTAGGGAGTTAAAATGGAGCGAGACACCCCAAAAAATCATTGAAAAATTCAATTTGTAGAAGAACTACTATTGGTAAAAACTTAATCAATATTAAAGGTATTTCTTTAACGGTGTAACTGCGCCCCCCATTCCTATTAGAAATATGCTTGTCTGGGTCTCCTTTACCTACCCTACCCAGTTTGTACCACGAATTTAGGACCACCCTGTAGAAATGCATTGCTCTCGAGAGACTGGTGTTATAAGTCGCCGAGACAGAAGTCTCTAGTGCGTGCTTAGCCTTACAGAAGATATTTTAAAAATTTTTTGTATTTTATCGGGAAGGGAGCTATGTAGCCTCATATGCGTTTTGATGTCAAGGGGTTTTCACTACCAGCCGTCTGCTGCCGAAAAACCGGAAGTGGTGCTCCAAAATAGCCCCAGTCCCATAGGCCGTAATGTTAGAGTTTTCTTAAATAATTTTTATTGAAAAATATGGAAAGTTTTCAATAAAAAAGCGCTACACATAATGTTAAACAAAGCTTATTCTTTCTTTTTATATAATTTTTAGTTATAATTCTATGAAATATATTATTTAAATCACTAATTTTTAAAATGGAACCGATCGGAACTGAAGCAGACTAGAAGCAGCGATGATTTGTTTACATTTTCTGCAGTAGTAGCAGATCAAATTTTTTAAATTTACTTTTAACTAACTATGTTTTAAGCTTTTTATCAGAATAATACTCACTCACGAGGTTGTCCTACTTTATTTCCTTCACAATTTCAATGCGAATGATGTTGATTCTTTAAACGATCGAGTTAAAAGGGTATTCGAAAAATAAAACTATCAATCGTATTAGAACCACTTAAAAAATCTGTTTAAATATTGATAGTATTATCTTTTTCCTTAATTTTCTTGCATTTCTAAAATTAGTGCCAACAAAAAAAATCAATCTTTGTAACAATATGCTAAATGTTATTTATACATCATTGCTTGTCAAATACCAATTCAAAGTAAATATACATTTTTTAATCAGAATACTACATTACTGGTCTTATTTTTTTAGCTATAGTAGTAAAAGATACATGAGACTGGTGTATAAATATGTTTCATACAGTAGCTTTTGTCACCGGGGTGCAGCACTACCTTGACCCCTTAGAACTCAGCCGCAGAATCCTGAACAATGGTTAATGTTTTACAATACAATTTTAAACCTTAAAGGTGTCTTAAAAATAATAAAGTAAATTTGACTATTTAAGTGTTTTAAGCCAAGGTAAAGCTACAATTTTGTAATAAAATAAATAGACTGGATATAAAATTATTTAGGCCACTAGCTTTGACATTATAATTAGCGGCAACTTAGTAAAATACTACTGAGATCCCTGGTCATGGAAGAGTTTTCCGTCTAGAGATTGATATTAGTCCGAGCTATTCAAAATTGATTCATGCGCCATAAAACAATAATCGAACCAAAAACTGTCCCAACTATTTTCTTAGCATAGCTAGATAAAAGTAATTAGAAAATAATAAAAGCATTAATTTCAATGACAGTTTTAAACCTATTCAATCATGGAAACTTTTTTTAGTTGTATTTTTACAATTGAACTGCAATACTTTTTGTATTTCCCTCAAGTAAAAAGTCAGATCTTATTTTATAAAAATAAATTCATGAAAAAATACAAGCATTTATAAGCTAGAGGACTACAGTTCAGAATCTACCATACATCAACATGAAAAAAAAAATCAGCCTTTTTAAAGTATGTTGTAATTTAAGCATGCCAACCATAAGAAAGTATATTTCTGACAAGTTCACAATTGGTGTACCTAAAAAGAAGATGGATGGATGATTGTGTTTTTATAGTGCACCTGTACCTAAAAAGAAATGTACTTTTTTCAAATAATTGTACACTTATCCTACCTTATACCAAGAACTTGAAACTGATTTCTTCAAGATGTTTTACTAAAATCTGCCAAACCATGCCTAAAGATTTCTGAAATGATTTTAGTGAAATACTAGGACACAACTCTTAAAATAACCTTTATTTAAATTATCCACAAAAATATAAAATGACTAGTCTTCAACACAACAATGGAATTCAATTTTAAAGCACTTCCTAATGACTATAAGGAGGAATATTATTTCGAGGAATAGGTTTTCTTCTTCATTTCTGTAGATTTCTTTGTGTCCATCTGTCTGGCGAAGTCCTGTCCAGAGTCAACTCAACTTTAGGTGGATTGTCTATTTCAGTCACTGGTTTTGCTGCGTCTCATTGATAGACTATAAAATAAAAAAATATTTTAAAGAACAAAATGTTTAACAATCAGCATTTTAAATTTAAAAAATATGTATTACAATTTTACAATTATGATGAATACAACAGGCATATATTATAGACATACTTATATGTAGACAAGCACGCTCGTGCAGAAAACTAGGATTTTGTAAAAAATGTTTAAAAGTAATTTATATTTTTGATAAATAATAAATTAGGAACATCTTATTATATTTTTAGATCTTAAAATATAACAATAGTATATATGCAAATATTATTTTAGGACCTAATAATACTATTACTTAGATCTCTACCATAGCCTGTCCTTCATTTGAGCTGTAGGAAAACATGGCGGCTGGGGGACTCTTTCTAAAGCTGTATAATGACATTGGATTTCTCCCTACTGTTGTTAAGAAGTATCATAATAATATTTAGGCAAACAATGTGACTCATAATGTCTTGTGTCAAAATTTAAATGTCTGGGGGCACTTAATAACTTTGCAGAAAATATTTTAATATTTTGTGTTCAGAGAATTTTTGGTTTTATCCAAATATGACAACTACAATAGGATAATATGCAAGATCCCTATTTGGTACTTTAGGATTAGCCGAACACAAGCCTCGAGTTTTAAGTTTTATCATCCAAAAAATCAAATAAAACATTTTTAAAATATCTAAACTAGCAGTGTTTTTCTTAATTTTTGTTATATTTTTGTGTAAATAATAGTAAAATGTTACCAAGATCCATTATATAGTCCAATTAGAGATTTTGCACACTATTCCTAGCACCTTGAATATCAACGCAAATGCCAAGCGCTGAAAACTTTTCAATTTTGCAGAAAATCTTTTAAATAATATGGTTTGATTCTATTAACGTTCCCGCTAAATATCACCATGCACTTTTGGACACCAATAGGAATATTGGTACATAATTTTAAACTCACAGATAAAAAAGTTTAGTTAGATCAATAAATGTTCAGTTTATCAAAAAAAATTCAGAAAAATTTGTCGATTTTGGAATATATTATGGCGTTTAAAAAGCTTGGCAATATTTAGCGGTGGAACGTTAACAGAATTTAACCAATAATTTAAATATTTGATAAATAAATGTTTATTGATTTATTGTTGTTGCTCAAGAAGTATTATTATCACAATATTGGGGCGAACAATGGGACTGTCATAATGTCTTTTAAGGAGGTCAAAATTTAAAGGATTATGGGTGCTTACATTAATTTGCAAAAAATATTTCGGGAAAATTTTGTGAATGGAAAGTTTTTGGTTTTATCTAACTCTACCTGCTGGACTTCATTGATTAGTAAACATGCCATGAGAACCAAAAAATTTAAGAGATCCCTGTTCTACGTCAGTTTCCAGAATATTAACTAGCAATAGCAAATGATGTATAGTTTCCGCTGCATAATATAGAGAAAATTACAGAGTTTATTGCCCAGTAATAGATCATTCAGTGGAAATTTCTACTAGTTTTTAAATATTGCTAGTTATACAGCTTCGATAAGAGTCGACCAGCTGCCATGTTAACCCACAGCTCAAATGATGACACACAACTGGTCGACTCTTATCAAAGCTGTGCCTAAATAATTTCTCTAACAAATTTTGTTTTCAATAACAATGCAACATAAAATAACAATGCATGAGGAATAAGTAACAACCAACAAATATTTTGTTTACTTTGTCAGACTGAAATCTTTGCTGATCACTTTGTTTTGTTTTATGTAAACATCTTCAGAGAACATTGTGTGCACCAGAAGACTGTTATTAAAGGAAAATTTAAAAGGATGTTTGATATTTATATTTATTGGGTTCAAAATGTAAACACATACAAATTATAAATTAAACACCAAGTCGTAATACCAATTGTACACAATTACTCTTATTTATGCTGAAACTATCAATAACTGGGCAGTTCTTCCTATTTATATATATTCGTATAAACAAAATAACTATCTTTATCTTACTTTAAAAAGTAAAAATATATCTTACCTGCAATAAATATTTTCTTCATTGAATGGCTGTCTCGTCTGCTTTTGATCGGATCCATTTTTAAAATGTAGATTTTAGTAATTACTAGCGGATATGCCCGGCCTTGCACGGGTGGAGTGTATAATTTTTTTTAAATTAAATTTTCTCAAAATATATTTATAATTTTTAAATCAGCAATTACCAATCATCCCGGTATCCCAGACGCCTTTTTCCTATCCCGGTGTTCCCGGTAATTTTTCATATAACGGTGTTCCCGATAATTTTCCTATCCCGATGTTCCCGATAATTTTCCTATCCCGATGTTCCCAATAATTTTCCTATCCCGATGTTCCCGATGATTTTCCTTTCCCGATGATCGAGATAATTTTTATGTCCCTGTAATCCAGGTACTTTTTTCCTATCCCGATGTTTCCGGTAATTTTTCTTTTCCTGGTGTTCTCGGCAATGTTTCCTGGTAAATTAATGAGTCTAGTGAACAAAAATAACAAATTTGAAACAATGATAAAAGATCTAGTAAATTTAAAAGTCTAGTGAACGGCTTCATTTGAAACAATGTTTTATTTTTAAGTCGTTTTCCATGAAGAAAATATACACTTTTCCATAAATATTTAAATTTTAAAGGAAAATATCCTAAAATAGGGGAAACTAACGTTTCAAAATTAATTACTTGAATTTATTTTGGTGTTTTTACAACTGATATAGTTTTTAAATGGACAATTATAGAGTTTTTCTTGTTAAAATATTCAACTTTTGAGGTTTTAATCTTGTTAACAATAGTGAGTCGAGCAGATCTACTCTGGTAGAGAAATGGAGAAATAAGCGTTTTCGGCTATAAATTCGCTAATTACTCGTAATTATTCGGTTTTCGAGCTTGGAAAACTCGACAGTGATCATCCTCGCCTCGAGATACGCCTATGTACCGAGTTTTGTCCACGCCTTCGGCGTGGTTTGGGAGGAGATGCGTTACATACCCACATACATACATACCCACAAACGTTTTTATATATATAGAGATTTCAAATATTTACAATCTAAAACTTTCTCAAATGCAAAACAAAGCTGTGTTTAACATCAAGAGTACCTCTGCTTTACTTTAAACTGCCTATATTTTTAAATGTAATTTATTAAAGAAATTCCTAACATTAACGCCTATGGGATTTGGACACTGTTTGGAGCACCAGCATCGCGAAACGAAACTTTTTTCGCCGGATGTGACGTCATGTGAAAACTCCCTATAGTCAAAGTATCTACCAGAGGTCTCTCGCAGTGATCCAGTTTAGCCTTTGCCTCTGTGTGTTTGTTTCATAGACTCGATTCTATGTTTGAATCGAATCTTTAGAATCAATTCAATTAAATTCAAATTTCACCTTCATCTACATACATCCCGATTCATCCATACATCTTCAATTCCAAAACATTCCGTATCTTGTGTTGTGTTTTTATGGTGTTTTTAGTGATATCATTTTGTACAATCCCACCCGGCATGCTAGTTCCCAGTAAGCTCGATAATTTTTTTTGCTCAACAAGTTTTTATAATGTGTACATGCTTTTATTTATATTATATGCGCCATACTTTGCTCTCAGCTGCACTTACACGTTTTTATTCGTGATTGTTCAACCAGCATGCTAAGTGTCTTTGTTAATGTAGCCTTCGTTTTCCATCCTTTTTTAATTTTCCAATCTCTACACCCTACCGCAACAATACTAAGCCTAAGCATTACTAAAATTATTTTATTTTGGTCCAGGTCTATTTAATTTGTTTAGGGAGACGTTAGGTTGACCAAGGTTGTTTGTAAATCTGTCATGCTTCAAATAAACAGATCTTGCAAATGCATCACATCCATCTTCTGAAGGAAAACAAATTCCAAAAAAGTACCTTAATGGTTTGACACCCAAGTCCAAAAGAGTAAACTCTAAGCTGTTGAAATAGCTGTTTTGGAACAGCTTTAGAATAGGTCAACTTTTGGCGACTGTTTCCAGCCGGCGCCAACTTGGCGCCGGCTGGAAACAGTCGACATAGTCGATTTAGACATTTACTCTAAATTACCAGCACTAATAGCTAGAATGAACAATCTTACCTTATTATTCAATAGAAATTTGAAT
Source organism: Tetragnatha versicolor (assembly GCA_024610705.1). Lineage (NCBI taxonomy): Eukaryota > Metazoa > Arthropoda > Arachnida > Araneae > Tetragnathidae > Tetragnatha > Tetragnatha versicolor. Next base: position 24,494,828 of record JANDEH010000013.1, on the reverse strand, counting down.
TGAATTGATCAAATCTAACAAGATCCTACGGAAATAACACGCTGCGGATTCATCATATACTCTCATGCATGGCCGCCGCAAATGGACAATGAATGACAAGACCGTAGATTAAACTCAAAGCTGATGGAACAAACAAAAAGAGTAATGAATTATTTCACCTCGAAATTATAAAATAAAAATGAGAATTCATTTAATTTTTATTTTTCTCCGTTTCGATCTCTATAACTAGCGTTTATTATTTTCCAACTAAAAATAAATTTGCATAAACATGACTGGCGGATTGAGCAATCTACTTGACATGAGCAACTGATCAACAACCGATGAGCTGACTCGCTGACGTAAGCAACCGATAACCAAGCGGCCCAACCGATCGGCAATGAAATACCGCCAACTTGGCGACAGCAAAAAAGTTGACCTATTCTAAAGCTGTACCGCCGTTTTTCTTTCCGATAACCATTCCTGCCTTTCTGGAAGGATGGCGCCGCATTTATGGTGATTGCCCTAAATCTTGTCATGGTGAGAATGGCACCGTTCTCAGAATTACCTGGTTCAGACCTGGTTTATTTTGGGCAATATTTAAGGCATCGACAGTGCCTTGAGTCTCTTCAGGTATGATGTTCATATTTTCTCGAGTCCATCAAAGATTAAAAACTTAATAAAAACATCCTAACTAACCTTAAAGGTTTGATCTATCAAAATGAATTAAAACTATTTCTGAAGCTCATAATCAAACGCCTTTTGAAACTTTAAAGTACATTTAAACTCTGCATCTTTTTGCAATAAATGATATAATGGTTTCAATTTAGGGGATAAATCAGGGATAAACTTAGCATAAAAGTTCACCATACTGCAAAATATTCTAACATCCTTGATATTACTAGGCCACGTAATCTTTAAAATTGCTTGAACTTAAGTTTTCTTAACACTATCTTTCAAAAATTCACATTTTTGTAAATTATAATTCTAAATCCCTCACTTTGATCTATCCAACACAACCTTTAAATTTTCTAAATACTCTTGTTCACTATTACCAGTTAAAATATCATCTATCAAATTAACAGTACCCCTAATACCTTGTTAAGTCTTTTCCATAATCCCTTGAAAAATAGAACAAACTTGAAACAAAATATTAGAAACTTTATCTTTCAAATCTTTTTTATATTAAGTTCATTACAAGTAAATTCTATCTAACAATACATAGGAAAACAATATATTAAAAATGTCGTGTTCAGACTTTGCTTTTTTGTTAATCTCATCCTTAAGTTCTAGCTGATTGTAAGCATTGGATAAATCCAACTTACAAAAAAAGTTTGTCCAACCTGTAGAGCAGCAAATAACTCACCTCTATCTTTGTTAAGGGATGATTATCATCTTTTAAATATTTATTTGCCGTAATTTTATAATTGGCACAAACCCTGTGTGGTTAAAACCTTTTTCAAATCATCGTAACTTTTCCAAAGGCTTAATTGGGTCTCAAGTTTTTAGGAACCTTGTAAACAGTTTCTAATAACGTAGTCAGCAGGACAGGCTCTCTATGCACTTTTTCTACGTTATTTGCCAAAAAATATTGCTCCAATCTTACAATCAAGAATTCCCTATCATTGCCGATGGAAAATGAGCTAAAATTAGCCACAATGCCAATTGCTTTCTGTGAAGAATCTGGACGAGGCATATCAAAAACACGTGGGGACTTTGAAATTAGTAGCTTGCAGTCAACAACAGAACTTTTTCTGTTAAAAAACAATTAGTTTACCATAGTGCCATTTGAACAGGGTTCCCACGGTCCTTAAAAGTCCTTGAATTTTTTAAGGCTAAATTTAGGTACTTGAAAGTCCTTGAAAAACGTTCTATACTCTGTCTCACCTTAACTTGGCAGCACTGGGAAAGGCAGAGAATACCAATCCGCCAGAAAAAATAGTTCAAGGTTGTATTGCAATTTAAAATAAAGAATATGCCGATACGTTTGTAAAACTGCGTCATACATTATAGTTTATTTGGATTTTTATCATATAACTTAATTTAATCATGCGTTAAAAGCAGTGGCGAATCCAGTAGGGGGGGCTGTGGGGCTGCAGCCCCCCCCCAGGAATAAGACATTCAAGTTTTGGTCATAGCAATAAAACCAAAAAAGAAATTTCAACACGTTGCAGACATTCGGTGGTGTTACCCAAAGGGTCTCAAGATGAATCGGAACCCTACTTTTATGGGTAAAAATTCCAAAATTTTTCTGTGGGGAGACCCCTAAACCCCCTCGAAATTTTAAAATCTAATAAGTACGGTTTTTACTTGAAACTTTAGGGATTTACAAGGAGTGATTTTCTTCATGCAACCTAAAGTGTCTCAACATGAGTTAAAATGCCACTTTTAAGAGCAAAATTCAAAAAATTTTCTGGAATACGAACCCCTAAACCATCTAGAAATTTTCCAATTCATAATATACTATTAACTTTTTTCCTTGAAAATACTGCCGCTTACAATGAGTGGTGCTCTTTGGGTGGAATCTAAAAGGCTTCAAAATGAGCTAAAACATTATTCTAAGGGGCAAATTTTCAAAAATTTTATGGGGGAGGACCCCCAGACCCCCCTTTTACTTGGTGTTGGCATTTTTACACAATTTTTAAACTTAGTACATCAAAATTAAAACCTTACAAGGTCATCTCACCTAAAATTTAGTATTCCTAAGATTAGACCTCATAAAAGATGTTGAGTTACTCAACATCTTTTATGAGGCTAACAATAATCTGGCTAGGGCACTGGAAACCCCCACTCCCCCTTTCAGTTGTTTACATTTATATTTAAACAGCCCATAATAGAAATTAAGTTATTTGTGAAACTCAGCCCCCCCCAGACAAAAATCCTGGATTCGCCACTGGTTAAAAGTCTTTAAATCCAAGCGAATGAATATAGTCTGTAGGGTAGAGCCGGGTAGAACAGCGTGGGACAGGCAGGCTATTCCGGCTGATTGGCTGGGAACCGGTTTCGTGGCTATAATTCGGTCGCCGTAGCCTTTTCTCCTCTGCCAAGTTAAGGTGAGACAGAGTACAGGTCCTGGAAAAATTACTTAGGTCCTTAAATTTTCACTCAGCCTCTAATCGAACTTAATTTTTCAGATCTTTCTTTGTTTTTTCCTTGAAATTTTCTTTAAAACTACTCTAATGAACATAACTTGCGGCCAGTTTTACAAACTGCCAGTGAAGAGTGACTTCTCCTCGCGTTCCGATTGTATGCAGGAAAACATCTTCTACCATATGCTAGACACTGTCCTTTACCATGCTTTCTGTTGCAATTTTTACAAGAGAATTGCTCTCTTTTTTTATACTTAGTTCACCTGTTGTGCCATGTTATATTTGTAGTTTATAAGTAGTTACTCATCATTAATAAGACTGGATAAAATGTTAGCACGTATTTACATTCTGAGTGATTCGACATCAACTGAGCTTGCTTGCTGATGCAAGTTCCCCATACCTTATGTTTCATGATTACAGCAAGTATACATATAATGCTACAGTATACTCATCAAACAAATAATCTATAGTAATTGAATCCCTGACACAACTTCATTCACAATCTACCCTCTCTGTCCAAGATCATTCCAGGCAATTTCAGTTTAACTAATCCAATCAAATTTACTTTTTCAAAACTCATTATCCATAACTAGATATTAAATTGAAGAATTATAAAAATTATCAATACTTAAAAAGCTTTTTCTTCCTGGATATGATCATTTTCTCTCAGGGTATTCAATAATTGGTTAATTCTCATTTGATATTTTGTTAAAATGTATTTTTTTCTTAATTTTTTTATTGAAGGATATTCGTTTATGCTTCCTATTATGTCTAGTGTAACTGGTAAGTGGCCGTATAGAAAAAAATGCCTTTGGTATCTTGATTTTTTAATTCTTCCTTTTTTTATACAATGCCAATGTTGGCAAGTGTTTTTGCAGTTTTCTCTCATATATTTTCTTTTATTAAGACATTTTTTCTTTGAGGCCCTTCATCTTTTGTAAGTTAGTCACGTTTTTTTTTAGCTTGATTTGAATCTTTTTGCACATGTTCTGAATTTACACAAGGTATTTGTGTTATCTTTTTTGTTTTGTCAAAACACACAGAACAGAAATTTCCTTGGGTTTTTCAACCACAGATGGTAATTGTTTTTATTATTTTCATTGGACATAAATTCAGAGCTACTTATTCATCCAAGTGGTTTTTAAAATGGCAGCAGTAATTGTTACATTCTTTAAACCATTTGTTTATCAAGTTTTTTATTTTTATGAAATGCTTGCAGATTTAAAATTTTTAAAAAGGTTCTTTGTTACAAGGTGGTGTTTTTAGCATTTCTTTTAAATCTCATGACAAACGCTGAAACACGGATCAACTTGAAAAATTGTATGACATATTCACCGAGGTCTTCATACTTCAAAGGCCAAACTTACCTATTTCTATCTTATCCCTCTTTTATTTACAAATTATGACAATCCAATTATTTTCTTGACCTAATTGGTTTGTGAAATTAATTAGGTGGATAAGTGAACTTTATTGTCCCCCCTCAAGTCCTGCTGGCAGCCTCAACGTGGCGAGGGGGTGGCCCTGTGTCGTCTGGCCTAAGTACGTTGGGTATTCTCCAAACGGGCCAGATGCTCAGCTAATGCTAGCAGGCAGTGGAGAACTTAAAACATTCTTTTGTTCTCGCAGAAAAACAAACACCGTCCCAAATCCTTTTCACCTACACAAATATAGTTATCTAAACATAAACGTATGCTCAAGAAAACGATATGTGTTTAATCTTACGTTTGGCTTTCCAATAACCACGGCGTAGACTTAGCGGGGTGGAAAGAAACCACCTATGTATGCTTCGGCTTATGTTGCTAAACAATGTAGGCAGTTGTCTACATTGCTTATTTGTTAATCCGGCATTGAGGACGACGTCTCTAAGCTATGCCTGGCTTTACGTTTAATTGGTGGTAATTTACCAAGTGTTGTAAAATCATGTCGTTGAAATGCATCTGTAGCTTCCGGGTTTTGTTGCGATTCGACTCTATTGGAAAAAAATCATAATACCGGTATCAAAATGATATCAATACCGGTATAAATGATACTGGAAACTGTAAAACCAATATTAAACGATACTAGTAACTTCAAAACCAGTATGGAACTCATCAAGAAAATTTCGAAGAGCACCACAAAACACACCCATTGTTATTCACAAAATAATCCAAAAGTACACAGTATATTTTCTGGTTATTACAATTCCACTTGAAGTTAGGAAACGATGAAAAATATACAATAGAGATAAAAAACACATATATAAATGTTAAAGAATCTTTTTACAAGTAACAAAATCATTTCACTTTCTCTGCCCCACTACTTGCAGACTCAGATAACTGGTAAGATTTAAGATTCCCTAAAAAACTAAAAATATATATGAATTTTTTGACTGTGGATGAACTGTGAAATGAAAAATAATTTTTAAAAATTAATAAATATACAATGTTTCTGTTATTAATGTAATGAAACGTGTGTGAAGAACTAGTCCTTTTCAATAAAGTTCGGAATAGTACTAACATCCTGGGTGTTCCCAATCTCCATAAATACACATATATGTTTAATATCCTTTAACAGGGATAAGCAAAGAATGTCCTTCAGGAGCCAAAGATCGTTCTTTCACATGTTTTGGCAGGCAACTGGATTGGGAATATAAAGGTTCCAATAGTCACGGCATAACATTTGTTATTATTATAACCAGGGATAACAATGAACTTTTTAATTTTTAGATATTCACTGCAGTTATTTCAACCAGTGTTATCAATTTCGCCATCCCGTACATATGACTCGCTGTGGTACATAGCAGAGTCCATGATGATACGGCTGTATTCAAACAACTCCATAGGAATAGTCCTGATACCGGCAAAATATGCTGTTTTCTCAGCTTCATTTTCTTTCCCTAGCACAGTTACGTTTGCCCCATCAGATCTGCATTTTTTAGGGGTGGATTAGAATGCATGGTATCGTCTTCACCATTACAAACTTATCACTTTGCTTAAAATGGTGCTCCAACTTTTTTCCATGGAATACCTATTCAGAATTTGTAGTGGAACCAGCATCTTTCCATTACCCCCTTCAAATACAAATGCTGAATGCGCCCAAAGGAGGCCCACATTTCTAACACTTGTAGAAAGATGCAGCATCTGGTGAATATTAAACGTCATAGCAGTTTGTCCAAATAATCTTTCAGTCTGTGGGCAGTTTTCAAAAGGTGAGATCATGAAATGTTACCTGCAGGCTACTTATTATTTTTTAACTATTTATAAATTTTTTTTAATAGTTTTGTTCTACAGCATAGAAATCAATGTATCACAATAAAAAGACAATAACTTTGCTGCAAAATTAATTATTAAGGCTTTTTATCAAGAGATCTGTAGGTTACACATTTTGGACATACAGCTGAACAGTAGGTTATACAAATTTTGGACACGGCTGAGCAGTAGGTTACAAGTATTGGACATGCAGGTTGTAAATTTTACTTATATTAAAATTTGAATTTAATACTTAAATATTATTGAAGACCAAGAATCCAATTCCATAATTTTAAACTGTAATTAACTTTTTAAAAAAATTTAAAAGTTTAATAAAATTTTTAAATTTTATAAAATTAATTTTAGTTACTAAAAATAGAAAATGCCTAACATAAAGTAGTAAAGTTCATAAAGTAAACAGAATAAAGATTATCATTTTAATATAATATATAGATACAGAAATACTACCAATTATATAGAGTATGCTATTTATTTCCAAAAAAGTTTACAAAAGGTTAAGGTTTCGTCCTTGTGAAAGGAAAAATCTCCCCTTGCCGTAACTGGGTAAGGTGGAGAGGGGGATTTCATTAAAATATCTCTGTACTTTAACTCTGCACAGTCTTTTCTTTTTGGGTATCTAAACCTATTGCAGTCCCTTTCTCCTTGGGGGGTTCAAAAAACTTAACAAATATATTTTCCCCTCCTTTTTAGTCATTATTTGTTCAATAATACCTGGCCATAGGTTATTATAAATTGCAAAAACCCAATAACCTATTTCATATGATTTTTCAACTTCAGGAGAGTCCATTATGACATACTTTTTTCTCCCCAGCTTCTTTTGAGCTGCAAATTTGATTATTTTTACACAGCGCACAAAAGCAGGATCGACATCTTACCTCAACTTCACCTTTAGTTTTAACTGCGTGAATTTTTCGAGTTCTTTTTATGGGTTTCTGGTGGTCTTTTTGTTACTTTTTGGCAAACACTGTCAATTGCAATTTGCCTTTTCCACCAAAATAACTGCGCTTGAACTTCCTTGCCAATTTGGAGTTTGGGAGAGGCATTTCTTCGTATATTTTCACAAAATCCTCTGCCGACTGCACAAGACGGCCCTCCTGAGTAATTTTCCGGTCAACCCATGTCTTTAGCCTTCAGCATCAGAAGGGCCCTTGGCATGACGAGAACCAAAAAATGGTGTTCATAACTGTGGTGAAACATTTCTGGATAGAATGAGTAGTCCATTTCATTCATTCATTTTCGGCGGGACGCCTGTCGCCGAAGGCGACGTATTCCCTTTCCAGAGGTTGTCAATACGCTGCGCCGAAGTCATAGGGCACCAAGTTTCATAGTTTGCCACAGTAGTGGCCGTTCAGAGAGTCTCGCAGGCAAATTACGTAGTGAAGGAAAGGGTGGTAAGGGCAGCTTGCTTCTCCCGGCGTGGCTAATCTTGAGCCAGGGCTAGCAGGTACGACAGCTTGTCGTGTCGGGTCTCCAGTGCAGAGTTATACTTTGAGTATCCCAATACTAAGATTGAGGAGAATATTGATACTTAATTCTAAAATTTTCTGAAAAATCTTCAACCGTAATGAGCCATCCGTCATCCAGATTTTCAATCAATTCATTGAATTGACGAAGTTCCCACATGGCATTCAAAAGGAGAATGCCAAAAGGCTGCAGCTCTTTTCTCAATTCCTCCAATATAATATTGATACTTCCTGATTTTTGTACATAGTCTTTATCTTTTTTCTTGGGTTGAGTTTTTACTTGCATCAACTTTGGTCACTAATCTTTCAGTTTTTTATACCGGATCCACTTCCTTTCGATGTTACTGCAAGACTTTTCTAACTTTAAAAGAAGGTTAGATCCCAAGTTGTGCCTACGGGCATTGCATTGCCTTTCGGCACAAAGCAGAGACTTGGGTTCGCACATGGTTAAATCATTTAACTCATAAACTGTGCTTGGCAGTTTTGGGAACTCTGGCCCTCTTTTGATTGGGGGAATACGCCGAAGGCTATTTAACTTGTGCCAAACATTTACGCAATATTCACACATACAAGTTATCAAGGCATCAGGCGTCGGAACATCTCCATTATCTCGGCCCTCGGATGCTGGGGAGCCCCTGGGAGACGATACCCGCACAAGAGCACGAAGGTCTTCATCCGCATCACCTGAAGCTTCGAGCGGGACAGGGAGGTCCGATAGGTCAAACGATGGGATGCAACCGGCACCCATGCGATTTGTCGAGTTGCAAGGGCTGTTGCACAAAATGGAGCACGTAACTGATCACGCATCATTAGGTGTTGTATATTTCTTCTTATCCTCTCTTCTCTAGATCGGTTATTTTCATTAGTTGAAATCCGTACGAGTCGGCTCTTTCAAAATTAGCAACACCTTTTTGTGAAAGTTGGAAAGTATGGACGACGAAAACACAAGAAATGGTCTTCATCTCCTTTGGGATAAATTGACAGTTCATATTCCTTTCTTCCAAATTGTCTTGTGTCTGGCGCACTATACCCTGTCTTGGATCATGCGCCATAAAAACCAAATCGTCCTTGGTCCAATACTTAACAAACGTTGCAAAATAGCACCGTGGCAATCTATCCGGGCGAAGTTCCATCTTTCAATGAGATTGTCTCTTTGCATTTCTGCACTGGGTGCGTCCTCCCATACTTGTATTGTATCAAAAGGAGTCAATGGTAAATCTTCCTTGAACGCAGGCACATTTACGCTGGAAATTAAATCCGACCAACGGCGATCCTTCTTATTTAACCATTCACTGATTAAATATTTTTTTACAGTACTTGGCAGATTTAAATGATAAAGTTTCAAGCAAAAACTGTATGGAACCCAAAATCACAACGCAAACTTGGGAGAGAGAAGACATCGTTGCGCACTGAAATTTAGGATAATGCTAAAAATTTCAGACTGGATTCATATGCGTGGGGTGAATATATGCTGTGCAAATGGTTAACTAGCAGGTAAGAGCTTTAAATATATCACGGTCAAACATTCAGATCCAATGAGGTGTGTCCGGGTGGATCTTATCAAAGCAAACCCCCCAATGAAAATGGGGGGGGGGAAGACGTGGGGCTCTCTTCGCCAGCAGTTTCCGCTGTATGGCAGTCTTGTATTGCACGTTCAGTCTTGTATTGCAAGGCGTTTTCTAGTCTTCAGAATAACGTGTTCTATATGTTTACTTGTGAATTCAGGATCTAATATATATCCTAAGTAATTAGGATGTTTTTCGTACTTGAGCTTTTGATGCTTTAATATGAAATTTGGCTGGTAGTTATATAGGTATTATATAGTGGTAAAGAAAGTGGTTATAAAGTATCATCTCTGCATTTTTATGTATTCAATTTTTTTTGCCCAGAACTCTTCTTGGAGCTTTTTTTTAATTTCTGGACGCCTACTTGACTTTTCTTTTGAGGGCATTCATTGCTGGTAGCTGGGGATTTTGACATGCCCTCTTGGTTAGGTGTCTCGGGGGTAGGTTTCCGTATGGTGAGAGTGTCTGTGGTAGGGGTCTCGGGTGCAGGTGCCTTATTAACTCCTTCGATACAGACAATTTTAAAAGTTGTGGGTTCCAAGCACTCCGATCCTAGTTTAACAGATAATAGTGAGGCCATTTTAAAAAATGTAACAAATCAAAACATTAATGTTAAAAAGAAATTAATATTTTCATCGGCAGCAGCAGAGATGACGTAGGACACCTAACACGAATTCATCTTTTTTGACGCCCGCTCGTCACCACTAAAATTACTAGACATTTGGTGGGCTCGTAATAAGGAGTAATCTCAAATCTATTAATTACAAAAGCTTTATTCTGGATCCTCGATCCGACATACGGCGTCTATTTGTATAAACAAGGGAATGCCCTGAGAGCAGCGTTGCCAACCGGCACATGTAAAACTCGCTGTTGGCTAGTGTTGCCACAACTATACTACACTAGTCATGGACGAACTTCATTATCTGGCAATGGTACTCTCCTTTCATTGCAAATATTATGCAGGACACAGCATGCCTTTATCATGGAACTTTTTCAGGGTGATTGATAGCATAGTGCCTCCAGATTCATGAAGGCAACGGAATCTCGACTTGAATATTCCGTTGATCTACTTCCTGGCAAAATACATTGCCCGTTTTAGCATTTTTGTGAACCAGATTGGAATGTCTCCAAAGGGTACTCCTGGATCCAAACGTTTTATCACAATATTTGCACGTGTGAATTCCATTTGAGTTCTTTTGCGACGCTATCGCATGCACTCTTGCTTCATGAGCTTTCAAATAACGTTTTTGAAAAAATCCGGCTCCACATACTGAACAATTAAATTCCATTCTAAAGTTTCCTAAATTTTAAGTAAATCCATGCGTAAACATAAACACTGCGAGGCAAGGGTGAAACGAAATGCTAAGATTTTGGCGGAGTAGCAACCCTAGCCACCTCTCCCCTGGAATTGCACGTGATTCTGATTGACGAATCAAATAGCACATAGGTAACTGAAACAATCTACATTGAATTGCCTGTTGGGCCAACCCCCATGACATCACTAAAATCCTATCGGAATCACCATACACAAACTTTTCTGAAAAAAGTTGATAGGAACTACTCCATCGTATAAAAGTACTAGCCAACCACCTCTCCCCTTAAGGGACTGCAAGGGAGTGATCCCTCACTTGCTTTTCATAAGTTTTCTCCGCCCTCTGTACTATTCATCGCAAAATCTCTCTTATAAGAAACTGGTTGAAATAACAATAAAAGAACTGAAAGTAAAATCCCTGACTTTTCATTCGAGTCATGAAATACACAAATTTTAAAACATTAAATACATTTATTAAGAAGCAAAAAAAATAAGTATTTACAATAAATTTATCAAGCATTTGCATATAAATATATGAACGCTTAATTTTAACAACGTGTCTTCATTGTATTCTGTTAATCTATCACATATAATTTTAAACTCAGATGGAAAATGGATCTCTCCCCTTCCCTTTTATACTTCTCCATAGAAGAGAACATCAGGCATTGATGATGTCTTTGAGAGGGGTGATCTTACATCCGTCACAATGGAAGAGTTTACCCACTTGGGCCAACACTTCGTCGCTGAACTGTCAATTTCTATCTACTATCCTTCTCCACAAATTTCACAATTAAAATCCATTTTAAATTATAAGTTTAAAACTGAGAGAACATCATGCACGTGGTTCGATTGATCCAAATGTAAACACGGGGACGGCGCAACGAAATGTCTAGCTAGATTTTGGGGGAATAGCAACCTCTCCGCTGAAATAGCACGTGATTCTGCTCGACGAATCGAATCGCACTTGGGTAACCGAGACAATTTGTATAGAATCGCCTGTTCAAAAAACAATCAGCTAGCCCTGTATGTTTTGCATATATAAAATTTTCGGCGTATATTTAGACTGACAAAACATTATAAGGAACGAGGACAAGAACGGAACTATTGAAATAGCAACTCAAGAGCTCTTCTTCCAAAGGTGGACATAATTTAGAGCCGAGCGGCTGGCGGTTTGCTTGAAACCGTACGGAAAGCTATATTTTCACATGCACCGCGCTACGACCGCCGAACAAATTAACAGCCGTTCACGGCTGTTTGCTTATGCCGCTCGGGTCTAATTTATGTCCACCTCAAGTAGTCCAGTCACTAGGTAGTTTTTTCAGGAAAAAAATACAGAAGTTTTTTTCTCAACGGTTTTATATGTTTTCGAGGGTGCTGAATCCGAATATCAACTTTGTTAACAAAATTTCGCATGGGAACATTGAAAAAAAATCGAAAAAATCCTAAAATTTTACCCCTTTTTTTGGTTTTTTCCTTCTAGCACGTAAAGTATAGATTTCTCAGAGAAAAAGTCAATACAAAAGTTAAAGTACTCTAAACAAGCTAAAAAAAAGTCAATTATAGCATTTCTGTCAGACTAATAGTTTGGCCGCTAGAGCGCGCTGAAAGTCAGACAATTTCCGTCCCCGCGGTGGAAAATCCTAAAATGTTCACTTGCAGCTCGAAAAACTCATATATTTTAGAATATAGTACTATAAAAGCATACTTTAAAATGTTTTACACGTAAATACCTTTCAAACTAATCTAATATTAATTGATTAAATGTTTTATTATTAAGGGTTTTCTCTGAAAGATCATATTCTGTAGCAACGTACAGTAATACAATCCATATTGTTAATCACAAAGAAAAAAATTCAGAAGTTAGTATCTCATCGGTTTTATACATTTTCAAAGATGCTGAATCCGAATATCAACTTTGTTAACAAAATTTCGCATGGGAACATTGAAAAAAAATCGAAAAAATCCTAAAATTTTACCTCTTTTTTTGGATTTTTCCTTCAAGCACGTAAAGTATAGATTTCTCAGAGAAAAAGTCAATGCAAAAGTTAAAGTACTCTAAACAAGCTAAAAAAGTCAATTACAGAATTTTTGTCAGACTAATAGTTTGGCCGCTAGAGCGCGCTGAAAATCAGACAATTTCCGCTCCGGCGGAGAAAAATCGGGTCAAAACGTACTTAACTGTTGTATACGACTTAATTAAATGCTATACTAAGAAATTCTGGACATTTTCTTGAAACCAAGAGTGGAGAAATTTGTTTTGCGAATAATTAGAAAGAGTAAAAGTTTTTTCAGAGTCTAACAAGCTTCATGTTTTTTGCATAATTTTAAATATGCGTATTATTCGTTAATTTTACAAATCTTAAAAACTCAATTGAAAATCCCAAGTTAATGGGAGGTCCCATTCTTTTGGGAAAAATATTTCTGACATAAATCTCTAAAAACAAAAACAACCCCTCATGTCCACCACTTCAGGCGAGGAGGCGGTGTCATTATCTCTGCGGGGGGTCTTTTGGAGTGTCCGTTTTCAGGTTTGGTCACCACTGATAAAGGACAATAGGCTTCCTCTTTGTCTGGACGTCGTTTGTGGGTTTGTTTTCGCAATCCTATTTAAAGATCCCATTTCAAAGGAACGCTGTCTTCAAACTCAAAGGCCATAAACTCACGGGGGTCCCATTTAATTACCCTTCTCGCTCTCTAGTTGGAAAAAGAATCATCCTATGTCCGATATAGTCAATTGTAGAATAGAATTAATTAATCCCTAAAATTATTCATTATATTTAAAAATATGTCTAGTGTAAACAGACTTTGGTTTAATTAAATACAATTCTAGATGAAATTTTTCTTCAATTATGTCAGGGTATTCCAATTCGAGAAGGTGAAAACGCTCTCCCAAATTTTTAAGGGAAGAAAATATTGTATACATTGTTAATTATCATGAAACACATCATTTGCTACTATCATTTAGAAATGCATGAACTTTACAATTTATTGTTTTTTTATTCATTTTCTATTTCGTTTTATCAGTTTTTGAATTGCGTAAAAAATATGTTTTGTAATTAGATTACTCATACTCTCTTATCTAAGCAATTCCCTTTCTACTGAAATCATTCAATAATAAAGCATTTATTTAAATTTTATTTAGTTTTATTTCATGTACAAAATTATGAAGTATGTTTTTATAGTACCCTAACCTAAAACATGAAGGTGTTTTAAGACCCTAGTTGATTCTATCTAGATTTTTCATCTTTGGGAATAAATAGTCTTAAGTTTAGCGCGCCCTAGAGGCCAAACTATAAGTCTAACAGAAATTTTGTAATTGACTTTTTTAGCTTGTTTAGAGTACTTTAACTTTTGTACTAACTTTTTCTCTGAGAAATCTACTATACTTTATACTACTACTATACTTTACGTGCTAGAAGGAAAAATCCAAAAAAAAGAGGTAAAATTTTAGGATTTTTTCGATTTTTTTTTCAATGTTCCCATGCGAAATTTTGTTAACAAAGTTGATATTCGGATTCAGCATCTTCGAAAATGTATAAAACCGATGAGATACTAACTTCTGAATTTTTTCTTTGTGATTAACAATATGGATTGTATTACTGTACGTTGCTACAGAATATGATCTTTCAGAGAAAACCCTTAATAATAAAACATTTAATCAATTAATATTAGGTTAGTTTGAAAGGTTTTTACGTGTAAAACATTTTAAAGTATGCTTTTATAGTACTATATTCTAAAATATATGGGTTTTTCGAGTTGCAAGTGAACATTTTTGGATTTTCCACCGCGGGGACGGAAATTGTCTGACTTTTAGCGCGTCTAGCGGCCAAACTATTTGTCTGACAGAAATGCTATAATTGGCTTTTTTAGCTTGTTTAGAGTACTTTAACTTTTGTATTGACTTTTTCTCTGAGAAATCTATACTTTACGTGCTAGAAGGAAAAAACCAAAAAAAGGGGTAAAATTTTAGGATTTTTTCGATTTTTTTCAATGTTCCCATGCGAAATTTTGTTAACAAAGTTGATATTCGGATTCAGCACCCTCGAAAACATATAAAACCGTTGAGAAAAAAACTTCTGTATTTTTTTCCTGAAACGCCCCTTTTTTACTACCTAGTTACTGGACTAAAGATTCAAATCGAGGCATATTGTTTTAACGTTTTTTTTGTGCTGTTAAACCAGCGTTCAAAATTGAGGTGGATTGCTGGTCCGGGACTTCCAAAAATCGGCTCTGACTAGTGGAATTGGAAAATCCTCCAAATCAGCGGTGAAAAAATATCCCACCTTCCAGTTTAAGCAGCGTTTGGTTCGGTGCTGTTCGCTGGGCAGTTAGAATGATTTATTCAAAAATTTAGCAATAGAATAAATACAAAGAGAGGTATTTTCTTGCTCTTCTCCATATAGTTTTGATACTTGTATTTTACTTGTTTTTCCCCAATGAATAAATCTCTCCTTGCGCTTCAATGTGGTGCCCGAGGTTGGATCCCTTCACCCTACTGGCTTAGCATTGCCAGAATGGAACTCCATCAGTTTGGCCATCCTAATATATCTCCTTGCGCTTCTATGAAACCTGCTCGACACCTGCGCATGCTCGGGAAATTAATTTATGCTGCCAATTAATTTGAGCCAAAATTAATAGAACATACAGCTACTTGGTCATCTTCACCGGTATACACTACTAGGTGTGGAGATTGCATTCTTATCCGGGGTTTCTTCTGCTTCTTCCTCGCTTCCAGGCCATATATATCTGCACAAGTAGTATAGATATCGGATATAGATCTGCACAAATAGATCCTCTCTTCCAAATCTTTCTTTTAAATGTTCAATAACTTTAGGATAATTTGTGCCCGTCCTTGGAAAACTGAGGACTAACCTTTCAGCAATAGGGTTCTTTTGCACGGATTGCAGCCAGTACTGCATCTTATCTTCATTTTCTATGGTTTTGTCTTCATGGATCTTCTTAAATTGACACCTGAATTTTAAATAGTTTTTAGTGTTTCAATCTTGCTTGACTATTTCGATTGTAGGTAGCCTGAACTTACATGCTCCATCGATAGGATGAGTCTAATCTCCCAAGGCGCCTCGTTGGGGAAGCATCATCTTCTTACATGCGCTAAAAAGCCTCTCTACGGAAGCACTGGAGAGAAGAGCGGTGTTGTACCGCATGAAGAGGGCTTTTAGCGCCGGAAACTGCAACACAGAAGATACAGCAGCCCCTTTGTTAGGCTGCATGAGGTACTGAGATGCCGCAGAAGAAGCAGAAGTCTCTACTGTCAGATGACTGAAAAAGTCTTCTGCCTCCTCTTGCAATTCCTGCGCCTCCTCAGAATTTACGCTCGAAAGCAGCATCTGGATACACAAATCCTTCAGAACTTTCTCCTTTGGAATCCGTTCACTGAGCCATTCCATTTTTATGTTGGGCAGAATTGCTGGATCTAGAAGGATATCCTCGTTTTCCATCATGCTGCTTTAACGGCTCAACTTTCATAGATTGGCAGCATGACAGGCCCACCAATCCTTCTAACTTTCTTTTCAAGGCGAAATTGCCGACAGAAGGTAGCCTATATACGTGGCTTTTTCCCCTTGAAGTGCATCGAGTGTTATAGCAACTGGTTTCATTACCTGAATTGGAAAAAAAGTAATGGAAGTCTCATAAAAAATGAAAAAATCTGACTATTTTACTTGTATGATTATATTGATTAAAATTCTAATAACTGTTCTGTTCAAAAACCAGTCAAGATAATTGAGTAAGTTTTATATCGATATTTATTCATGCCGTTTCATGCATTTTTGAGAATTAATTTTTAAAATTGGTGATATATGTTGTAATATAATTCTTTTACAAATGATTCGTCAATTTTTAATAACTAGAACATATTAAAAAAATCTTAGTTTTTTTATTAATAACTTAAAAAATAATGCATGACCTACGTGTAAAATGAACAGTTGAACAAAAATAAAAATAAAGAAGTTGAACAAAATATTAACAAGTTTAACATACCATTACATATTCCTTTAGACTTACGATATCTACGGATGTTCAGCTAGGTAAGGCGAGGCTATCACGTACTCTGTGGACTTCAGCCTCTTTATCCTTAAAAGTCCCCAAAAACACACAACAGCATTACGCTGTTCCACCTGGTCTGGTTGGGCCTTACGAAAAGCTTTCCCAATTCAGAGCTTATGGTGTCTGCTGCTGTTTTGCTCCGTTGCTGCTTATTCCACAACCCTTGCTGCCGTAGGCTTTGCCTGACTTGGATTTGAAGCCCAGGTCATTTTCAGCATCTTTGGAACGCTGAAAGCATAAGAAAAATATTTATACTTTTCTAAAAAGAATTCTTTAAGAGCCCTGAGGGGCCAAAGTAGCACTGGCAACAAAATTACCTTAGAAGCAACTAAGCAGAGTAAATGTGCCACATATCATTGATGGGGAGGCAAATTCCTCGCTTTCCAGCTGCGATTCTAGATCGATGGCGAAGGTATCCTGCTCCTCCTTGTTATTGCAATCAAAGGGATGTGAAAAATCCCTGGAAATACAACAAAATCTATAAGAAACAATCTAAAAGCAAATGACACAAGTCTTGTCGGAATAAAATTCTTCATAGAATAACTTGGCTTGTATAGATAATGAAATAAGCGTTACCTTTTGATGTCTTGCGTAAGCAGCGGACAAAACAATGTATTACAAGCTATTTAATTATCATCATCAATAAGAAAGTTTATATATATATATATAATTGTGACAATTATATAAAGTTATAGGGAGAGGGGGGCACCTTTGAACAATCTAAATATTTTCCTTAAAAAAAATTTAACATTCTTCCCATAGATTGGAACATGTTAATATTGCTTCAATGTAATAAAATAGCTTTAGCTACACCATTTCACATGCACCATTTTGTTTGAGCAAAGTATGTACTTTTTCCTCTCTTGAATCTAAACTTGAAAAAGTAAAGTTGTAAGGATTTTATTGAAAAACTTGCATTCTCATGACTCTAAAAACAATTTCATATTAAAAGATAGGTTTTAGTCTATAACTTATAAGTTCTGTTTTGTTTATATTCTTAAACCTACTTGAGTAAATTGCTCTTATACTGAACTCCATGTGATGGGGCACCTTTGAACAGACAAGTTGGGGCACCATTGAACAAATGAAAAAATAGTTATAAATGCATCTATAAATATTTTTGGAGTAGATTTAAAAAGAAAATTTTTAAATTAGTGTCTTAGTTTTTATAAGAGTCTTTTTTAATCTTAAAATTTTACTCACATAGAAATATTAATTTAATTATTACTGTTTATAATTTTTCCTGTAGAAAAAATATTTGTACCTCTAGTTTTCGATGGTTTACAAGTGAATGATTTTGTTTTGGTTCAATTTCCAACAAAAAAAACGGTTTTACATTACGTTGGACAAATTGAAATGCAGTTGCAAGATAGAACTGAGTTTCATGTTAGGTTCCTTCGGAAAAAGGGAATAATAAATATTATTTTAGAGGCATCTGATGTCAGTATTGTAGATTTTGAGGATATAGTTAAAAAATTGCCACAACCAAGAATTTCTGGAGGTACCCTACGTGCGGTATCAACTCTTAGTTTTGATGTCAATTTTGATGCTTATAAATTTGGTTGATAGTAATTTCAGTATATAAATGTTAATTTTTTTGTGTTTGTTCAAAGGTGCCCCTGTATGTAAATTTGGCGAATAAATGTTTTAATATTTATTCTTATTGAAGGCCTTTGGCCTTCTAAAGTTGTTTTAATGTCTTTTCTGGCGCATAATATCCTGATGTGGATCATGTGCCATAAAAAATCAATCAATCAATCATTTTATTCTTATTGTTTTAATACTCTCAGGTGTGTGATTTTTGATAAAATTCTTCATATTTTTCATTTTTTTTTGTGTTTGTTCAAAGGTGCCCCAGGCCTGTTCAAAGGTGCCCCTATATGGGGCAGGTTTGAACAAAAGTACTTCAAATTTTTAAAGCTATATTCCTATTTAAATTAATTAGTAAATATTTTGTTTTTGATTTATATGATGAAGAAATGCATTATTTTTTATTATAAACACTTAAAACAGTAATAATCATAATTTGTATAAGAAATATGTTGATTTTCCAAAAAATTGTTCAAAGGTGCCCCCCTCTCCCCTACAATAATTGACCGGACACCAAGGTGTGATGCTTCAACTTGATGCCTCTTGAAGTGCTCGAGACCTGTGGGCATCTTGTGGAGGTCTCACTGGTAGTTTGGGCGGCCCCAATTTGACGACTGGTTGTTGTCGACGGTGGGTAGAGCCACGTCGCTGCTGTCCTCGATGAGTTATTGGTCTTGTTTGGCATAGAATGGCCTAATCTGGCTCTTGTGCCATAAAAATCTATCCAACCAACCGTCCTCGATGAGTAGAGGAAGGTTGATGACGTTGCATTGACCTTTTAAAGTCCAAACAGTCTTTCATCAGATGTCCCTGCCGTCCGCAAAAAAGACCTGGGGTGGGAGGGCTGAAACTGTCTCCTGGGCTGTTGAGGTGCAGTGCCACGTCCTTGTGAGGACACGGAGGCCTGCGGGGCGGATCTTCGAAGTTCTTCCACGGTCTCACGCAGAGCGTGAATCTCGGCTTGGAGACTAGACTGGGGCCCAGAGACGTTCACAGCATCCTCTACCAGGATGCCCTGTAGGGTATGGGCTCGATCCACAGCTGCATCAAAGTCCTGGATTCCACTTTCCAAGACCTTGAGGCGGAGCTCTGATGGTAGAGCAGTGATTAATTTAATGAATTTAATTGAATTCAAAGAGGGTAGATCAGTGATATCCGAATGAACTCGCTGCACAAGAACACCGATTCAGTGAGCCAGGTTCTTCACCGTCTCAGTAGGAAGCATGTGTAGAGAGTTCAGAGCCTGTATGGAAGAGGCATTTGAGGGAGTAGAGAAGAAGGACCCGAGTTCGCTGAGAAGAACCTCGGGATCAGAAATTCGTTTTAAGCTCGGTGAGTCTATGTAATATTTGAGGGCTGCTCCTGACAGCTTGTGCTTTAGGAAGGCCAAAGCCTCTGTCTCGGTGTAATGATTTAGATCAACAACAAATTGAAGCAACGGGCGTTTCTGTATCCTCTTTCTCCCGAATGGTATGTAAAATAGTCGTGCAGAGAAAAGTTTTTCCACCTGCAGATCCATCTAAGGAAAAAACACTTGGAAAAATCTTCATCATCGTTATATACTGCCGACAATAGTCTCGAAAACCTCGTAGACTAGGCTTCCAAAGCAGCATTTGTAACAGAGCTCCATCTCTAATCCCAAGGACCAGCCGATCCCTGATAAGGGCTTCTTCCTGCTCATCAAAGTTACAAGTAGACGCTACGGTTTTAAGCTCTGTAAGGTAGCTGACCACCTGGGAGCAAGAGAAGAACCTCCATCACTCAAACATTTATTCGAGAGCTGCAGTGCGCGTCGAACTTTCCATATAACCTATCGTAATACCCATTTTGGCCCGCATATCTAGCTTCTTTTTCTTAGCCACCCCAACATAAGCAACACAACCAAAATCCTTTAGTTGATTTACCGACGGTTTGTTGCTGCTATACAGTTCAAATGGGGTTTTCTCCCTTTTTAGGCAAATCGGTTTCTTACGTATACAATGCAAAATAAATCTTTTACCCAAAATTTGTTATTCAAAGCAGTTGGATTCGTTTGCGCCATCAACATGCGCATTCTTGCGCTGAAGTCGTAAGGAGTCGGGTGGTCGTTGTTTACTCCTTTACGGCGCACCAAAGAGAAAAAATTCTCCAGGGCATCTTGAGTGAATCTGCTCATCAGAACAAATGGCACTGTTGTCAGCAATTCAGGAACTAATTGCCTAAATGCAGAAAGAGTGAGGAGCCACCCCTAAACACATGGGAAGGTGATTTTTCTGGAAGTCACAAATTGAGTTTGAAACTCTATAGACTTTCCAAATTCAGAAAATCTCTTCCATGCCTCGACATTTGGAGATGTCTTGGTTACAGCAGAGAGAAGTCGGTTGGGGCAGCTGATCTTCCTTCTGTTGACACTGTCAAACATGTCGTTGCACATGTCGCAGAATTCTGCAGTGCTGCTCCCACTTGATGGCAAAGCTCCAACAGATGTCATGAAGCAGAGTTGTGCGCCTACACTACGGCTTAAAACCTGCGCAGCCAACCCAAGATTCATGGAGCTTAGTCAATCTACCTCCATGTGCCTACGAGTTACAAGGGTTCTATTTAATTTGTTTTTTATTAATAAGGCCGAACGGGGGAAAGTAGAGGAAATTATTTCATAATTCTTGGGGGCAATTTTGATGAGACCGTCAGTGTGGTAAGGTTCATTTAAAGAGATGAGAGTAAAATCGAAGGAGACGGCGTCCTGCTGCAACAGGAGCGCCGCCGTCCGGGTGTGTCCTATGTTGAGATGGTAAAAAAGGGACTTAGTGTTATCTATTAATTTTGTATTAGTTCCCATAGTTGGTGTTGTTGATAATGCGTGTAAGTTCAATTTTGAGGCAGTTGCAGCTGCCGTCACCAATAGCCGAATGATTAATGGGTAATTTTGTTTTGCTATTTTTCTGCTCTTCATTTAATCTTACGTTGTATCTGATGCAATTTATACAGGTAGAATTGTTCTTACAATTTAGGAAAGTGTGATCTTTAGAGGTGCAGTTTGAACAGACGGTATCAGCAGTACAATTTTTTGATACGTGGCCGAACGCCATACATTTATAACATTGTTTTAGAGAGAAATCTTCCCGGAACCTCAGATGTTCCCACCCAATCCAAAGTTTTTCAAATTTACAAATCGCTTCCCACTGGGAAGGATGAAACTCCACTACTACACCTTCGGATTTATCCTTGTTAGAATGTCGCCACTCTGGGGAAAACGGAGAAGTGTTTTTCATCACAATCAGGGTCATTTGATTTAAGTTCTTCTATGATACTATCTAGGATTTGATCGTCAGTAAGACCACCCAAATGATTCAAGATTTTGATTTTAGGATTCCGGAGTTTTCGAGAAGTACAAGTTAGGTTTTTATGATTTTCTTTGATTTCCTTCTTTATAAAACAGACGAGTTGTAAACTAACTCCCTCAGGAGATGCGGACTCAATCATCAAGTATAATTTTTCCTCGATTGAATTTTAGCACTACAATTTTCTATAACCCAATTAATAACCCTTTTTTCTCTGGGTATAATTGTCTCTCTTGGCGCACTATGATCAATATTGATTCATGCGCCATAAAACAATAATCAAACCAAACCACAATCCTGCTTTATAAATCAGACCAGTTCTAAACTAACTCCCTCAGGAGATGCTGACTCAATCACTACAATTTTCTATAACCCAATTAATAACCCTTTTTTCTCTGGGTATAATTATATATATTTGTTCGCCTTCATAATTCTCAGGTCATCAATATTTCGCAAATCCACAATCATTTTCTTACTGACCATCAAATTCAATTTTTCTATGACGGAAAACATAGAACTTTTTCCATCGTTATAAATGCTGGCACCCAAATATGAGGCAATTTCTGCAACGTTTCTTCCACATCCAACAATATTTGGACGGAAATTCAAATTAGAGTTCAAACATTCGTTAGGGTTCTGTGTCTTCCCACCTATACACTTTTTAAGAAGCGAAAGGTTGGTAAAGATCCTTAAACACAGGTTTGATAACCTCCAAGATGGCTTTTGGTGTAGGGTTCTTATGGGTGTAGGAAGAATTGGTTACAACAGCACGGTTATACTTGCACCACGAACCCTCCCCTTTAGGACAGAACCAATGCATAGGTTCTCCATCTGAGCTACCCGAGTGCGCACAGGTAGCAGTTCGCATCTTTGTAGGGTCGTCTGTTCTGGCGAATTACATTACCATATTATGTGGCAAGTTAATTAGTTCACCAGTAAGTCTTCCTTTCCCTCCTATGGTTTTGCCGTTTGAGAGTTTCTTGGATCCCCATGAACTTTTTAGTTTTCGCAGCATGCTGCCCATCCTCTTCTGCACGTGTCCAACGCATTCAGTTTTCTGCAGCACGACATCTTTTCCATACGGATATTCACAGACAAATACCATGTGTCGTGCTTTTGTTGGGATCGCAGAAATATCTTCTTTATCCCGTCCCCTTCCATCTTTCCTGCTGAGCCGGAATGATTCTAAGAGCAGGCGTGACGATGGGTTGCTTTCCACTTTAAATACTGGGGTCCAAATTTTTGACATTTATATCCAAATTTTGACCAATTAACTCCAAGTCAATTGCCATGCCAGACTCAGCTCCAAGTCTGGTGCATTGGTGCAACACCAATTAGAGATGTTTGTCCCCTCATTTTCGACTCCTTTTAGCTCCTTAAGTTGTTGTTTTTCTCTCTGGAACTCGTGCTCCCTTTTCTCCACGACAAAATGCTGCATCGTGCTGCTGCTGATTTTCGTTTAACTCTTTCATGGGAGTAGGGGTTTTATAAACTCTTTCGATAATTCTAAAGGCCCTAATATTGGCCTTGTGCCAAAAAAAATCCAACCAACCTACACGGCTTGTTTTGCTTACAATTTTTCATGCTCTGCAAGCTGTGCAGGACATGAAAAAAAGGAAAGACGTCTACTTCAAATTATACGTTTCCCGCTTACCCTTCGTTAGTTGGGAGGACACAAGACGAGAAAGACTTGTTGTGCAGTAGTGAAAGTTAACATCCTTTTTAACCAAAAGTAAATCGACGTTTTGATCTTTCCTTTCATTCGTAACAAATAAAGGAAAAATCTTCAGTTCATCCTCGAAGGAGTAAGTATTGATAGAAATATTAGGGTTTTTCCCCCAAATTTTTTAGAGTCTTCTGTATTTACGGGAAAATCAATCTCCGAAAAATTCAGAGGATCTTTTAAATGTAAGTAATTTGTAATTCTAGAGAGGGATTTTCCTTTGCGGGAAACAATCTAATTTGATTGAGTCTAGGACATTTGCTAAGATCGCCCATCTAAAACATTCATCATGGGTGTTCTTAACATTCACTACTGCACGTTTTGATTTAATAGAATTGGGAAGCTTTAGGTAACAAGCTACTCTAAAAGGTAAGTACTTTGTCTGAGGACTAGCTGAACAATCTCCTCCAAGGCCCATCCTGAGTCATTAGTTTCAAAATCTTCAATCTTTCAAAAGTTTTTCGGTTGCAGAACCAAATGTGTTTTCAATTTCGTCCACTCTCGGTAGAATTAAATTTTTTTGTTTTGAATGAACAGCTTTTTTCACTGTGTCCCCATTTCTATCTCTTTCCTATTATTGCACATTAGCGTGAAATTCACTTTAAGCTGCTCTTGGGAAAGAGCGACTTCCGAATGGGTTCTCCCTAATGGTTCCACTTCCTTCATAAACAGTTTTATGCCCATTTTTGCGCTGAGATTTGGGAAACTCCACGTTGACACAGTATTATCCAAAGCACTGGCTTCTTTTAGCTTCCTTCCTCTTTTTGCAGCAGTCGAAGTCGATGGACCAGTGTTAACATCAACGGGAATAGCAGAAGACGATGGAGCAGCAGTTGAGAAATTTTTTGATCAACCCAAGGGTTGTAAGAGACAACCCACCTGTTATCAATAGGGTACTTCCTTACTTGTACGGGTTCAACAACCCTTCTACGGTACTACTGTCCTCCCTTTGGAAAATTTTTGATACACTGACCTTCTCTCATGCATGGGGAATTAGAATTTAGCGTGTCACAGGGGCCGTCAATTAGACACTTGGTAACAATTTCAAAGAGTCAAGGTTCTATTACAGGGTCAGGCAATTCAGCACTTAGTCTGTCATCTTTAGTTCTGATTTTACACTCAGGATCTAAAGTGAGTAGAATGTGAGCATGGGGCAAACGTCTCTTTTGAAATTAAATTACGTAAATGTAGGATAACACTTTGCCAAACAGATTATTTTTAGAAATCACTTAAGAATTCTTTCAACTTTATATGGAACACACGAACAACAATATCAGGTCGATTTTCTAGGCGCTGATAATGCTCCAGGCAAAGATGGGTTGCAAGTAAAAAAAAAGAGTTCTGGCTTTCCAAATCTACGAACCATTGCAGTTGCATTCTGATAATTTTGCTGCATATGGCGAGGACTACCATGAAATGATGATGTTAAACTTATCAGTTTCCCCGAGCGCATGTTTTGATTCTGATAAAACAATAATTCGATGATAAAACAATAATTTCTCATCTTGAAGCTGAATGACAAACAAAACTTAACTATACAACTTCGTTTCGGCGTCTTGAAGTTTCATGAATTATACCCTGTAGAATATTTACTTCGGTATAATCGAGTTCGAGAATTAATGTCTAAAGAAAAACCATCATTTATAGTGCGAGGAAACATCTTCTGTAGAATAACTTTGGAGTTGTTCACTGTCACAAGGAGTTCATTGTTTGCAATGAAGCCCGTTCCACTCATGTCCGGCACTATACACACAAATTTTTCAAAAAATTGGGCATATCCCTCCTCCGTCATAACCACACCGTTGTTGATTGTGGTTATCTCAGCCTCGCGATGAATCAGTGTTTTATTAACTGATTCATGAACAATTTCACTAACGAAAAGGTCGTCGGTAACTCTACAAGTCGCGACGACACGTTCCACAGTGGAATTGTTAGCGATGCGAGGCTTAATAACCGCACATGGACGATGTGGTAATGAAGGAGGAGATGTCGCTGGAGAAACTGTAGGAGATGGTACAGGAGATGACGCAGGAGATATCACAGGAGAAACCGAAATTCTCCGTCTTGCCGAAGGAATTGTTGTGAATACAACTTCACAATCTGAATCGTAATCTGCTTCTCGCTTTGGCATGATGAACTATTATGTAAAGTTAGAGGTTCTACACTAATATATAAAGTCAACACTATGACATCACTGAAATCCTATCAGAATCACCTTACTCCAACCAACCTGGGAAGAGTTAGCGAGAAGTGAACCTAGTATTGGTCAACCCCAATGACATCACTAAAATCCTATCAGAATCACCTTACTCCAACCAACCTGGGAAGAGTTAGCGAGAAGTGAATCTAGTATTGGTCAACCCCAATGACATCACTAAAATCCTATCAGAAGGATCATACACAAACTATTCAGAAAAGAGTCGATAGGAACTAATCTATCATGTACAATTATGTGTTATTAACATGTATTATTAAGAAACAATAATCAACAAACAAACAAAACTTGACTATACTACTTCATTTCGAAGTCTAATAGTGTTATTAATTATACCTTGCAAAATCTCCACTTCAGTGTAATCAAAAAATTAGGCATACCCCTCCGCCGTCATAACCACACCGTCGTAGATTGAGGTTATCTCAGCCCCGCGATGAATCATTGTTTTACCAACTGATTGATGATTAATTTCACTAATGAAAAGGTTGTCAGTAATTCTATAACTGACGACACTTTCCACAGTGGAGTTGTTAATGATGCGAGGCTTAATAACCGCACATGGACGATACGATGAGGGAGGAGATGCCAAAATTCTCCGTTTTGCAGAACGAATTGTCGAGAATACAAATCTACAATCCGAATCGGAGTTTGCTTTTGCTTCCCCGTGATGGAATATTATGTAAAGTTAGAGGTTCTACACTAATATATATATATGTCAGCGCTTTGACATCACTGAAATCCTATCAGAATCACCCTACTCCAACCATCCTGAGAAATTAGAACTGAACCTAGTATTGGCCAACCCCCATGACATCACTAAAATCTTATCAGAATCGCCATACACGAACTACTCAGAAAAGAGTTGATAGGAACTAATCTGTCCTATATACAAGTACTAGCCAACCCCCCTCTCCCCCTTAAGGGGCTGCAAGGGAGTGATCCCTCACATGCTTTTCGCAAGTTTTCTCCGCCCTTTGTACCATTCATCCTGTTCGAATTACTTTATTGTTCAATTTCAGTTGCACGTTTGTTGCTGGTTAACTATAACTTAATTCTGTGATTTCTAGTTAAATGACTTAATTTTTATTTCAGTTTAGCGATTTCATTATATTTGAAACTAAATTTCACAAACTTACTCAACTCTATGAAAATACCTAAACACTATATTATAAACATGTTCCTGTAAATAAAAATGTTGCATCTCCTGTAAGAACTTGGCTGAAATATAAAGAACTTGAATAAAATCCCTAACTTTTCATTTGAGTCATGAAATACACAAATTTTAAAAAATTACATTTATTATGAAATAAACAAACAATCAAACAAAACTTGACTATACTACTTCATTTCGAAGTCTTAAAGTGTTATGAATTATACCCTGCAAAATACCTACTTCAGTATAATAAAGTTCGAAAATTAATGTCTCTAAGGAAAAACCATCATTTATCGTGCGAGGACACATCTTCTGCAGAGTAACTTTGGAGTTATTTACTGTCACAAGGACTTCATTGTTCACAATGAAGCCCGTTCCATTCATGTCCGGCACTATATTCAGAAATTTATAAAAAAAATTGGGCATACCCTCCTCCGTCATGGCCACACCGTCGTTGGTTGTGGTTATCTCAGCCTCGCGATGAATCAGTTTTTTTATTAACTGATTCATGAACAATTTCACTAATGAAAAGGTCGTCGGTAATTCTATAAGTGATGACGACACGTTCCACAGTGGAGTTGTTTACGATGCAAGGCTTAATAACCGCACATGGACGATGCGGTAATGAAGGAGAAGATGCCGCAGGAGATACCGCAGGATATGTCACAGGAGATGCCGAAATTATCAGTCTTGCAGAAGGAATTGTTGTGAATACAACTTCGCAATCTGAATCATAATCTGCTTCTCGCTTTCCCATGATGAACTAATATGTAAAGTTAGAGGTTCTACACTTTATGTCAACGCTATGACATCACTGAAATCCTATCAGAATCACCCTACTCCAACCATCCTGGGAAGAGTTAACGAGTTGAAAAATATATTAAAAACTCCATTAAATCATACTGGCAAAATACATGGGACCAAGAACATGAAAATAAATTGCATTCTATTAAACCTTCTGTGACTGGCTTCCCTGAAACTAAATTGAAAAGGTATTTGGTGGTGAAGTCGTGGATATTTTCAGATTCCAATAAATCAGAAGGATTTGATAACATCAAATTTATTCGAATAACAACATGTAAATATTTTAATACCAAAATAAAGTAGCTAGCAAAAACGGAAACTAAGAGTCTGCTGAGTAGTAGAAAGAATCTCGATCAGTGGCTGCCTTATATTCGTGCCAACCAGAGGAAGTAGCAGCGAACAGACGCAGTGACACCGCAAGGTGAACTCGAACACTCATAGTCATCATAGATTTAGCCTGAGAACATACACGTCTAGGGCATCAGGTGTGGATGCCATACTAGGGTAAGGAACGTTCTTTTAAAAAAAAAATATGCAACTTACCAACTAAAATAGTCAACAAAATCAAAGCACTAAATTAGTGTAAAAAATTAAATGATAAATTAATACTAAAATTTTTTTCAACAAGAAAAATTACTGCTATTTGTATATCCAAACAGCGTTCTAATTTCGCCACTTGTTGAGTGCAGGGACCTGGGGGTATATTTATATTTTAACTTTTACTTATTGATGTATAGAGTACATCAGACAAAGGCTTTTGCTAACTTATAATTATTTCATGTCTTGGGTTTGGCGCAAAATGCTCTTATGTGGGCCATGCGCCATAAGAAGTCAATCAACCAACCTGGGGGTATATTTGCTTTCGCATGTAATTCAAAGCCCGATTTCCTCAAGGCTGGTCTGCGTCTATCTTTCATGGCGTTGTAAGAACTCTTGTCATCCTTTTGATAAACCAGAGCATTCTCTATTGCCATTGCACAACACAAGTTATGCTCCTCTCGAGGTACAGTTAAAACAGACCTTTTATCTAGCCTATCGAGTTCTACGTTGCTTGAGGTCTTACCTCCACCGCCTATCTCCGGTCGCCGTCGTATGGTGATGATGTTGAACTGAAATCCTTGATCCACACAAGCATATTTCGTCTTTAGATTGAAGAACTTTTTCAACCTCTGCCATTACTCTGTCAGGGGTAAATTCAGATACTCGCATGAGTTCAGTTGAGATGGCCCTGTCCAAACCATCAGTCTGATCAGATCATGGGGGTTCAGACCAACAGTCGCTTCCCTTATAAGACATTCAAGTAGTCGATGGATGATTTCCACAGTTGCATGGATGGGGTTTCTTCTAAAAATTCTCTGGCAGTCTTTCTGTTGAAGTCCCCCCTGTGCCTTCATCAAAATCTTCATCATGGGATCTATGTATAATCTAGAAATACCGAAACAAAAAAAATATGTTTGTATATATACATCTATTATAAAGTTAAATAGATATTACTTGAATGAATGATAATAGAAAAATGTAAGCATGAAAAATAATAATTACATCATCGTCTGTTTCCAAAAGCTCCTGTGTGCAGGGACCAACCATAATCAACTTTGAAAAACCATAAAATCCAAAATGTAATGGAAACATAACAAAAAACAATCAAGTTAGTCCAAAATTTAAAAAAAATTGCGTCATCGTCTGCTTCTTAAAATTTCGATGAAGATCCATCGAACATCTAAAAAATAAATAAAAGTAAATATTGTCTAAACACTATAATGTAAAATATCTTAAATAAAACCTGGCTTAGTAATACCCAACCCAAATAATATTCATTTGTAAAAATCAAACTTTGCATTTTCAAAATATAAAGGAGATGCGAATAGTACTAAACAAAATACATTGGGTATTTGTAAAAATGACGATGTATTGTGTATGTTTATTCAATCATTTTTATAACAAAAATAGTATTTTAATTTTTCTTGGGACAGTTCATTATTCAGTTCTTCAAGTTCATGGTACAATTTTTCAATCTCCCATTTACTCAGCACAAGAAATGTACTTTTCAATCCAAAATTTCCTTTTTTTAAGGAAAACATGTTCTGGAGAATCGTCTGATTATCGATAATGCACACCAAAACCTCGTTGTTGGCTACGTACCCACCGTCTTTAAAGGCAACGTCGAATGCCCTAAATTTACTGATGAATTCGGCCCACGTCTTTCTACACATGGTGACTCCTTGTATTGTTGCACGGGTACCCTCGTAACGGCGAAGGTGAATTCTCAGTTTCTGACCTCGGCATTTTCAAAATATAAAGGAGATGCGAATAGTACTAAACAAAATACATTGGGTATTTGTAAAAATGACGATGTATTGTGTATGTTTATTCAATCATTTTTATAACAAAAATAGTATTTTAATTTTTCTTGGGACAGTTCATTATTCAGTTCTTCAAGTTCATGGTACAATTTTTCAATCTCCCATTTACTCAGCACAAGAAATGTACTTTTCAATCCAAAATTTCCTTTTTTAAAGGAAAACATGTTCTGGAGAATCGTCTGATTATCGATAATGCACACCAAAACCTCGTTGTTGGCTACATACCCACCGTCTTTAAAGGCAACGTCGAATGCCCTAAATTTACTGATGAATTCGGCCCACGTCTTTCTACACATGGTGACTCCTTGTATTGTTGCACGGGTACCCTCGTAACGGCGAAGGTGAATTCTCAGTTTCTGACCTCGGCATTTTCAAAATATAAAGGAGATGCGAATAGTACTAAACAAAATACATTGGGTATTTGTAAAAATGACGATGTATTGTGTATGTTTATTCAATCATTTTTATAACAAAAATAGTATTTTAATTTTTCTTGGGACAGTTCATTATCCAGTTCTTAAAGTTCATGGTACAATTTTTCAATCTCCCATTTACTCAGCACAAGAAATGTACTTTTCAATCCAAAATTTCCTTTTTTAAAGGAAAACATGTTCTGCATGCCTGATTCTCAAGAATGCACACCAAAACCTCGTTGTTGACTACGTACCCACCGTCTTTAAAGGCAACGTCGAATGCCCTAAATTTACTGATGAATTCGGCCCACGTCTTTCTACACATGGTGACTCCTTGTATTGTTGCACGGGTACCCTCGTAACGGCGAAGGTGAATTCTCAGTTTCTGACCTCGGCATTTTCAAAATATAAAGGAGATGCGAATAGTACTAAACAAAATACATTGGGTATTTGTAAAAATGACGATGTATTGTGTATGTTTATTCAATCATTTTTATAACAAAAATAGTATTTTAATTTTTCTTGGGACAGTTCATTATTCAGTTCTTCAAGTTCATGGTACAATTTTTCAATCTCCCATTTACTCAGCACAAGAAATGTACTTTTCAATCCAAAATTTCCTTTTTTAAAGGAAAACATGTTCTGGAGAATCGTCTGATTATCGATAATGCACACCAAAACCTCGTTGTTGGCTACGTACCCACCGTCTTTAAAGGCAACGTCGAATGCCCTAAATTTACTGATGAATTCGGCCCACGTCTTTCTACACATGGTGACTCCTTGTATTGTTGCACGGGTACCCTCGTAACGGCGAAGGTGAATTCTCAGTTTCTGACCTCGGCATTTTCAAAATATAAAGGAGATGCGAATAGTACTAAACAAAATACATTGGGTATTTGTAAAAATGACGATGTATTGTGTATGTTTATTCAATCATTTTTATAACAAAAATAGTATTTTAATTTTTCTTGGGACAGTTCATTATCCAGTTCTTAAAGTTCATGGTACAATTTTTCAATCTCCCATTTACTCAGCACAAGAAATGTACTTTTCAATCCAAAATTTCCTTTTTTAAAGGAAAACATGTTCTGCATGCCTGATTCTCAAGAATGCACACCAAAACCTCGTTGTTGACTACGTACCCACCGTCTTTAAAGGCAACGTCGAATGCCCTAAATTTACTGATGAATTCGGCCCACGTCTTTCTACACATGGTGACTCCTTGTATTGTTGCACGGGTACCCTCGTAACGGCGAAGGTGAATTCTCAGTTTCTGACCTCGGCATTTTCAAAATATAAAGGAGATGCGAATATTACTGAACAAAATACATTGGGTATTTGTAAAAATGACGATGTATTGTGTATGTTTATTCAATCATTTTTATAACAAAAATAGTATTTTAATTTTTCTTGGGACAGTTCATTATTCAGTTCTTCAAGTTCATGGTACAATTTTTCAATCTCCCATTTACTCAGCACAAGAAATGTACTTTTCAATCCAAAATTTCCTTTTTTAAAGGAAAACATGTTCTGCATGCCTGATTCTCAAGAATGCACACCAAAACCTCGTTGTTGACTACGTACCCACCGTCTTTAAAGGCAACGTCGAATGCCCTAAATTTACTGATGAATTCAGCCCACGTCTTTCTACACATGGTGACTCCTTGTATTGTTGCACGGGTGCCCTTGTAACGGCGAAGGTAAATTCTCAGTTTCTGACCTCGGTGAGACGCTATACTCACACAAAGTTCAGGCGTTGTCCCACGTATTGAGAGTGTGGAACTCTTCTCTACTGGTAGAGGGCTGGGGCTTGTGCGCGCTTGCCACTTTATCAAAGCGGCGGCGTCTTGGCTCATCAGGCTGAGGAATATTGTACTCCTCGACCGGCAGGTCTTTGGAGAACCACGAAAGAGTAGGAGCATTTTCCTTACTTAAACGTCTTTTCAAACTCATTTTTTTCGTTAAAAGAGAAAAATTACAAGCAACTTGTATGAAGAAAATCCAGAAAACTTTATAATAGGTTTTCTCCTGGACCAATCAGGTTTGCACTTTTTGGAGGTGCGTCCGAAGCAGCCGCAGTTACAGCACTGCATCGGACGCAGGAACTCCCTGAAGTTGGCGACTTGCCATCCTACGCAGATCTTTTTGTAGTCCCTCTGTGCTCTGGACAGTCCCGGATGTAGCTCCACGATGACGTTAGTGTGGTCCTTCCTTTCTTGCGATTCACCACTCTATCGCCGTCGTAGATGGGATTGTGCTTGATTAGGGCGTGCACCACCTCCGCATCCTCCGTTCCGCTGTGCAGGTCATAAATGATAATTTGTGGCCTTCTTTTCACTGCCTGCACCACCTCCAGTGCTTCTTTGGCCTCCTCCGTGCCGTCTATTTTTTCAGTAACTTTTCAATCTCTGCTTGGTCTGCGGCCTTGACCAAAGCCCTCCTCCCTTAACTTCTTTTGAGTTGATAATTCTGATGTCCTCGCAGGGATATGGTCCTGCAGGATCTGCTGTGGCTTCTCTCCTTTTGGGGTAGAGTAGGCCCACCGCTGGGGGTCTTCTCTCTCTCTCTTCTGTTTTGTCGACATTGTTGCCTTTGCAGCAGCCTCTGCGTAGGTCCGCTGCGCAGTTTCAACTTCGGTCTTGGGTCTTTCTTTCTTAATCCCGATCTCCCTTTGCATCTTACCTCTGTTAGGTGATTTATCTTTCTATTTGTAGCATTATTTCTATATTATAATCCTTTTTAGTCTTGCACAATGGTAGCATTCCCTTATTATTTCACTTTGCCGCTATTCCCAATCGAAAATATCGGTTATTTGGTAATTTTTGAATTGCTCTTGGTTTTCACGAAAGTAATAAACTGGTATCTTCTTTCAGAGAAACTCTAAAAAAGCTTTCTTCCAAGACTACCAACATACACCACTATCAATCCAACTCGCATTTACACTCAAAACACAAACCTCTAATCGCAATACAAAGTCACAAAGACATAAAAAAATAAAAACAAAGATGGAATAGAGTGGAAGTAAAAGGTAATAACATATACTCTCTAACGAAAAATCACTAAAAAATCAAGTCTGAGGCTAAGTTGATAGCATAAACACTGAATATTTAAGCTGGTAAGATCGGTAAATTTTTTAAAGAAGTATGGATCTTCAATAACCCTTAATGAGCTCGTCGAGTTGATAAAAAAGTGCACCAAATTTTCTACAAGTTGTGTCCCCGGAAACGTAATCTTTCTTCATTTTTTGACACATTGCTGTTGTAGTTGTTTTTCGCACTTATACACTTTGTATTCGTATAGACTGCTTTGTCCGTGACGTCTTTTGAGGCGACTAACAAAATTGGAGTTGCAGCTATTGTATCCTTTTGTTTTGGACACATCTGGATAGCACTTCATACATAATCCAGTAATTTTGGTCTCTGTACTTTCTTGAGGGACTATTTAAAAAACGTCTCATCTATCAGAGTCGGGCGTCTTGGCGCGACCCCCTTGATCGTTTTATTTTCCACACTTGCACTATTAGGTTCTTCTTTATTTTTACGCCATAGGTTGGAATGGGGGTACCATTAGCAGCATATAATTGGTAGCTTCAGGTAGTTGTGTCAGTCTTGGACGGAGGGATTATTGATATGTCTGCTCCGCTATCCACCAAGAATTCCCTCCCTTATGTTTGTCTCGTACAAATAGGCGGAAAGTGCGGTCAGGCGGAGTGTTGACAGTAAGGCTAACCGTCGACTCTTCTGCCCGAAGGGGTTTTCGGAATTCCAGTTGCAGGGTGGTGTGCATTCTTTCGGCCGGCATCTTGCACCGAACCGAAAATGCTAGAAGCACATTTTTCCTGCTGGGTCGTATCGCTTGCGGGAGCTGCTGCGGTTTCCTCTTCTATTGCTTGGTGTGGGTGAACGGTGGCTGCTTCTTGGTTGCCTGGAAAATGGAGCAACCTGAAATTCCAGCGACGATATCTTCGTCAGGAATTCTTCCACCTGCGGGCTTGGGGCCGAGACTGCAGCCAAATCCGAAGTCCGTGACGAATTTTCCGCTATCTTGTCTGCCATCACCGCCAGCTTGTCCAAGGACTCTTCGCTCACGACGATGACGTTTTTGATCGTCGCCGGCATCTTATCCAGCCACAATGTCCGGACGACTTTATGATACAATTGGCCATGCAAACAGTAACAATATGGGGGAGGTTTTTTTTGGGCCCCCATTGAAGCAAACGCTAATCCGGAGTTATATTCACGGATCCGTTGACGTTAGTTTTTGGAATCCGGAGTATCATCGGTAAGCAGATACACCATCAGTTATGGAGCATCGCCCAACTGTGGTAACACAACTTTACCATCATGGTAACATCGGGGGAATTTCTTGGAAAAATTTCGTTCAGCATTAAAGAAAAACGCGCCACAAAAATCACATTCCTCACTATCGGCCGTATTCTGAAGCCTCTGGCAACCTGTGATCAGGATCTCTTAGCACAAATCAGCTTGATTTGGTATTCCGAAGCACCATGAATCAGTTGACCACTGTGTGTCAAGTAATCACCGCTCAAAGCATTGATCTAGGTTGGATCACCAATCAGAATCGAGTCTGTCTTCAGCTATGATTACGAAACAAAAACATGGCGTCGCCCGTCATAAGCTATCCCGGGAAATGCACTTCGTGTCAATATAATCTAAATTAGATTAGTATTTTAGAAATAAAATATTTTTGATTCACAGTATTTTTGAGGTGTGCGTTGTCGAGTCCAATATTTATTTAAATGATTATTTCTAGTAATTAAAATCTTTTTCTCTATTGTTTTATACTTAAACTTTCTCCCGCGACTTTCGCTCCGGTAGCTTGGTGTTAAAATACACGGATATCATACGAGTGGCCCGGGTTCGATTCCCGGCGGCCGATACAATTTTTGATTAAACTTATTAAGATTTCAATTTAATTTTATTCATCATGGCCATTTTTTTTTAAAGGTAGCTATTATTATTACAAAATTAAATTATTTACCGATCTAAGTACAAAACTGATTCAATATTTTAAGTTCCCAATGATTGCTTAATTTATTTTATCTTTTTACCTAATCTAAAGGTTAGTATATAGAACTCCAGAATTGTGTTAATTAAAAATAAAAGATTTTTTTTATTATTTTCTTTCAAATGCAAAAATAAAATATCATCAGCTAACTACGGTGCTTTATTTTTTTATTTATATTCAAATCTAAATTGGATTCCATGAAGCAAATTTCGGAAATGCGAATATTCTGATTACACGTGTTATGTTTATTTTCTTTAATTTGTATTACTCAAAACTTCAAGTTTCATATTCTTTCATTAATTTTTATTAAAAATCATTGACTTTTAAAGTACAATCCGAGTGCTTTTTATGTCGTACTTTTTCGCAAATTTCTTTCCTATCAAATTCATCAATATAAACGATCTCAACCAATCACGATTGAGCTTTTTTTATCGCCATCGGTTTCGCTTGTTCGCCAGCTCTGGTGTTTCTGATTCACTTTTATCAATTGATCCAGGTGCTCAGACTATCAAATTTTACAGATCAGGGCTTTGCTAGTATTTGTGAATCAATTGATCGGCTGTTCAAGTGATTTTAATCCAAAAGCACAGACTACGGGCGTAAGAGTTCCACAAAAGTGTTTGGCGATATCCTCACGAATGCAAACCCGTTTGGAGCTCCGGCGAGAGTCGCCTTCGCTTTTACGTTCACTACGTAATCGCGTTTTAATAGTTTCATTACTGCGCTCAGTTCTTAATTTAGAAATTGACTGCACATACACTTGGTTAATTACATCTATTTTTGGGTTGGAGTAATGAAGTAGTTTGGCCTCGGTTAATTAATTGTAGGTGGGGGTCATGAGTTTTTATACTATTCAGTGTTTCCAATTCTTTCACATCGTTACTAAGGAATCTTTCAATCATGGGTGGTGTATTCCTCATCAAAATCAACAGGTAATAGGCAGGGCATTCAGTAGGTTGGATCTATTCTCTAGGCAGGCAGTCGGCCAAATGATTGTCAGCACCTTTTACATGTTTAAAAGTGAAATTATATTCTCCCAACTCTAACTTTTGAGGTGAATAAGAATTACAGAGGTCCAGACAGGTTGTTGCTTGGCTAAATAGGTAATTTATTAAGAGCAGCTTTCAAGGCACATACATCGTGGACAACAAACACAGAAGCACTGATACATAGATTACTGTTGCCACACAGGGAAAGACTTACTTATTACGGTTATAGCAGTTAAGGCATTTAAGAAACTATGAGATTACTCTGTATTATTCAACACCCTCCCTTAATCTCATTTATAGACCACTAAGAGATCTCAAAATTAACAGTTTAGGTTTGGGCAAACTCTTAGTTAACATATCAGCTAACTGATCTTCAGTACTCACATACTCTAAATTAAAGTTATAGGTTTTGATCACATTTCTTAAGTATTTCTTAGTATTTAAGGTGTTTTAACCTACCGTTAGTACTCTCATTTAATACTGATTTTATTGCAGATTGATTATCTTCATAAATATTTACCTTAACACTTTTACCCAAGATCTCTTTAACAAACTCGTACAACAAAATCACATCCTGTACTGCCCTAGTCAAAGCCAAAATTTCAGCCTCAGTTGACGATAGAGCGATAGCTGTTTGTTTCTCAAAACACCACATAATAGGACATTCGTTGAACAAGATTATATAACCATAAATAGATTTTCTGTCTAAAGAATCTGAACCCCAATCTGCATCTACATAACAATTAAGCACATTATCATTCATTTATCAAATAGCAATTTTAACTCCATGGTTCCCTTTAGATAACGTAAAACTCTTTTTAGACCAATCCAAGCAGCTTCAGTTGGATTTTCTTTGCAGCTGACTAAACACATTAACAGAGAAAAGATATCAGGTCTCGTTAACATAGAAATATACAGTAAAGCACCAACTAATTCTCTATAAGGACCATTGAAAGGTTTACTTTCAACAAAAACTGAACTTGTTGCTTTAGGCAACAAGGGAGTATCACAAGGTTTACAATCAGTCATCCTGAATTTATCTAAACTTTCATTTTTTATAAGATTCCTGACTCAAATAAAGCTTATCACCATTATATTCCAAATTAATCCCAAGAAATTGATTAGCAACTTCATATTTTGACATTTCAAACTCTTTACTTAATATATTAATTACTACTTTTGCTTCTCCCTCATTAGTGCCCATGATTAATATATCATCTACATAAAGAATGACAAATATTTCACTATTACCCCCTTTTCTCACAAATACACACATTTCATTTTTAAGCTGACTGAATTTTAGATCTAGTATGAAGTCCTTAAACCTCTTATACCATTGTCTGGGTGCCTGTTTAAGACCATACAGACTTCTAAGGAGTTTACACACTTTACCACTACTGTCATCAAAACAGGGTGGTTGCTTCATGTATATAGTTTCCTCAAGTTCACCATTAAGGAAAGCCGTTTTAACATCCAGTGCAAAGGTTTTCATACCTTTTTGTTGAGCTATAGCAAGCATAGTTCGCAGTGATGGCATGCTCACTACTGGAGCATAGGTTTCATCATACTGACCCTGTTTTTGCTCAAAGCCCCTAATCACCAACCTAGCCTTATAGACTTGGTCTCTTTTTACCCGCAGCACCCAGCGGCAAGACAAAGTCTTTTCTTTAACTGGCAAGTCCACTAGCTCCCACACACGGTTCTTCCTCAGTGACTCCATTTCCTGATTCATTGCTTGGTTCCACAGTGTTTGGAAGGAAGTTTGCAGACATCTTCATATTGAACTATGTCAAGAGAAGCTACAGCTTCATAGACATAATAATCTTGAAAATGACCAGGCATCTGTAGATTTCTTCTAGGTCCAGTATCATCAGAGTTGACATCTTCATAATCATCAACTTCAGGAACACTGTCCTCAGGAACGATGGTATCTTGAACTTCACCCTCATCTTCAGATCCCGAGACGCTTTCCACAGTGTCGTTCTGGAATTCTTCATCCCTCCCTGTTTCTTCAGTCGTCAGGCTTTTCCTC
Organism: Tetragnatha versicolor; assembly: GCA_024610705.1. NCBI lineage: Eukaryota > Metazoa > Arthropoda > Arachnida > Araneae > Tetragnathidae > Tetragnatha > Tetragnatha versicolor. The sequence goes on along the minus strand of JANDEH010000013.1, from coordinate 24,456,479 downwards.
TCCTCATCAAACTTGACATTGCGAGACACTACGATTCTCCTAGGCAGTCTTTTCCTCAGCCATCGCAGCAAGCACGCCGTCGCCCATGTACGTAAGAAGAGTAGCGAAAGCCTTTTTGGAACTTTTAACCTCATCCGCCTTCGCTGGATCAGCCTCCTTCACCAAATAGTCCTCCAAGCCCTTCGCCGCAAAGATCGCCTCTACCCTTCGCTTCCAAAGCGCGAAATTCTTTCCCTGGAACGGCTCCACGTGTATACGCATGCTCTCCGCCATTTTAGGCCTAGTCAATCAATCAACCTGATTTACTACTACCTCTCAACAGCCTCGCTACCATCACTTTAAGCCACTGAGCTATAAAGCAAACTGGAGTGACTAGTTAGCGTGCCGAAACCGCATCACACCGCGGAAAGGATTTCTATCTTCTTTTCATTTTCCCAATCTGTTAGCACAGTTGTATGCACATAATGAAACGACCATTCTAATTTTTGCTCATAATAATTTAAAAAACAGGTATAGGCAGATTAAAAGGGGGAAATACTCTTCCAACTTTGCTTCCAGCTTGCCCCGATTGCTTGAGCAATCGCGGCAATTTAACCTTCCGCGCTGGCACGATCGGTTGCTTGTTATAGTATCGGAGGTTGTCACTCCAGTTTGTTTTATAGCTCAGTGCTTTAAGCACGTTGCGAGTTCAAATCCACCTAAAAACTCTATTTTTGGAAAATACTAATCAATAATTGGTTAAATATTTGATTACTAGACAATTTCTGTGAACAGAAAAAGTCCGAAATGAAAACAAAACTACCGTTGCCATTCCAGAAAAACTAAACTTTAAAAACAACTCAACTCCGCTAAAACGAAACTAAAATCAGCAGCAGTAGGAAAACAACTTAACCATGACGTCATAGTCAAAGCCCACTTAATTAGGGTCATAAATCATCCAATCAGGGGTGATTAACAAATGCCCTTATGTGGGCCATGTGCCATAAAAAGTTAATTAACCAACCAACCAACCAGGGGTGATTAACTAATTAAAAAGAACGAAGAAAAAAGAACGAAGTGAAACTAAAACCTCTACTCGGGGAAAAACCCGTTGGCGCTTAGGGCGCCATGTAACGTTTACACAAAGATTTAACATTTCCCTTCACTTCTTCTTATGTGAGTGGCGTCTTTCATGGACGGACCATTTGAATATTCATCCAAAACAACCTGAACAGATGTGCCATACCTTGATGATATATGATTTGAATATAAATTGCATATTTCTTGGCACTGCATTCCGACAGTCCACTGTATCTTATGCAGTAAAGCACCTCAATCTAACACATAAAAAGGATTAGATAGATTTGCATCATTCCATGGTTCGTAATCTTTTATCACTTTGCTCCTATAGCATTGGCCAAAGCTGCTTTATTAGCTTTTCTAGGAAGAACTTTGTTTACAAACAAAGGGGGAAGCTGGAAAGGTGCATAGTTCATACTTGAAAATGCTCTTTTTGTCTACGTCTTGTTCGGATACAAAAGCAAGTCTGAACTGCGGGTCAATATTGAAATCTTGGCTATCTTTAACGCTGCTTGATCTCATGGTTATTGATTGTGAACTTCGTTTGAAATGATAATTCCAAATGTTGTGTCCACGCAATATAAATGGTGTTCAGTTGGTATATTTTAGAGCTATTAAGTTTAAATATCTCCAGTACGCTCCGCCCGGATAAACTTCTTTAATAAATCCACCATTTCCATGTATTGTGTCCATAATTTAACTGTCCTACTAATATTTTTTGCTCATTCTTCACTCTTTCAATTTCAGCTTCTATTTCTTGCAAGATACGACTCGAATCATCATATAACCCCTTCGGCCCTGGATTTTTAATTTTGTTGTTAAAAAATCAATGAGTGTTTAGATATCCATAAATGTGCTTACATACCTTAAATATGAAATTTTATATCATTCTATCAATTAGTCAATTACAAAATGTTCTAATAATAGGACACCAGGCTTGAGTTAAAGAAAATTCTGAAAATTTATTTACAAGTTAGATTAATTTTATTTGGTGTGAAAATCCTTAAAACAATTCCTTTGAGCGTGAAAACATAAATATACATCACACTTTTCACAAAATGATGTAGTTTTGTAATTACAGTTTTCCATCTTGCACCTTTGCTGCTTGTTGCTCCTTTCGATCATATGCATCATCCCATCATACCGCACGTCCTGGCATGGCCTAACAGAAGGATTAAGTCTTTTCTTGGGTGGTGGTGGTATAGAATTATCAGTAGAAGGTCTCCCACGTTTTGTGTTTTTCTTTCTTGCTGAGAGTTGGAGAGGGTTTCGGCTATTTCAAAAGTAAAATCTAGCAGATCCTTCTGATTTTTCAAAGGAACTAGCAACGCATTTGCGTCCTTCTTGTACTCTAGCCATGCATTAGTTACTGCTGCGTTGAAGTAGTGTGTGATGACACGCAGAGTCCATTTCCTACTTTTTTTATGGAAGTTCTGTACAAAGAAATTAGAAAGTCGTGCTTGTCAACGCCTCCCATACTCTGGTTATAAAATTTAACGATTTCTGGTAATTGTTGATAGAAGAATTCAGCAGGATTTTGTTCTTCCTTCTTCGTAGTGTCAGCAGGGATGTCTTCAATCGTCCAGAATTGTGCAAGTTGATCGCTTAAGGTTGAGTTGACTACCGATTCCTGTGGTTGAATAGTTGAGATTTGACCTGATAATATGTATCCTAATTTCGTGGGGATAGCTGTGGGTGTCCCTGACGGTCCAATTATGGGAAGTCCATACACATCTGCACCCAGCAAAATGTCTATTTCTTGTAAATATAGAATTCAGGATCCGCGAGTAGAAGTTGATTCAAGTCCGCGAATAACGATTCTATCTTTTGCTCGTACTGACCGACTTTCGTTTTCAACACATTAATTGTAGCTTCGGAATTATCTGGATTTTCAACTTCCATTATTAACCCTGTCCTTTATTCTATGCACTTCTTTACCCACATTATCAAAGTTTTGAATAGATTTGAATATTATTGTTTTAGACATTCTCCATTGGGCTCCGGCTCGATTTGAGCTTTCAGCTAGGTCATGGTCTTTGGACAAGTCTGTTTTTTTTTCAGGATGTTAGACAATACAAACTCTTCAGCATTGCTGAGAGATGTGTTGCCTTCCATTGACTGCAACCTTTAAACTCTTCCCCAAAACAACCATTCTAAGTCTATTTAGGAAGTTTATTGGGGTTGGATGGTCATCTAAACCCCCGACTCCTGATTTGGGAAAAAAGGTTCTCTAAAGCATCCTGGTTCAGTTTAGATGTTAAAATATATTTTACTAAATTTTTATCTTTTAACATTTTATATAATCCTTTAAGGCTTTTAATATTGATCAAAAGGGCTTTTTGAAAAACTTGAAGAGAGGGTTTTCCTTGACAACGCATACCAAGAATGGCTTTAATACCTTTTTCTCATCATTCATCAGCATCCTCTCTCGTCTTCTGATGCCAGAACTAGTAGAAAGCTAGTTTTCCTTAGGCAGGTTCAGAGAAGGAGTAGAACCTTCTTTAAGTTGACGCTTATATTTCGTCCCAAGCAATTCAGCTTGCATATTTCTTACAAAATCCTCTTCTATGAAATGAATAGAGCAGATGGTGCAGTTTCTCGTATCGGCATTAAATTTATCTGCTCTACAGCATTTAATAATCCATTCGTTTCTTAACTTTGGATCCTTAGAATAACTAAAAAATATGTATATATTAAGCACAAAGTTTTAGAGCAGGCAAAATATACCAATTAACTTAATTATGCAACATTCTAAAGTAAAAATATACTTTAGGATTAGTCGAGTGCAAATCTGATTTAATGTTTGAAGGGGTTTGAAGTTTTACAAATTATAAATAATTATGAAAAAAATGGTTAATGAAGCGAACACTGCTAGTTCAGATATTTTGTTATTATTACTTTTGATGATTTACCATAAAACTTTGAAAATTGTGACCGACGAATGTGGAAGAACCAAATTTGCCGTGGAATACATCTCCAAAGGAACAATATCAAAGTTTAAAACTGTATGTTCCCAAGTTGGATTATTACTAGATAAATGAAAAATCTTCTAAAGAAGGATTGAGTGGTATAAAATCTACAGTAGAAATTAAATGACAATTACTCGTTCAAGATAATTATACAGCAAACACATTTGACGAGCAATGCTAATTGGAATTTCCTTAAAATGGTTAGATAGCTAAGTATTTAGTTAGAACAAGGTTTGTTTTCTCATTGTATAAAAGCTACTTTTGAGATCACAAAGTAATTATCCACATCCAACCCTTACTTGTTTAATAAAAATAATGACTATAGAAATATCAATGAGTACTTTTTCATCACTCAATATTTACATTCAACCATATTCAAATCAATAACAAATTATAAAGATAATCATAAGTACGAAAAGATACTTACCGAAAATAGGAGATATTATTGTCTGTCTTCCCTCGGTAATTTGTGCATCCAGCTACGGCATACCAATCGCCCCTTCCTTTAGCCGACATTTTGATCGATTATTCCATAAGAAAAGAAAAATTAACCAAGAGAAAAATACTATAAAACACGAGGTTTCTGCTATGAAACCATATGCTAGCTGAGCACGCGGTCGGACCGGTTTGCAAACGTGCTACGTCACAGCGCTCTCTTGTTTACGTTTTATGAGCCAACCTTTCTCCCTCTACTAACCTTGGTATAAATGTCTTGTGGCGCGGAATGGCCAAATATGGCTCTTGTGCCATAAAATCCCGCCAACCAACCTACCTATCAAATATTATGCATCTTGCTTCGTTGACTGTTTTCCTCGCTTTTACATTGTATAAAACGCATACATATTCTTCCAGAACATTGAAAGTTTTTTCCACGAGATGTGGATCTACAGGTTTCTCCAATACTTTCTAAGGTCATTTTATCCTTTCCTATAGAATGCTGGATTGAAATTGCATCCCGTAAAAGCATGGAATGCTGCCAACGAAGAGCAAAGCTTCTCGCCTAAGTCGTTGTAAACAGCACAAACGTCGATGTGTTTTACGTTGTTTCCGTTTCCAAGTTGCATCCAATTTTTGCGATCTAGATTTAATTGATCTTCGCCTACATTTACTAGGATTTGTTTCAGATTTGTCAATAATATTACTCGAATATCAGTATCGGAACCCTTGATCAAAATGTCGTCAGCATTTGACCCTACAGCGCAAACGCGATATACTATTTTGGTATCAGCTTCTTCGTGAGCGCTGCAAGTGTACTCCGATACTTCTCTTACGACAAATTCTGCCGGTTTTCTGTAAGAATGACACAGCTGATGGTTGAGAAACTTTCTGTGTAGGTCTGATCAACGAAGCTTTGTCCTGAGTCACCAACAATCCCCCTAAAGGTCCTGAGTCATCAACAATCCCTTGTGTTGAATACCTATTAGGGTGGCCCTTATTTTCGAACTTTCGGAATGTTAAGCTCCCACCCCTAACTTTGTTCCAATAGACAAAAAAAATTACAAATTTTAGCGAAATCGGATAATATTAACCCGACCCGCAAACGCCTTAAGTTTCGAGTTTTTGGCCCTTTTTTGAAAAACAAGCAAAAAACCCAAGATGAAATCCCCACAATTTTTTCATGATGAACTACTATTGTTAGAAATATAATTTCACAAATTTTTAACACCCCTCATTTTTGAGAACTACTTTTTTTAGTGTTACGCAAATATTGTAAAGTTGTTTTTCCTGCATATGAAAACAACTGATACTCTACAACCGCTTGAACTTAAACACCTGACCATTGATTACGTAAATGTTTTAAATATTTTTAAAATCTTAGAGTAATGACCCCTTTTACCCCAATGGGAGTAAAATGGGGCACAGTGCAAATAGATGTCAAAATTGTATTTATTACTAAATAAATAATAGCGTAATACTAAATTTAATAGCGTTTGATTTCACAAATAATCTATACTCTTCTTCTTTTCGGCTTCTTCAGCAGAGAGTCGGAATTCCTTTGAATTTCTAGATTTACCAAGTTCCTTTAACCTTTCCTATTACCAGTTTTTCCAGCTTCAAAACTTGAACCCCCTGTGGTTAGCATCATCTGGTACTTGTATTTTTGCACATTCTGTTTTGGACTCAGGAGGGTCAATATTACAATTGACGCAGTAATTCTGGGTCTTGTCATCAGTCCAACTACGGAAATGGGTTTTTGTGGGAAATCTCGGAAGAAAATTGAGATGTAGACAATATTTGCAAACAAACTCCAGTGTTCCAAACTCTGACGTCCGCGCCCAGGGCTGCCCTGAACTCCCGGGCTGTCTGGAACTCCCTGCCTGGGACACAGCTTGCTTCTTTTCATCGTCCATATCAAGTAAATCACAGCAAACAGAAATATTGAACAAAACAAATAATAAGACGCACACCAACAAGAAAACGCTAGAAGAAAAAAATTTAAAATTTTTAAATTTATAGAACGTCTGAAGACAAGCAAACTCTTTAAGATTTTTAATAAGCTATTTCCTCTATAACAGCCTTCCTTTTTTTCCCAACTCCATTTTTTTGTTTAAACGCTTTTCTTCAAGACTTGATAAGTATCTTTGTCGTGCCAAAAAACTGATTTTCTCATTTCGTTGAATTAATTGGAATATTTAATAACTAGGGCTCGACCGATGGCATTTTTTGGCCTATGGGCCGATGCTGATTGTTCAAAAATTTCCATCGGCATGCCGATGGCTTTTATATTGCCGATGGAAAAATTCTATAAATACTATTGAAGTCCAATAAATCTACTGGAAAAAGGTCAAACTGATATAAAATTGCAACACAGCATTAACAGCTATTTCGATGGTGAATAGGCAACCACCTTCGTCTGAGCGAAATTTTGAAATATATTCAGCCATTTTTATCAATTAAAAAAGTTAAACTTCCCGGGTTAGTATGTTATAAAATTGAGGTCATTTCAAAGTGAAAGGACCTAGTGCCACTAAATCCTAAACGCACCAATAACAAATGAAGACCATTAAAAATCTTAATGTTGCTATTTTTGACCGGGTAAACAAATTGCTTGGACCATTAAAATAATTGTATGATTGCATACCAAGAGAGCTAGTAACAGCATGTTTGTGTCAAAGCCTCATAACCAGAACCAGAAGCAAGGTTAAACGTAGTTTATTAGGACGACTCCGCATCCAGCAAATAACAAAAAATAAAGGTTTACAGCAGTTTATATACACTTATTTCCAACAGTCAAAATTAACATAAATCCTACAGTCACAGTTAACATAACTCCTGCCCAATTTTTTTTTAGACAGAACAGAAAAAAAATTAAATTATAAAAGTTCGTGGACTGATGAGGAGAGCGCAGCAGCGTACAAGACGATGAGACGACAGCGCAGCAGAGTGCAGTAGTTGAGCAGCAGAGTGCAAGACGAGGAGACGAAGCGCAGCAGAGTGCAAGACGAGGAGACGAAGCGCAGCAGAGTGCAGTAGTTGAGCAGCAGAGTGCAGTAGTTGAGCAGCAGTGTGCAGTAGGTGAGCAGCAGAGTGCAGTACGAGGAGACGACGGCGTAGCAGAGGGTGCCAGAGACAGCAGCAAGGCCAAAGACAGTCACAAGGGTGCCGGAGGAGGCAGCAGCGGGGGTGCCGATTAGGGTGGGCCGAAAAAAACTTTTTATTTTATTTTGAAACGCTATACCGCGGAAAACTTGCCTCTGGGGTAGAGAAGTAAAATGCAAAAAAAATTTTTAAAATAGGTTAAAAATTGCAATAGCGCATTGCACCTAAAGTTTGAAAAAAATAGGCTATTTTCATTACTTTTCAAAAAAATCAAATTAAATCAAATAACATTTATAAAAAGTATCTAAAGGCATATAATAGAATAAAAATGTGGAGAAAACTTATTTAATTGAAAAAAGGTGGTATTTTACAATTAATTGGTAGTATAATAACATCTAAAAATACACGTTTTTACCAGAAATCCACATATTTCGTATGAAACAAAAAAACTTATGAAAAACAATTTTTCATTTCTATACTACCTTTCTAGCTATAACTCAGTAACCCCCTTAACAGTTAAAAATTTTTTACAGTTCGCTTCGCGATCAGAGCTCGCTCATTGCACAACAAACCGCATCACTATCTCTCGCCGAAATAAAAACTTATTTTATATTTTGAAACGCTATACCACGGAAAACTTGCCTCTTGATTATAGAAGTGAAATGCAACAAAAATTTTTAAAATCGGTTAAAAATTGCCTTTGTACATTGGTCCTAAAATTTGAAAAAATATGCTATTTTCATAACTCTTAAAAAATCAAATAACTTCTATAAAAAGTATCTAAAGGGATAAATTAGAAGAAAAATGTTAAGAAAAATATATTTAATGGAAAGAAAGATCTTATTTTATAATATAAGGTTGCACTATAAGGTTACACTTTGCATTTCGCCTTTTTTTCTTCAAAAATCGCATTTTTCGATTGAAATAAAAAGTTATTATTCCGGATGGTGCATAGTATGATTTGTAATAAAATGTAGTCCTTTACTGGTTATTAACGTATTTTGGTATTTCGAAAGAAGACTTGATTGAAAAATTTGGCATTGAAGATCTTGAAAGATTAATAGTTCTTATAAACCCCATCTCCTGGCATTCATACAGATGACTTTTCGTGATGCCCTCTGTGTTACTAATTTTACACAACGTTCGACTGTTTGTGTGTGACATGGGAATCTCTCAAAGTTCCAGTCATTATCATAGACTATGTCTCTTGATCGGTGAATCTTCGTAGTATAGGTGTATAGGTGGGGAGAAAGAGAAGCAGTATTCCAGCTAATCTATACATAGTCTACTGTCTACGTATGTTCTATATATGGTCAGTAGCTTGAAAATTAGGTTTGGGGGGATGGGAACTCATAACTGACTTTCTTTTAGAAGCTGAGTTTCTAGCCTTAATTGTTCTTCTAAACCAAACTCCCTCATATGATCCCTTTTTATCTATGATCATGCCCAAAAGCAAGTTTTCAGAATGAGCAAAAAATGCATTTTGTTTAATCATTGGATCAATGATTTCTAATAACTCTTCTGGCAAAAATCTAGATGTTTCTATCACACGTGTCCAGGTCAAATTTAAAACCATTTACTTTTTCTAAATAAAGAATCATACAGACAAATTAATTTGATATAATTTGATTTTAATATAAAAGAAACTAAAATCTTCTGTTCATCTGTTGGATTATCAGTACTAAAATACAGTTTATGTTAATAATTTAATAATCCGACAGAGAAACATAAGATTCTTTCAAAACACCAAAAGAAGTTAGTAACCAGTCAAGGACTACATTTTGTTACAAATCAAACTATGCACCATCAGGAAATTTTTTTTTAATTCAATCGAAAAATGCGATTTTTGAAGAAAAAAAGGCGAAATGCCAAGTGTAACCTTATAGTGCAACCTTATATTGTAAAATACCATCTTTCTTTCCATTAAATATATTTTTCTTAACATTTTTCTTCTAATTTATGCCTTTAGATACTTTTTATAGAAGTTATTTGATTTTTTAAGAGTTATTAAAATAGCATATTTTTTTCAAATTTTAGGACCAATGTACAAAGGCAATTTTTAACCGATTTTAAAAATCTTTGTTGCATTTTACTTCTATACTCAAGGTGCAAGTTTTCCGTGGTATAGCGTTTCAAAATATAAAATAAGTTTTTATTTCGACGAAAGATAGTGATGCGGTTTGTTGTGCAACGAACGAGCTCCGATCGCGAAGCGAACTGTAAAAAATGTTTTAACTGTTAAGGGGGTTACTGAGTGATAGCTAGAAAGGTAGTATAGTTATGAAAAATTGATTTTCATAATTTTTTTTGTTTCATACGAAATATGTGAATTTCTGGTAAAAACGTGTATTTTTAGATGTTATTATACTACCAATTAATTGTAAAATACCACCTTTTTTCAATTAAATAAGTTTTCTCCACATTTTTATTCTATTATATGCCTTTAGATACTTTTTATAAATGTTATTTGATTTAATTTGATTTTTTTGAAAAGTAATGAAAATAGCCTATTTTTATCAAACTTTAGGTGCAATGCGCTATTGCAATTTTTAACCGATTTTAAAATTTTTTTTTGCGTTTTACTTCTCTACCCCAGAGGCAAGTTTTCCGCGGTATAGCGTTTCAAAATAAAATAAAAAGTTTTTTTCGGCCCACCCTAGTGCCGATGTCTGCCAGTCACAGTTAACAGAAGACCATTAAAAATCTTAATGTTGCTATTTTTGACCGGGTAAACAAATTGCTTGGACCATTAAAATAATAATTAAATACAAATTCATGCTTTTCTCAAATTTGGAATCCATAGTTTTCTTGTGTTTCATTAAGACGCCATCTAGATTGGTAAGACCTCGTGAAATGCCCAACAACTGATCTGGCAAGTGCCAGAAGATCTATGACGGTCTTTTGAGAATTTATAGAGTCTTTAATTGCGAGTTGAAGAGTGTGGGCAAAACATCGGAAATCTTGAAACAGCCTAACAGCACTGACAATGTTTGGACCATAATCAAAGACAATTCCATGAATTTTATGGATCGGAATTTCACATTTGGGAACTAGTTCCTGCAGTACATTTTCGATTTCTACCCCAGTGTGATCTGTTTTTAAGGGTGTAGCAGCAAGCACAATTTTGGGTTTGGATTTCGACTTATAGTCACCGTATTGCCCAGTCAAACTTATCAAAGAATCGGTATTTGCCTTGTTCGTCCAAATATCTGTTGTGAAACTTAAGTTCTCAGCAGAATGTAGCATTTCTTTCATTTTTACTACAACTGCTTCGTACGTTGACTGAAGCTTGTCTATTTTTCAGCTATATTCAGGGGTTAGGCGGAGGTTTAAGATATCCGAAAATTCTGAAAAAAATCACAGGTACTCTGCCACCTTAGCCTCTTCACACCCAAGAATTAGAAAATTAACATAAAAACAATTTCTGTTTTATTTAGCTATTTAGGTATCGGAGATAATGAAAAAAATTTTTTTGGATTTTTATATGCAATAGGGGGCTAAAAATTTTGGGTACACATATGTGCACCTCAGTTCTCTACCGAGCAATTTTGCATCAATTTCTACTTTGATATTTTTCTTATTAAAGAAGTTAAAACTTGTATATAAAGCAATATTATATACAAGATACATTTCAAATAAATAATACTTATAAGTAAAGAAATAATTCCGCATAAATGAAAAAAAAACATTAATTTTATTTTTTAATACATTATCTACATCACATTTCAGTTATTTTGAATGGAATTTCTCGAAACAATTATTTTTCAAGACACATAAATAAAGTTTGCATTTTATGCACATTACTCTCGACCTGGATTTACATCCTATAAACCTACATTTGGATGCATACTTGTCATCCATAAACCGGGGTAGATGACCAACGTTATCCAATTGCACCTCTTTCAGTGGCCGGCTCACAACCTTTCGTTGTTTTGTTGGAGGCAGTTCTTCCTCAGAACTAGAAATTTTTCGAGGCCTTCCTCTATTTGAAGCAGTGGATAAGTTCCCTTCATATTTTAATAAACCTGAAGCAACAGCCATTCGATATTCCATAAGGGCCATGAACTTTTTTATGCCATTGGCCTTATGGAATTGAAGTTCCATAATCCAACAATTGGAAACGACTAAATCAAAAAAATGAGTAAACATACGAATAGTCCACTTCTTCGTTCTTGTCGAACAACGATAATATGCCAAATATCTATCGCAAAAGTCTGTCCATCCCATACTCGAATTGTAGACTTACAACAGCGGGTTGTGGAACACTTACTTTTTTGCGCTCTTCCGAGCACCACCTCATGCAAGAAGAATTGGGTTCACTCCCAACACAAGTCGAAAGAAATGTCACACATTTGTTGTCTTTCCATTTGACAACACTTGCCCCAGGCAGTCGCGCTCCTGGGGTCCTTGCAGCGATCTTTCTTCCTTTCCTTTCTCCGTTACTTCCTCCCTTCCTTTCCGTCATAGTAAAGAAAATTGTTTTTTTTGTTCTCATCCATGTTACAGCTTTTCTGACAGTAAACTTAATAGATGATATCGAGCTCACTCGACTACGCATAGGGCATACGTATTTCACACACAAACACCTCCTTCACGGAGAACCTCCACAAACCTGTTCAACCTGCAATTCCGTTGTTTCAGTTAAACATATATTGTCAGAATGTCCTAGATTTAGAATCATACGACAACGCAGAATCGGAGTTTCCTACCCTTCTCTTGCTGAACTTATTGGAAACAAATATCATAAGAATTTATTTATATTTTTAAAGGATATCAATTTTATCGGCTACATATAACTAATTTTAAATTCAAAATGTTTTTATTACATAACGATTTTAATATTTACGCATAGACTGCGTTCAACGATGGCTTCTAGCCTGAATTTTAAGAATCTAGTCTTGTTGGCCAGGTATGCCCCAATGGGGTTTTGTGCCATTAAACTCAAATCAAATATCATCCATGTTACAAAGGAGCCACTACCACTAGTTGGGTCTTGTTGTATTTATGTGTTTATCATTAAATTTTGATTTGCCTTCACTCTCCCTCCATTTTGATAGTGGCTTTACATCACATCTGTCTTTTAAAATAGCTGAATAGTTACTGGTTGCTGTATCAGTGGGAAGAAAAAAGGAGTTTATTTCATTAAAATTAGCTTCATGCTTCCTATATTTAAGTGCAATACAGATAGTTGGTTACAATTTAAGGGTTTATCAATATTGGATATAAAAGCTGGTTAGTCACTGAGATTATTTTTTGATTTACATTGAGTTAATTCTGCTGGAGAAAAGAACTTACTCTTGAACACATTGAAGATCGGACATTTTCTTATTCTTAAGGGTTTCTACTGATCGTTTAGACGAAGAAATATCTTTGGTCCTTGACCCAGCAGAATTTAAAGTTATGGTTTCTTTTAAACTGTGGATTCAAAATAGTTTCTTCATGGCAGGGCATAAATGTTCACTAATAAAAATAGGTGTGGCTTCTAGATCCCTATTAATGTCTTTAGCAGTTCGCTCGTTCAACCGAAGGATGTCAAAGCGTTGAGAAAGGGATTTGGTGAAAACAGCCTCATTGTGATAATATCCGTCTTTAAATTGATTGTAAAGTGAAATCCTTTTTTAAAAAGAATCGAAAAGAAGCTGTTGAATATCAATACGAGGGGCAAAATTCTATTTATTCGAGCTCAAATGAATAAAAATATCTCCGCGTTTTGTTTTCCTTGCAAATCTCAAAAAATTTAAGGGAAGTATTTCACAGTGAGTTTATGGCTAATGGTAATGCTCAAGAAAAAAAGAGTAATCAATATCTTCTCGAACAACTATGGTTGTATTAGTATTTACCTGTTCTAATGCCGTATCAATTATTAAAACATCAGCGTCATTTTTTGATTGCTTCACTGTAATATCAGCTGCTTCTAATTGTTCAGATAGCATTGAAATGAAGCGAGACTTATTATTAGCATTTGCGAGAAACTGCTGTTGGTTTGTAGGAATATTCATAAAGACATCAAAAAGGATATCAGAAGCGGCTAATAATTTTGATGTTCTGCGATGTTGCTCTGCAGATTTGATATTTTTCGTGTTATCGTTATAACCATCAAATACTATTATAGCATTGTTACCAAAATGATTTTGTACATAATGAACGTATTTCTGAATGATATCGTCGAATGTTTCTCCTTAACTCCACACAACACGGTGTAAAAGATATCCTCCATCGATTACAAACGTATTATTTGTTATATTAATATCGATATCTACACAATCAAAGCAATTATATATGACTGGCTTTTGAGTTTTACGCATTCCCATGCCATCGAAGAGGGATAATGGATAAGGAGCGAATTCGTATTCGAAGAACTTTTCCAGTTCATCTTCAAAGGTCTTAGTTATGCTCATTGGTTGAAATATTAATAAAGGACCTAATGGTACTTTCTCATTATGGACTTTTATAGTGCTGCTGACCATTAAAAGTGAGAGAACTTTATCAGCACGTTTAAACTTGATGTTGTTAAATGTATTGTCAAACATTCTAGCCATAGAATTAATCCCAACTTCTCGAGCAATTTGACAATTTATTTTTTTCATTGCCTACGATTCCATTTGCAATGCATATGATTTTATCAATTTGAGGAAAAGGATCATGCAAAGAGAACCTTTCAAGTAATTTATTAAAATCTTCGAAATCTGTTTTCACTCTTGAATCACTTGCATCTATATGTTGATCGAAGTTGCCCATTCTTACATTAGCTAGATCTTCAAGCCCTTCACACACAGTATTCATAGCGTGCATCCCATTAATCCATTTACTAATCACACTATCTTGGGTACCTCTACCTTTAGAGAAACCTCCGTTTATTTTCATCGATTCAATCAATGATTGCTTATCGCCACTCTCGGCAAGATATCACAGGACTCTCAGTTCAAATTCATTGAACAGCTTCATAATGGCAACTCTATTCATGTTGCAGGTCCTGATCGTATCGATCAGGCCCCTAGCACGGATTTCCAAATAATCCTCTTTGGGACCGTTGAGGAGCGTTTCTACACAATTAGCAATAATCTCCCCGCTGGAATTCTTCCTCTTTCTTCCTTCTAAAAGAAAACACTTTGTAATAAAGGATGATGACGTTCACAATAGGTAACAAGCCTTTTGGTGAGGGATTTAATCAAAGGATTCCAAGAATTGGTGGCTTCTTGGCTGCTACCAGTTTTGCTGGAGAAAGACGACGTGCTTTTGCGAACACAGGAGGTCCTTTAGTAAGGATAGAATGTTTTACCTCATGTGTTGTGTCTTTTTCTTCCCCAAGAAGGGTGGATTAATAAGGTTAGGAAATTGACTAAGCAATTTATGGTAAGGAGAAGATCCACTGAGCGTTTTTAATCCTAACGCCTGTCCTTGAACATTTGTGCCTTTTATCTATATTGACGTTAATTTGTCAATCAAAAGTTGGTTTTTAAGGTTGACGAGTATACCAAAATTATGTAGAAAGTCTGCTCCAAGAATATGTTTCGGGACCTCAGCAATGAAAAAAGTCCAAGGAAAAAGACGACGTAATCAGACTCCTTCGATTATCCCTGTGGCGACGACTACTCTCATTACTAAAATAAACATAACTAATATAAAAAAACATATCTTTATTTTGTATAATTTATGACACCATCAAATGAGAAACACAAAGAAATTATGTTATTATCCCTGTGGCGACGACTACACTCATTACTAAAATAAACATAACTAATATAAAAAACATATCTTTATTTTGTATAATTTATGACACCATCAAATGAGAAACGCAAAGAAATTATGTTACGTAATATAAACATGTTATAATTATAAATTATGTTAAAATATTTTATTTCACAATTTAAAACTAAAACTACTACTAATCAATAAATGCATTGATATTATCTAAAAGAGCAGATGAAGGGGTATGAAAACTGTAGTCGTGATCACTATTTATTACATTTAGCTGCTGATTGGCCGCAATGCCAGGCTCATCATCTTCGCTTTGAACTAGCCTTTTTTCATATTATAGACTAATCAAAACGGTTTCATCTTGTTCTATGATGTTGCAGTTTTTGCTTGCTGCAACACCACACCGATACAACATTTTCTTGTACATGCTTTTGAAGGCAACAGCAGTTTGAATGTTGTTGAACCTTCCAGCCTGTCTAATTCAACCAAAAAATAATTCTAAATGATCTTGCGACCATTTATAAGTAAGAACTTCAAGGAAGTGTTTCCAGCAATGTAGTAGTTGTACAACCATCTAACAGTGTCTATGTCGATAACAAAGGCAACGATTGCAGTCTTTCTTTTAATCAAATGAAGAGGCTTTCCCGTAGCATCCGAGAGATCAATTGAATAATCTCTAGCTTCCGATAGAAACTTCTCCACATAAAGCCAAATTTTCACAAAAATTGGTTGCTTATACCCGGCCATGAACCTGCGCGAGTTCAAAAATTAAATAAATAATGATTTTCAGGAATTCAATGGTTGCAGCAGCGCCTTCAAATCCTGAAATATTTTCTTGTTGCAAGAACTTCAGAGAGTTCGCCACAGAATTACTTAGCACTTGCGCTGCCAATTTAACCTTAATCTTGTTTATTATGAAAATGTACATGATTTTTGGTTAACCTATTTGCCTGTCGCAGCATTGCATCCTCTTGTAAGTTCTGAGGTTTAATAATGTAACGCCACTCATGAAACCTTTGGGAGATTTAACATCTCCGTAATCTGCGAGGATATTTCTAATTAGCTTAATCATGTAGCACGCATCAATCATTAATGATATTTGGATTTGAGTCTTCTTTTTCAAATGACATTATTATGCTCAACAGTGAGCGCGTTCGTTTATTTTCACGAAAAAAAGTTATAACTGCCTTTAATCGATAAATATTCTGGTCACGTGACCTTCAGTTAAATCGGTGAAACCAGTTAAGCAGGTGGGTTTACGAACGGTATAACTTTTTTCCATTAAATTTCGTGCTGCCATCTTTTGAAAAGCCTGGTTTTACCCGATAATATTTTGATCACGTGACCTCAGTTAATTCCGTGCCAGTTTTGAATAAAGAAACGGCAATAACTTTTTTTTGTTATCGCACGTGGTCGTAACTCGTAAGCTTATGAATGAACAGTGCAAAATATGGATTTTGAAGATCTTTTACCCTTTTTGCCTATGTTGTATGATGTGTTTTTTGATGATGAAATCGAACGGAATGCACAACAAATCATGCTTTTGTTATTAGAGAGACACATGAAAAGACAGAGAAGGAAAAGAGTGTGTATTAAAAACTATGCTGAAGAAGTAGTACCAATGTACTGTGATAGACTTTAAAAGTCACTTCAGACTGAAAAGAAGTACATTCGAAGTTTTATTGTGTCAAATATCTGCACATGATAAAGAAGTAAGGACTGGAAGGCCTTCTGTAAACATAGAAAAACAACTGTTGTGTGTGATTTGGCTTCTGGCCAACCAAGAATCATACAGGTAAAAATTATGTTCTGATGAATTATCTACAATGTTTTTAAGTGTTTTATAATCTTATCCCTATTTCGTCAGTATAGTGACAGAGCCTGATTTCTGGGAGGGCATTCGGGGCAATTGTCCAGGGCTCCAAAACACTTCTTAAAAAGCCAAGAAAATGAGAGTGTAAAATAAATTGTTTAACTAATGGATTTAAAATCAGTTTAGTATTTAACTTTTAATTAGTGTATGTTACGGGCAAAGTGATAAACTGGTCATTATTATCAGTGGCGTAGCCAGAAAAAAACTTCGGAGGGGGATGTTGTTATTTCGGGAGGGGATATGGGGTATTATTAGTGGTTTTCTATGGTCAAAATGGAAATTTTCCCAAATCCCCCCCTCTGACTACGCGCCTGATTATTATTAATGCTGAAGTGAAGCGGGCAATGTGATATATTAATGGCATTTATTGATGAGTATTTATCACTTTGCCCAAAATACACAGGTATTATTAATAGGTAATGCCCTGTTATATCACATTGCCCGTAACAATTACACTTGGATTAAAAATTATTGGTTTTGTTATCAAATAATTTACCTTATTTTTTTTATAATACCTTACCTTATATTTTTTTAATTGCAGATCAGTGGCAGATCGCTTTGACTTGGCAAAATCAACACTACACCGATTGCTCCTAAGGATATGTTATATCCTTGCAGATATGGCCCCATCTGTCATCTGTTGGCCGCCAAATATCTCGGATGTAAAGAACGAGTTTGAGGAAATATGTGGGTTTCCTGGTGTTGTAGGTGCAATTGACGGAACCCACATAAATATAAAGGCCCCCAACAAGCATCCAGAAAGCTATTACAACCGAAAGGGGGATTACTCCATTGTACTTCAAGCAGTCTGTACCCCTAACCTGGTATTTACCGATACATTCTGTTCATTTCCCGGTTCCGTGCACGATGCACGTGTTTTAAGAAACTCTCTTGTGTATACTGAAATGTATGAAAATGACAATTACTTCCCTAACAATACCCATCTAGTTGGAGATAGTGCCTACCCTCTCCATACAAACCTATTGGTTCCCTACCGAGATAATGGCCACCTAGCTCCTAGACAAATTAACTACAACACAAAGTTATCTAAGACGAGAGTTTGTATAGAAAGGGCATTTGGGCAACTCAAAGGTAGGTTCCGGAGGTTGAAATTCTTTGATGTTGGAAGAGTGGACATGATTCCTCTATTTGTGCTAGGAGCATGTGTATTACACAATGTGTGCATCAAAGAAGAAGATTTTGTTGATGGTTCTGAGGATGGTCCAGAAGATGATGATCCACTAGATGATGGAGATGTTTCAATGGGTGCTCTCAACAAAAGGGATCATATCTGTGGTTTACTAGATTAAAAGAATCCCTTTATTAAGAATAGTTTCTTTTTAGTCAACTAGATTGTATTTTTATCCTAGATGATTGTTTTTTATAAGAGATGATTGTGCTTTATTTAAATGAATTTGTCCTAGTCTAGATGATTGTGATATCAAGCCACACAGAAGATAATTACTTAATAAAAGCTATTATTCAGACTTAATATTTTCCTTATTTTTTGTCATATTTTTTACCTGAGCTTGAGAGAAATATGCATTAGATAAATAAAATGCTCTACTACTCCGAACTATAATTTGAATAAACGTTCCTGCTAGATCTCGCCAAGCACTTTTGGACACCGAAAAGTAGATTTACTACCAAATAATTACAAACTCAAAAATTAAAATGTTTGTTTAGATAGATCATAAAAAATGAAAAGTATTTGTGTGTGGATACTTGAATGCACGTTCAAAAAGCATTGCGATATTTATCAGGAACGTTAACAGTATTTAACCAAATTATTTTATCAGTAAACCAATTTATAAAAAAGACCCTCCTTAGAGGAAAGGGAAATATGGCACTTTATAATACTGAGAGATGATTCTAAATTTGTCAGTTGTCAAATCAGATTCAAAATTGCAAATATTAACTTAAAATAATGCTACTTCAATTTAAAGATTTTAAAATATGAATATGATTTATTGAAGATAAAAATTTAGAAGTTTTACTATATAATTTCTTGCATTATAAAGTAAATGGCATTTGTTATCATAATTAATTTTATATATTCATAATTTTTTAAACTTTTAGCATTATTAAGGTAGTTAAACCATACATGTGATTCTTCCACCAATTGGAGGAAATCCGCCAATTTGCTTAACAAAATTAAAATCAGACTATTGGATTTGCAAAGCTGAAATTCCACTTTCCTATTTTCCAGTGTTTTTTTACTGATAACTCTGACCGCCAGTGTTGCTTAGTAATAAGCTTTAAGTAAAATCAAAAACATATTTAAAAATATTGAATTAATATGGAAAACTAGTTAAGATTTCTGCAAAAAAAATACGACTCTAGCATATTGAATTATTGATCTCGGGAAGTAAGAGCCGATGGTCCCCCTCTACTGAAAATAAAGGAAAATTTAAGTGCAATCAAATATTTTCTGCCAATTTATTGTCGGAGTAATCACATGTATGTAATAAACCCTCCTTCTTCCTTGTTAAGTTTTAAATTTATTATTCCTCTTTGATTTTGTCATATTGAGAATTTACTTTGTGACAAACTTCATTCAAACAATTTTATAAGCAACAAAATATTGGGTATTTTCAACAAATACGTTGTTCCCATGGCCCTTGAATTTAAGTTAAAATACTTAATATAATTCTTTTCAGTTAGAATGATAAAATATTATTTATTGATTCAAATAGTTCAATTTTTGTTAGCTCAAATTGGATTTTTGTATGTGAATGGTAATATGTAATGCATTTTAACTATTAAGTTTATGAGATTAGTCTGCTGGAGTAGGAGGAGTACTAAAAAGAGCTAAGTTTCTTTGCTCATAAATGGCTTTTCTGTTAGTCCATGGAAAAACTTTAAATGAACATGGAAAAGTATTTTATTTTTTTCACTAAGTTGTAACTAGAAAATTTATTTATACTTCAAGTGACTTCTTTACTTTTTAATTATCTGGAAAAAATATCAAAGTAACAAGAATAAGAATTGAAATCTACTCCACCAATAACTTTTCATTAAAATCCATCCAATTGTCAAGCATTTTAAGTTTAGAAGAATATCCCGTGTGAAAAACCATTTCAATACAATAACTTATTCATCTCTTAGACCTCAGACAGCAGTTATTTCTTCGTTATAATCACTGGAAGAGGAGTAACAACTTCTCGGTAATGAAATGCACTGCCATTTCAACATAAAAAGTAAGAAGTTAGGTCCAGAGAAGAAAACTGGCTTGGTATGTATAAGATAAACATATACACCTTCATTAAATGTTAACACCTTTTAAGATTTATATGAAGTAAGAATAAATTAGAAAATAGGGCATGTAATTTTATGCACCTCACTTACCTGTTCTCTTTAAAAAGACTATCAAATACCATAACATATTTATCAATTTTGTAAGATCATCTCACAATATTTATAACCTTGCCATGTGTATAGCCAAAAATTCGCAAGATAAGAAAATACTTCAACACAAAAAAGGTATTGAATTCTCCTGAAACTTTAAGCATTGATTAATCATAATTTTATTTTTTTTGGGTAGCCCAATCTTTCAATGTATTCAAAAAGTCCTTTTGCGTCTCTATCTTCTCCTCGTGATGACGCTGCATCGTTGTTTGAAAGGATGAAAACCAATCAGGCACTTCCTCCCTTTTACTTTTTCTTTTTTTCCCCCGGACGGGAGTAGCGGGGGAAGGTCCACTTGATCCAGGTTGGGATAACCCACTTGGCCCAGGCTGGGACGAGTCACTTGTAGCCTCAGCCGGTTCAAATCCACTTGCCGAAAACGAGGAAGATAAGGGATGCACAACAGGAGAGTCTGAGAATATCTCCTCCATTTCATTATAATATGGGAATGTTTTTCTGTCATTCCCAGACTTCTTGTTGTGATCCTTAATATTTTTAAATTTGTTAACCAAGGCTTTTATCTTATTTTCCACTTGCACTGTGGTCACATTGTATCCATTTTTAACTAATTCTTCGGCTATCATAGCCCATATGTTTTTTTTATAATACGGATTAGATAGCTTATCTTTGTGGACTGCATAAGCCGAGAGCAATAATTTGGTTGGTTTTTCCCTCCACGAGAATCCCAACTTTTCTGTTGATTCATCTACTGAAAAGAAAAAATAATTAGACAAAATTTTTATACAGCAATAAATGGGCTGATTTGACTTGCCCCATGGATGTAAAATTTGTGATTTTAGCCCTATCATAAAACAGTCATTTTCTTTATTTAAGGGGTCATAGGACTCTTAACAAGAAAAGCAGTGAAAACAATTTTACAAATTTTTAAAATTAAATATATCCTAAACTAAATTTTATAAAGTTGTTCTGTTTTCACATTTAGAAAGAACTACTCTTCATGAATATGAATAATATTTTTAAAACTAAATATATTTTTTAAATAATAAGAAATAGACTATCGAAAAAAGCATGTTTGATAGCGGTTTTTCATACACCATGAGCTTGCGCGCATGATTGATTCCAAACAGTTCAATATTAGTGAACTATTTTTGCATGCAATTAAAGTAGATGATTGTTATTATATATTCCAGCAGCATTTAACTATTTTAGAGAATATTTAATATTTTTAAAATGACATAGTTTTAGCTATTCAAATATGGGCATAATTTTCAGACTTTTATCAAGATTAAAATATACAAAATGATTGAAAATGGATAAAAATGTTGGTGGATATTAAAGATAATAATGAAATTAATAAATCCTGGAAGTTTCATACTTATATATACATTAGTTAAAAAATAATCATGCGCGCAAGCTGAAAAAACACATTCTGAGAAAAATGACTTTAAAGTTACGTTTGTTTACAATTACGGGGCTTTGTTTACATACATTTTTGGCTATAACTTTATAAATAATTGTAATTTTTTATGGGGTTTGTTTTAAATGAAGCAGAACTGTATACAGAATAACATATTTTTTTTTCAAAAAATCGAATTTTTTGAAGATTTAAGAGTCCTATGACCCCTTAAAAACATGATTTAGGTTATAGAACAGAGGTTTCCACGGACCTGGAAAAAGTGCACAAACCTACAAACCTGGTTCGGGGAAGCCCCTGCCAGCTCCATAGGGAGAATACATAAGGTTTGGGGAAATTTTGGTACTTGTCTAGAAAGCCAGCGCAAATCTCGCCAAGCAGATTTTTATTATTGCATTAAGCATTATTGGCGACTTTATCGCTTGCGCCGGCTTTCTAGAGAAGTACCGAAATTTAATTAGGTTCGAGGGAATTTTAAAACTTTTTCCAGATCCGGGTTTCCAACTTCCAAGTACTCGTGCTGCAATCAAAATCACAAGTGAAATGGCGGGCCGTAAAGTTTCTATGATATACTATGTATTTTTTGGGGTCCGTCTTTACTATGGAACTTTTCCAGCAAGAGAGGAACAAAGGTTGTTAACATATTGTAAAGGTGCTGTACAGTGGAACCCCGATTATCCGCAAACGGATGATCCGCAAGTGCCACGAAAAAGTAATTTTTAATGATGAGAGCATACATATATGTATGTATATAGCATACATTTATATATTTACATATTTTAAAAGTTTTACTTATGTTTGATGTACAATAAAACAGAAAAAATACTGAATTTTTTTTTTCGTATTTTCACCTCATTTTTAGTCTTTTTTTCGGGTTATCCGCGGTACCCTTGCCACCCAATTCCGCGGATAATCGGGGCTCTACTGTATTTTTAAAATTTCAAATATATAAATTTCTAACTATACATCATATAATTCTGAAGAGCATCTAAGTATTTAAAGTCTTCCCAAATTTTTGTCCCACTTTGTGATAATTATTGACCTAAGCCCTCACAACCCCTTGCTAGGCTCAGTGGGAATTTTAGGGCACACAACCTCCTTCTCAAAACCTCGAACTTTTAAATTTGTACATAGAAAGCAACTTCCTGATCTAAGAGAGATATATAGGGGGTTCGGGGGTTCTCCCCCTAAAATTTTTGAATTTTATTAAGCTAAATAGGGTTCTAAAGCTACTTGTTCGGGGAAATTTCAGGGAGCTTAGCAGGTCGCCAGTTGGCAACCCGTTTTAGAATGTAGGTTAGGAATTACGTGAAAGCGCAGAATTAAGACCCCACTTTTTACCTAGACTGACCACTGAACGAACAATTTTTTGTCGCATTAGGAGGGTTAAATTGCGATTGAAGTCATATTTACAGTCACAATATTTATCTAGGTTACCTACAAAAATTGTCGCTTTTTACTCCAAATAAACCCGTTACTGGTTTACCTATTAGTTTATCAGTAAAAACTATATACTTACATTGCTCTCGAACTTCAACTTCACAAGTATGATTTAGGATGACCTCGTATTCTACGGAGGTCATCCCACAAGTTCCACAAACATGCCGTAATTCACCATTACTTTCATTGTCGGCACTCATTATATTCATGTTTAGTGATTGATTAAAGAAATAATTTAAAATAAAAGAAGCAAGTTCTCTTGGCGGATACTGCTGTAGGTAAACACTGCAGAGTGCGCACGCACACTCAGGGCAAATTTAACTGAAATAACTGAGTTCTCTCTCGGTTTTTTCCATTACGAATATTTTTCGGTTAAAGTGAGTTTACGAACGACCGATCTTTTTAACCGATCTCACCGATTTAACTGCCGGACTTTAGGAACGCTCAGTTCTCATAACTAGTTTAACTGGTTAAACTCGTTAAAGTAAACGAACGCGCCCAGTGTGAAATTAGCACCCAAAAGGGTCATAGTCTGTTGATTAGTATAACAACCATCACACATGTCACTCCCAAAATGGTGATCCCAATATCCTAATTTGAAGACAATCTCTTTAAGAAGGTTGACTTGCCTATACTGCCTACACCGCATGCTGTTATTTGTGCTTTTCACTTGTCTTTCATTGTACGTCATGGATATAAAGGTCTGTGATATGCTCTTAACTGCCTTGTTAACAGTTGAGCGCTTCCTTTCTGAAGATACATTTTCAACTGCACTACAAATAAGCCATCTGAAGAATGAATACACCTCTCGTGGAGCATGTTTTTTTTGAAGCTTCTAAGGATCCTTTGAATTCCCACTTCTTAAATTTCTGAACACTCTCAAAGATAACTTGCAGCATCGTACAAACTCCTCATTGTCGAGTCGATATCTTCATCATTCTGCCATGTAATACTGCTATCTCGAGCTAACTTAATGTTTACAATATCAGGCTAATTTCTTTGTAACGGACGATGAAATTCAATACCCGTAACTTTTCTTGCAGCAGTTGCTTAATTTTTTCTTTGAAATAGACGGGTTAGTGACATTATTCATAGTACGAATGTTTTCATAAGTAGTTTGTACATCAGCCATACTCAATGTCCTTGTCTTTAAACAATCTTGAACCATGCCAAGAAATTCGATTTCTGTGGCATCTTCAGTGGCTGTAGAGATTTTCGGTATAGTATCAGGAATTCTTGGTACAGAATTGACGTTCTTTGGCCAGCAAAGCAAATGATATCAAATGAAATGAGCAAATGTGGCGAACTTAGTCGTCATTAACTTGGTTCTTTATTAATTACTTTTGAAGTTTGGAAAAACTGTTCATAACCTTCAAGAATGCTGGCAAAATCAGAAGAGTAAATAATTTTGTTAATAGGCTTTGTACAGGTTATAATATTATCTTTTCCCAATTTTCTTTCTTGGCTACTATAAAAACATTGAAGTTGTTGGTGTCTTTGTGCTGAAGTTAGGGGTAAGTTTTTAGTGTTTTTTGACACTGGGCGACACGTTTAAAATATTAAGGCTTAGCTTCAAATCGCATTGACTATAAATGAACAATTGGACCAAACTCTAAAATCAGTTGAGGATAGTGCACCAAAAAATTATGCTTTGGTTTTAATTTATTGTCTCTAAATATTTTTGTAAACAAATTTTGATGTTCAAAAATTGGATCACTTAACATAGAAACATAGTCTGTATTTATAACTGGGGACAAAATGATATCTACAATATCCTTCAACATCAAAAGAAAATCCCAAACTATTTCATTTTCTGGGACAAAAACTCCAATCATTAAAGGTAAAAACCGAAGAAGGGACCATATACGGGAAGCAGTCATTTTGATCCATTTTGCAAAATTTCCGTTTAACTCATAAGGTTCAATAGGTTTGTCATTATAACCTAACTTTACAGACCGAATCCTATTTAAGAGAGGAAGACTGATAAATTTACTTTTAATCAAATTGGTAATTATCAGAGACAATTCTAATTGAACAATACCCTCAAGTAAATCGTGCATTAGCACCAGGGGGAGCATGACACTGGTGTGAAAAAATGTTAAATCATTTAAAGGAGTCAAATTTTAGTCCAGTTGAATTTATGTGACTATTATCTGTGTTTATGAGTATAATTTGGTTTTCATGGTCTTCTCTTTTGTTCTACGTGTAAAATGCTTTTCCTTATTACTATTCATGTCATTATACGTGGCCATACAAAATCTACATAAATGAGCTGTACTGCTAGAGAAGTTAGTTGAGTAACCCCCTATGTCATGCAAAGCAAGATTAAAGCCAACAACTGCTACTAAAGACCCTTTCACTTTTTCATTGATTCCCTCAATATTTGTTCCAATGTCCTCTAATATCTTAAAGTCCTTCAAGAGGGGTGCCAAAATGGGCCTGAACCCCAATTCCTTAACATCTGATGCATGGCAAATAATTGCCAAATGCATAACACACACAGCTGATCTATAAATAGATGGCAAAAATTGGCAATAGTATAGTAAAATGCAGTTAATTTTTGACGGGCTTAACGGATTAGTTAGTAACAAGAAAATCATCTAGGTATAAAATTATTTGAATATTAGGATGCTGTTCGAATAAATTGTTTTGTTTGAATGTACTACCATCTTGAACATCACATAGATCATTTTCAGTTTGAGGAGGCTAAGGCGGCCTGTTACCTTAATTTAGAACACCTTTAAAGAAGGTATGACTCCAAAATCCAAGAAAGAAACAATCTCTAGAAATAACTTAATTTTAATAACATTAACAACTAACAACTAGAACAACAAAGAAATTTAGATTGAGAATAAATATTTAAAATTTAACACAAGCCTGGCTGCTTGAACATAACGGTGGCTGGACTGTGGCCGGCACACGCTCCGTGAAGACAGGAAAAGTCAGAAAAGGAAGGGCTGAGAGAGAGAGCCTTTGAACCGTCAGACCTTTTATACCTGAAGTGCCGATCACAGTCAAAGTTAAGCGGTAGGTAGAGACGTCACCAGTTCTGTGCGAAAGGCTAGAGAGCCTACCAAAGCCGGGAATCGAACACTATGGCGAGGTCGCCACAAGGCATTAAAATGTAATTTAAAACGTCTATTCTTACAAAAAGCTTTTAAGTTATTAATTATTGGAATATACTGAAAAGATTTACCATTATTTAACTTGTATTCGACTGGAAATACATTTCCATAATTCAATAACTTTTTACGAAGATGGGTGGACTTCATTGAATCTAAAGCTGTGTTAATCTCGTTGGTATAAAAATCCGTTTGCAAAGACGAGTCATCATGTTATGTTCCAGTAACACCCGTGAAACATCGGACTTTACGAGGTCAATTTGGCATTCTTGAATTTCTTTAATAAGAGTTTGAGGTAACAAAAATTTTTTTTGCAGTTTCAAAATAAACATGGAAACTTTCTGTTGCACGTTATCTAACTGAGTGTTAGAAGACTCGCCAAGATTACTATCAAAAGAAATATCAGACCTCTCAATAGACTGTTTGGAAAGAAGAAGCATTTGAGTCGAAGGATTGAGTCCCATTAGATGGATTTGATTCAACAAGAAATGTTGGATGATTACGACTCAAATTAGATTTGAAAGACTAAAAATTTGAGTAAGATTTATCAGAATTGCACACATTCAGAACTAGACATTTGAAAAGGAACCTCAACAAAGTCAATTGGATTGTTTTTTAAAAAAGGGCACAGCCACCTGATCTATAATCACGACAATTGAAAATTTCACAGTAACCATCAAGGCCAAAAAATTGTGTTTCAAAGGATTCTATCCAAATTTCACTTAGAACAATATTATCAAATTTGAAGTTTAATTTAGAAAGAAAATAAGCAAGTTCATCAAAATTAGATCGAAGACTTCTTATATTTAGATGATTGTGCAACTATACGACTCCGAAGCTGTCGAAGAAAGCTTTTGCAACCCGGACAGCCCCATCTTATAATTAGATGAAAAATTGATATTAATATAATTGATAAATAATTATTTGTGCAAATGTGATATCGATTTTTTATTATTTATATATCGATCAAGTATCAATTTTTACTTCAAGTATATCAAGTATCGATTTTTTTATATTTAGATGAAAAATTGATAATTGAAGATGATCACATTTACACAAATAATTATTTAAATCAGGGGTGCAAGAAAAGAAAGAGTCTCCATGAGTTTCAATTCCACTCCAATTAACCGTTTAGTTTACTAAAACCGCTCTCGGACACAATTCTAATCACTTTAGAATTCTCATTCTTCCTCATGAAGATCTTTCCATCCCTGCACCAAACAAACTTAAAATCCGAATGATCATCCTTGTATTTTTTAGCCTTGGATAGTAGAAACTTACTGTGATAAGTCAAGTGATCGTTATCATAATATCTGGCCTTAACAAAAGAGTCATTTAATGACTTAATATTATTTCCTCTGACTCTTGAGATAAATTCGTCTCTATCCGACCTTAGAATAAATTGGCAGACAATAGGTTTAGTTTTACTTTCAACTCTAGATGGAACACGATGGAACTTGGCTAAGTTGAGAGGTCTGTCATATCCAATATCGTCTGCAAAACTTTGTAGGATACTAGTTAGATTTTCGCTCATTACTTCTGGGATCCCATTAAGTTCAATATTGCAGTTTCACGAGTATTGTTCTAATGCGTTTAGACTTGATTTTAGAACTTGAACCTCTAGTTTCAATGATCTTACGGATTCATTTGCTGTATTATAAACACCTTTGAGAGACTTCAACTTCAGACTTCACCTCAGCTACCTCTGCTTCAAGTTTTCCAAGAATTGGGAAGTTTTAGCGTTTGATTTTTCCACAGATTCAAATAATGGCTTCGTAGCTACCTCAATTTCACTTCTTATTATCGGGTTGAATATCATCTGGATCCTTCTGAGACTTAGATTGACCAGCAAATTTATTTTGCATGCAGTTGAAACATGAGCTGCTGTAATCTCGTTACAAGTGTTACAGGTCAAGGTGTCATCAGGCTTTCCGAGAGTAGTATGGCATTTAAAGCACGTTATTTTGTTAAAGTACAAGCAGACTACAGATTTCGGGACTTTTTACAGATTCTGTACTATTTCAACACATTTATAAGCGCTTAATTAAGCATTAGATAGGTTTGTATTTACACTTTATAAAGGTAAATATTAGGCTATATCAAAGTTTGGGACGGATAAAAAAAACGTCAACTCGTCTATCTATCTTTTTATATATTTTTTTATCGATTATATATTTATATTTTTATTAACTATGCTTACATGGATTAGAATCCAATGGTCATGGACACAAATAGGGAAAAGAATTGAATCGCATGGACTTATTAGATTATCTGTCTGAATACCATTTACTATTAAGTGAGAAATACTAGAACTTACAAATGAAAATCTTGGGTTATCTTTAATTATCACCTGAATATAGGAATCTATAATGACATCCTGTAACCACCCTTTTACAAAATATTTATCTTTAGATTTCAAAAAATTTTCTTCATTTAGGGTCAAATTAATATCTACAGATTTAAATAAAATGTCATCAATTTTAAAACTCCCGACAGATTTTGGGAATGTAGGTACTAATTCCTGGCAGTCATTATAGTCTTTTATCTTAAAACTGTCATCTAAGGGTATTATTTGTGATCGAGGAATTTCAAATTCAAAAATTCCACTTTGAAAAGTAACAAAATAATCACAATCATCTAGGTTATTTATTTTATTTATAAAACACCCGAATCTTTTATTTCAATATTTGCTCATGATGCTGTAACTTTTTATTGGGGAAAGCTTTTTCTTGAGGAATATCATCTAAATCTTAATCTACACTACATTTGGCTACCCCTTGACATGCACTAAACAAAGATTTCAGGGTGGTGTAAATGTCTAACATAACTTCTGATACTTTGGGATCATCGACAGTTTTTGATAATTCTACGCACAACTCTTTCACAGCGCTCAATTTATTAGTTCTTAGGAAGGAAAGGTTCTTTTTAAAGGGGATAATAGATAGCTCTCCAAATCATTATATTTTTCGGGGGTGCCAAAAATATCTAAATCATCTGATATGACCAGGTAATAGGTTAAAGAAGAATGAATTTTGTGGATATGTTTGCAAAGGGTGGACTTATCAGGACAATTACAAATGTATAAATGAGTACATAAATCAGGACAACTTTTATTGATACATCTATTGAAGCATTTCAATGCATTTTCAACGTCTAGAAGAACTTTAACAAGAGTGTCCAATCTTATATTAAATTTACGTTTCAAGTATACAGTTTTTAATTGATCGTGAAATGACTCCGATTGGTTATTAGTTTTCTTTCCCCTTATGATAGTACCTACGATATGGTTTAGCCCTCAATTCACGTTGATTGGAGTAATTTTTCTCAAAATATTGAATAAACTGTTACAACTAGAAGAGTTTAGAAAATAATCGAGAAGTTTTAAAATTTTTGATAGATCTTTCTCATGTAATAGTTTTTTTAACTTGTCTTAACCTCTTCTTGAATCTGTGCATAGAACAAGGGAATTTTTTTCCATAACGGTATGTTGTTTCTCAATTTTTTAACGGTAAGGCTGCTCCCCACCATCCCTATTCAAAATATGCTTGTCTAGGGCCCCTCTACCCACACATACTTATGTTTCATCCTGAGCAACTCGAGGACTCTTAGTTCAAATTCATTAAACAGCTTCATAATAGCAACTCTATTCATGTTGTCCTCTATTCATTCCTCTATTCTCTATTCATTCCTGATCGTATCGATTAGGCCCCCTAACACGGATTTCTAAATAATCTTCCTTTGGACGGTTGAGGAGCGTTTCAACACAATTTGCTATCAGCTCCCCACTAGAATTCTTACTCTTTCTTTTTCCTAAAAGAAAACACTTGGTAATAAAGGCTGATGAAGTTCACAATGGGCAACAAGCCTTTTGGTTTGAATTAAAGAGGAATGAATTAAAAAAAATTATAGATATATTGTATCTCTAATAGGGTGGGTTGGGGTAAAATGGGTCAATTTTTAAGGTACCTTCACATTCTAAGTTTTATTTCATCAAAACTATTACTTTTTAATGATTTCTTTCAATTGGATCTTGACATTACAATCCTTCAGATCATTTTCATCTAATTTTTTCAAATATTTTTTAGTTATACGTTGGTTAAACTTAGCATCAAAAGTAATGACCTATTTTACCCCAATGTGGGGTAAAATAGGTCTCATTGCAAAAAAGATGTCAAAAATATATTTATTACTAAATATACATGAAAATAAGAAAAAAGGCAATCGGCTAAGCCGTTTTCATCTGAAAAAATTGGTTTTCAGTTGCACTTTAATGAAATTGTAAAAGTCCGGAGTTAATGAACATTGTTCAAATTTAGCATTTAAAATACTTCGTTTGAATAAAAAAATAAACTTTTATGACAGTTCAATGTATATTTGAAGGAAATAAGTTAAAAACATTGTTTTACTTAATACAGAAGGCCTCCTAACTATGACCCATTTTACCCCAAGTACAAAATATTATAAAAGATAAAATATTTTATATTTTTCTAAGCTGATTGGGTTGAAATGTCTCTCAGACTTTCTTTTATGGAAAAATATTACAAAAGTGTG
This sequence comes from Tetragnatha versicolor, assembly GCA_024610705.1. Taxonomy (NCBI): domain Eukaryota; kingdom Metazoa; phylum Arthropoda; class Arachnida; order Araneae; family Tetragnathidae; genus Tetragnatha; species Tetragnatha versicolor. Next base: position 24,425,444 of record JANDEH010000013.1, on the reverse strand, counting down.
CTGTAATTTATTACAATATATAGATATTTTGGAAGTTAGTAAACCCTGTTTTTTCGATGACGTCATTTACGGTTCAAATTAAATATTTTTTTAGTCCTCAAATTCATAAATCTTAATTTTTGACAGTCGAAAAATATTGCCAACAGATAAAAGATTATAATACAAAAAAATGAGCGAAAATTATTCAATTTAAATTTGATTTATATCGAGTTAATTAAAACTGACCCATTTTACCCCAAGACCCACTTTACCCCAACCCACCCTATACCATATAGAGAAGAACTGTTTAAATTTCTTTTGGCTGCCAAATGTAGATTTATCTGATGCATGTGAAAATGTTATCAAAGATAAGCACAAAAATGTCAATACTTAAGAACCAGCCACACGATTTCCAATGTGGGGAGAAAAAATTCAATCTTTCCCCATGTATATAGGGCTTTTTTCCCTTGCTCCCACTCTTCGGCTTTACCAATGACCGTCGGAAAGAATCCTGGATATTCTTCCACTTTCTTTGGCAGAAGTAAACTGTAAAATATTATAAATAAATTACTAAAAAGACAGCTGTGCTCAGGTACTTCTAAATAAAAACCAATGGTTACAGGGTACGTCCTGTTCGGACAGATTGTCTTCAGTCCAGTGGAAATTGGGAAAGAGGCGCTTCGGTCTAATGCAGTGTTTCCCAACGTGGGGCGCACGCCCCACCGAGGGGCAATATCATTTTCTAGGGGGGCAATTTGAAAATTTTCAGCCAAATTGCCCCCCAGGTGGGACCAATCCAGGGAAAAAATTAATAACATAATAAAAAAAAGAAGTTTATCAAAATCAGATCCTATCTGAGAATGTATGTTTGGAATCTGGATCAGTATGTATCAAAACCAAGTTGAAACACTGTTTTTAGGGTCTAATTTTCTAACCTTTTCTAAGAGATGACCCTAGATCTTTGTTTTTAGAATGCGTATATTTGAAACTTTTTTACATTAGGTTCATCAAAATGCAAATCTTAACTAAAAATTTATATCCAAAATTTCCCAACTAGGGATACCAAACTAGTTAAAAACCTGCTTCCTAGAATCAAATTTCCGAAAATTTGCTGGGGGAGGACCCCCAGACCCCCCTTGGTATTTAGAACTTAATTACTCATAACTTGATTTAGTTCTTTAGCATACCAATTCTACCTAAAAATGTTCTGAAAAACTTCATTAGACTTATTAAATATACATAGGAGGGAGGGGCTAAGAAATAATTTTGGCTCCCTCTCAAAATATATTTCTATGCATGCCACTGAGACTGGGGGCATGGAAAATTTAGAAAGGCTTTGGTGGGGCATGGCCCGAAAAAGGTTGGGAAACACTGGTCTAATGGGCCCGCCATTATTATCAATCAGATATTGTTATCAGTTTCTTCTCAGCCCAAAGGGATTACATAAAGCGGAGTTGACTATATTTACAATTGCTTAAAAACAGATTAAAAAGGTGATTAACAACTTAACAGGTTGTCCTGTTTCGGCAGCCACTATTTTCCAAGCATTGTTTTTCTTTTGTATATTTCTGTAGGACATGTTACTCACATCCCACAAAACTGGCACTCGGTGTACCGCCTCAATGAGTTTGTACACACTTGGTGAGGCCACTGAAAGGAATTTGCAAATTTGTTACACAGGCAATAATATAAACAATGAAAATAGAGTGCAATAATTCAGAGTTTAACCACCTTGGGGGAAGGAGGTTTTTTCTATGTTTGGGATACATATAGACCAGTGCAGAAGCCTTTGAAAATGGTAAAAAGTGAAAAAAAATAATAGTAGGATGAAACGCATTGGAAAAGGAAGAGAATATAAGAAAAAAGAAAGGAAAAATAAATTACGGCCGATCTGAAGTCTGGAAAAGGAAGGGGGGTAAAAAGGGGGTTTTTTAGAATAAAAAACGGTTTATCTCGATTTCCGGCAAAACTAAAAGTCCTATAGAAAAAGTTTGAATAGCAAAGTTGTAGGTAATAAAAATATCTACAACTTTTGTATTCACACTTTTTTCATATAACCTCAAAATTTAAGTGAAAAATTCAAATAATCAAGGTTTTGGTTTTTTATTTTTATCTCTTACAAAAAAATTTTTTTTCACGAAATTCTGTGAAAACCTACCTTTTGATGTCATCTTTTGATAGCGCCTTCAAAAGTTTTACGTCATGTAGGAAGCCAGATCTTGTAGAATAAACAGAGAGGGACTCAAATCGGCAATCGATTCCAACTATTACGGCATCTATCATGGTGTTAAAAAATTTATTTTAAAATTGGCTTCCGAAGACACTATAGGTTCGTCTTCTTTTACGTAGGTAAACATCCTCTTCTTTTTTACAATTATCTTTTTTTTAAATTGCAAGGGGATATCGTAACAAATTTTACCCACGAACGCTTTTGATTCTTGAAAGCTCTCTTCAAATCCTGTTTCTTTGAACTCTTTGATCCAAAGAGTGAAGGATTTCAGAGAATCAACAGCGGCTTTCAAATCAACTTGGGTAGATTGCTACATTTTGAAGATTTTATTAATACGCAGTAAAATGTTATACCACACATGAATTGCAATGACAAATTCAAAAGTGAGTATCTCATTTAAAATAGCATCGCAGCTACCAAGAGTTTCGGAATCTTAATTTCCATTTTTCAGATCTATTATGGCAATTATAATTTCTTCAAATTGGAAAAAATATTGCTCTTACAGCAGCAATTCTTGATTCCCATCGTGTGTCAGATAAACCTTTTAAGGTAATTTTAAACTTTTCTTTAATAACATTCCAGCGTTTTGTTGAAGCAGAAAACAACAAATAAATTTTATTAATAAAACCAAAAAAGATTTTGGCTGTTGTAGAAGAATTTGCGGCATCGATGAGGAGCAAATTCCAATTGTGGCAGCCACAAGGGGTGAAAAATGCTCTTGGATTTATATTCAAAATTCTTGTCTCTTCACTCCCTTGTTTATCCCTACTATGTTCGACCCGTTGTCATAACCTTGTCCGCGGCAATCCATCCACATCTAATCCGTATCTCTTCAGCTCCTCCATAGCGTTAGTTGGGTATTCTCCAGTCGTTTCCTCAGCAGCTTTGAAACCTATAAAGTGTTTGCAACCCAAAAAAGGTGTTTTTAAGGTTTTACTAGAAAACCCGATAACCCACACACAAGGATTACCTCAACAAAACCTTAGGCGTATGTGCGCTAGTTGACGCTTGCAACCTTTTGCGTAACCTTAGAGAAAAACCTTAGGAAAATGCTTAATGCTTTTGAGCAAGGTTGATTAAGGTTGGCTTAACCTAAGTTAACCTCACCACAATATTTTTTCGTGTACATTGTAGCAACCAATGCAAAAAACCTTACCGCAATATAGCTTAAATAGGTTTATTTAAGGTTCACAAAAAACCTTAATTCGATATTGCTTATATAGGTTAATTTAAGGTTTCCAAAAAACCTTATTTCGATATTTTTAATATAGTTTTATTTAAGGTCTCTTACAACATTGCGTTTATTTGTTTTGTTTAATGCTTCATTTTCACGTTCTATATTTCAATAGGTCTTTTCAATATATAAATTATGAAAAAATTATTCTTAAAAATATATATCGGGAAAACACCTCTCGGGAATATTTTTCTATATTTTAATGATAAACCAGAGAAGCAGTAAGAAAAGAGTACAATACAAATTGTTATACTATCCCAAGTAGCACAAACGTTGAGATTCGTCTAAATTTTGTCATGGTATGGCCAAATTTCGTTTACTTCTATATGAAGATTAGTAAGCTCGTCATATTTGGTATGAGCTGTGCTAGTAGGGATTATTGTTACCGATTTCCTGTTATATTGTAACACGCAAAAATATTCCTGAAAATGGTACGATTAATATTTTTTTAACATTAGTACAGATGTATATTACAAATTACCAAAGCTCTACATTCATAATTATTTTTGAAATACCAATTCCTTGTTGTATATTATAAAAATAAGATTACAATGGAGTTAATAAATAAATAAAAAAAATTAACTTGTATGAAATGCTTTTAAAGATTGAATAAACAGTTATGTATACAAAAAAATGTTTATTAACAGTATACTCCAGTTTAACAGATCTGTAATAGATTATTTAAAGAGAACTCTAGGTTATAAAAAATTCCAGTTTATATACAGTATCCAGCTTCAGAGACTAGTTTCTTAACAGTACTCCGGCTTCAGACTAGTTTCTTAACAGTACTCCAATACTCTAGATTACATACAAAATGTCAAAAATCATGAATAAAGATTTTTTGGTTAGAAAACGTTTTCATAAAAAATATGACACTGATTTTACTTAGAACCAGGCATGTGATTGCTGATATAAGAAATTATCTGAAAATTTTTGAAGTGTCTTGATTAGTTAATTTCATTTTATTTACACCGTTATTTTTCCTTGACTTGTTTTTTTATAAGTGGTAATTACCATGATGCTCAAGTGGTTTTTTATAAGACATACCACTTCAATAGCCAGTGCTGAGTGAGTAAAAAAATTTTTTTTGTGCATTAAAATATCCTTTTCTTATTGAACTAAAACCACAAGAATTTCTTTTCAAAGCAAAATATCTAGTAGTTTTTATTATTGGTGCTTAGTGAGTTAAAAAATCCATTTGGTTTTTTATAGTGCAAGGTACAATAAAATTTCTTGTTCTTAATAAATTAAAAAAACCCATACATGGTTTTCATTGAATAACACCATGGACTTTCTTTTCAAAGCATAAAAAAACAAGTTCTTTTTTAATCTAATGGGATATATCCCATTAGGGTATATCCCAAGGCTAAGAAATATCAGAAGAAACCAAGGCTAAGAAAATATCAATAGGTTGCCTTTTACCCCTGTTTGTCTTGGGAAAAACATTTCAGACAGACACTTGTTTTTAAAGGGAAATACTACATATCTTAACCAGTGGCTACTGAAAGGAAAGTTAAAATAACTAATTTTTCTCTTTTATGAATGAACATTACCTTCGGGCTATTCTAAACTTTGTTTGTAAGAGCCAATCACTAATAGCATCTCGCATTAAATTTTCTTCTGTTCCCTCGTATGACTCGTAAGGGGCCTTTTACCCCTGTTTGTCTTGGGAAAAACATTTCAGACAGACACTTGTTTTTAAAGGGAAATACTACATCCAGTGGCTACTGAAAGGAAAGTTAAAATAACTAATTTTTCTCTTTTATGAATGAACATTACCTTCGGGCTATTCTAAACTTTGTTTGTAAGAGCCAATCACTAATAGCATCTCGCATTAAATTTTCTTCTGTTCCCTCGTATGACTCGTAAGGGGCCTTTTACCCCTGTTTGTCTTGGGAAAAACATTTCAGACAGACACTTGTTTTTAAAGGGAAATACTACATATCTTAACCAGTGGCTACTGAAAGGAAAGTTAAAATAACTAATTTTTCTCTTTTATGAATGAACATTACCTTCGGGCTATTCTAAACTTTGTTTGTAAGAGCCAATCACTAATAGCATCTCGCATTAAATTTTCTTCTGTTCCCTCGTATGACTCGTAAGGGGCCTTTTACCCCTGTTTGTCTTGGGAAAAACATTTCAGACAGACACTTGTTTTTAAAGGGAAATACTACATATCTTAACCAGTGGCTACTGAAAGGAAAGTTAAAATAACTAATTTTTCTCTTTTATGAATGAACATTACCTTCGGGCTATTCTAAACTTTGTTTGTAAGAGCCAATCACTAATAGCATCTCGCATTAAATTTTCTTCTGTTCCCTCGTATGACTCGTAAGGGGCCTTTTACCCCTGTTTGTCTTGGGAAAAACATTTCAGACAGACACTTGTTTTTAAAGGGAAATACTACATCCAGTGGCTACTGAAAGGAAAGTTAAAATAACTAATTTTTCTCTTTTATGAATGAACATTACCTTCGGGCTATTCTAAACTTTGTTTGTAAGAGCCAATCACTAATAGCATCTCGCATTAAATTTTCTTCTGTTCCCTCGTATGACTCGTAAGGGGCCTTTTACCCCTGTTTGTCTTGGGAAAAACATTTCAGACAGACACTTGTTTTTAAAGGGAAATACTACATATCTTAACCAGTGGCTACTGAAAGGAAAGTTAAAATAACTAATTTTTCTCTTTTATGAATGAACATTACCTTCGGGCTATTCTAAACTTTGTTTGTAAGAGCCAATCACTAATAGCATCTCGCATTAAATTTTCTTCTGTTCCCTCGTATGACTCGTAAGGGGCCTTTTACCCCTGTTTGTCTTGGGAAAAACATTTCAGACAGACACTTGTTTTTAAAGGGAAATACTACATCCAGTGGCTACTGAAAGGAAAGTTAAAATAACTAATTTTTCTCTTTTATGAATGAACATTACCTTCGGGCTATTCTAAACTTTGTTTGTAAGAGCCAATCACTAATAGCATCTCGCATTAAATTTTCTTCTGTTCCCTCGTATGACTCGTAAGGGGCCTTTTACCCCTGTTTGTCTTGGGAAAAACATTTCAGACAGACACTTGTTTTTAAAGGGAAATACTACATATCTTAACCAGTGGCTACTGAAAGGAAAGTTAAAATAACTAATTTTTCTCTTTTATGAATGAACATTACCTTCGGGCTATTCTAAACTTTGTTTGTAAGAGCCAATCACTAATAGCATCTCGCATTAAATTTTCTTCTGTTCCCTCGTATGACTCGTAAGGGGCCTTTTACCCCTGTTTGTCTTGGGAAAAACATTTCAGACAGACACTTGTTTTTAAAGGGAAATACTACATATCTTAACCAGTGGCTACTGAAAGGAAAGTTAAAATAACTAATTTTTCTCTTTTATGAATGAACATTACCTTCGGGCTATTCTAAACTTTGTTTGTAAGAGCCAATCACTAATAGCATCTCGCATTAAATTTTCTTCTGTTCCCTCGTATGACTCGTAAGGGGCCTTTTACCCCTGTTTGTCTTGGGAAAAACATTTCAGACAGACACTTGTTTTTAAAGGGAAATACTACATCCAGTGGCTACTGAAAGGAAAGTTAAAATAACTAATTTTTCTCTTTTATGAATGAACATTACCTTCGGGCTATTCTAAACTTTGTTTGTAAGAGCCAATCACTAATAGCATCTCGCATTAAATTTTCTTCTGTTCCCTCGTATGACTCGTAAGGGGCCTTTTACCCCTGTTTGTCTTGGGAAAAACATTTCAGACAGACACTTGTTTTTAAAGGGAAATACTACATATCTTAACCAGTGGCTACTGAAAGGAAAGTTAAAATAACTAATTTTTCTCTTTTATGAATGAACATTACCTTCGGGCTATTCTAAACTTTGTTTGTAAGAGCCAATCACTAATAGCATCTCGCATTAAATTTTCTTCTGTTCCCTCGTATGACTCGTAAGGGGCCTTTTACCCCTGTTTGTCTTGGGAAAAACATTTCAGACAGACACTTGTTTTTAAAGGGAAATACTACATCCAGTGGCTACTGAAAGGAAAGTTAAAATAACTAATTTTTCTCTTTTATGAATGAACATTACCTTCGGGCTATTCTAAACTTTGTTTGTAAGAGCCAATCACTAATAGCATCTCGCATTAAATTTTCTTCTGTTCCCTCGTATGACTCGTAAGGGGCCTTTTACCCCTGTTTGTCTTGGGAAAAACATTTCAGACAGACACTTGTTTTTAAAGGGAAATACTACATCCAGTGGCTACTGAAAGGAAAGTTAAAATAACTAATTTTTCTCTTTTATGAATGAACATTACCTTCGGGCTATTCTAAACTTTGTTTGTAAGAGCCAATCACTAATAGCATCTCGCATTAAATTTTCTTCTGTTCCCTCGTATGACTCGTAAGGGGCCTTTTACCCCTGTTTGTCTTGGGAAAAACATTTCAGACAGACACTTGTTTTTAAAGGGAAATACTACATATCTTAACCAGTGGCTACTGAAAGGAAAGTTAAAATAACTAATTTTTCTCTTTTATGAATGAACATTACCTTCGGGCTATTCTAAACTTTGTTTGTAAGAGCCAATCACTAATAGCATCTCGCATTAAATTTTCTTCTGTTCCCTCGTATGACTCGTAAGGGGCCTTTTACCCCTGTTTGTCTTGGGAAAAACATTTCAGACAGACACTTGTTTTTAAAGGGAAATACTACATCCAGTGGCTACTGAAAGGAAAGTTAAAATAACTAATTTTTCTCTTTTATGAATGAACATTACCTTCGGGCTATTCTAAACTTTGTTTGTAAGAGCCAATCACTAATAGCATCTCGCATTAAATTTTCTTCTGTTCCCTCGTATGACTCGTAAGGGGCCTTTTACCCCTGTTTGTCTTGGGAAAAACATTTCAGACAGACACTTGTTTTTAAAGGGAAATACTACATCCAGTGGCTACTGAAAGGAAAGTTAAAATAACTAATTTTTCTCTTTTATGAATGAACATTACCTTCGGGCTATTCTAAACTTTGTTTGTAAGAGCCAATCACTAATAGCATCTCGCATTAAATTTTCTTCTGTTCCCTCGTATGACTCGTAAGGGGCCTTTTACCCCTGTTTGTCTTGGGAAAAACATTTCAGACAGACACTTGTTTTTAAAGGGAAATACTACATATCTTAACCAGTGGCTACTGAAAGGAAAGTTAAAATAACTAATTTTTCTCTTTTATGAATGAACATTACCTTCGGGCTATTCTAAACTTTGTTTGTAAGAGCCAATCACTAATAGCATCTCGCATTAAATTTTCTTCTGCTCCCTCGTATGACTTTATGCCGACTTCTGAAAATAAAATAACAAATCTCGGTAAAAAAATTTCTAGATTTATTTTTAAAGCCACTTTTAACATGAATATTAAAAATATTACCTCTTATAATCCGATAAATTGCTGCCTTTTCAAATGACAGCTTTTTTTGTCTGGACTTGTTCTTTCCAGTAAGGGTATACTTAATGGCCACCTCATTTGATAAACACCTCCTCAGGCAACTGGCGACATACCCTTTAAGGTCACGGCCAAAGCAAGACAGCAATGTTTTTTTCTATAAGACTAGACTTTCCTTTAGCCGTCCCAGGGCCGGCTGGCCTCATTCGGCTCCGATGTCGACGTTGCGGTAGCAACGCCGCTCACTGGAAGGAACCGGGTGCTCTAACATTGTTTTACATGTGGCTCAATCGAGCAACCAGCGGGGAGAGGCCGCCACCCGCGGGTTTTATTTCTTGGTTAAAATGTGGGATTATATATTCTTTTCTATGTGCATTTCAGTCGGCTCTTCCTTCCTCTTCTTCCGATTCTGCGATGAGCCTCTCGCATTCGGCTCTGATGATGCTGATGGTCACTTCTCTAGCTTTTGGGTGTTCAAGGATTTTCGACAGAGAAATTTATACAGGGTGTTTCAAAATTGCGTTGCACGGCTTTTATTCGGAACCAGCGCTTCCTAGGGTCATGGAAGTAAGGTTTACCTTACTGAGCCTGGAGAATCCATTGAGATGACTTCCAGCGCCCCTAGCGGTGAAATTAAACAGTTAAAAAAATTAATTTAAAAACTAAAGGAGATAGAGCAAAAACCTCAGTGAGAGTATTGTTGCCAACGTCAAGAAAAACTCACTGAAAAAAATTTGATCAAAATATCTTTAATATTCGTGGAGATATTAGCATGTGAGAGAAATAGCACTTTTCCAGGGGTCAAAAAAGAAAAAGTTCGCATACTTGCAAATTTGATTTTTTGATTAATTTTTGTGTTCTTTAAACTAAAAAAACACAAAACTACAAAATAACACTGAAAAATTTGCAAATAAACGAACTTTTTCTTTTTTGACCCCTGAATAAGTGCTATTTTCACATGCTCTTTTCTTACTTTCACATCTCTGCGAATATTCAAGATATTTTGATCAAATTTTTTTTCAGTGAGTTCTTCATGACGTTGGCAACAATACTCTCACTGAAGTTTTTGCTCCGTCTCCTATAGTTTTTAAATTAATTTTTTTAACTTTTTAATTTCGCCGCTAGGGGCGCTGTAAGTCCTCTCAATGGATTCTCCAGGCTCACTTACCTGGGGTAAACCTTACTTCTGTGACCCTAGAAGGTGTTGGTTCCAAATAAAAGCCGTGCAACGCAATTTTGAAACACCCTGTATAAATGATTTTCAAAAACAATCAAGCGAAGGCAATGACGATTAAAGCCTCCCATACATATGAAGATACATTTAATAAGTAGAATAACAATAAAATAGGATGTCAAGTAAAATAATAATTACAGTAATGTAATACAAACATCAAAGGTTTATGATGATCTGAGTTACCACTCACACATTTCAAATTTTATCAAAAATTAAATAGATATTATTGACCTTTAAAGAGGATAGCTTTAGTATACATTTGCCTTAAAGAGTTGGCATTACTCATTATTGATTTACTAAAATGGAAAAACCGGATTTTCAAATGTCATTGAATTATGGATCTGATGAGGTGAACAATATGATTGTCCTGGGGTGACATATCAAACATATGATCATTTAAAGATACAAACAATTTCTTCCCCATTAAATCCTTTAAGGCCTGGTTACTAATGAATTGAATGTCTCTTCCTTTTGTAAGAGACTTGCCTCCACTTGTCTTGACATTGAGACGAAAGTTGAGCTGTTTTTTTACATATTAAGAACACATCCTCTGAGGGATAAGAAAGTTTACCCAGATTCTTGTAATCGATTAATGACGTACTATAATAGGGTTTTGCTGCATGTAATGCACTGACACATTGTGAGCAAACCAAATGTTCAGTTAGGTGAAAAGTCACATGCCCTGCAATATAGTAAATTATATGTTGTGCACTCTGTTAAGAAAGGAGAGTATATGCAACTGTGGTTAACAATGGTGTTGGAGGAAGTTCATCTACTTCCATAGCTCTGTAGCCAGTAGTAGTTGCGTTGATGACATTTTTAGAACATCTATTTGAATTGACACTCAGCACAGACAGCTCATAAACAGCAGAACAATTTCCGGTGTTCAGGTTTTTCAACTCCGTCTTTACAAGAAGCTTCTTGTAAAGACGGAGTTTCTATATGTTTGATTGGAGATAAACTGGATATCTCTGCTTTTCGTTAGAGACTTTCCTCCACTTGTCTTTACATTGAGACGAAAGTTGAGTTTTCTTACAGATCATAAACACATCCTCCGAGGGATAAGACAAGTGTCCGCGATTTTTGTAGTCGATCAAAGAGGTTTGGTGTTGTTGGTGCAGTGCGCTGACACACTGTGGGCAAACCAAATGTTCACTCAAGTGAAATGTCACGTGTCTTGCTATGTAATAAACAATGTGTTGAGCACACTCAGTTAAAAAGGGAGAGTAGATATAGCTGTGATCAACGAGTGTTGGCCAGGGTGTCGGAGGAACTTCATCTACTTCCATAGCTCTATAGCCATTGGTAGAAGTGTTGATCACAGTAGATGAATTCACACTCAGCACAGACAGCTCATTAAGTGCAGAGCAGTTTCCGGTATCCAGGTTCTTTAATTCAGTCTTTACAAGAAGCTTCTTGTAAGCGGATTTGAATTGTCGTGCTGTTGGGTTGTTGTTGCATCCCCCTTGAGACCTTACCATCTGGAAAAAGAGCTCTAGGTAGTCTTGGTTCAATTTGTGGAAGGGCAAATAAAACAGATTTCCAGACTGTATCAATGAGTTATAAAGCCTTTCAGCATTTTTAATGCAAATTATAAATCCAAGAAATCCAGTCTTCCTATTACAATTCAAAACTGAATCGGATCCATTTCCAATTTTGAGGCCTAAGAGGTACTTTTCGATTGCATGCAGTCTTTTAAGTATCCCTTCAGCATTTCCTTTCATAAGTGGCTGTTTGTATCCTAACTGATGGCAGTTCCTTGAGTTGAGGATGTCAAAGAGGTTGTTGAGGAATGTCACTGGCTCCCGAACCTTGGAATTGAGGAAGATGTAGCTCGTTGGCACAGAAAACTGCTGCTGATTTACTGAAGATCTGTGTAGCAAATCGCACTCATAAAACGATTGTATCAAAATTGAGTAAAAAGTACTCAAAAAGGCTCCGATCCAATAAGTACTCAAATTTGAATACATGAATATACTCATTTCTGAAAATGTGCATACTCAAAAATGAGCTCGCGATGTTTCATTTTTGAATATGCACTTGCACATTTCAGAATGAGTATATTCATGTATTCAAATTTGAGTACTTATAGGATCGGAGCCTTTTTGAGTACTTTTTACTCAATTTTGATACAATCGTTTTAAGAGTGCACCTTCATTTTATGGCGAAAGAAGTTTACGTGGATCTCTCGCAACTTATTCGCCAAGGTGAGCCCTTCGTTTTCTTGAAGCTTATGGAGTTCCTTTATATACTCCCAAGAAATGATGTTATTATCTGGGTCGATGAAGACTTTTTTCTCTCCAAAGCAGTTACGAATCAATTTTATTATATGCCAGGGATATGGGAACTCAGCCACATATGACCCTGTTTCTGGATGGTCAAATCCAAGTTTAAGTGGAGCAGGTGTTTTTCCACTGGACCTAATTTTAGGACTTTCCTCAACTTCTTCATCAAACCATTCAAATGGCACATCCTTGAGGTCCTCTTCAATTGGTTGGCATTGTTTAGGAGGCAGAAGATGTTTGCAGTTGAACCCCAGTTCGGTGGCCATGGCGAAATTTAATGACATACCATCGAATGAAAAACCTGAACCTTGGAATGATGCAGTAGAATGAGGCATTGCTTCACCAAGTTTGCCTTTTGTTCCCTGTTAAGGCCGTTGGACAGAAAATACCCCACAGGGTGTTTTAAATGCATCATTGATACACACAATCATGAAAACAAGGCAACATGAAAACATGGCAGGCCCCACCTCGGGGCCTGCCAATGTGTTCTATGGCTGCTTCTTGTTGAGATCCTGGCTAAGTCTCCAAGTTGGCATTGGGCGTGGTTGATATCATCCAATTCTTGTGCGTTGGAAACGTCAGTCATTCCTGACTCCAGCAGTGCCACCTCGGTTTCCAAATTCTGGAGGTCCAAAAGGTTGAAATAAAGCCTGTTGGACTTTGTTGTCACATGCCGGACGTCTATTTTTGCAGTGATAGCGTTGTGGTCGCTGTCTGTGACTTGGTCCGTGATGATTATCTCTGTTTTCAGGGCACTTGTATGTGTCTACCCAACTGTTCGCAACCCGATCAGGTCTACCCAACTGGAACCTCTAGTGGAGTGGAAGGTGGGAACTGTCGTGTTTGAATTCTCGACGGTGAGGTCGTGCTGGATGCAGAATGTGATGATGTCCTCTCCTCGTTGGTTTTGTGTCTGCTGACTTCATCGAATAGTTTATGATAAAAACGAACCTTTATCTTAAGGGGCGGTATACCGTTGCCGAATGCATACAGCAAATGTTCTTTCTCGTTCGTTTTTATCAATGATTTCAACCACTGGCAGACGCTTCACTTAACTATCCCAGAATGTACTGCGCGAGGAGATGCGCAGAAGGGTACCGTCCGACTTCACTCGCTCAGTAGTATATTTAGTCTCCTCTTTTCTTTTTCCTCCCTGGCTACAGCAAGCCATATCCATATAGCTACCAAAATGTTTACTGAATTGTAGTGACATCAAGGTAATTTATTGTAAATTGTCCATAATATGCCTTCTGTAAAGAACTATACCCTTGACTAGGGTAGGTTGGGGTAAAGTGGGTCGTGGGGTAAAATGGGTCAGTTTTAATTAACTCATTATAAATCAAATTAAAAATTGAATTATTTTCGCTCATTTTTTTGTATTATAATCTTTTATCTGTGTGTTGGCAACATTTTCCGACTGTCAAAAATTTAGATTAATGAATTTAAGAACTGAAAACATATTTTATTTGAAAGGTAAATGGTGTCGAAAAAACAGGGTTTACGAACTTTCAAATATACTGTAATAAATTACAGCAGACTTTTGAAATATTTTTACATAAAAGAAAATCTGAGAGACATTTCAATCCAATCAGCTTAGAAAAATATAAAATATTTTATCTTTTTATAACAATATTTTGTACTTGGGGTAAAATGGGTCATAATTAGGAGGCCTTCTGTATTAAGTAAAAACAATGTTTTTAACTTATTTTCTTTAAATATACACTGAACTGTCAAAAAAGTTTATTTTTTTCACCAAATTAAGTTTTTTAATTGCTACATTTGAGCAATGTTCATTACCTTCAGACTTTTACAATTTCATTAAAGTACAACTTAAAACAAATTTCTTCATATAAAAACAGCTCAGAGAGCCGATTGTCTTTTTTCTTATTTTCATGTGTATTTAGTAATAAATATATTTTTTTGACATCTTTTTGCAGCGAGACCCATTTTACCCCACGTTGGGTGTTAAATAATAGTACAAAAGGTAACTTAACCTAATAACTCCTACCGACTACCAGTCGGGTATAAGTTAAAATAATAATAGACTGGGGCTACGTAACAATAATAAAGATTAAAAAAACTAAAATAGGGGAACTTATCTTCTCCTGGTGACTTTTCCAGCTTTCGTCGTGGCCTTCTGTGGGAAAAAATTGGGACCCATGGAAGGAGCAAATCTTAATGAACTTTTCTTTTATTCATAACACAACAAACAAAAACAGCTCTCTTCCCCACCGCGACTACGGAGCAAGTGAGGGGTTTGCGGTAGGGGAGTAGCATCGGGGCTTCCCCGCAAGACAATTTCTACTAACGGGTAAAGCCAAGCTCCGTTTGTGTCGTAATTTAACCCCTAAGTCTCCAGAGCTCGTAACTGAGCTTCAATTTTATCTACAAATATTACTAAGGGGGGATTTTCTCTTTCCCTACATTATTTACTATAAGTTTTAGCATTTCCCTCACATAGACTTCGGTCAATAAATCCTTATTTCCGAATCTATGCTGGAGGGCTCACAGCTTTCTCATAGTTACCCGGAGTAATTGAATAACTCTCGATAAATTCCCGGGCTTTAGTACCGCCTTCCATCGCTTGGAACAGATAGTGGAATTTATCGAAACGTCATCCAATTTAGGATCAAACTGGATTTTTTCGAATTGAGCCCAAAAAGGTAGAAAGTTTATTAATTTTCCGTCAAACTTTCTCAGTTCAATTTCGGGGAACTTATAACCCTTATCCCGGACAGACGCATCCCGGACAGGAACCTGAACCTCCGTTACTACATCTCTGTCTGACAACTTATCCACGCTCCATTTTAACTTATGGAATGTCTTGCTATAATTTATAGCCCCTCCCTGTTCCTTGTCCAACTCGGTTTCATTGTTTTCTATATCGAGATATGCATCAAGAATCTGGGAATCATAAACAGCTATCTGACTTTTTAAACCTTCTAATATCGTAAAGTTCGATTTTATTTCCCTTATATCAATAGGGTGGGTTGGGGTAAAATGGGTCAATTTAAAGGTACCTCACATTCTAAGTTTTATTTCATCAAAACTATTACTTTTTAATGATTTCTTTCAATTGGATCTTGACACTACAATCCTTCAGAACATTTTCATCTAATTTTATCAAATATTTTTTAGTTATAAGTTGGTTAAACTTAGCATCAAAAGTAATGACCTATTTTACCCCAATGTGGGGTAAAATGGGTCTCATTGCAAAAAGATGTCAAAAATATATTTATTACTAAATATACATGAAAATAAGAAAAAAGGCAATCGACTAAGCCGTTTTTATATGAAAAAAATTGTTTTAAGTTGTACTTTTAGGAAATTGTAAACGTCTGAAGTTAATGACCATTGTTCCAAATGTAGCAATTAAATACTTCCTTTGGAGAAAAAATAAACTTGATTGACAGTTCAATGTATGTTTGAAGGAAATAAGTTAAAAACATTGGTTTTACTTAATACAGAAGGCCTCTTAAATATGACCCATTTTACCCCAAGTACAAAATATCGTTATAAAAGATACAATATTTTATATTTTTCTAAGCTGATTGGCTTGAAATGTCTCTCAGACTTTCTTTTATGAAAAACTATCACAAAAGTCTGTTGTAATTTATTACAATATATAGTTATTTCGAAGTTGGTAAACCCTGTTTTTTCGATGACATTATTTACGGTTCAAATTAAATACTTTTTCAGTCCTCAAATTCATAAATCTAAATTTTTTACAGTCGAAAAATATTGCCAACAGATTAAAGAATATAAATATAAAAAAATAGTGAAAAAAATTCAATTTGAATTTGATTTATATCGAGTTAAATAAAACTGACCCATTTTACCCCATGACCCACTTTACCCCAACCCACCCTATTAGTTTTATCCAACTCCCCTTGTATCTCTCTCGAAAGCTTGGAGAACTGGGTTCTCAAACAAGCCCTCGCCTTAACTAACCTATTCATTGTTACGCTTAAAAGGCCCCACGTTGGGCGCTAGTTTTTGTTAAATAATAGCACAAAAGGTAACTTAACCTAATAACTCCTACCGACTACCAGTCGGGGTTAAGTTAAAATAATAATAGACTGGGGCTACGTAAAATAATAAAGATTAAAAAAACTAAAACAGGGAACTTATCTTGTCCTGGTGACTTCTCCAGCTTCCGTCGTGGCCTTCTGTGGGAAAAAATTGGGACCCATGGAAGGAGCAAATCTTAATGAACTTTTCTTTTATTCATAACACAACAAACAAAAACAGCTCTCTTCCCCACCGTGACTACGGAGCTAAAGTATTGCAGGGGAGGGAGGCACAGTAAATATCTTCAGAACATGCACTTTAGAAGAGGGGCAGTCATTTTCAGTTGTGGCTCTTCGAAGACCCATGCAAAGCACCTCAGTTACTACAAAATAATATGAAATAATATAGTCGCTTTTGCTTAGCTTTATTGCATCTTTGTCTGCAGAATTTCATCTGTTATTATTCAGTCCCCACACGATGGACAAATAAAAACTTCTTCATCATGGGCGCTAAGTCCCACACAGTCCTCATGGACATATCTTCCGCATTTGATGCATGCCCGCAACAGCATCAGTACTGCATAAGAAGCAGTACCAGTTCTCCGTTGTTGAGGAAGTGATACCGCTGGTACCAGCGATTTCGCCAGCAGATACCTACTGAGCGGAGGCTTCCTCTGGTTGTTCGCCGAGGGCTTTTTGGAGGATTTTTTTCTTGGAGGATTGTTCAGATGGTATCATGTCGAACAAAGATTTTACCACACTGATGGCTTTTGAGTTTATCGCATGGCGACGTTCTCTCTTTCCTTCTTAAAGTTGGAGTCAATAACACGCTGGTAAAGGAATTTTCCATGGAAAACGATATTAGATTACATTAAAAATGATTAGTAAATAAAACAACCTTTGCTGAATATGCTGAAGGTAAAACAATTTAGTCTATTGGAATATTTTTAACAGCCTCATAATTCCCATTCATGAACATGAGCATTTCCACTGTTGATGATTTTAGCCGGGTTCTCCTTTCGTTAACTAAACAACCAGCCTTGGAAAAGTACCTTTCACAAGGTACTGATGTAGCAACAATGTTGCACTTTTCTCTCCAAATTTTTGCTGGATTCGGGTACTTGTATCTGGTTTTTCCTGATGGGCGGGGCAGGCGGTGCCGATCCATCAGCTAAGGCAGTGACCAATTCTTGTATATTTTCGTTGGCCACGATCTGGACAGGAACCGGGAGTCTCGGGGGCCTCTCTCACGCGGCTGTGGTAAAGATGGGCCAGATGGGATGGGGTCAGGATTGAGGATGCTGGGTTCCACCTCGAGGTGATCAGTGTTTTTGTGGACTGGGTTCAGAAGTTCAGTATGAAAATAGACTCCCCTGAATTCACTGACTGGACTAAAATGAGGCTGTATTGAGTGATGTTCAATCCGAATAGGGAGAAGCAAAGAGATTAAATTTTGCGAAATTGCTTCAGAAAAAATTCGAAATTGCTTCAGACTCCAGTGCGGTTCTCGAACTCGTGGGGCCCGGCGGGCTGGTTGGTTCCATTTGCATGGTTTCGGTTTCAAGAAGGGCGGGGAGGTGAAACAGGCCACCCACTTGCGGCATCCTCCAATTCAATGATGCGCCGCACCATATAGAAGGTGGAATTCCGCCTGGTGGGGGCACATCTTGAACGGGTCGCTTGGGTTGTGCGACACCATTGTTGGCCAGCTACTTCAAAAGCCTCTCCATTGCGTTCGTGCTCCTCCTGTAGTGGCCAACTATTCTTTTAACTTTCTCCAGCAAGGAACTTGGGGTCTTTAAGGCATCCTTAACTATCAGATTCAAGGAATGGGCATAACACCCATAGTGCTTTCATGCAAAAATTGTTTCAATGGCACAGGTAACATTTGCTGTATTGTCTGATACACAAAGTTAACCTTGTCATATAAGGTCCAGTCCTTCAAAGTATTTTTCAACTCATTCGCGTAGTTCTCCGCCGTCTTACTGCCGGGTGACGCTCTACACTTGATAAGTTAAGACTTCAATTCAAATTCTAGGCTGATATAATACCCAGAAATGACCATGAAACTTTCTGTTGCCGCAGAAGTCCGGGTGTCCGTAATTAAGCATACAGACACGGCCTCTTCTAACACAACATCCTTGACCTTCTCAAGGCATTTATGATACAGGGAAGGTATCACAGAGGAGACTGTTTTCCTCGATGGCAGTTGGTAGTCCGGAATCCACGGGCTAAATTTTTTAAAGGCAGTGTCCTCTAGGATAGAAAAGGGTTGGAGATCCACAATAAATAGATCCAATAAATCCCTATCAATCTTCTTTTTGTTATTACTTTAAAGTCTGATTTAATGCTCGTTACTTGCTTCGCCAAATCATCGAACACCTCCCAATATCCTGCTAACCGCCGCGCAAAGCCAATGTAATGCTTCTCTGTATAGGCGACTACGCCTGACAACCTCTTGGTTTCATCAATTATTTTTAATTCGATAGGGATTTCTTCCAGAGAATATGGCCGATTGCGCTTGGTTGACGTTTTTGGAATTTTAGAAAGATTTTCATCGGATAGAAAGTCCACATTAATTAACACTACTGACAACTGTAGAGTCACATTCATGGCATAACTCAAATTTTTTCTTGTAATCTTCAATGTCGTCATTTGCTTCTTTTTCAAGAATGAGAATGCCATGCTTTAAAAGCTCTTGCATTTTCATATCTAAGACGACGTAATTTTTTGCTCTGTCCTCAGGACATCCCGATGTTGTGCAATTATTTTAATTTTAACTGAGGGCTCAGTACCCATTAATTTATCTGCCATACTAGAAGCATTCGAATAACAATCACAGGGCTCCCCTCTTTTTCGAGCCGAAGCAAACACTGGTCTGATTTTGGTGGTGGATGAGTCTTTGATGACAGGCCTGTGAGGTAAGTAATGTCCAGCATCTGTTTTGTTATCCATAATCTTTACAATGATGTTTTTCGCTTTCCAGTCTCTAAAGGCAGCTGAGTATTTATTCCTCCTACCTTCCTGTTGGCTCCAGTTTCGTCTTCGTAGAAAGAAGCCTTTTTCTGCTATTTCTCTGTTCGTGGGAAGTGAATATTTTTCCCTTATCCATGGAAGCGCCACAGAGTATCTTCCATCCTCTTCTCTTGATAAGGTCCTTAAAAAGTATTCCTCCATTTCCCTCCTGGTCACTTGTTTATCATCTTTGGACGAAGCGGGGTCTTCAATTCCTTAAGTTTCCAAATTCCACAGGCAATCCAGGTCTTTATTGAAAAGGCTGTTAACGTGCTGAGTCTTTTCAGTGGTTTGTGGTTCTGATGGTATCTTTTCCATTACAGTCCAGCCCAGACTTGTCTGAACTGCGAGTGGGCTTTCCCTACAGGAATAAACTGGTCCATATTTTGCTAGCATTATCTGCTCCAATTAGTATTTGAACCGAGTCGTTCTTCACGAGGCTCCTGAGAATCGTGTCTGACAAAACTATTCCCTTGTCTCTCAATTTATCTATCCAGGCTCCGTCTTGTTTCATTAACATCCTGTTTGAAAACACAAAGATGGTGCTGTAGATAAAATCAAGAACTTTTTGGCCCGAACGTCCAAGGATGGCATAGATGTAAGAGAACTGGTTACAGATGAAGGTCGAGAATTTGACAATGCAAAGCTAAGAAAAATAACAGATGACGTAGGCATCAAGTTGCGAACCATTATGCCTTACACGCCCGAACAAAATGGTCTGGTGGAAAGGGAGAACGGTACGATAATGGATGCAGTTCGTACGATGCTCAAGGACTCAGGATTGCCACAGTTCTTATGGGCAGAAGAAGCATCTACAGCAGTATACATTCTGAATCGAACTGGAGCCAGTAAGATTGCAGGAAAATCTCCATTTGAGGTTTGGTATATAAACTAGACATAAAGAACCTGAGAGTGTTTGGACCAACTACATTTGTTCATGTGCCTAAGATTAAAAGAAGTAAACTGGACGACAAGGCTGAAAAGGGATATCTGGATGGCTATTGCGACTTCGATGGATATCGTGTCTTCATACCAACAAAGAACGACACTGTAAAGAGTACGAATGTTGTGTTTAACGAACAGCAAATTGGATCCACCTCTGTCTCCAGGAGTGGCGCCAAGTGCTATACCATCAAGCACAATTGGAATTACAGACATCCTCCAAGATTCAGACGAGCAGGAGGCTGATAATTTCAACACTTGTAAAGACGAACCCCCACAAGTGACCTCGCATGGACTACTAGACCGCTCCATTGTCAGATGTCCTATCAGATTTAACGATTATGAAGTGTACAGCACCATTGCAAATTTAAGTGAGCCCCAAACGTATCAAGACGCGGATAAATCTCCTGAATGTGCCAAGTGGAAACAAGCAATGGACGATGAAATTGCTTCACATGCCAAGCATGGGACATGGCAACTTGTAGATGCACCCAAAGGACGGAAAATATTAGCAAATCGTTGGGTCTACGAGGTAAAGACGAATCCAGACGGCTTCATTGAAAGATTCAAAGCCCGTCTAGTGGCTAAAGGATTTACACAGACGCCAGACATCGACTACACAGAAATTTTTAGTCCTGTGTGTCGCTATGACACTATTCGTGCTGTTATTGCAACAGCAGCCAAGGAAGATTTAAAATTATACCAAATTGATGTAGATACAGCATTCCTGTATGAAGAGTTGACAGAGGAGATCTACATGCACCAACCCAAAGGATATAATGATGGAAGTGGGCGTGTGTGGAAGATGCTTCGACCACTATACGGTTTGAAACAAGCAGGTTGATGTTGGAATGCCAAGTTAACTGATGTTCTGAAAAATCATGGAATGATCCAAAGTAAATCCGACAACTGCCTGTTTATACACTAGGGTGTATCGAAAAAAACTTTTATTTGATTTTGATGATGCCTTAGTGCGGAAAAGTTGTCTAAGGTGGCAGAGAGTACCTGTGAATTTTTTCAGAATTTTCGGATAATATCTTGAGGTGCCGCCAAGGCCCTGAAGGTCCCCATGTTAATCCAATGGGGCGAGCCGCCAAAAAGGCCGAAAATTGGTTTTTCGCCCCTCATTTCTACCCTAATCACACGACGAATGTCTTCACTCGAGTTATGGACTCTATATGATCTAGGCTATCCGACAAAACTTGAATAATAGCCTAAATCTCTATATTATGTTGATTTTGGGCTCTGATTTGAACGAGGAAATACGCGATTTTCGATGAAATTGGAGCATACAAAAAAACGTAATATAGATATTTAGGCTATTATTCAAGTTTTGTCGGATAGCCTAGATCATATAGGGTCCATAACTCGAGGGAAGACATTCCTCGTGTGATTAGGGCAGAAATGAGGTCCGAAAAACGAATTTTCGGCCTTTTTGGCGGCTCGCCCCATTGGATTAACATGGGGACCTTCAGGGCCTTGGCGGCACCTCAAGATATTATCCAAAAATTCTGAAAAAATTCACAGGTACTCTCTGCCACCTTAGACAACTTTTCCGCACTAAGGCATCATCAAAATCAAAAAAAAGTTTTTTTCGATACACCCTATTATACACCATGAGGAAGGTCAGAAGATGTTACTTGCTATCTATGTTGATGATGGCATTGTTGCTGTTCGAGACGAAGCAACCTTCTTGAATTTCATGGAAGAACTCGAGCAACATTTCATTATTAAAGTGAAGACGTTGTATTGTTTCCTGGGTTTGCAAGTTACTCAGCTGGATGACGGTTCAATCTTTGTTCACCAAGAGGCATTTACAAAAGAGGTACTCGAGCGATTTGGAGATGGAAAGACATCACGCGTACCAGTGAAGAAGTCAAGCCTTTCGTTCAACTATGGTCAGCCAAGTGAGGATGGCATGGTTAAGATCACAGATGCTAAGCCTCTCAGCTGTAAAGTTCCTTACCGAGCAACAGTTGGCAGTTTGCTCTATCTGGCTATGGGAACATGTCCTGCTTACGCTGTCAGTCTGGCATCTCGCCAGTTGGATAACACCCTACTGAGACCGACTGGGAAATCGTGCAGACAACTCTGAAATACCTTTGCAACACCTTTCTTGGGATAGAATGGCCTGATCTGGCCCTTGTCCCATAAAATCCAA
Source organism: Tetragnatha versicolor (assembly GCA_024610705.1). Lineage (NCBI taxonomy): Eukaryota > Metazoa > Arthropoda > Arachnida > Araneae > Tetragnathidae > Tetragnatha > Tetragnatha versicolor. Next base: position 24,402,932 of record JANDEH010000013.1, on the reverse strand, counting down.
CAAACCAACCAACCAACCTTTGCAACACCATAGCAAAGGACATAGATAACGGATGAAGAAGGCAAGCTCCGTAATATAAACACGCTTGCTCAAGGTCGGGAGCAGACGGAGTGATGTTAAAAAAGCAACTTTACACGGAAATAATGACGGGAAGAAGCGGGATATTCGTTTTCTTATCTAAGTTTTCGTAGATTGCGGAAAATGCTGATACACAAGCAATTGAATTCTGAGAATGGGTTTATTGTTTCGAGTATTTTATTCAAGCTTTATTTTACGAAAATGTATTTATTTCTTATTTTTATCAAATGAGCAAAAACGTCTTCATTGTATTGTGTAAAATTAAATAGTTTTGCCCTGTAAAGGAATTTAGGATTTAAATATTTAATTTCCAATTTTTCACTGAAAATAATGTATTTTTAATCAACACATAGAAGAAATATCATCCTAAATGCTTTTAAGTAATGTGAAATATCTTTTTACGACACTGAAATTTAAGCAAAAAATTTTTTTTCAATATTTATAGATTTAAAAATATATTGTCCTCTAAAAAACATTTTTAGTCAAGACTTTTAAAATAAAATCATAAAATAAAACCTCCAAATAAATCGGAACTAAATTTCTAAGCTTAAAACTTAAAGATTAAATAAAATAGTGCTACTAAAAACAGAAAAAAAATCAAAATTGTTAAACACAAATATATTTTTACTCATTTAAAATTCCATTAAAAATACACATGCCTGATAGGATCATTTCAACAAAAACAAATTTTTGTAGCATGTAATAAGATTTGGGGACCCCTATGATTTTAAAATTTATATCATTAGGAGCATAGGTAAATAATTATATAAAAAAGCTAATATTGTATCCAATCGACTTAATTTTCATCTCGCATACATCGTTAAAAATATTTTCAAATACTTCTTAATTCCTGTAAAATAGTAAGGAGAAAACAAAGTACATCACAGCATAAATGCTGTTACCAGAGATATTCTTTTTCTTACAATTATATACAAAATCTAATTGACATAGTAAATTACACCTCCTCTTAATTAAATTTGAGTCATGATGTATTCAATTCCTGAGGAAAATATTGTTCTCGACATTAGAAACGTATTATAGTATAATGTTAATGAACAGGAAATACTATACTAAAAAAATTTCTAATTATAAAATGCTATTTGATTGTAGGACAAAGATTCAGAGGATGAAGAGATCCGAAGAGAGGTGAAAAGAAGAAAAATGTCGACCAAAAAATCTAATGTGAATGTCATTGAGAAATTACTTAAACAAATGGAGGAAACAGATGGAAATTATTAATGTTAATGGAAAGAAACAGCAACTTGCTTGAAAAAATAGCTGACAAATTGTAAATATTAAAAATAAAATCTCCATTGGATCCATTAATGTTAGCATGGACTTAAATTTTTCAACTTCCCAAAAGTTATTAACACCAACATTGCAGTTTTCTAATTGCTGCTTACATTTTTAGCAATGGGATCTCTTTTGTCTTTTATTAAATTCAATTACTATTAACAAACTTAGAAATTATCTTAAACACTGGTGATGTACTGCTTAGCCAACGATAGGAAACTGGTCAGATGATTTTTTACTTTAGTATTTTTTATTTCATTTGAAATATACTGATTTTTTATGTATATAGAGGGTCTAACTAAGGTTAGAGGGAGTAAATGTCTTTTTCGATCAACTGCCCCTCAGCTTCTTCCTTTCTCCCCCCTGAGTCTGTCAATATCATGTGACCTGTTTCCTATCGTTGATTAAGCAGTAGCAATAAATTACTAGTTGTATATTAGTTTTCACAAATCTTACTATTCCCAATACAGAAACATCCATAACAAAATAATTCTATAAAAATCCAATTAAAACAATGCTTTATTTGATGAGTTATTTATTTCTATGGAATAATGTAAACATATATTCAAGAAACCAAGTGTCTCAAGAAATGTAAAAGAATTCAAGATGATTTAATTAATAAACTATAGTTATTTTTTTATGTTATCTTAGAAAAATGACAGCAAAGAAAGGGCGCAGTGGAAATATTAGCAGTACTGACTTTTATTAGGTTAAAATCATAGTAAAAGAAAACATGGTAATCGTAAAGCAGCTCGCTTAATCTAACATATCGTTTAACATCAGACATACGGGAGAGAGAGAGAGTGAGTGAGGCAGCCAGCTTAAACTTAAATACCACTCAAAGCATACGTCACTCTACCTCTGGAGTGTTCCTCTTCTTCACTGAGAAGAGGAGCTCCCGCGCGGCACGATAGGCACAGGAAGGAATAGAACCATAAACCCTAACAATCGGCCCCCTTCTGTTCCCTCCTATGCCAATCGTTTACAAAAACAAAAAAATTCTAGCAACAAGAAAGTCCAAAAAGTTACATAAACACTCAAAAGACATTAATCAGAAAACATCACACTCTTGAACTTAACAAGTTGTTCTTTTACAACAGGCTTGGTAAACACATCTCCAATGTTATCCTTACTTCTTACAAATTTTAAATCAAACTTATTTTCAAACACTAAATTTCTTATAAAGTGGTACCTTACATCTATGTGTTTACTCCTGTGGTTTTCCACAGGTGACTTAGAAAAGCTTAAAGCAGCTTGATTATCACTAAAAAGTTTACATTCAATCAAAACTAAATTTAAAGATTCGTCTTCCAATATATTACGCAGCCATATCAACTCTTTTGCTGCCTCTGACAACGAGATATACTCGGCTTCCATAGTTGACAAACTAACAGATTTCTGTTTAAAAGTCCTCCAAGTTACAGGTACTTTGTCAAGAAAAAATATATAACCACCAACGGAAACTCGGTCGTCTCTGTTAGCAGCGAAGTCTGCGTCTGCGTAACAATTTAACTTTATAGAATCAATTTTAGACAAATTTAGTTTGATATTTTTAGTACCTTTCAAATAACCCAATACTTTCAATAAACAATGCCAATGGCGAAGGCCTGGATTTGCCTGAAACTGTGATAGTAAATTGATCGAAAACGCTATGTCCGGCCTTGTCCTGTTAGCTATAAACGCTAGGCTTCCTAACAAATTCCTATAAGGAATGTTGGACATTTCCTCGAGTTCCTCACTAGTTTTAGGCTCATCCAGTTTAGACAAAATACAGCCCTTCGTCATCGGAAGTGAAGTAATAGGATACTTAAAGTCATCATACAATTTACATACTTTATTGATGTAACTCTCTTGATGAATAAACAGTTTACCACCTTGTTCAAGAAATTCAATCCCCAACAACTTGCGGGTTTTACCCATAACCTTTAAGTCAAGTTTACTTTTTAACATACTTATAACATTATCAATAACATCCTTAGTTTTTCCAAACACTACGATATCGTCCACATACAAAAGCAGCACGACATCATTATTTAAAGTATACACACAGTTACACCACTTTAGTTTTTGAAAGTTCAAATTCAACAAAATATCATCAACTTCAAAAAACCATAACCTACTACTTTGGTGTAACCCATAAATTGCTTTTTGTAGAAGACACACCTTATTAGCTCCTAATTCAAATCCCTTAGGTTGTTTCATATAAATAATTTCATCAATATTGGCATACAAGTACGCACTATCCACATCCAATTGAATATGAAACCATTTAAATAAAGACACAAAAATAGTAAACAACACTCTTACTAAAGTGAAATTAATAACTGGACTAAATACCTCTTCATAAGACTCTCCTTTAACTTGGCAAAAGCCCTGAGCCACAAGTCTTGCTTTATAACGCACAGGTTCATTTTTATCATTATACACCCATCTACAACCCAGGATCTTAGCATTTTTAGGGGGATCTACAATTTTCCACACCTTTCGATCTTTCATTACACCCATTTCTTTATTCATAGCCTCTTCCCAGTCAGATGCATTAGGTGATCGAATTGCTGCGTTATAACTTTTAGGTATTTTTACTTCAGTTAAATTTGCCTCTTCATTAATCCCTAACAATTCAGATACCTTCCCTGATTTATTGTTTTTGCCCCTGAAATCAAAAAGTCTTCCTTCAAAAGCTATATTATTACGGGAACAAAACTTTTCTACATCATTTAGGGAACGTAATCTAGTTTTAGACCCATCTACACTGTAGTAAATGTCAGTTCGAGAACCGTCTTGACGCTCAACAGCTTCCCTGATCCATGGAACCTGATCACATGGTGTTGGCGACAATCGTTCATTTTCACTCTCCGATTCCGATGTGGAAGAACATAAAGAGGAAGATTTGTCTTTCATCCCCCCTTGATCTAAATCATCCAATTTAGAAGTTACTTTAGGGACAGGTTTACGCTTAACTTTTTCATCATCATAGTCTAAATAACTGGGCATTGAAAATCCAAAATTTAAACTCCCGTTTATAGGATTAGGTACAGAAAAACCACAATTTAAATCACTTTTATTAGTAGTGGGACCCAGTATGACTTCCACCCCTTTCTTAGACTCATCAAACCTTACATTGACCGTCTCTACTACTTTTTGTTCACTTTCTATCCAAATTCTGTACCCACGTGTTCTCAACGCATAACCCATCATAATTCCCAATTTAGCTTTCATATCTAATTTGCTACGTTTTTGCTTGGGAACACCCACATAGGCTAAACAGCCAAAAGTCTTTAAGTGTGACACCGAAGGCTTTCTTTTACAATACATTTCAAAAGGTGTCTTATGGAACCCTTTATGACATACCCGGTTCCAAACGTAAGTGAAGCACAATAAAGCTTCATCCCAAAACTCATTAGAAACACCACTAGATTCTAATAGAGATCTTACCCCATTCATGGCGGTCGAATTATATCGCTCACTTACCCCATTCTGCTCTGGAGTAAACGTGTTGGTGTACTCGTGCTTTATTCCCAGGTTTGCAAACAATTCGCTAAATTCCCGATTGCAGAACTCCAACCCGTTATCACTTCTAACTGACAAGATTTTCTTCCCCAAAAACCTTTCTGCCCTGGTCTGAAACCTTTTAAAGCAACCAATTACATCAGACTTATTTTTAATTGGAAATACCGTGACCTTTCTTGAAAAATCGTCTGTCACTGTGAGAAAGTACTTAAACCCCTCAACTGACACTTCTGGCATTGGGCCGCACACATCCATGTGTATTAACTCAAGCGGCCGTTTTGATCGCACAGAATTTAAAGGTTCAAAGGAAACTCTTTTAGCCTTGGCCATTTTACAAACTAAACAGTCTTCTGTTAGTAAACTTAACCCTGGCAATCCCTTTACACACTCATTTTTACTAGTACTAACTAGATACCTTTGATTTATGTGACAAAATCTATTGTGCCATAATACACTATCTGGGGAATTTGCACTAAATGCAACATTAGTTTTGACCAAATCTGAATTTTCTTTTAACTCACGGGGTTTCTTTAAGTATTTAGTAGGCTTTAAGAAGTACAGGTTGTCCCTCCTTTTTGCAAAAAATAATTTGTTCCATTTTGCATCGTAAACCCAGAACTTCCCATTTGAACCCACTAAATGTGACCCTTTACTCTCCATCTTAGATCCCGATATCAAATTACGTCGTAAATTTGGATTATACAGAACATTTTCAAGTGTTATTTTAGAATAATCCTTACCCAAACGAACTATGAAACAAATAGTCCCAGTACCTTCTATTTTACTACTTTCAGTACCAGCCGCCAAAGTCATCTCAAGGTTATTAACTGGCTTAAAATCATAGTACAACGCCTTGTTATTACAGAAATGAGACGTTGCGGCGGTATCAAAAACCCAACTGGAACTATCTACTTCAGAACTAGAATTAGCTTCCAATTCTACTAAATTCCCTACTGCTTCATTATAATCAGCTTGATAGCTGGAATTACGTTTACGACTACTTTTAGGTCTACTTTTACAATCCTTAATTAGATGACCATATTCATTACAAAAATAGCACGGACCTACATTTTTGTTTTTAATCTTAACAGTTCTATCTTGTCTAGAGTCCTTTTTAGACTGAGACTTAAGATAGTGGTAAGTTTTACCTGACAGTTCAGAGTCTGCTGGCTTACTGTAGTAGGCAGTTTCAGTCTTGTCCAGGTCTTGCCTCATAAGGTTCAGCCGGTTCTGCTCCAGGATCAGTTCCGATTCGATCTTGGTTGGTATAAAGTCCTCGTCCTTCCATCGGTAGATCATCTGGACGGTGGGTTGAAACTCGGACGGCAAGAAACGGATTAGCTGAAATCCGACGTAGAGAGACTCCAGCTCATGGCCAGCTTCCTTGAGACGTCTAGCGGCTTCCTTGACACGGCTTATGTAGAGACCAATGTCCTCGCCAGGCTTGTATTTCGTCAGAAAGAACTCGTCGAGAAGGTGGATGACACGAGCTCTAGTGGTCGGCTCAAAGTGGTCTTTTAGAATCCTCCACGCTTCCTTTCCATCAGTTACCCCGGAGAGCAAGCTTCTTAGGTCAGCTCGTACCCCTTGGTAGATGAAAGTAAATGCTCGGTCCTTTCTCAGCTGTAGGTCTGCTAGTTCCCTTCTGGTAGGTTTGTCGTCAGCTTCCTCAGTCGTTTTTCCATACTGACCAGTTGGTTGGCGTAAGAACTGGAATATGGGCGGCGTCCATTTTATAGCGGCCCCCTTCTAGAAGATTCGGCAATCCTGACGAGAAACTAGTTCAAAAGTCCAGCTACAGATAGCATAGTCCAAGTCCAGCACTGCAAGGGCACCTGGGCCCATAACCCTTCTTAGGAAAATGACAGCAAAGAAAGGGCGCAGTGGAAATATTAGCAGTACTGACTTTTATTAGGTTAAAATCATAGTAAAAGAAAACATGGTAATCGTAAAGCAGCTCGCTTAATCTAACATATCGTTTAACATCAGACATACGGGAGGGAGAGAGAGAGTGAGTGAGGCAGCCAGCTTAAACTTAAATACCACTCAAAGCATACGTCACTCTACCTCTGGAGTGTTCCTCTTCTTCACTGAGAAGAGGAGCTCCCGCGCGGCACGATAGGCACAGGAAGGAATAGAACCATAAACCCTAACATGTTATAGTTAACAACAAATATTATAATACAACATAACTACAGCTGGAAATAATTTACAAGGAGAGGATCAGAATGCTCCCTTACCAATTTGGTACAAATTTTGTGTGAAAGTAGTGGATTACACTACCCTGCGAAATTTAACTTTTTGAAAAATACAAGATAAGTGTTTAGTAATTTTTATGTTATTTGGTGTGCTGATTACGAAAATGACCTCCATTTTCCCCAATCACATCAGGAATTTTTGTAAAATCAATATCAATATTTTTGCTTAAATCCTATAAAAGAGACATTATAGCGAAAAATCGTGGGTTTACCATCTAGCAACTGTGGTTTTATCCACTTAAATATGTGTAATATAGTCAAATCTTTGTTAGGAAATTTGGTTTGATTATTTATTGACTATATTTTTATTTTTTATATATTTAAATATATGAAAATACTGTTGCCAGATCCCATGACCCACCTCTGGTCGAGAAAAACACAAAAAAATTCAAGAGTTAAAATTTTTAATTAAAAGTATTGTTTCTTCAAAATAAAATCGCTGAAATATTATTTTAGTTTGTTTTTATTAAGATATCTTGCATGAAATAGACGATTAATCAAGAAACGCTAATGTATTATGTTTGTATACATGATAGCTTGAAAAAAATTAAGCTTATTCAAAAGCAAATAAAAAAGCAAAGCTTGATATTTGTCTAGCTCTTGCATATCCATCACAATTGGTTTACAGTCAGGATCCTTGTAATTACCGAGAAATTTACTGACGACTTCTTTGAAGGCAACCCAAGCTTCTTTTTCTTTTGTAGTCATGGTAGTCTCAAATTCTTTATCCTTCATAAGCTTCCGGATATCTGGACCATTAAATATTCCCTCTTTTAACTTGGATTCGGATAAGCCTGGGAACTTTTTACACAAGTATTTGAAACAATCGCCTTCTTTTGAAACAGCCTTCACAAACTGCTTCATTAAACCTAGTTTGATATGTAGAGGGGTAACAATACTTTTTTTGGATCAACTAAGCTATTCCGAATCACATTTTTGGTGCCTGTTACAAGATTTTCTCTTTTCGACCATTCTTTTTTAACCCAATGTTGAGTCTTATCACGGCTGTCCCACTCACAAATGAAACATGGATACTTTGTATACCCGCCTTGTTGCCCAAGAAGCATGGATATAACTTTCAAATCCCCGCAAATGGTCCAACCGTGGTCATCTCTGCACTCCTGCAAGGTCAACGAATTCCTTCGCGCGTCATTGGTGAAAGCTATTGGTTGATGGTACATAAAGCAATTGCTTCGATGGAGAGGGAGGGATGGCAACATAATATGGAGTTTCTCAAATCGGTATTTTGTATGTTTAACCACTGTATAATAATGGTTAGGCAAAGAGGGAAGATATTCTTTTCCAAAAGATTTTTTTTGGAAAAAAATCAAAAATCCGAGTAAAATTTAATTTTTCTAAAAAACTTGATGTGATTGAAACTTTTCGTTGGTATTTTCGAAATCAGCACCAAAAACTACCCCAAGAACAGCTGTCAGACCCCTTGTATTTTTTTCATCGCAGGGTAGTGTTATAAGTACAACACCTATAAATTTTAGGGCACAGTTAAAAATTTTCAGGAAAATCGTGTTAGAAAACAATAATATAACAATTTATTAAAAATTTATCTTTTAACTTTCTGAGAAATTAGAATTTTCTCCTCAATATATAAGTTGTATAAAAGTCGTATCCGTTAAAACTATTTTAACTATCACAGGGTTGCCACTGATTTTTAAGACCAAAATAGTTGCTTTAGTTGCCTAAATTTAACAAAATAGTTGCAAAAATAGTTGCTTGAAATCAATAAAATAGTAGCAAAAATAGTTGCCAAAAATTTACAAAATAGCAAACATTACATTGACATTACAAATTTTTAAAAATTCTACAAATAAATATATGTGAAAGGAATGGAAGAAATAAGACATCACATGGAAAAAAAATCTTTATTTTAGACTTTTCAAAGAGCTCAATTTAAATATGCTATCATAAGAACAATTTGAAATATAAATTAATAATAATTTTACATATAATTATCACTGTCAAGACTAATTTAAATGCAAAAATTAAAAAAGTACTAACATTGAATTGCATTGATAAAATATGCATACAGTGATTCTAGGAGAAAAGTTCTTAATGTGAAAAAAAAACATTAAAAATTATTTATAACATTTCATGAGTAATATTAACCAATTAAAAATATAATCTTAGTATTTTTTATACATTATGGCATATGTTAATATTAACTCTTAAGTAAGCTTTAAATATTAATTACTTCAAATTTTTTAACAACACTAACTGATATTTAAAAAACTTAAACCAACAAAGAAAATAATAGGAAAATTAAAGCTGAACTCTTGAAATAATTTGATGAAACTGAAGTAGAAAAAGAATAACCCCCAAAATTCTATAAAACTAGGAATTTTACAATCCGTCAGGTTTATATGTTATATCTTCCTTAAAGTGTAAAAAAGAAAAGCAGCATTGATAATGACCAAGTTTTTATGGAATGGGTGAAACATTTTGAAATAACAAAGGATGCCTCCAAAAATTAGTTTAGCTCTAATGTAAAAAGAGCAATTTTTTTTCCCAAGAAAAAAGTTTTTGTTTTTGGCATATCAAAGTTTGTAATATAAAGACTATACTGTTTTATTATGTTATTAAAATGAAAGTCCCTACGAACCATAGCAAAAAAATGAATAATTTCATATGATTAACAAATTTAAATTAAAAAGTAATCACATTAAGCAAGGATCTAACTTTGCTTTTTTACTTAACCCATATCGGACCGCTGTCCTATTTATAGGACAGTTGAATTAAATGTGAATAAAAAAAAGTTTCGATTGATACCCTTATAAAAGTTGTTGAAAATGATTATAAAGAGACTAAATGTTATAAATATCTGAGAAAACATTAAATTTTTTTAATAACAGTGATTAAAAAATTAGTTTAAATTCGCCCCTAAAAAATGTCATAATTTTAACTCCATAAACAAGAATTAAAATCTGATTTTTTCTTAAGCAAACATATTAAATTTTTAAGTAGAGTTTTTGTTTAGTCCAAAACATTTAAAGTATCCATGAAAAAAGTTAATAGGACAGGTATTTCATAAGTGTTTTCTAACTGTCCTATAAATAGGACAACGGTCCGATACCTACTTTTTTTCAATTCAGTCTAAGATGGCATTTCGTTTGGGAAACACACCTTTTTGTGGAAAACACTCTTCGCGTGGGAAAATTTTACAACTGTCAACTATATAGTCTCGATATCTGGTTTGGGGGTGTCATTTGGGGGTTCCTCTCACACTCCCCACAGAGAAGGGGGGTTTCTTTCGTTCGCTAATTGGCCCTACAAAGAAACCGCCGGGACCATAAAACTATCAGTTGTAAATCTCTATTCTCACCCTATAGGGGATAAGAGGGCAATAAAAGGGTGAAATGTTCTAGAATTCTTTTGAATCACTCTCCTTTACCGATCATGTTCTTGTGTGTAAGCTAATATGCCATTGCACATGGGTGTTGTTTCCTATTAGTTTAGTTGCTTCTATGCTTTGTAGTTGTAAGTTTAGCTGGATATTTTATGCATAAAAATGGCTAGAAAATTTTTAACTGCCGAAGAAGCTTTGAAATATATGGATTCTTTATCTAATGAAGAACTTGATGATCCTGAAATTATTATTATCCCACCGGAACCAGACGCGGTCAGTGACGAACGAAGAAGAAATAGACGATTCTACCATAAAATCCAATATAGTAGAGACATGTGATGATCCTGAAGTTCGAGATTGTGCTGGAGAATTAGAAATTTCACCTAATATCATTGAGGAAACAAACCGCAACCGCAATTGAGGAAACAAACCCTTTTTGTAAGCTAAGTACACTTATGCAACTTTTAGTAGTGTATTGGACCGTTGTCCTATTTATAGGACAGTCCATATCTCAGAAAAAAAATAATTTAAAAAAAAAATTTCTTTTTGGTATGTTAAAGTAGCTTATAATGATCATGTTTTTTGAAATTTACGTTTTTCCTATTGTTTTTTCTATGAGTGGTCCAATATGGGTTAAAATAGAATCGATTATGTTAGACTTTCTTTTGTGCACAATTTTGTTTAATTTTGCTTCCTTTTCCTCGTGACTTTTTTCCTTCTCTCTCAACTTCTCTGCTCCTTCTAGCATCCCTTGGGCAATTCTTACAGCGAGCAAGTCATTCTTGTCTATACCCTCCTTCAAACGTTGGTTTGCTTCTTTTAGCAGTGAAAGAGCAGACTCCCTGGCTTCATGTTTTGCTAGTGCTATAGATTTTGCTCTATCTTCTAATTTATCAATAGATTCCTTTTTGTTGGCTAACTCTGCACTCCTTCGTTTTTCTTCTTCCAGATTTTGTTCTTTCAGCAACCTTTCCTTTTCATTCTGTTCCTTTATTTCTTTTTGTTTTTCTAAATGAGCCAGATGACTTTTATGTGCAATACTAGCCATTTTGATAAGCTCTTTGGTAATTGGTATCTTAGCCACCGAACCATACTTTTTAATTGAATCCTTGATAAGGAGTCTGTCATCCAATACCCGCTGAGACATCCTGCACTTATCTTCTGATAGCACCCGTCTTGACACAGAAAACCCTCGTTCTACATCCGCGTTTCCATGGGCTAAGCACAGCCACCCTTTCACTAGTTTGGCCAAAGAAGGATATTTTATGTTTCCAAAAGCACTTTTTCGGACCAGAATCCCCTTCCAGTAATCCTCAATCGTCATGTCATCTCCTTCTGGAACCTCACTTTGGAGAATTTTCCATTCATCTTGGCATTCCATAGCCTTCACGCCTGTGAATGCGAATGCTTCAGCAAGTATACCAACCCTTTTAGAGCTGAGACGGTTTGCTATCAATGAAGGCTGAAGGCATTGACAGGCTTTGAGAACATTATTAAAGCCTTTTTTGAGTAAATAATTATGAGCAGCCATGTAATGGCGCTGCATTTTGTAGCATACAGAGTTTTGCTCGTTTTCTTTTAACATCTTAACTTTTTCCATGGTATTTGATGACAAGTTTATTTTTGTAGCTTTCAATAGGTTATCGGCAGAAATAATGTCACTTGCCTTTAAAGGCTCGGGTTTGCAAACCCGAGCCTTTATTTGCTTTAATAGGCAACACAGTTCAGTGAATAAACCATGTATTAGAATTTCTGAAGATTGAAATATCTTCATAAACTTTTCAAAAAGATTTGTGCTTTCAATTACAAAATGTAATTCTACCAATATATCATACTTTTTGATAGCAGACATAATTCTTTTATACTTAGGGGACTTCATGATTTGTTTCTGTGAATTCGGGATGAATATCAAAAAATATTCTTCAATAGCCTTCCACTGTTCAAGCAGCCTCTCACAAGCAGGGCCAGCCGTCAGCCACCGACTAGAAACATGCTTCAAAACATGGTGCTGTGGCACTTCCTTTCCAACTTGTATTTTCTCAAAATCTTCCCACCTTGATGGAAAATTTTTAAAAAAATAATACACATCAACAACCAACTCGCAAGCAGCTTCTCCAAACCTTTAAGAAAGGAATTATTCACTACATGCAAATTGCAAGTGCCTATATTTACAAGTCCATGATTTCTTATTTCAATTAGATGTTGGTTCAATAAGCGAAATATTTTATTATTTACATTTGGTCCATCTGATGATAATGTTATCAAATTTGAAAGAGGCAAGTCATACTTGGTTAAAATATCTAAAATTTCTTTAACGATAATTTCTGCAGTAGCATGGCCTAAAAAGTGGGAACATAAATATCGGCAAACAACTTTCTCTTCTTCCGACCAGTACCTCACCATTATCTGCAGTTCCTTCTTTCCAGCATTGTTGTCTCATCGTACAATAGCGTATAATAAGATTTTCTTACATCTTGAAGAAGTTCTTTTCGGAAATAAGGCCCGAGTGCTTCTGTTATAAGGTACGTCAGCTTAGTTCTACCAATAGAAAATCCAAGGGGTAAGCTACCGAACATTTCTTTAAAAACTTCAGCAATATCATCGGTAAAACCGGTGGCAATATTGCCGTCAATTAGTTTTAATGACCATTTGACCTCTGCTTTTATTGCTTCTTCTCTAGAATGGCATAACTCAATTGTGGATGTCGTGGCAACAAGGGTCTCCTGGGGAACAACTGAAGGCCTCTCTTGGATTGTGTTTCTAGGTTTAAGAAGCATCTGAGACTGGCTGAGCTTCGTTGCATCTTTGTGCACACTTGTAGACTCATGCTGCGTTAATGCAGCCCATCCTTTAGTTGAACAGTTAATTTTTTTGCTACATATGAAGCAAAGAACTTCTTCTTCATTTATCTTCTTACACCATGATTCATATGGTACCCCATTTTGATCACTTTTACTAAACCATGTGTAGTCAAGAAAAAAACCTTTCAGATACATTGTTACCACAGAGTTTGGCACTTACTTTAAAGTTTTCAACTTTTTTCATTTATTTAAAATATAAAAGTAAGTAAGCTTAAGTAAATTCCTATTTTCTCAGAAAATAGGAATTTTTCACATGTTGAGGGGAGAAAAAGTATTGTTACAAGATACCAGAAAAAATACCTAACAGAAAAAATAATCCTGTTGAAAATAAATATTAATAAAATTCTTTACCAATTTTATTTAACATAATGTTTTCTTTATTAAGAATATAAGAAATCTTAATATTAAATTGGTATGATAAACATAAAACTTTTTATAAAGCAAATTTTTTATGCATTTTTATGTTGCTTGTTGTTATTGTATGTTTTTCATAGAATAATTTTAAGATCAATAAATGTTAATAATTACCAAAAATATGTTATATAATTTCAAAAAAAAATTGTTTTTTTCTAATACTTTCAAAAAATGTATATTCTCTTGTAATCACAAATTGCATAAAATAATAAAAAATAAACAATGTAGCTAAAATTTGGAGGCAAAAGATATTTTATCAATGAAATACTTCTTATCACATGAAGCAGCCTTATTAAGGAGGGGTGATCTAAAAATTTCCCTATTCATTTTAAAACCGCTTTAAATTAATTAACCATTTTTTTGATTATAATATTATTAAAAACGCCAAAGTCCGCACTTCTACCAAAGTACGGAAAGCCGTTTTTACAAATAGTATATAAATCGACACCCTTCTTAAGCATTGGAAATATTTTCAAACATTTCTAGGCTTACGTTCGGAAGTATAAGGTTTATAAATATTCAAAACTGAAATAAATTGAAATGTAAAAAGAATGTAACTTGCCTTGCTATTTGTGGCTTGCTCACTTGTTTATTATTTCAGTAAACAGGAACGCTGATGACAGAACTTGAGAGGCTAACTAAAGAGGCAAACATACACGAAACCCGAAAGTAAAACCGAAAGTATAAATTTATGCCCGCGCCCGGCCCGGAAGCGAAGGACGAAAACGAAGAAAGGATGCACAAACGGAGAAGTTCCCACACATGCGCATGAGCCTCCGTTGGGCGAAGCGTTGGGATCGGCGAAAATGCACGAGAACGTTTTTTTCAACGCGGAGGGCAAAGTTCAAAGCGATGACGTCACTGGGCGCGCAATCGAAACCGGCGAAATGAATATTGAACTCATTGGAAAGGAGTAAAATAGTCTCTAAAATTGAAGAAATAGTTCCAGAAATGTCTAAATTAGTCGCTTTTGGCCGTTTTTTCAGGGAAATAGTCGCCATAGTCGCCTAGCCCTTTAAAGTAGTCGCTTTTTAGTTGCCAGTGGCAACCCTGCTATCATCACAGAGGTACACTGTAACAAATCTACAAAAGAATCAATGCGAAAAGATTTTTATGGATGATTCAGTATTTTATAAAAATTTTTAAAACAACTGTTTCAGTGGGTCTTGATTGGGAGACCTTTTGGTTTATAAGTGGACATTGCTGTAGGATATTGCTAGTTTGAAGTAAAATTTAAATATCTGAAATCCTGAAAAATAAGGTTATACAGTGCCATAATATAACATGTCTTTAATTATTTTTAACGCATATTACTTTTTCATACTAAAAATACCAATAGAAAATACAGAAAAGGAAAATTTTCTAATACAATTAATGTATCATAGTTCAAAAATGTACAGCTCCCGTGAAAAAAACGTTACAAAATTGATCCATCGATGGAAAGGCTGGGGTGTCCAGTTTTGGTGATTAATTGACAGCTTGAGGAAATGAAATTGGGCAACGCGGGGGGCGTCTAGCCGAAAGCTCACGGCTAGGGCGCCGCTAGGTGGCAGTACGGTCGCCTGGAGGAGCACGGAAACATTTTGCGAAAGTAGGTCGAAATCGCGGGTGACTTATCGCTTCCCAGCCGCACTTTTGGCGTGTTGTATTGTAAACTGTTGTTGTTTGTTGTGTTATGAGGTTTTTGATTTAGAAAACCCAGCTCTTTAGTGGTATTTAAAACAGATTTTTCAAACTACGAGTATTTGAGATTTACGCAAAGTATTAATGTTTCACGTAATTTAGCAAAGTTTTTAATTTGATACAATGAAACTTTTTGTACGTTTTCATATCATCTGCACTCGTTAATTTAATTGAATTCAATAATTGTAATTTATTATAATAAAATTTTGGAAATTCGCATTATATTTAAAACTTCCTTATTTTATTAATTAAAAATATATTTAAACGTGTTTAAGGTTCTTTATATTTGGTTACTTTTGTTCATAAGTTTTCCATCAACTTATAAAAATTACTTTCTAGTAGTCTTTTTCTCTTTATAATTCATTATTTTTTAATGGGAATAAATATATTTTTATGTTCTATTAAATGTAATGGGATTATTGGAAATAATTATGGACTTTCAATTCAAATGTGTTTAGGAGCTAAACAGATGTATAAATGCATAAGTAAGAATACACTTTTATAAGTCATATTCAACTTAAATTAATTTTTAATAATGAATATTTAAAAATATGATTTAAATTATTATATCAACTATTAAATATTAATTTTGAATATTTAGGTGTCCCAAACATAGTAGCAATCGAAATTTTAAAACGTATGGAAGATGGTATGGTTTTTACTTCTAATTACATTACTTAATTTCTTCTAGAAATAAACTATCTGAAAGACTCATTTATTTGATTTTCCGGGATAGATGGCCGTGTTTGAATGGAATTTCCAAACGTTTCGCTCTCAGCTTCGGAGAGCATCCTCAATGGCAAAAAATCAACTGATAAAAATTGAAAATAAAAAACAAATTTGATTTTTTGCCACTGAGGATGCTCTCCGAAGCTGAGAGCGAAACGTTTGGAAATTCCATTCAAACACGGCCATCTATCCCGGAAAATCAAATAAATGTAAGTCGGGTAAGTTGGAGACCCTAAGACTTTTTACATTTCTAAGACAGAACTAACTACATTTGAAAAAATATTTTTGTACTAATATCTTCGTACAACTATTGCCTAATGACAGTTTATTTCCCTGCCATGTAAACAATTTATATTTTTGTTAATCTTGCTTTTTTTACTCCCATCACAAAGTATCCATCTTACCCGATGGTGCGGGTAAGATGGATACCAGTGGAGGGTAAGATGGCGATTACGTAGTTGATTCCATTTGACAAAATAAAATAAACTCGTTATGTCAAGTATAAGAACTATATTTTATTTTATGCCCAAAATTATGAATTTCCAAAAAATTATGAACAAAAATCACATATCCAAGACTTCTTTTTTGCTTCGGAATTTGACAGTCCAGTACAAGCCGCATGAGCCCACTTGTGGCATTTTGCACAATTGAACCACAGTTCATTTTTTCCGAAGTCATCACATATGATGCATACTTCATCGACTTCTTCATCTGAGTTATCATCTTCGTCCATGTAATGTATGGATACGGAGGAATCTGATGAATAGTCAAAATAAGTTTTTGAGCATTTTTTCTTCTCTACGACCTTAGTTTTATTCTCTACGACCTTAGTTTTTTTCTTTCCTTTTTTTGCTTCTCTTCTTTCCTTTTGCTTCTTCCTTTCTAATAAATATTCTTTTACAGGCGAACTTGTGGCATGTAGCGATGGAGCTTTAGTCCTTTGTTTCTTTACCTTTGGGGGAGCTAAAGGGAGTACCAGGATATCGGGGGCATTAGATGGACCAGCAATAGGTTGGGTGTCGGCATCATGAATTTCGGAACTAGATGTGGCATAAGCCGCTGTTGTCACAGCAGGTTCAAATTCTTCAGCTGAGAAAATTTGTGAATTGAGGGGAACAATCCCCGCTGCTTCAAATCCTTTCACTGCGTTATTTAGCGTAGCCGCTTTGGCATACGCTTTGTGAAAGAGGCTAGGTACATTCTTCACAGCAACAGTTTGGCCAGGATTCGACACAGCAGACCACACTCACATTTGAGCCTCTCTCAGCCGAAGATACTTTAACCACCCGTCGTTTGCCTGTTGGTGTTATAATGAGAGGGGATTTTGTTGGTACAGTTGAGCAACCTGTTTCGTCAACATTGTAAATCTGGTGTGGCTCATATCTGTGTTTCTTCATAATTTCAGTCAATAAATTAAAGAAGTTTTGCACACTTACTTCATTAAATGCTGCTAATCTTGCCACTGAGGTCGCCTCTGGCTTACGTAAAGATAAATTAAATTTACTTAAAAAGTTGCTCACAAAATCTTTTCCAGCCATCCTTTCTTCTTTATTAAATCGATGTTCTATTTTTAGATGTTCAGCATAATCAAATACGATTCTTGCAAAATCTTTCTTTGTCAAACCAAATGCACGTCTGTCTATATCTGTAACATAGTTTTTTAGCAAGAGTAATTGTTCCTCAGTAAAAGTATTCTTAAATCTTCCAGCGTTCTCAGGAAATGGCTCTTTGTTCTTCCTTTTATCCACATAACGCCGAAGAGAAGTTTGAGGCAGAGAATATTTTTTTGCTGTTGTTAAAATGAACGCTCCTCTTAGTACCTCTTCAACAGCTTTATCCATACCTTCTTTGGACCAAGATTGTCTTTCCGTAATCCTTTTATATTTCCCCATCGTTTTGTTTCTAAAAAAATAAAGTTATAATCACTTTAAGGATGCTGTCATCAGTTATGAATTTTTTTTAAGTAATTAAACAAAATAAAAGTAAAAAAATGTCTTAAAATCTAGTTTTTACAGATAATATGTAATCCTTATAGGCACAAATATTTGATTTGAGACTAGTAAATTGCCTGCTTTTTATTTGCGTGTAAGATGGAGACCACCATCTTACCCGCCATCTTACATATCCATCTTACCCGACGACGTCATGTCGAAATTAAAGTACAAAACGAGAATAAAATTAACCGTATTTTAACTTAAAAGCAACATTATATCATTAATCGAGAAGACTAATTATGTATAAAATTGAAGAAAAGCCCAAAACACTCACCAATTTAACGCAATCCACTAATGAAAAGGTTGACAAATTTAGATATGTTCACGCTGAAATAACAAAACACAAAATGGCGGCAGTTACAGTTATTTTTCCACGCTAGGAATGTAATTCAATTGAAAGATGGCCAACACTGAAGCATATATCCCAATAAGGGGCTGCCATCTATCGCAAATAAAGAGAAACATTCAAGTCACCATCTTAGCCGCCTCTCCATCTTACCCGACTCTCCCCTATCTTCAGGTCGTGGAAGTTTTCATCAATTTATATCTGAAAGACTATTTATTAAAACATCTGTCATTGTAATCAGCGTGTGGTTAAAATCCAAGTTATAAGGTTGTATTTGCAAAATTATCAAAATAAATAATTCTCTTAAAACTGAAATATTTCTTTCTTTCTTCAAAATATTCTTTATTCTTCGATGAAATATTTGTTAGTATTCCTTATAGTCTATCATTCCTAACATGAATGACCCCTTGATACTGAATTTCTGGAAATTTGACTCTAAAAAATAGGGGTTTAGCTCGTTTTGGTACACTTAATTTTCAGTAATTTTTATGTATAATGTACAATTATTGTTTTAATTTCCCTCTCTTTGAATGTAAACCTGGGGGCGATAAATAAGTGAGGGGTGATAGGGGGGCGATGAACCCGTTTTAAAATTTCGATTGCTACTTGATGTTTGGGACACCTAAATATTAAAAATTAATATTTAATAGTTGATATAATAATTAAAATCATATTTTTAAATATTCATTAATATTCTTACTCATGCATTTATACATCTGTTTAGCTCCTAAACACATTTGAATTGAAAGTCCATAATTATTTCCAATAATCCCATTACAAGCCTGAATAAAAGTAAATATGTTAATAGAACATACAAATATATTTATTCCCATTAAAAAATAATGAATTATAAAGAGAAAATGTAACTACTAGAAAGTAATTTTTATAAGTTGAAGGAAAACTTATGAACAAAAGTAACCAAATATAAAGAACTTTAAACACGTTTAAATATATTTTTAATTAATAAAATAAGGAAGTTTTAAATATAACGTGAATTTCCAAAATTTTATTATAATTAATTACAATTATTGAATTCAATAAAATTAACGAGTGCAGATGATATGAAAACGTACAAAAAGTTTCATTGTATCAAATTAAAAACTTTGCTAAATTACGTGAAACATAAATACTTTACGTAAATCTCAAATAGTTTGAAAAATCTGTTTTAAATACCACTAAAGAGCTGGGTTTTCTCAACCTCATAACACAACAAACAACAACAGTTTACCCTTAAAATACAACACGCCAAAAGTGCGGCTTGGAAGCCATAAGACACCTGCGATTTCGACCGACTTTCGCCAAATGTTTCCGTGCTCCTCCAGGCGACCGTACTGCCACCTAGCGGCGCCCTAGCCGTGAGTTTTCGGCTAGACGCACCCGGGGGTAGGTCCAGGGATGCCCAATTTCCTTTCCTCAAGCTGTCAATCGCCAAAACTGGCCACTCCAGCCTATCCATCGATGGATCAATGTTGTAACGTTTTTTCTTCGCGGGAGCCATACTGAATTCATTTTCTTAAATTCGAACAACCACTTGGGATTTCCAAAACCCATTTTTTATGACAACACAAAGAAAATCATTAGTGAATACTTATTTAAAACCAATGTTTCAGGTAAATTGACATTGTTTTTGTGCTTTTTAGAAACCAAATTTAAAATTATATAAAACAATTACTGCATTGTAATAATAACTTTATGTATGCATTCCTCTTTTAGATGAAGATCCCAGAGCCCCCAGACATTTCTTATTTTCTCACGAAAAAAATATATGGGATAATGTAGTGTTAGTAGAAACTTTGAGTGTGTGCGTAACCGCTAGCTTGGCCTGCCGGCCAATCTTTAGGTACCACGTGCTAAAGGTAGGTAAAAACAGTGCTAACTTTTCTCATTTTCTCAAGGCTGATTTTTACATATGTTTCAAAACATATTGTCAAACATTAGTAATCAATACTGCCAGACCCATTCCATCGGCCGTAACTTTTAACAGACACCTTAAAGCTCACAAAAAAATATGGTAACCTTTCTCATTTTCTCAAGCTTGATTTTTTATATATGATACTCGGTGAGCTATTTCAATATGTTTTGTAAGCAGCCAGACAAATCGGATGGGCCAAACATCCCCCCAGACACACCTAAAGGGTTGCTAGCGTATAAATTCAACAGGAATGCATTGTAATAAAAGTATGGTAACTTTTCTCATTTTCTCAAGCTTGATTTTTTATATATGATACTCGGTGAGCTATTTCAATATGTTTTGTAAGCAGCCAGACAAATCGGATGGGCCAAACATCCCCCCAGACGCACCTAAAGGGTTGCTAGCGTATAAGTGTAACAGGAATGCATTGTGATAAAAATATGGTAACTTTTCTCATTTTCTCAAGCTTGATTTTTTATATATGATACTCGTTGAGCTATTTCAATATGTTTTGTAAGCAGCCAGACAAATCGGATGGGCCAAACATCCCCCCAGACGCACCTAAAGGGTTGCTAGCGTATAAGTGTAACAGGAATGCATTGTGATAAAAATATGGTAACTTTTCTCATTTTCTCAAGCTTGATTTTTTATATATGATACTCGTTGAGCTATTTCAATATGTTTTGTAAGCAGCCAGACAAATCGGATGGGCCAAACATCCCCCCAGACGCACCTAAAGGGTTGCTAGCGTATAAGTGCAACAGGAATGCATTGTAATAAAAATATGGTAACTTTTCTCATTTTCTCAAGCTTGATTTTTTATATATGATACTCGTTGAGCTATTTCAATATGTTTTGTAAGCAGCCAGACAAATCGGATGGGCCAAACATCCCCCCAGACGCACCTAAAGGGTTGCTAGCGTATAAGTGTAACAGGAATGCATTGTGATAAAAATATGGTAACTTTTCTCATTTTCTCAAGCTTGATTTTTTATATATGATACTCGGTGAGCTATTTCAATATGTTTTGTAAGCAGCCAGACCAATCGGATGGGCCAAACATCCCCCCAGACGCACCTAAAGGTTTGCTAGCGTATAAGTGCAACAGGAATGCATTGTGATAAAAATATGGTAACTTCAGTAATATTCAGGAAAATTTGTTTATTTTAAACAGCAATTTATCTAATAACATAGTAGTTTTTGAGGTCTGGTTTTTCAGCAAAAGAATAAAAAATTTATTACTACGAAATTTCAAAATAATTAATGAAAATATTATTCATTTAATCAGTAATCAAGCGATATTTTTAAATTTTTTTTCAATCTTCATTATCATCATCATTAAAGTTTGATAACTCATCATCAATCCAATTTTGATATTTAATATCTTCATTATCACCATCGGCATCTTTAGTATCTTCTATAAAATAAATAATATAATTAATAACGAAATAGTTACAAGTTTATATAAATCATTCAAAGTGAAAGTAGAATACCTGATTCATCTTGAAGTGATTCACTAACAAAGGCCGGTAATTGATCTCCATCAAACCAGTTGAAATGATATTGGTTGTCTTCCAATGTCCACCCATTCTTTTCAGGACTTAAGATTCTAAGCTCCTTCATATGAGCATTACTCCAGAGACTAGTGATGTAATTAGCTCGTCTAAACTGCTGCAAAAGCTCACTCTTGCAAGGTGGTAAGTTGCTTGCATCAAAATTTTTTACATTTTTCCTAATAAACTTTTCATTGACATCAGAAACCATGTAGGAATTGATGAATAGTTGAAGTCTGGCAGGGTCTACGTCACTTATTCCGGGCACGTTGTAAACTTCACAAATAAATTTCTGGATGGTATTAAATACATTTTGCTCTAGTTCTGAATTGCCGAATAAATCTGGATTGCCGAATTTAATAAATGCGTCCTGGTACTCTTCAGTTTTCTTTTGTATATGGAATGGCCTTTGCTTTCCTTTTTTGAAAAATGCAGGATTGTAATCACAACCAGTGATTGCATGAAATCCTGGCAAACAAAGGCTTAGAGATGGTCCTAAATGTTCGTAAACTGTAGTGATATCAATATACCGTACTTTATTTCCGATGCCCATCAATATCCACACGTGGGAGTCATCATTTTTTAAATGGTGCAGATTTCTCAACATGATTACTGCAATATCGGTATCAGAACATCGAATAACGAAATTAGCTTGAGCATCAATATTGCAGATATGATGAATAATTTAAGTGTCAGCTTCCTCATGGTCAGAGCACGTTAGATTTTCATCAATATGAGATACAACTGTGTTGTTAGTGACGGTAAAAGAGTGACATTTCTTGAAATTAACTACAATGTTTTTGTTGTTCATAAATGGTACCATCTCCTCAGTAGACCAGTGCAGTATAAAAAAATCAACGAGTGCTTGTTTGAACCGTATATTTCTTAATTCTTTGGCGAAATCAGACGGTCGAACTTATCTGGTCCAGTGATGGTAAACTCCAGTTGTGTTGATTCATTTCGGAGAGATCTTTCGTAATCTTTTATAGAAGGAGAAAAGTATTGATCGAAGATAACATCATATCGTTTTGCATTTAGTTGTGTGACCATTTGTAACATTTTTTTTTGAAATACAGCCGAACGTTTTTGGGACATTTTTCATTGTGTGTAGTAGGAAAAATCCATCAATTACTACAATATCTATGTGAGATGGTGGATCATGTTCGACGCCTTTTTCCAAACATTTCATTAATATAGATTTTTGAGTCTTACAAATGCCACCATCAAAATGGCACAGAGACAATGGAACTGGGGTAATGGGATATGAAAAAATTTTTGCCATATCGATTTTTTAGCTTGAGAAAATGAGAAAAGTTACCATATTTTTATCACATGCATTCCTGTTACACTTATACACTAGCAACCCTTTAGGTGCGTCTGGGGGGATGTTTGGCCCATCCGATTTGTCTGGCTGCTTACAAAACATATTGAAATACCTCGCCGAGTATCATATATAAAAAATCAAGCTTGAGAAAATAAGAAAAGTTACCATATTTTTATCACAATGCATTTCTGTTACACTTATACGCTAGCAACCCTTTAGGTGCGTCTGGGGGGATGTTTGGCCCATCCGATTTGTCTGGCTGCTTACAAAACATATTGAAATAGCTCGCCGAGTATCATATATAAAAAACCAAGCTTGAGAAAATGAGAAAAGTTACCATATTTTTATCACAATGCATTCTTGTTACACTTATACGCTAGCAACCCTTTAGGTGCGTCTGGGGGGATGTTTGGCCCATCCGATTTGTCTGGCTGCTTACAAAACATATTGAAATAGCTCACCGAGTATCATATATAAAAAATCAAGCTTGAGAAAATGAGAAAAGTTACCATATTTTTATCACAATGCAATCCTGTTACACTTATACGCTAGCAACCCTTTAGGTGCGTCTGGGGGGATGTTTGGCCCATCCGATTTGTCTGGCTGCTTACAAAACATATTGAAATAGCTCGCCGAGTATCATATATAAAAAATCAAGCTTGAGAAAATAAGAAAAGTTACCATATTTTTATCACAATGCATTTCTGTTACACTTATACGCTAGCAACCCTTTAGGTGCGTCTGGGGGATGTTTGGCCCATCCGATTTTTCTGGCTGCTTACAAAACATATTGAAATAGCTCACCGAGTATCATATATAAAAAATCAAGCTTGAGAAAATGAGAAAAGTTACCATACTTTTATTACAATGCATTCCTGTTGAATTTATACGCTAGCAACCCTTTAGGTGTGTCTGGGGGGATGTTTGGCCCATCCGATTTGTCTGGCTGCTTACAAAACATATTGAAATAGCTCACCGAGTATCATATATAAAAAATCAAGCTTGAGAAAATGAGAAAAGTTACCATACTTTTATTACAATGCATTCCTGTTGAATTTATACGCTAGCAACCCTTTAGGTGTGTCTGGGGGGATGTTTGGCCCATCCGATTTGTCTGGCTGCTTACAAAACATATTGAAATAGCTCGCCGAGTATCATATATAAAAAACCAAGCTTGAGAAAATGAGAAAAGTTACCATATTTTTATCACAATGCATTCTTGTTACACTTATACGCTAGCAACCCTTTAGGTGTGTCTGGGGGGATGTTTGGCCCATCCGATTTGTCTGGCTGCTTACAAAACATATTGAAATAGCTCACCGAGTATCATATATAAAAAATCAAGCTTGAGAAAATGAGAAAAGTTACCATATTTTTATCACAATGCAATCCTGTTACACTTATACGCTAGCAACCCTTTAGGTGCGTCTGGGGGGATGTTTGGCCCATCCGATTTGTCTGGCTGCTTACAAAACATATTGAAATAGCTCGCCGAGTATCATATATAAAAAATCAAGCTTGAGAAAATAAGAAAAGTTACCATATTTTTATCACAATGCATTTCTGTTACACTTATACGCTAGCAACCCTTTAGGTGTGTCTGGGGGGATGTTTGGCCCATCCGATTTGTCTGGCTGCTTACAAAACATATTGAAATAGCTCACCGAGTATCATATATAAAAAACCAAGCTTGAGAAAATGAGAAAAGTTACCATACTTTTATTACAATGCATTCTTGTTACACTTATACGCTAGCAACCCTTTAGGTGTGTCTGGGAGGATGTTTGGCCCATCCGATTTGTCTGGCTGCTTACAAAACATATTGAAATAGCTCACCGAGTATCATATATAAAAAATCAAGCTTGAGAAAATGAGAAAAGTTACCATACTTTTATTACAATGCATTCTTGTTACACTTATACGCTAGCAACCCTTTAGGTGTGTCTGGGGGATGTTTGGCCCATCCGATTTGTCTGGCTGCTTACAAAACATATTGAAATAGCTCACCGAGTATCATATATAAAAAATCAAGCTTGAGAAAATGAGAAAAGTTACCATACTTTTATTACAATGCATTCTTGTTACACTTATACGCTAGCAACCCTTTAGGTGTGTCTGGGGGGATGTTTGGCCCATCCGATTTGTCTGGCTGCTTACAAAACATATTGAAATAGCTCACCGAGTATCATATATAAAAAACCAAGCTTGAGAAAATGAGAAAAGTTACCATATTTTTATCACAATGCATTCTTGTTACACTTATACGCTAGCAACCCTTTAGGTGTGTCTGGGGGGATGTTTGGCCCATCCGATTTGTCTGTCTGCTTACAAAACATATTGAAATAGCTCACCGAGTATCATATATAAAAAATCAAGCTTGAGAAAATGAGAAAAGTTACCATATTTTTATCACAATGCAATCCTGTTACACTTATACGCTAGCAACCCTTTAGGTGCGTCTGGGGGGATGTTTGGCCCATCCGATTTGTCTGGCTGCTTACAAAACATATTGAAATAGCTCGCCGAGTATCATATATAAAAAATCAAGCTTGAGAAAATAAGAAAAGTTACCATATTTTTATCACAATGCATTTCTGT
Source organism: Tetragnatha versicolor (assembly GCA_024610705.1). NCBI lineage: Eukaryota > Metazoa > Arthropoda > Arachnida > Araneae > Tetragnathidae > Tetragnatha > Tetragnatha versicolor. The sequence goes on along the minus strand of JANDEH010000013.1, from coordinate 24,377,018 downwards.
TACACTTATACGCTAGCAACCCTTTAGGTGCGTCTGGGGGATGTTTGGCCCATCCGATTTGTCTGGCTGCTTACAAAACATATTGAAATAGCTCACCGAGTATCATATATAAAAAATCAAGCTTGAGAAAATGAGAAAAGTTACCATACTTTTATTACAATGCATTCCTGTTGAATTTATACGCTAGCAACCCTTTAGGTGTGTCTGGGGGGATGTTTGGCCCATCCGATTTGTCTGGCTGCTTACAAAACATATTGAAATAGCTCACCGAGTATGATATATAAAAAATCAAGCTTGAGAAAATGAGAAAGGTTACCATATTTTTTTGTGAGCTTTAAGGTGTAAAAGTTACGGCCGATGGAATGGGTCTGGCAGTATTGATTACTAATGTTTGACAATATGTTTTAAAACATATGTAAAAATCAGCCTTGAGAAAATGAGAAAAGTTAGCACTGTTTTTACCTACCTTTAGTACGTGGTACCTAAAGATTGGCCGGCAGGCCAAGCTAGCGGTTACGCACACACTCAAAGTTTCTACTAACACTACATTATCCCATATATTTTTTTCGTGAGAAAATGAGAAATGTCTGGGGGCTCTGGGATCTTGGTCTATTTTGTTACCTCTCTATTGTTTTTAATAACTATTTTTTAATGCTTCGGAAGTATTTCACTCGTTAAACCTACAGCTAGTCGGAATAATCGAGCACATGTGCAAAAAAATAAATGCATTTAAATAAATTCAGGTTAATTTACGCCATTTAGGTTAGTTAAGTAAAATTTCAGCCAAGATATATTGGGAAAATTTAAAAGTTTGCTGAAAGGATTTTATATTATATGGGCATTCCCAGATGATATAAAAACCTTTATGGAAACACAAGTTTTTCATAAATTTTTCTGCGGGAATTTTACGTAATTAACCTGAATACAAAGGACAAAATTAACCTGAATTTCTTAAGTGCACTGTTTGCTCTTGTGTTTTGATTATCCCGATGTTAAGGTATGTGTAACATGTAAAAAAAACCTAGAACATTAAATAATAATTATTAAAAACAATAGACCATGACAACTAAAATTTTGGATTCTAAGTCACAAAGCTCATTTACTCCAAAAATTTGACAAATAAATTTCATAAGAAAAATAAAACTGGTTGTGCACTGAAAGAATTTAAATTTTCCGTTGCTGAACTGAACGCTGTATTATTGCTGCACATTTCTGAATGCCAACTGAAAGTGATTGGCAGTGCCATCTCTTACTCTTTTGCTTTCACTGTCATTTTCACCAATAGTGGTTGTGTGATCCGTATTTAATGGTGGGACGAGTTCCCAATGCCTTTCAAAAATGTCCCCTGTTGTTTCACATAAAATATACAGGACAAAGCAAGCTTTGATAATGTTTACCACATTCTCCAACCTCACTTCCAATAACTTCAGCATTCGAAACCGGGCTTTCAGCCTCCCGAAAGCATTTTCAATAACGCGGCGTGCTCTAGACAGCCGATAATTATAATGATCACCCTAGATTCAGGATACGGCTTTTGCAGAGTAGCCATAAGCGGAAAAGCTGCGTCCCCTATCAGGCACATTTTCTCCTCCCAGAGGCTTTGATAAGTCCTGAAGAACACTGGAGCTTAAATACTTCATGAGCGAAGAATTTCCGAGAATATACGCATCGTTGCAGCGTCCTGCTGCACCAACATTGATGTACAAGAACCTGTACTTCGCGTCACACACAGCCAACAGAACAGTGCTGTAAAAACTTTTGTGTACGAGTGGGCGTCATGTTTGGGGGGCTGAATTTTAATATACGTGCCATAATACGTGCCATCAAACATTGTGGAAAATCCCACAACACCTCGAAATCTTCGACATGTGAAAGAATTCCCTCGGTAGTTGTGGGCATTGCAATCAACTTTGAAATCAACTTTTCCACTAGTAGCTTGCAAAACTGATGCAAAATGACGCAAACAGTAGATTTACCCACTCCGAATAGGTTTCGAACAGTTCTATACTCGCAAGAGGAAGCCAGGGTGTACAGTGCAATAATGCACACCCTTTTTTCAAGGGGAATGCATTTCCTCCAGCGAGTATCCACTTTTCCTAAATCTTCCAGCTCACGAACTAGGAATCTAAAGGTCTCTCGGGTTCACCCGAAATTCTTCTTTAAACTGCCTGTCTCATGAAGTGCAACGCATATTCGAAGAACTCGCTACTTCGGGGTAGGATCCAACACCTCGGATTAGGTTGATTTTCTTGAATGTATTGCAAGATAATCTCTTTCATCCTCCTTCTTCTTTCGATTATGGCCCGAATAGCCATGGAATTGCTCATAACTATCGATATAATTTCTTTCTTCTGCATAGTGCTTTGCGATGGCGCCATGATTGTTTATATTTGCAAAATATCGATAACGATAATCGTTGCCATCATCGATAAAGTTGATTTAAAAGATGCCGTAGTGTGAACACTTAAAAATTAGACCGATTAAGTTACGTTATCTTAACTTCTTACTTAAGTTAAAGTAGATTAACTTTTCATGTTGTGTGAACGTAGTATAAGTGTTGTCCTGTCTTTATGATGAAAGGATAGAGTCGAGTCGAAATCCTTGAATAATCTAACGTTTAATAAAAATGATACTTATATACAAAAATAAAGAAATAAAGTTACAGTTACAACATCCATATTTACATATACAATCGATTCCAATGCAGGTTCGAGTCCGATGCTACAACATCCCTCCCCCTAATTCTCTGTACTTTAGCCTTTCTGGGGGGCGTCTTATTCTTTCCGATCTTCTAGGGAGCTGTGTATCGGGAACCACCGGACTGGATAGAGCCTGGTCGCCCTCAGCAGTGCCTGGAGCAGAGTCCGCTGAAGCAGTCCCTGCAGAAGAGGCCGGAGATACAGCTAAGGCCGTTGAGGTTGACGTCCGGAGTAGTGACGATGGACGTAGGAAAACGGCGATGCGGTTCCACCTCCACGCAGTCTCGGAGACGGTCCCCAGCTGGTCGTATCTGATCTATGTGCCGCCGGGTGAGGGTTCCGTTGACTTCGACGGTGTAGTGCAGCTGACCGTCGCGTTCTAGGATTTGCAAATCTTTACCACTCAGCAGATCCCGCATCAGTAGACTCAGCTCAGGATCCTTCTTGGTTGCCTCCCGTAACTCCCTGGCTGTCACCGGCAAAGTCTGGATTTGTGACATCTGATAGAGATATCATCAACCAGTTCTAGCTCCTCCGATGCCTTTGGGAATCTGGAGAGAAAATCTACATTACCATGGTCTTTGATGTTCCTGTAATTAATATCAAATTCAATAGAATGCAAGGTTAAAGCATAGTGCAACAATCTCGTTGCGGTCGTTAACGGTAGACCCTTTTTCGATCCAAAAATGGCCACTAAAGGTTTGTGATCCGTGATTAACGTAAATCGTCTTCCTTTTAAGTATAAGTAAAACTTCCGAATAGCCCAGACGATTGCCAATGCTTCTTTGTCAATTTGTGAATAACGTTTTTCGGTGACCATCAACGTTTTTGAGGCGAACGCTATTGGTTTTTCCGTTTTTTCCGGCATTAAGTGTGAAAGCACACACCCAATACCTACGGGTTACGCGTCTGTGGATAACGTTATTGGCAAACTAGGGTCGTAATGAGTTAAAACTCGATCTGAGCATATTTCTTTTTTTATTAGTTGAAAATAGTTCTGACATTCTTTTGACCACAAAAACTTCACATCTTTTCTAGTTAACTTGTTTAATGGGTTAGCTATCGTTGCTAAATTTGGAAAAAATCTTCCGTAAAAGTTAACCAATCCAAGAAAACTTTTTAATTCCTGAACATTCCTAGGTGTTCTTGCACTTTTTATTGCTGAAATTTTTTCATCAGTCTTATGTAGGCCTTTTGCATTAATTTTGTGCCTGAAAAATTTTATTTCATCTTGGAAAAATTTACTTTTCTTTAGGTTAAGCCTTAATCCATGTTCTTTACATTTTTCAAAAAAAAACTGGCTAAAACTAGCAAATGTGACTGCTTGTCAGTTCCTGTTACCCTTACGTCGTCCATGAAAACTTTTAGCCCTTCCATTCCCTGGAAAAGTCAGTCTACATATCTTTGCCAGATAGCCGGTGCTACATTTAGACCAAACATTAGTCTTACATTTATACAGTCCTTTATGGGTGTTAATTGTTAAGAGTTTTTGGCTCTCCTTACTAACCTTCATTTGAAGGTAAGCGTGGCTAAAGTCTACTTTTGAAAACTGCCTTCCTCCATTTAAACTTTCAAATATTTCTTCTAATCTCGGTAAGGGGTGTTGTAGCACTTCTAGGTTGGGGTTTAGGGTTACGATTGGTTGGTTGGGTTTTATGGCGCAAGAGCCATATTTGGCCATTCCGCGCCAAACACAAGACACTTATACCCTAAACTTTAAAATTATACACGATTCATGAAGTTTATATCACGTAGAAAATTGAAGATATTTTTGTGGTACTCATTTAGGGTTACGGAATAATCGGCACAAAGCCGAATGCTCCCATCAGGTTTTACAACCGGCACTACAGGTGTAGCCCAATCTGAGCTCTCTACCTTTTCGATTATTCCTTCGTTTTCTAAGCGATCGATCTCTCCCTCCACCCTTGATTTTAGAGCGAAAGGAACTATTCGGGACCTACAAAACTTTGGGGAAACACCAGGTTTTAACTCTAGGTTTACTTCATAACCCTTACAGCCGTATCGACCAACGCGAGTTTCCTAGAGTTAACTCACAGTCCTCGCAAGTAGATAGAAAATGAGAGTTCAGTGACATTGGGGTTCCAGGGTTCTGTCTGGGTCGGTAATTTGGGGCTCTACCAATAAATTGGGGCTCCACCACTAAAATAAAAAGTTATTTTACATTAATATATTCTTGGTTACTGAAGTATGCGTGCCTTAACAATGTCTCAGTGGGTGTAACCCCCTTCCATTTCATACAGATCATGCGACCTAGGGGGTGGCATTCAGTCCCGCCTCAACAAAACGTGCCCTTTCACAAAGAGAACTTGTGGCACCAGACAGACTCCTTATTTTCAGATAATATTAATTGATAGTTTAAGTTATTAACAAAGGTTAATTAACAGTTTAAGTTATTTTACATAAAAATATAAGGTTAATGAACAAACTAACTGCTGTAATATATCACATATTGAATGCCCATACTGGAATAAAAGACCAAGAAAATCACAAACTCAAATGTAGATCACTACTCACCTGTCATTGAGACTCCCCTAACAATGCACTGGCGAACCGCCCTCTTGCCTTTCACAGAGCAATATGTGTGGCGATAACGGGGTAACCTCCATTGGGATTGATAGCGATTACATCTTCTCTCCCGCAATACCAAGGGGAGAGAGTTTTCAAAAGATATATATTTTTTCATTACAATCATTTCTATTTCGTTAAATTTACAGTTCAATATTCACTTTAGTTCCAGTTTGACACAAAATGCTTATCCTATCAGTCTTGGTGGCAAAATCAACTCTTTCATATCTTTTGCTTGAACATCTTTATGCAATGTGGCTTTGTGGAAAGCTATACACCATGCAAACATTAGATCCTGTTAGAGAAAAAGCGTTTTATAAAGTTTGAATCTATGTATTAATTTACATGTTTTAAAAGACTCAGTTTTAGTTTCATCGTAATACATAACAATGTTTCAAATATTTAAAGTACTAAGAAATGTATATAAATTATACTCAAGAAATAACAAAACAACTTTCACAGTGACAAATATTTATTTGAAACAAAATTATTTACATAGAAATTATTTACATACACGCTTACAAGGAGGTATTATATAATATTGTACCATTTCATCTAAACTTTCTTCTAACGAAGATCGTACCTTTCTAAAGGTTAAGCTTATCCGTGCATCTTTTACATGTGGTTGTGGGGGGATCGCATGGGTCCATTCTTTTTGGTCATGCATAACTAAGAGGGATCCTGTTTCCAAGAGGGATTCTGTTTCCAACGTTTGTCGTACGGATTTCGACCCTTTTTTGGAGAAGATCATATCGCGTCGGGCTCCAAAGCTGAGTGTTGCGATATCCACAGACGGATCGAGAGAGGGTTCGTTATCTTTATGAGGTCCAATCTTGGCATTTCCGTTTTCGTAGTAATTAATAAGTACAAAATTATTCTCGAAGCCTGTTGCTCTCTCCACATCGGAATTTATTTTCAGCAAAGTCTGGTTCCATGGTAGAGGAAATTCACAATGTCCAGAATATTCGTAAGTAATGTCGTGGTTTCCATAACTACAAGATTTCCGTAGAGGTTTGTAAGATTTACCCCTCACTTTAATGATGGGCTGTTTGAAGGGGTACTTTAAAAGTTCTTTAAAAATGGCATAACTTTCCTCTTTTGATAAGAAATTAGCTTTATACGTAATTTTTGGTGAATTGTTAACAAGTTTTCTAAATGCAACCTAGAATTTGAAACACTTGATTAGAATTCAAGCAAACAAAATTATAATTTAATAAACTTTTTTTTTAAATTATACATGCTCTTTCTATATTTATATTAAAAACTATTTTCTTTTTCTATAGAACTTAAAAATATGAACTCATAGAAAAATGCTATAACTTGTATGTGTGTGTGTATGTGAAACTCACTCAAATAAAAAGTTAACTCACATGTGGTTGGCGAGTGAAAGATACTGTTGAGATATTCAGATGAGCATTGGAGATGTTGTCTTTAGTGGGAGATGTTTTGGCTTGAGCTGGATATGTGCTTCCCTGTGCGGGGGTTGTGCTGGCCTGCGCGGGAGATGTGTTTGATTGTGAAGCGGTAAGATCTTCCTCTGAGAATGGAGTATCATTAGGCATACACATAGACTCCTCCGCAGCTTCGACTATTCTTTCAAACACTGAATATGGCACTCCAAAATCTACTTCCTAAAATTAATGAACATTAGATTTAATTACTCATTCAACTAGAAAGCGTAAAAATTTTTTCAATGAAAACAATTGTTTAACAAACGTGTAACTAGAATAACTTACCTCATCATCAGAATTCATCGTAGAAGAGATGAAATTTTCTTTGCTCATAATGGCAGATAAATACAAAATTCACGAGAAAAAAAAGCAAAAATTATCAGGAACTTGAACGAGATGAACAGGAACGATCGTTTATGTGCAAATATTGCAAACTAAGAAGAAGGTAGTGAGACATCTACCCCTTACAGCTCCTAATATTCCAGTTGAGTGATGTCATGGGAGTTGACCAATAGTAGAGGGTCAGTTCTTATCAACTCTTCTCTGGCTGGATAATAAGTTATCAACTTTTCACCGATTGCTTTCGTTCCGTGATGTCATGGGTCATAGTGATGTCATAGGAGTTAATCAATACTAGGGTTAGTTCTTACCAACTCTTCTCTGGTTGGATAATAAGTTATCAACTTTTCACTGATTGGTTTCGTTCCATGATGTCATGGATCATAGTGATGTCATACAACTATACTTAAGGGCAGTTACTCTCAAAGTCTTCATTTCAACTTTCACTTGCTTGTCTCCATTACCCACTAGACTGCTGCCTGACCACCACCGCCAACGCCACCGCTTGACCACCACTCGACTGCTGCCCACCTGCCTGCCCACCACCGCTCGACCGCTACCTGCCTGTCCACTACAGCTCGACCTCCTCCATTGTCTGCTCACACATTGCCTGCAGTTGTTCTCCTCTGCCCGCCCGTCTGTCGCCTGCTGCAGTTTAGTGCAGGGTGGTTCAGTGTAGTGATTCAATGAAATTCAAAATCAGGTAAAATTTAAACTTTATTTAACAGAAGTAAAAAGGGGTAATAATAAAACGCGTAACAGTGGTATATAATAACAAACGATCGGAAATGCAGCGCCACCTGGCAAACCAAATAAGACAGGTAACTTCTGAGAGAGTGGGAAACAGATTCAGAGTGGGAATCTAACACTACCCACCTTTGCAGGTACGTTCACCTGCAAAACTCAAAGAAAACGTAAATACACAATCGCAAAAAATACACAAAATAAGAATCACTTATTCTTTACATCAATTTACTCAAAGTTACAATTTCAAAAAATTCCTTAGGTATTTAACTCTAAATTATAAATTAACTGAACTGATCGCTTCAAACAACCCTTGGCAGTTTTCAAAAGGACAGAACGGATCTTTCCGTCTCTTCCAGGATAAAGTTCAACAATTCTACCAATACTCCAAACATTTCTTGGATACTTCTCATCATTGATTAAAACAACATCAGATTACAATTACAGATGGACTTAAATTAGCTTTCTTACCCTTTGGCATTATCAGAAAATATAGTAGGGTACACACCCCGGTGTGATACAAACCTTCTAAAGGCTAAAAGAAAAGACTCAGTACTCATACTATTTACTAATTCAATATGAACACTTCTAGTTACAGCACAAGTAAACAACACTATGTAACTTTTTACTTTTACATCTTTTGTAAAGAAAGGACCGGCAAAGTCTAATCCACATACTGAAAAGGGAGGGCTTTCCTGAATTCTCTCAGGGGGGAGCGGAGCCACTACCTGTGACCCAGAACTCACCTTATACCTCCTGCAAACTAAACATTTATTAATAATACTTTTAACATATTGCCTTCCTTTAATTACCCAAAATTGTTCCCTTAATTGAGTTAAGGTTGCTTCTACTCCACAATGGCTCACTTTATTATGAGCATCCATGATTACCAGTTCCACAAACCTGTCCTTATTAGGCAAAATCCAAGGGTGTAAGAGTTCCTCCCCACCATGGGCAAACTGTAATCGTCCAGTCAAAACCAAGGAACCATGACTGTCTAATTTTGGACCTAAAATAAAAATTTTAGAGTTTTTATCAACAGTACCTCTTGTTGTTAAATCAGACAGCTCTTGTCGATAGTGCAGACTCTGGATCGCTTTTATCCAGAAAATAAGAGAATCTTTTAACTCTGCTGCCGTCAATGGACCTTTAAGTTTGTCAGCACTTTTGCAATTGTTTAATCCATGCAGTCACTGACAACACTCTTTTCAAACTGCTATATCTGCTTAAGTCCATCAAGCAGAAATCTACTCCAGCATTGGACTGAGTCAATCCAATGATTGTCTTGGCTGATTTCTTTTCAGCCTCCATCACACAGTTACTATTGTCATCCAGAACACCAGATGAACTAATAGCAGGCCATGAGTTCTCAGATGAAGCTAACCAGGAAGATCCGTGCCACCAAAATTCATTAGTGACAATTCTAGAAGCCAGCTCACCTCTTGTAGTGAGATCAGCTGGATTGTCGTTACCAGGACAAAATCTCCAGTTCTCAGGCTTTGTCATCAATTGCACCTGGGCAATTCTGTTAGCAACAAAAGGTCGCCATAACTTGGAAGTTCCTTTTATCCAATGAAGGACTATTTGCGAGTCGCACCAAAAGTGAACACTTTGCAAAAGGTCAGGGAATATCTTTCTCAGATATTTCCACAAGCGGGCTGCAAGCAAGGCACCCATCAGTTCAAGTCTTGCAACACTTAAGGTTTTAATCGGAGCTACTTTGCTCTTTGATATCAGAAAATTAACTTTTAGATCACCGCCGCTATCACAATACCTCACATATGCGACAGCTCCATAAGCTTTAGGACTGGCGTCGCAAAAGATATGGACAGACACTTCAGTAGCACCAGCTTTTCCAAAAATATTTCGCTGAATTGAAAAGTTGTCAAATTCAGCAACTTGAAAACACCACTTCTTCCACTTCAGAGACAGGTCATCAGGCAATTCTTCATCCCACTTGAGGCCACGTATCCACATCTCTTGAATCAGGATTTTCATATTGACCACGAACGGACTTATGAATCCACACGGATCGAAAATGGTCGCTATCACCTTCAGTACATACCTTTTAGTATTTCTTGCATTCTCTAAGCATTCTTTAACAGCTTTCATCTCCAAAGCAATTTCATCTTTCTTGGCATCCCAGACAAGCCCCATGAATCCAGAACCTTGGCTGTAATCTGTATTTTCTTCAAATCCGCCTTCGATCCACATTTTTGAAGCTCTTCGGAATTAGTCCTCAGTTTTCTTAAATTGAATCCGGCCTTCTTCAAGATAAGAATTGCATTGGCAGTAAGAGAATAGGCGTCTTCAATACTTCTTGACCCGTAGTACAGATCGTCCACATATAGATAAGAATTCAGCATTTCAAAGCAACTTGGATACGCCTCTTCAAAACCTGAAAGATGATGCTTTATAACACATGCCAAAGCAAAAGGTGATGATGTTAGGCCAAAAGGTAAATGATTGAGGCAAAATGTTTGAAAACTTTCATTCAAAGTGTTTTCATCAGGGAACCATAAAAACTTAAGGTAATTTCTGTCTAGTTTTTCTATTTCGATCATCAAAAAAGTTTTTTCCAAATCTCCACTAAAAGCTATTGGATTTTCTCGGAACTTCAAGATTACATCTAATAAATTTGGATTCAAATTAGGTCCCGACTCCAAACAATCATTTAGTGATTTTTCATTAGAATTTAATTTACTGCTACAATCGTAAACTATTCTTACTCTAGTAGTTTCTTTGTCTTCTCTTATTACTGCTCTGTGGGGCATATAATATCCAGTAAAGGGTTCATGTTTTAGTGTTTTACTAACAATATCACTTTCAATTTGATCCTCAATTATTTTCTTATAATCTTCTAATATATCCCCATTTTTCTCTAATTTACACTTTAAAGCTCCAAACCTTTTCTTTGCCACCTCAAAATTAGAAGCTAAATTCTCATTGGGACTACAACCATCTTTCCAGGGAAGCTTGCAAACGTACCTTTCCCCATTAAATTCTAAATTATCCTTGAATAACTTTACTAACTTTTCATCCTTTTCGGATAACATTTGGTCACATCCTTCAAGTTCCTCAACTTCCCAAAAACGTTTCAAATCAAACAAAACGTTTTGAGAATCCATCAAAAGGCAAGAATTAACAAACTTACCCTCCTTCAGTTCACAATCTTCAGAACCTGCCAAGACATAACCAAAACATGAGTCAATTGCAAAGATTCCTTCAGTAATAACTATTCTATTTTTCTCATTTATTACCTCCCAGAAGAAATCTGACCCTAACAATATATCTAATTGTGCCCTGCAATTAGAAAAGGAATCTGAAAGTATCACTTCCTTCTCCCTGAGTATGTTCAAAGTACTCTCGGTTGGCTTCCGCAAAGTAACATTAGCAATAAATTCTGTCACTAAACACTCAACTTCAATTAGCTGATTTGGATTAAATTTACTTTTGAGGATTAAGGACACTACAGGATAAGTTTTCTCCCGTGGTCGTTTTTGACCAAAAGTATAAACAGCCAAAGATTCAAAACGGGTTGGTTGTAAGCTTAGTTCTTTCACCAAGCGTTTAGATACAAAAGTTCGATGGGAACCCGAATCTAAGATCAATCTACTTTCAGTACTTTTTCTAGATTGGTTAGAACAAACAATTACCGAACATGTAGGTAAATAGGACTTTTTAGTTTCTGGCATATTACTGTAAGCGACAGATATATCTTCACGTTTGGGATCTAAAACATTGGAGACAGTTCTTGGCTCAAATTTAATTTCTTCAGGAGGATTGGATGGGCAAGGGGATGGATGATTAACCTTACTAATCCTGTTACACAAAACTTCATTATGGGAACTTGAGTTGCATACTTTGCAAGATTTTTTTTTTCAATTCAAATTCTTTATTTGTTACGTACACAACATGAACATTTTACAGTTGGAACAAACACATACACGAAAAAAAAACAGGTAGACATATGAGTTGCCCAGGGGTCAGAAACCCATAAGGGCAACCTAAAGGAGTTGTATTATAAAAAAAAATTGAACATACAAATATACAATACATACAGACATTACACATATATATATTACACATAGAAAATGGATAATAGTGGCATCGCAAGGCAAGCTTCAGAATGACTAGATTGGAAATTAGAGAGCGTTTGTTCTTTTTTTTTAAAAAGTTCTTCAATATTTTCTATTGTAAAAATAAAAAGCTTTAGTAATTTTTTAAACTTAATAGGGGATTTTTCTGTTTTTATGTCATTGGGTAAAATATTGTAAAACTTAGGTGATAAATAAACATAATTTTTATGAAGAATTTCTTTTTTTGCTTTAGGTACAAAATATAAGTTTCTTGAACGTAAATTATAAGTTAAATTTCGTAGGTCAGATTCGTTTGCTTGCTTAGTAAAATAAACTATTGTTTTAAAGAAAAAAAGGCGACGAACTGGTAAAACGTTAAGTTTTTTGTAAAGATCAATTAAAGGGAACTGATTGTTACTGCTTAGAATTTTAATGATTTTATTTTGAATTTTAATTACTGGATTTATATTTTGTAAGTAATCCCCACCCCAGGCCAGAATACCATAGCTTATTATTGAATTAACCCAAGAGTGGTAAAGTTGAAGCTAGAAGATCTTATTTATTATCTTTTTTATGAAGTAAAGTTTGTGTAAAATATAGCGTAGTTTATTTGTTAGGCAATTAACGTGGGATTTCCATTTTAGGTTCGAGTCTACATTTAAACCAAGGTATTTTATTGAAGATACTTGTTCAAGAGGGGGGCAATTACAATTAAGACCTATACAGTCATTTACATGATAATAAAGACGAAGATGCACTGGAGGCCCGTAGATACTGAAATTGATAAATTTTGTTTTATTTACATTTATTGCTAATTTATTAGATATAAACCAGTGTTTAATGGTCAGAAGATCCTTATTTATGTTATTTTGTAGTATACTATAGTTAGAACATGAGTATAGAATTACAGTATCATCTGCATAGGTTATGATTTTACCATTTAATTTTAGTTTACAGAAGTCATTTATATAGATTATAAAAAGCAAAGGTCCAAGGATTGAACCTTGTGGTACACCAGACCTTATGTTTAATAGACTACTTTTAGAATTTCCCAATTTTACGAACTGTTTTCGGTTTGCTAGGTAGGAAATGAACCAATCCAGTTCACCGCCTCGAACCCCGATTGAAGATAGTTTTTTAATTAAAATTTCATGATTCACATTGTCGAATGCTTTTGAGATGTCTAGGAAAATTGCAGCTGTTTTGTTGTTTTTATCTATACTGTTATATGTATATTTAGTAAATTCTATTAGCGCGTTTTCAGTACTGAGACCCGGCAAGAACCCAAATTGATTATCAGATATTATATTGAAAGTCTTTAAATAATCATAAAGTCTGGCGTGTGCAATTTTTTCAAGAACTTTGGAGAAAATCGGTAAAAGAGAGATTGGTCGGTAATTAGCAAAATCATTTGTGTCACCAGATTTATGGATAGGTACCACTAACGCTGTTTTTAGGGAAGCAGGGAAAGTACCACTTGAAAGGGATAGGTTTATGATTTTTGTGATGATAGAGATATGGTGGTTTGCAGCAATTTTAAGGGCTTGAGATGTTATGCTATCATAACCAGGGGATTTTCTGTCGTCCAATGATCTGATAATTTTTTCAGTTTCTAGATCATTTGTTTCGGCGAGAAAAAAAGAATTTGATTGACTTGTTAGATATTTTCCATGGTTACTATCATTAGTGTATACAGTATTTGATCCCATATTTATAAAAACCGTCGGGAGGAAGTGTTAATCAGCAGACTTCGAATTGGCCATACCAGATTCACACATCGTCATTTGCTTTTTGGAGAGCAGGCTCCCACATGCAATCAGTGTAACGTCCAGTTTTCTGTCTTTCATATCTTGTGTGAATGTCCTGTTTTTAATACTCATAGAAACAAAGTTTTTAAACGCTTAAATTTGAACTTGTCAGATATTTTATCTTTTTCATCTAATTTGAGACTTGTTTTTAAATTCATTCATAGTATCGGTTTTATTCATCATGTGTGAGTTTAACCAGTAAAGTTTCATCATCTTTTATTCAACATACATGATTAAATTTTAAACAATGATATTTTAAATTTTACTTATTGATGTATAGAGTACATCAGACAAGGGCTTTTGCTGACTTGAAATGATTTTATATCTTGTGTTTGGCGCAAAATGCCCTTATGTGGGCCGTGTGCCATAAAAAGTTAATCAACCAACCAACCCATATTTATAAAAAATTGGTTGATATTCTCCACTAGCAAATCATTATTTTCAGATAAAGGTATTTTGTCTTTTGCATTAGAGTTTGTGATTTTATTCACAAATTCCCATTGCCTTTTTACATTTTTACACTTTAAGAATTCAGACAAGAAATAATTATGTTTTGCGTTTTTTATTTTTACTTTCAGCTCTTTTTGTAAAGATTTATAATTATGTTCGTGAATTATATCAAAGGGATATTTTTTATGTTTTTTATATAGTTTTTCTTTAGTTTTGATCAATTTTAAGATTTCCTCGTCTATCCAGTTTTTTTTATTTTACGATTTGGTAGCTCAAAGCAGTGGGTAAAATTGATTATAACATTTTTTAAAACATCTGCAAATCCGTCATATAAATAATTCACATTCTCAGAAATTTGATTTAAAGGAAAGGTATAATTTAATAGAAAATTGTTAATCTTATCATATTTTACTCTTGAAATCTTTACCTTTGAAATCTCATCCATACTAGGATTTACACTGCATGTATACTTTAATTTACAGGCGATCGGATTATGGTCCGTTAAGTTATTGTTGAAAATTACAGATTCAGCACTGATATCAGAACTCCGTAGTATCAAATGATCAATACAGGAATTAGAGAGAGATCGAGTAACACCATCAATAAGGAAAGTAAAGCCTTCTGAACTAAGAAGGTTTTTATACTCTTCTATAGGATTTGAACATGTTAATATATCTATGTTTAGATTGCCGATTAAGAGCACGTTTTTAGATTTTAGATTTTTTAGCTTACTCGATAGTTCAAAATTAAAACTATCAATGCTGAAGCTTAAGGAACGATATAAACAAATAATAGTCAAATCAAGAAAATTATTATACAGCAATATTGACTCAGCAGTATTCATAGAAAACAAACAATCACTAAGAATATCTAAATGTTTTTTTACATAAACACCTATACCTCCAGATTTGTTAGAATTTCTACAATAGAAATACGAATCATAATTATTTAAATTATAGAGAGAGGTTTCATAATTAAAAATCCAAATCTCAGACAAAACAAGTATATCAATAGAATCAAAAGAGGAACTTAATAATGCTTGAAGTTCATCGAAGTTTGAGCGAATGCTTCTAATATTAAAGTGAACAATTTTTAAGTAGCAAGAATTATAAGTGTTTGGTTGGGAAAGGAAATTATTAAAATCGTTTAGGTTATCAACATAAATAAAGTTACATTCTTTATCAGCAAGAAAACCAAGAACAGATACTTCATTATCTGGATGCATTTAGATTTATAAGTTCGTCTGTACTTACGATACGGATAACCTTAGAGTTTTCGTTTTCCCTAATAAAAATCTTGCCATCTTTAACCCAAGCAAACTTAAAGTTGTTAGCCTCTTTAAATTTACGACAGTGGAAGAATAATTCTTTTAGCCTCGGAGTAAGATGTTCGTTGAAATAGATCGGATCGTTCTTATGTCTTACATTCACTTGCGATGCATTGATTCTTTTCGCCCTCGCAGCCTTTAAACACGTGTCTCGGTACTGTTTGTTAGTAAATTGAACTATGACTGGCTTTGGTTTGTCTTTTTTCGAAGTAGGGACTCTGTGGGCAATAGACACTTGATCCATCAGGTTAACCTCCAGGCAGGAGAAAACACTCGTTAAGACATCGTTAATGTTTTCACTTTCGGATTCCGGGAGATTAGTTATTTCTAGGTTTGCACGCCGAGAGTATTGTTGCAGATCGGCAATTTCGATTAGAGCCTGTTTTAGTTCGTCTTTGATTTGGCCGTTCTCTCTTTTTAATTCATCGTTTCGATCTTTCAAATCCTTAACCTCTGAAGACAAGACAGTAAACTTTGTTGATAGTTCCTTGATGAGACTGCTGCTGAACTCCAAGTTTTTTTCATATTCCAAAAATTTAGATTTGATGTAATCCTTCAGGCTTCTGTTTTCCTCCTTGATGTAAGCCATTAGATCCTGGTGCTTTGAAGAGTCGGAGGTAGCTGGTTTATCTCTGATCTCAGTGATGCTGGAACTTACACCCAAAACAGGGCCATGCTTGCAGGCGATGCACTTCCACAGATCTGAACTTTGTCCATTCTTCAATTTTCTAAAATTTTTGTCAGAAATAGACCCCTTTATTAAAGATAACCCTTATTACAAGTTTTACTGGTATGATACCTATCAAAACATGAGTAACATCTACCCTCAGATTTCAATTTGTCAAATTTTTCCTTTCTGCTAGTTTTCTTACAAGAACTAGTCATGATAACCTACACAAAATATACACTTACTTCTAACAAAAGTGTTTAATGCTCCAGCTGTAGGATTGTATTTAGGTTTACCTTTCAGAAAAGCTACATTAGGCTTATAAGATTCAGGCTTAACTACGTTAAAACCTTCCGATATTTCTCGAGATTCCAATTCATCTTTAATGAAACTTATAACTTCCTTAACTTCAGAAGTCTTACTTCTATCTCTGTTTCTGTGAAATTCTAACACTAAATCTTGGGGAAGTAACTTAAGTATTATGGGGATCAGGACATGTCCGTAGGATCCCTCAGTTACCTCAAGTGCGCGAAGGTTTCTAATTGTGATTTCTATATCATCATACAATCTTCTAAGACTTTTGTGATTGTAAGAACTTTTTACTGGCTCTAAATTTAATAACTTATTCATATAAGTATTTATAATTACATCCTTTCTACCAAACCTACTTTTCAAAAGTTCGATACAAGAATCGTAATTCTGATCCTTGATTTCGAATCCTTCAACAATACTATACGCTTGACCAACTAAAAGGGATTTTAAATATTGAAACTTTTCAACTTTAGTCAAACTTTCATTTTCACCTATAGCATTGTTATAACAACTGAAAAATTCAGTAAACTTGCTTGGATCACCGTTAAATTTTCCCAATTCTAACTTCGGTAACTTTAATGAAGAAACTGGGGTTAACATTAAGCTTTTTAATTGCTTGCTTAAGCTTAAACTTAGCCGATACTATTTTAGAGTTATATTCCTCACAACGTTCTAATTCAATTTTAAACTTTTCAGGCTCAGTTATAAGATCTTGAATACTAGAATCTAACTCATACAATTCGGATTCTTTCGGTTCCAATACAAATAAACTTTCTTCAAGATGTTCAATACTATCTAAATCTAAAATGTTAGGCAACTTACTCACTGTCCTAGTCACGAAGGTGCGTATCAGACCCCTCTTTTCAATCAACTTTTCCAGCTTTTGCATTCTTGAATCGGAAGACTTCAGTACTTGAATTTTCAACAATAATCAATCTTCAACTTCAAATTCTTAGGACAAGCAGCCGTCCTTCAAGAGTTCCCAGAAGAAGCACCATTTAGTGCAGGGTGGTTCAGTGTAGTGATTCAATGAAATTCAAAATCAGGTAAAATTTAAACTTTATTTAACAGAAGTAAAAAGGGGTAATAATAAAACGCGTAACAGTGGTATATATAGTAACAAACGATCGGAAATGCAGCGCCACCTGGCAAACCAAATAAGACAGGTAACTTCTGAGAGAGTGGGAAACAGATTCAGAGTGGGAATCTAACACCTGTCGCCTGCTGCCCGCATTGTTCATTCACTCAAGCCCTATGATGTCTCTGACCTGTGAAATGCCTCCCGCCAAGAAGTTCCGTGTACTCGAACACATAATCATTCAACAGTGGAACATTGACACTTTCATCACCATTAACGTTGTGATGATTGATGTCAAGGTTCGTGTCTGAATCGTCGATACTTCAGCAAATGTTGCACTAGAGATGGCACCCGCTACATTTAGTGAATTGATTAGAAATATGCGGAATTTTAACATCGTTTACCCCACAAGCTCCCTCATCTGCAACAACCAGCTTGCAGTTTTTCAAACTGCGAGTTGTGTGTTCTTCAGCAGATCTATCAAAGACCGGGTGCAGGCTTCACACTGAAACCCCAGTGTCTAATGTTACAACGTATCCAACTTTGTGAGCTGCTTGAAACCTGCCCTCGCGTTCTAGAGTGTGTGAAAGAGACTATTTTGTGCACCGCCCTCCCCAATTGTGTGCGAAAGAACTGCAACCAAACCGCCTCTCAGTCAAGTTCGGACTCTTTTTTTTCAAAGCAGTTTTCGACGAAGTGATGGCCCAAGCGGGTAAACTCTTCCATTGTGATGGTTGCATATATGGCCATCCCTCTCAAAGACAACATCAATGCCTGATGAACTCTTTTATGGACAAGTATAGAAGGGAAGGGGAAAGGGCTATTTTCTATTTAAATTTAAAATCTATATGTGATAGATTAACGGAGTATAATGAAGACACGTTGTTAAATTTAAGTGTTGATATATTTTTGCAAATGTTTGATAAATTTATTGTAAATGTTTAATTTTTATTTCTCAATAAATGTAATTAATTTTTAAAATTTGTGTATTTCATGACTCAAATGAAAAGTAAGTTAGGGATTTTATTCAAGTTCTTTATTTATATTTCAGCCAAGTTCTTACAGGAGATACATTTTTATTTACAGGTGATTTTGCAGCAATACTTCTACTTACAGGAACATGTTTGTTTTTAATATAATGTTTAGGTATAGGGGAGAGTGTTGTACCTATGGACAAAAATCACGTTTGGATTTTTCTAAGACAGGTAAAATCACATTTTGACCATTTAAAGTGCCCAACCTATAGTCCTAACCTTTGTGAGTTGAGAGAGATTTTTTACTAGCCAAAATCTTAAAAATTGGATTTTTAATCATGATTAATAACTCGGAAAAATTAGTGTCCAAAGGTACAACAACCTGTTGTACCTATGGACAGACCCAGTTGTACCTGTGGACACCCTTAAAAAGGAAAGTTTTAGTTGAAAAAAGCTAAGAATGAACATTTTTATTGATGAATAACCTTTTAATAACCCATTTCAAGCCTTTTTAAAATTGAAAATAGATTTTTTAAAGTAATGTAGTTTTAGATCGTAAATGATCATTAAAACGAAGTTGAATGATAAAAGTCTTGATTTTTTACCAAAAACACAAAAATCACATGGTATTTTCAGATCAGAATTTAAGGTAATAGTTTCATCAATCATGCTGATTGATCTGAAAACTTCACTGATCCAAAAAAAACCAATTCGATCGACACTTAGTTGTGCAAGCATTTGGTGGTAATAACAGTAATAATTTGGTGGTAAATTTTCTTCAGTGGAAATTTAAGTTTTTTAATCATCATACTTAAATGCGATAGGGTGCTTATGGTTTTACACCATATTTTACATTAAATTCCAAGTAGAATCATAAATTTAAAAAAGTAGTTTAGATCACAAAATATTTGATTTCTCATCTAAAATTAACTTGAAAATAATCGCCGACAAATAGATTACCATTTAGAATTAATTTAATATTTATTAAAATGTATTCAGTTAAATGAAACCTGATTCTAAAACGCTGATTAGCTACAGATACCCACAAGAACGTGTCCGTAGGTACAACACGTATGGTGTCCGAAGGTACAGCATCAGGTGTTTTTGCATTCAAAGTTCGAGGGGGGGGTTTGCTCTTTGCTTATTTTTGCTGACAAGGGGGGATATGAGTGATGCTTACGTAAGATGGTGCATTTTCGAAAATATCTTGTTTCTTGCATAAATAATTTCAAAATTCAACCAAAAATAAATGTAACAAAAAATTGAATTAGGAAATCCGACTTAAGCACTTTTTCCTGGAGATGGACCACCCTAACATCTTGAAATTGTAACCCCGAAAAGTAGTGTTTCGACTCATTTTTGAACCCTTAGGGTTACACCCAAAAATCACAGCTCCTTGTACGAGTCACCAAATTTTCAAGGAAAAAAAAACAGTACTTACTAATAGAGATGTCAAAATTTCGGGGGGGGGGTCCGGCAGTTTCTTACGTAATTATGGTGGGGGGGTTTGAGGTTTGCTTATCTTTGCTGAGAAGGGGGGAGGGGGGGTTAAAAATGGCCAAAAAAGTGCTTGCGTGGTATTTGAACGGCCCCTTAATAGAATAGAATAGAAGGGCGTAAAAAATCTGCTTGGCGAGATTTGCGCCGGCTTTCTAGAGAAGTACCAGCCCATATTAACTTCAAAACTTGGTGAATTTCACTTTTATAGTGTCATGACTCATGATGGTCATGCAACGTAAAAAAAAGTGCAATTAAAAACTTGCCTCATTTTCAGAATAAAGATGTTCCAATTTCTCAGAGAGAATCATTTTCTGCTTGAGCAGGTCTTCATTTATCTTTTTTTGGAATCGGGAAATTATCTCTTTTGGATCTCCCTCCTTAAAAAAAGGACATAATCACAGGGAATTAAAATTCCCTAATCTGATAATATATACCTAAAATACCTAAATATACCTAAATCTGAAGTTTCTTCAGGTGTTATATGATAACATCTTCATAGGAATCGGGTAATTGATTACCAGTGAACCAATTTACTTCATATTTGCCATTTACATTTATTTGTCCACCCGTAATCCGATGGTAAGAGGCTAATGATGTTTTTTTTGTGGGCATTTCTCCACAAGCACGCAATAATTGCTGCTGTAATTGGCAAGGTGGCAAGCAACAACCATCGTAATTACGGACGTTTAATGAGAAGGGCCGTGACGTATCTGACACTTTGTAGGTCTTATAAAAAATTTCTATCCTTGCTTGGTTGACGTCAGACAAGGTTTTCAATCCATACAAATGACAGATGAATGATTGTATAGCGTTAAAAGAATCTTCGCTATTGTTATCCTTTTCCCCTACATCAGCAAATGTCTTCTGAACTATATTTGAAGCAATTTGCAGAGGTTTTTTTTCCCTCTTCTATAAAGGGCTGGATTATAATCGCACCCAGTCAGCGCATGAAGAGCTGGTAGAGCTAGTGAAGTTATTGGGCCGAGTTTTTCGTAGAGAATAGACATGTCAATGTAGCGTCGGGCATTATTAACTCCAATATCAAACCATATTTTAACTGGTGCTTTGAGGTGTTCCATATTGGCCAACACCCCTCAGGGGCACTCCTTGTTGGGGTGTGACGGGGCACACCTTGACAGGGGTGACGGGTGTCACAATCCCGAGGGTACCCCAGTGTCCTTGTGCCTTCTTAAAAGGCAAATCTTCAGCCTGCCTGGTAATACCCCAGTATTTTGTGCCTTATAATATAGGCCAATCTTGTTCTCACCATAGAAAATGCACCATTTTATATGTAAATATTAAACACTTTATTTAATTTACTTCTCGAACATTAATCTATATTTTATATAGTTCTTAATTTTTTCATTTAAAACTAAATTTTCTTTTGTTTTACTTTACCCCTGTGGTATTTGTGCCTTTTATAGGCCAACCTTCAACACAAAGTCCTGTGGCATACCAGGGTTGAGTGGGTTGAGGTTGGGTCTGATGATTTATAAGTTATATGACGACCCAACGGACTGCTCGACCCTAGGGAAACTGGCATCGGGAGTGGGGTTTTGAACTTCTCGAGGACCTTTGGACTGGTGAGGTGGGGTCTTGGAGGAAGCAGCCATGCAGAGGGTACAGGTCAAAAACTGAGTTTTGCGTCTCAGGCCGCCAGATAGTACAGGAGCCCGGGGCAGCCTAACCAGCAATGCCCTGGCTGCTCTATCAGCTGGCGAATAATCTCGCCTGTCTTGTAGTCCCAGGTGGTGCCTGGATGGGGTCCTGCATGGCAGAGCGGGGGGCTTTCCCGAGGCCACTGCTGGCTGTCGACTTTGGGGCTAGCCCCACCAAACTGGTCCTCTGGAAGTTGGGAAGGGATTCTCCTCCTCCCTCCCTTCAAAAAACAAAATTATGGAAGTCGAAAAAGGTTATTCGGATGAAAACGCACAACCGAAAACCCCCAACCCCTCTCCTTCTGAGCATGGTGGTGAGTCCACCAACCCTTCTCCTTCATTTGAGCAACAACAAAATATCTTAAAATTAAACGATGCCAAATTCTTTATTATCAAGAGGAAAGAAGGCACCTTCAAAGATACATCTCCGATATTAATACACAAAAGTATATTAGGCATGGTTGGCGATGTGAAAAACATAAAAAAAACTGCTAATGGAGATCTTTTAATCGAAATTGCAAACGAAAATCAAGCTAAACTTATTATGAAATTGGAAAATCTAGGAAATATGGAAGTTGTCGTCTCTCTACACAGATCCTTAAACTCTTGCAGAGGTGTAATCTCAGAACCAGACTTATATCATGACACTGAAAACGATATCCTCTCTGAACTTCAAAATCAAAAAGTAATAGATGTTAGAAGAATAGTTATAAAGAAAAAAGATCACGTAATAAAAACCAAACATATTATTCTTACATTTAACACTACTACACTCCCCAAGTCTGTTAAAATAGCATACCTCAATATCCCAGTCCGCCAATATATCCCCAACCCCTCGCGCTGCTTTAAATGTCAAAAGTATGGTCACTCTGCAAGGATCTGTCGTGGACAGGAAAGGTGTAGCGAATGTGCTAGCTTAAAACATACATCTGATGATTGCGATGCTGCCACCGCCAAATGTGCAAATTGTGAAGGCGAACATCCCGCCTATGATAGAAAATGTCCCAGATGGTCAATGGAAAAGGAAATAGTTACTCTGAAATACGAAAACAATATCACCTTCCCAGAGGCTAGAAAAATAGTAATGAATCGAACACCTAAACCTAATCTCTCCTACTCATCTGCTCTTAAATCCACTAGCACCCGAGGAACCCAGACAAATCTGATAATCAATAATAATTTCAAGCCCAAATCATTAACGGAAACAAAAGAAAATCAAACCTTACCTACAAACCAGCTGAACAACTCGTCTCAAACCACTGCAAGTCCAAGCCAACCTGAAAATAATACAATAAAAAATAACAGCTCTATACCTAAAACAATAATTAGTGCACCTCAAAACGTACAGAACCAGCGTCAACCTTTAAATAATACAAACAAAAACGCTTCTAACAGAAATAGTTCACAAACCATACCTCCTAAAATTAATAGACAAAACTCTAAACAAAAAGCCAGTTCTTCCCTAAATCTGGATACTGACGAAGATGATATAAATGCAAAAGGCGGTGGTAGCCGAAATAAAACTAAAAAGCCTAAATTATAGGAACGAACATTCTAAATTGGAATTGTCATGGATTTTATACTCACCTTGACGAAATCAAATCATTGATTAACATTTTTAATCCCATCATCTTTTCATTACAGGAGACATACCTGCTCCCTCACAATTCTGCGAAGCTCAAAAACTACCATCTGCACCGAAAGGATTATACGGATGGTGGCCGAGCTTCAGGTGGCACAGCACTCCTCGTAAACAATAGCTTTCCTTCCTCATCTCTCAATCTGCAAACAAATATCCAAGCAGTCGCCATTCAAATTAAATTAAACACATTAACCACAATATGCTCCATATACTTACCTCCAAATGAAGACGTTAATCAGCAAGACCTAAATAACCTCATTGCACAATTGCCATCACCTCTCATACTACTGGGAGACTTTAATGGACACAACCCCATTTGGGGAAGCAATGACATTAACAATAGGGGTAGACTTGTCGAAAATCTTATAGATGACTATGGGCTCTGCGTTTTAAACGACGCAACCCCAACATATTTTCATTTCCCATCACGAACATACCATCACCTTGATTTAGCATTATGTTCGCCATCATTGTTACCATTATTGAATTTTAGAGTCCATGACGATCTACATAATAGTGACCACTTCCCTCTGATCCTGTCAGTTTTGCCTAATGACCTGACACCATCTAGAAGGCCACAGAGATTTATTTTAGCTAAAGCAGACTGGGAATTTTTTCAGACACTAGCTATTATTACTCCTGACATGACCAATATTGGTTCTATAGATGAAGCTGTAGAAAGGGTGACATCTGTCATTCTCGCGGCAGCCGAAATGACAATTCCCAAAACGTCAGGGAGACAAACAAAAATTAATAAGCCTTACTGGAACGAAGAGTGCAAAGACGCTCTGAAGAAACAAAAGAAATCATGGTCTATTTTTAGAAGATACCCGACAACTAATAATTTCATCTCTTTTAAACGAGCGAAGGCGGAGTTCCGCAAGGTGAGAAGGAGAGCCCAGAGAGAGTCCTGGGAAAAATATATATCCTCAATCCAGGGAAAGGTCTCATCGAAAGTCCTCTGGGACAAGGTCAAGAAGATTTCGGGCCGCTTTATCGCGCCGTCTATCTCATGTTTAAAAATTAATAATGACATTATATACGATGTGAAAACGATTGCTGATACTCTCGGGAAAGCTTTCTCCAGAGTGTCGCATGAAATATCATATCCATCAGATTTTATTATTTACAAACGAAGTGAAGAACTGAAATCTCTCGAGTTTGACACGTCATTTTCCTTCGACTATAATCAAGATTTCAGTATCGTAGAACTCAGACATTCACTCATAAAATCACATCCAACATCACCTGGTCCCGATCACATACATTATGACATGTTTAAACATCTAAACGAAGACTCATTGCTCAACATTCTATCATTATTTAACAGAATATGGAACGAGGGTGTTTTCCCGACTTCATGGAGGAGGGCTACTGTTGTAGCTATTCCAAAACCTGGGAAAGATGCTGCTGACCCTAACAGTTATAGACCCATAGCCTTGACGAGTTGCTTCTGCAAACTACTAGAAAGAATGATTAACACTAGATTGGTATATTTTTTAGAAAAAGGACGACACTTATCAAATTATCAAAGTGGATTTCGTTTTGGACGCAGCACAAACGACAATATGATTTTATTAGAATCTGCAATCAGAGAGGCGTTCGTCAGAAATCGCCACTTAATATCAATATTTTTCGACATGGAAAAAGCATACGACCGAACATGGCGATATGGTATTTTACGTGATCTTTACAATATGGGTTTGAGGGGGAACCTTCCCACTTTCATCCATAACTTCTTACAGACAAGAACTTTCAACGTTCGCATTAATGACATACATTCAGATGATTGCTTTCAAGAGGAGGGAGTGCCCCAGGGGAGTGTCCTGAGTGTCACTCTCTTTATTATTAAAATTAACGATATCGTTAATCAATTGCCACCTGGAGTCAATGGCACCCTTTTTGTCGACGACTTCCAAATTTTTTGCAGTGGAACTGACATTGATTCTATACAAAGACTTTTGCAAACTGCAGTAAACAATATTAACTCTTGGACGAACAAAAATGGATTTGTGATATCAACTCAGAAATCTGTGTGTATCAATTTTACTAGAAAACGAGGGATCTTTCCTGAACCCAGAGTCTTGCTGAATGGTAACCCTATCCCTGTTGACACTCAGGGACGGTTCTTGGGTGTCATTTTCGATTCTAAACTAACGTTTAAACCCCATATTAATACACTTAAACGGAACTGCACGAAAGCATTGAATATTTTAAAATTTTTGACAAGTACATCTTGGGGAGCAAATTCTAAATACCTTTTAAAGATTTATGACGCCACTGTTCGTTCCAAACTTGACTATGGTTGCTCTGTTTATGGGTCTGCTTCCAAAACCGCTTTGAAAAGCCTCGACACAATCCATCATCAGGGATTACGACTGTCCTTGGGAGCCTTTAGGACTTCCCCTGTCCACAGTCTTTACGTCATGGCTGGTCAACCTAGTTTACAGTTCAGACGAGCAAGCATCCAATTGCGATATTATTTTAAAATAAAGTCAAATCCTTTACATCCCCTGTTTCAAGCAATAGAGTATCCCAAATTTAAAAACCATTTTTCATTAAAACCATCCTTTACCCCCACATTTGGCATTCGAATGCCGAACTTACTGTCGTTATTAGACATTGAGAATTTGAACCCTTTGAAACACAGCTTAAAAATTTCACCCTGGGAACCGAGAGAATTGGATTTCATTCTCGACTTTTGTGAGTGGGGGAAATCCACCACATGCAATATCGTTTTTAACTCTCTTTTTAAGACACATAGACAAGTTTACTCAAACTATGCTGAAATATATACTGACGGATCTAAAACTAACACCCATGTTGGGTGTGCAGCAATTTTTGACAACGGAGTTATATCCAGGAAACTTGACAAGCGGTGTTCCGTGTTCACATCTGAGAGCTGGGCTATCCTCCTGGCTGTGAATAAACTAAAATACTCTCATCAGAAAAATTTCATTTTATACTCGGATTCTAGAAGCTGTTTAGATGCCCTTCGGAACTATAACCAAAAGAGTCACCCTATCATATTACAAATAATTAACACCTATTCAGACTTAAAGGACAGGGGATTTTCTATTAAATTCTGCTGGATACCTGGACATACGGGCATTCCCGGCAACGACAAAGCAGACTTGGCTGCAAAAACAGCCACTCTACAAAACAGCTCTTTTATCCCATTATGTGATATTATGACATGTATTAGAAACTCGATAAAATCAACCTGGCAATACTCATGGGAACTGGAATTTAGAAACAAACTGTATGATATCAAACCTTATGTAACTGGGTTTCCTGAAACAAAACTTAATATATTGTTAGATGTAAAGTTGACAAGGCTCCGAATTGGACACACTTATTTTACACACAAGCACCTCTTTCATGGAGAACCTCCGCCTACATGCCCGTCTTGTAATGTTATTTTATCTGTCAAACATATATTATCAGAGTGTCCGAGATTTCGACTAGTTAGGCGACTGAGACTAGGCGTAGAATATCCAACTCTATCCGATATTATAGGTGATCAGTACCACAAAAACATCTTTCACTTTCTACGGGATATAAACTTCATGAATCGTGTATAATTTTAAAGTCCAGAGTATAATATAATTGTCTTGTGTTTGGCGCGGAATGGCCAAATATGGCTCTTGCGCCATAAAACCCCACCAACCAACCAACCAACCAATCATTCAAAGTTCTATAAAAGATAAAAGATCTGAGATCTGACGATTTCTAATATCAAAACTAAAAAGTCAAAATCTCTAGGATTCCCCCATATATCCCATTTTATCATATCATAATCATACAGGAAGAAAACAATTAATGTAGTGATGCACTAAAAAAAACTTTGAGCACCTAAAAACAGTATTTTTATTATAGAAAATTTAAATAATATTTTAAACAGCTGATTTCACGTTAGCAACTAGATAGCATCTGTTTACATTTAAAATCGACCACAAATTCAAATTTACATTTTTTCCTGAATTTTAAAAGGAGGTGGCTGAAGGTACAACACTCTCCCCTATTCATAAAGTTGAGAGCTTCTAAAAAATCTTGAATTCCAGTTGCATTAATCTTTTTCTTATTATGAGTAAACATTATGTTAAACAAATCAGCAATATTAGAATTTGAAATGAGTTCATTTTTCACTAAAATTTTGTTAAAAATAAAAACTTAACTGAAAATTTAGTTAAAAATTAAGACACATGCAGAAAAATAACTTAATACTGTGTTAAATGTGAAAACTTAAAAGCTACAAAACTAAAATATTTGTTTAAAATAAATAAAAACTTACAAGAAATTTAACAAGAAATAAAAAGTTACGCTAAAAACTTTACCAAAAAGAAATTATTACGAAAAACTTTAACAGAAAGAAAAACTTAAACTATAAAACTAAAAACTTTGTTAAAAATAAAATAAAAATTTTAAAAAATTTTATTTCTTGTTGTTTTCCGTAGGTTTAATTTTTTTCTTCGAAATTTTTCTAAATTCTTTTAAACTCATCACACTAACAGTTGTCCCTGTGTCTAATTCCATACTGCATGTTTTGTTTCCTAGTTTTACTCTAACCATGATCGGTTTTCTTGGGTCTTTTCCCTTCATAATGAATTTAAATTGAATACAGAAATATCATTTGCTTGCTCTGTTAAATCGGTTTCTACTTCTACCCGACTCTGTTTAGTAGGCTTTTGATTTTTACTTTTAGAGAAACAGGCTTTAGCAATATGCCCCGTCTTGTGACAATAATAGCATGTACTTTGTTTAAAACTACATTTTTAACTTGGATGATCCGTACCTGTGCAAAGTGCAAACTTGCCTATTCGCTTGGGAATATGTAGGTTTTTTATTGATCTTTTGCAGCTTACCTTTAGTTTTCACCCCCGATACGTTAACTTTATTTAACGAATAATCTAGGACCTCGGTTGTTCCTTGATATGATGCCCTTTCCATGGCTAATGCGATATTTACAGTTTTTTTCTAAGGCAATATCGTCCTCTTTGAATAACCTGTCAATGATCGCTTTATTTCGAAGTCCACTAACAAACACGTCCCTTAACATTTCATTTAATATTAAGGTATTATATTTGCAGTTTATGGCTAAAGCGCGTAACTCTGCCAGGTAAGAACTAACCGATTCCCCTTCCTGTTGCTTTGGGTTTAAAAACCGGCGGCGTGAAGGTATTACTAAGGCTTTCGGTGTTAAATGTTTCTTCAACACAGAGGTAATGTTCCGTATAGCTCAGCGGAAGGCGATAAGGCGACCGATATTTACAATCCCAAGGAAAAAAGAGGCATGCTCATACCTTTTCTGATGATATCCCTGGAAGGTAGCAGCCGTCTCACTGATGCTAAGATGTGGCCCTTCTGTAACGGGCAGGGTTATCAGGGATTTAAAATGAAAGAAACAAAAAAAACGAAGACTTGTAAAATATAATTAAACAAATTTAATAGTATTAGGTTAACAGAAAAACAATTTAAAGTAAATCCAGCAGCAATCCGTATTCCGCTACGTTCGAGAGTAACGGCCGAAGTGTCGGGTGTTTGTGAACAACCTCTGCTCACTGAGAGGGGGGGGACTCCAAAAGGAACCAGACCCCTCTGTTGGCGTACTCGGGTACTAAAGCCCACAGAGAAGGCCCTGGTCCGTAACATCCTCCCCCTTTGAGTTTACTAATAACTGGGTAAACTCAAAATCGTGTTTCAAAATTACATCAAAAAGTTCAAGTTCAATTAAAGTTCTCAAAGTTCAAATTCAATAAGTCCTTTAAGTTCAAATTCAATTAAAAGTCCTTTAAGTTCAACTTCAATTAAAAGTTCAAATTCAATTAAAAGTTCTTAAAGTTCAAATTCAATTAAGTCCAAGTTCAAATTCAATTAAAAGTCCTTCAAGTTCGAATTCAATTAAAAGTCCTTCAAGTTCGAATTCAATTAAAAGTCCTTCAAGTTCAAATTCAATTAAAAGTTCTTAAAGTTCAAATTCAATTAAAAGTCCTTCAGAATCTCTCAGGTTTTCTTAAAGTCCTTCCATGACGAGAGGTCAGGATCTCACGTTCAGGACTGGCTCTGGATGCACGTCCTCCTCCTCGATGTTCATCAGAAAGCCTTCGCTCGTCCGCACTACCTTCCGGAACCGTAGAGGGCTGGCCGTCATCTTGATCACCTTTTGGAATGGTGGAGGACTTTCCAACATCCGCATCATTTTTAGGAACCTTCTGAAGGTCTTCACTGACTTCTAGAGGATAAAGTCTTGGGACAGGCCGCAGGACTTCTCCGTTCTTCGTCTTCAGTTTCACCAATCGTACCTGGCCGTCACTTGAAGGGAATATCTCTATCACTCTCCCCAATGGCCAGTCTAGTCGTTTCAGATTTTCACTAGAGATGAGAACGACATCTCCAATCTTCAAGGGGGTTGAATACTTTCCTCTTTTCCATCGCTGTCTCAGCTGGCCTAAGTATTCAATCCGGAATCGTTTTCTCAAGTCCTCTCTCAGCTGTTGTCTGTAAAGGAACTTCCGGTTGAGTAGCTTCGCGTCAATTAGATCCATGTCCGGTATTCCAGCTTCTGGGGTCTCCTGTAGAATAATGGCCGGTGTTAGTGGCTCCAAATCATCAACATCCTCGCTCACATAAGTGAGTGGTCTTCTATTAACGATGCTTTCGCAGTCGCAGAGAACGGTATGGAGCTCTTCAAAATTGAGAGATGTTGGTCCCACAAAACCTTTCGGAGAATCCTCTTGACGATGCCGACCATTCTTTCCCACCATCCACCCCACCAGGGTGCGGCGGGTGGTATGAACTTCCAGTTGATTTTCTTGGTTGAGCTGTACCGTGACACTATCTTCCAGTCTATCTTCTTCAGCAAATTGCTCGCTCCGACGAAATTCGTGCCATTATCGGAGAACACGACAGCTGGTCTACCCCGTCGAGCAATGAATCTTCTGAAAGACTGTAAAAAACTTTCAGTTGAAAGTGAAGTCGTCAGCTCCAGGTGAACCGCTCGGTAAACGGCACAGGTGAAAAGGACGATCCAGCACTTCTGTCCATCTTTCAGAATCAACGGTCCGGCAAAGTCTATTCCTGTAATCTCAAATATTGAGGCTGTTCTCACTCTGTCAAATGGGAGTGAGGCTATCATTGCGCCGTTCTCTTTTTCTCTTCATTCTTGTTTAAATCTTTTTCAAAAAGTATTGAAAAAGCTGTCAATACATCTTTGTGCTTGAAAAATCTCTCTTCTAGCTGATTTATGAAATGATCTAAGAAGGAAAGGAAAGCTCCCCTCATATAATATGTTTCTGTGGTGTCATAACTCATGTTGGAGCGAGTGGTTTGTTTCTCCACTGTCCTTGGAGCTTTAATTTCTATATTGAACTTATTACAGAATTCTTCGATATCTTGGAAGATCAAAGAAAACTCTTCATCCGCATTTTCTCCAATACTTTTAAAAACGCTTTTGACATCCTCAGCGTATGAAACAGCTGAAGAGAGATCGATGCTGCTGGTCTGCAGATATCTTGCCAGCGGCAAGCTGAATGAAAAAAGTTTTTTCATTATGTGCCATGCGATAATAAATTCGCATTTGTTTGTTGCACATAACAAAATGCTGGCAGTACTGGAGGAATCCCTATCCCTCCAAGTGGAACTGATAATCTCCAAGCTCTTGACAATTGCATCATACAAATCTAAAAAGACATTTATGGCTTCATGCCGTTCTATCCATCTAGTGGGAGAAGGCTGCACTAGTTTTCTTGAATTGTCAGAACTGAATTTTTTCAAAACGGCTTGCCTTTTTGGCGTGTTGAAAAAATCAAATACTTTTCCAACTGTGCCAAACAATCTCATGAGACGAGGGTTTGACATTAGTTTCTGCTGGGTCCCTGGCCACGCCGGGATCGCTGGCAATGAAGAGGCTGACCATCTAGCACGTTCGGCTGACGGGAATCCAGATCGGTTCCCAGTCCCCTTCACTGACCATAAAGCGTTTTTCCGGTGGAAGCTTCGTTCCGAATGGCAAAACAGCTGGGACACTCAACTGGGGAACAAGCTTCATTCGATCATGCCGCTGATTACTCCTCGCCGAGGTTCTTCTTTGAACCGCCGGGAGGAAGTTATAATCAGTCGACTGCGGATTGGCCATACCCGTTTCACCCATCGACATTTACTGTTTGGGGAGCAAGCCCCCATCTGTCCTCATTGTAGCGTTCCTTATACTGTGAAACACATTTTATGTGAATGTCCATATTTCAATATTATGAGAGATCGTGTTTTTAAACTGAGAAATTTTAACCTTTCACAAATTTTATCCAATTCATCAGATTTTAAACTTGTACTCACTTTCACCCATCTCATTGGTTTTATTCATCACGTATAAGATTTTAACTGTTACTGTATCATCACCTTTTTATATAAATTCTTAAGATTTTAAATTGAACTTTTATTACAATTGATGTATAGACTACATCAGACTAAGGCTTCTTTGCTCTGTGGTTTTTAATATAATCTGTCTTGGTCTGGCGCTCTATGCCCTGATTTGGGCCTTGCGCCATAAAAATCCAAACAACCAACCAACCAACTGTGCCAATACAATTTCTGACTGTCGTAGTTGAACAAGAATTTGATACAGCCAAATTTAGAGAGTGGCTGCTACAATGCACATACAGGGTGTTTCAAAATTGCGTTGCACGGCTTTTATTCTGAACCAACGCCTCCTAGGGTCATGGAAGTAAGGTCTACCCCTAGGTAAGTGACCCTGGAGAACCTATTGAGATGACTTACAACGCCCCTAGCGGCAAAATTAAAAAGTTAAAAAAATTAATTTAAAAACTAAAGGAGATTGAGCAAAAACCTCAGTGAGAGTATTGTTGCCAACGTCAAAAAGAACTCACTGAAAAAATTTTTATCAAAATATCTTGAATATTCGCGGAGATATTAGCATGTGAAAATAGCACATTTTCAGGGGTCAGAAAAGAAGAAGTTCGCATATTTGCAAATTTTTTTGATTTTTTTTATTAAATTTTATGTTCTTTCAACTAAAAAAACACAAAACTACACAATAACACTGAAAAATTTGGAAATATGCGAACTTTTTCTTTTTATTTTCTTTCTTTTTTTCTTTAAAGAGTATTGGAAATTCTTTATAATAGCAGGTGACCTCTCGGTCTCTGGGGGGTGTTTTGTCCCCTTGGTCCCCCCGTCGCTGCGCCCCTGGTGAAGGTCCATTTGGATGCATAGAGAAGATTACAACATATTTTTCTTCATTATTAACCTCCTTCACCGTACCGAAGTACGATAAATATAAATTGTCATATGTGCTAGCAATAAAGCATCCAAAATATAAATCTTCCAATTTTACTTTGATGCTTTCCTGCTACACAAATTAAACGGGAGAGCAGGCTCTTCATCACTACTTATTCTTCTAGCTTCAATGGTGGAAATATTTCATTTTAGGAATAATTTCATTCTCAGCGGGTAAGATTGGTATGCAATTTTTAAATTTGGGTTTGGGTATGGTTTATGTGTCATTCCTTTCAGATAATAATTCTCTCAATAATTCGCACAAACATCCTCTCTCTCTGGCCAAAAAAATGATGGTGAAGGTCCATTTGGATGCATAGAGAAGATTACAACATATTTTTCTTCATTATTAACCTCCTTCACCGTACCGAAGTACGATAAATATAAATTGTCATATGTGCTAGCAATAATGCATCCAGAATATAAATCTTCCAATTTTACTGTGTATGCTTTCCTGCTACACAAATTAAACGGGAGAGCAGGCTCTTCATCACTACTTATTCTTCTAGCTTAAATGGTTTTTATATCCTCTTAGGGCAGAAAATTATGGAATGTTCTAGTTCCTGGAAGAGTTTGAACAAGTTTAAATCGGTCTTCTAGGAACAGCCGAGTTACATCAACTTCTTTTTTTGTAATTAAAAGAAAATGAATATTTTTAAAGGTAGACCGACAAAATTCCAGAGGCTCACTTGTTGTTAACATTTCTTTGCCTGGTTTTTGCTGCATACTCCCCTTTCTTGTTGCACATTTTACAGCACCCCCTATTCCGTCACACTCAGTTTTACCATGACTGGTGGCATGGAAAGACCACTGAGCTTCAAGGTGAAAGTTCTTTTTATGGAAGCAGAGATTGATAAGGTTGTACTTTTTTATACTAACCAGCACATCCATCTTTAAAGTAGTGGACGCTTGTAATATGGGGATATACCTGCTTAATAAACGAAGTAACACTTGAATCTTATATACCATACTCGCATCATGTTTAAGATCATCAGATAGTATGCAAAGGGATGATATTTTTGTGTTGGGGCTAGCATCCTTACAGTGGATCATTACAGGATGAAGGGTGCATGAATTGGTTCTCCAGTGATAGCCTTGGGCCTCTTGTTGTATTTGAAAAGAATAATTCTCACTAAAATCCATTTATATAACTGCAGTTTCCAATAGGACCGATTCTTTCACATTTTTAAAATATGATGCTTGTGACCTAGCAATAAATGCATGAGGAACTAATTTATTTAATTTTTCAACAAATAACTCAATAAACTCTTCAATTGTGCTTAAACATCTTATTTCAGTACGGTCAGTAGACACCCATTGACTGTACTGAACAAGGTCTTCAATATCATTGTTTTCAAATTTAGATTCCAAAAACTGAATCAGCTCATCTTTGTTTGGGCAGTCATCACAGTGTCGAAGCATACACTCTTTTAGCTTCTTCACAAACGATAAATGACATGAGGGTTTTGTAATTCTCTTCAATTCCAGCATTATTAAAAAGCAAAATTACATTTTGGTGTATAGTACATACACATACTCAGCCAGGGCACACCATTTTGGTCTTAAGGTGGAAACAAATTTGATTTTTTCCTCTTTTTAAATTTTATGACACAATTTTATAACGCCGGTTCTGCCGCCATAAAAAGCATCTCGGGGATTTCGGCGAGGTACAAACTAAAAAATAAGACATTCAATATAATTTTTTTTTGTTTTAAGGGTTTTAAGAATACCGACGATTGGAAAAAATAATCTTACCCTGAACTCCATGTTTTTGAGGTTATCGTTTGTTTTCTTTATTTCCTCGAATTAATGCTCCCATATATATTTTACAGTATAACCCGATGCTTCAAATTTTTTAAGTATCTCCATTGTTTGTCTATGGAGCTTCCACATGGGTGTTGCCGACAGGATGAATCGTTGACTCATCATAACATGAGGGGCATGTGCATGATGAAAACAGCCTAAAAATTCGTAATGGTACGGGTACATCGTAACCGTCGACGAAATACCCTTCGATTTTCACCTCCCCTTGATCCCGGCCAAAATGTTGTATGCATCGACCTATAATCAGAAAAAACAATTTTAGAGTATATTAATGTAAATATTTTTTAATAAAAAATGAATTTAGTATATGCATATATTATAGTTATATTTACCTAATTGTTTTTCCACATAAGACATCCATTCTAGAGAAACTTTGCTGGTGTTAATGTTATATACACATCCTCCAGGAGTGACGACACCTATTGTATTAGTTGCTAGATGAATGGATTAGTTTCTAGGAGATGTTTTTCTCCAGATGAAGGGTTTGGTGCACCACCATACAGGCCAAGGCTATGGTGATGTATTGCAAGGGGTCTAATACGGTTATTTCGAGGTACTATTCCTTCTGAAAACTCCCACTACACTTTTAAAGAATATCAACATCCGACCTGAAATGTATTTTACTTTTAACCAAGGCAAATAAATAAGATTCTTCTTCAAATTTAAGTTTAAATATTACTTACCGACAGTGTGGTGATGTTTCACACCACCACATATTTTTGTGTGTTTAAACTCTTATTTTTATTTCAAAATTCCCGCTATCAATTTTTAGGCTTAGTTCCTTCTTTCTTTTGAGTTGCCTTTTCCATCACGCGCATCCCTCATAAATTTTTCTCAATCAAAATGGTGGTTCGACCCCTTACTGAAATTCAAAAAGAAACCACGCCTGATCCATTCTCCCAATTCGGTATGTCTTGTTTACTCCTCTCGCCTTTTATATGAAACAATAACAACCAACACTTGCAATGAGATGAGATGATCTGAACCTGGTTTTTCACTTCCTTCTTTTTTTGTGACTTAAATTAACTTTACACGGCCTCTTCACAATAGACAGTATTCTTCAAGTTCAGCTTTGAAATCAAATGAAGCTGCTTTTCTACTGTCATACCACAACTCAAATTGCTTCTTTCCTTCCTCGGACATATTTTCCGGCATGTAAAATTTCTGTTCGGGAAGTTCTCTTCTATAACTCTGATTTTTTCTAAATTAAAAAAAATTCAGTATTATATCTTTCAAAAAAGTTACTCCGTCTTAAGAACACGTCTAACTATTAACTCCTCTTACCATGTGTTGAATAGATGAGGGAAATGGCCTTTCTTCATTTCTTCTATACCGAAGGTCTTGGGCATTTTAGCCAAGGCCATAGGTAGGAAATTATAAGAATATCATCCTTATTTTGATTCCAGGTACAACGAGTGATAGAATCTTTGAGCCGTTCAAAATAACCCGTGACTTCACACTCTGTTCTAAAAGATGCCGTAATAAAAAAACTCCATCATATCCTTGCATGTTGTGATCTAATAGGGTAAAGTTTTTATGTTCTTCCGAAAATAAAAATTTTCCTACTTCGTTTAGGATATCATAACCCTTAAAAATCTTTTCCTGGCCGTTGTCATATTGACAAATAGCATAATTCAGAACATGCTCAGATGATTGATCTACTTCAAGATTGAAAAAAATGTAGGGGAGAGGGGGCACATTCTCACAAAAAGAGCATTTCGGCATATTTCTCTGGATCTAAATGAGATGTTTTAACAAAGTACTTCTTAACACGTTCGACTCCCACTAATTCGTGATCAAACATTTTAAACCGTTTGAAGGTTGGGGCAGCTACCAATTTTTGAGCTTTAGCCTCATCATTTACCAACTGAATGTCCACCCGGTTGCGAATATTCTCCATGGTCTTTACCGCATTATTCATTAATTTAAAAAAATCCTTCTCGAAGGCAGATTTTGACTCCTTACGATGTTTAGTGTTGAACATTATGTATTTCTTCAGCCATGGTTTTTGATTGAATTTTAGAATTTTGTGAATTGTAACTAGTTTATGGCCTTTGTCTAAATAAAATTGTAGATTTCTATATTTCTATAGTACGTTACATAGTTATGTTTGGAATTTAAATTTGGTACTAGTTTAGTTGAAGGAGTATAATTTTTTTCATTTAAAATCTGCCTTGAGAAGGGTGATAAATCGCTAAACTTAATATGCATTTTCTCTGGGGCTAAGGGGAAGTCGTGGAGATCGTGAAGTTCTTCAGGATACTCCAAGTCGACTTCGAAAATATAGCCCACAGAGCTGTCTTGAGGGATCGAGTGAATCCAGTCTAGACTAACATCCGCTGAAACCCACTCGAATCCCCCATACGGTAATGAGTCGACCATGGAAGCCCCATGGAGATTATTGCAATCCAGGTAAATTATGTGCTTACTGGATTTCTTAGGGTTAAAATTTGGAGTATAGATATTATTTGCTTCTGCAAACCGTCTCGTTATGACGGATATACCCCCGAATTCCCCGCTCAATTAATTGGTGCATGTCTATGTCGGTAATGAGCTCGAGTGGCTGGTCGGTCATCTTGAGGCAACTTTGCCACGCCAGTCCAGGAGATGTGAAAAGGTGCACGCAATCAAGTTCATAATATTTCAGACACAACTCTCTAAAATTTTGAAATACATCAGCAAGTTGAAGAACGTCACTCTTCACGTACAGATAGTGATAGTCCCCCATATTCTTCAATTTGAACGACTTCCACACATTTTGAGCATGTATATAGTCCTCATTATTGATCCTCAGATAGTTTTTTTTAAAAGCTCAACCTTTAAATAATTTTTTTCCATTGTTATGTTATGGAGTTCTATTTTTCGTTTCTCTTCATCCTCCATCCTTCTCTCGGCCTCTTTGATGTATTCCATTTTTTTTGCCAAAACTCTTCTTGCAGAGTTTTTTTCAGCTCTGGCCTTCTTCTGCTTGAAGATTTTAGGTCTTCTTGGGAACAGGAGTCCTTGCGGCAGAGGTTCTGGGGGCTGAAGCCTCTCCAAAGGGGGTTCTGGGGGCTGAAGCCTCTCCAAAAGGGGTTTTGGGGGCTGAAGCCTCTCCAAAATGGGTTCTGGGGGCTGGAGCCTTTCCAACAGGGGTTAAACAAATATAGTAAGGACATTAAAATAGACATTGCAAATCACAAAATTAATGTGAAAAAAATTTAAACACTAGGATAGAAAAATATCCATTGTGAAATAAACTGATAAATCAGGAAAGGACATTCAAATCATCGCAGCAAAGTGCGTTTTAGGATTTTCGAAAGTTTTTTACGGTAAATGTTCAAACCTTTTAACCTACCAGTAACTATGAGACTTTGATAATGTACACTAAAAGATCAGTAGTTTCTTATATTGCAGTCGTTTTTTAGCTATCCATGTTTTATCGGTCAGTAAAAGGGTTCATAGTACAAGCTGGTGTGTCGGGTATTATGGAACACTAGGTCCAACTTCCTGCCATCAACTAAAGGACAGGAAAACAAAGGTGCTGCATCTTAACTAAGTGAAGCATCTTAAACTAAGATATTTTGTAATGAAAAATTTTCCGAAGATCAACGAGAAGAAATTTGGATCCAATGTATTAGCTGTTTTCTATGGGCTCATCTTGACTGTACTGGAGCAGAAAAAGACGATTATGTTTGTGACTATTGCAAATCGACTCATGAACAAAACTATTTGAACGTAAATTGTTAAACATATTTTTATAGTTAAGAATGTTAAGATTAACTATGGTCTCTAAGGTTTAATTAGTTTTCAATAGCTGTAAATCCAACTGTTCCATATTACCCACCATTTGTAACTTTTTCTTATAGTACATTTTTTGATTAAAAAAATAAATGCTGATTTATTTGACCATTTGCCCTTCATTGTCATTAGTTATAGTATGTACTTAAAATGATTCGGCGGAATTTTACTAAAAACTAATAGTTATTCTTAAAAATATAAAAGGTGTTCTATAATACCCTCCTCTCCTCTACATCATAGATGGTTGGAGGAGTGTCCACATAATCTTCATTGTCTTCCACAGGTGTGTCCATATCAATAGGTGTTGCTGATATGCCTAAAATAGAGCAATTAAGGATTGATAGATTAATTCAGGGGTTTTCCAAAGTACAACGCACCAGTGGCGGATCTACGGGGGGGGCTTTCGGGCTGAAGTCCCCCCCAAAACTTCTAATATTTTACTAAGTTTGTCAAAACGCAAAAAATTATATCCGAAATTCAGATGAGGCGTACCGAAACGAGTTGAAAAAGTGGGGTTTTTGACTTAAATTTCCAAAAATTTTATGGGGGAGGACCCCCAGACCCCCCTTTTAGTGGTCTTCGAAGGATAATTCACTACCTTTTCCGTATTACCATTAACAAGAATATTCAATTGGATTATGAAAATTCTTAGCCCCCCCCCAAAACCAAATCCTGGATCCGCCACTGCAACGCACAGGCCTTCTCATCTGGCCTGAAGATGCTGAGCTAGCTATAAAACAAACTGGAGTGACGACTGAGCGTGCCGAAACCGCATCATACCTTATTGAAGTTGTGTCCGCGCTGAAAGGATTTCCCTCTACTTTTCGTTTTCCCCATTTGTTAGCACTATTGTATGGATCCCATCTGGTATGCATAGCATGAAACAACCATTCTCAATTTTACTCAAAATATTTTAAATAATAGGCATGGGGAAATGTAAAGGGGGTCATAGGGGGAAATTCCCTTCAGACTTTTGGAGAAAATTTTATTTTTATAAGGAATAAAATAATATAAATGGAGGGGTAAATAATTAAAAGTCAGGCACTTTGATCAAAAGTCCATTGTGCCAACCTCCTGACTGAACAAGTTCCTGTCCGCAGACAGAGAACTTGACGATGAAAAACAACTTGATTCTGTCACTGGGGGGCATTTATTGGAAGAAAAATTGCAAAAACACAGAATTAGTTTTGGTTTAAAAATAATAAAAAAAATTTCACATGCATCTTAGTATTTTCTTATGGTATTCTATTATAAGGGAAAATCATGTTTACTTATCAAGGGGGGAGGGGGGGGTTAAAAATGGCCAAAAAAGTGCTTACGTAATATTTGAACGGCCCCTTAATAGAATAGAATAGAAGGGCGTAAAAAATCTGCTTGGCGAGATTTGCGCCGGCTTTCTAGAGAAGTACCAGCCCATATTAACTTCAAAACTTGGTGAATTTCACTTTTATAGTGTCATGACTCATGATGGTCATGCAACGTAAAAAAAAGTGCAATTAAAAACTTGCCTCATTTTCAGAATAAAGATGTTCCAATTTCTCAGAGAGAATCATTTTCTGCTTGAGCAGGTCTTCATTTATCTTTTTTTGGAATCGGGAAATTATCTCTTTTGGATCTCCCTCCTTAAAAAAAGGACATAATCACAGGGAATTAAAATTCCCTAATCTGATAATATATACCTAAAATACCTAAATATACCTAAATCTGAAGTTTCTTCAGGTGTTATATGATAACATCTTCATAGGAATCGGTTGGTTGGTTGGTTGGTTGTTTGGGGTTTTATGGCGCAAGATCCCAAATAGGACATTCTACGCCAAACAAGACCAGAAAAACAATTCAAGTATTAAAAATTCAGCGAGCAATAAGCTCTTGTTTGATGTAATCTATACATCTCGGATAAAAACCTAAAAAATGCAAGTTAAAATCCAAGCAGTGTAAAATATGAAACGAATTTGTTAAAATGTCATACGTGATGGGTAAAACCGATGATGTGAATAAAATTAAGAACTCGTTTAAAATCAGCGTTATGGTGTAAAACATCAGACATATTAAAGTTTGTACGTTTAAAAACATGGAACCTTTGAATATTAAAACGTGGACACTCACAAATGATATGACGAATTGTAAAAGGAACTTGACAGAAATTGCAAATAGGAGCCTGCTCCCCCATTAGCAGATGACGGTGGGTAAACCGGGTATGCCCAATTCGAAGCCGACTGATTAGAACTTCCTCCCGACGGCTCAGTGGAAGAACACGGTGAGGAGTTAACAGCGGCATTACCGAATGAAGCTTGTTCTCCAGCTGGGTTTCCCAGCTGGCCTGCCACTCGGAACGAAGCTTCCGCCGGAAAAATGCTTTAAGGTCAGAGAAAGGGACTGGAAAACGATTGCGGTCACCAGTCGCAGTACGTGCTAGCACGTCTGCTTCTTCATTACCAGCAATTCCGGCGTGGCCAGGGACCCAACAAAAGCGAACTTCATACCCACGTCTGTTTAAATAAACAAGTTTTAAAAGAATGTCAATGAGGATGGGATGAACGGAAACTTCATATGAAGCTAATGACTGTAAGGCTGATAGTGAGTCTGAGTAAATAATGAATTTTAAGTGATGGGAAAGTTCCAGATATTCTAGAGCCATCCTTATGGCATGGAGTTCGGCTGTATACGTTGATGCATAGATGGGCAAGGCATCGTGGACGGAAGCTTGGAGACAAACAGCAGCCGCCCCTACATGAGTGTCCGTCTTTGATCCATCGGTAAAGATGGGAACAAAGTCCTGGAAGCTCTCTCGATGAGCCTCGAACAAAGCACGATATACAGGCTCTGAGGTACAGGATTTTGGATGGGCAGTCAGGGAGAAATCCACATCAGGCATTATCAGCTCCCATGGAGGGACTGGCGCTATGGTGGACTGGGCAATCCGACCAAGCGTTATGTCCAAATCCCTCAACAGGTTTCGCACTCGAAAATGAAATGGTGGGGTGTAAGAACGGATGGAGCGATGAATGATCTGTCTGTTCAAGCTAAAATCAAAGAGGTATGAAAAAGATGGACTGTGGCGAAGTGATCTGATTTTGATGAAATGAGACAATGTTAGGTGCTTGCGGCGTAAGTCCAGCGAGGGCTCATAGGCCTCAGCATATAATGATGCTATGGGCGATGTTCTAATTGCACCCAGGCAAATTCGGAGGCCCTGATGGTGGACTGTGTTTAGTGACCGCAACAAGGAAGGGCATGCTGATCCATACACAAGCGAACCGTAGTCTATTTTGGAGCGGACAAGAGCGCGATACAAGCGTAACAGCGACGTCTTATCCGCACCCCAACGCGTGTTCGACAGCATTTTTATTAAATTTAGAGCGTTTATGCACCTTGTCTTCAAATCTTTAATATGGCTATGAAAGCGGAGCTTCTTGTCGAATATAACCCCGAGAAAGCGTGTTTCTTCCATAACTCGGATGGGAGTGCCCTCTAGTTAAAGCTCTGGGTCAGGGAATAGACCTCGCTTCCTACTAAAAGGGACACAAACAGTTTTCTCCGCAGAAAAGGCGAAGCCATTCTGTTGGGCCCACCGGTTCATCTTATTGATGGTGATTTGAAGTTGTCGCTCAGCAACTGATAAAAATGGAGAGGAATATGAAATTTGGAGATCATCCACATAGAGTGAACACTGAACCCCGTGATTAAGGCGTTTAGTGATGTTGTTAATTTTAATGATGAAAAGTAAAACGCTCAGGACAGAGCCCTGAGGTACCCCTTGTTCTTGTATAAAAGTGGATGAATAAAAAGAATGAAGGCGAACTTGAAATGAGCGATAATTTAAAAAGTTTCTGATAAAAATTGGCAGGTTTCCTTTTAGATTCATGTTATACAAGTCCTGGAGGATGCCATGCCTCCAAGTCATATCGTAAGCTTTCCTTATGTCAAAGAAAATAGAAATGTTGTGACATTTCTTTAGGAAAGCTTCCCTTATTGTGGCTTCAAGCCTCAATAAATTATCATTAGTGCTACGAAATCTACGAAAACCACTTTGCAGTGGAGACATCAGGCTATTGGACTCAATATGGTACATCAACCGAGCGCTTACTATGCGCTCCATGAGCTTGCATAAGCAGCTCGTGAGCGCTATAGGTCGGTAATTCTCAGGCGATGTTAAATCTTTCCCTGGCTTGGGAAAGGGTAGAACGTGCGCGTGGCACCATTGAGACGGAAACACTTGTGAGCACCAGATTCGGTTGAACAAGGCCAAAAGGGAGAGTGTGGATATATCAGAAAGATGTCGAAGCATTATGTAATGTAGCCCATCAGGTCCGGATGCTGAATTTCCCGAGCGGTGAAGCGCTGTGCGGAGTTCAAGCAGGGTTAGCAGCGAGTTGTAGCCTTCTTCGTTTGAAGAGGCGAAATCCAACGTCGACTGCTCTGCTCTCCGCTTTAGCGCTTGAAACGCAGGGGAGTAGTTTTCGCTACTGGATGTTTTAGCGAATGATTCAGCTAAAGCATTGACAATATCAGGGGTGTTACTGATTTGATTGCCGTTACTAACAAGCATGGATATAGGGTTTGTCATATACTTGCCGCTGATTTTTCTAACTTTATTCCACACTTCTTTAGTTGAAGTGGAAGATGTTACGCCACTAACATACTTAATCCACGAATCCCTTTGGCTTTGTCTCCTAATCCTTCGGGCCAAAGCACGAGCTTTATTAAAAGCTACCATGTTTTCCATAGTGGGGTAACGTCGGAACTTGTTCCACGCCTTCTTTTGAGCTTTTTTAGCCATCTGACAGTCGTGATTCCACCAGGGTTTTGGAAAACGGTGAAACTTGGATGATGCCTGAGGAATCGATAAAAGGGCTGCTGTTAAAATGCACGATGTCACAGATGTTACTGCTTCGTCTACAGTACCTGACTGCACCATGTCCTCCGTTATGTCCGCATGTATCTGGAAGGTAGCCCAATCAGCTCGATCGAACTTCCACCGTGGCTGGCTCGAAGGTACACACGCAGTTGGCGTGGTATGAGAAACAACCACAGGGAAGTGATCGCTACCCAGTGGGTCGCTCAGAACACCCCATGTCAGGTCTAATAACAGGGATGGTGAACAGATGGTAAGGTCAATAGCAGTGAATGAGTGAGATGGAGCATGGCAGTAAGTGGGTGAGCCATCATTCAACAGGGCGAGGTCGAGCTCTGTGATCAGACGCTCGATCGTCTGACCCCTTGAGTTGATATCCTGGCATCCCCACAACAAATGATGTGCATTAAAATCTCCCATCAAAATGAAAGGGGGAGGTAGTTGATTAACGAGTTCCTCAAGCTCTCTAAAATGGATGGGTGTGCTGGGGGGTAGATATATATTGCAAACTGTGATCGTTGAGACAAGAGAAATTCGCGCCGCAACAGCCTGCAACGACGTGCGAAGAGGGACGGGAGAGAAGGGTGTTGTGTGGGCTATCAGCAGCGCAACACCACCACAAACTCTGTCACCTGTCTCGCAGTCTTTACGGAGAACTGAATATCCTCGCAGGTTAACTGTGTTTGCTGGCTTTAAAAGAGTCTCCTGCAATGTCGCACACATAGGCTTATAATCATTTAAAAGCATTTTTAAATCATCCAAATTAGATCTGAAACCACGACAGTTCCACTGCATAAGTTTAATTATTTTTTAGGTTTTGGAGATTTTTGCCCTTTGG
Source organism: Tetragnatha versicolor (assembly GCA_024610705.1). NCBI lineage: Eukaryota > Metazoa > Arthropoda > Arachnida > Araneae > Tetragnathidae > Tetragnatha > Tetragnatha versicolor. The sequence goes on along the minus strand of JANDEH010000013.1, from coordinate 24,333,116 downwards.
GCTTATCTAGTTTAAAAGTGATTGGTGTTGATTTGCCCGTCACACGTTTAGGTAGTCTTGTTTGTGAATGTGATTTGCTTCTGTGTAATTTTAAAAGAAGGGCATTTTCTATATCTAACATCTGGTCCACTCGGCTCGGCCGTTCAGATGTAGATGGATTGAGTGGATCGGGGGGTTTGGCTGCCTCCTCGATAGCCTCATCAGCAGTTCGTTTTCTAGCTTTGCTGGCGGCATCCACTTCCATCGAAGTATCTGAATCAGAGGATATAGGAGGCTGTTGGGTAGCGCTGGGCACTTCCTCAACAACTTCTGGGGTGGAATTGTTTGGTGAAGCTTTCTGGACTATTGGCTGGTTATTGGTGTTTGAGTTTATGGTGTCAGATTGTGTTTTGGGTAATATGGGTGGCATATTTGCAAGTTCAATTACATTTGTTTGACAAGATATTGAAGTTGTAGTTGGTGTTTTAAGATTTTTAGTTTCTTTAGTGACGGCTGCGTAAGATTCATTTTCTCTAGGCGGGAGAATGGATTGGGCTTGCTTGCGAGCATCCGCATAGCTGAGTTTGTTAACTCTTAGCCTCTGTATCTCCTTCTCAACCAGAAATTTAGAGCACTTTTTCGAATATGATTCGTGATCTTTATTGCAATTTACGCACTTGAGTGTTTCAGAAGTGCAAATTTCATCGGAGTGGTCTGCTTCACCACACTTGGCACATACTAAAGAACCACGGCAAGTTGTGCGGCCGTGTCCAAAACGCTGACATCTAAAACATCTTAAAGGATTTGGAATGTATGGTCTTACTTTAACGCTTATATATCCTACATTTATTTTTGGAGGCAAATCTGGTGTTGAAAATTCTAAAGTAAATAATGGAGTCTTCTTTTTTACATTATCTTTTGTTGTGATTATTTGTTTAACTTCTTTGACCTTCTGGGCACTGAGACCTTCACGGATCTCAGACTCAGAATGATTCATGATATCCGGGCAGTAAATAATACCTTTTGAGTAGTTCAGAGTAGGGTGAGGTGTGACAGATATTGAGATGTGAGCCAAATGAGTGGCTTTAAGTAAGTTTTTTGATTGTTGTGTATTTGAGGTACAGACTAGTAAATCACCGTTAGCTTGCTTTTTTACAGATTTCACAGATCCAGCTATTCCAGATAAAGCTTTAGAGACTAGGAAAGGAGAGACTTCAGTAAGTTTTTTCTCATCTGAATGAAGAATCAAAAAGTTGGGAGCAGAAGAAAGTAAATTGTCATCGTTTGACATTTCGTTGGTGGACTTACCACCATGATTTACAGGAACAGAGAGCATGGTTGATGGGCAGTTTGTTCATCCCGGTACGCTCCCGCCCACCGTGGAGCCCAACAAGGGGGAGGGGGGGTACCCCGGCAGTCGCCGCCGGCTTCCGACGACAAAAGATCTCGGGGGCCCCCTCCAGGAGTGGCACCGGGATATAGTGCTACAGACCCCCGCAGCACTAACCCTTACACCTCTAAATCCCATCCTCTCCGGCACCACAGGGGGAAAATCGCCCTGAAGTGGCGGAGCCAAAAAGATAAAGAGAGCCGGTTGACCGGCGCGGGCTACACCCACTACAGGATACGCCGGCCACCCGTCTGACCATGATTACGGGCCAAAGAGGTGTATTGGAGAGTTTGTGCCCCCAGGAAATAAGACCCTGCGGAGCACAAATCCCCTCAACGCTCCAGGTCCCCCTTCACCACGTAACGGGACGCCACACACGGCAAACATGTGGCCACTAATCAAAACAAGAGATAACTTAATAAAACATAATGAGTTACCTAAAAATAACACGAGATCCAACTAGTGGTAATCGGGTCTCAAAATAAAGAGCCAAATTTAGTGTAGGGTAAGAACTAAAAACCAGTAGAATTTTAACTATTGAGGAAAGAAACTCAAGATGGAACAGCAAAACTAAAAACTGAAATATCACTTGGTCACCTAAAGGAGGTTCCCATGCAGGTGGAAGATTGGCCTCTAAGTAAGGCACAGAGCACCGGGGTAAGCCCAGACAGGCTTAAGATTTGCCTTTTAATAAGGCACAAGGACACTGGGTTACCCTCGGGATTGTGACACCCGTCACTCCTGTCAAGGTGTGCCCCGTCACACCCCAACAAGGAGTGCCCCTGAGGGGCTCATAGGAATCGGGTAATTGATTACCAGTGAACCAATTTACTTCATATTTGCCATTTACATTTATTTGTCCACCCGTAATCCGATGGTAAGAGGCTAATGATGTTTTTTTTGTGGGCATTTCTCCACAAGCACGCAATAATTGCTGCTGTAATTGGCAAGGTGGCAAGCAACAACCATCGTAATTACGGACGTTTAATGAGAAGGGCCGTGACGTATCTGACACTTTGTAGGTCTTATAAAAAATTTCTATCCTTGCTTGGTTGACGTCAGACAAGGTTTTCAATCCATACAAATGACAGATGAATGATTGTATAGCGTTAAAAGAATCTTCGCTATTGTTATCCTTTTCCCCTACATCAGCAAATGTCTTCTGAACTATATTTGAAGCAATTTGCAGAGGTTTTTTTTCCCTCTTCTATAAAGGGCTGGATTATAATCGCACCCAGTCAGCGCATGAAGAGCTGGTAGAGCTAGTGAAGTTATTGGGCCGAGTTTTTCGTAGAGAATAGACATGTCAATGTAGCGTCGGGCATTATTAACTCCAATATCAAACCATATTTTAACTGGTGCTTTGAGGTGTTCCATATTGGCCAACATGATGACAACGTGTCTCAAGTTCTGATAGTAATTTTGGAATCTTCTTTTATTTGACATGCCAAAAATACAATTTTGGTATCAGCTTCCTCATGGTCAGGGCATGAGAGTTCATGGTCAATTGTTCTAGTGACTTTATTATCGGTAACATAATATACATAACACATATCATGATTAACATAAATTCTTTTGGTACCAATAATACTTGCCATCTCCTGATCGGCCCAAAATACATGGGACCAAGAACTTGAAAATAAATTGCATTTTATTAAACCTTCTGTAACTGGCTTCCCTGAAACTAAATTGAATAGGTATTTTGATGTAAAGCTGACGAGGCTCCGAATCGGACACAGTTATTTTACTCATAAACATCTCCTTCATAACGAACCATGGCCTATATGCTCACCTTGTAATACTCAGTTATCTGTGAAGCACATTTTATCTGAATGCCCAAGGTTTTGCCAAGTGAGGAGATTAGGCATGGCATATCCATCGTTATCAGACCGGGACGAATTCAATGAATATATTTTTTCTTTTCTATGTGATATTAATTTAATCAAACGTATCTAAATTTGAATGAAATATATTTGTCTTGTGTTTGGCGCGGAATGGCCAAATATGGCTCTTGCGCCATAAAACCCCACCAACCAACCAACAACCATGTTTACTTATCCTTTCGGGACAGCTTGCCCACCAAGGTTTCCAGCATGCTTCACCAGGGTTCACCACCTACTTCCGCCCATGTAAAAGTTGGTTTTCAAGAAAAAGTTCAACTCACAATGTTAGTCTATGAAGAAATTGGTAAGTTTTGCCCAGTTTGCAAAGTTACTGTAACCCCCCGTGCATGTTATACTTTTGGAGGTTATCACTCCAGTTTGTTTCATAGCTCAGTGCCCGCAGATACCTTTCTCTACAAATAAAAATTACAGATATGTAGTGCACAGAAGTACTACAGAAGAATAACTGAAATTAGAGTTAAGAATTTTTGATTTACACCCTACCTTTGTTAAAATGATAATCATCATCATACTCGTTAATCATTCCATCCAAAGTCACATTCAGAATGTTGTGTACCACTTCATTCAGGTGTTCTTCTTCTAAACTGTTTTTCGGCGTTTTTGCCTTACCGCCTCCTATAAGTAAAAATACTGTTAATGCAAAAATGCCTAATTGACTGAAGGAATGACTTATCTTATAATAAAAAAATAATGTGCATTTTAAATAACTGCTCTTTAATTATGGTAAATAAAGTTTTATAAGCCAAATTTTTCTACAGTGAACTTGATCACTTGTAGAAAAACTTTCATCAGGATGGTCAGAATTGAACTTTGACATAGAGAACCATTTAACTACAGCAGAGTTCAATCAAGCACGGCTCTGTAGGGACACTTTTCCAAAAACCACCTTTACCTTGTGACACAAAATTTTCGAGTTTATCATGCAAAATCATCTTATGCTACCACTAGAAGATAGTATGGGGTCCTCCCCCCCAAAAAAATTTTGAAACTTGACATGTGAAATAATTGAACTTTAGAAAGGTTTTAACCTTCCAGTAGGCGAGCTTTTTAAAGAGAAAGAAAAAGATGCTTGTATCTCCTATATACACAATTGGAAATGTATATTTTCAACCATACAAGTTTTGAAACAGCACTATAATCAACTTATGGTTAAAACGAGTACATTTCATTTGAAACATTAGATGATCAAATCCAACCTAATTATCTCCCACATACGCAGGCCCACTGGAGGGTTAAGCTCATTTAAAGAACCTTTTAGAGTCGAAGGAGGGTCCAGAGTGCCCCCTGGATCCACGCCTGATAGTTCACTTGACTATCTGGTTGGATCCTAGCAGAGCCCACACCCTTGCCAAAGCTGGCAATAATTCCGCCATCTTGATAACCCTACTTTAATACACTAGATTACGCTTGGCGCCATCTTGTTCTGGTTTAGCGTTTTATTTCGGTTTGTCGCCAAGGGTGTGGGCTCTCCTAGGATTTTACCGACTATCTTAATTATTGATTAACCTGTAAAGTAATCAATGAAATTAACTGCTTTGGATAGGGAACCCACACAATTATAATTAGTTAAAAATGTTGAACGTAATAAACAATATAGGCCTAAATGTGTGAATTTAAATACACAGATCTTATGTATAATTAATTAATAAAATTCTGCATGATACATAAGGAAAAGAAACAAATGAAATCGAGAACATTATGAACTCACCTGTTTTAAATTGATCCACTTTCCTTTCCCCAATAGCTTTTCTGCTTTGCCGTTTAATATTGTCCCAGCAAGCTTTTAAAGAGAGCACCTGTCTATTCGTAAGCAATAAAGCATTAAATTCCGTTTCAATTTTATTCCAGGCGGCCTCTTTTAACTTCCACGATGTTCCATCAGTTTTTTATTCTCAATTACTTTACAGTACTTTGATACCAACTCCACCAAAGTTTTTTTTTCCGTTATGGAGTAGTTACTTCCTCTGTTTCGTTTCTTACCTCCTTGGCCTTCATCACACATTTTGAAAATAAAAATAATGTTGAATAATTTGAAAATAAATGAATGCAAGCCCGCGTGCGTGTGCTGTAAATACAGTTTGTTATTATTGAAAAATTAAAGTTGAAGTAAAAGTTTCAAGACAACGTGTTTTCAACCAATCACGAAATAGGACGTATCGAAATCATCGATATACGCTTTTTAATCACTGGTTACTTAACCGGCGAAAAGTTAACAGAAGATTTCTTTGGTGAGACGCCTGTGATTTTTAACCGCTCGCTATGTTTAACGGCCGGTTAACTAACCGTCCGTTACCAGAATGTTGGTGAGATCGGCCCTTAGACTGTTATCTGAGAACGTTATCAGGTGTTGTCTTTATTTGTTTAACCCGTGGTTATTGAAGACAGTTTCAATTGCTTTCATATTAAGTTCGTGTTTTTACATTCAGAAATGCTTTCTTAGCGGTTCAAATTCGTTCAAGATTTGGAATATTTTCCGTTTTAATACCAAGTGATATCTGTTACTTTTCCGTTTTAATAACGGATGATCGTTTCTGAGTTAAGAAACCCAAATTTAACAGAGTTTTACTTTTTTTTCGAATAGTTTTCAAGTGTTTAAAGATTTCCAAGTCTTTTCTCTGTTTAATTCAACGTTTAATTGAATTTAAACTCGTTATTGTTTCTTTTCTAATTTGTGCTTTTAATGATTAATGATCCTTTGTTCGAGGCAGAGAGAGAGAGTTTCTTTTGGGCGCGCGTAATTTAAATGCTTCGAATGCATTTTTATATCATTTCGACTCGTTTCTCTGGTTTTAGTTTTGTTTAAGCCATCAATCTTAGTAAACGTGACGTTTCAAGATTTAGGTCGGCTGCTGTAACATTGTGTTATGCCTTTCGAGTCCTTGATCATGAAAAAATTGCTTCCGCGTTCTCTCGTCTCGTCTTTTAAGAGAGAGTTTGTTTCTTTTTTGGATATGTTTAGACGTTTCTTAAAGGTGTATATTACATGTTTTTTATGGTTTATATTCGTAAATGGTTCCTTTTCTGACTGTTTTGTTTAGAACGTGTTGTTTCCACATCATTCTGCCCCAAACTCTGGTTAAATTTTTTTCCTCGATGTCTTCTCGTTTTTTTATCTGAAAAAGAAGTTTAGACACAATAAATAAGACTTTTTATTTTAAAAAGCATGTTTTTTTATTTAATAGTATTTCCCCATATTATATAGCGATTTTGAAGAAAGTTCAAGTAATCTTTTGTCGGTGCAGTTAGTCCCAACATACATGTTTGTACATTATCCCAAATCATGTCCCAAATCTTCATGGCACTTTTGTACTGTAAGGTGTTTTTCGGCTGCAAAGAAACGGTGTTAAAATTGTATATTAAAGTCAGATTTGGTTTGACCATTATTTCTTACCATGTCATCATAGTATTTCTGCAAATGATCAGTATCCCACACAACACAGGTACGTCTAACTTACTTCTAATAGATGTAAGCTCTAGACGTAAGGTACGTCTAAAATACATCCAGCGCTCTACGTAACTAGCGCTATTTTACGTCCCGATGTCACAGCTATAGACGTCTGATGTACGCACATTAGAGGTACCGCTGGATGTAAACTGTGCGTGTTCTGGGCCTATTCTGGATGATCCATTGCTCGTCTATATTACGCACATTTTACATCCAGTCAAGACGTCTAATGTACGAACATTGTACGTACCCCCGGACGTAAACTGTGCGTGTTCTGGGCCTGCTCTGGATGATCCATTGCTCGTCTATATTACGCACTTTTTACGTCCAGTCCAGACCAATGATTGAAATTTTAAATAATTACTGAGATACTTGCAGCAATAAGCAAGCTCCAAAAAATTGGAGTTAGATTACTGCTGCAAGCATCTCAATTATTTAAAATGTCAATTTAATATTGTTTTGTATTAAAATTGATTAATTTTTAAAAATATTTTTTTATAAAACAAATACTCCATTAATACTTAGACTACTCCATTTTATTGATTTCATATAAATATAAAAAAGTTTTAAGCATTCTTTACATTCAGTCAATCAACTGTTATTGTATTTTATTAGTGAAAGAGTAATACCTCAAAAAACTTTTATTTTATACAAGTAAATATTTTATACACAAAAATATATGTTCATGTAAACTTTCCCCGACACCTTTTTTAAAATTTTCACTGTATAGTTGAACAATTTTTTATTTCAATATTATTCTGCATTAAAATGGGGATAAATTTTCATTTTTAATACCACACATTACTTAATTCTTTTTTATTGATTTAATATAAATAATAAAAAGTTTTATTTATCCTTCACATTTTGTCAATCAAGCTTGTATTGCATTGAAACAGTTCAAGAGTAATACTATCTCAATTATTATTTTACAAGTGTTAACTTTTCCTGACGGTCTTAACTTTTTTCATTAATTAATTGTACTGAGCTGAAATTTTCAGAATTCAAGACAAGTGTATAAAAAAGAACGATTTATTGAATTTCAAGACAAGTGTATAAAAAACAATTTAATGAATTTCTGATTAATTATTATCTTTCAATCTGGCTTTTGCATGCCGCAGCCAACTCTGAATGCTCTTGTTAATATCGTATTCAGAAGCATCATTAATGTTACTCTGAAGACAAACAGCACCTTAAAAGAAAAAAATATGAATCATTTAGTAAAATGTTTCCAATACAGTTTTAATCTTCCAAAAGTTTAAGGGTTTTATGGTTGGCTAGTTTTAGTTGTATTTTTATGGCACAGGGCCCATATTAGAACAAGGTGCACCAGACTCAAGGAATAAGGGTTTTATGGCACAAGGATAATCTAAGTAGTAGGTGCAGTAACCAAATTTTGAAAATTATACTTGGCTGCTACACAGATCAGTAAACAAGTATGATATGATTTAGTATTATGGATATAAGTTAATTGTGGTCCTATGGCACAAGGCTTCTGTTATGATGTTTTGCACCAAACAAGATAAGTATAAATCGTGTGAATAAACAATTCCATATTAAAAACATAACTAATATTGATAAGTTTTAAAAGTATTTGTTTGTTTAGGTAATTTTTCAAATACCTCTTTAAGTTGTAATTCCACTTAAGATAAACTTAAGGTTAACTAATAACAAGGATATGGGTTTTGTTTTTACTGGCACAAGGTCCATTTAAGGCTATACTGTGCTGTATCGTAAATCTTTTGTTTGTCAAGTCGAAAAACAAGTGTAAATATCATTTTCATTAATATCAAATCCAACATCTTTTTTTGGCTTAGAGTTTTATGTTGCAAAGGCCATATAGGGCCATTCAGCATCACAAAATATTTCACCCACAGGTTGATTTACCAATAGTAGTTTATGGTCATTGGCCCTTTTTTTTAGTGTTACCTTTAACCGATTGTTAGATATACATGGTGCCAGTCCTATCATGTTTTTTCAGTCATATCATTTTATCTTAAGCTTGATCACTACACATGACTAAAAGTAAAAAAAGGTTAGAGTTCATAATTAGTAAATTGAAAACGCCACTTTAAAAAATTAACTGAAATTAAAGTTTAAAGCAAAACTTCTACCTGTAATGACTTTAAAAAGTTTAGTATCCTTGAATGATTCTTTCCCCCTGCGTCCCAGGAAAGAATACCTCAAGGCACTTTTATTGGTTATAACTCTTGTCATAACATTTCTAACTATCTGATCGCAGTTTGATCCTCCTACTCCTTTTAAGTACAGCTTCTGAAATAAGCATAAAATTATAGTAGAAACAATTGCAAAGATATTTTCCCCATAAGAATTCAAAAGAACTGTAAAGCTTAAGATCTGATCGCAGTTTGATCCTCCCACTCCTTTTAAGTACAGCTTCTGAAATAAGCATAAAATTATAGTAGAAACAATTGCAAAGATATTTTCCCCATAAGAATTCAAAAGAACTGTAAAGCTTAAGAAAATAAGTACTTAGTGGGAAGAAAACTAACAGTTTACAGTTAGAAATTGGAAAGTCTTTTAAGTTAACTTAGTCAAGATGGGTTAAAAAAATTGCAAGTATCGATAACAATTTTATACCATTTCTTCAAACTTTTCTTTGTTTAAAAGTTCTCTCTCTATTGTTGTGATATCCTTTTCATTTGAGAGGGGCATTAGCTCAATGAGGTCATTTATGACCTCAAGTCTTTGGGGAGGATTATCATGAATCCTCTGTTTACGAATCAGAAAATCCATCCCCTCATTAAGTGCATCCATTTTGATTTTGAGCATCTCTACAGATCTCAACTTCCTTTGTTCAAAAGCTACAATAAAAATTTTCCATGCATTTAGTTTCACACTTCTTTAAAGTTAGGAAAATTATTTACGGCACTTTCTATTACTGGCACTGCTTGCTGCACAAGACCACAAAAAACAACTTAACCTTCATAATCACTTCAAACTGTAAGCCAAGAGAGGTTGGTTGGGATTTTATTGCACAAGGTCCTTAACATGATAATTTGTGCAAAGCAAGATTAATCAAGTGAATTCAATAATAGCCATACAAAAGTATTTATATACCATTTGATTATTCCAAAATTAGTAAAATCTGTAATTTTAACTTAAATGGGATAGATAGGATTTTGGTATTTACTGCTGCAACAACCAAAACATCTCAGATCTGAACAAGATAGAGGTATTGATAAATTTTGAAAAGCAATACCTGTCATTGGTTGACCTTCTAGTTTTCTCTTTTTTGATGGATTCTTGAATGATAGAGAACATTCTAAAAGTTAAACAACCTAAATGTAACTTTGAAAATAGCTGGTTGAATTTATTCAGATACAAAATATGACTATATAAATAGTACCATAAATATATATAACTACCTGAATCCCTATATATGTAATCATCCTTTGAAGGCAGTTGATTGCTTGTTGATGTGCTGGCAGAGGTATGGAAGTGTTCTGCTAATTGAAAACCTAATGAGATGGTTTGATACAATTAGAATCAAAATGTTGAGATATATTTCCTTGTTTAAATAAGGTTGATTGGTGAAGTTTTATGGCACTAGGCCACTCAGCCATCCTGTGTAAAAATTTTTTTTTATCATTTGTTAGATAAGTTTTAAAACACAGATTGCTATTAAAAGTTGATGTCAAGGTTAGCGTACTTTTTTTTCACGTATTCTGCCAAAACATTTTGGATCTGAACAAGATAGAGGTATTGATAAATTTTGAAAAGCAATACCTGTCATTGGTTGACCTTCTATGTTCTAAAAGTTAAACAACTTAAATATAACTTTGAAAATAGCTGGTTGAATTTATTCAGATACAAAATATGACTATATAAATAGTACCACAAATATATGTAACGACCTGAATTCCTACGTATGGAATCATCCTTTGCTGGCAGTTGATTGCTTGTTGATTTGCTGGCAGAAGCATGGAAGTGTTCTGCTAATTGAAAACCCAATTAGAATCAAATTATTGAGATGTCACATATTTACATTCGATTCTCATTAATATACTAAATTTTTCCTTCTGCTAATTGAAAATCCAATTAGATGGTTTGAGATAATTAGAATAAAAATATTGAGATATATTTCCTTGTTTGAATAAGGTTGATTGGTTGGTGAGGTTTTATGGCACTAGAGCCACTCAGCCATTCTGTGACACAAACCTTTTTTATCATTTCTTAGTTAATCAATTGCACTTTATGATAAGTTTTAAAACATAAAGATTGCTATTAAAAGTTGATGTCAAGGTTAGCGTACTTTTTTCACGTATTCTATCAAATAGATTTTCAAAACTAAATACTATATTGTTTTTTGTTTCTGCTCTTGCAGAAAAGACTGTGTGCCAAATGACCAAATATACCCAGTGGCAACCAAACAATTCATCCAATGTTTTAAAATGAATTCACCAAGATATAGTTACAACAATAACAAGAAGCATCATTGTTGCATGAACTACTGAGCACTGTTTAATGACGTTTTATGAATTAAAGTTTAATTATATTAGTTACTGAACGTGGAATTATATAGAGTTCATATTTTTTTCAATTGCTATGTAATTATCAAAAGTACTGTTTCCGACACCTCTTTTCCCAGAAATTCAACTCTGGTTGTACCTCAAATTAAGTAACTACCTGAATTCTTATGTGATAAAGCTGCTGCCCAATTTGGTGATGCTGTTTGTCCAAATATCTGAGTAGAGGTTTTATAGCCGACAGTGTGTTCTGAGGATTAAAAATTCAATTAAAATCTGAATATTATTTAGGTATACAAATTTTACTTTTAAAACTTAACAAGTATGAAACTCCTCCAAGTTGTGAATTGTAAAAACATATACATACTTGTATTACGAATTGTTGAAGGTAACTGCTGACAAAAGTTTGTATATGACCCCAGCAAGGATTCTGCAATAAGTTGAATGACCAAAGTAATACATACAGAAGTGCGATTAGAAAATGAAAGGCTGAGAAAGTTGCATGTGTTAAGTTTTTGGTAAAATTTGGTTTGTTGGCGTCTTGTAGTGTTATTTTGCTTATATGTGATAGCTTAATGTGCATGATCAATACCATGACATTATCCACAATAAAATTTTTTACAACAGTAGAAACTCCAGTAGCCTACTAAGAAAAAAATAAACAAAATTCATGCAAAATTCTCATTAATTTCTCAGTTTTTAAATTATAATGTATATCAACCTGAATTATTCTGAAGTAATTCCTCTGTATGGAGCGACAAGTGATCCTCTTCAACCTCTAATAAAATTAAAGAATAAATTATTCATTTCTAAAAAATGAAAAAGGTGTTGATTGTTTTTAATCTATCTCTTTAACCTACCCAGGTTATTTATTCTCTCTTCTAAAGTTGATGATGGCAGAAATGAAGGAGTATCATCAATTTGAGATAGTTCTGATAAAAAAACTCAATTGGATTCAAGATATGGAGAAAGTCATTGAAAGTAATAGATCATGTTTTTTACTCCAAGAATAAAATGTCTTACGGTAAAGTGTAATTACACAACTGACCCTTCAATGTCAATTTTAATGCAGATTTGGAAACATTGGATAGTTGGGATTTTATGTTAAAAATATCAAGTTAGGTTTGGTTTGAGTTTAATGGCACAAAACCCCATTGGGGCATACTGTGCCAACAAGACTAGATATTTAAAAATTTAGGCTGAGAAGACATCGTTGAATGCAGTCATAAAAATATTAAGTTGGAAAATATATTGGATATAATATGCAATTCTCTCGAACCTCAATGATGATCGAAGGAAGGAAGATAAATATATTATACGATTGGGTTATTGATTTTGTATGGCACAAGACCCATAGTAGGGCATAGTGCATCACATATACAAGCCATAAAATTATTATGTTGAGGATGGGTTGAAGAAAATTTATAGTGAAAGGGCCATAAGTAGTTATTGAGCACTATACAAATCGCTCTGACTGGAGATCCCATTTTTAGTGTTCATTTTAACTTCGATACAGGTCTTTGAAATATATATTTTCAATGGTTGGCTAGGGTGCCAAGAGTCCATTAAGCACCAAACAAATCCGACAAATTTCGAGTGGAAAGGCAAATCATGTATTCACCAGTACTACCGAACAATGAGCTTTTCGGTAAAGTGTAATTACATAACTGACCCTTCAATATGTCAATTTTAATGCAGATTTGGAAACATTGGATAGTTGGGATTTTATGTTAAAAATATCAAGTTAGGTTTGGTTTGAGTTTAATGGCACAAAACCCCATTGGGGCATACCGTGCCAACAAGACTAGATATTTAAAAATTCAGGCTGAGAAGACATCGTTGAATGCAGTCTATGAAAATATTGGGTTAGAAAATATATTGGATATATTATGAGATTCTTTCGAACCGCAATGATGGTCGAAGGAAGGAAGATTAATATATTATATGATTGGGTTATTGATTTTGTATGGCACAAGACCGATAGTAGAGCCCATACAAGCCATAAAATCATTATGTTGAGGATGGGTTGAAGAAAATTTAGTGAAAGGGCCATAAGTAGTTATTGAGCACTATACAAATCGCTCTGACTGGAGTTTGCACCTTTCATTGTGATTTTACCTTTGCAACAGGACTGTGAAGTATATATATATATTTTTAGAGTTAATCGCAAATAAGATTTAAAAAATGAGGAAACCCTTTTAAGTTAGTTTTCAAAATCTAATTATTTTCTCAATGAAGAACTGGGTAGATATTAAAATGCTTATCAGAATTTAAAAGAAAATATTTTTTAGAAATGCAATTTATTGGCCATGAACATGTTTCGGAAAATTTAGAGCCTTTAAATATACCTAATAATGAAGACTCGCAAGGTATTGTATAAGCATCTCCTATATCGATAATTGTTTTCCCAAAAACAGTTCCTTCACTATCTGGTTTTCCTTTTTCTTTACATAAACCAGAAATAACCACAATGGTACCGTCTCTGAGGCCACACACATTATCAGGAGACTCTGTGGATAAACAAAAGTTAAAAAATTTGGCCTTCTTGTACTATTCTTCAGAGAGAGATGACGAAGAAGCGATTTCTTTCAAAAGTAAGATTTGGTTGTGTGGTGCAGGGTTTTCATAATGATTTTGCATCTCTCTCTGTTCTGATAGCCTAAGACTTAACTGTTGCAAAGGTTTGTCAGACTTTCGGATTTTTTTTTAATGCGCTGCATAAAACTTTCAAATGGGAAGGCACTGAATTCGTCAAGCGTACCAAAACGTTTATAGTCTTCCACAAGGTGCAGCAAACCATGGACATTGTAACTAACGTGATGTTTTCCATAGAGAGTAATAAAAGTTTTAACAAAGTATTCTAATAGTGTTTGAGCATAGTTAAGGAGGGAATCATTAGTTTTAAAGGATGGATTACACAATATAAATATACTGCAGTGTAAAGCCATGAAATTTGTGTAGATATCCTTGGAAAGACATGTTAATACTAATGGCCCAGTGTACAAAATTACTTGACGAGGCTCAGTGGCTTTCCATCTATCCAAATCCTTCAGGGCCCGAGGCTTGCGAGAAAATTCCATGGGAACACATTTGCGTAAGTCCAACAATGATTCAGATATATACTTCACCTTAGATTGATTAATTCGATACCTTGTACTCCCTTTCAGCCAAAGATTAAATAACTTTCTGGTGACCCCCAAACACACCAGGTTTGGTTTTGGTTTGGTTTTGGTGAATTTAATGGCACAAAACCCCATTGGGGCATACCGCGCCAACAAGACAATTATTTAAACCAAACACACCAGATGCATGTAATCCAACGGAATTTGGGTTACCATGCCAAAATCTAGCTCTTCTAATATAGGATCACCGATATGATGCTCTCTGTCATCACGAGCTTTAAAGGCTGCATCAGTCCTCAAGGGGGATTTAAGTTTCGGAAAACAAACTCTACTTTTAATATATTTACCCTTTTGGGTACATTTACTGCACCCATAGTACCCAGAGTGGCCTTTGACAGAGGATATGAATGCTCTAACAGGAGCATCACATATCAAACCCTTTAGTATTAATTGTATCTTCCTTCCTTCGATTTCTAACCCATTTAGCAAAATTGGCTTCAGCTCATTAATGAATTCTGCCATAAATTCATTGGCACTACCAGGCTTTGCATAGCCATGATACGCAGCTACTGGAAAAACTACTTTTTCATTGTTCACATTAATCATACATAGAATAGGCCAAAATTGGCTTCCAGAGCTCTTTGCAAGTGGCAACCCATCCACATTAACAAACAATTCAATAATATCACCAATTGCTTTCATATTGTTTTGAAATGCATTCATCAAACTTGCTACAAATCCAAAATGGCAATATTCTCCAGGATGCATGGTTCGGATATCAGTATTTCGGGGAGTTTTCAGCAATGTGCGGGAATCCTTAGGCAGTGTGTTAAAACACTCGTGCTCACGCATCAGCATTAAAAGCTTGTTTAAATGGGCATTAGCTATCCCAGTATCAACAGCTCAATTTGCCAGCCCTTGGGAAAATGGCTTGGGTTTAACAGGCAAATCAGTGATATCACTATCGCTATCAGAAGAGACAGGTTCAACGTCGGATTCAAAATCAAAGTCTGATAAATTTGCATCGATAGTTTCAGATTGAAAATCTGATTCATGAGACAAGGATGAGTTTGGGAAAGATTCGGACAGTGATGGTTGAGGCGCAAGACCCAAAGTAGGGTATATTGCACCAGACATAGACTCGGACTGTGAATTCGCAGAATGAACACTCTCGGACTGTGACATGCTTTCACCAATATCAGCAATAATAGCCATTTCATTAGACACGCGGCTGTTCAAATTACGCCAATCTTGGCGTTTACAAAACCTCTTAGACATTTTCGAAATGCAACGAAAGTATGCAAAGCACACGAAAATTTAACGAACAAGCTTTAGGTAGGCTTACCGAAGCAAAAGGCAAGAGAGTAGGCTTAATTACCTTCAGAGAACTTCAGAGCATTACCACCAGATAAATCTAGGGAAATTAACAGAAGTGAGACAATGCCGGCCATCTCGTAGTATTTATAACTTCAGGTCCAGAAACAATAACAACTCGGTGTTGCCAACACCAGATATAGTTACGTCCAAAACTTACCTCCAATGTTCGCAGATTAGATGTAACTTCTGGATGATCCATTTTACGTAAGTTTATTACATCTAATGTACGTCTGAGAGGGATGAAAAATAGATCATCCAGGAAATGCGTACATTAGACGGCTAATAGATGTAAGTTCTGGACATGTCCAGGCTGGATGAATTCTGGATGAAAACTGAACGTAAAATAGACGAATGTGCTGTGTGGGATCTTCCTTCGTTTTCATGGTGTTTTTAGTGTCGTTGGAATGGTTTTCCTTTGGATGAGACATGTTTACCTTCCGCTTGTTTGGTTTGGAATGAACGTTTTCCGTTTGGACAAAACCCTTGGCGCTCTATTATCTTGTTTCTCGCCATTTGGCTGTTCTTTTGGATCCTTTTTGGTGTTAGAAAAAGGTTCCCCCTGACAATAGCCCCCCTTGTCAAGGTATACGTGTGGTTTCCCAATGTGTTTAACAAGTTTTTAAGGCCAAATTTAGTCTTCAATAGTTACCCCCCTGGCAATAGCCTCCCTTGTTAAGAATGTAGACATTGCTTGATCTAATGCCAATAAGGGAAAGTATTTTGAATTTGAAGGTCATATTTAGTTCTAATGTGCGGCCTAGTCCTCCTTCACCCCCTGGCAATAGCCCCCATGGAGACAAGGGAAAGGGTTTTGAATCTGAAGGTCATATTTAGTTCTTATGTGCGGCCTAGTCCTCCTTCCAAGAACATACGATTGGCATTAAAGCCAATGGTATGGTCACGAGGAATAGGCCTCTGATACAAGGCAATTTTAATGATATGCATGCATATTCTTTTATTGATGAAAATAGCTGACTTGGACTTCGTCTTTTTTCGGTACTCTTTACTTCTTTTCATTAGGTCATCTCCGGCCTCATAGACTCCTGGCCTAATGTTAAGTCAATACGTACCTTTTTTTATGCTGTGCAAACGACATCACCCCCTTAAGGAAAACGTTTTTAGGCTTCAGGCTCGCCTTTTTCTCCGATTATGATGTATGCATAGCCGCACGCTTCGTGTCGAGTTATAACCTCGGTCTTACTTGATGCGGGCACCTCTTCTTTCACTATAAGTGATTCGAAGTCAGCGTAAATTATATGTGGGAGAGGGTGCTGATAGTGAATGTTTTGAAATTTGATGAAGTTATCCCCCTTCACCGGCATCTTGATATGTTGTGGTGAGTGTGCACTGCAGTACTGCAAATGCTGCTACAAGGTTTCCTTTCTTGCAAACATCGATAGCAGTAATGACGTTTGCCATCATGCTTCGTCAAATCACCAAGGAGTCGGGCCATATTTCTAATCAAGCAGTAGTGCTGTGTCGTCTCGTTAGCGATGAGGAGCAGGTTGATGCAGTCTTCATCTTCGCGCTTGGAGATGTGAAAGGGGAACACCTCATCACCCTCATGTCTAAACACCTCACTCTCCTCATATCCAAAGACATTGATGCGGAGACTTTTGAGCTACTCTACCGTTGGAATTTTATGGAGTGGTACGGGGCATGGGACTCCATCCATCTTGATCTCATGTTCATGGGGACTGTAGTGCCTAACTCGAAAACTGTCATGCGTATGAATCTTTCTTGTGGGCAATCAGACACAAGATAAGACATTTCTGATCATTATTCTGGATATTCAGGATAGCTTTCTTTTTAGCCAACTTCGTAGGGAGGGGAATGTAACTGCTCGCCCTGAGAGGATGATACTTCGCAACACATAACTCAAAGTGGATTAACTCCTTTCAAGACGGCCCTGGCTTGTTCGTATACAGGCGAAAGTTGTGCCAGAGTCTATCGGAGCTTTTCTTTCTTTTCCATTGAAGAGAACATGTTCGTACTGTAGTTGATTGGATTCGTTTTTACTTGATGTAATTCCGCAAACAATATTTACAGACCCTTCAGGTCTGAAGTCACTTTCGATATTAGGCTGATTTTGATAGCTTGGGGCGGATCTTGATCTGGGTTTCTAAAATGGGTTTGTGGGGAATGACTGTTTCTGTAATTTTGAGCACTGTTGTAGTTCCGAAATATTGTAGTTTCACTTAGGGATTTGCGTTTTGAAAAAAAATAAATGTCACACTTTTGAGCAAGTTCCTGGGGTTTAAGCCAGTCTTCGCCTTGAGTATTGGCGATGTGCGACTGCGTTTCACGATCGAGGGTGCTGAACAGTTCATCAGTTACCATTAGTTGGCATAAAGTTTTTTAGTCAGTTGTTACGCACTTTAAATAATATTCAAAGTATGTGTCTAAACTTGATGCGAATTGTGCACGAGATTCGTTTGGCAAGCGCCGACATCTGCGGAAATTTAGTAGACATTCTTTTGGAACGAACAGGGATATTTAGCGTGCGTACGCTGTGGATGAGGCGTTCGATACTTTCTTCTGTAGGGTCGTTGTCGCTGCCACTGTCACTTGAATTAGGGATTTCTAGCGAGAGCCAGTTCGAGTTGGATTCTTTCACTCTCTAGTTTAATTCAATCACATTCGATTTCTAATCTGGCTCGTGTCATAAAAATCTATCCAATCAACCAACCAATTTTTCTCGTTCTCGCCCCTCCTTGCGTTGTTGTCTTTCTTATTCGCGCTGTTTTCTCTCTTCTTCCCGGTTTCTCGCCTCCTCGGTTGATTTAAGCAGTTCTTTTACGAAGTCAGCATCGCGCTATGGCAAGTTTCGCTTTCCTCGATGATTTTTTTCTATTGGACTACGATGACTTTTTCTGGGACGTTCTGATCCAACTCCAATGCGACGTTTACAAAGTCTTCTTTTTTTCGTTCCTTTAAACATGACGGACGACGGTGATTCAGTTGTGACTACTTTCGGTTTGTTCTGAGACGATGGCTTTTACTGGGATGTTTAGGTCCAGAGAAATACTCTTGATGATTTAATTTTACTCATTAATAAAAACTCCTTTGAATTTGAATCATCTTTTTATTTCAACATTTTGCGTCCGTTCCGTCGAAGCTCATCTCGAAGAGTGTTACAAATCTTGGCTTGTTGCCAGTACGAAAAAGCATAACATAAACACAGTTCAAATACCAGACTAACCCGAGAGAGGGGCCAGCACGGAGGAAAAGCGCCATCTGGCTCGCTTTTGCGAACTAGAGGATAAAGGGCATGAACATTCTCCCCGCCCTGAAACCCTCTCAAGGGTTTCATACACAGAAATTACAAGATCAAAATAACAATCTGAATAATTAAAATACAGATTAAAGAAGAAAAAAATACTCCCAAGACAAAAAAATTAATTGGACATGGGCAAAACACATACTTTGGAAATGGACCTTTTGTATAGACCAGCTTGGGTCTGTACAGTTACCACCCTAACCAACTTATCATCACCTCGATGTACTTCCCTTATTCGGCCTAAAGGCCATTTAAAGGTAGGCATATTTTCTTCAACCAACAGTACCAGATCCCCTACTTTTACATTGTCCTTTTGGACGCACCACTTATTTCTCTGCTGCAACTCACTTAAATAGCTACGACTCCACTTCTTCCACACTAGTTGAGTTACTCTATTAATTTTTTTCCACTTTTTAAGATAATTTTCATTAATACCAGTTAAATCTGGTTCAATTACAGTACTAAGAGACCTGCCTATTATGAAGTGGGCTGGAGTTAGAGCACACAAGTCATCTGTATCATTTGATAGTGGGCAGATGGGTCTGGAATTTAAAACTCCCTCAATTTGTACACTGATAGTTAAAAATTCTTCATAAGTAAGGGTTACACCCTTTAAAACTATCTTAAAATGATATTTGAATGACTTGACAGCTGCCTCCCACAAGCCTCCAAAAGAAGGAGCACGCGGAGGAATGAATTTCCAATCAATTTCTTCTGAGGCCAAATACCCAGCAAGTTGACTATCTTGCCTTACCAAACTCAATAACCTACCAATTTCAGCCCTTTCCCCAACGAAATTCTTCCCATTATCAGAATAAATTTTAGCACATTTACCCCTTCTTGCAAAAAATCTCTTTAAAGTTGCTATAAAGGCAGCAGACGTCAAATCATTCACAATTTCAATATGAATACACTTAGTTGTAAAACAAATGAAAATACACACATAAATTTTGTGCAGAGTACCCTTTCTTTGATTAGGGTATTTGATCAAAAATGGCCCACATAAATCCACCCCACAACAGTTGAAAGGATAGTCTACAGTGACTCTATCCTTTGGTAAATTGCCCATTAACTGAGTTGCTATTTTAGGTTTAGTTTTAAAGCAGATTATACATTTGTGTATTATTTTTCTACAAACAGATTTGCCTCCGAGGGGCCAATATTTTTCACGTATCAAACACAAAAGAGCAGAACCACCTGCATGAAAAAACTTCTCATGATGGTGACTAATTAACATGTCGGTGAATACATGACTTCTAGGCAAAATAATTGGGTGTTTTCTATCAAAACTTAGGTCAGAGTTGTCCAACCGACCACCCACTCTTAGTATTCCATCATAGACTAAAAAGGGATTTAATGATTTAAGTTTACTAACTTTCTGATCTTTTAACAAATTATTGATGTCAAGAGAAAACATTTCCTTTTGAACTTGTGGCGACCTCGCCATCGTGTTCGATTCCCGGCTTTCGTAGGCTCTTTAGCCTTTCGCAAAGAACTGGTGACGTTTCTAGCTAGCTACTCCAACTTTGACTGATCGGCGCTTCAAGAGGTATAAAAGGTCTGACGGTTCAAAAGCTCTCGCTCAGCCCTTCCCTTCTGACTTTTCCTGCCTTCACGGAGCGTGTGCCGGCCACTGTCCAGCCACCATTATGTTCAAGCAGCCAGGCTTATGTTAATCTTTAATATTTACTTGTTAATCTAAATTTATTTGTTGTTCTAATTGTTAGTTGTTATTAAAGTTAAGTTATTTCTAAAGATGCTTCTTTCTTGGATTTTGGAGTCATACCTTCTTTAAAGGTGATTTAAATTAAGGCAACAGGCCGCCTTAAGTGGTGACCCTGGCTGGTCGAACAACGCGCGCTAGGAAAATCTTAGACTTTTTCAAAACTTTAATGTTTTCATAATTTTGGAATTGTTGAATTTTGATGGTGATCGTGCATCGATTCGTATTTTGGATTACCACTGAAAAGGATTGGAGCAAAAGGTAAGCTGCTTTCGACGATTCTCGTTCTGCATTTCTCTCAGATTCTTCAAAATTTTGGGTTATAGGTTTGCCCCGGGTTTTGTAAGATGGGTGAAACGGATAATACAGAACAAGACCCTATTACTAATCCTGGGAGTTCTACATTTCAGGTTGCACGAGTAGCAATTAAGGTACCCCCTTTCTGGAAAAATAACCCACGTCTATGGTTTGCACAAATCGAGGCCCAATTCAGTATATCGAGAATTGAACAAGATGTTACAAAATTCAATAATGTAATATCCGCAATGGAATCGGGGATATTAGAATCTGTGCAGGATTTGGTAATTGACCCACCCGCAGTTGATAAGTATGAAACTTTATAAAAGCGCTTGATCAAAGTTTTTTCTGAGAGTGAAGAATCTAAATTGCGGACACTTTTAAAAGGTGTTGAGTTAGGCGATCAACGCCCATCAGCGTTACTTTCACATATGCGCGAACTTGCTGGAAATAACGTGAAAGACACCGCATTAAAAACGTTGTGGATCTCGCGTTTACCTAACAGCGTTAAAGTGGTTTTGGCCGCTTCAAATGAAAATCTAGACATCTTGGCTGGAATTGCCGATCGGGTGACTGAAGTTGTATCCCCTGGTCCTTTAAATGCATTTGGTGTTCAGTCAGTGACGGAAGCTGGGTCAAGTAACCATAGTACCCTAGAAACAAAAATTTCAGAGTTAACTGAGCTCGTAAATCAGTTATCTGAGGATTTCGGACGATCTTTTGGCCGACGAAGGCAATCGTATAGCAGAAGTAGGTCCCGTAGCAAAAGTAGGCACGGATATTCGAAGTACAAAGAACCTTCGAACGGTTTGTGCTTTTATCACATAAATTTTGGCCCAAAGGCAAAAAAATGCGTTCAGCCATGTTCATTCTCAGTTAATGTAAACAAACAGTCGGAAAACTGAAAGGGCGATTGGAAGACGGTCAAACCGATCGCCACATCAGCAGAATTATGTTGGCCGATAAAGTAACAAGTTTGGTTTTCTTAGTTGACACTGGAGCGGACGTTAGTGTTATTCCTAAACATGAATGTTTGGATAACATTCGTCCAAACGAATTGAAATTATTTGCTGCTAACGGTAGTGAAATCAAGACATACGGCACAAAATTGGTTAGTTTGGATTTAAACTTGCGTCGTACTTTCCAGTGGCCATTTATTATAGCTGAAGTTGTAAACCCAATCATTGGCCTTGATTTTCTAAAGCATTTCAAATTGCTTGTTGATGCTAACAATAATTGCTTAATTGATTCCGTGACAAAATTAAATTCTGCTGGTTTACCCGTACCTAGTCCAAATTTACCCTGTAAAATTAGCACGATCCATAATTTTACCCAATTTCATGAAATTTTGTCAGAATTTCCCAGTATAACAAATCCCTCTTTGATTTCTAAACATGGCAAAAATCCTATTGTATTTCATCATATAGAAACGACAGGACCCCCAGTTTTTTCAAAACCTCGGAGACTAAATCCGGAATTGTTAAAAGCCGCTAAAACGGAATTTCAGTTTATGGTTGATCAGGGTATAATCCGACCCTCAAAGAGCCCATGGGCATCACCACTACACATGGTTAAAAAATCCAATGGTGATTGGAGGCCATGTGGCGACTATCGTAGACTGAATACTGTTACAGTTCCAGATAGGTACCCTGTCCCCCATATACACGATTGTACCCAAATGTTAGAAGGTAAAAAAATATTCTCAACACTAGATCTCGCGAGGGCATACCACCAAATCCCGGTTTTTCCTTCGGACATTCCAAAAACTGCTATAGTAACGCCTTTTGGATTGTTTGAGTACGTGTCCATGCCTTTTGGCCTCAGGAACGCTGGTCAAACATTCCAGAGGTTCATTCATCAAGTGTTACATGGATTAGACTTTTGTATTCCCTATTTTGACGACTTACTTGTCGCATCCTCAAATGTTGAAGAACATAAAAAACATCTACGTCTCATTTTTGGTAGATTACAAGAGTTTGGCTTAATATTGAATCCGTCAAAATGTGTTCTTGGCCAAAATTCTGTTACGTTTTTGGGATGTCTGATAACACCCGAAGGTGTAAAACCTCTCCCTTCTAAAGTAAAATGCATAGCTGAAATGCCAAAACCGAAAACAATATCCGAACTTAGAAGATTTTTGGCGATGTTAAATTTTTACAGGAGATTCATACCTAACGCAGCCGAAACACAAGCCCCTCTACACAACTTTTTAAAAAATTCTAAGAAAAAAGACACCCGCCCTGTCCCTTGGGATGACATTTCTAGTAAATCATTTGAGAAATGCAGATTGGATTTGTCGAACGCCGCTGCCTTGTGTTATTTTCCTAAAAATAATAAAATTTTTTTAATGGTAGATGCATCGGATGTGGCTATAGGTGCAAGTCTCCAGGCGCAAACTGGAAAGGGTTTAAAACCTCTTGAGTTTTTCTCCAGAAAGCTAACGTCTAGCGAGGCACGTTATAGCACTTATGACCGCGAGCTGTT
This sequence comes from Tetragnatha versicolor, assembly GCA_024610705.1. Lineage (NCBI taxonomy): Eukaryota > Metazoa > Arthropoda > Arachnida > Araneae > Tetragnathidae > Tetragnatha > Tetragnatha versicolor. Next base: position 24,309,628 of record JANDEH010000013.1, on the reverse strand, counting down.
GGCCATATACTGTGCTGTAAAGCACTTCAGATATTCAGTTGAAGGCCGTGAGCTAATCATATACACGGACCACAAGCCTCTTGTGTACGCCTTCCGGAAGAAAAACGACACTTGCTCACAAAGACAGCTCAGACATCTAGACTTTATTGCTCAGTATAGTTCTGACATCCGTCACATATCTGGAGATAAAAACGTAGTTGCCGACGCCTTGTCGAGAATGTGCACCGTTGAGCTGACTGCGATCAACTACGATGAGATGTCCCGTGCTCAAAAAGAGGACACTGAGCTTAAAAGGATCCTTGAAGACACCCAGACGTCTTGGAGCCTTAAGCTGTTCCAGCTCACCCCAACAGCACAACTGTACTGTGATGTGTCGAATGGAAAAATCCGACCATTCGTTCCCGCAACTTTCCGCAGGCAGATCTTCGACTCGCTCCATAGACTTTCGCATCCCGGTATACGAGCTTCTAAAAAGCTGGTACTGGAGCGATACGTCTGGCCTTCGGCGAACAAGGATGTCGCATCGTGGGTACGATCCTGTATAAGCTGCCAACGTGTCAAGGTTCACAAGCATACCAAAAGCCCAATCCAGCAATTTGGTTTGCCAGACAGAAGATTTGGACATGTCCATCTTGACCTCGTCGGACCGCTAGCTCCCTCTGAAGGATACAGGTACCTTCTGACCTGCTTGGACAGATATTCCCGATGGCCGGAAGCCATACCCATTTCGGACATATCTGCCGAGACTGTTGCATCCGCTTTCTTCAGTAACTGGATTGCCCGGTTCGGAGTACCTGATGTCATAACCAGCGACCAAGGTACACAGTTCATGTCGAAACTTTTCTCTGTGATGTCTTCCACGTTTGGATGTCGACAGACCCGCACAACTCCATATCACCCGTGTGCTAATGGGATAGTGGAGCGTCTCCACCGCACTTTGAAGCAAGGTTTGATGAGCCATAACCACCTTCGTTGGACCGAGACCTTACCTGTCGTACTTCTAGGCATCAGATCTGCCTTCAAGGAAGACTTGAGTTCCACCTGTGCAGAGATGGTCTACGGATCTCCGCTGAGGTTGCCAAGACAATTCTTCACGTCAGAGTTACCTGCAACTGAGCCTTCAGCATTCCTCCGTACACTGCGAGAGACCATGAAGCGACTGTCGCCGGTTCAGACCTCATCTCACAGTAAGAGAACCTGTTTCGTTCATCCAGCACTGGACAACTGCAGCCACGTGTTTGTGCGACATGATGGTGTAAAACCACCACTCGTTGCACCCTACGACGGCCCGTATCCTGTGCTTTCCAGACAAGAGAAGCATTTTACAGTGCAGTTTCCCAGTCGTAAGGTCGTTATCAGCATCGATCGTCTCAAACCCGCCTTTCTCGAAGCAGAGGATCAGGAAGGAGAAAGTAGCACAGCAGTGTCACCCACTGATACTGCGTCGACGGACTTGCCTCCTGTGACTACTCGTTCTGGAAGAAGAGTGAAGTTCACTTCGCGGTATCAAGCGTCATGATGTCGTACAGCGTGACCTCTGTACTGGAAGGGGGATAGTGTGGCGACCTCGCCATCGTGTTCGATTCCCGGCTTTCGTAGGCTCTTTAGCCTTTCGCAAAGAACTGGTGACGTTTCTAGCTAGCTACTCCAACTTTGACTGATCGGCGCTTCAAGAGGTATAAAAGGTCTGACGGTTCAAAAGCTCTCGCTCAGCCCTTCCCTTCTGACTTTTCCTGCCTTCACGGAGCGTGTGCCGGCCACTGTCCAGCCACCATTATGTTCAAGCAGCCAGGCTTATGTTAATCTTTAATATTTACTTGTTAATCTAAATTTATTTGTTGTTCTAATTGTTAGTTGTTATTAAAGTTAAGTTATTTCTAAAGATGCTTCTTTCTTGGATTTTGGAGTCATACCTTCTTTAAAGGTGATTTAAATTAAGGCAACAGGCCGCCTTAAACTGCCTTAACTACAAACTTCTCAGCATTAATAAACTCTGATGTTACAATAGGACCACTCAATTTACAATCACTCTTAACATTATTTATAAATCTGAACATATAACTAACAACACGAATCAACTTTATATAGTTACTATTGTACTTAAAGAGATCATTAATTAGGGAATTGCTTGTTACACTTAAACAATTTACTTTTTTAATTTCCATGCCCAGGTCAAAATTTATGCTGGAAATCGTTTGCTGGACAAGCATTGCATGCCAGATTCATGCTAGAAAACTAGCAAAAAACCAGCATAAATGTTTGCTTGTTCCAGCATAAGTCACCAGCAACCCAAGTGTTGTTATGGCCCACTTTTTATGCTCGCCAGCAAACAAAAATCCAGCATGCGTTGCTAGAAAATGTTGCTGGCCTAGCAAAGATTACGACCACCACTTGCTGGAATTTTGTGCTATTCTAGCATACAAAATCCAGCATGCATTGCTAGAACATGTAGCTGGCCTAGCAACACTTACGAGCACCACTTGCTGGAATTTAATGCTATCCTAGCATACAAAATCCAGCATGCGTTGCTAGAACATCTTGCTTGCCTAGCATCAATTACAACCACCACTTGCTGGAAATTTGTGCTATTCCAGCTTACAAAATCCAGCATGCGTTGCTAGAAAATGTTGCTTGCCCAGCAACAATTACGATCAACACTTGCTGGAAATTCATGCTATTCTAGCATACAAAATCCAGCATGTGTTGCTGGCCTAGCAACAGTCAAAACCATCACTTTTGAAAGGTAAATATTGAGGAGGAAATATTCTAAAATGAATCTCCTTCCTCAATATCTATTTTTTTGGCTTAAAAAATTTCATTCCTCCACATAAACACAACATCCTAAATTTTAATACATATAAACTTTCAGAGCAATCAAAACTTTTCTGAAATTTTCAAAGGGAACAATTTCAAAAGAATTTACTTTTCGAAACTATTCAAGATGTTCAAAAATCCCTACATAAAAGTAGACATGTTAGGTTTATGTCGAGAAAAGAAATCAGGCCAAAAAAAGTAAATATAAAGTAAGATGCATTTTAAAGTTAGTTTAAAAATGGACATTTGCTACCCTAGCACACAAAATTCAGCTAGTGTTTCTAGAAAATATTTGCTCTACTTGCATTTATTTTTTACAGCCTATAACATTGCTTTTCTAAATTAAGTTGTACATAATTTATCATAATTTTTACCTGCAGCTGTTCTTATTTTTTTACTATTTTAGTATTTTTATGCAGACATTTGTATATAACTTAAAATAGTAATTTATAAAATTAAATTTATTTTCTCATGTAAAAAAAGAATAAATTTTAACATTTCAAAATATTTATTTAGAGCTTCAGCATTCAACAAAAATCTAGAACAATTTTTTCTTCTTAGGCAAGTCCTTTCTTCTTTAATCAGACATTTTCTCATTTGATCTGAAATAGAAATAGAACATGAAATAACAAAAAATTACTATAAATAATTAATGAAAACACATATTAAAAGTCCCAACCCAACCTAGTGTAACCTATCTTACAAATTACTTGTACATACAATATGATGTAATACACACTTTTCAATTATACCAAGTTTTTATGAGCTTTTTCTTTGGGGGGGCATTTAACAATGTCCAAAGATTACATTTTCAGTTATCATTTGAGCACTTTTATGATTTTTTTCTTAAAATTTAAGAGTTTTTTTGCACTTAAAAAATTTTAACGAATATTTAGTGCAGATTAAGTTTTTGATGAGGGAAAAAACTTCAAGTACTCCAAGGGGGAAAACTCGTAATGAATATATTGGACATTATTAAAATCAATTCAAATAAATTAAAAGAAACTTATTTTTGTTCACTTTTTAAGGAAAGTGAGCTAGTTAGCAACTCAATACCCATCTCTTGAAATGGGTGGATATCATGGTAAATAGGTAAAAGATGTTTTATAAGAATTTTCCTTTCTATCTTTTTTCTGCTTTGTTCTAACCATGCTTTTCAAATCACAAACTATAAAGCTAGCTATTAGTTTTCAACAGTTAGCTCTACTTAGTTTAAAATTTTACATTAATACTATTGTTGGAAACGCCACCTCCGCGTTGGGAAATGATGTGAACTGATCACCTCGAACTGTCATTCCGATTCCGAGGCTGTGTGTAACTGGCCACACCGCGAAATGTGGATCGTAAAAAATACCCATTACTTGATCTAAGTTGTTTTGTGATTGAATAAACCTGTCTGTTGTCCAAGAAGGAGTAGTTTTTGATGTGCCATCTCAAAACAACTATTAAACAAGATATCGATATCTTTCAACTGAACTTAAAAGGCATGGTTTGTTGTTAGGTTAATTATTATCTAGGTTTTATTTTGAAAGGACTTTTAAATAAATACATAAAAACCTGACTAATATTAAAGAATATAAAGTAAAACCATTTTTTTAATGAATCCAAATTCAATCATATAAGGGGACATCCATAAATAAATTACGTGTGAGGTGTTTTTTCCAAAATCTGGACCCCCCTCCCCCTTGGTGAAATTTTGCTGAACCCCCCCTCCCCCCACATGAGATTTACCTACAACCTTTAAAAATAATTTTCTATCCTATTCGTTTGCATTTTGTGCTTCACAGCACCTAAAACTTTCTTTTCCATTATTAATGATGTGGGGGAAAAGGACATTATTCCGCCTAAAAATCATCACAGTATCTTATTTGTGGGTATTATTCCTTTCTCATACTTAAAAAAATCATTTAATTTCTAACTTAAAAAGTTGACATGAGATTTTTATCGACCCCCCTCCCCCCTTGGTGAGATTTTTCCAAACCCCTCCCTCCCCTTTTTGACCTCACGGAATTTATGGATGTCCCCTAAGTTAAAATTGGGGAAATTCTAAAAGCTTTGAATACTAATAAATTTAATACCAAAAATAATTGATTATATTAAAACAAATTATAATACTATATTTAAAGTGCGTTCAAAATCAAGAAAAGGAATTAGAAAGGTTTTTGATCTATTCAAAAATACTCCAACTTTTTGTGTTCAACATTTGTAATTGAAATTGGGAAACAAAACTTTTTTGGACTTAACTGGATTGATGCCACGATAGAACTCAAGGCAAAATTTCTACTTTAAAAACTTTTGATTTTATTTTCCCACAAAGAAATTTTACTTTTCATCCTCCAAAGCCAGCAAATTTTAAACTCAAAGGGTTCAAATAGGCCTACTGGTCTGAAAATCCAGGCAAAAGATGGTACTATTACAACAACTTATTGATATTTCTTCAGATTTTTAAATTGAATTGAACATAGAGAAATATTAGTTGTTCTAATGGACCCCATGTACAAATAAGACCCTCTCTCCCCATACAAACATTGAGGACAAAAGTAACTTACTTTACTTTATCCAACACTCTTCCAAGTTCTTCTGGTCATGCGACACCTCCCCATCAAGATTCTTAGAGCAATTCTTTTTATCCACCATCCTGGACTACTGGCAAGCAACTTCATCAGCAGACTAATTTGGTTGAGGTGGCCTGCAGGTAGAACACAAAAGTTAATTAAATGGTTATGAATATTATTTAGACGGGGCTGCTAAAATTTAAAAATTCATTTTGCTGTAGGTAATACATCTGGGTTTTGTAAATCCTTCTGGGGAGGCATCATAAATTCCTGGGCCATCCATCCTTATATTCTCTTACTGATGCTTGTTTGTTTGAGTGATAGCTTTATCAATACTTTTTGTTAAACAAGTACAATGATTTTTAAAATTAGCATTGCTGTGATGTGAAATGGTTTTAACAACGATAAATAGTTTTGCTCAAATTTATTTAAGAAAGTAACATACTCAAATTTATTACATGTATATAAAAATAAGGGTCATTCCACAGTATTTATGTTATGTACGGGACAAATATCAGCAAAATTTTGATATTTGTACTACTGTGTTTTCCATATCAACATATAAATAAGAAAGTTTGCAATTATTTATAATTTTATACATACCACTTCAGCTTAATTCTTGTAAAATATTTTATTTGTTTTAATAGACAATAGTTTTTTCCCTAAAAATCAATTTAAGCTTTGGTACATACGAGACTTCACAAAAAGATGTTTTAAAAGTTCCTCCAGTAATTCCTATTTTGCTTGCTTTGAATTTTTTTTTTAGTAAAAGCACAAATAAATATTTGTTAATTTACCTTACAGTTATTTTTTAAAGTAGTGTCATTTAATTAATGAAGGCTAATTATTACTGTTAAGTACGGGACAAGGCTGTTTGTTATGTACAGGACATTATGAACTAAAATTTATTTAATAGTTTATTTTAGTAATTAAATAACTTTATTAACATTCAAACATCTGTTTAATTACTAATTTATGATATTTTTATTATTTTAATTGTCATTATGTTAATTATACTAGACAGCCACGTTAGTTGACCCTACGTCACTAACAAAGTAGTTTCCATCGCGGTGTCTGAATTTTGAGTGAAACAAAGAACATCAATTTTAAAATATGATTATTTCGTTAAACCCATGTATAAATAGTGTCTTTTTTCCCGATTTGCAAACCAAAAGTCCTAGCAACCGTGTTTACCAACTTTCTCCTTCAGCGTAGTGAGGTACTAGGTTCAGGAAACGTTGCTGTCGAGTATAGGATTTTCCATACATGGCTCTATTTTTAAATAGGTAAAGATTCAAAAACTAAAACTGTTTTATCCAAGTCCCTGAACATCAATTATTGGTTAGGGAAATGGAAATATTGAATTTTGGGTAACAAAAGGTGTATTTTTTAAAAATACAGCATTGGTAGAAGTATAAAAATTTTTACATTTTGAAAATTATTATGTAGCCTTTGCATACCAGAAAATAGCTATCTACCTTTAATATGAGGGTTAAATGTCAAAAACAATTCTTGGAGAAACCCAGAAACACCCTATATTTTACATACACCTAAGATAAATGTTACTTACTTTTTACTCCACTGTCTGGCCCTTTATCTATTTGATGGTGCACAGAGAGGGTACACATCTTCAACAACCACCCCGATGCAGGAAGTGGGCCTGCAGGTAGAAGACAAAAGTTAATTCAGTGGTTACAAATATTATCATTTAGACTAGGGGTACTAAATTTAAAAAACAAATTTCACATTGGTGATGAATCAGTTTTTTAAATCCCTACGGGGAAGAGTCAAATTTCTGGGCCATCCACCTCATAATCTTACAGGTTACTCGTTGTGATCCAAAATGGCAAAAAAGATTTGTTCAAATTTAATTAAGAGGGTAGCGGTAGTATATTTAAATTAAATGCATATAAAAATAAAGGTTCTTGCGTATTATCCCGTCGACTGTACCGCTGAATCCGAAAACGGTATACAACCTATTGACTTTTCTATGGCCTGCCGGTGAATTTAACAGTTACGAAATAATGCGATTCAACGGGATAATACGCAAGTACCAAAAAAAATGTAACTGAAAATAAGAATCAAAAAGTAGGTAACAACCTCACAATTATCACTGGCCAATCAGATGAACCTAATGAGAATGTACCACGTCTACCTGGTGAATCGGTGAACTGACGCTTTTTATCCCACTGATGATGTCGGGCAGTTTCCGACAAAACGTTTGGTTTTTAATCTCTAGAACTCGGCCTACAAGCCCGAAAGCATGAATTTTACAAATAATAGAACTGGCTGTGAAAGTCTACATGATTACTATCTCACTATTAAATCGAAAATTTCTTTATATTAATAGTTAAGAAAAAATTTTCAATGTAACAATTCACTCATTTAATGAAGTAGCATTTTATTTTGTCAACCAAAGATAAACATATGATGACTTTTTAATTTCTTTGGATATCTAGTTCAAGGATGGCAAGTAATTTAACGAGGGGACTAAATAATTTTGAAAATTCTTGCTGAAGTCCAGAGAAAAAAATAGGTATTATTACTTTTAAATTCTCATTTTCATATACACATTTTTACATGGTTTCAATTTAAGTAGTAATACTATCTTCTTAATTATATTTTTTAAACAGTTAGTTGCCATAAAATCATACTATTTTGCAGAAACACTATTTTCAAAAATCTAATTACTTATAAAATATTGAAAAAGAATTTATGAGGCCCCATCGCTCAAAGGAATGGATGTCGTGAACAAGAGAATGTTGAGAGATGGCCCGGGAATTTGGGATTCCTCCCTGGATGGATTTAAAAACCTTAAGATTTATTCAATTTTTTCTATTGAGAGATAAATGCTAAAAAAACAATATACAGAAATATCAGAATTATATAGTAATTAAAATGTTTTTAAAAAATATATTCCATTTTTTCACCTCCCCTGCTACGGGTTAACTACAAAGAAATAAACTTTCCTCACAGAGAAATCTTCAGAAAGTTCACCTCTAAAAGAGGTTCAAACTAATTGCCAGTGTCCATGAATACAAATTTATGATTTTCAAAATGCTTTGGCGGTCACGGAAATAACCTCACCCATTATGGATGCAGTCCGCAGTCCAAACCTTTTTCTTAAGTTCATACCTTTTGAAAACTGGTTTGTCGCTCAAGTCGTATTTTGATCAAAATTATTTTCCACAACCTTTATAAAGAATTCTTTTATACAATTTTACTGTAAAACCCTTTTAAAAACACACAAAAATTAACGGTTCTTACGTATTATCCCATTGACCGTACCGCTGAATCCAAAAATGGTAAACAACCCATCGACTTTTCTATGGATATGCAGCTGAATTTGACAGTCAAAGAACGGTCAATGGGACAATAGGTAAGTCCAGGCTCGGACTGGCCATGCGGGCATTTGGGCAAATGCCCGATGGGCCGCTACTAATCGAGGGGCGTTTGTGGGCCGCCTGCAACCAAAATATCTTACAGTGGTATGAATGAAAAAGATCCTGTAAAAATGAATCCGCACTCCGCAGGAATTTCCAACTAGGGGCCCACGAATTCTTTTTGTGCTGACACCAAACCATTAATTTACCAGCAATTAAATTCATTAATGATGGCATAAATTACTGAATTCAAAAATATATTATACAGTGGCGAATCCAGGATTTTCGTCTGGGGGGGGCTGAGTTTCAAATGTCTTATTTGTCCAAATATTATGTAAACAACTAGGGGGAGGGGGTTTACTCTTTGCTTATTTTTCCTGACAAGGAGGAGGGGGTATGAGTGATGCTTATGTAAGATGTTAAAAACTTTACCATTTCGAAAATCTCGTATTTCTTGCATAAGTAATCTCAGAATTCATAAAATTCATTTACTTGAAATTTTTTAACTTAAGCAAAAAAAGAAGAAAGGCTAGAGATGGGGTGTCAAAAAGGACCAAAAACTTGCTTAAGTAATATTTGAAAGGCTCCTTATATGGTACTAAAACATATTTTAAAAAAGCTGTGATCTTAAAGACTTAATAAATAAGGGGTTCCATTCCGTAAACGTTCCCGCTAAATACCTCGATGCTCTTTTGAACGCCATATATTCAAATACCGACAAATTTTTATGATTTTTATTGATAAACTGAACACATTGATCTAAAGAAACATTTTTAATCTATGAGTTAGTAATTAATTAGCAATATTTTTACTTTTTAGTGTCCAAAAGAGCATGGTGGTATTTGACGAACCACATAAGGTACAAATTTCTAAACTGAAAATTTAATTTAAAATTTTTCCACTATACTTTATTCAAGTTTTAATTATAATTACAGATAATTTGCAATCGTCGGCTCTTTTGGCTTAATTTATCCAGCACTTCATTAATATTAATGTCAACATCATAGTAAATGTTCATAAGGGCTAGGGCAGTGAGCCTGTTTTCACCTGTAGAGTTTCTTAGATAGGTTTTTAACCTCTTCAGTGAACTAAAACTCCTCTCTGCAGAAGCTGTTGTTACTGGGATCACAGCTAGTATATTTAAGAGTTCATAAATGTTGGGAAACATTTCCTTTTCACATATTCTCAGTAAATCTATTATTGAAGAAGATTTGGCTTCTGATTGGTTATTAATAAATTTTTTCCAAAGGGAAAATTCGCCATGTACTTGCTCAATATTGAAATAAGTTCCTTTTTCAAGAAGATCTTCCTCGTAAAATTAGACCAGCTCATTAAATTCTTGATAATTTTCTTTGCCTCGGGATAAACAGAAAAAAGAAGATAAAATGTTCTTCTGCGATAAGAATCTTTTATTTAGTTCTGCTATCATCGAATCCAGAAAAGGGTTGAAGATTGTTATCCTAAAATAGCTTTTAGGATCAGTCACATCCACGTTAGAACGATTTGTTTGCCTTTTGCTTATTCTAGGTATAGCAACTGGTGACCCGTGAAGACATCTTGATAGGATGCAAGAATCTCGGACCTTAAGTCTCCCTTTACTTCACAAACTCTATGAATCAGGTTAAGTCTTTGACAAGCGTCTAAGCCAAGGATGGGTTTAGAATTTGTATTCACAATAAAAAAATCTAGGTTTACATCAACAAATCCCTCATAGGAACACTTTAAAGTAGCTACACCCAGTGGTTTTATTTTAAAGTTACCGTATGTCACTAAAACGACATTTGTACTGTTCATCTTAATTTTAGATGTTAAATTAGAGACAGAATTCACAGGAAGAATATTAGCGTTTGCTCCAGTGTCTAATTTAAATAACACCTGAATCCCAGCCTCGTCCACAAAAACAGTAATAATTTTAGACCATTCATTGCAACTCACCACAGAATCCAGAGCATCAATATACAAGGGCACTTCCCCGGAGGTGTCAACATCAGCAATCCCGCCTGAAGCCGCAATCTCCCTGACATCAATCGCTCGCGCCGCCATGTGTCGCTCCGCTGGGCAGACTGATGAAAAATGTCCAACGCCGTTACAGCGAAAGCAGGATCGTCCATGGGCAGGGCATCTTCCTCGCAGATGACGACGTCCGCAAAATCTACAACGGTTTGAGTCCGATGATGGTCTTTCGTTGTGTCGAACACGAGACACGCTGTTGACAGAGGCACCAGTCAAAGTGGTCATGTTCGTTATCTGGCGCCTACTTATCTCGGCCGTCCGAATGAGATTTATTGCTTTAGAGAGAGATAAATCCGGTTCCCTTAGCAAGCGCTCCTGCATGGCAGAGTCATGGATCCCGAATACAATTCGGTCTCTAATTAGACTATCCCTTTGATCCTGAAACTCACACGTTGACGCCAGATTTTTCAGTTCGGTGACAAAACCATCAATTAATTGGCCATCTTTTTGGCAGCAACGAAAGAACATATATCTTTCATAAACGACATTTTTCTTAGGAGAGCAGTATTCAGAAAATCTTGCCAAAACGTCATCTAATTTAATTCCTACTGGAGTCGTAGCACTGGTTCCACCAGCAGACTCAGTTTTCACTTGATCAAACGCAAACGAATTGTAAATTGACACACCCTCCTGTCCGATACAGTTCAGAAATATTGCTACCTTTGTCGCTTCAGGCTTAGCATTCTTCTCTGCAGCTAGCAAATAATTTTCAAAGTTTTGCCGCCAGCGGGACCACGCATCAGCCAAGTTTGGCATTGAAAAGACCAGAAACGTCGGTGGACGAAAAAAATCCATTCCGAGATGAGGGTTCGAGGCCACGTTAAAATTTAAACTTTTAAAAACCAGGGGATCAACCCCATCTGACACCATGTCAAGTAAGTCTAGTCATTATGATAAAATAGCCTCTTTATTCTTCTGCGACAACACATATACACTGCTCACAACAATTAAAGGATATTGGTGGTTTTGGTTCATATTGGCAAGCAAATAAAAAGTTTGCAGTGGTTCAAGCATTTTTCATAAACTTTGGGCCATTTCAAAGCTAAATCCATGCAGTTATCAAAATAAAAATTTTATTTTTACTTTTTTTTATCAAAATTGGAAAATGCACATTTTGCAATGTTAATGCACGTTAAGCAAAAAAACTGAAAAATCTATCAATACTTAATTGAAACCCCATTTCGCTTGGGGTATGCTTTCTCCTGACTTAAAACAACGTTGTGGGACTGTTTGCCACCAGGTTTGTTTGTTTATTTTTGAGGGGCTGGGGTGTTTTCTCCATTTTCCCCTTTTAGAGCATTTTTCAGCACCTGAGCTGTTTGGGAGATATTGGATGGTCAGAAATTGGTTTCTCAAGCATGTCCTAGACTTGTTCTATTGGATTCATGTCGAGAGAACGTGCTGGTCGATCCCTTTCTAGCGATTTCTTCATCCTGAAGAAAATCATTAACTAAGGTAGCACAATGTTTTCTGCAATTACCATCCCTGAAAGTTAAATTATCACCGATTTCTCCTGCATGAGGGGCAACCAGATGTGTAAGGATATTGACCTTATTATCCTGAACCACCAGAAACGGCCCCTTTACCGGTGGGGGGTCTTTATTCCATAGATAGAGATGGTGCTCTATTTCATCACTCCGCATCTTCAAATCTGACTTTTTCGTGTACAAAAAAGGAGTTATTTTGTGTTCCTTGTACCCACCAGACAAAAATCAGAAGTTATCAGGATGAACTGAGGGTCAGATTTGAAGATGTGGAGTGATGAAATAGAGCACCATCTCTATCTATGGAATAAATACCCCCCACCGGTAAAGGGGCCGTTTCTGGTGGTTCAGGATAATAAGGTCAATATCCTTACACATCTGGTTGCCCCTCATGCAGGAGAAATCGGTGATAATTTAACTTTCAGGGATTGTAATTGCACAAAACATTGTGCTACCTTAGTTAATGATTTTCTTCAGGATGAAGAAATCGCTAGAAAGGGATCGACCAGCACGTTCTCTCGACATGAATCCAATAGAACAAGTCTAGGACATGCTTGAGAAACCAATTTCTGACCATCCAATATCTCCCAAACAGCTCAGGTGCTGAAAAATGCTCTAAAAGGGGAAAATGGAGAAAACACCCCAGCCCCTCAAAAATAAACAAACAAACCTGGTGGCAAACAGTCCCACAACGTTGTTTTAAGTCAGGAGAAAGCATACCCCAAGCGAAATGGGGTTTCAATTAAGTATTGTTAGATTTTTCAGTTTTTTTGCTTAACGTGCATTAACATTGCAAAATGTGCATTTTCCAATTTTGATAAAAAAAAAGTAAAAATAAAATTTTTATTTTGATAACTGCATGGATTTAGCTTTGAAATGGCCCAAAGTTTATGAAAAATGCTTGAACCACGGCAAATTTTTTATTTGCTTGTCAATATGTACCAAAACCACCAATATCCTTTAATTGTTGTGAGCAGTGTATACAAATACAACACAGGCACAGTTACAGTGACATTCAAAATCAAAATACTAAATAACACAGATGCAACATATCTGACACGTACTCCTGCAACACTTTTACTTTTAATTTCTCATAATCCCCAAGTTCCTCTTCTGATACATATACCAAAATATTAGATGCTTTCTCACCCAATAAATTAAGTAAAATTTCTGCTCTATGACTCAGAGGAACATTTTTTGTTTTGAATGCCCTTTCCAGCGAATCAAAAAAGGAACTCCATCCCTCTGGCTGACTTGGAACTCTAATTGTCAGTGTACGCACACTTTTAATTCAGCTTTCTAAAGATTCAGGTTTCTCAATCTCTTCAATTTTAGCCCCATCCTCCTGAACCTGAACGGGTTCCCTTTGCTGTTTAGAATCTTTCCAAATCTTATCTGTTTAGAAATCGTTTCCAATTTAATTTTCTCTAATTCAATCTCACAATTTACTTTATTCCGTTCTACCTCTGCTGATAGAGCTTTTTCCCTTAACTCTTCCAAAACAAAAGAAACAACATTATCAAACGATTCCCTATCTTTCTTATAGACTTCAGAATTCTCGATAGCTTTCTTTAAAGTCACAACCGTCATTTTTCCATAGACTCTAAGCTCTAGTTCCTCTACTATGGCGATTAATTCCGGCCTCTTTAATTTGTCTAGCGACGCCATTACAAACAAAATAAATCTACCAAGAAAAAAACTCACTAAACCAAATACTCTAGCACTACAAAAAAAACTCACTCCATTAAACCCAAAAGGTACCCAAGAATACTATAAAAACTAACTCCATAAAACGTTTTGACAACTGCAGCACATTTTACTAGGATGGAACACAACACATACCTCTTCTAGCAAAACGACACCGATGGATGCACATATTTTTCCATCTTTTTTCATCCACTTCCATAGGTCGCATATTCACTGCGGCTCGGGCTGGACCACATGTTTAGGTCCAGAGAAATACTCTTGATGATTTAATTTTACTCATTAATAAAAACTCCTTTAATTTGAATCATCTTTTTATTTCAACATTTTGCGTCCGTTCCGTCGAAGCTCATCTCGAAGAGTGTTACAAATCTTGGCTTGTTGCCAGTACGAAAAAGCATAACATAAACACAGTTCAAATACCAGACTAACCCGAGAGAGGGGCCAGCACGGAGGAAAAGCGCCATCTGGCTCGCTTTTGCGAACTAGAGGATAAAGGGCATGAACACTGGGATGATGAATTTTACTACGATAATGATGGCTTTGCCTGAGCCCCCATGTGGGAGGACACAGTGAAGAAAGCCGGTAGATTACAACTCTTTTATTAGAGCAAACAAGCAGTCTCACTGCTTCGCGTCTTCCCTTCATTCTAACGCGCACTTGCTTCTTCCTCTTTTTCACCGTGCATAGAGCGGCGGCGCTGGCTCGCTAGGGGTGGATAGGTAGCGCCCTTTGGTATGCGACATTTGTTGGAAATAACGCTTTCAGCACGAAGCTCTGAATAAGCAGCGGATTGAAAAGGATTGAAGTGAGCAGGCGGACCGACTGAAGAAGTAAGATCGGCTGCTGCAAACGAAGCCGGAGACGTTTTGAAGAAGGATCCTTTCTAGGGTGGTCACAAGTAACATGGGGAAAATTTTTGTCGACTTTCTTTAGGTCTCACCCCCCTAAAATGTGCCAATAGGCTAAAAAATGAGATTGGCCAAGTTTCAGCTCAATCCGATAATAATAACCCGTGCCTCATCGAGGTCAAAGTTCAGAAAAACAGCGATTTTTAACAAACCCGGGCGAAGCCCGGGTTTCAGTTTGTTTATAAATATCAGCTGGTGCGTTACAGATAGGCTTCGCCAGTCCATTTTTAAAGAAAATTATTCTCGTGTGTTACAGAGGGGCTTCGCCAGTCCATTAAAAAAACTATTCTGGTGTGTTACAGATGGGCTTCGCCAGTCCAAATGGGGAAATAGTTAAATAAAGGATCTATTTTAATGTTTATGTTACAACAATGGATTTTAAACTTCATCAATCGATTTCAATCTGCAACAATCGAGAATATGCCTGCAACAATCAAAGTTACATCCTCTCTACAACAATGTGGTTTTGCCCTGAAGTTAGGCCTAAAATATGGGTTTTTAACCATAAAATTGACCAAATAAGTTATTAAGACGCTTCGATTTCAAATTATTTTTATTCAGAAACCTTCCTTGGAGCGAGTAGATCAACGTGGTATAGTTTAATAGTTAATGTAGGTTCGAAAAGTTTAAAACTATAAAGGACATACATACATACAAACATACAGACAGACAGACATTGATTTTTATATATATACACTAGCGGAAATAAAAATCCCAACACCGAGAAGGAAAGGAGATATCAAAGTCAAATTTGTTTATATGATTGCACATAGTATTAATGTGAATTGATTAAAAAATCAGCCTTCCTGGATATTAGGGGGCCGAGAAAATCGGTGAGGAGTGTTGTCTCCATAGGTGTCCATTACCGCCGTCACACGTCATCGTAATGAGTGACAAGGGATCTAAATGACTTTTGAGGGATTGGAGGACCATGTTGCCTCCTCAGGTAGTCCGAATTCATATAGTGCACCAGCGGACATTGCATACCGGGCTAGGTGATTTCTCCTCATTGACCGGACTTGTTTTGTGGGTATTGGTTCTAAAGAACGGGAAAGACGGGGTAAAAATGCAACCTAGGGGGTTAAGAAGAAAGCTTGGACATTGCATACAACATGTGGTCGTGCATGTGTCTCTTGAAATTTGTCCCCAGGACAGGTCTGAAGGTAAGGACGGTCTACCGGCTGCAAAATCTCAATGATGCAGCTCTGGTTGGAAAAAGTACTGGTGAACCATACTCAGGAGTTGCAGAAATTGAATCCAATGCATCCCCACTCCGTTACTCTGCATCACCACCCCGTGGAACGATTAGAAAATCATCAGCTGAGTGCGCTCTCTCCATTATGTCTTCAAACTCATACCCAACCGTCGTGGTGCTCCAAACCGAATCAGGATTCTCTCATAAACACAATGTCATGAAATTGGAATTTTCATTTCCTAATTTCGTGCAGTATTGTTAACAGAAATGCCCATTTTCAGCCCCTTGTTTAAAGACAAACATGAAAGAAGCTATGCGGACCGAACGGACAATCCGAAGTACTGCAAACGACATCCATCCCACTGCCGCTTGCCCTCAGTATGATCTACCGGTACTTTGGCCAACCAGAGCTGCTTCATTGAGGTTTTTTAGCCGGTTGTCCATCCTTACCTTCAGACCTGTCCTGGGGATAAATTTCAAGAGAAAAATGCACAAACACATGTTTTATGCAATGTCCAAGCTTTCTTCTTAACCCCCTATGTTGCATTTTTACCCTGGCCTATCCGTTCGTAAG
Organism: Tetragnatha versicolor; assembly: GCA_024610705.1. Taxonomy (NCBI): domain Eukaryota; kingdom Metazoa; phylum Arthropoda; class Arachnida; order Araneae; family Tetragnathidae; genus Tetragnatha; species Tetragnatha versicolor. The sequence continues at coordinate 24,292,995 of JANDEH010000013.1, read as the reverse complement.
AACCAACGCTCACAAAACATGTCCGGAGAAAGAGGAGAAACCACCTAGCCCGGTATGCAGCGTCCGCTGGTGCACCATATGAATTTGGACTACCTGAGGAGGCAACATGGTCCTCCAATCCCTCAAAAGTCATTTAGATCCCCTGTCACTCAAAACCATGACGTGTGACGGAGGTAATGGACACCTATGGAGACAACACTCCTCCCTGTTTTTCTCGGCCCCCTTATATCCAGGAAGGCAGATTTTTTAAGCAATTCACATTGGTACTATGTGCAATCATAGAAATAAATTTGACTTTGATATCTCCTTTCCTTCTTGGTGTTGGGATTTTTATTTCCGCTAGTGTAGATAACTAGCGCTGACGCGCTAGACCCGGCTTTGCCCGGGCACAGCAGCGCTAACGCGCAAGACCCGGGCTTCGCCCGGGTTTCAGTTTGTTTATAAATATCAGCTGGTGCGTTATAGATGGTTTTCGCCAGTCCATTTTTAAAGAAAATTATTCTCGTGTGTTACAGAGGGGCTTCGCCAGTCCATTAAAAAAACTATTCTGGTGTGTTACAGATGGGCTTCGCCAGTCCAAATGGGGAAATAGTTAAATAAAGGATCTATTTTAATGTTTATGTTACAACAATGGATTTTAAACTTCATCAATCGATTTCAATCTGCAACAATCGAGAATATGCCTGCAACAATCAAAGTTACATCCTCTCTACAACAATGTGGTTTTGCCCTGAAGTTAGGCCTAAAATATGGGTTTTTAACCATAAAATTGACCAAATAAGTTATTAAGACGCTTCGATTTCAAATTATTTTTATTCAGAAACCTTCCTTGGAGCGAGTAGATCAACGTGGTATAGTTTAATAGTTAATGTAGGTTCGAAAAGTTTAAAACTATAAAGGACATACATACATACAAACATACAGACAGACAGACATTGATTTTTATATATATAGATAGTACGGGAGCTGGCGTTAAAATAAAAAAATCATCTGCTCGTATACGATTTTAATGTGACAGGATAGTGTTAGTGGTGCTGATCACGGAATCGAGCGTCAGCTGGTCAGGTAGCGGTTGGTTGAGGGTGGGAAGGGGGTTAAAGTCGCAAAAAAAGTGAAAAATAAATTCATCTGCTCGTGGATGAAACTTGGTGGAGATGGTAGTTTAGGCCTTCCTGATTACAAAAGTGACCGTCAGCTGGTCACATGAACTTGCAAACAAAAAATTTATCTGACAATGCATGGAACTTGGTAGGGTTGTCAATCTCTGTTACATGAAGTAATAACGAGTTACTAGTCTTCAACTTACACAAGCAACTCATGAATAAATATCTGTTGTACTAGTAACTCGTTATTATTTCTGTAACAGAGATTGACTTCCTACCAAGTTTCTTGCTTTGTCAGATAAATTTTTTGTTTGCAAGTTCATGTGACCAGCTGACGGTCATTCCAACGCCACCCAGCCAGCTGACGGTCATTTTTGTAATCAGGAAGGTCTAAACTACCATCTCCACAAAGTTTCATCCACGGGCAGATGAATTTCTTTTTCTTTTTTTGTACCTTTGACCCCCTCCCCACGCTCAACCCACCACTACCTGACCAGCTGACGCTCGATTCCGTGATAAGCACCACTAACACTATCCTGTAAAATTAAAATCGTGTACGAGCAGATGAATTCTTGAAATTTAACGCCAGCTCCCGTACTATAAATTATGTTATGCATTTAAAAGTGAATTTTCTGGAACGATAGGCAACTGAAAACTGAAGTACATATTACAAATAAATTGATTTGTATATTTTTCCAAGATCATACTCCAATTCAGATACTATTTTAAAATTAAGTCAAACCCTCTACATCCCCTGTTTCAAACAATAAAGTACCCCAAATTCAAAAGTCATTTTTCTTCAAAACCTTCCTTTACCCCCACATTTGGCATTCGAATGCCGAATTTACTGTCGTTATTAAGCATTGAGAACCTGAACCCTTTGAAAAATAGCTTTAAAATTTCACCCTGGAAACCGAGAGATTTTGATTTCATTCTCGACTTTTGTGAATGGAGGAAATCCACCACATGCAATATCGTTTTTAACTCTCTTTTTAAGACACATAGACAAGTTTACTCCAACTATGCTGAAATATATACAGACGGCTCTAAAACTAACACCCATGTTGGGTGTGCAGCAATTTTTGACAACGGAGTTATATCCAGGAAACTTGACAATCGGTGTTCCGTGTTCACATCTGAGAGCTGGGCTATCCTCTTGGCAATGAATAAATTAAAATACTCTCTTAATAAAAATTTCATTTTATACTCCGATTCTCGAAGCTGTTTAGATGCCCTTCGGAACTATAACCAAAAGAGTCACCCTATCATATTACAAATAATTAACACCTATTCAGACTTAAAGGACAGGGGATTTTCAATTAAATTCTGCTGGATACCTGGACATACGGGCATTCCCGGCAACGACAAAGCAGACTTGGCTGCAAAAACAGCCACCCTACAAAGCAGCACTTTTATCCCATTCTGTGATATTTTAACATATATTAGAAACTCGATTAAATCAACCTGGCAATACTCATGGGAACTAGAATTTAGAAATAAACTGTATGATATCAAACCCCATGTAACTGGCTTTCCTGATACAAAACTCAATAGATTTTTAGATGTAAAATTGACAAGGCTCCGAATTGGACACACCTATTTTACACACAAGCACCTCTTTCATGGAGAACCTCCGCCTACATGCCCGTCTTGTCATGTTCTTTTATCAGTCAAACACATATTATCCGAGTGTCCCAGATTCCGACTAGTCAGGCGACTTAGACTAGGCGTAGAATATCCAACGCTATCCGATATTATAGGTGATGAGTACCACAAAAATATCTTCAATTTTCTACGTGATATAAACTTCATGAATCGTATATAATTTTAAAGTTTAGGATATAAGTGTCTTGTGTTTGGCGCGGAATGGCCAAATATGGCTCTTGCGCCATAAAACCCCACCAACCAACCAACCAACCAAGATCATACTTTCAGTTTAATTAGCTGGAAGCGAGTAACTTTGGTAGAAAAGCTTTTTTAAAAATTAGAGTGCAGAAGGGCGCTATTATTATAATTTTATAACACATATGAATAATCTGAAACATCATTTTTAACACCAAATGATATCTTTCTAGATGCTTTTATGAAAAAATTTGTGATTCAGCTATTTTATCACTTTAATGGGTATTAATGGGTTTTAGCAAAACCTCTCACAGTCGCGCTTCTTTCGCTTAGATTACACTGTTCTACACTGAAAAAATTTCCTTGATGAAAATAGTCATTTCTTATAAAATTTGGGTCGCTGAATACGAAAATCACCATTAAAATTCTCAATTGACTCAGGATTTTCGGGGAACAGCCCCTCCCCCTTTTCACGTTTTTTAACGACTTTATAACTTTGAACTCGATTTTCAGGGTCAAAAAGCATTGCTTTAATCTTCAAATTGCCCCCCAGGGGACAAGAAATGTTCAAATTAATAAAATATGATAAATTTATAACAAATGGATAGGTTTAAGGGGTAGTTAACCCCCTAAGAATGCAAAAAATTAGCTAAAAATTATAGATGTTTTTATACGCTATTCCCGTTTGAAGGGTCCTAACCCTTCCCCAAGGACCCAAATTTGATGGCAATATGCAGCAATGATTTTTGCTAAAAGCGGTTGAGGTGAGAGCGCCCCCAGAGCACCCACGGAAGGGTTCAATGCCGCACTTAGAGTTTAACTGTGCTGTACAAAAAAAAATTTGAATCCACTTACTGAATTTCAGCTGATTCTTCTGTAAAATGATCTGCTGAATTCAAATATGACACCCATTTTCCTCCATCACCCACAGTTTTTAAGGGGATGCCCCCTAAATGTTATCCACAGCCATGCATCTGTTAACATCTTGAAACATGGAATCCTCACTCCCGAAAACCGGTCAGTTTTTAAAGAACTGAAGAGTTTCTACTTAGGATACACCCAAAATATAATAAAAACATCATTTGTAATCTTTTCAAAATCATCGATATTAATTCCTGAACTCGCGAGCGCCTTCGCGATTCTGGAAGTCTTCCGAACTCTTCCGCGGGGACTTCTGGGAGGCTAACACCTCAACCGCTTTTAGTAAAAATTATTGCTGCATATTGTCATCAAATTTGGGTCCTTGGGGAAGGGTTAGGACCCTTCAAACGGGATTTGCGTAAAAATAAGAGGAAAAAATAGCGTATAGAAACCTCTATAATTTTTAGCTATTTTTTGTATTTTTAGGGGGGTAATTACCCCTTAACCCTTTCCATTTGTTATAAATTTATCATATTTTATTAATTTGAACATTTCTTGTTAACTGGGGAGCAATTTGAAGACTAAAATAATGCTTTTTGACCCTGAAAATCGAGTTTAAAGTTATAAGGTCGTCGAAAAACGTAAAAAGGGGGAGGGGCTGTTCCCCGAAAATTCTGAGTCAATTGAGAATTTTAATGGTGATTTTCGTATTCAGCGACCCAAAATCTATAAGATTGGTTGGTTGGTTGTATAGATTTTTATGGCACAAGAGCCAGATTAGGCCATTCTATGCCAAGCAAGACCAATAAAGCAAAGTTATAATTTAAAATTAAAAATCTAAGCGAGCAAAGCTCTTGTTGGACGCAATCTATGCATCAAAGATAAAATCTTAAAAAATCAAGTTAAAATCTGAACATTAAAATACGAAAATATGCAACATGCCAGGTTAAAAATCACACATGATGGACAAAACCAATGATGTGAATGAAATTAAGAACAAGTTTAAAATCAGAGTTGTAGCTTAAAACATCAGACAGAGTAAAATTAGTACGTTTAAAAATATTGAACCTTTGAATATTAAAACGAGGACATTCACAAATGATATGACGAATTGTATAAGCAACTTGACAGAGATTGCAAATGGGAGCCTGCTCCCCCATTAGCAGATGACGATGGGTGAAACGGGTATGACCAATTCGAAGCCGACTGATTAGAACTTCCTCCCGACGGTTCATTGAAGAAACCCGGTGAGGAGTAATCAGCGGCATGATCGAATGAAGCTTGTTCCCGAACTGGGTGTCCCAGCTGGCTTGCCATTCAGAACGAAGCTTCCACCGGAAAAATGCCTTCAGGTCAGAAAAGGGGACTGGAAATCGACTGCGATCGCCTGTCGCTGTTCGTGCCAGTACGTCAGCTTCTTCGTTACCAGCTATTCCGGCGTGGTCAGGGACCCAAAAGAAGCGTTCTGTCTTGTGGTTGGCGCTCTATGCCCTGATATGGGCCTTGTGCCATAAAAATCAAACCAACAACAACCAAAAGAAGCGTATGTGATACCCCCGTCTTGTCAAGTGGGACAATTCAATGAGGATGTCGATGAGGATGGGGTGATGAGGCGTTTCACACGAGGCTAATTCTTGTAATGCAGAGAGTGAGTCAGTGTAAATAGCAAACTTAAGGTGATTGGAACGTTGTAGACATTCCAATGCCATTCGTATGCCATGGAGCTCAGCTGTGTACGAGGAAGCATAAACTGGCAAGGCGTCGCTGACCGACGCTGGCTGGCAGGCTGCAGCCGCTCCCACATGACTGTCTGATTTGGACCCATCGGTAAAGATTGGAACAAAGTCCTCAAAGCATTCTCGATGTGCCAGGAACAAATCGCGATACACATTGTCCGGTGTACAGGACTTCGGATAGGAAGTTAGCGATAAGTCCACTTCAGCCGCAACCATCTGCCATGGAGGAAATGGCGCTATGGTGGACTGAGCGACACGTCCGATCGATATGTCCATCTCTCTGAGGAGATTTCTGACTCTGAAATGAAAGGGTGGGGTGTACGAACGGATGGAGCGATGGATGATGAGTCTTTGGAGGTTAAAATCAAATAAATACGAAAATGATGGGTAATGACGAAGAGATCTAATTTTAATGAAATGTGACAATGAAATGTATTTACGCCGAGAATCCAATGAGGGCTCATAAGCCTCAGCGTATAATGACGTTACAGGGGAAGTCCGGAATGCACCAAGGCATATTCGGAGACCCTGGTGATGGACTGTATTAAGAGACCGTAAGAGAGTAGTGCAGGCTGAACCATATACTATCGATCCATAATCAATTTTTGACCGAATTAGTGCACGATATAGACGTAGCAGTGACGTTTTATCGGCACCCCAGCGTGTATTTGACAACACTTTTAAGATGTTAAGGGCTTTAGTGCATCGGATTTTAAGGTCTTTAATGTGACTATGGAATCTGAGTTTTCGGTCAAAAATAACTCCTAGAAAACGAGTCTGTTCAACCACTTTAATGGGCTCACCATCTAGACTAAGATCTGGGTCCGGAAAAAGCCCACGCTTTCTGCTAAAAGGCACGCACACTGTTTTTTCAGAAGAGAATGTAAAACCGTTCTGTTTGGCCCATCTATTAACCTTGTTAATTGTTGTTTGGATTTGTCGCTCGGCAACAGGCAAGAATGGTGAAGAGTAAGAAATCTGGAGGTCATCCACATAAAGTGAACATTGAACTCCGTTACTAAGATTATTAGCGATACCATTGATTTTAATTATGAATAATAAAACACTAAGAACAGATCCTTGCGGTACTCCTTGTTCTTGGATAAAAGTAGATGAATGAAATGAATGAAGGCGAACCTGAAATGAACGATAGTTTAAAAAATTTCTAATAAAAATTGGCAAATTTCCTCTGAGATTCATGTTATGCAAGTCCTGGAGGATGCCATACCTCCAGTAGTACAGTCAAATTAGGCGAAAAAAGGGCCGGAGGTAGACATTTAGAAATACAAGCAGAAACCCCCTGGGATGTGTTTAGGGGGGTCTGAGGATGCCTCACCTGAAAATCCCAAAAAATCCGGTGACGGGTTTTCCGCCATTTCGAAAAAGAAGTCGGCCATATTGGATTTTTCCATAGTTCATAAAAACAGCTATAACAGGAGAACTAATTGGTTTAAAATGTTCGTAATTGTTTTAAAATGCGTAATTCAGTGCGTTCCTTAAGTTTCAGGCATCCATTGTTGGTTCTAAACCATAGATTTTTCAAAAATTAAGCTAGAATAGCAATTTTTTCGCAATTTTTTCGGTTGTAGTTCTTTCGTTTAATACTGTGTCGTAACTATTATAAATATCAAGACCGAAACAACTGGAACTTGTTTAGGAGGGTCTAAGGCTATACCATACTAAAATTCTTAGAAATCCCACCATTAGTTTTCCGCCATTTTGAAAAAAAGGATGGCCATACTGAATTTTCAATGTTTCTTATAAACTGCTATAACAAGCGAACTTATTGGAATAAAATGCTCAATTTTTTTATAAAATGCGTGTCTAAGAGTACGTTTTTGAAATATCCTGCAGTAAGTTAATATTCTTAAAGATTTAATTTTAAAATCTAGGAAAAATTAGTAATTTTTCTGTCTTTTTCTGTTGTAGTTTTTTTATAGTCCAGCCAAATTAGATATTCAATATAACAGGCTGAAAATTGGTGGAAATGTAGAGGATAGTGTCCTTCTTGATATCCTGAAATTTCTGAAAAATCCCTCCAGGGGAAAATCCGCCATTTTGGAAAAACCACCTCCATCTTGGATTGAGTTTTTAAGCAAAGCGACTGAACCAAGGGCCCGATTAAGTTCGTTTTTGTCCCAAATTGTTTAATATTGTGTATTTTAAGAGAAAACATCAAAATATTCGAAATGAAAAACTTAATTTAATAATAATTAATTTTTATTTAACTACTGCTTTGCTGTCTTAAAATGTAGGTAAGCATTCAAGATAACAAGCTGAAAATTGGTGAAAATAGAGAAGGCAGTGTCCTTATTAATATCCCGAAATTCCCAAAAAATCCCTCCAAGGGAAACCGCCATTTTGAAACAACCGCCGGCATCTTGGGTTGTACTTTTAAGCATAGTGACTGAACCAAGGGTTCAATTGAGTTCGTTTTTGTCCCAAATAGTTCAATAATACGTATTTTTAAGATAAAACCTGAAAAAGTTCGAAATAAAAAACTTAGTTTAATTATAATTAAATTTACTTAATTAATGATTTTCCTGGTGAAAATGTAGGTAAGAATTCAAAATAAGAAGCTGGAAATTGGTGGAAACGAAGAAGATAGTGTCCTGATCGATATTCCAAAATTCCCAAAAAATCCCACCAGGGAAAAATCCACCACTTTGAAAAAACCACCATCATCTTGGACTCTCAATTTAAGCATAGTGATAGTGGAGGTTTCTCTTTCCACAACAATGAAATTTCCCCAAAAAGGCATTATTGAAGCAGAAAAAAACTGCAATTTTAATGTCGAATATTTCAAAAACTATTCGTGCGATTTAAGTAAATTTAGGCGTAAAATGTAGTTTATTTATTCAAGAAAAACATGCATTTAAGTGCATGGTCAAAAACTTGACCGTTTGATTGCAATATCGTTTGAGAATAGTTTGTTTTCTTCAATTTGACCGTTTGTTCCATTCTTTTTGATTTAGTTGCAACTAAACGGTGATATTTTTGACCATGCACGTAATTGTATGTTTTTATTAAATAATTTATCTACATTTTAAGCCTAAATTTACTTAAATCGCACAAATAGTTTTTGAAATATTCGACTTTAAAATTGCAGTTTTTTTCAGCTTCAATAATGTCTTTTTGGGGAAATTTCATTGTTGTGGAAAGAGAAAACTCCACTATCACTATGCTTAAATTGAGAGTCCAAGATGACGGTGGTTTTTTCAAAGTGGTGGATTTTCCCCTGGAGGGATTTTTTGGGAATTTTGGAATATTGATCAGGACACTATCTTCTTCGTTTCCACCAATTTCCAGCTTCTTATTTTGAATTCTTAACTACATTTTCACCCGGCAAATCATTAATTAAGTAAATTTAATTATAATTAAATTAAGTTTTTATTTCGAACTTTTTCAGGTTTTATCTTAAAAATACGTATTATTGAACTATTTGGGACAAAAACGAACTCAATTGAACCCTTGGTTCAGTCACTATGCTTAAAAGTACAACCCAAAATGGCGGCGGTTGTTTCAAAATGGCGGTTTCCCTTGGAGGGATTTTTTGGGAATTTCGGGATATTAATAAGGACACTGCCTTCTCTATTTTCACCAATTTTCAGCTTGTTATCTTGAATGCTTACCTACATTTTAAGACAGCAAAGCAGTAATTAAATAAAAATTAATTATTATTAAATTAAGTTTTTCATTTCGAATATTTTGATGTTTTCTCTTAAAATACACAATATTAAACAATTTGGGACAAAAACGAACTTAATCGGCCCCTTGGTTCAGTCGCTATGCTTGAAAACTCAATCCAAGATGGCGTTGGTTTTTCCAAAATGGCGGATTTTCCCCTGGAGGGATTTTTCGGAAATTTCAGGATATCAAGAAGGACACTATCCTCTACATTTCCACCAATTTTCAGCCTGTTATATTGAATGTCTAATTTGGCTGGACTATAAAAAAACTACAACAGAAAAAGACAGAAAAATTACTAATTTTTCCTAGATTTTAAAATTAAATCTTTAAGAATATTAACTTATTGCAGGATATTTCAAAAACGTACACTTAGACACGTATTTTATAAAAAAATTGAGCATTTTATTCCAATAAGTTCGCTTGTTATAGCAGTTTATAAGAAACATTGAAAATTCAGTATGGCCATCGTTTTTTTCAAAATGGCGGAAAACTAATCGTGGAATTTCTTAGAATTTTGGTATGGTATAGCCTAAGACCCTCCTAAACAAGTTCCAGTTGTTTCGGTCTTGATATTTATAATAGTTACGACACAGTATTAAACGAAAGAACTACAACCGAAAAAATTACGAAAAAATTGCTATTCTAGCTTAATTTTTAAAAAATCTATGGTTTAGAACCAACAATGGATGCTTGAAACTTAAAGAACGCACTGAATTACGCATTTTAAAACAATTACGAACATTTTAAACCAATTAGTTCGCCTGTTATAGCTGTTTTTATGAACTATGGAAAAATCCAACATGGCCGACTTCTTTTTCGAAATGGCGGAAAACCCGTCACCGGATTTTTTGGGATTTTCAGGTGAGGCATCCTCAGACCCCCCTAAACACATCCCAGGGGGTTTCTGCTTGTATTTCTAAATGTCTACCTCAAACCCTAATTTGACTGTACTACAGGTCATGTCATATGCTTTTTTAATGTCGAAGAATATTGAAATGTTATGACTTTTTCTGAGGAAAGCCTCTCTTATTGTGGTTTCCAGCCGCAATAAGTTATCACTAGTGGATCTAAATTTTCTGAAACCACTTTGCAATGGAGACAAGAGGTTATTATATTCAATAAAGTAAATCAACCTAGTACTTACAATTCGTTCCAGGAGCTTGCACAAACAGCTCGTAAGTGCAATGGGTCGATAGTTGTCTGTGGATGTTGGGTCTTTCCCTGGCTTGGGGAAAGGCAAGACATGCGCATGGCACCACTGTGCCGGAAAAACATGGGTGCTCCAAATACGATTAAACAAAGCCAAGATGGATAGGATGGAATTATCCGAAAGATTTCGTAGCATAATGTAATGCACACCATCTGGACCTGCTGCAGTATTTCCCGAGCGTTGAAGCGCTGTTCGGAGTTCGAGCAGGGTGAGCATGGAGTTGTAGCCTTCTTCGTTCGAAGAGGCGAAATTCAACTTCCTCTGCTCTGCTCTACGCTTCAGTCCTTGAAATGCAGGAGAGTAATTTTCGCTGCTGGACGTTTTAGCGAATGACTCTGCAAGGGCATTAACAATGTCAGGGATATGGGTGACTGTGTTGCCGTTATTAGTGAGCATAGAGATTGGATGAGAAGCATTTTTTCCGCTAATTTTTCGAATTCTATCCCATACGACTTTAGTGGATGTGGAAGATGTTATTCCACTTACATAATTTATCCACGACTCTCTCTGGCTTTGTCGTCTGATTTTTCTAGCAATAGCTCGAGCTTTGTTAAAGGCTACCATGTTTTCAGGAGTGGGATAGCGTCTAAACTTGTTCCAAGCTCTTCTTTGGGCTTTCTTTGCCTCCTGGCAGTCTTGATTCCACCAAGGTTTAGGAATCCTTTGCAATCTAGAGGATGTTTAGGAATGGAATGTTGGGCGGCTGATAAAATGCAAGCGGTAGAAACAGCCTCATCAACTGCCTGAGAGCACCATTTCTCTCGTTATATTTGCATATGTTTGGAAAGTCTTCCAATCCGCTTTATCAAACTTCCACCGCTGTTGGCACTTTGTCGCGCCCGCGGTTGGGGCAGTATGGAAAACCACCACAGGGAAGTGATCGCTACCCATTGGGTCTTCCAGTACTTTCCAATTTAAATCCAAGAGTAAAGCTGGAGAACAAAATGACAAGTCTATTGCCGAAAATGATTGTGTTGGGGAATGGAGGTAGGTTGGTGATCCGTTGTTCAAGAGGGTTAAATCCAAATCAGACAGCAACCGCTCAACGGTCACTCCTCTCGAATTGGTATCCTGGCAACCCCAATGAATATGGTGAGCGTTGAAATCGCCCATGAGAATGAATGGTGAGGGCAGCTGTCTTATTAGATTCTCCAATTCACTAAACAAGATGGGAATGTTTGGTGGGAGATATACACTACAAAGGGTGACAGTAGAGACTAATGATACCCGTGCTGCAACAGCTTGCAAAGACGTATGGATGGGTACTGGCGTATAGGGCGTTGAGTGAGCCACAAGAAGTGCTACTCCGCCACACGCCCGCCCACCGGTTTCACAGTCTTTTCGAAGGATAGTATATCCTCGCAAGCGTACTGAGTCTGATGTTCTAAGAAACGTTTCTTGTAGTGCAATACTCACAGGTGAATGATTATTCACTAAACTCTTGAGATCCTCGAGATTCGCACGGAATCCACGAATGTTCCATTGCACCAATGTTTTCATTTTTGTGGTGGTAGTATAGGGTTTTTGGGTTTTCCCCTGTCTCTTGGTTTATCTTTATTTTTAGGTAGCATAAATTTTGTTTCATTGACCGTTATTTCCACACCTTCCGCTGATGAACTAGTATTACAAGGAGTCTCTTGTAATACTTTGCTTCTGTCTTTTGGTTTTTCTTTTTCTTTTGGCGGTGTGGTTTTTGTTTCATTTGCTGTTATTTCTAAACCCTCCATACCTTCTTCTGATGGTTTATCAGAGGAGGGAATTGAGTATCTGCAGAAGTGTTAGAGTGTCGGGGGGTTTTAGGATCGCTTGTGCTTTTTGTTGGAGATAAACTTCGTTTTCCTGCTAGGGGATTAAGTGACAATGGTGGTCTAGATTCAGTAATTACGGTATTGTTAGGTAAATTTTGGTGGCTAGATTTTGAGACATCAGTTAATGGAGCCTCAGAAGGCAAACTTGTTTTTGTTACCGAGGCATAGGTTTCTTTGTTTGCAGTAGGATGTAAAGTTTCCGCTTTCTTGCGGGCTTCGAAATAGCTAAGTTTATCGATCACCTTTATCCGTTGAATCTCTTTCTCAAATTTCCATTTAGGGCAAGATTTCGAAAAAGATTCATGTTCATCTTCACAGTTTACACAAAATTTTGTTTTTTCGGTGCATGCTTCGGCTTTGTGGTCTTTTTTGCCACATTTACCGCATGTGAGAGAGCCACGGCAAGATGTTTTATTGTGGCCGAAAATCTGACAACGGAAACAGCGAAGCGGATTAGGGATGAATGGTCTGACTGGTATACTAATGTAGCCTGCAAGAATTTTGGATGGTAGATCAGGTGAGTCAAAGGTAAGAACAAAAAGAGGCGTTTTAAAAAGTTCATCATCTTTCTTAACCTTGATTTGTTGGACTTTTGAAACGTTTTGGTTGCTGAGACCTTCTTCGATCTCTGCTTCAGTGAGGTTTTTGAGGTCTGGACTATATATAACACCTTTCGACGAGTTTAATGTTGGATGTGGTGTAACATTTACTTTGAAGTCTGCCAACTGACTACATTTAAGAAGATTCCTGGATTGATGGTTATTTTCTGTATTTATAAGCAGGTCACCAGAGGGTAGTTTTCTTACTGACTTTACATTTCCAGCAATGCCGAGAAGAGCTTTTGATACTAAGAACGGAGAAACTTCTGTTAACTTTTTTTCCTCACAATTCATAACAAGAAACTTAGGTAGGGATGGAATAGAAGAATTCAAAAGGGGAGCGGGTACATATGACTGTTTTTTAGTGGACTTACCACTATGTTCTAAATTAAACCCCATAAGGAGAAGGTGGCGCCTAGGTTCTTTTTTGGTGCTTATGGTGGGCAGAGGGAGGGATCAAGAACCTACCAAATGACAACCTCCCACTCCCACTACTGGTCCCACAGCTTCCACAGTACGTACCCAGCAGTCTGCCTGCTGAGCGGGGCTGTACTGCTGCTGCAGGCGCTACGGCATGGTGTCCGCCAAAGGGAAAAACGATAGAACCGACTGGGCAGCTCCCACAAACTGCCCAGCAAGCAAGGAGACATATGGGCCGCCACATTGCTAAAGAGCAAGAGGTGACACTTCAGAACGTCGGTATGTTGACTAACCAGGACGGGACAACAAAAACAGGACAGCACAAACAGTTCCTGGCAGTAGCGGATTTCTAAATAGGCTAGCTAGGCTATAGCCTACGGCGGCAAATCTTAGTAGGCGGCAAATTTTTGACGTCAGACTTTTTTTCTGAATAAAAAAGGAGAAGAGAAAGGAAACACTAAACATAAGCTCTGGAAAGACGGAGAACGTCTTTTCAGAAAAGCAATTCAGTGGTTTACAAGGAACTGTTCTCTTTGTTACCCAAAGGGTCTCAAAATAAGCTAAAAAACTACTTTAATGGGCAAATTTCAAAAAAATTCTGGGGGAGAACCCCCAAACCCCCTCTCAAATTTTGGTACCTGTTAAACATTGTTTCTCCCTTGAAAATTATGCCGCCTACAAGAAGCTTTTCCCTTTTGGTGCTCTCTCCATATAGTTTTAAAAGTAGATAAACACTAGTTTGGGGGGGATTTCCTAAAACCTTATCTAGAGATTTAGGGGAGGACCTCCGTTTGAAATTTTTTAAAAATTTTCCCCCTAGAAAATTCTGTGGTTTTCAAGGAATGGTAAGGATCTCAAAATGAGCTGAAACACTGCTTTTTAAGAGGCAAGTTTTCAAAAATTTTCTGGGGGTGACCCCCAGACCCCCCCCCATTTTTACTTCGATCTCACATTGTAAAATTGAAACTTAAGTCCCTCCCCAAATGAAAGATCTAACACTATATGATATGACATTTTATACACCCAAATGAGTTAAAACCCTGTTATTTTAAGGTCAAATTTTCAAGCCTTGTAACTCTATTATTACAACTTTATTTTATAGTAAGTTCGTCGAAACGCAAAAATTCTACTCTAAAATCTATATCCGAAATTTGGATTAGGCGTTCCAAAACGATTTGAAAAAGTAGTTTTTTACTTAAATTTCCAAAGAAATTTCTGGGGGGGACCCCCAGACCCCAGTTTTAGTAGTCTTTTCCATATTAAGATCATCAAGAAGATTAAATTGGATTATGAAAATTCTTACCCCTCTAAAACCAAATCCTGGATTCGCCCTTTCCACCTCCCCAGAAAATAAGAGAAAGTCAAGTCACGGCGTGTACCAAGCCCACTTAAAATCTTTGCCCCCCAACCAAAAACTGAAACGACTCCTCTGTTTAGTTTAGTAAGATAGATCATATAGGCGGCAAATTTTGTTTCAGCCTATAGGCGGCACAGTTGTAAATCCGCCCCTGGTTCCTGGCCTCCTCCGTTTTCCCATATGCCGCCAATCCAGAGCTCGTTAAACACTCCAGAGGAGAAGTGAATCAAAACCAAGTGGGTCTATTATGCTTGGGTGTTCAGTAGAAATAAAAACCAGAAGATTATTAAACTATTTTAAAAGAAGAAAGATGTGATGTAAAGCCACTATCAAAATGGAGGGAGAGTGAAGGCAAATCAAATTTAATGATTAACACATAAATACAACAAGACTCAACTAGTGGTATTGTGTCTAAAAATAAGGCTCCTTTGTAACATGGTTGAGAACAAAAACCAATTTCTTTACTATGACGGAAAGGAAGGGAGGAAGTAATGAAGGAAGAAAAAGAAGAAAGATCGCTCTAAGGACCCCGGGAGCGCGACTGCCCGGGGCAAAGATCACTGGGTTCCCTTGGGGTCGTGGGGCCCAATCACCGAAAGAGGTGCCCTGAGGGCAAAAATCTATAAGAATTGACTATTTTCATCAAGGAAAAAATTTTGAAGGTCAAATTTGTAGAACAGTGTATAGGGGTTATAACGAAAGGTTAATCCCCTTTATCATTGGACTTCTACCTAATTAAACTTTTAATAATGTATTTGGACCAACTTTAACACATTAACAGTCAAAAAAATTTATAAAAAATATTTTTTTTCTCTTTTTTCCGAAACCTAGGGGGGTTGAAATTATACCCTAGAATTCTCTTAGGGGGTCTAAAAACTCATATACTATCTATTGGAGCCAAAATGAATAGGGAAAGACAGGAAAAATAGTTTTTTGTGACTTCGTAATGTTCTTGCAAGGAAATTCGTTTTCGAGGACCTTCACTATGAAAATGCTAAATAGCGCCCTATCCGTTTGAGTAAATAAAATCTGACTATATCAAAGTTAAAGCGTATAAAATTACCTATTAAATGACACCTTAACCGGGTTTCTGGGACAAACGGTTCTAGTTATATGGGGCGAAAACTACCAATTTTTGTTAAAAATCGCTGTTTTTCTGAACTTTGACCTCGATGAGGCACGGGTTAATATTATCGGATTGAGCTGAAACTTGGCCAATCTCATTTTTTAGCCTATTGGCACATTTTAGGGGGGTGAGACCTACGGATTTCAAAAGTTGATTTTTTGTAACCACCCTAATCCTTTCTACCGCTTTGCTTTGAAGAAGATAAGATGGATGAAGTGAAGATCCCCAAGCTAAACAACGACAATTACGGCGTGTGGTCAATCCGTACCAAGGACATTCTTGTCCAGAAGAACTGGTGGGAAGCCGTCGAACCTGGGTATGTCAATTCCACTAACGAAGAGAAGATCGACGAGAAGGCGCTTACTTATTTGTACCTCATCGTTGAAGACCAATATTTGGACGACATTACCGACTGCAAAAGTGCAAGGGATGTGTGGTGCACCCTTGAACACATCCACACACATTTTGGACTCTTGCATACCCTTCGATTAGTTAAGGAACTATTTAATGTGGTATTGAAAGATGAGAGCATCAGCTCTTACCTAAGCCGCATAATCCAGCTCCATGGACCACTTCGACAAAGTAAATAAACAAACCGAAGAAAAACCGGAAGTTGTCCTGCCAGCTTCCGGTGTATGTTATTCGATTGGCGAATGAGGTGATTTCAAGTGCTTTGGATTTCTAGTTTATCATCCTATAAATAATCAAACTTGTGAAGTATAATTTAATAAGGATTATATAATTAAATTGAGAAGTTTTTAACACCTTATTTTTCGGTAAATAAAAAGCTTTGTATAAGCAAAAGTTTGATATGGGCGCCAAAAATCATGTGTTTACGCTCTTTTTGGCGACATTATGAAGGATATTTTTTTTCAGTGCTTTCTGGTCCGTCCATTAGGTTTAGCAAGCAAGCGAGTTGTGCAGCGAAATAAAATATAAGTAGTACGTAATTTTTAAGTATTAATCACTGTTTTATAGCAATAAAAACTATTATTTTGCATATTTAGAGGTATGTTGATCGTTTAAAAAAAGAAAGTGTTTGATTTTGTGCTACATTTTTTTAAGATTTAAAGATAGAAAACATTCAGTCCATTCATAACAGATGAGTTTGAAGATTTTTGATAACTATTTACTATGATTTCAAGGAAATTTAATGCAAAGTAATATGCATAAGTAAATGCTTGTTTTTATCAAGATATCGGCTTCAAAATTATAATTTCTTTTTATGCTTGTTGACAATGAAATGAAACACTGGGTATGAACAAACAAAAGTGTCTAATGTAACAGATCATTTAAGAATTTTCTTTGCATAGTAATTATTGCTTTAAAAGATTTTTAAAAGGGCAATATAGGTAAAAGTTATTTGTATTAGGATATGAAATGTTTGTTTTTCAACTTCATATTTTGTATTATAATTTGCTATTTACTCAAATCGCACGAGAGCAAGAGCCTGTTTACTCTACACTTAGAAGCTTTTGATTTGTGGACCTGTTTTTATGATAAATAAACAAACCGAAGAAAAACTGGAAGTCTGGTAAGCTTCAATTGGCGAATGAGGTGAATAAAAGTTTTTAATAAGAGAATATAGCTTCTTAGCTATATTTTTTAGTTTGATTCCGCTCCCGCTAAATATTGCCTGTATCTTTTGGACGCCTTATATTCAAATATTGACACATTTTTCTGATTTTATTAATGAACTGAATTTATTTATTAATATTTCAACTTTTTGCTGTCCAAAAGAGAACAAATGGTGAATTTGTGATTATACAAAGTAAAATTGCCCTTCACAGACCTGGTAACTACATACACACTAAATTCTTGCATTATATTTAAATTTTGTTCAATGTGAGTTATACTAATGTTTAAGAAATATTATTTATGAGCTGTATTTAAGATTTTAAACCTGATCCTCCATAATTAATTTCCTTAAAATATTTTCATTTCCAGGGCCGTGTTAAGGAAGAATCGCGCCCGGGGCGGAGGGTTTTTTGGCGCCCCCTCCCAAATAATTTTTTTTCATTATTCTCAGATACTTTTATGAGATAGTAGATGTTTTCAGACTCTGGAAAATCCCATAAATCAGTTAACAGGGCGGTAACTTCAAAATTAAATTAGGCGGTAAATTCAAACTGGCCAGATGGTGTTATAAAACTAGTAAACTTTGAACTGTCCGGATGCATATCAACATGGAAAAATCCGTTCTTAAGATCTAGCGTAGAAAAAACTCTGGCATCTTGGAGTTTATCAAAAATGTCATCTATTAATGGTAATGGGAATCTGTCACGCAGTATTCTTCTGTTTAAACGTCTGTAGTCTATGCAAATTCTAAGGGACTTGTCAGGTTTTCTGCACAACACGATAGGAGCAGCAAAATCGGAGGAGCTTTCAGTTATAATACCTTCATCTAACCACTTTTTTAATTGTTTGTCAACCTCTTGTTTTTCAGTATGGGCTAATCTTCTGGGTCGTTGTGCAATTGGGGTTTCATCCGTGAGGATTAACTTCATTTGTAACTCTGTAGTTTTAGTACCTAAAGGTTTATAATCTTTAAGTGTTAGGCCCTCAGGGGCACTTCTTGTTGAGGTGTGATGGGGCACACACCTTGACAGGAGTGACGGGTGTCACAATCCCGAGGGTACCCCAGTGTCCTTGTGCCTTACTAAAAGGCCTATCATGAAACCCCAGTTTTTGTGCCTTATTAAAGGCCAATCTTCCACTCACCATTGTAAACGCACCATTGAATGTATATAAACTTGATTTAATTCACTCCTCAATTATATATTTATATTTTGATATAGTTCTTTGGTTTTTTATTTCAAACTAAATGTTCTTTTAAAACCTTATACTTTACCCCCAGAGGTATTTGTGCCTTTTATAGGCCAACCTTCAACACCAAGTCCTGTGGCATACCAGGGTTGAGGTTGGGTCTGATGATTTATAACTTATATGACGACCCAACGGACTGCTCGACCCTAGGGAAACTGGCATCGGGAGCGGGGATTTGAACTTCTCGAGGACCTTTGGGCTGGTGAAGTGGGGTCTTGGAGGAAGCAGCCATGCAGAGGGTACAGGTCAAAAACTGAGTTTTGCGTCTCAGGCCGCCAGATAGTACAGGAGCCCGGGGCAGCCTAACCAGCAATGCCCTGGCTGCTCTATCAGCTGGCGAATAATCTCGCCTGTCTTGCAGTCCCAGGTGGTGCCTGGACGGGGTCCTGCATGGCAGAGCGGGGGGCTTTCCCGAGGCCACTGCTGGCTGTTGACTTTGGGGCTAGCCCCACTAAACTGGTCCTCTGGAAGTTGGGAAGGGATTTTCCTCCTCCCTCCCTCTCTTCAAAAAATTATGGAAGTTCAAAAAAATGATTCGGGTCAAAACGCAGAACCCAAAATCCCCAACCCCTCTCCTTCTGAGCATGGTGGTGAGTCCACCAACCCCCCTCCTTCAGTGGAGCAACCAAAAAAATTAGCTGTAGCAAATGCAAAATTCTTTATCATTAAAAGGAAAGATGGAACATTTAAAGATACGTCTCCTATTCTAATACACAAGAGTATTCTCGGTATGGTCGGAAACGTTAAAAATATTAAAAAAACAGCTGGTGGTGATTTGTTAATCGAAGTCGAAAACGAAAATCAAGCGAAACTTATTATGAATCTCGAAAATATGGGAAATATGGAAATCGTTGTATCACCGCACAGATCCCTTAATTTAAGCAAAGGTGTAATTTCTGATCCAGAATTGTATAATGACACTGAAAATGATATCTTATCTGAGTTAGAAAATCAAAAAGTAATAGATGTGAAAAGAATAGTTATCAAGAAAAAAGACCATGTAATAAAAACCAAACATATAATCCTAACATTTAATACTACTGAGCTCCCCAAATCTGTGAAAATAGCCTATCTCAATATCCCAGTCCGCCGATATATCCCTAACCCCTCACGCTGCTTTAAATGCCAGAAATTTGGACACTCGGCTCGAATTTGTCGTGGTATAGCGAGGTGTGGCGAGTGTGGAAGTCAGAAACACGTTTCTGACAACTGCGACTCGGGGACTGCCCGCTGTGCCAACTGTGAAGGCAACCATCCTGCCTACGACAAAACTTGCCCCAGATGGATAATAGAAAAAGAAATTGTTACTCTGAAATACGAACAAAATATATCTTTCCCAGAAGCCCGTAAAATAGTCCAAGACAGAACACCCAAGCCTTATGTTTCCTACTCCTCGGCAGTAAAATCAACAAACACCAGAGGCACCCAGACAAATATGATCTTCAATAAAAGTTTCATACTTAAACCATCAACAGAAACAAAAATCAATCAAAACTCACCTTCAGTCCAGTCAATCAGCTCATCTCAAACCTCTGCAAACCCAAACCATTCTGAAAATAGCGCAAATAAAAACAATATCAACAACAATAGCTCTATACCTAAAACAACTAGCCCATCTCACAGCGTGCAAAACCACCGACAACCTGAAAATAATGCGAATAAAAACCATACCTCTAATAGAAATAGTTCAATTAACACTGCACCTCTAAAAATCAATAGAATAAACGCGAAACAAAAAGCAAGCTCTAATTCAAATTTGGAAGCCGATGAAGAGGATGTTTTAAATTCTAAAGGCGGCGCAAGTCGAAACAAGTCGAAAAAACCTAAATTATAGGGACCAGTATTCTAAATTGGAATTGTCATGGTTTTTACACTCACCTTGACGATATCAAATCATTGATTAACATTTTTAATCCTATCATCTTTACATTACAAGAGACTTACCTACTCCCTCACAATTCATCGAGACTAAAAAACTACCAGCTGTACCGAAAGGATCATACAGATGGTAGTCGAGCTTCAGGTGGCACAGCACTCCTCGCAAACAATAGCTTTCCTTCCTCGGCTCTCAATCTGCAAACAAACATCCAAGCAGTCGCCATTCAAATTAAATTAAACACATTAACCACCATATGCTCTATATACTTACCTCCAAATGAAGACATTAATCAGCAGGACCTTAATAACCTCATTGCACAATTGCCATCACCTCTCATACTACTGGGAGACTTTAATGGACACAACCCCATTTGGGGAAGCAATGACATTAACAATAGGGGTAGACTTGTCGAAAATCTTATAGATGACTATGGGCTCTGCGTTTTAAACGACGCAACCCCAACATATTTTCATTTCCCATCACGAACATACCATCACCTTGATTTAGCATTATGTTCGCCATCATTGTTACCATTATTGAATTTTAGAGTCCATGACGATCTACATAATAGTGACCACTTCCCTCTGATTCTGTCAGTTTTATCTAATGACCTGACACCATCTAGAAGGCCACAGAGATTCATTTTAGCCAAAGCAGACTGGGAATTTTTTCAGACACTAGCTATTATTACTCCTGACATGACCAATATTGGTTCTATAGATGAAGCTGTAGAGAGGGTGACATCTGTCATTCTCGCGGCAGCCGAAATGACAATTCCCAAAACGTCAGGGAGACAAACAAAAATTAATAAGCCTTACTGGAACGAAGAGTGCAAAGACGCTCTGAAGAAACAAAAGAAATCATGGTCTATTTTTAGAAGATACCCGACAACTAATAATTTCATCTCCTTTAAACGGGCGAAGGCGGAGTTCCGCAAGGTGAGGAGGAGAGCCCAGAGAGAGTCCTGGGAAAAATATATATCCTCAATCCAGGGAAAAGTCTCTTCGAAAGTCCTCTGGGACAAGGTCAAGAAGATTTCGGGCCGCTTTATCGCGCCGTCTATCTCATGTTTAAAAATTAATAATGACATAATATACGATGTCAAAACGATTGCGGATACTCTGGGGAACGCTTTCTCCAGAGTGTCGCATGAAATGTCATATCCATCAGATTTTATTATTTACAAACGAAGTGAAGAACTGAAATCTCTCGACTTTTACACGACGTCCTCCTTCGAGTATAATCAAGATTTCAGTATCGTAGAACTTAGACATTCACTCATAAAATCACATCCAACATCACCTGGTCCCGATCACATCCATTATGACATGTTTAAACATCTAAACGAAGACTCATTGCTCAACATTCTATCATTATTTAACAGAATATGGAACGAGGGTGTTTTCCCGACTTCATGGAGGAGGGCTACTGTTGTAGCTATTCCAAAACCTGGGAAAGATGCTGCTGACCCTAACAGTTATAGACCCATAGCCTTGACGAGTTGCTTCTGCAAACTACTAGAAAGAATGATTAACACTAGATTGGTATATTTTTTAGAAAAAGGACGACACTTATCAAATTATCAAAGTGGATTTCGTTTTGGACGCAGCACAAACGACAATATGATTTTATTAGAATCTGCAATCAGAGAGGCGTTCGTTAGAAATCGTCATTTGGTAACAATATTTTTCGATATGGAAAAAGCATACGACCGAACATGGCGATATGGTATTTTACGTGATCTTTACAATATGGGTTTGAGGGGGAATCTTCCCACTTTCATCCATAACTTCTTACAGACAAGAACTTTCAACGTTCGCATTAATGACATACATTCAGATGATTGCTTTCAAGAGGAGGGAGTGCCCCAGGGGAGTGTGCTGAGTGTCACTCTCTTTATTATTAAAATCAACGATATCGTTAATCAATTGCCACCTGGAGTCAATGGCACCCTTTTTGTCGACGACTTCCAAATTTTTTGCAGTGGAACTGACATTGATTCTATACAAAGACTTTTGCAAACTGCAGTAAACAATATTAACTCTTGGACGAACAAAAATGGATTTGTGATATCAACTCAGAAATCTGTGTGTATCAATTTTACTAGAAAACGAGGGATCTTTCCTGAACCCAGAGTCTTGCTGAATGGTAACCCTATCCCTGTTGACACTCAGGGACGGTTCTTGGGTGTCATTTTCGATTCTAAACTAACGTTTAAACCCCATATTAACACACTTAAACGGAACTGCACGAAAGCATTAAATATTTTAAAATTTTTGACAAGTACATCTTGGGGAGCAAATTCTAAATACCTTTTAAAGATTTATGACGCCACTGTTCGTTCCAAACTTGACTATGGTTGCTCTGTTTATGGGTCTGCTTCCAAAACCGCTTTGAAAAGCCTCGACACAATCCATCATCAGGGATTACGACTGTCCTTGGGAGCCTTTAGGACTTCCCCTGTCCACAGTCTTTACGTCATGGCTGGTCAACCTAGTTTACAGTTCAGACGAGCAAGTATCCAATTGCGATATTATTTTAAAATAAAGTCAAATCCTTTACATCCCCTGTTTCAAGCAATAGAGTATCCCAAATTTAAAAACCATTTTTCATTAAAACCATCCTTTACCCCCACATTTGGCATTCGAATGCCGAACTTACTGTCGTTATTAGACATTGAGAATTTGAACCCTTTGAAACACAGCTTAAAAATTTCACCCTGGGAACCGAGAGTATTGGATTTCATTCTCGACTTTTGTGAGTGGAGGAAATCCACCACATGCAATATCGTTTTTAACTCTCTTTTTAAGACACATAGACAAGTTTACTCAAACTATGCTGAAATATATACTGACGGATCTAAAACTAACACCCATGTTGGGTGTGCAGCAATTTTTGACAACGGAGTTATATCCAGGAAACTTGACAAACGGTGTTCCGTGTTCACATCTGAGAGCTGGGCTATCCTCTTGGCAATGAATAAACTAAAATACTCTCATCAGAAAAATTTCATTTTATACTCGGATTCTAGAAGCTGTTTAGATGCCCTTCGGAACTATAACCAAAAGAGTCACCCTATCATATTACAAATAATTAACACCTATTCAGACTTAAAGGACAGGGGATTTTCTATTAAATTCTGCTGGATACCTGGACATACGGGCATTCCCGGCAACGACAAAGCAGACTTGGCTGCAAAAACAGCCACTCTACAAAACAGCTCTTTTATCCCATTATGTGATATTATGACATGTATTAGAAACTCGATAAAATCAACCTGGCAATACTCATGGGAACTGGAATTTAGAAACAAACTATATGATATCAAACCTTATGTAACTGGGTTTCCTGAAACAAAACTTAATAGATTGTTAGATGTAAAGTTGACAAGGCTCCGAATTGGACACACTTATTTTACACACAAGCACCTCTTTCATGGAGAACCTCCGCCTACATGCCCGTCTTGTAATGTTATTTTATCTGTCAAACATATATTATCAGAGTGTCCGAGATATCGACTAGTTAGGCGACTGAGACTAGGCGTAGAATATCCAACTCTATCCGATATTATAGGTGATCAGTACCACAAAAACATCTTTCATTTTCTACGGGATATAAACTTCATGAATCGTGTATAATTTTAAAATCCAGAGTATAATATAAATGTCTTGTGTTTGGCGCGGAATGGCCAAATATGGCTCTTGCGCCATAAAACCCCACCAACCAACCAACCAACCAACCTTTAAGTGTTAGAGACTTCAAAACCCTATCTTTTAATTCATCAAATGTTAGGTTCTTGTCAAAAGCAGAGAAATTTCTCAATCTACTCCGATTACCGCGGTCGCCTTCCGTTCCAAAAATAAATTTGTGAAAAGCAACAATCTTATGTTTGGACGCGGTTTTCAGAATTTCTGCTACCCGCGAGATATCTTTCAATTTCATTTTCTTAATGAGCAGGAAAAACAATGTGAAACTGTCAAAGTGGTACTCACATATGTTGGGTATATCCTCGGTTGTTTCTGAAGCACAAAGTTCAGTGGTTATCACACTGATTCAAGTTCAAAACTTCCGTTTTCAAAACACGCACAACAGTTCACAAACAGCACTTTCGATTCTCAGAGTTTAGCACCGCACATTCATTGCAGTGTTTCTTCGGCGAGCCAAAACACAGTCCTTAATGCACACTCTAACCGTCCAGTTCGAAAAAAAAATGTCCACCAGTCCACAATTCAAGCTCAAATCAACGTAAAATTGTACGCAACCGCCCAACTTTCGATTCACTCACATTCTCGCGCTCACATTCCAGCGAGCTCGTAGCTGGATTTTTTCCGCGATCCGTTTTCGGCGAGCCCCCATGTAAAGGGGAAAACGCCAGCCAAGAAGTACACCATGCTTAAAACAAACAATGATTTAATTAAACATAATGATAACTACAAAAGCCGGCGCATTCCGCCTCGCTTTGCGACATTCTTCAATGCCAAAACAGAACTGACACAATGACAGTCTCGCCTTTTGGCAGATTCGGAAGTTGAGTTGTTCAGTCTCTTCTTCGCACTGTTCGGTGGCGTTAAACAGAGGGGGCACGAGCGGAAGTATTCTAAACCTTCACATGTCTCAAGCAGTATCTTATTTAGCTGAGATGATGGATGAAAATGGAACTATCACAGTTCATTATGTAAAAGTAACACCTAATATTGTAAAACTCGTAGTGAGATCTCGACATATTAATTCGAAGACATATCATTGCTTTGTTGACTACCAGCCACATAAGAACTATATCACTGGAGTAAGTCGATACTGTTGTGATTGTGCTAATGGGAGACGCACAGTTGGGTGTTGCTCCCACATTGCGGCTATCATTTATTATTTTTCTCACGCTCGTTATTTAGCCAAAATTATAAGACCCGCGGAAATACTTAGTCGTTTATTTATTGATCAAAAAGTTAATGTAATAGTAAATGAAGACAGTGATGAAGATTAAACCTAATTATCTACTTTTATAATTACCATTTTTGTTTTTGTTGCATAAAATTAATAATTATTACCCAATATTGTGAAAAAAATAAATGTATTCTTTTATTTTCTCTGTAATCATTTATAAACCTTCTAATTATTTTAAGCCAGGTATGTCTTAATTTTTATAGTATTCTCTAGGTTTTTCTCTTCAAAGGATGTGTTTTAAGTAAAAAATAATTTTCTACACATTTTTCAATAATGAAAAATATAAGCTTTTTTAAAAGAAAGATTTCCGGAAAAATGGGAGTTTAATTTAAAAAAAGGAAAAAAATATATTTCTACACATTTTTCAAAAATAAAAAAATATAAGCTCGTTCAAACGCAAGATTTCATGGGAAAAACGAGTTTTAAATTTTTTTCATATTGTTCCACCACTTCAAAAAATTTGAAAAAATTCCTGAGTATAGAGGAGTATTAGAGGCATTTTTTAACAAAAATTGGTGATGGACACCTTTCAAAAAGGTTAAAAAAAATTTATTTTTAATTTTCTTTGTTTTCTTAAAAATCAGATTTTCGTTTAAGAATCATAATCATATCATTTTTCATGTCTCTAAATATTATAAATAAGGAAAAAAATCATCATTAATTATTTTTGAATTTTACTATAAAAAATCGAAAAGTCGAAAAAAGTTTTTTTTGAAAATCGCAACAACCGTTTGAGTTAAAGAGCTAAAAATGGGGGTAAATTACTTTTATTCCATACCAAATCGATCCCCAAATGCCAGTCAAAAAAGCCGAGAGGCAATTTTAACATACTTATCCGGCTATACCCTTTAGAAAACTCGTCTAACTCACTGTCCTCCGACTCGTAATGAAACTGTTTTCTTATTTTACGCCTCCTTTTTTCTTCAAAATTGGGATTGATTCCTAACTCTTTAGCTATTTCAGCACTTTCTTCGAAAAATCTTTCTAGTTTTTGGGATCTAATATCATTTATGTTATTTTTCAGTTCTTCAATTAAATGGCTTGCGTTAGATATAGTGATGGTTTTCTTCTGGAGGAGAATGTTTACTTTATCCATTTCCTCTAAAATATTAGCCCAAATTACCAAAGTGAAAACGAAGTTGAAGGACTTGATTAATGAGAGAAAGTTCTTGGCCCCAGAAACAGTTTCCTCATTCTTCCTCAGATGAACAAGTTCATCAAGAACTTTCACTAAGTTGGGCAATTGTTTGTGAATGGCTGAAATGGCATTCCTTTTCGATGACCACCGAGTGTCACTATGTTTTTTTAAAGTTACTTTTAAAAACCTTTTCAAAATATCCCATCGTTCAATAGAACTGGATAAAAAAACAAACAGATTTTGCACAGTTCCAAAAAAGGTTATCATTTGGGGCGATACACTTGCAGCATGGACTCCAATCAAATTCAAGGAGTGAGCTGAACAAGGAAGAAAATAAGCATATTCATTTACTTCACTTATTCTTGCCTGCACCCCTTTATATTTTCCAGCCATGTTAGCCCCGTTATCGTAGCATTGTGCTCGACAATTTTTTATATATAATTCGTCATATTCTAATTTTTTTAGAATATCTTGGGCTATACCTTCCCCTGATTTTTCCTTGGATTCTACAAAATCTATGAACCTTTCTTCAATAGAGCAGTTTCCCGAATCTGTTATTTTCACATATCTAATAATTTCGGTCAACTGCTCTTTATGTGAAAAATCTGGAGTGCAGTCAAAAATTACCGAAAAGTATTTGGCATTGTGAATTTCAGTTATTATGTTTTTTTTTTAATTTCCTTAGAAAGAATCCCGATCATTTCGTTTTGAATGGTATTTGAGAAATACGAAACACTTCTTCCTGGTTTTTTCATGTCTTCGATATGACTGTGAATTTCTGGGTCATGTTTCGCAATCAATTTCAGGGTCTTTAAAAAAATTCCGCAATCCCTGCTATCAATATCAGAGGATGTCCCCCTGAATGGCAAATCGTTTTCTGCACAAAATAAAATAACGTTTATAATAGTTTTCAAAACATGTCGCCATTTCATTTTCTCCGATTCAATTTGTTTCTCTAATTTTGAATCGATGAGGCCACGGCCAGACTTGGAACGCACCTGTCTCTCTCTTTCCAACTTGGATTGAGTTTTCTCCAATTAGAAAATCCACTCTTTAGATTTGCTATCTGTGGAACAATGCTCCCAAATTTCCCAAATAAAACACAAGGAAAACAAAAAATATACTTTTTAAGCTTGCTGAATATGAGCCAATCTCGTCTTACTTTTTCTCCATTTGGCATGTTTTTATGATACCATGTGGCAGAAAAATGGTGACCTTCACTATCTATTGTTTTAGAAAAATCAAATTCATAATTTTGGTAAGGACCAACCTCAACCAGAGTAGTAATAAAAGAATTGGTCAAAGGTATTTCCAGCAGGCTGGATCATATAAATCAATTGGATTTTCTGGAAGGGCGAGTTCGGAAAAATTATTTTTATCTTCAGTATTTGAAAAATTTGGAGGTTCTGAATCAGGTGGTAGTATCTCAGGACAGGCTGGATCATATAAATCACTTTCATTTTCTGGAAGGGCGATTTCGGAAAATTTATTTTTATCTTCAGTATTTGACAAATTTGGAGGTTCTGAATCAGGTGGTAGTATCTCAGGACAGGCTGGATCATATAAATCACTTTCATTTTCTGGAAGGGTGATTTCGGAAAATTTATTTTTATCTTCAGTATTTGACAAATTTGGAGGTTCTGAATCAGGTGGTAGTATCTCAGGACAGGCTGGATCATATAAATCACTTTCATTTTCTGGAAGGGTGATTTCGGAAAAATTATTGCTACCTACAGTATTTGACAAATTTGGAGGTTCTGAATCAGGTGGTAGTGTCTCAGGATTATTTTCTTCTACTGCATCCGCATTAGCAGCTTAGCTGGATATAGATGGAGCGGCTGAGTTTGATTTTTTAATCCATCTTTCCAAGTTTTTGTTCAACTGTTTCTCCTCTTCCTATATTGGACCTTGGTGCCAGTAAATGAAAAATCCAATTATCCTCTTCCTTTAGTTTAGAGTATAATATAAATGTCTTGTGTTTGGCGCGGAATGGCCAAATATGGCTCTTGCGCCATAAAACCCCACCAACCAACCAACCTTCCTTTAGTTTAATTTTTAATTTCCGATATTCAGCACCAGATTTTTTCGACATGATTCATTTAAAGCTATAAATAACAACCCAAATTTACTATTTTATAAAGCAAAATTAAATGCATTTAAAATATGGTAAACCGTTATTAGTGTAATAGGTTAAATCATTAGCAAGTGAAGATTTTAAATTCAAGCTAATTTTAATAAATACAATCAATTGCTCAAACTTTGTACCACCTTTTTCAGTTTTTATGAAGCCTCGCCGAACTCCCTTTAAAACATTTTTTGCATTGATAAAAATGTTAGACGAGTCTTGGATAGTACAACCGTCCTTAGGTACAACTCTCTCCCCTACACATAGCGGAACCTCTGGTTGCAGGCGTATACTTATATTTTATTTTTAATGTTATATTTATTTTATTTATATTCCCTCCCTGTAAAAATTATTATTTTTAATTTTAAAGATCGTGCTATATTTGAAAGTTCCAACATCATGTACATATTTCCAGGGAATACGAAGAATTGAGATTTCCCATAGAAAGAGGAGGGAAATATGGAATAGGAATACCATTTGATTTATATTTAATTATATCTTTAAGAATAACCCTATTAGTTTTAAATAAAATTCCACAAAATCATAAGTTACTATAGCTAATGGCAATGAAGTGTGATGGCATGAAATCAATTTCAAATTATAGTACAGTACCCCATCAGAATGCACCTAGTATTCCATAATAACCAACACATCATCTTGGATTATGAACTATTTTAACTGACGTATAAAAATAGATAGCTAAAAAACGACTACCTCTAAAACGAATAATCCTCTATATGATGTCCAATATTAAAATAAATTTAATTCTATAAAAATGTTCTGGCACAAATTTGGCGCCCCCCCCGAACAAGTTCATCGGGGTTTCATTTGAAATTATTGAAGAATCCTCTATACGATGTCCAATTCTAAAATAATTTTTATTCCATAAAAAATGTTCTGTTACAAATTTGGCGCCCCGCTGAACACGTTCATCGCGGTTTCATTTGAAATTATTGAAGAATCTACGAAGTCCAATACTAAAATGATTTTAAATTGAAAAATACTAAAATAATAATAAATTGCAAAAAAAAGTTCGGGCACAAATTTGGCGCCCCTCTTGATTACCTGAAAACGGCGCCCGGGGCGGGCGCCCCCTTCGCCCCCTCCCTTAACACGGCCCTGTTCATTTCCCTCCAGATAATGACAAGTGAATTTTATTCTCAACTGGACAGCATTTCCATGCAACGATATCTAGAAAAGTTAACCTATAAAGGAGAAATACTTCCTGACCCCCTTGATAAAGCCATACGACCTTATGTATTTCAGGCACATAACGTAACGATGTGGCCTAATATGTTTTTTGGGGACATTTATGTGTACCTTGTAGATACAGAATGCAAGCTTACTAAAGAGTGAATGCGCAACTACAAGGCCTTGGATTCGTACAATTATGTACTGAGTGGAAAAGTGAATAATGTACTATCGTATGTCAACAAGGCCTTGCAAGTATGTGTTATGATTTGTGAAGTGCAAGCAAGTCAGACACTCCGAAAATTTCATTACCCATGGGTAGTTTTGTCAACTGATGGAATGATTCACAGTGGGCATTGTACTTGCATGGCTGTCCATGGCTGGACACACTATGATCCATTTGTTTCCAGTTTTAGATTTCGGAAACTGTCCAAGCAGATAGATGCCAACTCTATGAAAGGGTGCTTCTGCTGGAGGTATAGGTATCAACCGACCAGGAGGTTTCTGGGGAACTGACTTCCTTCTTTGGCATTCTTTACAGTGAATCACATAACGGCGTACACTTCGATATAGTCCCGGCCAGTAAAATCTCTTGCGCAACCTATCCTACGTCTTTACAAATCCCAGATGGCCGGCTGTTGGTTAGTCATGAAAATGTCCGAGAATATCCAGCCTCAAATGCTTTGGTATAACCGGTAACCAACTTTTACCAGCGGGATCGAAGTTCTTCTTATACAGGATCCCATCCTTTACTTCGAGATCTACTTTTGAAGACTTGTTAGGACGCTCGTAAGATTGAATGTACAGTTGGGGAAATAAAAAACGACTCAGTTGCGATTTCTGGCGAACCACTTGGGTTAGGAAGACAAATGAGGTGTCATTTTTCATTGTTTAAAGTATTCTTTAACCAAAAAATTTTCGAGTCCTTAGGGGGTCGTCTCCATATTAAACGAAACTCTAACTTTTTTTTCAACGGGGACCCCCAATTATTATGATATTTTCTGAAAGGCCATCCCTCAAAACCCTTAAATACCCAGTTTCATCCAAATTGATTCACAATTAAAAAAATTTTGAAAAATTAAAAAAAAAATTAATTTTTAAAATCGTGAAATATTTTGACGGTAATGGATTCAGGTATTAATTTTATGTATAAAGCCAAAATTTCAATCGATTTCACCGAATAGTTTTTGATAAAAACGAACTTTAATCTTAAGGGGCGGTATACCTTTGCCGAATTCCATACCGCGAATATTCTTTCTCGTTCGTTTTTATCAAAAACTATTCGGTGAAATCAATTGAAATTTTGGCTTTATACATAAAATTACTACCTGAATCGATTACCATCAAAATATTTTACGATTTTAAAAATTAATTTTTTTTTATTTTTTCAAAAAAATTTTAATTGTGAATCAATCTGGATGAAACTGGGTATTTAAGGGTTTTGAGGGATGGCCTTTCAAAAATATCATAATAATTGGGGGTCCCCATTGAAAAAAAAAGTTAGTGTTTCGTTTAATATGAAGACGACCCCCTAAGGACTCGAAAATTTTTTTGGTTTAAGAATGCTTTAAACAATGAAAAATGACACCTCATTTGTCTTCCTAACCCAAGTGGTTTGCCAGAAATCGCAACTGAGTCGTTTTTTATTTCCCCAACTGTACTCTAACAACTCAGGATCATTGCTTTGTTCTAGGGCTAAATCAATGCATGGAGTGATGGCAATGATTTCTTCTGAAAAAGTCTTGTCGTTAACAGGATTTCTGGAAAGGCTATCGGCGTCCTTATGCTTTTTTCCACTTTTGTATACAACGGAAATGTCGTACTCTTGGAGCCTTAGCGCCCATCTTGCCAATCTTCCGGAAGGATCTTTTAAACTAGTGAGCCAGCATAACGAATGATGGTCAGTCACGATTGTGAATGACTTCCCAAAAAGGTAAGGGCGAAATTTCATTATGGCCCATACGGCTGCTAGGCATTCCCTTTCAGTTGTTGAGTAATTTTGCTCAGCTTTTGATAAGGTCCTAGAGGCATAGGCTACAACTCTTTCTTTGGAATCTTGAAACTGAACCAAAACAGCACCAATACCATAACCACTAGCATTGGTATGTAATTCAGTGGGGGCTGTTTCGTCAAATAAAGCTAAAAGGGGATTGGAAATTAGTGCCGACTTCAAGTCTTCAAAAGCATCTTCTTGAGTGTGGGTCCACTTATAATAAACTCTGAAGTGGTTGTGCCCGGTAGCAGTAATCCTTGATAAAACGTCTAAAGTACGAACAAAGCCCTAGGAAACTTCGAATGTCATGAATGCTCTTCGGAGTAGGGAAATCTTGAACAGCCCGAACTTTATCAGGATCGGGTTTAACACCGTCACCAGAAACTAGATGACCGAGGATTTTGATTTCTTTGGCGGCAAATAGACATTTCTTGGGATTCAAAACAAATCCTGCTTCTTTGATGCATTTAAGGACGTACTCTAGTCTGCTCAGATGTTCAGAAAAGGTTTGGGAGAACACCACAATGTCATCCAAATAACAGAGACACATTTGCCATTTAAGGTGACGTAGTACATTGTCCATCGTCTGCTCGAACCAGTGGCGGATCCAGAGCCCTGGCTTGGGGGGGCGATTCTAACTTCCACCCTTCCCCCATATTGAAAATTAACATTGAATAAGTATACCCACAGTATAAGTATACATAAGTACATTACTATATACAATATATAAAAATAATAATACTAAATTGATAATAATGTAAGTATAAATTAAATTAAGACAGGGATCCCTCAATGGTAGCCTGAGAACAATTAGCGAAACACCCCCTTTAATTTAATTGATCTCTAGGCTGTCACTGAGTAGTCCCAATTTTATTTGTAAATTAAATGAAAATATAAATAGAAAACTGAAAAAATGAGAAAAATAACACTTTATTCTTTTATAATAACACTCGTCTATTTTTTTGTTTCGTGAATCTCTCCACGACATCTTCAGAATTCACCTCGATATCCCGATGTACGTGGAGAAGAGCTAGGCCGACTAACCTTTCTTGGGACATTCCGTTCCTTAACCATGTCTTCAGGCGCTTTAACGCTGAAAAGCTTCGTTCGGCACTAGCAACACTGATGGGAAGAGTCAAAAGCAGTCGATATAATAAATTTATCTTCGGGAACACAGTGCTGTCGCATTTTGCAAATGCTTCCGCAACTGTAAGTTCCCTGCTGTTGCTCTTCGCCATTCTTCGCAACTGCTTTTGCCAAACAGTTGTTTCACTTGACAAAGCTCTTCTCATGTCGTTCTCGTTACCGGCTCTCGCCAACTTCCAATAACGACCGCTGAGATTACTTATAGTAGTGATGCTTATATCATTCTTTGATAACTGGGTAGGATGGAAATATCTCAGCTCTAGAGACTCTAGGTTTTCCGCATTAAAGCGAGATTTTACGTCTTGAAGAATACTGTCAAGTAGAGGAAGGAATACATTTCGGCGAAAATACTCCTCCGTATTTTCAGCTGGAATATTCCCTCGCTGAGTTTGTCTTGATGTGATACGCGGTAATTTCATATCAACATCCATCTCTTCACAAATTTCTTGTACTTCTACAAAAATAACTTTAAATTCTTCATCAGCTGTTTCTCTCAACTTTCTTAAAACCTCGATGATATCCTCCACGGCTCCAGTAGCTGTTGCTATATCCAACTCTTCTTGCTGAAGGTACAGTTGGGGAAATAAAAAACGACTCAGTTGCGATTTCTGGCGAACCACTTGGGTTAGGAAGACAAATGAGGTGTCATTTTTCATTGTTTAAAGTATTCTTTAACCAAAAAAATTTTCGAGTCCTTAGGGGGTCGTCTTCATATTAAACGAAACACTAACTTTTTTTTTTCAATGGGGACCCCCAATTATTATGATGTTTTCTGAAAGGCCATCCCTCAAAACCCCTAAATACCCAGTTTCATCCAGATTGATTCACAATTAAAAAATTTTTGAAAAAATTAAAAAAAAATTAATTTTTAAAATCGTGAAATATTTTGATGGTAATCGATTCAGGTAGTAATTTTATGTATAAAGCCAAAATTTCAATCGATTTCACCGAATAGTTTTTGATAAAAACGAACTTTAATCTTAAGGGGCGGTATACCGTTGCCGAATGCCATACCGCGAATATTCTTTCTCGTTCGTTTTTATCAAAAACTATTCGGTGAAATCGATTGAAATTTTGGTTTTATACATCAAATTACTACTTGAATCGATTACCATCAAAATATTTCACGATTTTAACAATTAATTTTTTTTTATTTTTTCAAAAAGTTTTTAATTGTGAATCAATCTGGATGAAACTGGGTATTTAGGGGTTTTGAGGGATGGCTGGCCTTTCAGAAAACATCATAATAATTGGGGGTCCCCATTGAAAAAAAAAAGTTAGTGTTTCGTTTAATATGAAGACGACCCCCTAAGGATTCGAAAATTTTGTTGGTTAAAGAATACTTTAAACAATGAAAAATGACACCTTATTTGTCTTCCTAACCCAAGTGGTTCACCAGAAATCGCAACTGAGTCGTTTTTTATTTCCCCAACTGTACCTACTCAGCATAACAGTTAAGCTTAAAACTTTAGTTAAGCTGAGCAGAGAAACGATGAACTCTAAGTTGCATAATGATAAGACAAGCATTTTCGCTTTTGAAGATGTTGTCAGATCATGCCACTTCGAGATCTCCTCCAATGCGCTGACTATCCCTGAAAAATCTTCTCTAAATTTCATTACACTGTCGTGTCGTTCGGCCCAACGGGTTTCTACCAGGGATATTAACTGGCTACCTAAATTCCGCCGAATAACTTCGGTGCGCTTAGCAGATCCGCTGAAGAAAGCCAACACTTGTTTTATGACACCAACTGCATTTCTCACTGATGGAATAGAAGTGGATTTGGAGAGAGCCAGATTCAATTTGTGGTTGTAGCAGGGGCTATGGACAGCGTTCGATGCTACTTTCTTAATTTCCTGTACTGCACCGCGTTGCTGGGAAACCATGACACTGCAGGTGTCCGTTGCGATCCCTACACAGTTTTCTAGAGAAAGGCCGTTCACCTTCATTAACTTTATCACCTGATTTCCGAGCTCCTCTCCTGTCATCCTAAGCTCGTGGCATTCGTCAGTCATTTCCATGGACTGATACAAGTCCATGAAGGTAAAAAAGTCCTCCTCCATCTTTTCACCATCTGAAAACACGTAGCGGAGAACAAGGCACAACTGTGATGAATGGCTTATGTCTGTAGTCTCGTCGAAAATGATGCTGTAGAAACGGGCACTGTTCACCCTCTGCAGAATAATCTTCTGGATTTCATTTCCGCAGCATTCTATAAGCTCATTCTGTATGGTTTTGCTAATATACGAGCTTCGGGAAGAAGCCGTGCTCAAATGCCGCTCCAGATTCTCGTCCCCAGCTGAAAGTCGGAAACGGAGGAGTGCTCTGAAGGTCCCTTCGTTTTCGGAAGGATTTTGAGGCTCTAATGCTCCATCATCCCGGTGGCCACGAAGAGCGATATTCTGACGGCCGCAGAGAACAATTGTTTCCACGATTGAGATCAAGGCTTTTTTTGTCTTCTCCATTTCCTGCTGTTGATGAGATGACAGTTGGTTCGCAATTTCTGTTGCAGGATTCTTGTATGTTTGCAAGAAATCAGCAGCGGCTGCAAGAGCTTCTTTGTGATAATTATTGGAATCATGCACAGAGAGATCTCCATCCTTCCCAGTCAATTTGGCAAAAGTGGTCAGAGGTTTTTTTACAAGTTTAGATAAGGGAACATTTTTTTTAAATCCTCCACAAGCAGCAAAAAGGGCACAGGCCTTACAAAAATAGCCTTTTTTAGAGGGAGAAAAAACGAGCCAATTGTATTGCTCCAAGTATTTTCCGCTGGCATATCTCTTTTCTATACGGCCATTTTTTTTATGTTCCGAATATGGAAACTGAAAATTCACAGGAGGTTTCCAGTGGTTGGTTAACATTTCATGTCTTTGATAATCGTTGATCTTTCCATCAAGAATGATGCCTATATCGCAGGAGTCTCCACCAGTAACATCGACTTCCATTGCTGAGCCGTCACTTGCCGGTGTTGTTTGCACTGGCGGGGGTGTTACGTCTGAGCTAGGACCAGCTTCATCTTCAAGAGAATCATTTCGAGGTTTTTTGTAAAAAACGAGAGCAGAGTTCCGCTAGGTCGTTTTTGAGCACGTTTATTATCTCCGAGATCCATTTGATGCGATTTAAAAAAGCATGAATGAATTTGAATGGAGTCTTTGGAGGGTTTAAGTTTTGTAAATATTTAAGAATAACTGTCGCGATTTGAACTATTGATTTCATACAGTGGTGAATCCAAGATTTTTGTTTGGGGGATGAACTTTTAATTTTTTAACCTGTTTAGATAAAAAGAAATTTTTTATTATGTACACCTAAGAAAAAAGATTTATTTAAATCATATTTTTTATTAAACATAATAAAAGAGGTGTTAAAATGGATTGATTTATCATTTAAGAATAATACATTAATTTTGAAATATTTAACATTCCACTTTAATTTTATTTTATGCTTGATAAAAAATTCACCATTTATCGAATGAGATACCTATTCTAAAGAGTAAATGAACGGATTAGTTCTTTGTCAATTTTACTGGTCCTCAACTAAAATGACTGGTTCGCTGAACTTAGATAAAAATTGAAAAGTTTTGAAACTGTTTTTCATTGATTTATTAAACGAAAAAGAAAGGAAAATATTCCCGTAAAAGTTAATCAAATCGAAACTAACTAAACAAAAAGTCCGAAAACATAAATATTCTGAGATAAAAATTACAAATGAAATTAAAAAAGGGAAGGGAGAAAGAAAATGTAACAATAAATTAATAGTAGTACTTTTTTGCCTGTAATTCTAAAAACATAACATAAACCTACTGGCTGGTAAGTAAGATAGTAGGAAGCATTTTTAATGAAAAAAAATTTAACATTTCTGGTTTGAAATGAGAGCGTTTCACGACAAAACTCACACCAAATGAACATCAAAAGTAATTATTTATCAAAAACCAGAAAGCACATTTTACTCTTCCCTTCACTTTTCCAAATAAACATAAAAATATTCTACCTTTTGAGGAGACTAAATTGAAATCCAGCAATGTGGTCATCAACACAGAAAAACAGACACAACACGAAACACGACTGCTACTGACTGAGACAAAAAAGCACTGTACAAATACAAAATCTCGCCCCTTCTTCCAAGAAGTCACGTGGGATGTAGTTTGGAAAGGAACGCAAATAAAAACAATTTAAGGGGTGAAGTGTCATCGGGCATTTCCTCCAATTTGGGTCGTTATCAGCGAAAATCCCCCTTTCGACCCCTCAAGGACACCCCTTTGACAGAGATTGATTTTAGGCCCAACTCCAATTTCCGTAGTCGAAGTGATAAGGAACAGGTGGGAGGACCACTTGACAAGACTGGATAAACAGAGGTAGGACACTTCGGAAAATTGGACCTCGGGCTCGGGTATCGGAGCTGTGGGGTGGCTCAGCGGAACCCTTCTTGTCCCTGGATCTTCTTCTAGACACTTCTTTTGACTTTGAATTTGAGACAAAAAATCGGTGAGGTCAGTTTCTTGGGGGGGGGGGGCGATCGCCCCAATCGCCCCCCCGTAGATCCGCGCCTGGCTCGAACGTCGCTGGAGCATTGCAAAGCCCAAAAGGCATCACCCTAAATTCATATAGGCCTTCGCTAGTGATGAATGCCGTCTTTTCCCGATCCGCCTCATCCACCTCGATTTGCCAGTACCCCGAATAGAGATCCATAGAAGAGAAATACTTTGCTGGCTCCCTTCAAGCAATCTAGTGTATCATCGATGCGGGGCAAGGGGTAGACGTCTTTCTTGGTAACTTTATTCAAACGACGGTAGTAAACACAAAAGCGCCAACTACCATCGTTTTTCCGCACGAGGACGACAGGAAAAGACCATGGACTTTCAGAAGGTTGGATTACCCCTTTTTTCAACATCTTTTCTACTTCGTCATGAATTATACGACGCTCGGTTGATGACACTCTGTATGACCTCTGCTTGACGGGAGAGTGCTCCCCAGTGTGTATTTTGTGCTTGACTGGAATTCGGGGTCGGCTGCTTGACAATTTTTCCTTAAAAGTGCCTGAAAATTTCTTTAAAATATCCAACAGCTTCCTTCTTTGTTCAAAGCTGAGATTGCTTGCTAACATCGGGTCGTAATTTACTGAACTCTGGTTTGCTTCAGAGATATCTTCATAACTTGGAACTTCAGAAAGAATGTTTAGAAAGGTCGGATTAATACATTCAGCATAACCTACACACATATCTTTTAGAACCCGCTGGGCTTCTTTCCGTCCATTTGCTATCCACAGTTCTCCCTTTTTATTTAAAATACTGATTACAGCAGATGGTGATACAATTTCCTGATTTATCAACATGAACTTATTACCCTCTATCAGCACATCGACATTCTCCTCAAGTAGAGCGGGAAGAGTATAACCTTGTGGCTACATTTTGGTAAGATGGTAAACTGAAAAGGTCTGGTTATGTCTTTGATCGTCAGTCGAAGGACACAGATTCCTTTTGGGGCAACGCAGCTACCATCTGCAACCTTTAGGATTAGGTTCTGCGGAAGTTGAAACATGGTTTTTCTCAACTTGCGACGGTACTCCTCTGAAATAACTGAAAAGGATGCGCCTGAGTCCACCAGAGCTCTTACCGGCTGATTATCAATGATAACGTCTATGAAGTTTTCATGCATGGCGGCGGTGGGAGGATTTTGAGAACTAGCGGCCCCTCCTCCAAAGGAGGTCGCGCTGCTCAGTTTTCCTCGGTGCGGCGGCCCGGCGATCGACTGGATCTTCTGTACGGCGCACAGTGGAGTATTTGTGTGCCAAAAAGGCTTAACAAAAAGTTTATTGAACATTAATAAAAATTATATTTTCTAAAAGCTGAATAAATTGTGCATTCATCAGTATACTTGTTTTGGCCATTGGTTTTTTAGTTTTGTTGCTAGCCTCAGTTAAAGTTGAGATTTCGTTGTTATTAAAGGCAATTTTTCATTGATTTTTGGCTTTTTAAGAGGTTTACGTAATAATTTTTTGTGAATGGAAAAATAAACTAATTAAAACGGAATAAAAAGTGTCTGATTACGAATCGTATGAGCTTTATTTACGTATTTTTTAAATTTTAAATAGTTATATTTTTCCTTTTATAAAAAGCGATTAAAATCAAGAATCGGCCAATTTGTTACCTTTACAACTGCATTTTTTATATTTAGAAAGGTTTTTGAAAGGGTTCCCCGCTTTGGCCCGCCCAAATCAAAGTTTACTGATTAAGTTCACACTATTAGAGAACACTTCCAGTTAAATTTAGGGTGCGCAAACCTGCGTTTTTTTACAATTATTTTTTTAAAAACTTACCTTGATAAAACGTTTGCATTGTTTTCTTTGTTATGATGAAAGTTTGCACCTGGCTTCGCGAGTCTTTCGTCCACATTCGCTGGGAGTATGGTTTTTAATTAGTACTTTATTAATATCAACTACGCTTTTGTTTTTCTTTTTCTGCTCTTATTTTTATATTGCAAACGATATTTATCCATTTATACTTAATTAAAAACCAAAGTACGGCAACATATTTAACATTTTATTTATTTATGTTCTTGAATTGGTTTACACTTTTTGACAGATGAATTATGGTTTATCTTTATGGTATTTAAAATAAAGAAAAAGATACACAGTAAGGACAAATTTATTTTCTACTACATTTAATTGCTTTTTATTTCTGTTATTATTCTTGTACACTTTAGGAAAATAATTTAGATCAGTAATTAAATACTATCTAAATTAGATTCTTAAGATAAGCATTTGTATAAAATGTATTTTCTTCGGAACACGATATATACTACCAGCCGTTATAAATAAATGGATTTGCACTTTAATTTAGTAAAAAGATGTTTAAATTCTAAAACATACTGATAAATTAGTGTATATACTCATGAAATAAATATTTTAAGTCAAATTTGTGGTTTTTATAATCACAAAATTAGAAAAATAATTTTGACACGGATTTTGGGTGAAATACTCCACTGTGCGGCGACGGCGATCTAAAGCGGCGGGACGGCGATCGTCTTCGAGACTGACTCTGCATTAAAGTCTCATTTGCAGGTCTGTTAAATTCCTCGTCAGTCCTAGAACAGGCAGTAGAGTAGTCACGTCCATAATTCTTGCGATGCTCATCAAACATTAGCTTCCGGTCTCTGCAATAGCGCACAACGTGTCCAGGGCGTCCACAGAAAAAACAAACGGGACGATTGTCAGTGGTTCGCCACAAGTCTGTTTTTCTTGGAGATAATTCCTCGTTGGGTTTCGATCTATAGGGAGACAACTGTGGACATGGCGTCTAGGCTTTGGGGGGATTCGTCCAACATATCCATCAGATATGGGAGATAAAGATTTCTCCACTTCCTCCCGGACAATAGCTCCAATTGCTTGTAGACTTGTTGGAGGCTCATCAAACTGAGGAGCTGTAAGACGCTGCAATTCTTCACGGACAATTTTCCTGATCAGCGACGGAAGATCCAATCCATCATCCAGGTCAATAGAGGCAATCGGTACTACATTTGGTAGTCGAGCGAATTTTTTATGCCCGACTCTCTTCTGCTGCATTTCTTCGATGTAATGGCACCATCTTATAAAGTCTACTGTCGTCTGTACTTCCTTCGTTAACAGCGCCTGGTAAACGTCTTCCGCTATTCCTTTTATCAGGTGAGATACTTTCTCTTCCTCTGACATGTCAGCATCTATTTGATTGCACAATGGCAAAACGTCCTGAATGTATGACTGAGTCGGCTCTCCAGATTTCTGTGCTCTACACTTCAAGCGATCCTTTGCTCGTCGTACGTGCAGCTTACTATCGCCAAAAGTTTTCATCAGTTCTGCTTCAAAAGCTTTCCATGAGTTCAGAAGGTCTTCATTATTTTCGAACCATGATTTGGCGGTCCCATCAAGGATGAAATAGACATTAGCAAGACAAAGCATTTCATCCCACTGATTAAACTTCGACACTCTGCGGTACTCCTTCAACCACTTTGTTGGATCTTCCCCTGGATCGCCTTTAAAAACAGTGGGCTTCCTTGGTTCTCTAACAACTGGTGGAACCAACAGGACAGGTTGCGGATGGAGAGGTGTTGGAGGGACGGGAAAAAGAGGCGTCTTGACTTCTGTGTCGTTATCGTTCGGCATCTTCGGGTGTCGTCTTCGGGAAGGTGGAACGTAAAGCCCTAGATCCTCTACCTTGAGTAGCGACATCACGCTCAATCGGCCGCCATTTTAGGGAGAACTCACTACTAGTGACGATAAGCAAGACTATCCAGACTAGTAGTGAGTTCTCCCCACAATGGCGGCCGATTGAGCGTGATGTCGCTACTTAAGGTAGAGGATCCAGGGATTTAGTGGAACGTAGAGACCAAATTCCGGCGAAAGATTTAAAGCCCTACGGCTTCGTTTCAAATCTGCTTTCAAAACTCCGGTTTCTTCCAGAGTGAGGTAAGTACCCGGCGCTTCCACCAAAATGTCGCGTAGATTTAAATAAATACTAGTGTTTAAAATAAGTTGATTTATTAACGTAAACGAGAAAATAGCAAGTAGGTAGAAGAATAGCGAAAAGCCTCCCCGCTTGGGATCGCATAGCTTATATACAAAAATGTAAAAAGGAAATTAACATAACTAGTAGTCTTCTTGACCTGTAACAAAAATAATTAAAGTCCTTCAGTAATAGTGTTAGAGTCCTTCAGTTAGATAGTGTTCGAGTCCGGAACGCTTCAATATGGTAATGATTAGGTTGCCACAACGACAAAGATAAATGTAAAAATATTAATTTGTTATTTAAAAAATAAAAGATAAATTATTTATACATACGTTTTAAATATAATTAAAACCGTTTAAACAACAGAAATATAAATATTGTTAAAAATAACCCAAAATATATTTTTTAAATTCGTGTTATAAATAGAAAGTTTAAAATAGATTATGGGTCAGGACTCAAGGATGTAAGGCGATTATAAATCTTTATTCAGCATGATCTGTACCGTGAGCGTAATGACAACAAAACAGGCTCGCGTGTAAACAAAACGCCAGTAGAGGCGAGTTGAGTAGCACAGCACCTGGACGGACGATGTTAACATTTTATTTATATGACATGCCCTTTTTTTTGAAGATTAAAGAAGTTTAATATTTATGACATGCAAAAGATAAGTATTCATATTAGTAAATTAGTTAGGTTAAGTTCTATATCTAGCAGGTCGGTTAATTGTTCTTCCACTACGGGTAATAGGGGGTCCAGTTGAAGCTAAGTGTTGAGACACAACTGAAGGGGAGCATGGTTCATCAGCGGAGGGACAGGACATGTCCTCAGTCACAGTAGTGTAGTAGTCCTCTACCGTTGTGGAAGATGTTAGCCGATGAGTAAGAGGACCCTTGCATGGACGAAGGTAAAACCTATTCCTGACATAGATTTTCCAGGGGCGTAACTAGGCCCTCGGGGGCCCCGGGGCAGGTAGTTGGAAGGGGCCCCCCTATATATATATGGGTCATTTCCATGTGAGATCAAAACACAGCACTCAACCTGACCCTCCCAGATGAAACTTTTAGGAATTGTTCTCTTCTATGATATAAATGAGAAAATGTTTTTATTATTCAACTTTATCAATAATTTTTTTATTAAAAAGTTTTGAAAAAAGGGAGAAAATGCAATTTTTCGCACTTTAATGTATTATAACTCCAGTTATATTTGTTCGAAAAAATCTATTACCCCTCGTTTTAAAGATAATTTTGCAAGCTTTAACTTGATATAAAGTTTGACTATGTCCATGGAAAAAATTTACTTTCATGATTTTTTAAATAAAAAGCTTTTAAAAAAGAACATTTTTTGAGAATAAATTCTTTAACATTCTTAAATAAACATTTATTGAGAACAAGTTCTGATTGCACATATCTGTCAATAATGCACATTTATTTACAAATACTTTTCATTGGCTTACTCAAAACTGAATGAAAATATACATACGTTGTACAGCCAGGGAGAGCTAATTTATATTGCTTTGAAAAACTTAAATATAGAAAATAATTTATTATTGCACTAAAC
Source organism: Tetragnatha versicolor (assembly GCA_024610705.1). Lineage (NCBI taxonomy): Eukaryota > Metazoa > Arthropoda > Arachnida > Araneae > Tetragnathidae > Tetragnatha > Tetragnatha versicolor. Next base: position 24,249,973 of record JANDEH010000013.1, on the reverse strand, counting down.
ATCAATACAGCAAACGTTTAGGCATCTAATCTTTGGATGGCTTACTCAAAATAAACTTATTAAATTCAGCCAAAAATCTAATTTCTGTTGATGAGAAATTATTTCGTAAAAAGAAAACAATTATTGCAGTAGACAAAAGAAAAATTCAAAAGATCTATTAATTTAATTTCATTAAAACAATCTTTGAAACAATATTTTTTCTAGGAAATTAGAGATTAGCATCAAGCAACATTTAGTTAAAATGTTTAACTATATCTCTCTTACTAAGAAAAACTTCAATTACTAGAATGTTGGGTTAGTTACTTATAATGGAAACAATGAGTTTGCATGAATTGAAATAATAAACCTTAGGGTGGTCCTTATTTGTATGGTACAAATTTTTTTGGGTTATTACGTTGGTGACGCCCCCTAGTTTTGTGTAATTATAGAAAATAATAATGTATGCAAAATTTAAGCTCATTCGGATATTAATAACACGTGCCGCAAAAGCCTTGAAGTTTCAAAAAAATACTGATTTTTTTACAAAACATCAAACAAAACAAAGAATAAACCTTCCAATCTTCTTCTTGATTTTTTATGGGAATCTAATATAGTTATAGTTATAATGTTCCAGATTACATTCTTCTATCACCCCTCTTTCGGTAGTAAAAAATTTTTAAAGTAAAAATAACTCTTGTAAAGTTGTTTTTCCTGCATTATAAAACGGCTAATAACTCTAGAACTATACAACTTAAAAACCTGAAATTAGTGCCATTTTGTTTGTAATTTTATTATCTTTGATTTGATGTGCAATATAACTGCTTTTCTTAATTTTTTTCAAAATAACAAAAATGGAAAAAATTAAATAAAAAAAGTTCTGAAAAAATATCTTATTATGTAAATTTAAAGTTTTTCAACTCCAAAATTAAAAATTTCTGCCAAATTTCAAGTTGAAAATAAAATTTGATCATGTAGAAAAAAATAAAATTTTCGAAATTTTGGCAAGTCCCTGAACATTCCATGTAATTTAACAAAAAAAGAGATTCACTCATGGGGATTCCCTCTTATTCCCCTTTTATTTGATATAATAAGTACAACATAATTACTGCTTTTTATGAATAATTAATACGCTAGCTAAGTAAAGGGGGAAAAAGTTCAAGATCTTAACTCAGGCTATTTTTTCTAGTAACCCCATTTGGGGTTTTTTCATTTGGGGAATGAAATTCTATTTAAAATGATTATATTGCTCATATAACTATGAAATTTTTCACAGATATTTTAATTAAAAATTTTCCGAGATGAGCTTGGGTGATAATTTGGGAAAAAGTAACAAACCGAAAATTACGCATCTCTTTTTTTAATAATACAGTCGTCGACTCCGCTTAATGTGATACTTTTGTCCAATAGTAGAATGATAAGCGATTGGATAGATTCTAGAAAATTTCAAACAACAGCGTAACTCGAGTGTTAGCTTCAAAATCACACCTATGTAGTTCTAAATGAAGTACTTAAAACAATTACCTGGGTATTTTACGATTTTTACATTCTTAAAGAAAAATATGAGAGGGGAAAATATAACATTAATAAATTAATAACTCCTTTTGTATGTCTATATAGGGTAACGGTACCAATAACTGTCACTTTAAGAGCAATAAAATTAATTAATTAGCTATTGCTACTGAATAAAACTATCCTGGAAAAAACTTCTTGTTGGGAAAAATTAAATGAAGTTTCAACATTAGTTTAGTGTACAATTTGTTTGATTAAGTAATTATTTTCTATTTTTAAAATATTTTTTAAGTTGGCATGGTGGCTGTTCCAGTAACTGACATACCGGGAAAATTTTGAGCACCAATAACTGACATGTCCTGTACCAGTAACTGGCACATTTAAATACCTTTAATAAATAAGATTTTAGTTACTAATTAGCCTAAATGTAATGAAAAACAGCTGATGATACAAAGAAAACAAAATGTTAAACTTAAAAATCCAATAATTAGAACTTTTCAGAACATTCTTTTTTATAAAATTTATTTCGCTGTTTTGCTATGTCAAACTTTAATATCGAAACATTTTAGATTAGATTTAGACAAAAAGATTCAGTTGAAAAATATAGGTAGTATACATAAGAATATAGAATAGAATCGAACAAATATAGAATTATAAAAACTAAGATAGGATTAATTTAGTTTAATAATAGATTTATTCAAACATTTTTGTTTATTTACCTTCAATAATGATTCATCCAACTGCAGACCATTTAGCTTGTTTTGTTTTGATTCGGAAAGTTTTTTCTTAAAATCGTCTGTCATTTAATTAATTATCGTTGTTTTATTTGCATGATTTAAAGAGTGGGTGATTATATTTATACGTGTTATTATTTCAGCAGTAATGACACCTATGTCAGTTATTGGTGCAATTCATTTTTGGTGATCCAGTAACTGGCACCCCATTTTAAATAAATAAATAAAAAATGTTTTTCAAAATTAACTGCTCAGCATAATTTCATGTACTGTTATTCATTTTACGTTAGTGTTCAATTAGGTTTCAAATGAAAATATTGCTTAAATTAGACACTGAACAAAAATATCTTTCCTTAATTTCATCATTAAGCCGACCTCTGAAAATCGGAAGTTTTTTTTACACTAAATGCAAAATATCGATTTATTACACTTAAATCCCTTTATTGGAAAATAAATACTGCATAAAGTTTAAGAAAACTGTCTAAAATATTAAGAGAGACCACCATTTATTTCAAGTTTACAATAATAATCTTATTATTATGAATTAAATCTCAAAGTGACAGTTATTGGTGCACTGTCAGTTACTGGTACCGTTACTCTATATGTATTAAAAATTGGCCTTCAAACGGGAAATAAAGAGGGTTCTTAGGAAGGACATTTTGCGGTAAATTAAATAGGAGTGATCGAGAGCGGCCAATTTTGATAAAATTATCTGATCATCAATCGTGATCATAGAAACGAGTCGATTGCATTTAAAACTTTAAAAATTGTAAAACTTAAATTGACATAATTGAAGAGACATTGTTTTAGGTTGGTTAATAAGTTGATGTTATCAACTTTAAATAAACTCGTTTAAAATAGTTATTCTAAAATATTTAAAAAAAATTAAATTTTTATGCGATAGAAAAAAAATGCATTTAAATGTTGACCTGGGTGATTTTTTCCCTTTTTTTATTCTATCAAAAATGAAGGCGAAACAATTTATTTTTTCCACATTCTCCTTAAAACAAAACGAGTCCTTACCTGTATTCTCCTCGGCATTTTGTAATTCTTATTCTTGTTGTGGACATCGCACGCGTCACGCTTATTTTAAACTACTATTTCGCAACAAAACAAACTCATATATACTTATTTCTCAACAAGGCCACTAGAGGGATACCAAGATTTTTTCCCCGAAAATGTATCAATAGAATGCGACCTCCCATGCTCTTTGGTCCGTCTCCGTCGTGTCCGTTTTCACACGCGTCGGTGTCAGTCCAGACAACGTCCGGCGACATTACTTATCAGTTAATGGGCATGGGGCATCTCGAGAGAGGGAGGCCCCTTCCTTGGGAAAACTGAAGCCCTCTCCCACGAAGCTTTTTTTGGAGGGTCTAATCAGGGGACCGTCTCCAAAAGAAATGGTTGATTGAAAAGGGGTTTCCGGTCAAATTTGAGGCTTAGGACAATCGGATCTGGGGGCCCCTCTGAAGCTGGGGGCCCCGGGGCCTTGCACCGTTTGCCCACCCCTAGTTACGCCCCTGAGATTTTCCCATTTTCTGCTGCCACTGTGTAGGTCCTAGGGTTGGGTCCTACTTCAACTATTCTTGCTTTTAGCCAGGGTTCTGCAGGCTTTAAGCGGAACCAAACTTCCTGATTCATCTGCAGCTCTGGTAGGGTCTTCTTGCCTTGGTCAGCATATCGTTTTTGCTGCTGCTGATTCTTTCTTAGCTGTTCCACCTGCTCCTTGATGTCGAAGCTTGGAAGAAGGTTTGTTGAAAGCGACGGAATGAAGGACCTCAGACGTCTTCCCATCAGTAGCTCAGCAGGAGATTTCAATCCGTTAGCCGGTGTAATTCGGTAGTCCAGGAGAACTGTATAGAGATCTTTTCCTTCCTCCATTGCCTTCATCATCCCATTCTTGAACGTTTGGATAGCTCGCTCTACTTGGCCATTGGATCGAGGAAAATGAGGGGAAGTTTTCCGATGGATAACATTCCAGTTTTCTAGAAAGTTTTGAAAACTCTCACCATTGAACGGAGGACCACCATCGCTGACAAATTCCTCTGGAATTCCATGCCGGGCAAATGCTGACTTCATGGCATTTACAACAGCTGGAGTTGTTGTGCCATGCATGAGTTGTACTTCAATATACTTAGAGAAGTAATCAATTAGCAGGAGATATGTGTTCCCCTTCAGGGTGAGAAAATCACCTGCTAACACTTCCCATGGTCGCTCAGGCAGACGTCTCTCAATCAGGGGCTCTTGCGGGTTGTTCCTTGCAAATTTTTGGCAGATTTCACACCTTTCTATTAGGGCCTCTATATCCTGGTTCATGGATGGCCAGTATAGGTATTCTCTCGCCTTTGCTTTACAGGCCACAATCCCTCTATGGGCCGTATGCAAGGACTTGAGTGTCTCAAGTCTAGCTACTTCAGGAATAACAATCCGCTTTCCTCTGCATAGGACTCCTTCCTCAGTTACATATAATTCATTTCTGCAGTGCCAGAAGGGTCTTGCAGCAATGTTTACATGAGTCTTCTCACCAGGCCAGTCTTTCTTAACATACTCTGAGACAATTTGTAAGACACTGTCCTGGAATGTCATGTCTATGAGCTGTTTCCACTTCGGAGCTGTTGCAACAGCTAAAACACAAGTATGGATGGATGGTGTTGCTACTTGATAATTTTCCTCAAAGACGTCAGAGCTGGTCGCCCGAGAGAGTGTGTCGGCAACAATGAGTTGTTTTCCTGGCACATAATTTAAGGTCACGTCATATCTGTTCAGCCGGAGAAGCATTCTTTGTAGCCTTGGTGAAATTTCTTCATAGGGGCGTTTGCAGAGCCCAAGTAAGGGTTTGTGGTCGGTTTCTACCTCTATGTGTCTGCCATATGTAAAGTAGTTGAATTTTTCCAACCCAAATAAGATTGCAAGGAGCTCTTTCTCAATTTGGGCGTACCTTTTCTGCGCTCCTGTCAGTGTTGCAGATGCGTATCCAACTGGCTTCTTTTCTTGAACCAGTACTGCCCCCAGACCATACTGGCTCGCATCAACTGAAAGAAGGACTGGCTTGGAGTTGTCAAAAAAGCTTAAGCATGGTGCTTCTAGCAGTATTCTTTTCACTTCCTCAAAGTCTCTTTGGGTGTTTGCATCCCATGTGAATGCGATATCTTTCTTCAGTAGTTGTCTCATTGAGTGAGTGATAGTTGTGAGATGGTTGGTAAATTTAGAATGATAAGTTACCATGCCAAGAAACCTTTGCAAGGCCTCCCTGTTTTCAGGAATGGGAAAGTCTTGAATGCCTTTGACTTTTACAGGATCCGGTTTAATTCCTTCGTTAGATATGATGTGGCCTAGGTAATTGATTGAGGATTTTGCAATCTGGGCTTTTGATGGGTTGAACTTCAGATTCTTTTCCCTCGCTATAGTTAGTGCTTTTCTAAGCAAGGTACAATGTTCCTCAGCCGTCTTAGAACTTAGAGTAATGTCATCAAAGTAAGGCTGAATTTGAGGTTCTGTTTCGAATATTTCCTCCATGGCACGCTGAAATTCCTCTGGAGCATTATTTAGGCCAAAGGGTAGGACTAAGAATCTATAGCGACCCCATGGAGTAGTGAAGGTGGTGAGATACGAGCTTTTATCATCCAGTGGTAACTGCCAAAACCCATTTTTTGCGTCCAGGAGACTGAAGATGGTACAACCTTGAAGATTAGTAAACAGTCTCTCAGTCGTTGGAATGGGGTAGTGTGGTCTTCTAATTGCTTCGTTTAGAGGTCTTGGGTCGATACAGATTCTGAGCTTTTTAGGACCATCAACAACAACCATGTTGCTGACCCACTCTGTAGGTTTCTCCACTTTAGTAATTATCCCTTGACTCTCCATGTTGGCAAGTTCTTGTTTAACTCTATCATGTAGTGCCAGGGGAATCTTTCTGGGTGCTGATACGTGGGGGACAGAATTGGGCTTCAAATTGATGCTGACAGTCTTGCTAAGTCTGCCTATCCCTGTGAAGACATCCTGGAACTCTTCGAGAATTTGTTCCACAGTCTGTATGGATGGATTGTTGCCTGATGTTGCCTGGAGTTGATAGAGCCGTTTAATAAGACCCAGACTCTTGCACGCATCAAGACCAAGTATAGGGGTTGAGTTCAAGCTTGTTATTATAAACTCTAGCCTCTTGTGGATTTGAGAGGTCTTGCAAAGGAGGGTACACATGCCCAGTACAGGGATCGGATTCTTATTGTAATCAATAACTGGAACATGGCTTTCTTGCAGGGCTGGCGGATTCTTCAATTTTTCAAAGATACTGTTTGGTAGCACATTTACCTGTGCACCAGTATCAAGCTTAAAGTCGACTTCAGTCTGATTCACAAGTGTCTTGTGCATCCATTCTTTCTCACCAGAAGTGGAGACTTCTTCCAGTTTTAACTCTCCAAGAAAGAAAGCATCATCTGGTTCGATAGCATGCACTTTTCTGAAGGGATTTGTGTACCGTCCTCTGTTATCCCTGGAACGGCAAAATTCATCCCAGTGATTTCTCTTTCCACAGTTCTTGCACGTTGTGTTGTAGGCTGGGCAATTCCTGGGCTCATGTCTGCGTCCACAGTTTGTACAGGGGTCTCTCCTATGAGACAGGTGTATATCTTGCATTCGCTGTCTGGAAATAGCATCAACTTCACTCTGGTGTGTTCTGGACTTGTCTGCTGCATAGCATTCACGGATAGCATGAATTTCATTATTATCGTTCATTGCAGAAGCTTGTGTTCTAGATTGCTCAGCCGCGCGGCATTCACTAATTACCTCCTGGAGGGTCTTAGCCCGTCTACTTGTTTCGCGTAACAGCCTTTCCTGGAGGGGCTTGTCTTGGAGACCATGCACTATTTTATCCCTCAGCATTCTTTCAGTATTTTGGGCATATCGGCAGTCTTCTACTGCCAACTTCAGCCTGGAGTAAAAATCCTGGAATTTTTCTCCAGGTTTTTGTTTAATTTCCAGAAATAGAAAAGCTGCATATATTTCATTTTGAAAATCATACTGACGATCAAGTTCTTTCAGAATCTGCTCCAGGGTTACTTCCGTTGCAGGAGGTACTGCTGTCAATGTCATCGTCCGGTAAATGGTTTTCAACTCATCTCCGCAAACATGGCGAAAAATAGCCGTCTTCTTCTTCTCTGGCTCTTCGGAGTAGTTAGCAGCCTCCAGGAAATCCTGGAAGTCTTGCTTCCAGAACCTCCATGATTCAGAGGGGTTCGCGCCGGCGACGAACGGCTTCATTGTGTTTAGATGATTCATTATTTTTTCCGCTCGTTCAAATTTGAGAAATTTCTGTTCAACGTTAGTAGTGGTTTTCTTCTGACACCATTTAAAATAGATTATGGGTCAGGACTAGTGATGGGCGATTCAACTCTTTTACAAGATCAGATCTGAGTAACTCACTCACCTTAAGGAGTTAACTCTTTAATGTAACTCAGTAACTCCCAAAATCTATATACATAAATGAATGTTCGTCTGAATGTATGTCCGTTATAGTTTTAAACTTTTCGAACCTACATTCACTTTTAAACTATACCAAGTTGCCCTACTCGCTCTCAGAAAGGCTCCTGAAGAATAATAATTTAAAATTGAAGCATCCCAATAACTTTTTTGGTCTATTTTCGGCTAAAAAAACCCGTATTTCATTCCTAAAACCATGACATCATGGCAAAACCACCAATTGTTGTAATTAAAGGTAATATATAATATTAATTGTTGAAGGTATAACATCGATTGTTGTAGTATAAACATAAAAAATGCTCTTTTTTACATTTGGACTGGCGAAGCCGGTGTCTAGCGCGTCAGCGCTAGTATTATATAACTTCTTAATCTTAACTACCTACATACTAGTGATGGGCGATTCAACTCTTTTACAAGATCAGATCTGAGTAACTCACTCACCTTAAGGAGTTAACTCTTTAATGTAACTCAGTAACTCCCAAAATCTATATACATAAATGAATGTTCGTCTGAATGTATGTCCGTTATAGTTTTAAACTTTTCGAACCTACATTCACTTTTAAACTATACCAAGTTGCCCTACTCGCTCTCAGAAAGGCTCCTGAAGAATAATAATTTAAAATTGAAGCATCCCAATAACTTTTTTGGTCTATTTTCGGCTAAAAAAACCCGTATTTCATTCCTAAAACCATGACATCATGGCAAAACCACCAATTGTTGTAATTAAAGGTAATATATGATATTAATTGTTGAAGGTATAACATCGATTGTTGTAGTATAAACATAAAAAATGCTCTTTTTTACATTTGGACTGGCGAAGCCGGTGTCTAGCGCGTCAGCGCTAGTATTATATAACTTCTTAATCTTAACTACCTACATACTAGTGATGGGCGATTCAACTCTTTTACAAGATCAGATCTGAGTAACTCACTCACCTTAAGGAGTTAACTCTTTAATGTAACTCAGTAACTCCCAAAATCTATATACATAAATGAATGTTCGTCTGAATGTATGTCCGTTATAGTTTTAAACTTTTCGAACCTACATTCACTTTTAAACTATACCAAGTTGCCCTACTCGCTCTCAGAAAGGCTCCTGAAGAATAATAATTTAAAATTGAAGCATCCCAATAACTTTTTTGGTCTATTTTCGGCTAAAAAAACCCGTATTTCATTCCTAAAACCATGACATCATGGCAAAACCACCAATTGTTGTAATTAAAGGTAATATATAATATTAATTGTTGAAGGTATAACATCGATTGTTGTAGTATAAACATAAAAAATGCTCTTTTTTACATTTGGACTGGCGAAGCCGGTGTCTAGCGCGTCAGCGCTAGTATTATATAACTTCTTAATCTTAACTACCTACATACATCAACTAAAAAGTATGCCGGAAAAGTCATTCAAACGATAAAAAGTTTTTATATTGAACTGTAAACGAAAACTGAAATAAACCTTCAATATTTCGCCTACTGGAAAATTTTTTAACAATTTACTAACAAAAACCTACCTACAAAAAAGAAGAAAGGGGGAAAGGAAAATCCCCAGTAGGGGAACGACCGTAGAACCAAATATTCAGACACTAACACATCAAGCAATAACAAAACAGCCATTAAAATATTAATCTCTGCACATTGGGGCATATTTCAGTATTTTTTTAATATATTAATCAGCAGTACTAGGTATATTTCAAAAGAAAAAATACTCACTTCAAAAATAACCACATATCTTACAATTCAGGCATCCAATCCAATTTAATCCGCGACCATTCTACTGCAAACTTTAAGTATTCTAAATTTACTGGAAAGTAATGGTCACCAGAATGAAAAATCAATACAATTTTTCTAATAAGTAATCTAGTTTTAATCACTCATTCATCTAAAAAATGGCGGGTTTGAAACAAAAAACACGCTACTAAGAGCAAAAGGTTTTGGCAAGACGCCAACGTTCTCGCTTCCCGCCCTTTGGAGCCACCATCATAGCTGGTAGAGGTAGACAAGCATAGCTCGTGTTTCAATTCTCAAAAATCAGTTGAAAATTTAATTTTTAAATCCAAATCAATCGCCTCATTAATCAACTAAAACATTGCTCAACCATTAAAATATTAATCTATACAGCAAGCCTTTTGCTCAAGATCAAGTATTTTTTATTATCAACAAGTATTCAAATAATGATAATGCTCCGTCAGAAATAAATGCATGCTTTTCCATAATGGCAGCTTTCGTTTCACGAAATTCTTCTTATCGCAATCTTTTTTAATCGTAGACATTTTTAATGAAGTATCTTAATATTAAATGATTATTAGAAACTGAGAATAGGGAAAACATAAAACCATAATTATTTTTTTAATTGCGCGCAGTAAATGTTAATAATCATCCTAAACATAGTGATTAAGACAATGTAGAATCTCGTTCAGTGCCGTACAGAAGATGTGTATAAACAATCATGGCCTCCATCGAACTTAAGAAACCGCTGGGAGGGAGGAACTAACTCGTTAAGTCTCTGATCCCTGGGAGTGGGATAGTGGGAGTAAGGAATAACTCTATAAACTCTCTGATCCCCGGGAGTGGGAGCGGGAAGACCGATCTGAAGTCACTTGCTCCCCATCCCAACTCCCCGGGATCGAAGGAGGTGAGAGCACACAGCAGATAACTCCCAAAGAGGGGAGACCAGAAGCAAGCAACTCTGATAACTCTGTCAGCTCCTTTCAACTCCTTTAAGGAAGACGTAACTCCTCGTGTAGTTTTTCGGATCAAAGTGGGTTGTTATGGCAACGGATTACGTAAAGGGCTCGCTCATACATGATGATGTGCTGCCATCTAGTGTTTTTTGGAGGTAACATCACAAGGATTTCAAGTTAATATCGCAAATTAAATCTTAAAAAGGTGCATTTTAAAAAGTACAACTGAGCTACCACTCTTTTTTCCCCACTCCTTGATCCTTCCCTCAGTTTAAGGAGTTAGTTCACTGAGTTAACTCCTCAAAAAATCGCCCATCACTAGTCAGGACGCCCTCAGGGCACCTCTTTCGGTGATTGGGCCCCACGACCCCAAGGGAACCCAGTGATCTTTGCCCCGGGCAGTCGCGCTCCCGAGGTCCTTGGAGCGATCTTTCTTCTTTTTCTTTCCTCATTTCTTCCTCCCTTCCTTTCCGTCATAGTAAAGAAAATTGGTTTTTTGTTCTCATCCATGATACAAAGGAGCTTTATTTTTAGACACAATACCACTAGTTGGGTCTTGTTGTATTTATGTGTTTATCATTAAATTTTGATTTGCCTTCACTCTCCCTCCATTTTGATAGTGGCTTTACATCACATCTTTCTTCTTTTAAAATAGTTAAATTTTCTCCTGGTTTTTATTTCTACTTAACACCCAAGCATAATAGACCCACTTGGTTTTGATTCACTTCTCCCCTGGAGTGTTTAACGAGCTCTGGATTGGCGGCATATGGGAAAACTGAGGAGGCCAGGAACTGTTTGTGATGTCCTGTTTTTGTTGTCCCGTCCTGGTTAGCAACATACCGTCGTCCCTCTTGCTCTTTAGCAATGTGGCGGCCCATATGTCTCCTTGCTTGCTGGGTAGCTTGTGGGAGCTGCCCAGTCGGTTATATCGTTTTTCCACATTGGCGGACACCATGCCGTAGCGCCTGCAGCAGCAGTACAGCCCCGCTCAGCAGGCAGACTGCTGGGTACGTACTGTGGAAGCTGTGGGACCAGTAGTGGGAGGTTGTTGTTTGGTAGGTTCTTGATCCCTCCCTCTGCCCACCATAAGCAACAAAATAAGAACCTAGGCGCCACTTTTCCTCATGGGGACCCCTTTTAAGAATCATGGTGGTAAGTCCACCTCTATGTCAATTCCAACACCACGTTTTATAATCTTGCACTCGGAAACAACTAAATTAACTACAGTATCTCCATTTTTAGTAGCAAAAGCAATATCCGGAATGGTTGGTTCAGTTAAATCAGTTAAAAAGCTTTCTTCTGGTGATCTACTTGTAAATACTGCATCTGATGTACAATCAAAAAACCTACTAAAATGTAAAAATCTAGCACACATTTCCATTACAGCTACACCTCATCCATCACTTAACTCCTGTAAGGGAGTAATATATTGTCCAGATTTGATCGACCACACTGAAACAGAAGTATTAGATGGTTTAAAAGAACAGAAAGTTGAATTTGTCAAACAAATAATCATAAAAAAGACAATATAGAAAAGAAAACGCCACTTTTTGTTTTAACCTTCTCAACTACAACACTACCTTCAGATATCTTTGCTGGCTACATAAATGTAAAAGTAAGACCCTTCATACTAAATCCACTACGTTGTTTTCTCTGTCAAAAATTCGGGCATAGCCACAAAACCTTTCGCAGCACTCCTGCCTGTGCTGATTGCGGCAGCACTAAGCATAAATCTGATCAATGCACAGCCACTGCTTGCTGCGTAAACTGCTCAGGAGAACATCCGGCCTACGATAAAAAGTGCCCTAGATATCTTTTTGAAAAAGAGGTACAACGAATTAAAACACTTGATAACCTCAGTTACCCAGAAGCTCGACAAAAAGCTAACGAAATAACTCCAATGCCTCCAGTAGCCAAAAATCATCTGTATCATCTGCATCATCTGCATCTGTAGTAACACAACAAATCACACCCTCACAAGCCCAAACTCCTTCCAGTGTTTCTACACCATCAACACCAACAATACCATTAATCTCGAATACCCCAACAGACCCGTTAAAGTTACCTGAAAATGCTTCAATAACAGAACCATCCACCTCAAATAAACAAAATTCAAATTTAGATCAATGGGTACATTTCGCTCTACCCCCAGGAAATAAAACAACCAATTCACCCATAGACCAAAAAAGAATAAACTTAACAGCCAAACGACTTCAAGAAGAACAGATAAGAAATAGCAATAAAATCCAAAAACAAGTAGACTCGTCAGACACAGAACCGTTAGATCCATTAGCAGAAAGCAAAATGGAAGTTGAAGGAACAGGAAGGAACAGAAGCAAATCCAGAGGTAGAGACAGGAACTCTACCAACAGAACACAAATTACTGGTCCAACATAGCTGTAGGAAGTAAAATTATACAGTGGAACTGCCGAGGTTTACGATCCAATCTTGAGGACATAAAGCATCTTGTAAATATTCATTCACCATCGTTCATCGCGCTGCAAGAGACATTCCTGAAGCCTGCTGATACGGTTCGCTTGCGAGGCTTTTCTGTCCTCCGCAAAGATTGTGTTGATGGCGGTAGAGCCTGTGGTGGTGTGGCGCTCTTGGTCGCCCACACAGCGCCTTTTTCTCCCGTCCATCTTAATACACCCTTGGAAGCCGTAGCGGTGCGTCAGAACATAGTCTCATCATCCATTACCATTTGCAGTTTATATCTATCACCTAACACATCCATTCATATTCATCTTTTAGAGAATTTGGTAAGGCAATTGCCAACGCCTTTTATTATTTTAGGAGATTTTAATGCACATCATACCTTGTGGGGATGCCGGGACGTCAATTCCAGGGGGCTAATCGTTGAGCGGATGATTTCCGAGCTCGATCTGGCTCTCCTGAATGACGGTTCGAGTACTTATTTACATTCACCCACTCAATCATATACAGCCATCGATCTCACTATATGTTCACCTTCTGTTTTGCTGGATTTTTCATGGAGCGTTCTGGATAATCCGTTCGGCAGTGATCATTTCCCCATAGTAGTAACACCTACTACCCCAACTGCAGGCGCAACATCTCGTCAGCCGCGTTGGAAGTTCGATCAAGCCAACTGGACGCTATTCCAAATACACGCAAACATCACTGAGCACATGATATCATCCGGCACAATCGATGAAGCTGTCTCATCTGTCACATCATCTATTTTAAATGCATCTCATCTATCCATTCCATTAACGTCCTCAAGATTACCCAAGTTCCCGAAACCTTGGTGGAACCATGCCTGTTCAGAGGCCAGAAAAGCCCAGAACAAGGCTTGGGGAGTATTTAGAAGATATCCCACTCAAGAAAACATGCTTGCTTTCAAAAAAGCAAGGTCGCATGCTAGGAGAGTAAGGAGGCATAGTCAAAGGGAATCGTGGCAGCAATATGTTAGTAGTATAACATCCTCTACACCAACCAAACAAGTATGGACTAAGATCAAGAAAATAAGCGGGAAATATGGATCGCAACCTGTATCCATGATGATGGATAACGGCAATACAGTTAGCGATATCCCGTCCATTGCTAATTTGTTGGCCAAAACATTCGCCGAGACATCAAGCAGTGCAAATTACCCACCAGAGTTTCAAGCATTGAAGAGTAGAGTTGAGTGTACGGGGTTGGATTTCGCTTCTTCAAATGAGGAAGAGTACAACACTCCACTCACTCTACTAGAACTTCAAACTGCTTTACATCGTTCAGGTAATTCGGCTGCTGGTCCAGATGACATACACTATGTGATGTTACGTCATCTATCAATAGCTCACTTGCATCTATTCTTATGCTCTTTAACCGTATTTGGACCACACAAGAATTTCCTTCAAAGTGGCGCCACGCTTTTGTACTTCCGTTTCCCAAACCCGGGAAAGACCCGAGCTCTCCTAATAATTATCGGCCAATAGCTCTAACGAGCTGCCTTTGCAAGCTCTTGGAGCGGATGATCAGTGCACGGCTCATGTTTTACCTTGAAGATGAAAACCTTCTGTCCCCCTTCCAAAGCGGATTTAGGAGATATCGTTCTACCACTGATAACCTTATTAGGCTCGAAACAGCCGTGAGAGATGCCTTTTTTCGACAAAAGCACTGTCTGTCAGTCTTCTTCGATATAAAAAAGGCGTATGACATGACCTGGAGAAGAGGTATTCTCCAGGACATACACAATTTTAATTTAAGAGGCAATTTACCCATTTTCATCAAAAACTTTTTAGAACATCGCACTTTTCAGGTACGCCTTGATTCATTTTATTCAGACATTTTTATCCAGGAACAAGGTGTTCCGCAGGGCTGCGTATTGAGTGTTTTACTCTTCATCATTAAACTAAATGGCATCACCCATCACATCACTCATGGCATACAATACTCTTTATACGTTGACGACATCCAAATCTCATACTCATCTCATTCCTTATCTGTGGCTGAGCGCCACATACAGACATCAATTAACAACATGAATAATTGGGCCTTAGAAAACAGGTTTATGTTCTCTGCGGAGAAAACAGTCTGTGTTTCTTTCAGCCGCAAGAGAGGTCTCTTTCCGGACCCCGAGTTGTGGCTAGGGAACTCTGAAATCAAAGTTGTTGAAGAAACCAGATTCCTTGGAGTAATTTTCGACAGAAAACTCCGTTTTCATAGACACATCTCTGACTTGAAAAATAGGTGTATAAAAACTCTCAATATATTAAAAGTATTATCAAATACAAGTTGGGGTGCTGACGCTACTTCCATGCTACGGATGTATCGTTCTTTGATCCGATCCAAGCTAGACTATGGATCGATTGTATACGACTCCGCATGCGAATCGTTGTTACGCTCTCTCAACACCGTACACCATCAGGGTCTCCGGATTTGCTTGGGTGCGTTCCGGACATCCCCAGTAGAGTCCCTCTATGCCGAGGCGTACGAACCACCTTTGAATTTACGACGGAAGCATTTGGCCTTATCATATTATGTTAAGATGAGATCACTACGTCATAACCCTGGTTTTAAATTCATGTCTGATTTTAGTCTACATTTCTTCATCCTTCATCGTAGTTCACGTGCATGCCCACCACCATTCCAGTTTCGCATGAGGTCACTGGTGGGGGATTGGAATATCTCGATTGGGAAAATTGCCCAATCTAGCATAGCTCTATTTCCACCATGGGAGCAAGCCATTCCTGAAATGGATTTTTCACTCACTCGCTGCAGGAAGTCACTTCCAAATTATGTTTTCAAGGCTCTGTATAGGGAACATCGGGGGACGTATTCGGACTATACCCCTATCTTTACAGACGGGTCCAAGTCCGAATTACATGTAGGTGCCGCGGCAGTTTGCCAGTGCGCAACCATCTCCGATGCCCTCCCTGTCACAGCTTCCGTATACACCGCAGAACTTCATGCCATTAGAATGGCTATCGAACACATCTCACTCTCCCCTCATAAGAAATTCATGATCTACTCAGATTCTCTGTCCTCACTTAAAAGCATAGTCTCATACACATCATCTGTCCATCCCATTGTGAACGACATCGTAGTCACACTATCAAAATTGCTTAGGACTGGCGCTAAAATAATGTTTTGCTGGATCCCCGGTCACGTCGGGATTGATGGGAACGAAGAGGCCGACCGTGCTGCAAGATCAGTCACGGGCCCAACTGACAAATTTCCCGTTCCATTTGAGGATTTGAAACCACTCTTCCGGCAAAGACTCTATGGCATATGGCAGTCTGAATGGGACCAGCAAGTAAGCAATAAGCTACATTCTGTGATGCCATCCCTGTCGCGAAGACTGGGTAAAAATCTTACCCGTCGCGAGGAGGTCTTGCTGACCAGATTACGCATTGGGCACACGAGACTAACTCATCGGCATCTCTTGATGGGAGAAGAGGCACCCACATGTCATTTCTGCGACACCATTTTAACTGTTCATCACATCATGTGTGTCTGCCCCCATTTTGACCCCTATAAAAGTATCATTTTTAACCGTACTGATCTTAACTTATCACAAATTTTAAATCACTCAAACCTTTCGTTGATTTTTAAATACATTCATCACATTGGTTTTACCCATTACATCTAGAAATATTTTAAAGTTTTTAACATGACGTATAGAGTATGTCTGACAAAGGCTGTTGGTCTATTATTATTTTAAAAAGGGTTTCTGGAAAATATCTTTAATTTTTTTATGTTATCTGTCTTGTGGTTGGCGCTCTATGCCCTGATATGGGCCTTGTGCCATAAAAATCAAACCAACCAACCAACCAACTAGTCAGGACTCAAGGATGTAAGGCGATTATAAATCTTTATTCAGCATGATCTGTACCGTGAGCGTAATGACAACAAAACAGGCTCGCGTGTAAACAAAACGCCAGTAGAGGCGAGTTGAGTAGCACAGCACCTGGACGGACGATGTTAACATTTTATTTAAATGACAGAAAGATGATTATTTAATTTATTTGAATATTAAAAACCAGTGAAATATGTTTTCAATTTTTTTTGAAATTCATAGTTTCTTGCTTTATAACTGCAACCTTATCCGTAATCTAAAAAAATGGAAATATTTTAAAATTGAGATTTTTTTTAGAAATTCTAAAGGCACTTTGCACATCCTCAAAAGAATCCGGACAGTTTGATACCAAATATGTGTTATACGGATCAGTGATTAAAAAGCCTTTCCCTGGAAACCGTTCACCAAAAACTTTTTTTAGAATAGAGAGATGATAGGATTTAAGTAAATGAATAAAACAATGCTAAATGCGACTTACTTGGACAATGATGCAAATCATTTCGACGACCGCAATTAATGATGAGATACCGAAGTATTGACATCTTCGTATCAAACGAAGAGAACGCCGCCATTGAAGTTTAAAAATAAAAATAAAAAAGGGAAAACTTTGCTACTGACAGAGGGAAAGCTCGCAACCTGTAGGGAAAATTGACTTCCTATGGGGAAAAACGGGATAAACAACTAACAGTGATTGCTAAATTAAAATGCAGCTTCCATACAAAGTTCCATATTCAATGAGAATCACTCGTTTCCTTTAGTTCCCGCCTACCTTGGTACCGCAGCGCCACTATGTGATAACATTCCTCCGAAAGAGTAAAATCGCGTTTTGGACCCTCTGTTTTAAGCTCTATACTCTGTGTTATAGATTTTGAAGAAATCGTACTTTGAGCTTTGGCTTTTGGCAACATTTTTGACCGCCCGTAAGCATTAAGCAATGCAAAACAGGCTTTGACATTCGTAAAAAGATCAAAAGAGCCGACGTCCCTGAATGTTTCCATCTCTCACCGCTAGAGAACGCCATCGTCGTGACAAGAAAATCTTTGTTTACCATTGGTTTACATGGAAAACGTGTTCGTAGTTTTTTCGATTAATACTGTGATTTATTCTTTGAAATCTTCAAATTATTTGAAGAGAAAGATGGTTAATTGTTGCGTTCCATTATGCACCAGTTATTCGGAGCGGACGAAAAAAAGTCACGCAGATGGAGACATTTTGCAATCATCAATATTCTGAAAATTTGCCTCGTTGATGATTGAATTAAGAATTTCTCTACAGAATTCAGTAACTGGAAATATATTTCTTCAGCTAGAATGGTGTTTGAATTTTCAATTATATTTCTGCTACTTTGATTTAAAAAACATGCTCACATTTTAAAACAATTTTAGTGTGAATATAAATAGGCCCCCTTGCAGAGTTCAAATCAGGCCCTACAATTCACAAGGTCGATAAAGGTGTGAAATGTTTCTGTGACTTTCTTTATTTTGTCTTAAGTATTATAAGCAATTTTGAAAAAAATTGGATTGTGTTCTGTCAATCTTATTAAGTAAGATTATCTGTGAGATTATTATAATTAGAAGTCTATTGTTAGGTAAATGCACTGCTTCTCCATGAAGACTGTTGAACAGTAAAACTTACCCTGTTTTAACATACATAAAATGTAAATCATTGTTATTGTTATTTTAATTTTTGTTATTTTATTATTTTAAATGTATAAAACTTGAACATTTTTGAATGTATGAAATAGTCCTTATTTCATTACCAAATGTCTGTTATCTGTACTATAAGAATGAATAAAATTTTATTTTATAGAGTACTTACAAACTTGATAGTTATAGTCATTGATTGTTTTAATTTTCTTTCAATATTAGACTGTAAAATATAATTTAACAGTTCTAAAACTTTCAGTTGTATGAATATGTCTTTCAGAAACATACTGTTTCTGTATAGTGTATAGACAAATTGTTATTAAATGAGGTTAAATCCTTGTTGACACTTAAACATGAACAACTGGGCCATTTCAATCTAATCAAAGTTAAATATTTCCTAAATTACCTCTTTCCAGGATTAATAAATAAAAATATAAAATCATATATCAAAGTAGAATAAAATTACTGATATTTCAGATAATTTTAAAAACATTTCTTTAAGGAAAATAGTTAAAATACAAAAAATTGCAATTAATAATAAATTTAACTATTCTGTTATGATAATGCGCTAGTAGGTTTTTTTAAATATTATTTACACATTTGACCATGAAAACTATTAAATAATTTCATATTTTTACTTGAATATAAGAATAATATATTAATATAAACAATTTCAGTGAAATTTCGCTTACTTCATTACAATAAATTTGCAATTAAAAACATTTATATTTTCACTAAAAAATTACTGTTAAAAATTGTAATTGTTAACTCTGAATTTTTAACTCTACCTTAAAATGTTGCTGAAGAAATAAATATGTTCTGATAAGAAAATTTTTTCGAGAGTTTTTTAGGTGGAATATTATGTATTTCATTCATTTTCTATGAATTATCTGCTCTCTAAACCGTTGCCCGTTGGTTAAAAAGTGAAATAATCCCTAGAATCAGCAGTTTGTTTTCACTATTGTGCAAAAGATGGCGCTGCCGTAGTGACAAGAAATATTCCCCTTCATTCTACCCTATTGTCCAAGCCTTACCAGACACAGTTAACGCGTTAACGTGCTGGATCAAGTTTAGCCTTGGCAAAACAAAAGGATCTTGCCTTCTGATTATCTGATCTGACCTGATGTAAGATGTGGGATATGTCAGATTGCTGAATTTAAATATTCGTCGATTGCGGTAAGTACTTGAATCTATTTACTTATATAATGATATTTATAAAGAAGCTGAAAGTTTAACTGGAATATATATTTTTAACAACATTATTACTTTAAATACTTGCAACCGGTCGGTTGTGTGAGAATCATAATAGGAATTTTGACTGATGTGATCTATGAAGAAACGTCACTTTTTATTTATTACAGAGTGCAATGGTATTCAAACTCCGTAGATTCAATTACTATAATTATTATTTTATTCCTGGGACATTCTTGTGTTCTTATGAATTGCATTGAGTGACCTTAACACTTACTAAATACACTACACGTGTTTTCCTCGAATTCTGTTGAGTTTAGGTTCTTAAAAGGGCTTTGGTTCATCCCAAAAATCCGGGCCTGTGCCAAATTCTGGCAATCCAGTTCTATAGTAATTGAATTGCTGGTGTGCAGACTTGCCAGGGGTCGATCCAGGTTTTAATTTTTGGGGCCTGTTTTTTTTTAATTTTTGTGAAAATGAAATTATTTTTTGTGAAAATGAAATTATTTTTGTGAAAATGTAATTTTTTTTGTGAAAAATATATTTTTTACATGAAACCTAGAATTTTTGATTCACTATTTTATCTTTACATTCTTTAAATCGATTTGATATAATACCAGAAAAATTTCTAGTACTTTACTCTAGAAAATCCTCATAAGTTGAAATACCGACTAATATCGCAATAACGCATGTGATTAGTTCCAATTACGTCGCGAATTAGGCGCCGAGGCCCGATCGAAGCAGTCGCGGAAAAAACGGGACTTCCACGAAGAATCGCAACTTTTTAGCTTTCAAGATAAAGATTCTGAACATCGGACATGTTGGCTTTTCACTATGTTAACGTTGGGGTTTTTCTTTCATTACAATACGGACACGAGAAAAGCCGACATCTGACGCCCGTGGTTCTCCAAGGAATGGGTTGCGGAAAAAACAGAACATTCCGCGAAAAAAAAAATGGAAACTTTCGCAAAAAATCACGATTTTTTAGATTTGTAAACGTTTCTGAGAAGGATAAATGGGAAAAAACGTGGATTCCGTAAAAATTTAGAATTGATCCGTAAAACTTAGCTGAAATCCGCAAATTTTACAGACAATCCGAGAGCATAGGGTTGCCGGATTGAAAACGCAAACTGCTGTTTTCGTCAATCTATGGATTGTATGGTTCTTTCCGTAGTTCTTTCTCAACCGAGAATCGCGTTCGTTTCGGAGAATGAGGAAGTTGCATGATTTTTTTTTATTTTTTTAATCGATTCCTCTTGCAAAAATAAGCAACTACCCAAAATTTGAGGCCGATCAAGAAATTTTTTGATTGCCAAAAAAATTAACAAAAATCCCCTTTTTAAAAGCGCGCGAAAACGCCAAGAGTTTGGATGTGACGTCATCTTATACTAAACATTGTTGTAAAGCAATGGAGTTGATGGTATTATTGTTGACGTCATCTTATAGTTTAAACAATAAACGTTTTCAGTCACGTGTTTTTTTCTCGACTTTTAAATTAAAATATTTAATTACCTGTACATTTTTTTGAAAAACTGATTAGATATTTCATTTTACCATACAAAAAACCATACGGAACACTTGTTTGTTTTTGAAAATCTGAACCATGCAACTTCCTTATTTGAAGGGTTTCGTTTGAAATTTGGAAGTGGGAATTTTTTGTCACTAGAAATTTTGTGAAAGGGCCGATTTTACGAAGTTTATTTTTGTGAAGGGGCCGTTCTTCGGAAGTTTATTTTTGTGAAGGGGCCGTTCTTCGGAAGTTTATTTTTGTGAAGGGGTCGTTTTATTGAAGCTAATTTTTGTGAAGGGTCCGCAAAACGGCCCCAATTTTCGCCTGGATCGACCCCTGCTTGCCAACTCAGGTTTTTGGCTGGAGTCTCCGGCTTTTACGCTAAAACTCCGGCCTCCGGCTTTTCTTGTGTTTCCTCCGTTTTTTTTCCTATTGCACCAAGTTGATCCAGTGGCGTAGCTACGGGGGGGCAGTCCGCCCCGGGTGTCTCCCCGAACCCTAACTAGTGAACTTGGCACTTTTTTCAAGTTGTATGCTTTCCTTGAAAAAAATTTTTGAATTCATTCTACCAATGAAATAAATTAGGGTTTAGCAAATCAGTTGTCACCCTCAAACTATCTAGGAGAGTGATACCGAAGTCTTCGAATTTTGCCCTAAGTTGGTAAATATGCCTTCCTTGAACGAAAAAAAATTATCATCCTGGAAAATACTCATTTGGCTGGCTACCTAAGAGGGGTGACACCCACCCAAGCCCCAAGCTTGAAAATTTCGAACGTACTTTTAAATGTAAACGTATGAAAAATAAGTGTAAGAATTGATTTAAATAATTAACAGTTTTTAGGGGTATGAACTGGGGTGTCACCCATCGAGCTTTATTTAGATCAGTGGTCCCCAACCTTTTTACCGCCACGGACCGGTCAACGTTTGATAATTTTACCGCGGCCCGCTGGGGGGGGCATTGATTGTTTACATTCTAGATTATTTTGATTTATTAATTGTATTTAAACATGCTTTCAAAATAAAATACAGTTGCACCAAAAAATAAATAGTATTAATTGATTTATAATTCATTTCATTCATTAATTTGGAGTATAAACCTAGGAATTTTAATTCATTTTCAATTAAATGGTCGGCCCGCGGCCCGGTACCATTTGATCCAAAGACCGACACCGGTCCATGGACCGGGGGTTGGGGACCACTGATTTAGATGATACAAATTTTCTCGATCCCACATAAATGTTTTTATTGAGCGAAAAAACCATTAAATAAATAATTATTAAATGAGTTATCAACCCATTTGGAGAGGGGTGTCACCCCTTTGGCTAGGGGGTTCAAGTAGTTCAACAACAAATTCAACTGAAAACTACTATGAGATATAAATCCTTCAACCCGGGTGTCACCCATTCAGCTAGCTGGGAGGTGTCATTCAAATTCAAACTCTAGTTTAAATAGTTTTAAAAACCAAGGTAAAGGGTTGGCAGAGAAAAAATCCATCAGATATTTATTTAAATCTTAGATGAGTAAATTTTAAATCCACAAATTTTAATCCTCAGGAAAAATCTGAATACCCCAACTGTTTCATCTTCTGGTTTCGCTAGTCATCGTTTGAAAATTTTTCCCACACAAGAATGGTTTTATCAGGGGTAGAGATGGGAATGGCCGGAAAAAAACCGGAAACTTTGGGGGAAAAAACGGTTTTTTTCCAAAGGGTTTATTTCTTTCCGGAAAAATTGAAAATGTTAATTTAAAATACTTAATTTAGAGTTTATATATTAACCGATATCTATGTAAATGTTATTTAGATGATATTCTTATACAATAAAGTACGAGGGTTGTTTTTTAATTAACTTCCGTTTTTCTGCTGAAAAGAAAGTATTAGGAATTTCAAAATAATTTTGGTACAGGTAGTCAGATACATCTTTCAGGTTCAATTTGCCACTTTACTGAATAAAATCGGACATTTTTTCTATTTTTTATCGATTTTACAAGCGCGCTCCTCGAACTATTTTCCCGCCAACCCATAGAGAATTTCGGCTTTTTTCTCCCCTCGCTCCGTCCGCGATCACCTGCCCTATGTTAATGTCTGGTCGCGGACGGAGCGAGCGGAGAAAAAACGCGAAATTCTCTATGGGTTGGCGGGAAAATAGTTCGAGGAGCGCGCTTGTAAAATCGATAAAAAATAGAAAAAATGTCCGATTTTATTCAATAAAGTGGCAAATTGAACCTGAAAGATGTATCTAACTACCTGTACCAAAATTATTTTGAAATTTCAAATACTTTCTTTTCAGCAGAAAAACGGAAGTTAATTAAAAAACAACCCTCGTACTTAAAAATGAAGTTTTAACCATATATAATAAGCATTTTTTCCCCAAAAAAGTTGGATTCCACTCGGGAAAAGTTAAAAATTTTTAAGTTTATGCATTTAAAAATTTTCTACATCCACATTCTAATGTTTTCTCATTTGATATTTTTATACTCAATATTTCACATGAAAACACTAATTTGGAAAAAGGAGGCAGCAAGATAAATTATTTTAACATCCAAGTGTTATTTATTTTACTCAAAAACAAAAATAATCATGCAATGCAAATTAATATCAATAATACCAATTAGGATTAGAAGAATATTATATATATAAATTTGGGGTATTCTTATACAGGGTGTATCTGAAATGGTGCAACAATCTTTCAGGGATGATAGTACTCATCAAGACGAACAAGAATTGGTATAGAAAGGGGGTCCCAGACCAAATCCCAGGGAGTTAAAAATGGAGCGACACCTCAAAAAATCATTGAAAAATTCAATTTGTAGAAGAACAACTATTGGTAAAAATTTAATTATGGTCTCAAAAATTGTAGTTTAATATGATCTTTAAAAGGGCCTCAAAAGTCAAACTTTAAAATTTGTTTTATTATGAAAAAAGTTAAAAAACACAAAAAATGTGAAAACTATGCCAAAACCTTATTTTGCATTTCGAAATCCTTTCTTTTGATTTGAAAATCTGAAAGATCATAGTAGAAAACCCTTAAATCCAAAGTTTCACGTAAATACAATCAATATCAAACACTTGAGATCCTGTTAAAGTTTGTTTTTTGCGTGTGCTAACAGCTGTTCTGGAAACAGCTCTAAAAAACTGCTTGCGCACCCAAAAAACAAACTTAAAAAGTATCTCAAGCGTTTAATATTGATTGTATTTACGTGAAACTTTGGACTTCAAGGTTTTCAACTATGATCTTTCAGATTATCAAATCAAAAGAAATGATTTCGAAATACAAAATAAGGTTTTGGCAGATTTTTCACATTTTTTTGTGTTTTTTAACTTTTTTCATAATAAAACAAATTTTAAAGTGAAGACTTTTGAAGTAATTTTAAAGATCATATTAAACCACAATTTTTGAGACCATAATTAAGTTTTTACCAATAGTAGTTCTTCTACAAATTGAATTTTTCAATGATTTTTTAGGGGTGTTGCTCCATTTTTAACTCCCTGGGATTTGGTCTGGGACCCCCCTTTCTATACCGATTCTTGTTCGTCTTGATGAGTACTTTCATCCCTGAAAGTTTGTTGCACCATTTCAGATACACCCTGTATATTAATTATAAAATGCAGCACTTTAAAAATATTTTAACCATTAAATCAGATTGTCTAACAATCATAAGCATATGAAATGACTTACTACTTCTTCAAGTTTCTCTGCTTTATCTGAATTTAATAAAAATTTAGGATTCATTCCATGCCAAATCACCCAGGCCATGTAACCCACCATCTCAGATTTGTCTGAAATTTTCAGGAAACATAGTTCTGATGAAGTTAGAAAGGGATATAAAATTTTAGATCAATACGAGCAGTAGTTTTTTTTATATAAAATTTTAAACATGGCTATTTAGCCCCCGATCGTGTCACGTTGCAGTAGAATTTTTAGGTGTGTTTTGAGATTCAAAATTTTATTTCTCAGCTGGTAAACGTGACTGGAAGCTGAAAATTTTACCACTTATAGTTCTTTTCATGAGGAATTCAGAAAAAAATATTATGTTCATGCCAGATATGTATTTATTTTTATAAAAATTGTTTTTGTTGTCAAATTTTGAGTTCCGAGTTCAAATGTTCAAAGTCAAATTCTGAAAAAGTACATCCTCAAATCTTCACCAAGCTTTTTTTAAATACCGTAATTTCGAGCATATAGTCCCCGGACTATATGTGTTTAAAAGTCAAATTTTTGAAGCTGCGGACTATCCACCAGTGCGGATAATACGCTGGTTTTTCACGGTTAAAACCGTTGAAATTTAAAAAGCAAGCTTTCGTGAATTGCCGATGATCAAATATAAAAAAAATGTGTACTACTAGAATGTGTGATTAATTAAAATATGATTAATTAGTAAGCACTGTTTTTATTTGTATTTAGCGTTTTATTTCTGAAGGTATATTAGTAAGCAGGTACTTTTTTTCTATTTATACTTAGCTCTTTGTTTCTAAAATACATTATTATTATTGCCTTATTATAAAAAAACGTAATTTCGTACGTATAGCCCGCGGACTATCTGGTGGTGCGGACTATCTGACTATTTTTGAAAAAAATTTTACATAAAATTGTGTCTGCGGACTATACGATGGTGCGGACTATATGCTCGAAATTACGGTACTTCATATACAATATTCTTTGATATAAAGATGAAAACAATGGGCGCTATCACAACTTTTAAATAAAAAAAATTTCTACGTCAAACCCATGAAAACTTATGTGGAATGAAACAAAGTCAAATTTTGAAAAAGTTCATCCTCAAACCTTCACCAATTATTATTTTAAATACTTCGTATGCACTTTTCTTTAATGTAAAGAAGAAAAAACAATGGGAGCTATCAAAACTTTTGAGTAAAAACATTTTTTCTCAACATCAAATGCATGAAAATTTACTTAAATGTAACCAAAGAAAATTATATTCATAAAATCCAAATATACTTATATTCTTTCACATTTTCTGTGATATGGTTTGCATAAATGAAATGAACTTTAATAAATAAAATAAAGGTTATTAAAATAATCTGGAAAAACTAAAGTTCTATATTTTTTGAATAGTACCTATGTTGAACATTATAAATGGTAGTCTTTAAAAAATATTTCAAAGGAAATGTATTAATAACACACTTTATTTTTATCTATAAAAATATACACTTCTTATAATTTATTATTGACCATACACCTTAGTACTAATTGTTATAATATATATTAAAATATCTATTTAAATCTATTAAAACGAATATTACTCTAGTCTAGAGTAATAACTTACAGTGATTGGAAGCGGCAATAAGCAGCACCTTTTTACAACGAAAATCAGGCCAGATTTTTCTGAACCTTTTTTATACTATTTGATGAGAAATAGTTCATACGACCAGATGCTTTTGTGTCTGGAGCCTCCACGACACTTATAATATGAGCAAAAGGTACATCGCATGAGTCTTCTCTGCCTTGTGGCCAATAAAAGGAAGGAGCTGGTCCATTTGGATCGAGGAATTTCACTTTGACTGTTTCATCCACTTTTTCTACTAAAAATCTTCTACTGATACTTCAGACCTTAAACTCAGAATCTACAGGTCGCTCTTGCTTAAATAGAGATCTTTCAACTTTTTAAAATCTATTTCAGAATGAAATGCAGCATCTTCGTAGCACAAAGTTATAGTGAGTTCTCCCATGTAACATTTTCTTGATGCATCAGCCGTATTAAGGAGAACAATTAGTGTGAAAACATTCACCAAATAGGATATTTAAAGAATTTAATAAACTTACTAAGATATTAATTTTAAAGTTTAAATAAAAAATTATCAAATAATACTATTTATTTAAATATAAGACAAGCGCTGAGAAAGGTTTTAGTAGAAACTACACTCACGAAATCTACAGTTAACTCCCGTTAGTACGCCGTTCAAGGGGATTTGTGAAAACGTTGTAATAAGCGGTACGACGCTATATGCGGAATTCCATAAAACACCGTTTCGGCGATATACCTAAAACCCGTTATACCTAATCTTACCTTTGAAACCTTTTTAGGCGAGATTTTATCACTAAAATAGAAGACGCAGGCAACCCCTGTCCATCTCATCATAAAGCTTGATTATCTTCAATTTATCATCGAAACTCAAAGTTTTCCTTTTACTTCCAGAAGAACTTACCATTTTAAACTTATGCCGAGAAAGAATGGATAATGAATACGGTATCTGAAATTACACAACAGTTGACTGAACACTGAGCTATCGAATACGGAAGACGAATTGGAGGAGAGGGGGAGAATTTCCAAGAAATTTAGGGATTGTTCTGGTTCGTCACAGGACAACTCACTTGCCCTCAAGACACTGGTCATCGTTGTGGGCGCTGCGGGGGGCCATTCGGGGAAAATGGGAGCGGTTGGGAAAAACCAGTTTTACGACCATATTGTTACACGCGTTTTCAACGGTTCTGTAGCTCATATATTATTTGAAAGAACTCGACGACGCAATAACCGGGATTTTTCTTCCTGGGACTGGAGAAAAGCGTCGAAATATGCGGGAAGTCGTAATAAGCGGGGGCGCTATAAGCGGATAGTTTTTAATGATAAAAGGCCTATCGGTACCAGGGACCGAAGAAAAACGTCGTAATATGCGGGACGTCGCACTAAGCGGGGGCGTACTAACGAGAGTTTACTGTAGTTTGAAACTGATAATCTGAGACTTCTAAGATTTGTTTCTAATGATTTATGGGGATTATTAATTCAAAATAGAATGCTTTACTTCAAAGCAAGCTTGTTTAGTATCAATGAAGAGTGGTGAATGATTTTAAACAGAATGATAAAACATACAAACTTGACAGCTTTAGTAGTTTGATACAACCATAAATAGTTTTCTTTCATTCAGTTACATTTCCAAACCTAATATTCCCATGGGAAAAATATTTTTTAAAGAAAAATGCTGCAACAAAGATTATTTATTTCCATTGCAAACTATTAAATAAGTTAATCTATTGACTTGATGAAAATTCAGAGCAACCATGGATTATGTTCCAAATAGGTAGTCAAGAAATTATCTGAAGTATTATGTATGCTATTTCATTTACTTTATTATATTAATAACAGTTCATTTATATATTTATGCAAGCTATATCACAGAAAATGTGAAAGAATATAAGTATTTCGATTTTATAAATATAATTTTCTTTGGTAACATTTAAGTAAATTTTCATGCGTTTGATGTTGAGAAAAAATTTTTTACTCAAAAGTTTTGATAGCTCCCGTTGTTTTTTCTTCTTTACATTAAAGAAAAGTGCATACGAAGTATTTAAAATAATAATTGGTGAAGGTTTGAGGATGAACTTTTTCAAAATTTGACTTTGTTTCATTCCACATAAGTTTTCATGTGTTTGACGTAGAAAAGTTTTTTTATTTAAAAGTTGTGATAGCGCCCATTCTGTTTTCATCATTATATCAAAGAATATTGTATATGAAGTATTTAAAAAAAGTTTGGTGAAGATTTGAGGATGTACTTTTTCAGAATTTGACTTTGAACATTTGAACTCGGAACTCAAAATTTGACAACAAAAACAATTTTTATAAAAATAAATACATATCTGGCATGAACATAATATTTTTTTCTGAATTCCTCATGAAAAGAACTATAAGTGGTAAAATTTTCAGCTTCCAGTCACGTTTACCAGCTGAGAAATAAAATTTTGAATCTCAAAACACACCTAAAAATTCTACTGCAACGTGACACGATCGGGGGCTAAAGAGCCATGTTTAAAATTTTATATAAAAAAACTACTGCTCCTATTGATCTAAAATTTTATATCCCTTTCTAACTTCATGAGAACTATGTTTCCTGAAAATTTCTGACAAATCTGAGATGGTGGGTTACATTTTCATCTTTTTCTGGGTGATTTGGCATGGAATGACCCACCTATTAAATATGTATGAGATGCTGAGGAATAATTTTGTGCCCTTCCTGAAATAAATTTCTATATACGGCTTATGCTTTGAAGTTTATTTGAAGCAAAAGGACTACTGTACGGGCGAAGCCCGTCTATATTACACTCCGAGCAACGCCGGGATAGCGCTTGCGCTAGTGACTGAATAAAACCATCCAATGAAAGAGTTAACATGTGTTTGCGTAATTTACTCTTTTAAACTGTTGATTTTTTAGGTTGTTATTTTACGTGATTGCGACTTGAATCTATTTCAAACATTGCTGTAGATTGCATTGTTTTTACAAACTGCATTATTTTTTACTCTACTTGATTTTGACTTTATATTATTTTATAGGTAAAACAAATACAGGATGGATTTTCAGCACCGTGCTGGTGGAAAAACTGGCACAGGAGGTGTTTCATCATGGTCTGAAACCAATAGAGACAGGAGAGAAAGGCTTCGCCAGTTAGCCTTGGAAACAATTGACTTAAATAAAGATCCTTACTTTATGAAAAATCACTTGGGTAATTATTTTTTATTTTCCTGATTAGGTGGACTGTTAATAAATTTACTTGATACTCATTATTTAATTAGGTTACTAAAACTGTTGTAAATAAATCATGTGGTGTATTTATTAAATGGTGCATCAGAAAAATTGAAGATGATATTTAACCTTTTAAACGCCGCAATTCAAATTTCGAATTAAAGGTTCTGTGGCTTAAATGGCTTGTTTTGTCATTACTAAAGCCATTCTGTTCATTTTTGTCGAAAAAAAAATCCTAAGTTTCCCATTTGGGAACATCGGCGTTTGGGGTGAAGTTTTTAAGGGGATTTCCAAAAGGCACATATTTTACAATTAATTCAAATAAAATGCTTGAAATAGGTTTCTACTCAATAATTATGAACATTTTTATGATTGTGGACGGCTTTTTCATTTTTATTATCCAAATTTGGAAGATTAAGTAACATTTTATAGGGTGGGTTGGGGTAATATGGGTCAATTTCAAGGTACCTTCGCATTCTAAGTTTTATTTCATCAAAACTATTACTTTTTAATGATTTCTTTCAATTGGATCTTGACATTACAATCCTTCAGAACATTTTCATCTAATTTTATCATATATTTTTTAGTTATAAGTTGGTTAAACTTAGCATCAAAAGTAATGACCTATTTTACCCCAATGTGGGGTAAAATAGGTCTCATTGCAAAAAGATGTCAAAAATATATTTATTACTAAATATACAGGAAAATAAGAAAAAAGGCAATCGGCTAAGCCGTTTTCATCTGAAAAAATTTGTTTTAAGTTGCACTTTATTGAAATTGTAAAAGTCCGGAGTTAATGAACATTGTTCAAATTTAGCATTTAAAATACTTCGTTTGGGTAAAAAAAATAAACTAGTATGACAGTTCAATGTATATTTGAAGGAAATAAGTTAAAAACATTGTTTTTACTTAATACAAAAGGCCTCTTTACTATGACCCATTTTACCCCAAGCCCAAAATATCGTTATAAAAGATAAAATATTTTATATTTTTCTAAACTGATTGGCTTGAAATGTCTCTCAGACTTTCTTTTATGGAAATATATTACAAAAGTCTGCTGTAATTTATTTCAATATATAGATATTTTGGAAGTTAGTAAACCCTGTTTTTTCGATGACATCATTTACTGTTCAAATTAAATATTTTTTCAGTCCTCAAAATCATAAATATTAATTTTTGACAGTCGAAAAATGTTGCCAACAGGTAAAAGATTATAATACAAAAAAATGAGCGAAAATTATTCAATTTAAATTTGATTTATATCGAGTTAATTAAAACTGACCCATTTTTCCCCAAGACCCACTTTACCCCAACCCACCCTAGATTTTCATAAGAAAAAGTTGACTTGTTTATTACGTACGCAAAGCTTTTCCGCACATTTTTCCCGACAGGATCAGAATCCCGACAAGGTCAAAATCCCGACATGGTCAGAATCCTGACAAGTCCAAATCCCGACAGGGTTGAAATCCTGACAGGGTCAGAATCCCGACAAGTCCAAATCCCGACATTCTCGGGATTCTGGCCCTGTCGGGATTTTGACTTGTCAGGATTTTGACCCTGTCGGGATTCTGAACCTGTCGGGATTTTGACCTTGTCGGGATTCTGATCCTGTCGGGGTTTCGACCTGTCAAGATTCTGATCCTGTCGGGATTTTGACCTGTCGGAATTCTGAACCTGCCGGGATTTCGACCCTGTCGGGGTTTCAACCTGTCGGAATTCTGACCCTGTCGGGGTTTCGACCTGTCGGGATTTTAACTAAGTCAGGATTTTGACCTTGTCGAGGTTTCGACCTGTTGGGATTCTGACCCTGTCGGAATTCTGAAACTGTCGGGATTTTGACCTGTCGGAATTCTGACCCTGCCGGGATTTTGACCTGTCGGGATTCTGACCTTGTCGGGATTCTGATCCTGTCGGGGTTTCGACCTGTCGAGATTCTGACCTTGTCGGGGTTTCGACCTGTCGGGATTCTGATCTTGTCGGGGTTTCGACCTGTCAGAATTCTGACCCTGACGGGATTTTGACCCTGTTGGGATACTGACCCACCATCTGGTTCGATATTGGCGACGTTTGCGCCAGGATAACAGAAAAGTACGTTTGCAGATAATGCAGTATTATTTTAAAGCGACGAATTGTCATTAGATGATACCTGAGATTTAATGGAGGAGGAATTTGCTCTTTGCTTATTTTTCCTGACAAGGGGGAGGGGGATATGAGTGATGCTTACGTAAGATACTGCATTTTCGAAAATCTCTTGTTCCTTGCATAAATAATTTCAAAACTCAGCCAAAAATAAATTAAACAAAAAATTGAATCGGGAAATCTGATATAAGCACTATTTTCTGGGGATGAACCCCCCAAACATTTTGAAATTTAACCCCGAAAAGTAATGTTTAGACTTTTTTTAACCCTTAGGGTTACACCCAAAAAAGACATCTCCTTGTATAAGTCACCTAATTTTCAAGGAAAAAAACTACTTACTAAAAGGAATGCCAAAATTTCAGGGGGGTCTGGAAATTTCTTCCGTAATTATGCAACCAGGGATTGAGGTTTGCTTATATTTCTGACAAGGGGGAAGGGGGTTAAAAATTTGACCAAAAAAGGGCTTGCATAATATTTGAACAGCCCCATACCTAAATTGTTCTTTTTCAAATCAAGCCTACTGTAAGATAGGATTATGAACTTGAATTACCTTTTAAATAACTATTTCTACAAAACCATTTTTTTAAACCAGTCATTAATATGAAAATATTTTTTAGGTTCTTATGAATGTAAACTGTGTCTTACATTACACAACAATGAAGGAAGCTATTTGACTCACACTCAGGGTAAAAAGCATCAGGCAAACCTTGCCCGAAGAGCTGCTAAAGAATCTCCTCAACAACCTGCTCCTGCAAAACCCCGTGTAGACATCAAAAAGTTTGTCAAAATTGGACGACCCGGATACAGGGTCACGAAGCAGCGAGAACAAGAAACCGACCAGCAGAGTTTGCTTTTCCAGATCGATTATCCCGAAATTGGAGACGGCATCGCTCCGAGACACCGATTTATGTCAGCCTACGAGCAGAAAGTGGAGCCCCCGGACTGTTGCTGGCAGTACCTGCTGTTTGCTGCCGAGCCATACGAGACCATCGCATTCAAAGTTCCAAGCCGTGAAGTCAACCAAAGCGAAGGCAAGTTCTGGGTTATGTGGAACAAAGACACAAAGCAGTTTTTCTTGCAGTTCAGCTTCAAAGTGGAGCCCAAAGCCATTAGACTGCCTCCACCTCCCCAGTGGCGAATTGCCAAATATGCCCCCTATAGACTGAACAAAAAATTGCCGCCTATATGCTATACATATCATCGATCGTACGGTGCTTAAAATCTACTGAATTTATTTAATAAAAAAGTGCTTATTAATTTGTTGGCAAAAACAGTCAAATTTTCTTTATTTCAACTGGTGCATTTCACCAGGGTTGGAAAAAAAACAGGTTTATTTGGTTTAAACCAGGTTTTTTTGGTAAAAACCAAGTTTTTTTAGAATTTTTTTTCAGAATACGTTATTTTAGTAGTGATGTTTGAAATTGAGTTGTAAATGAGACATTTATTTCAGGAGTTGTTTATAATTGATATTTCAATTAATTAATTTAATTAGTTAATTAAAATTAAATTAATTTGTTTTAAATTTTTTTTTAAATATTCCAAGTTGAATATTATAAGTAGTGGTAATGATCTCTTTTATGGTAGAGAAAGATTAAGTACAAAAATGAACTATGCTGTTACAAATTTGATTTTTTTACAATTAATTATCTATCATAATAAGCCTTGGATAAAAAAATATTATTTTATCCATTTTACCATCATAAGAAATAAGATTACACAACTGTTTGAAACACAATAAGAATTAATTATTTAAGTTTAATTCAACTAAAAAATTTAAAGAGCAGATTTAATCCTGTATATTTATTTTGAATTTGTGCTTCAAATTTGGGTCTGACCAGTGCTGTACTTATAGAAAAATATTTAGGGGGATGGTAAAAAAAATTTCGTGGGGTGACATCTCTCCCATTGTTGATATCTGAAATCTTTATCGTTAGCATTAATAATAATATTTAAAGCATAATAATCTTTGAACAGGTATCCTTTAAGAAGTAGAATCCCTATCCAAACATTTGGCACGAATGCAAACCTGGAAAACGCTGTAACCTTCAACTGAGCACATAATAAAATTTGCCCAAACCTTATGTATTGCTCCTATGAAGCTGGCAGGGTCTTCCCCCAAACCAGGTTAATAGTTCGGGCACTTTTTCCAGGTCCCAAACCATGGAGGTACGAGTGAGAGAAGGCGGGGAAGCGCTGGGAAACGTCGAAGTCTGAGTGAAGCTTTCACTGTAACCGGTCGGCCACATTGGTGTGCTACCAAAAACGCTCCTCGCCCGTAGATTCCTATGTAAATTCTTCATTAAATCTTAACGCTGCATGATATTTTAAACGAATTTTCACTTTTGATTTGTGTGCAGATGTGTTTAACGATCATAGATCAAGCTATTAATTAAGCTTCGGAACATTTTAAAGCATTTTGTGCAAATATTTTTAAATATCCCTTTAATTCAATTTACGGGCACTTTTAAACGATCTAAGGTCGCAAAAACTTATATGAGAGTGTACTAGACCTATCAATGCTAAATTCTTAAAGGAAATCATCAGATATAAAGAAATTATGATAATAAATGAAAATTTTTAACAATTTTTAACACCTATTTTGTATTTTAGAACTTAACATTTTAGATACTACTTCCAAATGGAGATAGAACTATAAAACTTAGCATGGGTAGTAAAATTTCCATGGCAATGGAAATATCCAATTAGTTAATTGAACAATAATTGCGATAGTTACCAAATAATTTAAAATTACCCGTAAACATATTTACTATAGTCAACAACCAAGTATTTTTACAATGATTAATAAATATTTATAATGAAATATTTTCCTCCTAGCGAATCATAAACTTGCTTTGTTCATTCTTTGTACAAAAAAGGGTTAAAATAAGTGATGGAAAATATATTTGTTAAGGTAAAACTCTTAGTATTTGGGATAAACTTGTATCTATAACGCATACTTATTGAACACTCGGTAAATTACGCAGGTCACAAAACTAACTTTAAATACCTAAATTTGATAAACTGCTACATCAATATCTCAAGAAAATATATTTCAAGGCTAAGACATCTGCAAAAGCATTGCACCTGGACATCATGTGACCGCTTATAAACATTCGATTTAGGTCTCCTTTACATTCTTTTTTTAATTTTTAGAACCCAATGTTTTTTTCTTAGAATCAAAGCAGAGCATATTTGAATGATAAGTTGTATTAATTCCCAAATTTATTTTGAATTATGGAAGCTTGGTAGCTTACGGAAAAATTAAACTATAAAATTTAATAGCTCATGCGTTATTATAATATGC
Organism: Tetragnatha versicolor; assembly: GCA_024610705.1. NCBI lineage: Eukaryota > Metazoa > Arthropoda > Arachnida > Araneae > Tetragnathidae > Tetragnatha > Tetragnatha versicolor. Next base: position 24,215,030 of record JANDEH010000013.1, on the reverse strand, counting down.
ATTGGCAAAATATGATTCAAGATGTCAGTAAATAAAAGAAATTTTTGAAAGAAACAAGTAATGTCAGTAAATAAAGAAAAAAACCAAATACAGCATTAAATTAATTTCCAAGTTTATTTAATGTTTAACGTAGATAAAGTGATCATTTTCAGTTAAGATAAAAATGGGAAATGCTTAACTTTTGATACTTATGAAATTTCAAAAATTTTCAGCAAGAAGTTATTTACGTAGGTTTGTTTGAAAATTTTTCTATCGGTATATTTAATTAACAATAATATAATTTTTTGGCGTTCTAAATTTGAAAAATATAAAATTAAAATCCATTATATAATCCGTTTTCATGTATTATTATTATGTGCATTACGCGCTCCTCCGATTTCATGCCTTTTTTAAAATTGTGATTTTATATTCTATGTGGTACGCACTTATATTAATTTCAACTATTTTAGGCTTTAAAATATATGTGCACCGCTGGGATTTTGAAAAAAGGTGTTAGATATCAGTGGGCAATGCTTTGTGACTTGTATTTTAAACCTTTCTATACCATTTATAGGGTGAAAAAATAACTATATCACTGGAAACACGTTCTATATATGGAGCTTTTAAAATCGTAAAGAGCCGAAGCAAAATTTGTATTTTTTAAATCGAAAAAAATTAAAAATCTGTATGCTCCCTGTAAGACTCAATGTTAAAACTCGCTCTTTTGGTAGCAGACGCATGACGACAGCTGGCTTTCAGTTACTTCATTTCTCCCCGTGAGCGAGATACGGACGCTTCCTCTTCTTCTTCTACTCCTACCTCCATGTCCTGAACAGATGTACCAAGACTCCTTTTCTCGCCAATATATTTTAACAGCTTTGTCTTATTGAAAATGTATTAAATTTTTACATTACAATTTGGTATACTGACATTCAGTGCAAAAGTTACTTTATAATAAAATTTAAACTGGTCCTTTTTAATTTGTCGGACCAGAATTTTTTTAGGTTTAATTCCGTTAGAGTTCCTGCTTAATATCGCTATGCTCTTTCGAACAACAAAAAGTAGAAATATTGCGAAATAATATCAAACTCATGGATTAAAATATTTAGTTTCATCAATAACTGTACAGTACAGTTTATCAATAAAAATCGATTAAATATGTCAATATATAAATACAGGGTGGTTATAAAAAAAGTAACCCGACTTAAGGGCCTCTAGAGGCCAAACCGTTCATCGGAATTGAATGCCATTTTGATGGAAGACGTTTTGAGGGATGGGAAAGAGAATGGTATGAGTTGGAGCAGTCTAACTTTATCAGTTACGGTTAAAGTGAAAAAAATTTTGAAAAATCCCAATGTAACCCCCCTTTTTTATTAGCGCTATGTGATCCCCGATGTCTAAAAACACAAATAGAGTTGAAACGGCAGCTCTAAGTTGTAAACTCGCTCCAAGAGAGACAAATGAAAAAGCTATGAAACTAATGTTATTTCAATGGGAGCTGGACTAGTGAATTGTTATGAAATTGTGACTAGTTATAATCAGGCAGCTGTTATAGCTGTTCATAGCTGTTTTCAATTGCCTCTCTAGGAGCGAGTGTACAACTTAGAGGTACCGTTTCAACTCTATTTGTGTTTTTAGACATCGGGGATCAAATAGCGCTAATAAAAAAGGGGGGTTACATTGGGATTTTTCAAATTTTTTTTCACTTTAACCGTAACTGATAAAGTTAGACTGCTCCAACTCATACCATTCTCTTTCCCATCCCTCAAAACGTCTTCCATCAAAATGGCATTCAATTCCGATGAACGGTTTGGCCTCTAGAGGCCCTTAAGTCGGGTTACTTTTTTTATAACCACCCTGTATATGGTGTATAAAAGAGCATGGCAATATTTAGCGGGAATTCAAACGGAGTGGGCAATTCCCACATTTATTTTTTTATTCGATAGAGGTATCCCTGAGAGGAATATTCACGCATAAATTTTTTAAATCCAATGATTATTTATTTTTTTATTTAATTTTGATTTTAGAAAAGATGTGCAAATTGTGACGTACTTAAATCCTATACATGTGTTTTGAACCTATCAGGATTCGAAGGTATCGTTGATTTTCCGTTTAAAGTAAGGTCGAATCTGGTGTCACGTACTTGAATCCTATACAAAAACAAATCGCTGTACTTACATATTATCCTGTCGACTGTTCTGTGACTGTCAAATTCAGCGACACAGCCATAGAAAAGTCAATGGGTTGTTTAGCACTTTTGGATATTTAATTGACCAAATTTTTTTGAAACTTTTCATGCCTATTTTTGGATTTAGATCTATTTCCTTGGAAAAATGCAGTTTTTTCTGTTTTCAACAAATGCTGGTATTGCCCATTGAACCAATTTTTGTTGCGGACAAGTAAGATTGGTAAAGCACTGGTCTGTAGGACCAGTGTTTTTTTTCCAATTTCTAACGCTGAATAAATGATACAATTCCAATTCATACTTAAGGATTCAGTCACTTTTATGTTTAAGTGTATGAAGTTAAAAAAATAAATGTTACTTGTTCCTGATTCTTAACAACAATAAGATGCCTGTCCTTAATTTTTATAATTACTAAAATAATTAAATAAATGCAATACAATCTAATTCAGGTTTGAGTCACTTCACTTTATTATGTATATATATTATGAAGTATATGAAATTAAACATACAAAACAGAATTTTAATGATAAAACACATTTTTTGTGTAGCAAGGGTTAAGTAAATGGATTAGAGCTGAAAATGTATATGCTCAGAGAATTTGAGTTAGGGAGTTCTTATCCAGACATTAATCAAATCTTTTTTACAAGTATAATATTAAGGTGTTTTGATGGGAAAAACCAAGTACAGTAAACTCTCGTTAGTACGCCCCCGCTTAGTGCGACGTCCCGCATATTACGACGTTTTTCTCCGGTCCCTGGTACCAGTAGGCCTTTTACCATTAAAAACTATCCGCTTATAGCGCCCCCGCTTATTACGACTTCCCGCATATATCGACGCTTTTATCCAGTCCCCCGAAGAAAAATCCCGGTTATTGCGTCGTCGAGTTCCTTTCAAATAATGTATGAGCTACAGAACCGTTGAAAACGCGAGTAGAACAATATGGTAGAACTGGTTTTTCCCAACCGCTCCCCTTTTTCCCCGAATAGTCTCCCGTTGCGCCTTCAAAAACAAGGATGACCAGTGCCTTGCAGGGCACGTGGGTTGTCCTGTGACAAATCAGAACACTCCCTGAATTTCTTGGAAATTCTCCCCTCTACTCCAATTCGACTTCCGCATTATAGCCTGCGATTCGATAGCCGTATTGAGGCAGTTCCTCTCAGTTATTGTTAATGCAGAGGATATGCTAACAAACTTGGGAAGAATGGAAACCTTCCAAATTCAGAATTATGGAAAAGGAAAATTGAAGCAACTTCTTATGGAAAATTTTTTAATCAGATAGAAAAGTAAAAATACGAGATTGCGGTGTACAGTTGGGGAAATAGGGTTGTCCCATAAGTTCTGTTACTTTTTACGAAGTTTCGTGTTTGAAAATTTTTTATGAAAAACTGGTAATAGATGAAGATTTCAAACAAAGAGGATTTTGATCTATGTATATTTATGAACATAATGTGTGATTTTGGTAGTTCTCGTGATGTTATTTCTTTTCAAAATGGTGGTTTGAAAAAAAGACGGCAAACGACGATTTTCTCGTAATTTTTTTCTTTTCTTTAAAAAACTTGGAAGAATGCATAATTCATGACTAAAAAAAGTTTTACTATATATTTGAAATGTTTAGATTAAGATGTCATAGTTTCAGGATAATTCAATAAGTTTAACTTAGGGAATTACGGTCTCAAACATAACATCTATTGCAAAAAACTTACCTCAGTAATTTTAGTCATTTCAAAGAAATTTGCACAAAAAACCATTAAAATCATTAAAAAAGCTTACAGATAGACCCAAGTATTCAAAATATGCAGTTTATTAAATTCTCTGATTTTTTGTCAGAAAGCAGTACGCACAATTCAAGCGCGCAACGTTTTAGCTCATCAGAATTACATTCGCTGAACTTATGTGCGCTATGCGCGAACTAAGCAATTATTTGTTTCATACGAAAACACTACAATAAAAACAACTCGTTGAAATTTAGAAATAAATCTATTCAACTATATTATGAAAGGATGCTTTCAATGTTTAAACCGTTTAAACAAGCATTATGGTTCAAAAAACATCTGCCTTTTATTTGCTTCATACCAGCTGCTTAGAAAAACAATACGCGTGCTTTAAAAAACACGTGAAATTAACAATATATGAACTTTTAAAGCCAAAATTTCCTACCTTAAACTTATCGAATCATCTTGAAACTATGACATCTTTATCTGAACATTTCAAATATACTGTAAAACTTTTTTTAGCCATGAATTATGCGTTCTTCCTAGTTTTTTAAACAAAAGAAAAAAAATACGCGAAAATCGTCGTTTTTGGTCTTTTTTTCAAACCGCCATTTTGAAAAGAAATAATATCACGAGAACTACCAAAATCACACATTTTGTTCATAAATATACATAGATCAAAATCCCCTTTGTTTGAAATCTCCACCTATTACCAGTTTTTCATAAAAAAATTTCAAACACGAAACTTTGTAAAAAGTAACAGAACTTATGGGACAACCCAATAAAAAACGACTCAGTTGCGATTTCTGGCGAACCAATTGGGTTAGGAAGACGAATGAGGTGTCATTTTTCATTGTTTAAAGTATTCTTTAACCAAAAAAATTTTCGGGTCCTTAGGGGGTCGTCTTCATATTAAACGAAACACTAACTTTTTTTTTTCAATGGGGACCCCCAATTATTATTAGTTTTTCTGAAAGGCCACCCCCCCAAACCCTTAAATACCAAGTTTCATCCAGATTGATTAAAAAAAAAATATTTTTCAAAAATAAAAAATTTTTTAAATCGTGAAATTTTTTTATGATAATCGATTCTTTAAGTAATTTTATGTAGGAAATCAAAATTTCAATTGATTTTATCCAATAGTTTTTGATAAAACGAACTATAGAAAGAGCATTTGCGGTATGCATTCGGCAACGGTATACGGCCCCTTAAGATATTAGGTCGTTTTTATCAAAAACTATTGCATAAAATCGATTGAAATTTTGGTTTCCTACATAAAATTACTTAAAGAATCGATTATCATAAAAAAATTTCACGATTTAAAAAATTTTTTATTTTTGAAAAATAAATTTTTTTTAATCAATCTGGATGAAACTTGGTATTTAAGGGTTTGGGGGGGTGGCCTTTCAGAAAAACTAATAATAATTGGGGGTCCCCATTGGAAAAAAAAGTTAGTGTTTCGTTTAATATGAAGACGACCCCCTAAGGACCCGAAAATTTTTTTGGTTAAAGAATACTTTAAACACTGAAAAATGACACCTCATTCGTCTTCCTAACCCAATTGGTTCGCCAGAAATCACAACTGAGTCGTTTTTTATTTCCCCAACTGTACAAAGTGTAAAGATTGTAGTTATACGTATATCAATAAAAGATGTAAAGGTAAGAATGTTTATTCTGTTTTTAGACATAGTTCTTTTTCGTTTCTATTTTAGTGATAAAATCCCGCTTAAAAAGGTTTCTAGGTAAGATTAGGTATTACGGGTTTTAGGTATATCGCCGAAACGGTGTTTTATGGAATTCCGCATATAGCGTCGTACCGCTTATAACGACGTTTTCACAAATCCCCTTAAACGTCGTACTAACGGGAGTTTACTGTATAAAAACACTTAAATATTTGAATAATGACTGGAAAAATTACTAGAATTTAAAAAGCTATGTCACAAATTTAAAACTTTCCTTTCAGGACACTTGCCAAGGAACCTTTCGCAGTGTTTCAAAGACAAAGAGGTTCCGAAACTTTTCTCGTATTCCGAAGGATCTCCTTGAACTGCGTGCACTACTTGGATGCAACAGAGGCTTCAGCTGATCCTTTGGCAAAGGCAACATGTCCTCTTCGTCAACAGGTGCGCAATTACCTGACCTCAAATAATTGTGCAGCACACAAGCTGCTTTGGTTACGTTCACAACTGCAGCTAGCTTGCATTCAAAAGGAGCCCTATATACCCTAAATTTTGAGGCCAAAATCCCCAAGCAGCATTCCACTACTTGTCTGGCCCGCGACAATCTATAGTTATAAATTTTATTTGCCATGGTAGAAAGGCTTTGCTTCGGGTAAGGCCTCATGAGGTTTTCCGACAATGGAAATGCTTCGTCCCCGACAAAGACATAAGGCATAGGTTCAGCATCCCCATCAGGAATTGGATCAGGTTGTGGAATTTTGAGGGAATCTTCCATTAGTTTTTTGGCAACTATACTAGTGTTAAAAATATTGCCATCGCTGAACCTGCCTTGCGACCCTACATCAATTGTTAGAAACCTGTATTCAGGATCAACAATGGCCATTAATACAATAGAGAAAGTACTCTTATAATTGTGGAATGATGACCCAGATTTGGCAGGTTTCCTGATTTGAATATGTTTGCCGTCAATGGCGCCAATGCAATGAGGGAACTGTCACATTGTGTCGAAGCGACGGGCAGATGATAGCCAAATTTCCTCTGTTGGTTCAGGCATATACTTCGGCTGCATCCTTTTCCATATGGCCTGTGAAACTTCATCTACAATGCTGGATACAGTACGGTCTCCCATCCTGTAGCTGGTTGCAATTGTGACATAAGTGTCTCCAGTGGCCAAATATCTGTAAATGCAATATGAGATATTTTAGAATCATTTTTATAGTATATAAGCTTACTAAAAACTCAACTAAATTATACTGTTTAATAATAATAAAAATGTTTCCTAAAAAATAATTATGTAACTGACATCTATGTTATTGTTATAGAGACCAGTGCCAAAGAACGGTGGGAGAGACTCCGCCACTCGCTGAGGGATGCCCTAAGGCAGCAAAAACAGAAAAGGAGTGGGGCAGCTGCGGAGCCAGTGAAGCTGTGGAAATACCAGCGGCAGATGGAGTTCCTCCAGCCCTACACAAAAAATAGTGAGAATCGGGCTGGAAACATCGAAGAGGAGAGTGGGCCACCTGATTTCTCCTTTACCTTCTCGGAAGGAGTTGAGGAGGCATCCGGCGAAGCATCACATAATGGTGCCCACATAGTAGACGACCCCGTAGATGAAGGGGAAGCAATATCCATGCCCACCACCTCTACCCCCCAAACATTTTCCAGGCAATCGAGAAAAGAAAACCTGGTCAGCATTTTTAAGCAAAGTTTGGAGAACCAGGCCATACGGCAATCAAAAAGAGACGAGGAGCGTAAGAGACGAATGGAGGAGACGAGTGCTCCAAAGGACGCTCTTCGTCTCTTTTTTGATGCCATGTATGAAATGGCAGTTAAGCTAGAGATGGATTTTTTAAACTTGTTGTAGAGAATGAAGCCGCAGCAAAGCAGCATAGTGAATAAAAATTTAATATTTTCACAGGTTCTCACTTTTTTGAATGAAATTGATACAATTTTGGTACGTTTATGCTCTGCAACCTATTACTGATTAAATTTTTTAAAATGTTAAATTTATTTATTTTTGTAGTAAAGTGTATGGTAGTGTAATGGTTTAAGTATACATAGCTGCCAAGTACTCCGATTTTATCGGAGTTATTCTTATTTTTGGTTTCTTCTCCGGTAATCCGATTTTTCCCTAAAAACTCCGATTTTCCGATTTAAAAAAATAAACCTATGTTTCAATCGTAAGTAAGAAGTTTTTAAGAGTAAGATGAGTGAAATATATTGTAATTAAGTAGTACATTTTCTTTTTAAAGTTTTATTTTTCCCCAAAAAAGCATTAATTTCTATTTTGGTTATAGAGCAGGAACCATGATTAATCGTTTTGGACGCCTTTGGTTGTAGCTTATGGATTATTTTGTTTTCATCTACTTTAAGGGGGGTATTTTTGTTTCTTCGTAGACATCGTTTTAGGGTTTTATCTAAATTATTTGTGCTTCGTAGTTCTACTATGAACTAAAAGGCACTTTAATTTTAAATTGTGACTGAAAAAAAGGTTAGTATGCTTCCATGTGTAGTCCATGAAAGTACTCCTATTTTTTCCTCCATCAGGTTGGCAGCTATGAGTATAATTATTATGCTTAATTACTCTTGTTTCAGTAATAGGTTACAAAGTATAAATGTACCATTTTGCTAGTTGAACTATTTGTAAAGTTTAGTTAAAAGTAATAAAAATCAAATTAATTCTTTATAAAATATGAAGTAAAATCCAGGAATTTATTATGGCATTTAATACATTGCATATCTCAATGCATGACACTTTCCTTTATATGTAGTCAAACTTTAAATTTAGTGAAGTCTAAGGACAATTTTTTTAAAATAGCAATAAACCTTACCCTTTCAGACCTAGACTGCCTGAAATTTTCATTGAATTCTATGTTTGTTAAATTGTGGTCAGTCAGGATTGAATATATCACATGCTGTTAATTAAGTTGTAAACTGTTAAACTGTAACATGGTTAAACTGTTTAACTATGGTTTAAACCAAATGTTTTTTTGCCAAAAAAACCACTTGGTTTTTTTAGAAATTCTAAAATATTTTCAGGATTTCTTTAAAGAACATGTTATTAAGTATAATCTTTTGCACAAAATTAAAAGGTCAGATTTATCAAAAAATTGACATTTTAAGGTGATTAAAAATCAGAAATCTTTTAATTCAATGGTTTTAATTATTGAATTCACTCTATCTAAACGTAACCTTAAATGCTTAAGTTAAACTTCTATGTTGCAAGCGATAGTTTATTTATTATTTTCCTTAGTAAGAGTAAATTTAACCGTTTTTCACTGATAAAAGATTGCTTGGATTTTAATGAATTGATAAAATCAATTTGTCAGTCATAAAAACCGGTTGGTTTTTTTATGAAATCAATAAAAACCGTTGATTTCTTTAATAATAAAAACTAAAAACCATTTGGTTTGTTTATAAACAGATAAAAACCAGTTGGGTTTTTTTACTAAATTAATAAAAAACTAGTGATTTCCTTAATCGGATTAATTAGCTCAATCATTTATCCAATTTCAATTAACATTAGTTGCTTACATTTCACTTTTATTTATTTAAAAACTTATTTTCTCTTTCTAAAGAATTTTTTTTAAGTTTAAAAATTAATCCATATAATTAAGTTACAAAATACGAACCAGGAACTCCAACCATGCCTCGTCATCAGGGGGCTTGGACATGGAAAGAGGGGTGTTTCTGAATGCCGACCATCAAAATGGTAACGACATCAAGCCCCAACACCCAGAAATGAATTTAGTAGCAAAATAAACAAGTTTATAATGCTATTATCAAGGCCAAAATTACAGTTAACATAGCAGATCAAAAAATTGAAAAAAGAAAATACTCAACTGGGATCGCGCACATGCAGCTTATCACCAAGTTGTAATATCATCAAGTATTCAAATCAGAAGAAGTATTGCAGAATTCTATTCAGTTTTTATTTTAACTTTAAATTGAAATTTCGATTTGTAATGTAACTGTAATTTTGGCCTCGATAATAATAAACTTGTTTATTTTGCTACTAAATTCATTTCTGGGTGTTGGGGCTTGATGTCGTTACCATTTTGATGGTCGGCATTCAGAAACACCCCTCTTTCCATGTCCAAGCCCCCTGATGACGAGGCATGGTTGGAGTTCCTGGTTCGTATTTTGTAATCTAATATTGATAGATTCTAGCTGACTTGCAGCATTTGCGCAGTTTGCAGAATTCTATTCAGTTTTTATTTTAACTTTAAATTGAAATTTCGATTTGAATACTTGATGATATTACAACTTGGTGATAAGCTGCATGTGCGCGATCCCAGTTGAGTATTTTCTTTTTTCAATTTTTTGATCTGCTATGTTAACTGTAATTTTGGCCTTGATAATAGCATTATAAACTTGTTTATTTTGCTACTAAATTCATTTCTGGGTGTTGGGGCTTGATGTCGTTACCATTTTGATGGTCGGCATTCAGAAACACCTCTCTTTCCATGTCCAAGCCCCCTGATGACGAGGCATGGTTGGAGTTCCTGGTTCGTATTTTGTAATCTAATGATAGATTCTAGCTGACTTGCAGCATTTGCGCAGTTTGCAGAATTCTATTCAGTTTTAATTTTAACTTTAAATTGAAATTTCGATTTGAATACTCCATATAATTAATATAATTAATTTGATTATTTTACCATTTAATAATTAAACAAATTGAAATTAATTATCTCAATCAATTATCCAATTTCAATTAATGTAAGTTTACATTTCACTTTTATTTAAAAATTTAAATTTTCTCTTTCTAAAGAAATTTCAAAAGTTCATAAATTCATCCATATATAATTAAGATGAATAATTTGATTATTTCAACCATTTACCCAAAATAAATTAACACCGATTTTTATTCAATTCAATAATATTAGATAGTCAAATTTGAATGTTTTAAAAACAAATTAATTTAATTTTAATTAACTAATAATGTATATAAACTTTAAAATAAATGTTTTTATTTACTTAAAAACATGGGAGGTCTTTGCCATTACATATCAGTCTAGAAATTATTTGAAACTTTTACCTTTGTTGTAAGAAAGTTTTATATAATAAAATACATACCTCAGAAACACTCCGAGTTTTTCATCAGGATCAATTGGTTTAGAAGCATTGCATCCTTCTTTTTCGATATCGGGACGGATAAGTTCCAATACCTCTTGGAATTGTGCCCGGGTCATTCGAAAATAATTCCGGAATTTCTCGTCTGTCAATTCTTTGGTGAGAGCCCATTCCTCATGAGTTTTTCTCTTCTTCATGTAATCACTCTTGGGTGCCCGTTCGACCCTAGTTAATAATAAAGCTGTTTCCAGCAAAGACTGTTGAAAATCAGAATCTGATTCCGAACTTAAATCGTGGTCGTCCATTTCAAACTCGGGTCAGGAGCTATCGCAAGGTGCACGCGAGGAATGCGACCCAACTACCCAGACAGCACAAGCTCGTCCAGCTAACATCCACTAGACGTCCACCGGCTCATCCATACGACATCCGCCAGGTCCCAGATGACGTCCACTAGATATCTAGCGTACATCCAAATGTCACACACTTTCACGTAATCGGGACGTCCAGTTTAACGCCATCTGGACGTCTAGTTTAACGCGATCGGGACGTTCAATTTAACGCGACCGGGACGTTATATCCATCACCATTTTATTTCTTTATAATTTATATTATAATCTATTTTTTAAATATATTTATTAAATACATATATATATATATATATATATATATATATATATATATATATATATATATATATATATATATATATATATATATATATATATATATATATATATATATATATATATATATATATATATATATATATATATATATATATATATATATATATATATATATATATATATATATATATATATATATATATATATATATATATATAAGTAAAAAATTCATCGATTACTAATCAAAATTGGCATAATTACCCTGAGAAGCAGACCCAGACAACAAAAATTAAAAAAACAAAGAATTAGCCGGCACCCACTTCATCAGGAACCCCGGGTGCCAGCGAACCACGGTTTTCTGTGATGGCCGATAGGGCGATATACGCCAAGGAATAGATATCGGCCATCGGGGTCCGAACCGTGGGAAAGAAAACAGAGGAGAAAGTAAAACTTACGATGGTTTCAAGACGAATTTATATTCGAAGTGATGAAAAACAAGGCAAGATGTTGCCAAAGAATTCAAAAAACCCGAAAAAAGATTGCTGCCAGATATACCACAAAAAAAACAGATGCTAATGCAGATGAATTGCGTCACTGTGTTGTTGTTCTTTAAGGGTGTATGTGCATAAAACAACCCTTAAAGAACACCCTTAAAGAACAACAACACAGTGACGCAATTCATCTGCATTAGCATCTGTTTTTTTTGTGGTATATCTGGCAGCAATCTTTTTTCGGGTTTTTTGAATTCTTTGGCAACATCTTGCCTTGTTTTTCATCACTTCGAATATAAATTCGTCTTGAAACCATCGTAAGTTTTACTTTCTCCTCTGTTTTCTTTCCCACGGTTCGGACCCCGATGGCCGATATCTATTCCTTGGCGTATATCGCCCTATCGGCCATCACAGAAAACCGTGGTTCGCTGGCACCCGGGGTTCCTGATGAAGTGGGTGCCGGCTAATTCTTTGTTTTTTTAATTTTTTTAATTTTTGTTGTCTGGGTCTGCTTCTCAGGGTAATTATGCCAATTTTGATTAGTAATCGATGAATTTTTTACTTATTAAGGGAACTGATTTGCATGGCTGCATGGCGCCGGCATGTTGTGTTCATTTTCTAATTCTTTAAAAATAATTTAGAATGTAATATTATATATATATATATATATATATATATATATATATATATATATATATATATATATATATATATATATATATATATATTAAATATAATATATATATAATATAATATATATATATATATAAATATTATATTAAATATATATATATATATATATATTTTTTAAAATTTATAATAAATTATATATTTATAATTTAATCACTTCATATGTTTTTAAGGTAATTTATTTTTTTAAAATTTATATTATAATAAATTATATATTTATAATTTAATCACTTCATATGTTTTTAAGGTAATTTATTTTTTTAAAATTTATATTATAATAAATTATATATTTATAATTTAATCACTTCATATGTTTTTAAGGTAATTTATTTTTTAAAATTTATAATAAATTATATATTTATAATTTATTCACTTCATGTTTTTTTAGTTTCTGACTAATAAATTAATAATTAATTCTGATAATAATTAGTTTCTTAAAATAAAAGGACCTATAAAAATTAAACTATGGGTAAGTGATAAATGTAACTTAATCCAGACAAAAAAGTAAACCAATTATACACAAGAAATTGTCTTTATTAATTAACATTTTTTATTACAATTTACAGCGACCTTTTGCATGGCGCAACCAATTGCTGACAATTTTTTCAACATCTGTTTCGCAGACAGATTTTGCGGCAGGCCTAACTGCATCTAAAAATAAGAACTCATTAGTATTACACAAAAATAAGTATATACAGTAGAACCCCGATTATCCGCGAGCGGATGATCCGCGGTGCGGATTATCCGCGAGTGCCAGGAAAAAAGGTTTTTAATGATGAGAGCAAATTTTAGATGAGATTAAAGACATTTTAGATGTAGAGCAAAGGTTTCTGCTGTACCTACTGCATCTATTTTAAAAGTTTTACATATCATGTTTAAGTACAATAAAACATAGTTTTTAAGCTGAAATATTTTTTTCGTGTTTTCACATCATTTTTAGTCTTTTTTCGGGTTATCCGCGATTTTCGTTATCCGCGGTACCCTTGCCACCCAATAGCGCGGATAGTCGGGGCTCTACTGTAATTTTAAAAAGTCAAACATTTACATACATGTGATTACTCCAACAATAAATTGGCGGAGAATATTTTTTTAAAATATTCTATCGCACTTAAATTTTCCTTTATTTTCAATAGAGGGGACCATTGGCTCCTACTTCCCGATATCTGATGATTCAACATGCTAGTCATATTTTTAGCATAAATCTTAACAAGTTTTCATATTACTTCGATATTTTTAATATTTTTCTTTATTTTACTTAACAAAGTGTATATTTGGACGGCCCAAACGGCCCGTGGCGCATGCGCAGTAGGTCTTGTGGTTACGTAGCAGTCTCGGGGCTTAGAGATGGAACCAATGGAACGCCGGGCCGTGGAAATTAGAGTAGAGTTTAGTTGAAAAAAGGCCGTCCAAATATCCAGTGCCTTTACTTAAAAGGTCTGTTATCAGTAAAAAACTATTGGAAAATATAAAAGTGGAATTTCAGTTTTGCAAATCGAATCGTCAAATTTTAATTTTGCTCAGCAAATTGGCGGATTTCCGCCAATTGGCGGAAGAATCACATGTATGCATTTATTATGTTATAGTCATTTTACAGTAGTCTTAAAGTTTTAAATTTTTTTATGACTTAGGACAAGAGGCATGATTATTTGTTGGGGAGAGTACTGTCCTTAAAATGCATTTTAAGGAAAAGTACCTAAACTGAAAGTTTGAAAAACGTACCTAAAAGTATTTGGTATAAAACCGTTGGCTTAAATGCCATTTTATTTCTCATGCCGTGGAAACTATACCCCGTTCCCAGCTCATTCGACATCATCCGACGCAAAATGATTTTGATCATTTGCTCGTAATTTTTTCCACCAAGTTGTGCAAAATATTTTACCTAAAATTTTACAATATAATTAAAAACATTAGATTCAACAACCTGAAATTGAAAATATTTTGCATTAGAGTGAGTCTTAAAGCCAGGGTCAATTTAACCCAAGCCCGCAGTAGGTTTTAGTTATACTGAAAGTGCTGTGGTTCTAGTGTTAAAAAGAAGACTTTCTGAACACATAGAGGGGAAAAGGATTTACATGCTAAAGAATAAATTTTTTATAACGTCACAAACCATGAGCTTATTTTTGTCTTCAGTTAATTGCTCCTCAAAGGTTTTTACTTGCAAAAAAGTCGTCAGTGGAAATGCTTTGAGGAGATCATCTATCGCTTCAAAATTGTTTTCTTCCAATCCCTCCATTCTTTCATTACACTGTTACTGTATCAGAGCATCCACACTGCTGCAGTTGCCTCTGCCCAACCTTAAGTAAGTTCAGGTCTCTACTGAAGCTTCTTAAATAAGCACCTTTAAAAAAGAATTAGTTTCAATATGAATACTAAGTCTAGGTATTTTTAGCATATTTTATACCTGTTTCTTGATAAGGTTTTAATTAAAACTTATTTTAAAAATAAAAGACTGACTGTTGAACATTGAACTTGACTTTAACTATAACTGAACTGCCTGGAAAACTTAATATTTTAACAGCAGAGTACTTAAAAACTTTCAGAGAATGGAAAAATGGAATAAACTGCAAGGTTCACTAGCAAAATTTTTAATTATTTCTTAACCAAAGATCAAGATTATAACTTTTTAAAAAAAGATATAAAAAAACTGTTTAATTCTTTTAAGAATAAGATAACATATTATTGTTTAAGAATTAGCAAATGAATTATTTTTATTTAGTTCCAAAAATTACAAACAGTACCTATTTCTTCGATACACATCTTCTGCTTTTTATGGGGTTGTAAAGTTGATTCAGTCAGAAAAGATGCTGAAAAATCAAATTATTACATTGAAAATAGGTCAGGAGGCTGAAACATAAATTCAGATTTTTTAATAATCAGTAATTTTATTTTTAAACCTAGAAGCTATGATGTGATAAATGATAAGGCGCAACAATATTTAAATTCTCATTGAAATTAATCTTAGTTGTTTAACCTTTTTGATTATTTAAGCTAATATTGCTAATTGTTTCAACCAAAATTTTGATATGTAAGCATGAAGACTTTCACAGCCGGTTTGATTTATTAAATTCATTTCTTTCGGGCTTGTAGGCCGTGGTCTAAAATAAAATAAAAGGTCCAGACGTTTCGTCGGAAGCTGTGTCCGACATCATCAGTGGAAATAAAACATTAGTTCACCGATTCAATAAGTTTGGTTTGGATTGGAGGTTGCCAGAGGCTTCAAAATACGGCCGTTAGTAGACTTGGCGAACTCTCTTTAAATCTCCTGCTTGGCCGGTGGGGGGTCGGGCGGAAATGACGTTGGGACTCGAATCACATTCCTGAGGGCCGGATGCCAATACTTCTGGAGGTGGATGCCTTCTTCTTTACGATTAAAATTATGGGGATATTTATAAATTTCAATAGCTTCTCTGTATAAACGAGGATAAAAATGCGAGGTTGAGGCCAAAACTCTAGTGTTGCTAAACAAAATATCATGGTTACTCATCTGACTGTGTTCAGCCACGGCTGATTTCAGATATTGTCCAAGGCGGCATTGTCGTTCGTGTTCAGAGAGACGGGTTTTAACGGAGCGTTTTGTGGTGCCGATATAGACTGAACCGCAAGAACAAGGGATCTGGTACACTCCAGCTGTCGATAGTGGTTCTCTTGGGTCTTTAACTGAACGGTAAAGGTTACGTAGCTGTCTTGTTGGCTTAAAAATAGGTTTGATTCCGTGATCTTCTAGAATTTTCCCGATTCTATCTGTAACTCCTTTAATGTACGGCAAGAAAGCCTTTCCAATCGGAGGTTGAACTGGGTTGTTGGATTCATTTGGCGTTTCAAATTTTCTGTCGTGCAAAGCTCTTCCTATATCCTTGGAAGAGAAACCGTTCGCTTGTAGTGCTCGATCTAAATGTTGTAGCTCTTCCTCTAGATACTGCGGTTCACAAATACGTTCCGCTCGCTTGGCAAGAGTCTTGATGACGGCCATTTTTTGTCTGGGGTGGTGGTTCGATGACTTATTCAGGTAGCGATCCGTATGGGTGGGCTTACGGTAGACTCTGTGTCCAAGGCTCCCATCGTCTTTACGTATTACCAGCACATCTAAGAAAGGTAGCTCTCTGTTTCTCTCTACCTCCATGGTAAATTGTATGTTCGGATGGACGTTGTTCAAATGTTGCAGGAAATCTGGTAGTTTTTCCTCGCCGTGGCTCCAAACCACAAAAGTGTCGTCTACATACCTAAGCCACACGTTGGGTTTCAAGGGTGCGGTTCCCAGGGCTGTCTGCTCAAAAAATTCCATGTAGAAATTCGCAACAACCGGGCTTATAGGGTTTCCCATGGCTACCCCCTCTTTTTGTTCATAAAAGCTTCCATTCCATTTAAAGTAAGAGGTGGTGAGAACATGTTTAAACAGCAACCAAATATCATTTGTAAATAAAGTCTGTAGGTGAATCAGAGCCTGAGAAACAGGAACCTTTGTGAAAAGGGAAACAACATCAAAACTGACGAGTAAGTCACTAGGCTGGAGAGAGAGAGTCCTTAATTTTTCCACAAAATGACTGGAATCCTTTATAAACGAAGATGATGAGCCGACATGTGGTTGAAGTAATTCAGTCAAATATTTGGAGACAATATAAGTCGGTGAATTAATTGTACTTACGATGGGACGTAGAGGCACCGAGGGCTTGTGTATCTTGGTAATGCAACGACTGTTTTGAACACGAGAGACTATGAAGCAAAAATAATGGATTTACTGGACCCTTGTACCTACAAGAAGCTCTCCAAGGACCCAACCGCTAAGATTCTGAGAGAAACAAACAAGCTTATCAAGGACTCATCAATACCGACGGAGATACAAAAGAATTTATGTAGATCGGAGGCCTTACCACCCAGACTCTATGGTCTACCCAAGATACACAAGCCCTCGGTGCCTCTACGTCCCATCGTAAGTACAATTAATTCACCGACTTATATTGTCTCCAAATATTTGACTGAATTACTTCAACCACATGTCGGCTCATCATCTTCGTTTATAAAGGATTCCAGTCATTTTGTGGAAAAATTAAGGACTCTCTCTCTCCAGCCTAGTGACTTACTCGTCAGTTTTGATGTTGTTTCCCTTTTCACAAAGGTTCCTGTTTCTCAGGCTCTGATTCACCTACAGACTTTATTTACAAATGATATTTGGTTGCTGTTTAAACATGTTCTCACCACCTCTTACTTTAAATGGAATGGAAGCTTTTATGAACAAAAAGAGGGGGTAGCCATGGGAAACCCTATAAGCCCGGTTGTTGCGAATTTCTACATGGAATTTTTTGAGCAGACAGCCCTGGGAACCGCACCCTTGAAACCCAACGTGTGGCTTAGGTATGTAGACGACACTTTTGTGGTTTGGAGCCACGGCGAGGAAAAACTACCAGATTTCCTGCAACATTTGAACAACGTCCATCCGAACATACAATTTACCATGGAGGTAGAGAGAAACAGAGAGCTACCTTTCTTAGATGTGCTGGTAATACGTAAAGACGATGGGAGCCTTGGACACAGAGTCTACCGTAAGCCCACCCATACGGATCGCTACCTGAATAAGTCATCGAACCACCACCCCAGACAAAAAATGGCCGTCATCAAGACTCTTGCCAAGCGAGCGGAACGTATTTGTGAACCGCAGTATCTAGAGGAAGAGCTACAACATTTAGATCGAGCACTACAAGCGAACGGTTTCTCTTCCAAGGATATAGGAAGAGCTTTGCACGACAGAAAATTTGAAACGCCAAATGAATCCAACAACCCAGTTCAACCTCCGATTGGAAAGGCTTTCTTGCCGTACATTAAAGGAGTTACAGATAGAATCGGGAAAATTCTAGAAGATCACGGAATCAAACCTATTTTTAAGCCAACAAGACAGCTACGTAACCTTTACCGTTCAGTTAAAGACCCAAGAGAACCACTATCGACAGCTGGAGTGTACCAGATCCCTTGTTCTTGCGGTTCAGTCTATATCGGCACCACAAAACGCTCCGTTAAAACCCGTCTCTCTGAACACGAACGACAATGCCGCCTTGGACAATATCTGAAATCAGCCGTGGCTGAACACAGTCAGATGAGTAACCATGATATTTTGTTTAGCAACACTAGAGTTTTGGCCTCAACCTCGCATTTTTATCCTCGTTTATACAGAGAAGCTATTGAAATTTATAAATATCCCCATAATTTTAATCGTAAAGAAGAAGGCATCCACCTCCAGAAGTATTGGCATCCGGCCCTCAGGAATGTGATTCGAGTCCCAACGTCATTTCCGCCCGACCCCCCACCGGCCAAGCAGGAGATTTAAAGAGAGTTCGCCAAGTCTACTAACGGCCGTATTTTGAAGCCTCTGGCAACCTCCAATCCAAACCAAACTTATTGAATCGGTGAACTAATGTTTTATTTCCACTGATGATGTCGGACACAGCTTCCGACGAAACGTCTGGACCTTTTATTTTATTTTAGACCACGGCCTACAAGCCCGAAAGAAATGAATTTAATAAAATTTTGATAGTTAGAGAAAAAGAAATCATTGTTGGGCTCATTTTATAAATTAACTTTAAATTATTAAAATACACCTTTTCCAAAATAAGAAACTTCCTGTCCATAAGATGCCGCAGATCTATGACAAGCCAGGATGGACGCTAAAACGTAAAAATTCTTATAATTTTTTAAGATCCAGAAACCCATATTACCTTTTCAATTGATTTTTGAGATAATTGATAGAAATTTTCGACAGTTACAATTGGAAGTTATATAAATGCTAATTTAAGAGAGCACAAATGTTCTGTAGAAAGTTTTAAAATAATAAACCAATGTCACCTGTATCATTACATGCTTTCTGTTGACTAGGTGCAACAGGACTATGAGTTGAAAAGGATGCTGCAATGAAAAAAAAACATTTTTTTAAATAAATCAATCAACTGTTTAACTTTTCAACTATATAATAGCTAAGATTAGTTAGAAATTTTGATGCTTGGTTTACTTTGTAAGCTAACTTCTATCAAAACTTTTTACCTCTTTTCGCATTAGATGCTTTCTGTCCAGTAGATGCCACATAGCTTTGAATACCCAGGATAGATTCTGAAATGTAAAAACTCACATTATATTTAAGAAAACCTGAAAGATATCTTGTCTTTTCAAATATGTCCAAAGGTTATAAAAAGTTATGAGCAAAAAGCATGAGTTATAAAAAACTTATAAAAAGTTTTGGTCAGTTAAAATTTTAAGTTACATAAATGCTCATTGATGCAAATTTAATTAAGCTGACTTGTTTTAAAGAAAATATTTTTAAAAATCACCAACACCACCTCTATGTCTCTCTCTTGACAAAAGTTTTGATGGTTTTCAAAAGAAAAAAATGAATGGCTTGTATGAAATATTTTACCTCTGATAGGATTGAATGCCTCTTTTCCGTTATCATTATCAGGAGACACGTCAGGTAATAATAAAGATGCTGAAATAAAAACATATTTATTAAAAAATGGCACAGGATTTGCCAATAAAGAAGCAATAATATTAAATATTTTTTATGCTTAAAAAATCCATTTTACTCAAAAAGGGAGGAACTAAAAACTTACCGCCATCCTCCAATGGACACTGCCCTGACAGAGCAAAAGGATCTTCAAGACAATCTAAACGTTAGAATAATATAATTAGCATAAATCATTAAATTGAATCTTGACATTTTAACCATACACTGATTGGCGTAACAGACCAACTGGGCCGTAGCCAATTGTAGTTAACTAATAACATAAAATTCATTATTTAACATTTCTTATTCAAGATATAATTTTATCATACCAGCTTTCATACTTAAATTAAAAAAAGTATTGCATTGTACAAACAAACATTATAACAAAATAAGTACAATTAAATGGAGATGATTAAAAATATTCAGAAAAGTATCAATAATTTTTTTCTATTGTTTATAAATAACCCAGTAAATTACCAGGATCTTTGGTGATGCCTACCACCAAAGGGGTAGATGTAAATCCATTTCCAGGAGGAAAGAAAGAAGGTGGCTCTTCAAAGTCATCTTGGTCGGACTCAGAAGACGTGTCTTCCTCCAGTTTTTTAGGGAGCTTTGTTTTTCGCTTCCCTTTCCCAAGCGTCTCAGGATCGGTGGTTTCAACTTCCGATGTTTCGGTGGATTTTTCTAGTTTTGATCTCGCTTCCTTGTAGGTAGCTAATTTAACACAAAATAAAAATTTCTTTCTTAAATTATTGAAACATTAAAACAACTCATCTCAACACGTTCTACTCTAAAAAAATACCATTCTAAAATTAAATTTAATTTAGTTAAACTAGCGGAAATAAAAATCCCAACACCAAGAAGGAAAGGAGATAACAAAGTCAAATTTATTTCTATGATTGCACATAGTATCAATGTGAATTGCTTAAAAAATCAGCCTTCCTGGATATTAGGGGGCCGAGAAAATCGGTGAAGAGTGTTGTCTCCATAGGTGTCAATTACCGCCGTCACACGTCATGGTATTGAGTGACAGGGACTCTAAATGACTTTTGAGGGATTGGAGGACCATGTTGCCTCCTCATGTAGTCCAAATTCATATGGTGCACCAGCGGACGTTGCATACCGGGCTAGGTGATTTCTCCTCTTTCTCCGGACATGTTTTGTGAGTGTTGGTTCTTACGAACGGATAGGCCAGGTTAAAAATGCAACATAGGGGGTTAAGAAGAAAGCTTGGACATTGCATAAAACATGTGTTTGTGCCTTTTTCTCTTGAAATTTGTCCCAAGGACAGGTCTGAAGGTAAGGACGGACAACCGGCTAAAAAACCTCAATGAAGCAGCTTTGGTTGGCCAAAATACCGGTAGATCATGCTGAGGACAAGCGGCAGTGGGATGGATGTCGTTTGCAGTACTGCGGATCGTCCGTTCGGTCCGCATAGCTTCTTACATCTTTGTCAATAAACAAGGGGCTGAAAATGGGCATTTTTGTTTCCAATAGTGCACGAAATAAGGAAATGAAGTTCCCAATTTCATGACATTGTGTTTATGAGAGAATCCTGATTAGGTTTGGAGTACCACGACGGTTGGGTATGAGTTTGAAGACACAATGGAGAGAGCGCACTCAGCTGATGATTTTCTAATCGTTCCACGGAGTGGTGATGCAAGGTAACGGAGTGGGGATGCATTGGATTCCATTTCTGCAACTCCTGAGTATGATTCACCAGTACTTTTTCCAACTAGAGCTGCGTCATTGAGATTTTGCAGCCGGTAGACCGTCCTTATCTTCAGACCTGTCCTGGGGACAAATTTCAAGAGAAACATGCACAACCACATGTTGTGTGCAATGTCCAAGCTTTCTTCTTAACCCCCTAGTTTGCATTTTTACCCCGTCTTTCCCGTTCTCTAGAACCAACACCCACAAAACAAGTCCGGTCAATGAGGAGAAATCACCTAGCCCGGTATGCAACGTCCGCTGGTGCACCATATGAATTTGGACTACCTGAGGAGGCAACATGGTCCTCCAATCCCTCAAAAGTCATTTAGAGCCCCTGTCACTCAATACCATAACGTGTGACGGCGGTAATGGACACCTATGGAGGCAACACTCCTCACCGATTTTCTCGGCCCCCTAACATCCAGGAAGGCTGATTTTTTAATCAATTCACATTAATACTATGTGCAATCTTAGAAATAAATTTTACTTTGATATCTCCTTTCCTTCTTGGTGTTGGGATTTTTATTTCCGCTAGTGTATAACAAGTTAAAACTTACGGAAAACTGACATTATATACATGCCAAAACTATCCCATAACTCTGATGGAGAAGATTCCTTTTTAATCAATTGTAACCACCTTGACTGAAGATTCTTCGGAGGCCACACACATTTCCCCTCCGAAACTTTGATCCACGACATAGGTACAACTGCATTTTCATTTGTTTCAACAATGAGGTATTTGCATGAGTGAGGGATTTGCTTGATTTTATACTTTTTCGATACATTATGGTCTAAAACTCCCAAATTTCTGATTTTTAAGTTCAAAAATGCGTTTTAAATAATTTAAAATTCAATTTTATTTTTGCCAAGACTTCAGAAAAGTCACGTTATCAGAAAACGGGCTTCTATTGGATGTGACGTCACAGCGCATGAAAACCATTGTGTTTTCTGTTTTCACGTGATCAGAAAACGGGCTCCTATTGGATGTGACCTCACAGCGCATGATTTGTGATTCGAAAGTGTTTTCGCGCCAAAACAAAAAACGAAATTTCAAAAATTTATATCTCAGAAACTAGGCTACGAAAATACATGATGTAAACGTCATTCTTCATGGTTTTTTATCTACTATTTTAATAAAATTTCATCTCAAAACGTGAGAATACCTCAATGTCACTATAGCAAATGCTCCCATACCTAAAATTGGTTGATGCTCATAAGATATAGGTCATAGGGGTAAAAGTTATAGTTAGGGCAGGGGGGTTTGGGGGGGCGGCAGCCCCCCCCAACCTCCTTAAACTTTTTATAAAATAAAATAAAATAAAATTTTGTACTTTAACGGATCACCCTCGTTAATATGTAAAACAACTGATTACAGGTAGTATGCAGATTAACGAGTGTCTAGTCGGTAGGGTGCAGAATACCTAGGTAATTTCAAGATTACCTAGGTAATTTTAGAAATTGAAAAAAAATTCGCTCTTTAACGGATCACCCTCGTTAATCTGCTAACTACCTAGGTTTTCTGTAAATTAACTGATTTCCGGACTTTAACTGTAACATATATATAATATTGGTCTCAAAGTGCAATTATTAGCTGGTCGACAATATTTGTATTTGTATTTATTTTCTAAAGGTTGTATCTAATATATAATGATCTCTGCTTATTATCTCAGTAGTTAATAATTAGATTTCTATTTAAGATGAGTTTCAATGGGTTTTAGTTGTATATTTATAAGATGAGATAAAAATGAATTTCGACAATTGTTAACATACAGTATTAATTCTGCATTCAGAAATTCACAGAAATTTAAATTTCTATCTTTGAGAAATCAATCTCACAGTTTTAAAACTTTAAAAATTGCATAATTAAAAAAGTCCATTTATGAAGCCAAATTGGAAATTCTAGCATACAACTCACTTAAGGTTTTAATATTTTTTGTTCTGTACTGAATTTGAAAATATTCGTGAAATTCAAATTAAAATTTTATGAAAGCTGCTTGAAATCAAAATTGGAGCTGCAAATAACCAGGTAAGTGTTTAACAATTCTTTTCAGAATGGTTGTATTATGCTAAAAATGTGTAGGCAAAGTTTACCACCCTTGATTGATTTAATGAAGCATTAATTTAATGTTTCATTATACATAGTTTGGTGACTGAAAATGCAATGAAAGCTTGATTGACTAAATGTAAATAATATTCTAAAACTTCTACATCTATGAAAAGTCTAATATATAATAACATTCTAATACTATATATAATAGAATGTTTAAAACTTTTATTAGTATTTATATGAAATCAATAAAATGGAGTAGTGAAGTATTTGTTTTATAAAAAATGAAATATTTAAAAAAATTAATTTTAATACAGAATAATATTAATAAAATTGACATTTTAAATAATTGAGATGCCTGCAGCAGTAATCTAACTCCATTTTATTTTGGAGCTTGCTTATTGCTGCAAGTATCTCAGCAATTAGTATTTTAAATTTCAATCATTGGTCTGTACTGGACGTAAAATGTGCGTAATATAGACGAGCAACGATTCATCCAGGGGGTACGTACATTAGACGTCTGGACTGGATGTAAAATGGATCATCCAGAACAGGCCCAGAACACGCACAGTTTACGTCCAGCGGTACTTATAATGTTCGTACATTAGACGTCTATAGCTGTGACATCGGGACGTAAAATAGCGCTAGTTACGTAGAGCGCTGGATGTATTCTAGACGTACCGTACGTCTACAACTTACATCTATTAGACGGAAGTTAGACGTACCTGTGTTGTGTGGGAAGCAGACAAGTTTCAGGTTTTACTGGATAGTTGAGATGAAACAAGCGAGCTCTGCTCGCTAAGATCGCGAAGCGATCAGTAGTATATGGGGCGGCCCAGCGCCTTTAACCCTTTGCTCACGTCACTTGACCGGAAGGGGGCGTGGCCTGTAATTAACTAATTACTATTAATTACTAATTAATTAATTAGCCCATAATTAATTAATTAACCCCTTAATTAACTAATTAACCCTTAATTACCTAATTAAATATTTTTTTTTGCCTTTTAACCCTTTGGCACTTGTATTGGGCAACCCTTTGGTTACTAAATTAGGGACTTGTACTTTTCGAGGTCTTTTTTAACCCTTTCGTTACTTATTCGTTTTTCCGTTGTTTTTTCAGTTATTTTTTTGTGAGTGGCAACGGATGCCTTTTTAAAGTTTTCTTTTTGCGGAATGGCAACACTGTGACGTCATTCAAACATGTTCGAACAGGTTTCAACTTGTTCAAGACAGGACCCAATACGAACATAGCGTCTATTATGGATTTTTTATTTATAAAGTCAGTATCGCCATCTATCGAGAAAAATAATATTAAAACAAATATAAGATTTAATTATTTAAATATAGTAAGAGAATTTTAGGTGGAATCGAACTCATGCTTAAAGTATTCGTGGCTCTGCGAGTAGCTTACGCTAACCACTGAGCCACGAATACCTACAACTCTTTATGTATAATGACTAACCTTGCTTTATTTACATTCTTTTGCGTTCCTTTATAGCCCTCAATAATGAGTAAAGTCACAATAGACTAAAATATTTAAACAGTGAAATATACAGAGAAAATAGGACTTATTAATTTAAATACAATGTTCCTTTTTCCCAAGAATATCTTTAAGGTAGAAAGATTAAGTAAAATTATTAACATATTATTTACAACGTCCATTATTGAGTGAATATAGGAAAAAATTTTAATTTCTTCCATTGGCAACTATACTTCATAAAGAAAACAACCACAATTGTAATGTCTACTTATTTTATTTTGAACAAGCATCATAAATAAAACAAACACCATAAATAGAACAAATATAAATAAAACAATTTTAACTTAATAAATACATCTTTTTTACATAAAGCTAAATATTTCTCATAATCTCATCCTTATACCCATATGGTAAAGTATAATAATCGGTATGTATTACCCGCTTGTCAAAAGTGAATACATATTTCTTTTCTTCTATTGTACTGGCAATTTTTAATTTTTTGATACTCCTTTTGATTTTATTATTTTTGGAAATAATCGAATTCTTTTCTTTAGGCCCTAGTAATATCTCTTTCATTGAATTGAAATTTATTATAAGTGAATTTTGATAGTTCAGGGTAAATCCACCTAACACAATCCTAACCTTACACACTATTTTGTTTTTCGATGTTTTATAAGAGTAATTTTTAGGGCCTAAAGCAATGAACTCTGTTATGTAATCTCCTTCAAGTTCATCAGTGAAATCTCCAAGATAATCTCCGAGAGGGGGATCATTTTTTCCATCTGATATATATATAATAGAGTCGGTATCATAATAAAGGACTTTATCCCCTAATTTTTCTAATTCATTATATAATTTTAACCGAGCATAGGCAGTTGTGAATGCAGCTATAAATATGTTAGTTTTAGGATTGAAGGGGATGAAGTCCTTTTTGTTCTTGTATTGTAATACTGCAATGGTATCCAGGGGGAACGATATGTCCTTAATCTGAAAGAAAAATAGGTATAGGTATAGGATTTTCTAGACAATATTACAAAAAAAAATGTATGCATAAAAATAGTTCTCACCTCTATAGTTTTATTTGATAAATAGCTGGTAAATTCAGCCAAAGAAGATACCATGACAGTCTGTGTTTTGTCGTCGTTTTGTCCAAATTTTCCCCAGAAAGAGTTTAACATTAGCTTGGCGACAGCCCGGCGGCCAGGGTTTTTTTCAATACTTTCTTTGTCTAATTTTATTCCTTCTTTTTTAAAATAATTTTCGAGGTAGATTTCCTTAGTCTCCTCTGTTGTACAGTTAACAGGCCATCCTGAAGCTTCTTGTTTTATTTTCAAAAACATATCAATATAATTTTTGAAAAGCATATCACTCTTCTGAGGGAAGTGGTACACTTCATGTATAACCTCCTCAGACCTGAGAGTAAAATATAACTTTGGTTAATGCCCAATGTGTCTAAAATAGCTGTTTAGGTCATTTTAAAGTAGAAAAGTGGAATTAAAAAAATTATACTTTATTAGTAGGGGCTGGAGGGTATGTATCACATGTGATACATCAGGACTCAACCACTACAACCAAAATTTTTGAAGTTAAACTTAAAATTATTTTACTTAGCTTATTTGAGTTATTTAGGCAAAATATATGTAAAATATAATAGTTTTGGTTAAAAATTAAGTTTTATTTTGTTTCTTAAAACCAAAATTACACTTTTTATCACTTTTTAGCATAATTTTTGACTATCAAGGAATGCCTGATAATAGTTTTTGGTTGATGTAAAGACCAAAATAACATTACAGTATTGTTAACCATCAAATCTTAAGGCCATTCATATTATTTGTTGTTATGGTTTGTGATTTATTAGCTAAAAAAAATCCTCTTGAAAATTGGAAAAAATACCTAAAAATTAGCAATTTAACACAATAAACCTGAAAAAAAGTAAAACAAACACCCCGAAGGAAGTTTTTATACTTAATAAATGTTTTTTATAACATTCAAAACTATTCAAAACGCAAAACAACACTTTCTAAAAAATCCCATACCTACGTGGTTTGTATCGGTTGGGCCCTGATGTATCACATGTGATACAAGCAAGTTTCAGAGGTCCTAACAACTTAATATTATATTAAAAAGTTCTATTTTTGGTATTAATTGGTTGGTTGTTTCATTAGAAAGAAAATGTATATCTTGAAATTGCTAAAATGTATGAATAAATATTTTAAAAATAATTTTATTTCGACTATGTGTCGACATTTCGTTTGGAACCCAAAAAGCCTTCTAAAAATCTCAATGTTGCAGAAGTATTAATTATTACAACCTAAAAATAAAATTGTACATTGTTTTTCACTTCATGTTACATGTGATACAAGCGGTTTCCAAAATTTTTTTCCCATACAGGATTTTAAAAAAAATCTGAAACTTTTGTATCACATGTGATACAAGGGGACTGAGGAGGCCAGTAACTTGTACCCAAGTTCCATAGCTTTAGCTACTTCAATTGTAGTCAAAGTACCTGTGATGCATCTTTCATCATCAGAGTGACGGCAATTTTGAAATTTGGCTTCAATACAGGTGCGGCACAAGCCAAAAATAAGTTTTTGATTTGACCGCACAGGTAAAACGGGGTGAAACAAATGACGAGGGGGGAGAATTGTACATGAAACTAGGCCAAAATACTCATTTAAAGGTTTAAAATTTTGAGTTATAACTTCAGGGTGGCCTATGGGATAAGTACAATATTTGTTAACAAAAGGGTATAATGACGTAAAATCAATATACTTAATTTTTTCCCCATTTTTTACTTGATGGTATAATTTAGCCACGCCGGTTCTGCCGCCATAAAATGCATCTCGGGGGTTAAGTCGAGGGACAAACTAAAAAAAAATAGATAACAATGTAATAATTGTTTTTGTTTTGATAGTTTTTAAAAATAGCTATGGTAGAACAAAAAGTAATCTTACCTTGAACTTCATGGCTTTAAGGGTATCATCAGTTTTCTTCAATTCAGCAAATTCATGTTCCCATATGAACTCCACTTTGTATCCGGATGACTCGAAATTCTTGAGGCGCTCCATAGTTTGCTTTTGAAGCTTCCACATAGGTGTAGCATGCAACGGATGTATCATTGATCCCTCATAACATTTGGGACATCCGTGATAGAAACACCCAAGAAATTCAAATATGGTTCTGGTTTCCGGATCAAAGCCGTCCACGAAATATCCCTCAACTTTTATTTCACCACGGTCTCTTCCAAAATGTTTTATGTTACGGCCTGTAATTAAACAAATTGTGAGTAACAGTTTGTATTTTTTTGATAGAAAAAATTTCATAAACCTACCTAGTTTTTTTCCATATAAGATAGCCATTCCAAGGAAACCTTGCTGGTATTAATATTTCTCACATATCCTCCTGAAGGGACAATGCCAATGGTATCTTTTTCCAGATGGAGGGTCTGATATACGCCCATACAGGCCGAAGCTATAGTTATGTATTGGAAGGGGTCCAATCCCGTAATTTGGTGGAACTCATCCTGAAAGCTCATGCTGCATTTCCGTAGTATATCCACATCTGATCTGAAAAGAGTATTAGTTTTTTAACAAGCTGGGTATGTAAAAGATTCTTTCAATTAAAGTTAATTATTACATACCGGCAATATTCTTCCAGCTCCTTTTGGAAATCAAAAGGGTCCTTTTTTCTGGCCTCATACCAGTTCAAGAAATCTTTGAGGCCGCTCTCGGACATGTTTTCAGGCATAAAATACTCCTCCCTTGGAAGGTCGCCTCTATAGTCTTGGTTTTCTCTAAAATAAAAAAAATGGTATAATACCTTTCTTAAAGATACTCATATTTAAGAACGCATTTAGCTGTATAAACTCATCTTACTGTTTGTTAAAGAGATGTGGAAAGTGACCCTTTTTCATTTCTTCTATTCCAAATGTTTTTGGTAATTTGGCTAAGGCCATCGGCAAAAAGCTGTATGAATCGATCATACGTATCTTCAGGCCAGGCACCACCAGTGAGAGTATTTTAGAGCCATTTAATATCACCTGTGGCTTCAC
This sequence comes from Tetragnatha versicolor, assembly GCA_024610705.1. Taxonomy (NCBI): domain Eukaryota; kingdom Metazoa; phylum Arthropoda; class Arachnida; order Araneae; family Tetragnathidae; genus Tetragnatha; species Tetragnatha versicolor. Next base: position 24,185,821 of record JANDEH010000013.1, on the reverse strand, counting down.
ACTTTGCTCTAAAAGATACCGAAGTAGAAACACTCCATCATATCCTTGCATGTTGTGAGCTATGAGTGTGAAATTTTTGTGTTCCACAGAAAAAAGAAATTTCCCCAGTTCGTTAAGGGTATCATAACCATGGAAAATCCTTTCCTGGCCATTGTCATAATGACATATGGCATAATTCACAACATGCTCGGATGAGGATTGATCTACTTCGAGATCAAAAAATATGTACCGGTTATTGTTTTGAGAAAGAGGCTTTTTCTGCATGAAGCATTGATGGTTCGTTAAGGAACAAACCTCCTTACAATTTTGGCATTTTCGTTGCCCACACACATGAACCGTGTGTTTGCTATATATATGGTAGCAAGCGCTACAAAGAATCCGTTGGTCACAGAAAGATTTTTTTGTTTCCCTGTAATGGTTTGATGGGCTTTAAAGCATGCTTCTGATTTGCATCTTCTATTACAACTTTGACACATTATCGGATTATTTTCAACACATGATGTCGAAAAACAAACCGAACAGATATTTTTACATCGGTGGGATGTTTTAGTTTTGTATCCGACATCACATGCTGAACAATAATAACTGGTGCCCAAAAAACCTGTCATGCTAGTGATAAGATCAAAATGATTATTGTGAAGCCACAGGTAAATTTTTCGGTCTCTCTCTTGACCTCTATAAACAACCTACAAACAAACAAAAAAAGCATAAATTAGATGAAAACTTAAAGCCTACTTCATTTTTAGTAATCAAAATAGAAGATCATTCTTACTTTATTGAAAGATGCAGCGTCCACAACCAGAATTTGTATGTTTAGGTGGTTAGAGAAGGATTCAATTTCAGGAAAACCACAAGGCCCCTCGCTAACTCCAGCTTTTAAACACAGGTCTTTTGCCAAATTGAGCTGAAGAGGCTTTCTGGCATCACTTATGTAACGCTTATTTGAAGCATTACGTAAGTAAGCTTCCCCTACAACGATTGCCCGTGGACAACATAGGCTATCGTCGTTTTTTATAGTTATAATGGATGTTTTTTTTAAACCACTCATGGCTATGTTAATTACCCTAGTTCGGGGTCGCCCTCTACCAACTGGTTGTTTAACTGTTATAGCATTAATTTTTAACGCCTCGTCAAGAGGGATTTCTTTCCCTGACTGGGCCACTTTCTCTACTTCAGTTAAAATTGTTTCAGGGGTCATCTCGCTTTTAGGTAAAAGTCGAGTAGATATTGGTTTTTCCAAAGATTTTGATTGTATACAAAGCCTAATCAGATCATTGGGACCTAGGTTCCCTGAAACCTTCTCCAACACCCCTCCAAACAGACGGTTAAGTCCTCCATTCATGTCGTTGAGGGAATGCATGCTTGAACTTTTAACTTTAACATCATAAGTTTTCTCGGTAGCCTTAAACTTATTTATCAGTCGGCTTTCTCTTTCCGAAATTTCATATTCATAACTATCCTGTAAATATTGAATTTTTAAATATGGTTTTCAGTCACATAATATGTTTATACTATTAGTCACTAAAATATTAATAACACTCACATCAGAGGATGATCTAGCTCTTTCTTGTGCATCAAAAAAAGCAGTGGTGTTTGGCTCATCATCAACTCTCTGTCCTTCTACGGCATCGAAATACACAGATGTATTTGGTTCATCAGCTCTTTGTGTTTCTACGGCATCAAAGTATGTAGAGATGTTTGGGTCATCAGCTGTCTGAGCTTCGACGGCATCAAAGTATGTAGAGATGTTTGGGTCATCAGCTGTCTGAGCTTCGATGGCATCAAAGTACATAGAGGTGTTAGGCTCCTCTTCATGCTTGCGTTTCTAATTTGAAATAAGAAGGTATATAAAATCAATCCTTCATAATAACCAAAGAAAACGATTAATATTACTCCTTTAATACTCACAATTAGTGAAAATAATTTATTAATTGTTAAAAACTTTTCTGATTGTTAAGGAAAGCCATAATTGATTCTGATACTTCCTTCCTAACGCCTAATATATTTAAAAATAATAATATAACTCTAAAATTAAGACTTATATATGTACACAATATGAAGTACTAAGTTAAATAGTGTCATTTTAAAATGCTAACACTGAAAACATTTACCTCATGAATTGTTAAGCAACACGAGGGATTAAAAGAAGTATTTACCTTTTAAGTAAAACATTTCAAGCCTTTTGTACATTAAGAGTAAAACATGAGACTAAAAAATCGACAATAATATTAACAAATTTAAGTCCAAATAAAAAATAATTAACCTCTTAAAATTTATGATAAATATTATACTATGTTCAACGCATTAAATAGTACAAATAAAGGAGGAACTACTCTATAGTAAGCATTTCAATAAGAGTGTTCAACACATTAAACAAGATAAATAAAGAATGAACTACTATAGTAAACATTTCAATAGAAAATATATGTATAAAATGGTTCAACACATTAAATAAAGGGTGAATTACTCTATAGTAAACATTTCAATAGAAAATACATGTATAAAATGATTCAACGCATTAAATAATATAAATAAAGGGTGAATTACTCTATAGTAAATAGTTCAACACCTTAAATAGTAAATATAACAGAGGAAATGTTACACTAAGTGGAAAGTAATTATCTTTTCAAAAAATAATAATAAAATGGAGTTAAACAGGCTCAATAACAAGTGTAATATAAAACTGGCAACATACTCTATTTATGCTATTACGAAACAATATTGCAAATAACTGAGACGTAAACTAAAATATATGCAAGTTACTAGAAAGTTAAAAGTATGACTTAAAGCGTATAGGAATGGGATAAAAATAAATCTTAAGACAGAGCATTTCATCAGAAAATATACGTATAAAATTGCTATTTATGTAACTTAACATGTGAACACAAGCAAAATTTATCCACACTTTCACTTATAGAGTATATACAAGTGTACTTACCTTGTTATGAGAAGAAGTAGAATCCATTTCTTTTTAAGAACTAAGGTAAACGGAGCACAAGAAAAATTTTTTTTAACTTTGTACACAGCAGTTCCAAACTATCAACGATCCTTCTGCACACGGAGCACAAGAAAAAAGGTAGTTAACTATGAATTCAACACAGTTCTAAACTATGAATGATCCTCCTGCACAGTATCGTCATCTTTTATACTATGTATATCTCCATGATTCGCTAAAAAGTGAGCCAATGACTAAGACCAACTTCAATATTGTCCCCTTATTGGTTAAGCCCGCCTCCCGAAGACCCTCCCCTTGACCAACAAGATACGACAAACCTGACCAGAGGGGGGGGGACATGGTCGTTGACCTCCGGTCCCTGAACCCTTCACGCTTCCCCCACCCCTCCTTCCGACGACCCCCTCCTTTGACCAACGAGTTCCAACAAGCTTCCACAAAGAGAGATGTTGGTTAAAAATAAAACACAAGATAATTCCTACTAAACAAATGTCTTTATTAAATCAATAAACAAAGGTTACATCATTAACCAATTCATTGGTTTCTTTTCAACAATCTTTTTAGATTCAGCATACAAAGTTTTCGTATTGGCGTTTTTAACAATTCTTTTAGGTTTGGCATACATGACTTTCTTACCATTTAGATATGTGTTTTTCACAAATTCTTGAGGAAAATTGTTTGTTCTCAATACTTCTTGAAACTTTTCAAAAGCTTTAGGTCTTTTTCTGTTTCTTAGTATAAAGTTGATCATTTGTGTGATATTGGATCCAGGAATGGTTTGATCACCTATAACAAGCTCCTGTTTAACATTCCAAGAGATATCTTTTTGTTGAAGAAATTCCATAATATTCTTTGCTATCTTTTTGAATTTCACAGGAACCGTTTTCAGAATATCCATCTTGGAATCTATCTTAACAGTTTCCTCTGGAATGATGTTTTCAGTTTCTTTTGTTTTATCCTTTTCCGTGTCAGGTTCTACATATTTTATTCCATTCATGTTTGGAAAGGTTATGTATTTTTGTAAAATTTGATTGTACAGTTTGACTTTCTCATTTTCTTCTTTAAAATACTTTTAATTTGTGAATCTAGTTCACTTAGATGTTCGTCTTCAAATTCTTGCATACGATCCAACGGGACCAGAGCATACTTCTTGCTATGTTCCATGTATAAGATTAGACAAAACCGTTAATGCAGTTGGAATAAGAAAGGGTAAGAAACCGTCTCCTTTTTGTACTAATAGACGTCTTTTTGTATAAAGAGGAACTCGTTTCTTGGCTAGAGTTCTCAGAGTCTTTTTGAAAGGAATAAGTTTATTCTTTGAGCGTTTACTGATAGGTAGATTTCCCTTAAGCAAATTTAGAACACACTCACAAATAGATTTTATCGAGCAATTAGAACAGTTTTTCAATATTTTAGATTTCTTGCGACTTTTCTGTAGAATTTTCAGTAATTTTACATCCTTCTCCGAGGGCATTCTGAATTGAAATGATCTTTCTTGCTTGTAACTGTTTATTTATACAGGGTGTTTCAAAATTGCGTTGCACGGCTTTTATTCGGAACCAGCGCCTCCTAGGGTCATGGAAGTAAGGTCTACCCCTAGGTAAGTGACCCTGGAGAATCCATTGAGATGACTTACAGCGCCCCTAGCGGCGAAATTAAAAAGTTAAAAAAATTAACTTAAAAACTAAAGGAGATAGAGCAAAAACCTCAGTCAGAGTATTGTTGCCAATGTCAAGAAGAACTCATTGAAAAAAATTTGATCAAAATATCTTGAATATTCGCGGAGATATTAGCATGTGAAAATAGCACTTTTTCGGGGGTCAAAAAGTAAAAAGTTCGCATATTTGCAAATTTTTTTGATTTTTTGTTTAAATTTTGTGTTCTTTCAACTAAAAAAACACAAAACTACACAATAACACTGAAAAATTTGCAAATATGCGAACTTTTTACTTTTTGACCCCCGAAAAAGTGCTATTTTCACATGCTAATATCTCCGCGAATATTCAAGATATTTTGATCAAATTTTTTTCAATGAGTTCTTCTTGAAGTTGGCAACAATACTCTTACTAAGATTTTTGCTCTATCTCCTTTAGTTTTTAAATTAATTTTTTTAACTTTTTAATTTAGCCGCTAGGGGCGCTGTAAGTCATCTCAATGGATTCTCCAAGGTCACTTACCTAGGGGTAGACCTTACTTCCATGACCCTAGGAGGCGCTGGTTTAGAATAAAAGCCGTGCAACGCAATTTTGAAACACCCTGTATAGTTTGCATAAGAATTCGCTTTTAATAAAGCACAGCTGTGCACTTGCTGGGAATGGTGATTACACTTGATTGATATAACCGACAAAGGTAAATCTTTTATTTTGGGGCAATTAAAGCTCCTAAGGTTTCCATTCATCAATCTTTCTAAAAATGATAACTTTTCCTTGCCCTTAACGTAAATAGTAGAGTAAGCTGAAGACAAATAATGCAGAATATACCGTAAAGCACAATAGGGTAACACTCCGGAATTCCACGATAAGTGATGTTTAATTCTTATCACCCAAACAAAACTTTTCTGATGAAATCTTGATAATGTTTCCCAAGGCATAGGAAGTAGAAATGACCAGCAAGCATGATGTCCTTCGTTGATAGAGTAAAACGCAAGTTCTTTAATAATGAAACAGTCTGCTTTCAGTTGAAACCCTTCAAAATCTAATACGATGGGACTAGCCATGTTTCGTTGTCGGTGTTTGGGAATCAAATGGGTTTAACGTGGTTCGTACACATAATGTCTATCGCCTGGAAATATCCCTGACCTTAACCGTAACTTATCACGGGTTTCTGGTCTCAAATCAATTAAGAGATAGCTAAAGGGCATAGAAGTGGCGTCATTAAAAATTTCTTGAAACGCTTTAACCTTTCTAGGAAACATTTGCCTTGCTAAATGAGATACTTGACTCTTATCTCTTGGATTTTTGTACAAAACTACATAGTGGGAATTTAAATGCACACTTCTCATTTCTTTGCCTTGCATAAATAGGTTTTGTGTAATGAATATTATGGATAGATTGCGGTGATGACTACCTTTAGTAAACAAATTGCTTAATCGACTATCACTGGCTAATTCCACCATCAAATCATCAATTATAACTAAAGCATCTCGAAGTGAATTTAAGTTTGAAGGCAATCCTTCTTCAAAAATGACATTTTTCATAGAGTTAAAAAGGGTTTGATAACTACCATAGCAATAAATTATGCGTGAAGGCATAGGATTAAACATTTTATAATCAATTAACTTTTTAACAAAAACAGTTTTTCCAGATCCCGTTGGACCACTCAGGAGACATGTAGAAGGGTGAACTAACCTCGGCAGCTCCATGTTAAACAGTAAAGGGCATATCACCTTTCCACCTTTTTTTATACTGAACACAACATGCTTACACATCCTTCTAACGTATGAGCGACTACCCGACATTCACTTAAGGAGTCTACAATATTTTTTGTATATTCCAGGCAATGATTTGAAAAGGTTGATAAGGATCTTTTTGTGCAATCACATGGAGAGTTTCCACAACTCATTTCACTGAAACTAAAATCTAAAAATTCATTACATTTAATGTATCCTTTTGAATCAATGCTTTGATAAATTTTGTATATTTCGAGAGTCGTTTTATTTTGAATGCTAAGGATTTTTGGCCAATGAACGTAATACCATACACTTATGCCTGAAAAACTCAAAAAAGATAGAATAAGTAAACTGATTAACACACATTTTACAACATCCATCTTTGAATGTTAGTTGAAAACTAAATTTCCGTCCATGTGTAAGTTACCTTTTATAAAGAAACAAACCACTAATATATAATGTTTATTTTTATTTTTTAAAAACCATAGTTACACCATATCTCTTTTTCACAAATTGAAATATTCTAAAATCATTCTTCTTTTGTTCTTGAAGTTGGTAGTTGATAGCTTCCATACAAAATCCTTGACATCGTTTGACAATAAAATAAATACAATAGTGTCCACAAACATTCGAAGTAGAACTCTGAAATTTAGTCCTGTTCCTCATAACTCGATCATACATTCGAACAAATCTTGAAATATCTTTACCGAAAGTTTCTGGCGGGAGTCCATAGGAATCGAAGAAATCAATCGTGTGTTTATCTTGAACGAATACAGCTAACCAATGCGTTCCTTCTTCATAATGCTTGTCTGTATTCAGTACTAATGCTGCAGGATATCTTCCGATGGCAGGTATTTTGTCAGATGGAAAAACACCTCTGTAGTATCTCGCCGTAATGGGGTCTCGAGATAGAATACTATCGATTTCTTTTGAATTCATTTTAGTTTCCAAAATCGTAAATAATATTACGAGCCTTGTTGATTTCTATCAGGTTTTCAAACTCTGCATAAACTAGCAGGGAAACCGTTTGAGGTAAACTAGTCCCAAATTTAACTTCTAATCTCAAATTACTATGACGAATGAGATTTAAATGAGACCCATCACACAAATCCGGGGTTAAATCAAAGCAAAACAATGAATAACCTTCAGAAAATTCTGATCGTGAAAGATACAATCCTTTATTTTCCGAATTCGTGAATAAATTTTGATATGCTCTTATGAATTGATTTTTTTCAAAATTAGGCTGTAAAGGATTATGAGGAACTGGTTGACCATCCACATACACGCCTATAAAATTCATATTATAATGCTTGAACTCAAAGGGATTCTTTTTATACTCTCCATTATATGCGTCGTTATCGACACATGCGACCACTATTCGATTAGGCATTTGACCAGTAAAAATGTTGTCTTGAACAAAGCTCATATTACCCGAGGGTATAGAATATGCTTTGCATAGAACTCTATTGATTGGATATTTTGCTGAAACTTTTTCCAAACATTTGGCGTGTCCTAATGCAACTCCTGGACTAACTCTAACTTTTCTTACAAATAGGGATGCATGTTCGAGAGAAACTTTATAATTATTTTCCCCAAGTAAACAAAATTCTGGTTTACTGCGTATGAGTTTAACTTTCACGTCCACCATATTTAAAAGTAATCTTTCTTGGTGAAACATGTCCAAATGTAACCTTCCAATCATATCTACTGAAGCATCCTGTTTGAATAGTTTACTTCTTTGGATAAATCCTTCATTAGAGTCCTCCAATTTTTCAGAATCAAAAACATTCATTCGACCAGCCGTATCTTTAAAAAATAGTTCAGAAGATAGCTGTGAAGTTTTAACATCGTAACCATGATTTAGTAATTTTTCAATCATAGCTCTATAAGGATACGTATTGTTACTGGATGAAACAAGTCTTTCATTCAAACTGATATCCACTTGGGAAAACATGGAATGTAGAAAGAGATTTACGGGACCTATTTTGCAATCCTCTGTTATAGGCTTTCCATCATTTTTTACTATTCTCACTTTTACATAAAGTTGTGTTTGTGAGAGATCAACATATTCATCGCCACTTCCAACGGAATTCAACGGGACTTCCATCAGAAACATTAGCAAGGGGATGAAATTCTATCCATTGTCCTCTTTCGATTACAGTTTGAGTTGGAGGGAGGGAAAATAATTCTAATTCAGATTTGACACATTCAGGGGAATCCTTGAGTAAGAAGGCCATCACGAATCGAAAATATCACGTGCTTGCACCTTCCTGATTTTTGAAGGAATGAGTCGTTTGTGATGTTTGCGCTTCCTTTTAAACTTTCCTCGGCCAATCATCTGGTCTGCTTTTTGAGCCGCTTTTCTTGCTAGATTTTTACCCCCTTCTTTTACTCTTGTTTTCATTGAATTTCTCAAATTTTCCGCCGATAACACATCGTTTGCAACCATACTTCCAGTTCTTAAAGCTTCCTTTCCTAGGGATTTCGCACCACTCACTAAGAAAGGTAAAGCTCTGCGAAAAAGTTTAGCGAAAAATCCTCTAATCCCATATCCTTTTTGATAGCCGATTCCCTTATAAAACGCCATACCTTTTCCAGTTTGATTACCATAGTAATCTTCAAACTGCTTTGTACAACAAGCATAAGGAACCAACATTGTTCTTCCTTTCAATACAAATTCGAAAATGAAATGAATTTCTAAATGTACTACTCTTTTATAGGATTTGTTTGAGACGAAAATGTAGGGTTAAAAACACTTTACCTCTCTCAAAAGGTACCAGATTTCCAGAGTGGAGTCTGGTATCTATTTGTATAGTTTGGAAATGTTGCCTTATTACGGGTACATAAAAGGGTCTTGGATATTGAGCATGTATAATCTCGCCATCTTGTCCTTCTACCTTAACAATTTTTAATAGAGGTGCTTGCACATCTCCCACAATCTGAGGTTCCACGAGATCACAATACACATACATTACAGGAAAAGAAGATTTAGGGTCGGCAATGAAAGGACTCAGATGTGTACCTGAATATTCTCCCGGTTCGAAACCGAGTAATTCCGCTATTCCCTCGTGAAGAATTAAACTACAATTTTCGACTGTATTAATTTCAACACTTTTGGTTATAGCGTGATAGTACAACTCTATCTTGTTTCTATGTGATTCTAGTAACATTCCTTTGATAAGATCAGGTATTGACTCATAACATCCGGGTGGAACTCTTCTACCTTCCAGTTTTCCTTCCCCTAAATTAAATCCAAACAGATTATTTCCACTATTAATATTGTACCATGTATGGGGATAAATAAAATCTACTAATGCCATTTCCCATTCACCCTTCAAATTAATTGAACTAGGGAGTTGGGTCGTGAATTGAGAAATTTTATTATTCGGGAAAAATCCCACAGAGCTATCACTGATCAATGTGATATAGAAGGACATTGTTCACTGAATGAATTAAAAGTAAAGGGTATGAGATATTTATATCATCCGAACATCGCTCACCCAATCATTAAACTTTTCTGGGTACCCTAAGAATTTCACAAAGTATTCATCTTTTCCGTTTCGCTTTCTTTTCTTTAAAACTTTTTCAACTGGGTAATATCCTGAATTGGTTACCTTTTGTAGTTCTTCCTTGTAAAAACTACCCTTAATCTCTTCCCCTGATAAATCTTTTAATTTATACACCATAGGAATCCTATTTATTATTTTGTGAATTGTAAATATTTCTCTAGTCCAATTTTGTTCATACCCCTTTTCGAATATCATCTTATCTCTACTTATGCGAACTGTATCCCCCACTTTCAAATCTGGACTATTCAATTTAACATTAGAAGTATAATCGTAAAGTGTATGCCAAATTTTCTTTTCATTCTCCTCTGTCACTGAAATTGGCTCTGTCTTTATACTGCGATGCCATGTGTGGTTATAACTATGCATTAATTTATCTATTACATCTACGTATTTCTTAGTATTCATTTCAGTAAAGTACTTCCACATTTTAGTTTTAAGAGTGCGATTAAAACGCTCCACTACCGAAGCCTTAGTTTCATTATGAGTTGTGAAGAAATGCACATTTTTCTTTTTTAAGAAAGCCTGAACCTGTTTATTTGTAAATTCTTTTCCAGCATCTGTTTGTAAAGATTGAGGAACTCTTTCAGAAAATATTTTTTCAAAAGCTGACAAAATGGTCTCTGATTTTTTATCTTATAAGGGAATTGCCCATGCATATTTTGATAAGATATCAATACAAGTAAGTAAATATTTAAAACCATCATTTTCAACAGAATATGCCTGCATATCTACTAAATCAGCTTGAAACTGCTCATTTAAACCTCCCACTATTACTCTATTTCTCTGAAACTTATGCCTTAGTGGTTTATGCAAAGTATAAGAATCTTAAGTTTGAAGCCATTTCTTGATTTCATTTTTTCTAACGCGTCCTTTTAAAACTCGCTGCAAAGTATTAATACCTCCAAAGCTCCCTGGAAGAGCTGGATTTTTATAAGTTTCTTCCATGATGGTTAATAGCTAAATAATGATAAATATGAAGAGAAAGCACCTATTTAAATAAAAATTATCAGTGAAAATAAATAAAATAATAAGTAATTTCAATTGGTATTTATTTGAATAATGCAAACAAACATTAAGGAACAAACCCCTCCCCCGGTTCGACTTTTTTTTGTCACGCTTTAGTACTAGATACCATTGTGAGAACCTAACCCCCTAATCTCTTTGTTGTCCGCCTGGGAAGTCTCGTTTCTGCCTCCCCGTGCCACACAGGTGCGGGGTGTGGTAGCCACTGGGCCCAATTATTTGAAAGTAGCCTCTCGGACCGGTCGCGATATTCCACAATGACTAACTCCCCAGCGCTAGCGCCGCCAAGGAAGCCAAACCAGTCGCTTTTCCAACTTCGCCAAACCTTGCGGCTCTCGCGATTTCTCTCGTTTAACGAGATTGGCTGTAATATTTTTCTCGCCGCGTCGCGTTTAAAGGAGTGCGAGTGTTGTGTTCAGTGTTTTAACCCTCTTATCTTTGAAGAACAATAATTAATTTTCGTTTTGAATAAATTTCTAATATGATGATTGTTATTATTCCAAGTAAATATGGTCGCATAAAATGTGTTTTAAGTGTTATTTATTTTGGGTCTGAAAGAATAGCTAAAATGAAAAAATTAGTGTTGAAAGTTCCCTCAATGTGACTTAGTAAAATAATTGTGGTAGTAATTTTAAATATATTTTGTTAGAAATTCTAAACAGTAATTCAAAAGGGGTCTTTTTGAAAAACATATTGAATTGAGGAAAATTTCAACTTTGTACGCAACTCTGTAAATTAAAATTTTTACCTGATATGTTGAAGATTAACCTGCAGTACTATAAATTGAATATTTATACAAGAAATTTTGAGATTTTTATTCGCAGTGAAATTTAACCATGATGACTTTTCACATTTATGCTTATTAGGTATTTATGTACTATACTTCTTAATTAATCATTAGGTAATTATCTGTCTAAAAAGTTGAGATAGCCAATTAACTTTAAGTAACTAAAAAGTGGTAGGCCGCATATTACGTCAACACCCTATTTTTGTGTAGAATCACTAAAATTTTATTCTAAGGGTATTAATTCACAGATAAATTTCTTAAAGTAGATGTATTGTCTTTTCAGAAATATGATATTGCAGAGTTCTCTCAAATCTTGCATTTCAATTTAATTACATATTTAAGCTATAAATATACATTCCTTTTCTATATATTACTTTATTTTTGGCTATTTTATGAACAGTTACAAATTTTGCCCAAAATGTAATATATTATGAAGTTGCACATCTAAATTTGCTGCTTAAATCTAAAAACTCAATGCTAAATTTAGCAATTAAGTTGTGTATTTAGGAATGTCAATCGGAAAGGCTCCATTTCACATTTCAGTCGAACTTTTACCTAATAGGTGTTTTTTCAATACTTTTCCAGTTAGTGGGAAAAGTCGATAGAGAGAAATCCCAAATATATTACTCAAATAACTTCCTATAAAAACTTTAAGAATTTATTAAATAAAAAAATTAATATAACATTATCTTCTTATTTTCCCTAATTTAAAGTACATACTTCGTAATGTTTAATTGCATATCTTATATACCTATAATAAGTACATATTATAAGTACCTTCTTTTTTTAATTACTTAGACTCATAAACATCATCTAGCAAAAGGCAATAATCCTTTCTTAAATCACCCAAACAATTTTCTTTAAAACTGTTTTAATCCATCACACGAATTCACGATCAAAGACGAGGTAACAAAAGTACAAAACAGCGCACGAGACGTACTTGCTGTGTGTGGAATGCGGGTTGCCGCATTGGGCGAGGGAGGGTTACTAAAAGCGACCGGGCGAGTGACTGGTTTGGCACCCTTGGCGGCGCGTGGAATATCGCTGTGGAATATCGCGGACCGGTCACCTTCCCATCGTAAAAGAACCCATTTGTCGTTCTCCCCCTCAAATGATTTCCTCTATGGTTGGGTATATAAGATGTTTTTTTTATTTGCATATATAGAAAACACTTTTTATGGGCGTATTCCCATGAGAAAAATTCCTTAATTAGCATTCGAAACGCCTGCTTGTTAAGTTAAACTCTGGGAAAGTTATTTCTTGAGATGTTAGGGCTTTTTAAGGTTCTATGTTAAGATTTTTTTATAACAATACTGATATGAGTGTTTTTTTAGACTATATTTATAATATTAAGATATATATATCTTGTTTTTATACCCCTATCCTATTCATCAATTGTACTTACCAACATTGAAATGCTAAAAGATTAAAGTTATCCCTGAAAATAAAACAATCTGCAAGATATTCCTCAAAATTGAATTCCTAAATAATTAACGTTATACCTAAAATAACAAACTACAATAAAAGACACAAATAAGAATACCAGGTCAAAAGTTTAAAAGATTTTTATTTACAACCAATGACGTATACTGGGGTTTTCCGTTTTACACAATTGTTTAACATCATCCAAAAACTTCAATACATTGAAATCCATACATGAAAAAAATTCATGAGGCATAAAATATTTAAATTTATAAAGTTCCACATTTTCCTTCACAAAACATACAGCAAAGTCTTTCCAATCAATTGAAAAATAGGCTAACATAAAATCATCTTGAATGCAACTCATATGAGGGGAAATATAGTTTTTTAAAGACTTACGCAATGCATCGTAAATGGCTTGCCAACCGTCCGGTGTATCATTATCCATGAAAGGGTCTTCTTCTTCCATGGGATATTTATCCAGTTGAGAATCTACGGTATGTACAAATGCATACCGTAAAAGCGATGTCTTTAATCGGTCGGTAATGTCATTTGCATATTCAATGAGCGCTGTTATTTGAGGTTCCGTAAGAGTCACGGACGTAGGTTCGAACGCCATCGTCTTGTCTTTCTTACGAAACATTTTTTGCAGCACTAATTCTGGAGATTCCTTTGCATTTTTCACTTTAGAATAACACAAGTCACTTTCGATGATATCTACGTGGTTCAAATCATATTGGGCGAAAAAGCCCAATCGTCCCGTGAATTGATACCACGTCTTCGGATGAAAGGAGATACCAATCTTGGTAGGAGATAGAAATCCATTCTCCTTCACAGCATACTTGCGAATATTTACGCGAGACACACCTTCATACTCATTAACGTACACAAGCATGTTGTCTCCCAGATGAAACATTCCTTCTCGTAAGTTTTGGATTGTTAGAGAAGGTTTTGGTTTAAGATATACCGTATTTTCCATAGTTAATCTCTTACAAAATTCACCACGAGTCATCTGCTGCTCACTGGAACGTTTCATATTCTCTAAGAGGGTAAGGAATACGTGCGGCTTCAGAAAAATCTACTAGAGAAGTGTCTCTGGTCCCCCCTGTTTACTTCAACAAAAAAAGAATTCCCTATCTATTCAGGTAACTCCTGATTGGTTTAAGTAAGATGACGTAATTATCCTACCATATTATTGGCCGATCCAATGTATTCCTACGCTTAAGACGCTCTGTTCGTGTTGGGTCCTGTCTTGAACAAGCTGAAACCTGTTCGAACATGTTTGAATGACGTCACAGTGTTGCCATTCCGCAAAAAGAAAACTTTAAAAAGGCATCCGTTGCCACTCACAAAAAAATAACTGAAAAAACAACGGAAAAACGAATAAGTAACGAAAGGGTTAAAAAAGACCTCGAAAAGTACAAGTCCCTAATTTAGTAACCAAAGGGTTGCCCAATACAAGTGCCAAAGGGTTAAAAGGCAAAAAAAAAATATTTAATTAGGTAATTAAGGGTTAATTAGTTAATTAAGGGGTTAATTAATTAATTATGGGCTAATTAATTAATTAGTAATTAATAGTAATTAGTTAATTACAGGCCACGCCCCCTTCCGGTCAAGTGACGTGAGCAAAGGGTTAAAGGCGCTGGGCCGCCCCATATACTACTGCGATCTTCAAAGAACTGCGAAGCAGTTCCGGGGGTTGGTGAGCGATAGCGAGCAGGGGGCAGAGCCCCCTAGTGCTGTAAAAAAGTCCTACCTAGCTTTGTCAATTAAATATACACCACTTTGCTTATAACATTAAGACGCAAATTATACCTAAAATGTATTAGAAATTTTCATTAAACCTGTTAAATAAGTGTGGGAGGGGCTAAGGAATAATTTTAGGTCCCTCACGAAATAATTTTTTAGATACGCTACTGAACAATGTGTTATAAACGTTAGTAAACACACGCTTGGATCTAATAAGCATCGCACTTGTCCATCGCTTAGCGACAAGGATTTTGAAGCGCCCTCTGGTTGTACCGGGCCCGATCAGCAGCGTAGCTGTGCTTAGTATTCGCTCGCGGCGGTCCCGGTTCCAGTGATTCATTTGCGTATGATGTTCTTGCGGGGTGGCTCTTCAGTGTAGTCCGCAGCCCCGCTCCTTCTTTACTGATTGACCTGAATGCCTGCTGTGCTGTTATTGCTAAATGCCTTCTGTGCGGTAAGACCGCGGTCCTAGCCTTCTCTTGAAATTCAATTCTTGTGATTCGTGAACTAATGTAGAAATGGGAAGACGTGTCGAAAGTACGAAAAAGTGATTAACGTGGTTTTACTGATTCTGCCTGCCATATGACTTGATCATAATAAAAGTGATTAGTTCGTGAACTTGAGTTTCTTCATTGCTGCGTCATCCCTTACTTTTTCCAGCTTCCCCATATAGCTCCCTTTCTCTGGTCAACCGGGTGGCCAAAAAGACTACTGCTGAATACGTACAATCAAGTGTGTTTTTAAAGTTTTTATCCTAGCTATTCATCATATTCAAAGGATCAACTTGGCGATCCTAATTATCACGATTCACGAATATTGGTTCTTCTCATTTCATTATCAGTGTTCTTCCTCATTTTTATGAATCAACCATCTGAAGAAACTACCTACAATTCTGGTATGTTAACAATATCCGTATGTCCATTAATAGTCAGTTGAGGTTGATCTGAACCATTGGGTATATCTTTATAAACACAACGCAATGCTGAATCTTGTTAGTTAATTTCTCTCATAACACAACACAATTTAAATTAAATTTACTACCACTGTAACTTTCACACCACATAACTCTTAATCTCCAACTTACAAAATTAGCACTACAGTAGACAGACTCATTAATTTTTACAAAAACCATGTGCTGCCTCAAATAATTTTTTCTTAAGCAATTGCTAACGAATGATTGTGTAAGCTTTTAAATAAGATATTTTAACAGTGAATGTATATCAGGCTACCTTTTTTTATTTTACTTATAATAAAATTTTTCTCATGAATAATGCTACTAGATTAATGTTATTAAAATTCATAACAATAATTTGTTTTCAAATATATTCTTGTTACAAAGATTCTTAAGCAATGATCAAACCTGTATTAATTTAAATATTCACAATGTTATTCATCTATTTCATTAGATTTGTAAGAAACTTTAATTTATTATGCTTTCAGTGAAATTTTTTTTCATGAGATTAATTAACTTTGTTAACAGCTGTACATAATATGGTATTAGGTTTATTAATATTTTTACTGTAACTTTGGTTGCATTCTTGATGTCTCAAAAAATAATGTGGTGTGCTCTCTCTACCATATTAAATAATGAAATAAGTACTAATATTTTTCATAATTGTTTATTTCCTTTGTGCTGAACATCCATAAAAACAAATATTCATACCTTTCTTTTTCTGATCATTCTCTCATTTTATATAATAAAATTCAATGTGTATATGAGAATGTTGGTCTTAGTTTTCTTCCAATTGCCTCTAAAGTTTGCTTACACAAGTTTCTGATTAATTTGATAATTCTTTACAATTTATATACACATTTACATCACAAAACAGGTTTAGAGGGAAGTAAATATTCGGTACCATAATTCCCAGATTAATTTGATAATTCTTTACAATTTAAGGTATACATAAATTTATCTAGAAATTTACATCCCAAAACAGGTTTAGAAGGAAGTAAATATTCAATACCATAAAATGGGGAAGAGCTGGAAAACTTATTGTTTGCTTTTAATCCCCTTGCAAGTTACTGCCACGGTAATATTACCCACAGGTTAATAATTAAAAAAATATCAGTGGTTTACCGACCCTATTTTTTCAGTTCATTAAGTTATAGGGTGGGTTGGGGTAATATGGGTCATTATTTCTGGGGTTTTATTTCATCAAAACTATTACTTTTTAATGATTTCTTTCAATTGGATCTTGACATTACAATCCTTGAGAACATTTTCATCTAATTTTATCAAATATTTTTTAGTTATAAGTTGGTTAAACTTGGCATCAAAAGTAATGACCTATTTTTCCCCAATGTGGGGTAAAATAGGTCTCATTGCAAAAAGATGTCAAAAATATATTTATTACTAAATATACATGAAAATAAGAAAAAAGGCAATCGGCTAAGCCGTTTTCATCTGAAAAAATTTGTTTTAAGTTGCACTTTAATGAAATTTTAAAAGTCCGGAGTTAATGAACATTGTTCAAATTTAGCATTTAAAATACTTCGTTTGGGTAAAAAAATAAACTTGTATGACAGTTCAATGTATATTTGAAGGAAATAAGTTAAAAACATTGTTTTTACTTAATACAAAAGGCCTCTTTACTATGACCCATTTTACCCCAAGCCCAAAATATCGTTATAAAAGATAAAATATTTTATATTTTTCTAAACTGATTGGCTTGAAATGTCTCTCGGACTTTCTTTTATGGAAAAATATTACAAAAGTCTGCTGTAATTTATTACAATATATAGATATTTGGAAGTTAGTAAACCCTGTTTTTTCGATGACATCATTTACGGTTCAAATTAAATATTTTTTCAGTCCTCAAAATCATAAATATTAATTTTTGACAGTCGAGAAATGTTGCCAACAGGTAAAAGATTATAATACAAAAAAATGAGCGAAAATTATTCAATTTAAATTTGATTTATATCGACTTAATTAAAACTGACCCATTTTCCCCAAGACCCACTTTACCCCAACCCACCCTACAGGGTGCAAGTAAGCACTTTTAAAGGACAGGTGAAAAAATCAGGACTCCTTAATTATACAGAGATATCGATATACTCGAAGAATTTAGATTATTTCGAATTCAAATTTTGTTTTCTCCCATGTGATACTGGTAAACAAGAAGTATTATGGTTTCTTATAAATTATTAATGCCCTCTCAGGTTTTTTTTGGGCTTGCCAATCTTATCAAGCATTGTTAGGGATTTTAGGAGGATTTAGTTTTAATCCCCATACCTCTTTAGAATGGATCTTTTACTATACATATAGTTAACAAATTTAAAAGCTTTCTCTTTCTTTATAACTTACTCAAAAATTTATTTTATAAAACAATTTGGTAATTTAGAAGAACATAAAAGTTTGGTTTTTATTCTAAGAAAAAAACAGAAACTATCACAGAAAGAAAACAATTTTTATAAAAAATCATTAATAAGACACAAGGAATAATTGTTAGAGCGCTGGTACTTTTTTATTAAAAGCTTTATGCCTCTGTAAATTAAAGTTTATACTATGTTTATATTGGGTTGTCCCATAAGTTCTGTTACTTTTTACGAAGTTTTGTCTTTGAAAATTCTTTATAAAAAACTGGTAATAAGTGGAGATTTCAAACAAAAGGGATTTTGATATATTGCATATTTATAAACATAATGTGTGATTTTGGTAGTTCTTGTGATATTATTTCTTTTCAAAATGGCGGTTTGAAAAAAAGACCAAAAACTACGATTTTTGCGTAATTTTTTTCTTTTGTTTAAAAAACTAGGAAGAACGCATAATTCATGGCTAAAAAAAGTTTTACTGTATATTCGAAATGTTAAGATTAAGATGTCATAGTTTCGAGATGATTCGATAAGTTTAAGGTAGGAAATTTTAACTTTAAAACTTCATATATTGGCAATTTCAAGTGTTTTTTAAAGCACACCTATTGGTTTTCTAAGCAGCTGGTATGAAGCAAATTAAAGGCAGATGTTTTTTGAACCATAATGCTTGTTTCAACGGTTTAAACATAGAAAGCCTATTTTCATAATATCGATGAATTTATTTATTTCTAAATCCCAACGAGTTGTTTTTATTGTAGTTTTTTCGTATATGAATCAAATAATTGCTTTGTTCGCTTAGCATAAGTTCAGCGAGTGTAATTCTGAAAAGCTAAAACTTTGCGCGCTTGCATTGTGCGCACTTTTTTCTGAACTTAAGTTCAGATATAATTTAATATACTGCATATTTTGAATACTTGGTTCTTTCCTAAGCTTTTTTACTGATTTTGATGCTTTTTTCGTGAAAATTTCTTTGAAATGACTAACATTACTGAGGTAAGCTTTTTGCAAAAGATGTTATGTTTGAGACCGAAATTTCCTAAGTTAAACTAATCGAATTATCTTGAAACTATGACATCTTGAACTAAACATTTCAAACTTACAGTAAAACTTTTTTTAGCCATGAATTATGCATTCTTCCTAGATTTTTAAACAAAAGAAAAAAATTGAGGGAAAATAGTCGTTTGCGGTCTTTTTTTCAAACCACCATTTTGAAAAGAAATAATATCACGAGAACTACTAAAATCACACATTATCTTCATAAATATACATAAATCAAAATCCCTTTTGTTTGAAATCTCCACCTATTGCCATTTTTTCATATAAAATTTTCAAACACAAAACTTAGTAAAAAGTAACAGAACTTATGGGACAACCCAATATATTATGTAAGGAGACAAAAGTTTATGACACTACATTTACCCCCAGAGGTTAAAATTTGGTTCATAAATATTTCAGGTAAACCATACCTAAAATCCAAAAGTTTGATTTTTAAAAATCTTAAGTACATCTATATATATAAAAATCAATGTTTGTATGTATGTATGTCTGTATGTATGTCCTTTATAGTTTTAAACTTTTCGAACCTACATTAACTATTAAACTATACCACGTTGATCTACTCGCTCCAGGGAAGGTTTCTGAAGTAAAATAATTTAAAATCGATGCATCCAAACAACTTTTTTGGTCAATTTTATGCTTAAAACCCCAAATTTCATACCTAACTTCATGGCAAACCCATTGTTGTAGATATAATAACAGAAGATGTAACTTTAATTGTTGTAGGTATATTCTCGATTGTTGCAGATTGAAATCGATTGTTGTAGATCAAAATCCATTGTTGTAGCAAAAATATAAAAGTGGCTCCTTTATTTAACTGGACTGGCGAAGCCCATCTGTAACACACCAGAATAATTTTCTTTAAAAATGGACTGGCGAAGCCCATCTGTAACGCACCAGTTGATATTTATTAAAAAAACTGAAACCCGGGCGAAGCCCGGGTCTAGCGCGTCAGCGCTAGTATTGAATAATGAATAAGATCAGAGTAATAATGCATATTACTGTTCTTTTTTTATTTTTAAGTGATACATAAAACCACAGCATGTAAGTTGCCCAAAATATTTGGGATCTGGTTATGTATTAGTGGGTAATATGTACTGAATAAATTTTAACTTGGTGAAATTTGTGATGTGTATTTCATTTTATTACAAATGAATTTCTAGAAAAAAAACAGTCATGAACAAATAAAAGGTGAATGGATTTTACAAATAATAAGAAATTAAGACATAGGTAATTAATACAAGATTTATCAGCGAACCAGGAAAAGTTTGCAATTGATGTTCCAAATAAACACGAAAAAACCTCACCCAGTTTTATGTTGTTTTCCTTCTGAAATCAAACATTATTCACAAAAAATAACAAGGTAATTATAACAAAGTATAGAAACATAATATTCTGTCATCTGTAAGGCTAAATATTGCCAAGCTGTTGGGGAGTCCAAATGTTAGACACTCTTCTGATGATGATACAATTGACGACACCGAGAAAGATTTGTTATTGGATGTTCCAAAGAAGCATTCAAAAACAAACCTCACCCAGTTTTATGTTGTTTTCCTTCTTAAATCAAACATAATTCACAAAAAATAACAAGTTATTATAACAATACTGTTTAAAAACCTTAAATTCAAATTTAACCAAGAGTACAAATTATCAGGAGTTATCTCTAATTTCTTTTTCAATTTTGTACATGTCTTATCCCACTCTTCCTACTGAAAATTATTGCTGGTACTAATTGTCTACTAAGCTATCAGCCCATTTGCAAACACAGAAACTTTCTAGAAAAAAGTTCAACAATACATTACATATTTCTTCAGATTTTTTACGACAAATTTAATTATTGCTGAAATAGTCCGTTGCTAACTTTTGTGCCGAAAATTTGTTTACGTTCAAAATAGAAACCAAAGTAAAACAAAACCAGATAAAAACGGACAAACCAGATAAAATCACGCCAAACCTAAACACGGGCGGTCAACTCTTTTCAGGTCTTTGTAAAGCAAATTACAAAACCATATGCAACTATATTACTTATAAATGAAGCTTTAAACAAGTTGTAACAATTAAATTTAATAGCAGAAGCGAATACCGAAATATAATTAAGATACAGCACTAAATTCAGTGAGTGATTCGAGTAACAAGATTTTTAACTGTTTAGTAATCAAAACAAAAATACAGGGTGTATCTAAAATGGTGCAACAAACTTTCAGGGATGATAGTACTCATCAACACGAACAAGAATAGGTATAGAAAGGGGGTCCCAGACCAAATCCCAGGGAGTTAAAAATGGAGCGACACCCCAAAAAATCATTGAAAAATTCAATTTGCAGAAGAACTACTATTGGTAAAAACTTAATTATGGTCTCAAAAATTGTGGTTAAATATGATCTTTAAAATTACCTCAAAAGTCTTCAGTTTAAAATTTGTTTTATTATGAAAAAAGTTAAAAAACACAAAAAATGTGAAAACTATGCCAAAACCTTATTTTGTATTTCGAAATCCTTTCTTTTGATTTGATAATCTGAAAGATCATAGTTGAAAACCCTGAAGTCCAAAGTTTCACGTAAATACAATCAATATTAAACGCTTGAGATACTTTTAAAGTTTGTTTTTTGGGTGCGCAAGCAGTTTTTTAGAGCTGTTTCCAGAACAGCTGTTAGCGCACGCAAAAAACAAACTTTAACAGGATCTCAAGCGTTTGATATTGATTGTATTTAATTGAAACTTTGGACTTCAGGGTTTTCAACTATGATCTTTCAGATTATCAAATCAAAAGAAAGGATTTCGAAATACAAAATAAGGTTTTGGCAGAGTTTTCACATTTTTTGTGTTTTTTATTTTTTTTCATAATAAAACAAATTTTAAAGTGAAGACTTTTGAGGTAATTTTAAAGATCATATTAAACCACAATTTTTGAGACCATAATTAAGTTTTTATCAATAGTAGTTCTTCTACAAAATGAATTTTTCAATGATTTTTTTGGGGTGTCGCTCCATTTTTAACTCCCTGGGATTTGGTCTGGGACCCCCTTTCTATACCGATTCTTGTTCGTCTTGATGAGTACTATCATCCCTGAAAGTTTGTTGCACCATTTCAGATACACCCTGTATAAGTGTACGTACCTGTGAAACGTTACTATATTATCCTAGGAATTAAATTTATTTTTTGGGGAAAATAGAGCAAAAGAAAGAATAGGAAGAAAAAAGGGGAGCAAAAGAAAAAAGCAGGGGAAAAAAAGGAATATTTTTTATATTAGAACATAGAACTATAATACAGTAACAGACCCCATATCCGGCAAGCCTGGGCCGGTCTCCTAATAATAAATTGTACATCCCCAAAATAAATTATTAATTAATAGAATCCTTAATTCTACAATACCCCTGCAGGGATGTTTCCATTTTAAGTATGTCATTTTTGGTCAAATCTGTCATTGTTGATGCATCCTTAGTTTCTACTGATAAAGAAGAAGTATCAACTTCAACAGGTGTTATGTCTAAAAAAGAAAACAGTTAATTTAAATTTCATTCACAATATGTGAGGTGGAAAGTGAAAATGGACCTCTTGTCGGCATTCGTCGAAACGGAGTTACTATATTTTTCTCAATCTGTAGATTTATGAAGATTTTAAGAGCATCATCATCCTTGTAGCTTAAAAAATGACGAATCGCCAGTAATTAAAAGTTTTAACGGAATAAGTGGATTTCGCGAAAAATGACCTTTAACTTTCAAAATGCTACCCTCTTGTTATTTTTCACAGTTAAGGAATGATTTCAACTGCTAAAATTCGGTTCTAAAGGGTTTAAGGATCGATAAAATCAAGAGGAAAAAAATTTGATAGTTTTGACCTTCCGGTTTTTTGGCTTTTTCTCGAAATCAACTTTGCCGACAAGAGGTCCCTTTTCGCCTCACATAAAATAACACTTTCAACATAATTCTGGTTGGCTCTGCTATCTTCGAAGCCTAGCTTTGTTATTATAACCTCATTTTAAATTATGCTGAGACAGAGAGAGAAAGTATATACGTAAAGCACCGTTTATACGTCTCTCATTTATACGTCTTTTACATTTATACGTCGTTTTCGCCAAGTCCCAATTAATTCAAATAATCAAAATTGTTTTAAATTATACGTCTTTTCATTTATAGGGTGGGTTGGGTAAAATGGGTCATTTAAAGGTACCTTCACATTCGAAGTTTTATTTTATCAAAACTATTACTTTTTAATGATTTCTTTCAATTGGATCTTGACATTACAATCCTTCAGAACATTTTTATCTAATTTTATCAAATATTTTTTAGTTATTAGTTGGTTAAACCTAACATCAAAAGTAATGACCTATTTTACCCCAATGTGGGGTAAAATGGGTATCATTGCAAAAATATGTCAAAAATATATTTATTACTAATCGGCTAAGCCGTTTTTATCTGAAGAAATTTGTTTTAATTTGTACTTTAATGAAATTGTAAACGTCCGAAGTTAATGAACATTGTTCAAATGTAGCAATTAAAATACTTCATTTAGAGAAAAAAATAAACTTGTTTGACAGTTCAATGTATATTTGAAGGAAATAAGTTAAAAACATTGTTTTTACTTAATACAAAAGGCCTCCTAACTATGACCCATTTTACCCCAAGTACAAAATATCGTTATAAAAGATAAAATATTTTATATTTTTCTAAGCTGATTGGCTTGAAATGTCTCTCAGACTTTCTTTTATGAAAAACTATCACAAAAGTTTGCTGTAATTTATTACAATATATAGTTATTTCGAAGTTGGTAAACCCTGTTTTTTCGATGATATCATTAGTTTCAAATTAAGTATTTTTTCAGTCCTCAAATTCATAAATCTTAATTTTTGACAGTAGAAAAAGGTAGCCAACAGATTAAAGAATATAATTAAAAAAATAGTGAAAAAAAAATTCTATTTAAATTTGATTTATATCGAGATAATTAAAACTGACCCATTTTACCCCATGACCCACTTTACCCCAACCCACCCTACGCCGTTTTACGTCGGTTCCTTGAAAGACGTATAAACGGTGCTTTACATAATGAAATAAAAATTGAATCATATCAGACATTTTCTTTCTCTTTTTGCTTCTTTCAAATCTTTCTATCTTCATGTTTTGTTTTTCCTCGCATTCTTCTCTCTGTTCAAATTTCGAAGGCACATAATCCGGATGCTGAGGATCATTAGATCGTTCGCCTAAATAAATCAAGTTTTGAGAACATTTAAAAAAATTTGCATTCAAATTAATGTTTAAAATTATCATACATTCAGATTTATCAGACATTAGATATTAAACAATCTAAGTGGCAATTGAATTTATATGCAAGGCAATTTTACTACTCAGGGGTAGAATCAGCCTAAAATTGGGGTCGTTTTCTCTTCTCTTCACAAAATAAAAACCCACCCACAAAATTTCAAGTCCCATGAAATAACCACTCTCTAATTTTAAGTTGACAAAACGAAAAAACTGAAACCAATTCTTGAACGAACTTGTTCACAAATTCTCAGTAAAATTGTTCACAAATTAGCATTAAATTTTCACAAAATAGGTACTTCTTAGGCAAAATAGGTACCACAAACGCAAAGTAAACTGATTCCTTATTTATCCATGAAAATAACTGCTCTTAACTTTTCTTATATTAAGTACTTTAAGCCGCAAATTTTACCAAAAATTTTATTAGAAAGCTAAATTATTGGATACTTCATTTTGCCCCTCCTTCTGACATAGATTGACCTAAGCCTTCATATCCCCTTGCTTCACTCAGGTAGAATTTCATGGTATACAACCTTCCTTTCGAAGCATCATACTTTTAATTATCACGATAGAAAACGAGGAAAGCTACTCCCCAATTTAAGAGGTAAAAAGGAGGTTCAGTGTAATTTCTAGGGGTCAGATTGGCAAAAAAGAAAAAGGTCTGAAAACTGCACAATAGGGTGGGCCGAAAAAACCTTTTATTTTTTTTCGAAGTTTTAATAGCGCGGAAAAGTTGCGAATTATATAGACAAAGAAAAGGAAAAAAAAATTTTCAAAATCGGTTAATATCTTCCGATCGCGCAAAGGCCCCAAAGTTTGAAAAAATATTAAAAAACTTGATTTTTGCGATTATTTTTTTTTTTAAAAATCAAAGATTATACTATCAAATATTGTTCATGATTTTTTATGTGAAACTAATATAGTTATAGACATAATCGTTCAGATTCCATTCTTCTATCACTTTTTTTTCGTTAGATATAATTTTTTTAATGTTCATACAAATTTTGTAAAGTTGTTTTTCCTGCATTTTTAAACAGCTAATAACTCTAGAACTATACAACTTAAAAACTTGAAATCAGTCCCATTTTGTTCGTAAATTTTTTTCTCTTTGATTTGGTGGGCATCATGATCATCATTTTCAAAAAGTTTTTTTTAAATTTGAAAAAAGTGAAAAAAATTTAATAAAAAAATTAAAAAAAAAATTTTTTTTGAAAAATTTTAATAGCCTTTTAACTCTTAAAATGCACATAACTACCCAATTTCAAGTTGAAAATAAAATTTAATCATGTATAAAAAAATAAAAATAACCGTAATTTAGTCAAATCCCTAAACATTCCCTAAAATTATACACCAAGAGCGATTCACTCATGGAAAATTTATCAAATCACTTGAGGGTGTTCATATGACTTAAAACATGTAAAAAATGTCACATAAATTTCAGAAAACAAGACAATTAACAGATTCGGTTCAAAATCTTACAGTGCTAGTTCCCAACTTTAAGTTAATTCACTTTACATGAATTTTACCTGAATATTCCTTAGAAATGTGTTTATATCCAATTTTTTTATGTTCTTAAGTTTTTAATTTACTTTGATTTGACTTGTTAAAAGTAAAAACAATTAGATATAAACATAATTCTTAGAAATTTTCAGGAGAAATGCATGCAAACTTAACTAAATATGAAAAAACTTGATTTTTGAGTTTATTTTTTTTAATTTGATGTTTTCGTAACGTAATAGTTTGCAACGTCTTCTAATCGTCACGGAAGCCTCAGGAAAAGTTTGCGGAGCTGAATCACGAGAAGGATTTATAAGAACCACTCTGCTCTCTAGATCATACATGCCGAACTTCATCAGCAAATCCAGTTTTAAAGTACCTTTAAGCCACCCAAATAGATGTTTAACATTCAAAAATATTATGTTTCATATAAAAATAGTGTAACTATTACGTTAAAAAATATATTAAAGATATAAAAATAAACTTGCAAAAGTGTGAAATTTTCAATATTTTGGCAAATTTTGGGGCTTATGCGCGATCGGATTATATTAACTGATCTAAACCAAATTAAAACACAATGTTTGTAGACTCTATTAGAAGACGTTGCAAACTATTACGTTACGAAAACATCAAATTAAAAAAAGTAAACGCAAAAATCAAGTTTTTTCATATTTAGTTAAGTTTGCATGCATTTCTCCTGAAAATTTCTAAGAATTATGTTTATATCTAATTGTTTTTACTTTTAACAAGTCAAATCAAAGAAAATTTAAAACTTTAGAACAGAAAAAAATTGGATATAAACACATTTCTAAGGAATATTCAGGTAAAATTCATGCAAATTGAATTAACTTAAAGTTGGGAACTAGCACTGTACGATTTTGAACCGAATCTGTTAATTGTCTTATTTTCTGAAATTTATGTGACATTTTTTACATGTTTTAAGTCATATGAACACCCTCAAGTGATTTGATAAATTTTCCATGAGTGAATCGCTCTTGGTGTATAATTTTAGGGAATGTTTAGGGATTTGACTAAATTACGGTTATTTTTATTTTTTTATACATGATTAAATTTTATTTTCAACTTGAAATGAGGAAGTTTCATATTTTTTAAATTTTCGATTTTGGGGTATATTAATACAATATTAGATGTGAAAAATCCAAATCTGCAATTCAAACTTTCCTCAAAAATTTATTTACTGAGATATAGAAGAAATAAAAGTTGAAAAAAGTCGTAAACAAATGATGCAATCGCAAACGCTCAAAAATCAAATTTGACGTCACTCGACACTAAACAAAAGGCATTGTTGATGTTTATTCATTATTAAAATAAAAGGTATTTATGACCTCATGGATCTGGTCTAGTTTCACTTGACCAGATAGGAATTAGTCCCACTTAATAAAAAATATTTAATTCTTAAATTACAATCTTAATAAATAATTAATCTTAAAATATAAGAATGTAATGTTTTAAAATTAATTATTTTATTTTATTTTGGTGTTTTCATAGCTGATTTAACTTTTAAATTGGCAATTATAGAGTTTTTCTTATTAAAAATATTTAATCCTGAGGTTTTCATATTTAAAATAGTGAGTCGAGCAGATCCACTGTAGTAGAGAAATGGAGAAATAAGCGTTTTTAGCCAAAAAATCGTTAATTATTTGTAAATATTCGATTTTCGAACTTGGAAAACTTGGAAGTGATCGTCCTCGCCTCGAGATACGTCTACACCAGCGGAAATAAAAATCCCAACACCAAGAAGGAAAGGAGATAACAAAGTCAAATTTATTTCTATGATTGCACATAGTATCAATGTGAATTGCTTAAAAAATCAGCCTTCCTGGATATTAGGGGGCCGAGAAAATCGGTGAAGAGTGTTGTCTCCATAGGTGTCAATTACCGCCGTCACACGTCATGATATTGAGTGACAGGGACTCTAAATGACTTTTGAGGGATTGGAGGACCATGTTGTCTCCTCATGTAGTCCAAATTCATATGGTGCACCAGCGGACGTTGCATACCGGGCTAGGTGATTTCTCCTCTTTCTCCGGACATGTTTTGGGAGTGTTGGTACTTACGAACGGATAGGCCAGGGTAAAAATGCAACATAGGGGGTTAAGAAGAAAGCTTGGACATTGCATAAAACATGTGTTTGTGCCTTTTTCTCTTGAAATTTGTCCCAAGGACAGGTCTGAAGGTAAGGACGGACAACCGGCTAAAAAACCTCAATGAAGCAGCTTTGGTTGGCCAAAATACCGGTAGATCATGCTGAGGACAAGCGGCAGTAGGATGGATGTCGTTTGCAGTACTGCGTATCCCTAGTTCGGTCCGCATAGCTTCTTACATCTTTGTCAATAAACAAGGGGCTGAAAATGGGCATTTTTGTTTCCAATAGTGCACGAAATAAGGAAATGAAGTTCCCAATTTCATGACATTGTGTTTATGAGAGAATCCTGATTAGGTTTGGAGTACCACGACGGTTGGGTATGAGTTTGAAGACACAATGGAGAGAGCGCACTCAGCTGATGATTTTCTAATCGTTCCACGGAGTGGTGATGCAAGGTAACGGAGTGGGGATGCATTTGATTCCATTTCTGCAACTCCTGAGTATGATTCACCAGTACTTTTTCCAACTAGAGCTGCGTCATTGAGATTTTGCAGCCGGTAGACCGTCCTTATCTTCAGACCTGTCCTGGGGACAAATTTCAAGAGAAACATGCACAACCACATGTTGTGTGCAATGTCCAAGCTTTCTTCTTAACCCCCTAGTTTGCATTTTTACCCCGTCTTTCCCGTTCTCTAGAACCAACACCCACAAAACAAGTCCGGTCAATGAGGAGAAATCACCTAGCCCGGTATGCAACGTCCGCTGGTGCACCATATGAATTTGGACTACCTGAGGAGGCAACATGGTCCTCCAATCCCTCAAAAGTCATTTAGAGCCCCTGTCACTCAATACCATAACGTGTGACGGCGGTAATGGACACCTATGGAGACAACCCTCCTCACCGATTTTCTCGGCCCCCTAACATCCAGGAAGGCTGATTTTTTAATCAATTCACATTAATACTATGTGCAATCATAGAAATAAATTTTACTTTGATATCTCCTTTCCTTCTTGGTGTTGGGATTTTTATTTCCGCTAGTGTATATGTTACAGTTAAAGTCCGGAAATCAGTTAATTTACAGATAACCTAGGTAATTTGCAGATTAAGGAGGGTGATCCGTTAAAGAGCGAATTTTTTTTCAATTTCTAAGATTACCTAGGTAATCTTGAAATTACCTAGGTATTCTGCACCCTACCGACTAGACACTCGTTAATCTGCATACTACCTGTAATCAGTTATTTTACATATTAACGAGGGTGATCCGTTAAAGTACAAAATTTTATTTTATTTTATAAAAAGTTTAAGGAGGTTGGGGGGCTGCCGCCCCCCCAAACCCCCCTGCCATAACTATAACCAAACTCGTTTTGGGGGTAAACAGTAACAATGACGAATCAAAAAAGGGGGATCGGTACTTTTTTCATATTAAACAAAACACGCAAATCCCATAAAAATAGTAATGAAATAGCAATTTTAAAACTAGAATATAAAAACAATAATAATAGAATATTAAAGTACCAACTGAGATTTGTATCAATTGTGGTTTTCGATCTCGATTTGACAGCGTATTTCAATGAGCACTTAAACTAGCAAATCTTAATGAAAGCGCGGTGTAATTGGCTGGCAGCCTGCCCTGAACTATTGCTAGGATTCGCGATCGATTACATATGTTAAACCCTTTCCCAGGTTCCAGCGATTGTTGAATTAACGTTTTTTGAAAAGATATTTCAACAGCTGGGACATTTGCTTTCGTTAAAAGTAATCTCTGTCACTCTGAAGTCTGAGCTTCAACACAATTGTTTCAAAATACCCGTTTTAGTAGTAATATACTGTACTTAATCATGTAAATTTACAGTACTTACTTGTTTGTATTATTTTGTTTTAACATTCAACATGACAACTACCAGTGCTACGCTCTAAATTTGAAATCAAAACACCAAATATGACAACAAACTACGTATTGAAACCCAACTGCGCAGGGGTAAGCGCATGGCGCAGTAAGCACCTCAACATTTTAACAGAAAGTATTGAACGAAACAAACTATTTTGAACTTTAACGATCAAGAGGCCGTTATAGTGTAGATTCCCTAGGTAAAATGCGAAAAACTCAAAAATCCGCACATTAACGACAGAAATCAGTTAATCTTAAGTTTACCTAGGTATTCTTCAGATTAACTAATTATCAACTTTAGCGGTAACATATATACCGAGTTTTGTCTACGCCGGCTGCATAGTTTAGGAGGAGATGTGAATTGTAGTCGTTTTGACATGCCGAGTGACATCACGAATCTGAAATCGCTGTTTTTCCCGCCTTTTCCAGAGCGCAAACTTTAAGCCGCAATAAAAAAATAAATAATGATCAGAATTAAAAAATATTTCGGTTTTAGGGTTTTCTCGTAAGGTAGGATCGGTTAAAAAAATAAAAAAAAATATGAAACTTCCTCATTGGGTAGTTATGTTCATTTTAAGAGTTAAAAGGCTATTAATATTTTTTTTCACTTTTTTCAAATTAAAAAAAAACTTTTTGAAAATGATGATCATGATGCACACCAAATCAAAGACAAAAAATTTACGAACAAAATGGGACTGATTTCAAGTTTTTAAGTTGTATAGTTCTAGAGTTATTAGCTGTTTAAAAATGCAGGAAAAACAACTTTACAAAATTTGTATGAACATTAAAAAAATTATATCTAACGAAAAAAAAGTGATAGAAGAATGGAATCTGAACGATTATGTCTATAACTATATTAGTTTTACATAAAAAAATCATGAACAATATTTGACAGTTTAATCTTTGATTTTTTTTAAAAAACAATCGCAAAAATCAAGTTTTTTCATATTTTTTCAAACTTTGGGGCCTTTGCGATTAACCGATTTTGAAAAAAAAATTTTTCCTTTTCTTTGTCTATATAATTCGCGACTTTTCCGCACTATTAAAACTTCGAAAAAAAATAAAAGGTTTTTTCGGCCCACCCTACTGCACAAACGACAATAAATTCTTTACACTTCAAAATAAAAAATTATATACTGTGTTAAGCAGTTATAGGGCAATTCCACGGGTAACTGACTGACATTTTTAAAGAAAAACGCTTAGTATTTTGTTAATTTTCTTCCCAAAAATAAATGATAAAAAAATACTTTCCACCCAGTTTATTGCTTTCTTGTTAGCTTAATCTAATGGCACAATTAAATTTTCAAAATATGTTTTTATTGATTTTTAAAAAAATTTTAAACGACATGGTAACTGACTGACATAAATGTTTCACAAATGTCAGTCAGTTACCATGTCGTTTAAAAATTTTTTTAAAAATCAATAAAAACATATTTTGAAAATTTAATTGTGCCATTAGATTAAGCTAACAAGAAAGCAATAAACTGGGTGGAAAGTATTTTTTTATCATTTATTTTTGGGAAGAAAATAACAAAATACCAAGCGTTTTCTTAAAAAATGTCAGTCAGTTACCCGTGGAATTGCCCAATATCAAATTGGGTTTAATATATCAACTTGGAGTTGAGAAAAAATGAAATTCCCAGTCTAATATTTTAGTTCAAAAGCTGTTTTTTTTAAAGTAAAAGTCTGAATGTCTCATCCCTAAATTTTAAAGTTTTTGTATGCAAAAAAGTATTCTGAAGCTTCTTTTGGGGAACTTTACAGACCGCACAAAATGACATGTGAGGCCGCTTGTTTGAAACCCCCAATTAAAGTTAATATTAATGTATATAATTAAAAAGGTAAATATATTACATAAGATAAATATTACTATAAGTCTACTGCACAAGCTCATGTTTTTATCACTTGTAAACGTCTGTAAAGCTACATCTGTCACACGCTTCAAACGTTAAAACATAAGAGACATCAAACAAATTACGTTAAATATACTTTTAACATAACTAGTTTCAGTACCTCCTTAAAATAAGTTTCTTTTCATTCCTAAGAATTTGTTTCTATTATGCGGATTTACGGAATAAACAGGAGTTCCTGAAAAGCAGGATCTCAAGTGTATGATTGAAAAAAAAATTTCCATTATTTTATTACATTAGATTTTAATAACAACTAGGGTGGGTTGGGGTAAAATGGGTCAATTTTAAGGTACCTTCACATTCAAAGTTTTATTTCATCAAAACTATTACTTTTTAATGATTTCTTTCAATTGGATCTTGACACTACAATCCTTGAGAACATTTTCATCTAATTTTATCAAATATTTTTTAGTTATAAGTTGCTTAAACTTAGCATCAAAAGTAATGACCTATTTTACCCCAATGTGGGGTAAAATGGGTCTCATTGCAAAAAGATGTCAAAAATATATTTATTACTAAATATACATGAAAGTAAGAAAAAAGGCAATCGGCTAAACCGTTTTTATCTGAAAAAATTTGTTTTAAGTTGCACTTTAATGAAATTGTAAAAGTTCGAAGTTAATGAACATTGTTCAAATTTAGCAATTAAAATACTTCATTTGGATAAAAAAATAAACTTGTATGACAGTTCAATGTATATTTGAAGGAAATAAGTTAAAAACATTGTTTGAGTTAATACAGAAGGCCTCCGAACTATGACCCATTTTACCCCAAGTACAAAATATTGTTATAAAAGATAAAATATTTTATATTTTTCTAAGCTGATTGGCTTGAAATGTCTCTCAGACTTTCTTTTATGGAAAAATATTACAAAAGTCTGCTGTAATTTATTACAATATATAGATATTTTGGAAGTTAGTAAACCCTGTTTTTTCGATGATATCATTTACGGTTCAAATTAAATATTTTTTCAGTCCTCAAAATCATAAATATTAATTTTTGACAGTCGAAAAATATTGCCAACAGATAAAAGATTATAATACAAAAAAATGAGCGAAAATTATTCAATTTAAATTTGATTTATATCGAGTTAATTAAAACTGACCCATTTTACCCCAAGACCCACTTTACCCCAACCCACCCTATGCTTTATATTCAGGTTGGTTGGTTGGTGGGGTTTTATGGCGCAAGAGCCATATTTGGCCATTCCGCGCCAAACACAAGACAAATATATATCATTCAAATTTAGATACGTTTAATTAAATTAATATCATATAGAAAGGAAAAAATATTTTTATGGAATTCGTCCCCTAGAAGGTATGATAACGATGGATATGCCATATCAAATTTCAGCAGCCTTACCAGTTGAAATCGGGGGCATTCTGATAAAATGTGCTTCACAGATAACGGAGCGTTACAAAGTGAGCATATAGGGCCTGGTTCGTTATGTAGTAGATGTTTATGAGTAAAATAAGTGTGTCCGATTCGGAGCCTTGTCAGTTTTACATCAAAATACCTTTTCAATTTAGTTTCAGGGAAGCCAGTCACAGAAGGTTTAATAGAATGCAATTTATTGTCATGTTCTTGGTCCCATGTATTTTGCAAGTATAATTTAATTGAGTTTTTAATATATTTTTCAACATCATTGAAAGGTATAAAAGAGCTTAATTTCAAAGTAGCAGTTTTTGCAGCCAAGTCTGCCTTGTCATTGCCCTGGATGCCTGAATGGCCAGGTATCCAGCAAAGTTTTATGGAGTATCCCTTGTCCTTTAATATAAAATAGGAATTTACGATTTGGAGTATGATAGGGTGGCTTTTATTGTTATAATTTTCAATTGCATCCAAGCAGCTTTTCGAGTCTGTGTATAAAATGTAATTCTTAGCCCGAGAATATTTAATTTTATTCAATGCAATGAGGAAATGAGGATAGTATTGCTTTCAGAGGTAAATACAGAACAGCGCCAGTCTAGTTTCCTGGAGATCACTCCATCGTCAAAGATTGCTGCAGACCCAACATGGGCGTTGTTCTTAGACCCATCAGTGAATACCTCTAAAAAACTTGAATATTCTTGTCTGTGATGTCTAAAAAGAGAATTGAATATGATATGAGGTGTCGAGGATTTCCTCCATTCACTGAAGTCATGGATAATGTCCAAGTCTCTCGGATTCCAAGGAGGAATTTTAAAGTCATTTTTTAAAATATTTACATTTTGTATACCCAAAGAGGAGAGTAATGTCAACATCCGGTGTCCAAAAGAGGGTGTAAAAGACTTTTTTAATGAAAAATGGGTTTTGAACTTGGGATATACTATAGTTTGAAACAAGGGATGAGATGGATTTGATTTTGTTTTAAAGTAATAGCGTAATTGAATACTTGCACGTCTAAGGCTTAAGCTTGGTTGTCCAGCCATAACATAAAGGCTATTGACGGGAGAGGTCCTAAAGGCTCCCAACAACAATCTTAGACCCTGATGGTGGACCGTGTCGAGGCTTTTTAAAGAAGACTTTGAGGCAGACCCGTACACAGCACAGCCATAGTCTAGCTTAGATCGAACTGTGGCATCGTATATTTTTAGAAGGTAATTGGAATTTGCTCCCCAAGATGTATTTGTCAAGTATTTTAAAATGTTCAATGACTTAGTACATTGCCGTTTAAGATTATAAATGTGAGGTTTAAATGTCAGTTTGGAGTCAAAGATGAGACCCAAGAATCTACCCTGAGTCCTAACTGGGATAGGGTTACCATTAAGTAAAATTCTGGGGTCAGGAAAAATCCCTCGTTTTTTAGTGAAATTGATACAAATGGATTTCTGGGGTGATATAACAAAACCGTTTTTCTTTGTCCAAGAATCAATATTATTTACTGCAGTTTGCAAGAGTCCTTCAATAAAATTGATGTCAGTCCCACTACAAAAAATTTGGAAGTCGTCGACAAAGAGAGTGCCATTTACTCCAGGAGGTAGTTGGTTGATTATGTCATTGATTTTTATGATAAACAGAGTGACACTAAGGACACTACCCTGATGTACTCCCTCCTCTTGAAAGCAATCATCTGAATGTATGTCATTGATGCGAACGTTAAAAGTTCTTGTCTGAAGGAAGTTACGTATGAAAAAGGGAAGGTTCCCTCTCAAGCCCATATTATGTAGGTCACGAAGAATGCCATAACGCCAAGTTCGATCATATGCTTTTTCCATATCAAAAAAGATGGATGTTAAATGGCGATTTCTAACAAATGCCTCCCTGATGGCAGATTCCAATATAAGCATATTGTCGTTAGTACTGCGTCCAAAACGAAATCCACTCTGATATTTTGATAAATGTCGTCCTTTTTCTAAAAAATAAACTAATCTCGCATTGATCATTCTTTCCAATAGCTTGCACATGCAACTTGTCAAGGCTATTGGTCGATAGTTATTAGGGTCAGAAGCATCTTTCCCAGGTTTAGGAATGGCAACAACAGTAGCCCTCCTCCATGAAGTCGGGAAAACACCCTCGTTCCATATTCTATTAAATAATGATAGGATGTTGAGCAATGAGTCTTCGTTTAGATGTTTAAACATGTCATAATGGATGTGATCAGGACCAGGTGATGTTGGATGGGATTTATTCAGTGAATGTCTTAGTTCTGTAATGCTAAAATCTTGGTTATAGTCAAAAGAGGACGACGTGTCAAAGTCAAGAGTTTTCAGTTCTTCACTTCGTTTGTATGCTATGAAATCTGATGGGTATGACATTTCATGCGATACTCTGGAGAAAGCTTTCCCAAGAGTATCTGCAATCGTTTTGACATCAAAAATAACATTATTATTTATTTTTAGAGACGAGATCGAAGGGGAGATGAAGCGGCCAGATATTTTCTTCACCTTGTCCCAGAGTAGTTTTGATGAGACCTTCCCCTGAATTGACGATACATAATTTGCCCAGGATTCTCTCTGGGATCTCCTTATTTTGCGGAATTCCGCTTTGGTCAGCTTAAAAGCCACGAAATTATCATTTGTAGGGTACCTCCTAAAAATTGACCACGATTTCTTCTGTTTTTTTCCGAGCTACTAAACACTCATCGTTCCAATATGGTTTGTTAATTTTTGATTGTTTCCCCGATGTTTTAGGAATTGTCATATGTGCTGCCGCGAGAATGACAGACGTCACCCTCTCTACAGCTTCATCGATGGAACCAATATTGATCATGTCAGACGTAATGAGAGCTAATGTCTGAAAGAAATCCCATTCACCTTTGGTTAAAATGAATCTTTGTGGTCGTTTAGACGGTGTCAGGTCATTAGGTAGAACTGACAGAATCAGAGGGAAGTGGTCACTATTATGTAGGTCGTCAAGAACTCTAAAATTCAATAATGGTAACAATGATGGTGAGCATAATGCCAAGTCAAGATGATGGTATGTTCTAGATGGGAAATGAAAATATGTTGGGGTCGCGTCGTTTAGAACGCAGAGCCCGTAGTCATCAATAAAATTTTCAACCAGTGTACCTCTACTGTTAATGTCATTGCTTCCACAAATGGGGTTGTGTCTGTTAAAGTCTCCCAGTAGTATGACAGGTGATGGTAATTGTGTAATGAGGTTATTTAGGTCCTGCTGGTTTATGTCTTCATTTGGAGGTAAATATATGGAGCATATGGTGGTTAATGTACTTAATTTTATTTGGATAGCGACTGCTTGGATGCTTGTTTGCAGATTCAGAGCTGAGGAGGGGAAGCTATTGTTTACGAGGAGTGCTGTGCCACCTGAAGCTCGGCTACCATCCGTATAATCCTTTCGGTACAAATGGTAGTTTTTGAGCTTTATAGAATTTTGAGGAAGCAAGTATGTCTCTTGTAAGGAAAAGATGATGGGATTAAAAATATTTATCAATGATTTGATTTCGTCAAAGTGAGTATAAAATCCATGACAATTCCAATTTAGAATGTTCGTTCCTATAATTTAGGCTTTTTAGTTTTATTACGGCTGTACCGTTTAGTTTTATTACGGCTGCTTTTGCATTTGAGATATCCTCTTCGTCAGTATCCAGATTAAGAGTAGAGTTTGCCTTTTGTTTAGCATTGGTTCTATTAATTTTAGGAGGTATCGTTTGAGATGAACCATTTTTGTTAGCTGTGGTTTTGTTTGTATTATTTACATGTTGACGCTGGTTCTGCACGTTTTGGGGTGGACTAATAATTGTCTTAGGTATAGAGCTGCTATTATTGATTATATTATTTTCAGGTTGGCTTGGACTTGCAGTGGTTTGAGATGAATTTGACTGGGTTGTAGGCAAGGCTTGATTCTCTTTTGATTCCGTTAGTGATTTGGGCTTGAAATTGTTATTGAATATCAGGTTTGTCTGGGTTCCTCGGGTGCTAGAGGATTTTACAACAGCTGAGTAGGAGAGATTAGGTTTAGGTGTTCGATTCAGTACTATTTTTCTAGCTTCTGGGAAGGTGATATTGCTTTCGTATTTAAGGGTGACTATTTCCTTTTCTATTGACCATTTGGGGCATTTTTTATCATAGGCGGGATGTTCGCCTTCACAGTTTGCACATTTGGCGGTGGCAGCATCGCATTCATCAGATACATGTTTTAGGCTAGCACATTCGCCACACCTTGCCTGTCCACGACAGATCTTTGCAGAGTGACCGAACTTTTGACATTTAAAGCAGCGGGAGGGGTTGGGAATATATTGGCGGATTGGGATATTGAGGTAGGCTATTTTTACAGATTTGGGGAGTGTAGTAGTGTTAAATGTTAGTATAATATGTTTGGTTTTTATTGCGTGATCTTTTTTCTTGATTACTATTCTTTTAACATCTATTACCTTTTGATTTTCAAGTTCAGAGAGGATATCGTTTTCAGTGTCATTGTATAAGTCTGATTCTGAGATTACACCTTTGCTTAAATTTAAAGATCTATGTGGAGAGACGACGACTTCCATGTTTCCCAGATTTTTTAATTTCATAATTAGTTTACCTTGATTTTCGTTTGCAATTTCGATTAAAAGATCTCCATTAGCAGTTTTTTTTATATTTTTCACATCGCCAACCTACCTAATATACTTTTATGAATTAATATCGGAGACGTATCTTTGAATGTGCCTTCTTTTCTCTTGATGATAAAGAATTTCGCATCGTTTACTTTTAACAAATTATTTTGTTGCTCCACTGAAGGAGAGGGGTTGGTGGATTCACCACCATGCTCAGAAGGAGAGGGGTTGGGGATTTTGGGTTCTGCGTTTTGAACCGAATCTTTTTTTTCGACTTCCATAATTTTTTAAGAATAAAGAGGGAGGAGAAGAATCCCTTCCCAACTTCCAGAGGACCAGTTTGGTGGGGCTAGCCCCAAAGTCAACAGCCAGCAGTGGCCTCGGGAAAGCCCCCCGCTCTGCCATGCAGGACCCCGTCCAGGCACCACCTGGGACTGCAAGACAGGCGAGATTATCCACCAGCTGATAGAGCAGCCAGGGCATTGCTGGTTAGGCTACCCCGGGCTCCTGTACTATCTGGCGGCCTGAGACGCAAAACTCAGTTTTTGACCTGTACCCTCTGCATGGCTGCTTCCTCCAAGACCCCAATTCACCAGCCCAAAGGTCCTCGAGAAGTTCAAATCCCCGCTCCCGATGCCAGTTTCCCTAGGGTCGAGCAGTCCGTTGGGTCGTCATATAAGTTATAAATCATCAGACCCAACCTCATCCCACTCAACCCTGGTATGCCACAGGACTTTGTGTTGAAGGTTGGCCTATAAAAGGCACAAATACCACAGGGGTAAAGTATAACAAAAGAAAATTTAGTTTTAAATGAAAAACTCAAGAACTATATAAAGATATAAATAAATGTTCGAGAAGTAAATTAAATCAAGTTTTTAATATTTACATATATAATTGTGCGTTTTCTATGGTGAGAACAAGATTGGCCTAATATAAGGCACAAAATACTGGGGTATCACCAGGCAGGCTGAAGATTTGCCTTTTAATAAGGCACAAGGACACTGGGGTACCCTCGGGATTGTGACACCCGTCACTCCTGTCAAGGTGTGCCTCGTCACACCCCAGCAAGAAGTGCCCCTGAGGGCCTTTATATTCAGAGCAATAAAGTTTAAGAATTTAGGCATTTTATAGCTTATTCTATGGGCATTCAAGAGCTCAAGGAAAATATCTTTTAAAGTAGTAACAACAAACAATTGTTAACAATTATGCATACACATACCTGTGATGAAATGCTTGTTGCATAGAACAGAAGAATCGTTTGGCTTCCAATTCTTTCTACCAACAGCAGCTTCCCATTGCAGTCGACGCTCTTTGTCAAGGGGAAATTTAAACATTTTAACAGTGGATAACAAATTTGCACCTTTTTTAACAGTGCATCCAAAAGCAGAACATGTGGATCCATAGCCTTTCTTAGGCATGATGAAATTTAAATAACAAAAGGCAAACAAAGAAGGTTATAAAATGAAAAATTTAATTAAATATTAATGAATTAGCAAAATGCTCGTAAATCCCATAGTTTGGTTTGATTATTGTTTTATGGCGCATGAATCAATTTTGATCATAATGTAAATCCCATAGAATAAACAAACAACAGACGCAAGCCAAGATAGCCAATGCTATGACGATAGTCAAATACAACGCCAAGGAAGTAACCCGGAAGTAGTCAAAACACCCTGATACTAGCGCCACCTATTTCCGGTCGAAGTGGTCCATAGAAAGGTCAAAGGAAATGGTTATGAATTCTCGGACAGGGAGTTGGCCCTCATAATGCTTATGGGACTTCCTAAAGAATATGAGAGCCTGATCCTCAACCTTGAAAGACATGAGGCCACACAACATCACTACACAGACCGTGAAATCAAGGCTCCTAACTAAAGAGAAAAAGTTGGCAAGATACCTTTCTGATGAGATTCCTGGACACTGGCGAGAGAGAGCCCTGAAAACTCTCACTAAAAGTTATGGCAAGAATGATAGCCGACAGAATCCCGAGAAAAATTCTGACAGAAAAACCAAATGCTAAGCCTGCGGTAATGGGGACATCTCTAGGACATGTCCAAATGTACCAGGCAAACCACTTGCTAAGACGGCAGTGCAGCGACAAGTCCAAATTTCTAAATATTATCCCCCAACATTTCAAGGTCGAAGTAGCAAATAGTGATAAAATTCATTGCATTCAAGGAGGGCCGAAAACCTCCATGGACTCAAAATAAACACCTTAAGAAGTGACAATGGTGGAGAGTATCGCAGTAAGAAGTTTG
Source organism: Tetragnatha versicolor (assembly GCA_024610705.1). NCBI lineage: Eukaryota > Metazoa > Arthropoda > Arachnida > Araneae > Tetragnathidae > Tetragnatha > Tetragnatha versicolor. The sequence goes on along the minus strand of JANDEH010000013.1, from coordinate 24,145,666 downwards.
ATGAATTCTGTGTCCAAAACGGGATTAAGAGGGAGTAGACTGTTCCAAGAACACACAACAACGGTGTAGCAGAGAAGGCAAATCACACCTTATTTGATATCACCAGATGCATCCTTCTTGAATCCGGAATCCCAAACTACATGTGGGCAGATGCTGCCCACACTGCCTGTCATCTAAAGAACAAATGTCCATCTATGGCCATCCAGGGACAAATCCCAGAAGAGTTGCGACTTTTTTTCGGCGGCAACTCATCGTTGGGCAATTATGCTCAAACATCTTAAGAAAGGTGATGAACGTAAGCCATTAGTTCTAAAAAGAGTATTTGGCACAAGGTGGTGTGCAAGGGCCGATGCGACGAGAGCATTGGCAAATGGTTACAATAGTTTCCAGAATGTTTTGGTGTCGATTGAGGATGATAAAACTCAGGCCTCACATGTGAGGCATGAGGCAAAATGCTTGCTAAACGAGTTAAGAAAAAAAGAAAATGCTGTCATGACAGTATTCTGGGCTACCATTCTAGACCGAATTAATGGTGTAAGCATATCATTACAAAATTTGACAACTGAACTTGGAATAGCTATAAATCATTTGGAATCGCTGCTTAATTTTTTACAACACCAGCAAGAGTTGTTCGATCACTTTGAGAAAAAAACCAAAATGTTATTTTGCTTCTGAATGGTGCTGGAATCGAAGAAAGTTACAAAACCCTCATGGCATTCATAGTTTGTCCAGAAGCTAAAAGAGAGTGTATGCTTCGACACTGCGATGACTGCCCAAACAAAGACAAGCTTATCCAGTTTTTGGAATCGAAATTTGAAAATTATGACATTGAAGACCTTGAAAAGGGAGTGCTTCACCACTACCTCTGGTTAGAGGAATATGTGAGAAAACTCCAGCTCTCAAGCGTCACCTCCAACCGTGGACCGGTTTCGCCCTTGTTAGGGCTCATCAGCACGGTATAGGAAGGCAACGCAAGAGAGCGGAGGGAGAGCTTTTAGTCTAGCCGACTATAACGGAAAAAGTGGTGACTATTGATTAGTCCTCCACTATCTGCCGGAATGAACTGCGCATTCCATAGAACAGATTTAATTCCCGAAAGGACACAGGTATGAAAAGGGAGTGCTTCACCACTACCTCTGGTTAGAGGAATATGTGAGAACTTCCTCATTGGGTAGTTATGTTCATTTTAAGAGTTAAAAGGCTATTAATATTTTTTTTCACTTTTTTCAAATTAAAAAAAAACTTTTTGAAAATGATGATCATGATGCACACCAAATCAAAGACATAAATGTTTCACAAATGTCAGTCAGTTACCATGTCGTTTAAAAATTTTTTTAAAAATCAATAAAAACATATTTTGAAAATTTAATTGTGCCATTAGATTAAGCTAACAAGAAAGCAATAAACTGGGTGGAAAGTATTTTTTTATCATTTATTTTTGGGAAGAAAATAACAAAATACCAAGCGTTTTCTTAAAAAATGTCAGTCAGTTACCCGTGGAATTGCCCAATATCAAATTGGGTTTAATATATCAACTTGGAGTTGAGAAAAAATGAAATTCCCAGTCTAATATTTTAGTTCAAAAGCTGTTTTTTTTAAAGTAAAAGTCTGAATGTCTCATCCCTAAATTTTAAAGTTTTTGTATGCAAAAAAGTATTCTGAAGCTTCTTTTGGGGAACTTTACAGACCGCACAAAATGACATGTGAGGCCGCTTGTTTGAAACCCCCAATTAAAGTTAATATTAATGTATATAATTAAAAAGGTAAATATATTACATAAGATAAATATTACTATAAGTCTACTGCACAAGCTCATGTTTTTATCACTTGTAAACGTCTGTAAAGCTACATCTGTCACACGCTTCAAACGTTAAAACATAAGAGACATCAAACAAATTACGTTAAATATACTTTTAACATAACTAGTTTCAGTACCTCCTTAAAATAAGTTTCTTTTCATTCCTAAGAATTTGTTTCTATTATGCGGATTTACGGAATAAACAGGAGTTCCTGAAAAGCAGGATCTCAAGTGTATGATTGAAAAAAAAATTTCCATTATTTTATTACATTAGATTTTAATAACAACTAGGGTGGGTTGGGGTAAAATGGGTCAATTTTAAGGTACCTTCACATTCAAAGTTTTATTTCATCAAAACTATTACTTTTTAATGATTTCTTTCAATTGGATCTTGACACTACAATCCTTGAGAACATTTTCATCTAATTTTATCAAATATTTTTTAGTTATAAGTTGCTTAAACTTAGCATCAAAAGTAATGACCTATTTTACCCCAATGTGGGGTAAAATGGGTCTCATTGCAAAAAGATGTCAAAAATATATTTATTACTAAATATACATGAAAGTAAGAAAAAAGGCAATCGGCTAAACCGTTTTTATCTGAAAAAATTTGTTTTAAGTTGCACTTTAATGAAATTGTAAAAGTTCGAAGTTAATGAACATTGTTCAAATTTAGCAATTAAAATACTTCATTTGGATAAAAAAATAAACTTGTATGACAGTTCAATGTATATTTGAAGGAAATAAGTTAAAAACATTGTTTGAGTTAATACAGAAGGCCTCCGAACTATGACCCATTTTACCCCAAGTACAAAATATTGTTATAAAAGATAAAATATTTTATATTTTTCTAAGCTGATTGGCTTGAAATGTCTCTCAGACTTTCTTTTATGGAAAAATATTACAAAAGTCTGCTGTAATTTATTACAATATATAGATATTTTGGAAGTTAGTAAACCCTGTTTTTTCGATGATATCATTTACGGTTCAAATTAAATATTTTTTCAGTCCTCAAAATCATAAATATTAATTTTTGACAGTCGAAAAATATTGCCAACAGATAAAAGATTATAATACAAAAAAATGAGCGAAAATTATTCAATTTAAATTTGATTTATATCGAGTTAATTAAAACTGACCCATTTTACCCCAAGACCCACTTTACCCCAACCCACCCTATGCTTTATATTCAGGTTGGTTGGTTGGTGGGGTTTTATGGCGCAAGAGCCATATTTGGCCATTCCGCGCCAAACACAAGACAAATATATATCATTCAAATTTAGATACGTTTAATTAAATTAATATCATATAGAAAGGAAAAAATATTTTTATGGAATTCGTCCCCTAGAAGGTATGATAACGATGGATATGCCATATCAAATTTCAGCAGCCTTACCAGTTGAAATCGGGGGCATTCTGATAAAATGTGCTTCACAGATAACGGAGCGTTACAAAGTGAGCATATAGGGCCTGGTTCGTTATGTAGTAGATGTTTATGAGTAAAATAAGTGTGTCCGATTCGGAGCCTTGTCAGTTTTACATCAAAATACCTTTTCAATTTAGTTTCAGGGAAGCCAGTCACAGAAGGTTTAATAGAATGCAATTTATTGTCATGTTCTTGGTCCCATGTATTTTGCAAGTATAATTTAATTGAGTTTTTAATATATTTTTCAACATCATTGAAAGGTATAAAAGAGCTTAATTTCAAAGTAGCAGTTTTTGCAGCCAAGTCTGCCTTGTCATTGCCCTGGATGCCTGAATGGCCAGGTATCCAGCAAAGTTTTATGGAGTATCCCTTGTCCTTTAATATAAAATAGGAATTTACGATTTGGAGTATGATAGGGTGGCTTTTATTGTTATAATTTTCAATTGCATCCAAGCAGCTTTTCGAGTCTGTGTATAAAATGTAATTCTTAGCCCGAGAATATTTAATTTTATTCAATGCAATGAGGAAATGAGGATAGTATTGCTTTCAGAGGTAAATACAGAACAGCGCCAGTCTAGTTTCCTGGAGATCACTCCATCGTCAAAGATTGCTGCAGACCCAACATGGGCGTTGTTCTTAGACCCATCAGTGAATACCTCTAAAAAACTTGAATATTCTTGTCTGTGATGTCTAAAAAGAGAATTGAATATGATATGAGGTGTCGAGGATTTCCTCCATTCACTGAAGTCATGGATAATGTCCAAGTCTCTCGGATTCCAAGGAGGAATTTTAAAGTCATTTTTTAAAATATTTACATTTTGTATACCCAAAGAGGAGAGTAATGTCAACATCCGGTGTCCAAAAGAGGGTGTAAAAGACTTTTTTAATGAAAAATGGGTTTTGAACTTGGGATATACTATAGTTTGAAACAAGGGATGAGATGGATTTGATTTTGTTTTAAAGTAATAGCGTAATTGAATACTTGCACGTCTAAGGCTTAAGCTTGGTTGTCCAGCCATAACATAAAGGCTATTGACGGGAGAGGTCCTAAAGGCTCCCAACAACAATCTTAGACCCTGATGGTGGACCGTGTCGAGGCTTTTTAAAGAAGACTTTGAGGCAGACCCGTACACAGCACAGCCATAGTCTAGCTTAGATCGAACTGTGGCATCGTATATTTTTAGAAGGTAATTGGAATTTGCTCCCCAAGATGTATTTGTCAAGTATTTTAAAATGTTCAATGACTTAGTACATTGCCGTTTAAGATTATAAATGTGAGGTTTAAATGTCAGTTTGGAGTCAAAGATGAGACCCAAGAATCTACCCTGAGTCCTAACTGGGATAGGGTTACCATTAAGTAAAATTCTGGGGTCAGGAAAAATCCCTCGTTTTTTAGTGAAATTGATACAAATGGATTTCTGGGGTGATATAACAAAACCGTTTTTCTTTGTCCAAGAATCAATATTATTTACTGCAGTTTGCAAGAGTCCTTCAATAAAATTGATGTCAGTCCCACTACAAAAAATTTGGAAGTCGTCGACAAAGAGAGTGCCATTTACTCCAGGAGGTAGTTGGTTGATTATGTCATTGATTTTTATGATAAACAGAGTGACACTAAGGACACTACCCTGATGTACTCCCTCCTCTTGAAAGCAATCATCTGAATGTATGTCATTGATGCGAACGTTAAAAGTTCTTGTCTGAAGGAAGTTACGTATGAAAAAGGGAAGGTTCCCTCTCAAGCCCATATTATGTAGGTCACGAAGAATGCCATAACGCCAAGTTCGATCATATGCTTTTTCCATATCAAAAAAGATGGATGTTAAATGGCGATTTCTAACAAATGCCTCCCTGATGGCAGATTCCAATATAAGCATATTGTCGTTAGTACTGCGTCCAAAACGAAATCCACTCTGATATTTTGATAAATGTCGTCCTTTTTCTAAAAAATAAACTAATCTCGCATTGATCATTCTTTCCAATAGCTTGCACATGCAACTTGTCAAGGCTATTGGTCGATAGTTATTAGGGTCAGAAGCATCTTTCCCAGGTTTAGGAATGGCAACAACAGTAGCCCTCCTCCATGAAGTCGGGAAAACACCCTCGTTCCATATTCTATTAAATAATGATAGGATGTTGAGCAATGAGTCTTCGTTTAGATGTTTAAACATGTCATAATGGATGTGATCAGGACCAGGTGATGTTGGATGGGATTTATTCAGTGAATGTCTTAGTTCTGTAATGCTAAAATCTTGGTTATAGTCAAAAGAGGACGACGTGTCAAAGTCAAGAGTTTTCAGTTCTTCACTTCGTTTGTATGCTATGAAATCTGATGGGTATGACATTTCATGCGATACTCTGGAGAAAGCTTTCCCAAGAGTATCTGCAATCGTTTTGACATCAAAAATAACATTATTATTTATTTTTAGAGACGAGATCGAAGGGGAGATGAAGCGGCCAGATATTTTCTTCACCTTGTCCCAGAGTAGTTTTGATGAGACCTTCCCCTGAATTGACGATACATAATTTGCCCAGGATTCTCTCTGGGATCTCCTTATTTTGCGGAATTCCGCTTTGGTCAGCTTAAAAGCCACGAAATTATCATTTGTAGGGTACCTCCTAAAAATTGACCACGATTTCTTCTGTTTTTTTCCGAGCTACTAAACACTCATCGTTCCAATATGGTTTGTTAATTTTTGATTGTTTCCCCGATGTTTTAGGAATTGTCATATGTGCTGCCGCGAGAATGACAGACGTCACCCTCTCTACAGCTTCATCGATGGAACCAATATTGATCATGTCAGACGTAATGAGAGCTAATGTCTGAAAGAAATCCCATTCACCTTTGGTTAAAATGAATCTTTGTGGTCGTTTAGACGGTGTCAGGTCATTAGGTAGAACTGACAGAATCAGAGGGAAGTGGTCACTATTATGTAGGTCGTCAAGAACTCTAAAATTCAATAATGGTAACAATGATGGTGAGCATAATGCCAAGTCAAGATGATGGTATGTTCTAGATGGGAAATGAAAATATGTTGGGGTCGCGTCGTTTAGAACGCAGAGCCCGTAGTCATCAATAAAATTTTCAACCAGTGTACCTCTACTGTTAATGTCATTGCTTCCACAAATGGGGTTGTGTCTGTTAAAGTCTCCCAGTAGTATGACAGGTGATGGTAATTGTGTAATGAGGTTATTTAGGTCCTGCTGGTTTATGTCTTCATTTGGAGGTAAATATATGGAGCATATGGTGGTTAATGTACTTAATTTTATTTGGATAGCGACTGCTTGGATGCTTGTTTGCAGATTCAGAGCTGAGGAGGGGAAGCTATTGTTTACGAGGAGTGCTGTGCCACCTGAAGCTCGGCTACCATCCGTATAATCCTTTCGGTACAAATGGTAGTTTTTGAGCTTTATAGAATTTTGAGGAAGCAAGTATGTCTCTTGTAAGGAAAAGATGATGGGATTAAAAATATTTATCAATGATTTGATTTCGTCAAAGTGAGTATAAAATCCATGACAATTCCAATTTAGAATGTTCGTTCCTATAATTTAGGCTTTTTAGTTTTATTACGGCTGTACCGTTTAGTTTTATTACGGCTGCTTTTGCATTTGAGATATCCTCTTCGTCAGTATCCAGATTAAGAGTAGAGTTTGCCTTTTGTTTAGCATTGGTTCTATTAATTTTAGGAGGTATCGTTTGAGATGAACCATTTTTGTTAGCTGTGGTTTTGTTTGTATTATTTACATGTTGACGCTGGTTCTGCACGTTTTGGGGTGGACTAATAATTGTCTTAGGTATAGAGCTGCTATTATTGATTATATTATTTTCAGGTTGGCTTGGACTTGCAGTGGTTTGAGATGAATTTGACTGGGTTGTAGGCAAGGCTTGATTCTCTTTTGATTCCGTTAGTGATTTGGGCTTGAAATTGTTATTGAATATCAGGTTTGTCTGGGTTCCTCGGGTGCTAGAGGATTTTACAACAGCTGAGTAGGAGAGATTAGGTTTAGGTGTTCGATTCAGTACTATTTTTCTAGCTTCTGGGAAGGTGATATTGCTTTCGTATTTAAGGGTGACTATTTCCTTTTCTATTGACCATTTGGGGCATTTTTTATCATAGGCGGGATGTTCGCCTTCACAGTTTGCACATTTGGCGGTGGCAGCATCGCATTCATCAGATACATGTTTTAGGCTAGCACATTCGCCACACCTTGCCTGTCCACGACAGATCTTTGCAGAGTGACCGAACTTTTGACATTTAAAGCAGCGGGAGGGGTTGGGAATATATTGGCGGATTGGGATATTGAGGTAGGCTATTTTTACAGATTTGGGGAGTGTAGTAGTGTTAAATGTTAGTATAATATGTTTGGTTTTTATTGCGTGATCTTTTTTCTTGATTACTATTCTTTTAACATCTATTACCTTTTGATTTTCAAGTTCAGAGAGGATATCGTTTTCAGTGTCATTGTATAAGTCTGATTCTGAGATTACACCTTTGCTTAAATTTAAAGATCTATGTGGAGAGACGACGACTTCCATGTTTCCCAGATTTTTTAATTTCATAATTAGTTTACCTTGATTTTCGTTTGCAATTTCGATTAAAAGATCTCCATTAGCAGTTTTTTTTATATTTTTCACATCGCCAACCTACCTAATATACTTTTATGAATTAATATCGGAGACGTATCTTTGAATGTGCCTTCTTTTCTCTTGATGATAAAGAATTTCGCATCGTTTACTTTTAACAAATTATTTTGTTGCTCCACTGAAGGAGAGGGGTTGGTGGATTCACCACCATGCTCAGAAGGAGAGGGGTTGGGGATTTTGGGTTCTGCGTTTTGAACCGAATCTTTTTTTTCGACTTCCATAATTTTTTAAGAATAAAGAGGGAGGAGAAGAATCCCTTCCCAACTTCCAGAGGACCAGTTTGGTGGGGCTAGCCCCAAAGTCAACAGCCAGCAGTGGCCTCGGGAAAGCCCCCCGCTCTGCCATGCAGGACCCCGTCCAGGCACCACCTGGGACTGCAAGACAGGCGAGATTATCCACCAGCTGATAGAGCAGCCAGGGCATTGCTGGTTAGGCTACCCCGGGCTCCTGTACTATCTGGCGGCCTGAGACGCAAAACTCAGTTTTTGACCTGTACCCTCTGCATGGCTGCTTCCTCCAAGACCCCAATTCACCAGCCCAAAGGTCCTCGAGAAGTTCAAATCCCCGCTCCCGATGCCAGTTTCCCTAGGGTCGAGCAGTCCGTTGGGTCGTCATATAAGTTATAAATCATCAGACCCAACCTCATCCCACTCAACCCTGGTATGCCACAGGACTTTGTGTTGAAGGTTGGCCTATAAAAGGCACAAATACCACAGGGGTAAAGTATAACAAAAGAAAATTTAGTTTTAAATGAAAAACTCAAGAACTATATAAAGATATAAATAAATGTTCGAGAAGTAAATTAAATCAAGTTTTTAATATTTACATATATAATTGTGCGTTTTCTATGGTGAGAACAAGATTGGCCTAATATAAGGCACAAAATACTGGGGTATCACCAGGCAGGCTGAAGATTTGCCTTTTAATAAGGCACAAGGACACTGGGGTACCCTCGGGATTGTGACACCCGTCACTCCTGTCAAGGTGTGCCTCGTCACACCCCAGCAAGAAGTGCCCCTGAGGGCCTTTATATTCAGAGCAATAAAGTTTAAGAATTTAGGCATTTTATAGCTTATTCTATGGGCATTCAAGAGCTCAAGGAAAATATCTTTTAAAGTAGTAACAACAAACAATTGTTAACAATTATGCATACACATACCTGTGATGAAATGCTTGTTGCATAGAACAGAAGAATCGTTTGGCTTCCAATTCTTTCTACCAACAGCAGCTTCCCATTGCAGTCGACGCTCTTTGTCAAGGGGAAATTTAAACATTTTAACAGTGGATAACAAATTTGCACCTTTTTTAACAGTGCATCCAAAAGCAGAACATGTGGATCCATAGCCTTTCTTAGGCATGATGAAATTTAAATAACAAAAGGCAAACAAAGAAGGTTATAAAATGAAAAATTTAATTAAATATTAATGAATTAGCAAAATGCTCGTAAATCCCATAGTTTGGTTTGATTATTGTTTTATGGCGCATGAATCAATTTTGATCATAATGTAAATCCCATAGAATAAACAAACAACAGACGCAAGCCAAGATAGCCAATGCTATGACGATAGTCAAATACAACGCCAAGGAAGTAACCCGGAAGTAGTCAAAACACCCTGATACTAGCGCCACCTATTTCCGGTCGAAGTGGTCCATAGAAAGGTCAAAGGAAATGGTTATGAATTCTCGGACAGGGAGTTGGCCCTCATAATGCTTATGGGACTTCCTAAAGAATATGAGAGCCTGATCCTCAACCTTGAAAGACATGAGGCCACACAACATCACTACACAGACCGTGAAATCAAGGCTCCTAACTAAAGAGAAAAAGTTGGCAAGATACCTTTCTGATGAGATTCCTGGACACTGGCGAGAGAGAGCCCTGAAAACTCTCACTAAAAGTTATGGCAAGAATGATAGCCGACAGAATCCCGAGAAAAATTCTGACAGAAAAACCAAATGCTAAGCCTGCGGTAATGGGGACATCTCTAGGACATGTCCAAATGTACCAGGCAAACCACTTGCTAAGACGGCAGTGCAGCGACAAGTCCAAATTTCTAAATATTATCCCCCAACATTTCAAGGTCGAAGTAGCAAATAGTGATAAAATTCATTGCATTCAAGGAGGGCCGAAAACCTCCATGGACTCAAAATAAACACCTTAAGAAGTGACAATGGTGGAGAGTATCGCAGTAAGAAGTTTGATGAATTCTGTGTCCAAAACGGGATTAAGAGGGAGTAGACTGTTCCAAGAACACACAACAACGGTGTAGCAGAGAAGGCAAATCACACCTTATTTGATATCACCAGATGCATCCTTCTTGAATCCGGAATCCCAAACTACATGTGGGCAGATGCTGCCCACACTGCCTGTCATCTAAAGAACAAATGTCCATCTATGGCCATCCAGGGACAAATCCCAGAAGAGTTGCGACTTTTTTTCGGCGGCAACTCATCGTTGGGCAATTATGCTCAAACATCTTAAGAAAGGTGATGAACGTAAGCCATTAGTTCTAAAAAGAGTATTTGGCACAAGGTGGTGTGCAAGGGCCGATGCGACGAGAGCATTGGCAAATGGTTACAATAGTTTCCAGAATGTTTTGGTGTCGATTGAGGATGATAAAACTCAGGCCTCACATGTGAGGCATGAGGCAAAATGCTTGCTAAACGAGTTAAGAAAAAAAGAAAATGCTGTCATGACAGTATTCTGGGCTACCATTCTAGACCGAATTAATGGTGTAAGCATATCATTACAAAATTTGACAACTGAACTTGGAATAGCTATAAATCATTTGGAATCGCTGCTTAATTTTTTACAACACCAGCAAGAGTTGTTCGATCACTTTGAGAAAAAAACCAAAATGTTATTTTGCTTCTGAATGGTGCTGGAATCGAAGAAAGTTACAAAACCCTCATGGCATTCATAGTTTGTCCAGAAGCTAAAAGAGAGTGTATGCTTCGACACTGCGATGACTGCCCAAACAAAGACAAGCTTATCCAGTTTTTGGAATCGAAATTTGAAAATTATGACATTGAAGACCTTGAAAAGGGAGTGCTTCACCACTACCTCTGGTTAGAGGAATATGTGAGAAAACTCCAGCTCTCAAGCGTCACCTCCAACCGTGGACCGGTTTCGCCCTTGTTAGGGCTCATCAGCACGGTATAGGAAGGCAACGCAAGAGAGCGGAGGGAGAGCTTTTAGTCTAGCCGACTATAACGGAAAAAGTGGTGACTATTGATTAGTCCTCCACTATCTGCCGGAATGAACTGCGCATTCCATAGAACAGATTTAATTCCCGAAAGGACACAGGTATGAAAAGGGAGTGCTTCACCACTACCTCTGGTTAGAGGAATATGTGAGAAAACTCCAGCTCTCAAGCGTCACCTCCAACCGTGGACCGGTTTCGCCCTCGGTTGGAGGTGACGCTTGAGAGCTGGAGTTTTCTCACATATTCCTCTAACCAGAGGTAGTGGTGAAGCACTCCCTTTTCATACCTGTGTCCTTTCGCGAATTAAATCTGTTCTATGGAATGCGCAGTTCATTCCGGCAGATAGTGGAGGACTAATCAATAGTCACCACTTTTTCCGTTATAGTCGGCTAGACTAAAAGCTCTCCCTCCGCTCTCTTGCGTTGCCTTCCTATACCGTGCTGATGAGCCCTAACAAGGGCGAAACCGGTCCACGGTTGGAGGTGACGCTTGAGAGCTGGAGTTTTCTCACATATTCCTCTAACCAGAGGTAGTGGTGAAGCACTCCCTTTTCATACCTGTGTCCTTTCGGGAATTAAATCTGTTCTATGGAATGCGCAGTTCATTCCGGCAGATAGTGGAGGACTAATCAATAGTCACCACTTTTTCCGTTATAGTCGGCTAGACTAAAAGCTCTCCCTCCGCTCTTTTGCGTTGCCTTCCTATACCGTGCTGATGAGCCCTAACAAGGGCGAAACCGGTCCACGGTTGGAGGTGACGCTTGAGAGCTGGAGTTTTCTCACATATTCCTCTAACCAGAGGTAGTGGTGAAGCACTCCCTTTTCATACCTGTGTCCTTTCGGGAATTAAATCTGTTCTATGGAATGCGCAGTTCATTCCGGCAGATAGTGGAGGACTAATCAATAGTCACCACTTTTTCCGTTATAGTCGGCTAGACTAAAAGCTCTCCCTCCGCTCTCTTGCGTTGCCTTCCTATACCGTGCTGATGAGCCCTAACAAGGGCGAAACCGGTCCACGGTTGGAGGTGACGCTTGAGAGCTGGAGTTTTCTCACATTGAAGACCTTGTTCAGTCAGTGGGTATCCTCTGATCGTACAGAAATGATAAGATGTTCAAGCACAGTTGGAGAATTCGTAAAGTTACTTATTGAAAAATTAAACAAATTAGTCCCTCATGCATTTATTGCCAAGTCTCAAGCTTCCTACTTTAAGAATTTAAAAGAATCAAGCCCATTAGAAACAGCAGTTATATCAATGGATTTCAGTGAAAATTATTCTTTCCAAATTCAAGAAGAGGCCCAAGGCTATCACTGGACCACCAATTCATGTACCCTTCATCCTGTCATGATCCACTGCAAGGATTCAAGCAACCATAAAAAAATATCCCTCTGCATAATATCCGATGATTTAAAACATGATGTCAGTATGGTATATAAGATTCAAGAGAATATTACATCATATATTAAGCAGGAATATCCCCATATTACGAGCATACACTACTTTAGTGATGGATGTGCTGGGCAATATAAAAATAAGTACAACTTTATGAATCTGTGCTTACATCAAAAAGATTTTCACCTTGAAGCTCAGTGGTCGTTCCATGCCACCAGCCATGGTAAAACGGAGTGTGATGGAATAGGGTGTGCAGTTAAATGTGCAGCTAGAAAGGAAAGTATGCAGCGAAAACCAGGAAAAGAAATGATAACGACAAGTGAGCTTCTAGAATTTTGTCAGGCTACATTTAAAAATATCCATTTTCTCTTAATTACAAAAGAAGAAGTTGATGTAACTCGGCTGTTTCTAGAAGACAGATTTCAACTTATTCAAACTCTTCCTGGAACAAGATCATTCCATAATTTTCGGCCCTTAGAGAATTTAACCATTGAAGCTAGAAGAATAAGTTGCGATGAAAAGCCTGCTCTCACGTTTAATTTGTGTAGCAGGAAACCATCAGCAGTAAAATTAGAGGATTTATATTCTGGATGCTTCATTGTTAGCACATATGACAATTTATCGTACTTTGGTACGGTGAAGGAGGTTAATAATGAAGAAAAGGATGTTGTTGTCTCCTTTATGCATCCAAATGGACCTTCACCATCATTCTTTTGGCCTGAGAGAGAAGATGTGTGCGCCATCCCTATTCCTCATGTCCTGATGATTGTGGAGCCCCCCATAACTTCAACTGGGAGAACCTACAAATTCACTCAAGACGTCACAGAAAATATTAACTCAATATTAGAAAATGCAAGTTAATTGAAGAGCCACCTAAGGATAATTTTTACATTTCAGATGTCGCATGGTAAGTTTTTTAAAATTTAAAATATTGTTTTTTAAATCATTATTGTTACATGTGAATATTATCTATTTTAATTCTGTACCTAACCTTTTAATTTTTTTATTAATATAAAAATATGTATAACCGAACTGACTGAAAATTAGCTTGATAATGACTAACATATTTTTTTAATTGTTTGGGTAAAAGTATTGTGTTTTCTACTTAATATTTTTATAAAAATATATTTCTAAATGTTCTAGAGTAGGGATAAAATGTAAAAATTCATTATATTAAATTTGTGATATTGCATTTCCAGCTCAATTTAAAAGCACTATTGTGATTTACCTGATTTTTAACATTGAAGTGAAGAAAAAATATGAAGGAAGCAAATAAACACCAATTTTATTTTTTTATATGTTAGAACACATTTTGTAGATAAGAAATAAAAAAAAGTTTGTTTGAATATCCCTTTCCCTCTTTGAGCTATTCTATTTTACGTACTGTGTTGGAAAAAAAATTCAGTAAAATTGATTGGTAAATAAAGAAGTTATAATTTTTTTTCAAACTAGATCACTTTGGAGCGATTGCCAAAAAACGTGAAATTTCGAAAACTTTAAAATTGCATAGAATAAAAACTATTTGAGATACAACAAAAAAATTTGGGATTCTTTCTTATATCTATAATAAGAACAGATGTACCAAGTTTCATCAAAATCCCAGACTTTGGGTTACTAAACCCTCATTTTTTGGGTTGATTTGGCGTGGAATGACCCTGAGTGCAAGTCTTAAGGGTAATTGGATATTGCCAAAAATAATCAAGATACTTGAACTAAAAGTGGTTCTTTCATACATTTTTAGCGAGATTTGTGCCCAGCTTATTCTAAAGTACCCAAAACACAAAAAACATACAATTTTAATTGCTCAGTTTTACTAATGGTTTCAATAAGGGAAGGAATTTGATTTTTTTGTGCAAAATGCTTATTTCCCTTTAACAGTCATCTGTCTTCCCCTAACGTTTTAAAATAGATTCTGTGTGTTTAATTTCACATGAAGTTCAATGTTATTGTGGTACTTCTTTAAATTAAGGGAGCGAATATCTTCCAAATTGTATTTTATTGGTAATGGTTTATAATATATTTTGGTACATGTTATTAGCCTGTCGAATGTTTTGGACAATGTATCAAAAAACTCGGCTTGTATAAATGGCATCTAATGGTGGACATAAACTGGCCTTGCGGCGAAGGCCAACAGTCGCAAATGCGGCTGCTCGCCTTCGCTGTATTCAAAAGTATTTTTGGAATTGGGGGTCTCCTTGAAATTTCATGGGAAGCGACTTCTCCACTAACACTGTGATACAAGTGCCAGACAGCCATTTTGCCTTCACTGTGTTTGAAAGTATTTTGGGCGATGGGGGGTCTCCTTGAAATTTCATGGGAAGCGACTTCTCCACTAACACTGTGATACAAGTGCCAGACAGCCATTTTGCCTTCACTGTGTTTGAAAGTATTTTGGGCGATGGGGGGTCTCCTTGAAATTTCATGGGAAGCGACTTCTCCACTAACACTGTGATACAAGTGCCAAACAGCCATTTTGCCTTCACTGTGTTTGAAAGTATTTTGGGCGATGGGGGGTCTCCTTGAAATTTCATGGGAAGCGACTTCTCCACTAACACTGTGATACAAGTGCCAGACAGCCATTTTGCCTTCACTGTGTTTGAAAGTATTTTGGGAGATGGGGGGTCTCCTTGAAATTTCATGGGAAGCGACTTCTCCACTAACACTGTGATACAAGTGCCAGACAGCCATTTTGCCTTCACTGTGTTTGAAAGTATTTTGGGCGATGGGGGGTCTCCTTGAAATTTCATGGGAAGCGACTTCTCCACTAACACTGTGATACAAGTGCCAAACAGCCATTTTGCCTTCACTGTGTTTGAAAGTATTTTGGGCGATGGGGGGTCTCCTTGAAATTTCATGGGAAGCGACTTCTCCACTAACACTGTGATACAAGTGCCAGACAGCCATTTTGCCTTCACTGTGTTTGAAAGTATTTTGGGCGATGGGGGGTCTCCTTGAAATTTCATGGGAAGCGACTTCTCCACTAACACTGTGATACAAGTGCCAAACAGCCATCTTGCCTTCACTGTGTTTGAAAGTATTTTGGGCGATGGGGGGTCTCCTTGAAATTTCAATTGAAACAACTTTTCACCTACACTGCGATACAAGTGCCAAAACAGTTCACAGCCATTTCGCCTTCGCTGTGTTCAAAAGTGTTTTTGGCGAGGGGGGTCTTGAAATTTCATGGGAAACAACTTTTTCACCTACACTGTGATACAAGCTCCAAACCAGTTTACAGCCATTTGTGACTGTTCGCCTTTGCTGCTTGGATATAATTTATGTGCACCTTATAAGTATACCTCTGTTCATATAGTACAAAATCCTGCTTTGAATTAGAGTTTAAACAACTGGTCTTTTGACTCCACGTCCCTTTAAACAGTGTGAGTTGCAAACAGCGGAAGCTGATGGTGATCTAAATTGCTAAATTAAATTCCATCAAAAAATTAATTGGTAAAATTTTATTTAAATTTGGCAATTTTACGTTATATTGTGAAAATGATTGTGAAATATTCCATTTTTTGAAATGGTTCAAATTTGAATCATTTATCAATTTGTGTAGTTCTTCCCCTGTTTGCAACTCATTCTTCCTCACTGGTGTAAACTTCAAATTTTATAAATAAGTAGATTTTTATTTCAAATGGAGGGATTACATGGCAAACATTAACTCCTGATATTTCTTTGTAGTTTTCCAGTGGCAGAGATTCAGCCTTTTCCCATGACGCTATGCAGTTGTAATTTTCAATCCCAGATGTTGTTTGTCCACAACTGAATTAGATTTAGAAAAACCAGGTATGAAATGTTTTGTTTAACTTCATTTTCTTATTGTAATGATTTAATTTGACTAAAATATCATTGTAAATATGTATAAATTTTCAAGGTCCTTAACTTTATTGACAGTTGATATATTTTTGATTGTTTTAGACAACTTATCAGATTATTTTTGGCTTGTGCCTGGCATATTAAAAAAAGATCTTACATATTATACTGTCAACCGTGCCGCTCAATCAAAAACGTTTTTCAATTCTCATTGACTTTTCTATTGATGTACCACTGAATTAGACAGCCACTGAACAGTAAATGGGATAATACGTAAGTACCTAAAAAGTATTTATGTAGGATGGTATATGTAGGAAGCTAGTGTTTCGATTTTACTTCCTCTACTGAGGGAAGAAAGGCAATTAATTTAGCTTCCAGTAGAGAAGCTTGTCTCTACTAGAAGGTATATATGGTGTATATGGTAGAAGAAAATCCCTTTCTTACTACTTTAACCCAAGTTGTGAGGTTTTAAAATTATAATTGCTGCGTAATTAATCCTTAGATATTCATACTTAAGCACACTTAAATTTAATATTTTAAAAATAAACAGCGTTTCATTATACACAGAAGGATTTCTTTAAAGCAAACTTAACTTCTGATTTTCCCTTTTAGTTTTCTGATGGTGAAGTTTCTACCAATTACCATGGAGAAATTAATCGTGGATAGTTTTCAATCCCAGCTGACTGATTTCATCTGAGCTTGGTTTAAAAAAGCAGGTATATAATACTTTAATGTGAATGACATATAGTAGTGATTTTATTTTGGAAAAGATCTCTATTTTATTTGTATGAGTTTTCAAGATGACTAGCTTAATTTTGTTCAATACTCATCAGTCAAAAGTTAATTATCAAGTAAATTTATAAGAAATGCAACTTCATTAATGTGACCGATTAATTGAAGTCCATTAAAAGTCAAAGTTTATAACTTTATTTTACAAAGCAGAAATTAACTGCAGAAATTTTAGTTGTTATGATATCGCTTGAAGCCAAATTACCTAAAGGCTCATTTACACTATTTCAATTTCGGTGTTAATCTTTAGTGATCCTTTGTGATAAATTACTCAATTGTAATGGAAATTGGAGGAATGAATAATGAAAAGACAATATACACTTACTCTTGGGAAACTTGACAATATTTTTTTGCCATCTTGGCTGGGCTATTTAGAGATTATGCTTTCAAATCAATGTTTTTTTACTCAAGTAAGTTTTAAAAAAAGACTAAATAAATCTGTGGGATAGCATTTTCTGAAATTGTAATAATGTTTTTGTGGGGACTGGTTTCTTATATCAAACCAAAGGCCTGTCACTTATCAAATTAAGGGTCTATGTTATTACAAATTTAAAAATAATCTTGATTTTAAAATTTTAGAGATTCAATTTTTTTCATTGGGTGTTATGAAATATGCAATTTAGAAGCACTGTCTTGCTAGATTTTTAATGCTCTCAGTTAAAATACATCTCCATAATAAAATCAGATATTATTCAAAGTGTTAAATATATATTACATTGTGGAGTTTATGAATTATTATTTTTTATTTCAGATATGGGCCTGTGAACAAAGTTGCTGATTTGGAAATCCATTAAATGGAATTTTGTGTACTCATCAAAATTGAGGGTGTGTTGTATAAAAATTGAATGTTAATAAAAAATGGTTTTCTTAAGTTTTTCAAAAAGTTTTGCATGCTTTTAAAAAGTACAATAAAGGGGGGTTTCTAATGACTTTTCACTATTGTAAAGAGCGGGAGGCTAGCATAGTGTGAGTTTCCAAAGGTAAAGGTTACGATACTTTACAGCAATGATAGAATTTTCATCATTTATTTTTAAAAAATTATCGTGCTTGTGTATTAGTATAGCTATGCTATTTGTTATCAATCAATAAAAAAAATTTCAAAACAAATAGTGAAAATATCAGACAATTAAATTTTGTATGACATACAGGGTGTTCCAAAAAAAGCCCCTAACTTTAAAAAATCATAGAAAATAAACTATTGGAGATAAAAATATGCCGTTCGCTGCATCTTTCTTCAAATGCCCGTAAATTTTTGTTCCCAAATTTTTGAAAAACCGTAGTTCTCACGTCAATTCATAGATGGAAGCACTGTTCCCTGGAGAAATTTAGGGAAAGTTATCCTCCAAATCCCTTTTTTGTTCGTCATAGGTTGGGGATAGAATCGATTCTAGAATCGAATGATAAAAGTACTTTGAAATCGAACCTTGGTTTCCAGTAGACCGGAAGGATCTCAGAGAAATTTTTTTCGATTTCAGATCACGCGCATTGCAGATTATTCTATTGTAGGGAAAATGAATTAATATTGTTCTTGAGGGGGGGATCTGGTGTACAACTATGGATTTAATCGTCAATTGCGGATGAGATGATTCACAATTAATTCAATTGTAATTTTGAGAGAACCTACCATTAACAATTAAATCAATCTTAATTCTGAATGCCTCCATGACAATTAATTAGGCAATACTGGATCGCTTCGCAACTTCACCGGAGTGGTCTGCAGCTTTATTGGATCGCTTCGCAACTTTACCGGAGTTGACCACAACTTACCGGAAGTGGTTCGTAAGTCACCGGAAGTGGTCCGCAAGTCACCGAAAGTGGTCTGCAATTTTACCGGAAGTGGTTCATAAGTCACCGGAAGTGGTCCGCAACTTACCGGTAAGTATGGGTCACTTCCGGACCTATGGCACGGACTTACTTTCGGACTTGCGGACCATTTCCGTTGACTTGCGATCCACTTCCGGTAAGTTGCGGACCACTTCCGGTGACTTGCGAACCACTTCCGGTAAGTTACGGACCACTCCGCTTAAGTTGCGAAGCAATCCAATCAAGCTACGGACCACTCCAGTGAAGTTGCGAAGCGATCCAATAAAGCTACGGACCACTCCAGTGCAGTGAGGTTGCGAAGCGATCCCAGTAAAACTGCGGACGACTCCGATAAAGTCGCGGACCCTTTCATACGAACCCTGAGAATTTTCTTGCACGTCCCAGTCATTTAATCAATTAAATTATTATCAAATTATCACGCAAAAAGTACGAGTAGTTTCTATTGCGGGAAAGATGATGAAGTTGTGTAAAAGGTATTTTTATCAGATCCCTAGAACATTATTAATTCATCTCCCTCTACAATAGAATAATCTCAGCGCCCTATACCTGTAATGTTAAATTTTTACGCCCATCCCCACGGCCCATAATTAGCTTACAGAACCCTCATTTCTGTTTTAAAACGATGAAAAGTGACCAACGTTTCACCTTATGCACAAAAAGTTGACTATAATTCTAATAATTTTCTTAAAATAACAATTGAAATATTTCTGGATCGAAAGGAAATTATTTCAACCCTTGTAAACATATGGCGCCATCTATACACTGTGCCAGAGATATTTTCGGATTTTATTTTTAAAAAAATATAACGAGTTAACTTTTTACTTTGAAAGAAAGTTTAAAAAATAAGTTGAAAATCCAACTAACTTCAGTATTTTTCTCAAGTGTTGTAATTTTATGGATTTTTTAAATGGATGGGCGTAAAATATATCGAGTCTTACGCGCTCAAGAGTCCCAACATTCGCGATTACTCTGGCGAGAAAATCTTATGAGTCGAGTGACGTAACTTGCAACCCTACCGCTGTTTACAATGTGGCGCGCAATTTGAGTTGTTCGGTTTTTCATAATTTTAGTTTCTATTTTTATGCTTGTCTAATTTCGATTCTTTTGGTTGATGTTAAATACGCGGGGATATTGCGATGTACGACAGAAATGCATCTCGAAATAAGTATCGAAGGAGGTCTCGTGGAATTCGTTCTAAAGTTCAACGAGAACGTCGTTTGAAAGAAAAATTACAACTATCTGAAAAGTAAGTAACTTGATTGATTACAATGCTTTCTGTTGTTGCTTGTATAGAATGTTTTTATGTGTTATTATTTAACCCTTTAGTGCGCACATTTTCCAATTAATGTCAATATTTTTTATTGATTACTTATGAGCCCCAAACACTAGGAAAAATACTAAAAAAATTCCCTCTTAATTATTTTTCTAATTATCGGCAATTATTTAGTCTTTACATATATGCAAAGCTGCGCATTTAGGTCTATTTTGAACACACTATTAAAAACAATGGAGTTAGAATGAAACTTTTTTATTTAAACACAAAAATACTTATTTCAACTTGTTTAAAGCTTTTAATCACTTATTATCTTTATTTATACTTAATTTTAGACTTAAGACCTGTCTGTACATCGGGGTCTGGCTTTTTTTGGGTTGTCAGGGTCAATTTTCCAGGGATTTTGAAACAAGTCTATCGGATTTTTTTTGAGAAAACTAAACTGTAATGTGTTTAATGCAAACTTAGGGACATTGAATCCTGTATTTTTCCTAATATTCTGTTCACTAACAGTTAGCAGTACAGAAAAAACGTGGATCCAACGCCCAGCTATTTATCTACATTTCAACCTGTAATTTTACTAAAAATATAAATTTTTTCAGAATAACCACGTTATAACACAGTATTATAGTAAGGCACGTCGAACCGCACTTATTTCAGCGGACCAAATCGTAATAGTGCGGAAAACTTGCCTACCCATAACAGTAACTCGTGTGTGAAATTTTAGCCCTATCAAATAATATCTTCTGTTCTGAACCTCGGCCTAAAGTTTTGAATTTTTACCAAAAATTAGCTATTTTGCAATATTTATTATAGTTATGGGGCCTTCTGATACACAGATTTTTTTCAGGATGTGTGGTAGATGTCTAGAGGGATTATTCCGTGAACCCCATCCTTATTTCCACTTTTCCCCCTACGCCAGCGGGGGTTTTGTGGGCGAGCGCGCTGCTGGTAATGTTGGCTTTTCCTCCAAACTCCAACGCTGCGCCCGCCTTCGTAGCCCTTTTTGTGCATCAGAACCTCACATAAACCAATTATTTTCATGAAAGTGACCCAGAACCCACCATTTAGCGGTATCTTTCCATCAGGATCCATGTATTAATTATTATTTTTAATTTACTTTAATTCCTATTTTACAAACAAAATTTTTTTACAATCTACTTTTTAGCAATCTGAAACTGCCAGTAGAAGGTAGATGGGAATGGGAATGTATTGCGTTTAAATAGTTCTGATATCCAGTCAGATTTCATCTGCGGAGAACCTCTTTTCCTTTACTAGAAGATCTCACGAAGACCTTTCGAACAGAGCACCCCTCGGTTAATAGCTAAAAACAATTCCGGAGAGTTATATTCATTTCTCGGAGGGAATTTGAGTTGATTTCAGTGATATTTTTTTTCAATCAAGTAATCCCACATCCCCTTGATTACGTCCATGGCCTCCCACACCTTGCTGGAAGCTCTAGATAACTTAGGAATAATCTTCTGTTACTTCGATATTTCAGATTCCCTACTGTCCTATGTTAGCCCATCTATCAGTTCCTAAGAACTGGTGGAACCGTTATTTGAGCACTTTCCCAATCTATCATTTTAACATTGTTATGCCTAATCTAAACTGCGAACACTTAGAACCAATTGCTTGTTCTCGTGCCTACAAAATCTTGTAGAGCGTTTTCTCTAACAAATCTTGTAATCAGTCATCATGCCCAGCAAGATGTTTTCTAATACTGAATCAAAGAGATGTCACGTACCGTCATAAAATACTCTTAAAGTTAAAGTATAACATTGAACCATAGTATAACGTACACAGTAACGTACACCCAGACCCCCATTGGCTGTTGGGGTACCCCTTAGAGCTAGATGAAATAAGTTGGAATTTCTGAATATAGTAATCGATGAAAATAAGTTTGCTTATTTACCTCTTCTGACAATGCACATTTTGGGATCTAGACACTCAGTGCAAACAAGGGGGACGCTATGCTACCTCTAAACAGATAATATAATGAATTGTATCTAAAATTTATCTGATTAGTTTTATGGAATGGGCCTTTCAGAAATCATGTCATTGGTTGCAAGTTCATGCTTTCGCAGCTTAGGCTTTCAAAGCTAAACATTATGTTGAAATGATAGCTTGGGAAAGTGCTTAGATTACGGTTCCACCGGCTCTTAGGAACTGATAGAGGGGATGACATAGAACAGTAGGGATTTAGAAATCTCAAAGTCACCATTTCAGCGAAGAAAAGAAGGTACTTCAGTTAGTTACTAGAGCTTCCAACAAGGTGTGTGGGGTTCCATGGGGGTAATCAAGGGGGATATGGGGATATATTTGTTTAAAAAAAAGTAAATACTGAAA
This sequence comes from Tetragnatha versicolor, assembly GCA_024610705.1. Classification (NCBI taxonomy): domain Eukaryota; kingdom Metazoa; phylum Arthropoda; class Arachnida; order Araneae; family Tetragnathidae; genus Tetragnatha; species Tetragnatha versicolor. Next base: position 24,123,156 of record JANDEH010000013.1, on the reverse strand, counting down.
CTAACTCAAATTCCCTCCGAAATATAAGTATTACTCTCCGGAATTTTTTTTAGCTATTAACCGAGAGGTTCTCTATTCGGAGGTATTCGTCAGATCTTCTCATATATTAAGGAAAAGAAGTTCCCCGTAGATGAAATCTGAATGGATATCTGAACTATTTACACGCAATACATTTCCATTCCCATCTTCCATCTACTGACAGTTTCAGTTTGCTAAAAAGTAGATTGTAAAAAAATTTTGTTTGTAAAATAGGAATTAAAGTAAATTAAAAATAATAATTAATACATGGATCCTGATGGAAAGATACCGCTCAATGGTGGGTTCTGGGTCACTTTCATGAAAATAATTGGTTTATGTGAGGTTCTGATGCACAAAAAGGGCTACGAAGGCGGGCGCAGCGTTGGAGTTTGGAGGGAAAGCCAACATTACCAGCAGCGCGCTCGCCCACAAAACCCCCGCTGGCGTAGGGGGAAAAGTGGAAATAAGGATGGGGTTCACGGAATAATCCCTCTAGACATCTACCACACATCCTGAAAAAAATCTGTGTATCAGAAGGCTCCATAACTATAATAAATATTGCAAAATAGCTAATTTTTGGTAAAAATTCAAAACTTTAGGCCGAGGTTCAGAACAGAAGATATTATTTGATAATGCTAAAATTTCACACACGAGTTACTGTTATGGGTAGGCAAGTTTTCCGCACTATTACGATTTGGTCCGCTGAAATAAGTGCGGTTCGACGTACCTTAGTATTATAGCTACATTGATGAAAAATAAAACCCAATAACCACCCAGAGTCAATTTGCTCTTTTTTACACACACAAAAAACATCAAAACGAAACCATCAGACTCAGACAAACGCTCCGCTATCATCACTATAGCAGAATAAAAAAAGAGAAAAAATATAAAAAAAATCATAACAACCTGAAAAGAAACCTCATAACCTCTGAAAAAATGTTTTGTCTTGCCACGTGTGAAGTTTCATTCTCATGGGATAAATCCAAGGTAATTTAAAAGTGCATCTTTCACACTTGTCTAGTGTTCTAGAAATATGCCCCCTGGCTGGGCGATAATGAGTTAATAACTATATAATTCTTACACTGGTGGATCCAGAGGGGCTGACGGTTATATTTACGCCCCCTGGATCTTGTTTACAAATGTTGGTATTAAAAGTTCTTACAAAAAAAATCTTATCCACCCTCAAGAAAACCAATATCGGTATTAAAAAATATATTCTAACGATACAACCCATAAACCATGTAAAATTTGCCTAAAATAATAAAATAGATTCATAGAAACATTGAGACAAATATCTAAAAATGAAATGGGGGGGGCAACGGGTCTTTTGCACCCCCCTCCAAAAACTATCGAAAACAAAAATATAGCTTTTTTCTTATCACAAACACATAATTGTAATACACATTTTTTTTAAATTCAAGAATAGAATCCTGATCTTGCTACAGAAGGGTAGATGCACGTGCACACACAACCCCAAAAACCAATTATCTTGTAGCCGTTGCATACCGTAATTCGACACGGGTCGCGACCGATTCACCAAAATTCGACACACTCCCTCTCAAAACAAACACCCCACTGAGTTGACCAGTTTCTTATCTCCCGATGTCCTGTTCGGGAAGGGGTAGGGATGGACAGTGTGGTTCAAATTGGGTGAGAACCCGGGGCGGGGAAACTTTGTACATAGGTTCTAGGGACCTAAAGAATGAGTTTTCGATTGGAAGCCAAAAAAAATTTCCCTTAGAATTTTAAATTTTTAACTTTTTTTCAAATTCCCGTTATTGCTATTTACACTGTAAATATCATACTTTTAATCCTGTTTGGAGTCTTTTCTATATAAATCGAGAACTTAGAACACGATAATGAGGTCAAAAATTAAATTCGAGTGTAATTTCTTGAAAATATTTTAAGAATTCAAAATTTTTTAAAGTTTAAATTATTTAAAAAAACAGTCTTGAAACTTTTCCAGTTTCCTTAAACTAAATTCCTAAAATACATAAATTTTAACTACTTTTATGACATTTTCCTACAATTTAGTGTTGTAAAAAATGATTTTATGGTCGAAATTCCAATTCAAGTGTTAAAAAGTTTTTAAATTAAATTTTTGGAAACAATTTTGTTAAGTTTGACAGCTCATTTTCAGACTCTTAAAATTACAATTATAGCTTAAAACTTTATAGATATAATTTAAGAACCTATTTGATGAGATTTTAATCGAGAGCCAATCAAAATTTTTTTTAGACTTTAAAATTTTTAAACTTTTATTGAATCTTGATCTAATTGATGTAATAATACTTATTGGTAAAAAATGTAATGTGTGTGTGAAAGTTATCGTTTTATAATTAGAGATTTTTTTTATCATTTGGTGGGCTCCCTAAGGATGGGCACCTCACAATTTGAGACATATCGATTTAATGTTAAGAATTTTTTATGTGTTCTTTTTTTTTTAATAATGTGCATTTCTATTAAGTAATTTTTTTTCAGGGCCTCTAATGGATTGCTGGAACTTCCAGCTCAGAAAGAAAATGCAACTTTTTCTGATGTATCGAATGTGTCTGCTGGACCAGACTTCACCCTCAATTCTATACCAGACGAAACAATTCATGAAGAGAGGAACGAAGCATTGGAAGGATGCAATACTTTCTCAGTAGAGGGCAATGATTCAACAGATATCACTGAAAGTTTTTTTGATCATAACCAATCAGCTGATCAATTTCCTGTACAAGTTTTTGAGCGGAATAGTGAAGGGAATCAATCTCCAGTGGTTGAATACAGCGACTTTATTCAGCCCTCCAAGTTTCCTTCTGGAAGAGTAATTTGCGATATGGAGCATGTTATACAACAAGCTCGAAAATTAGAGAGGCACACCTATGAGTGCAATTTTGGAGGCTCTTTTGTATTCAGTAAAGCTACTCGAAGGGGATTAGTCTTTACTTATAATTTTATCTGCAGTAAGAAACTGTGTTCGTTTACTGAGCAGATTAAATCTGATAGAGAAAAAGCAGCTCTGAACCACCTTTCGGTTCTTGGAGCTATATCTACAGGAAACAGCTTTTCCCAGGAAGAGGAAAAATTCAGCATGATGAACATGTCCTACATGTCTAATAAAACATTTGCACATTGCGAAAAAATTTCAGGCGATGTCATGAAATCTTTCGCAAAGGACGTCATGGAAGATGCTGTGAGAGAAGAAAAAGAAATAGCTCTTTCTAAACAGGATGCAAATGAAGATGGCTCCGTCAATTTATGCGTAATTGTAGATGGTGGCTGGTGTAAAAGGTCATACGGTCACGGCTACAATTCTTCTAGTGGGATTGCAGTGATTATTGGAGCTGCGACCCAAAAAATCTTATACATCAGCGTCAGAAACAAAGTTTGCCTCATTTGTATCGCCATAGAAAAGGGGAGGACTCTCCCGAAAGAACATCATTGTTCGAAAAATTGGTCTGGCCCCTCAACTGCTATGGAAAGTAATATAATTGTTGAGGGAATGAATTACTTAGAGCAAATCCACAACATTCGATGCACTAAAATCATAGGAGACGGGGACACAAATTTAATGAAAAAAGTGAAAGTGTTGAGGTTTGGAGGAGACGCTCACCAGATGGCGACACAAACGCCGCTGGGGAGCGGGCTCCTCTCGGCTTATCTTCCCACAGGGGGCGACGGGGGGTCGCTTGGAGAGAGTTTCTGCCCGAGCAACTTTAATCAGTGTCCGTTTTTGTCTTGCTAGAGAGTGTGTTTTTGTGTTGGGGAAGCTACACGGAATTAGGCCTAGGTGGGCACGCGGATTCTGTGCTCGGCCTAATTGTAGCAATAATTTAGGTAGTAGTAGTAGATGTAGAGTAGAAATTGTAAATATCATAGTAATTAGCCCAGAATAAAATGATTTAAACCCAAAGGAACGTCTACGTCTTATTGCATTTTTGCAGCCGTCGCCGGAGGATTGCTCAGTGTTTGGAGGTAAGTGGCCAGCATTTGGTATTTTTCAACTGTTCTGTCTCCATTTGTGAACTCCTCTTTTGGTTTCCGCCGCGGTACCCCTAACTATCTCTTTTTTATTGTGTTTTTTAACAGAAAGAAAATGTTTCCTATGGAAAAGAAGTTTTGAAGGTGGAATGCGCCAACCATGCAGTTCGCCGCTATTACAGAGCCTTGGAAAAACTCCAGAAAAATGCCTCGAAATTTTCTGGTATAAAAGGAAGGAAAGCCAGAAAAATTCTTTTAGAGCATCTTCCGAGGCTTGTATTAGGGGCTAGAAAGGCCATAAAATGTCACGCCTCCAAAAATTTATCCAATGTGGATAACGAGAAGATCGAAGAACTAGCACTTGAACTGCAGAATGGACCCTTACACGTATTTGGGAAGCATTCATCATGTGGGGAGTTCTGCAAAAGGAAACATGAAACAGACCTGACATCGTAAACACCATGCACGAGTCGGGTCTGTTATCAGCAGTGATGGAGGAAGCCCAACGGATCCTAATCACAAACGCTCCCACTTTGATCTATAATGCTACCAACAACCCCGCAGAAATTTTCATGAGCCAGTTCTGTAAAACGCTCGGGGGGAAACGAATAGATTTCTCAAAAGGCTCTTCAGTTGGAAGACGTGCAGCCATCGCTTCTCTGGCCTACCAATTTCCAGGTCAGAAATGGCAGCGGGAGGCACATAAAAGAATTACAGGTGTTAGTCCTCAGACACCGCATAATAAATTTATTATAAGGAGGCAAAGAAACTACTCAAGGAATTTGTCCCGCAAAAGACTTTTTAAAATTAAGAAAAAGCAGAAAAAAGTTGTAAATCACATTTCAAGAGGAGGGGATGAGCACTACGGGGAAAATCCATGCCAACCTGATTTAGAAGATAGTGCTATGATCTTGAAGGCCAAATTGCACAATCTGTCTTTAAAAGTGAAATCTAGAGATGCCCTCGAGGTCGAAACTCGTGGTCAAGGGAGTAATAATAGATGGAAGCAGGAAAGATCAAAAAGACTTTCATCCTCCTTCTTCAAAGACGTAGCAGATTTTAAAACTGGTTTAATATAGTTTAAACATAATACAACAAATTCAGGTCCTATTCTACTATTAGCTATTTTAGTCAATATTTATAATGGCTGATTTTAGTACCTATGGTAAGTTGTTTATCCCTTATCATTTTAGACTTCTTAATCAGCATGATAATTAATTTTGGTACAGCTTTTTAGAAACAGTCCTCCAGCCACCATGTTAACTCACATCTAAAATGACAAAAAAACAGAGATCTAATTAATATTATTAGATCCTAAAATAATTAGTATATTATTAGAGATCTATTATTACATCTGTATGCTTACAACACCTAAGTGTGGTACTGGTTACACATGGTGACTGGAGGACTATTTATAAATCTGTTCCTTTTATTTATATTAAAGGAATAATTTAACTATGCTTTACTAGCACACTTTTGATTGTTCTTTTTTGGTATGCATATTTTCCAAGATTACTAACGCTAATTAAAGTTTTAAAATCAAGTTATTTTTGTAAATTTTAATATCTAACATGGTTTATGAAAAAATATATAAATCCATTCTTTTTTAAATAATCTAACTATTGATGGTAATATCTTGGAGAAAATTTGCATTTGAAAAGTGGCTAAGGAAAAAAATCCCCTCCTGAATAAAATAATAAATTAAGAGTGCAAGATACTAATTTTTATTAGCTTTGTTAGTAATAATAAATATCTCAATACCCTGAAAATAATCCTTTTAATTTCTACTATAAAAGGTGAAATTTAAACTTTTTTCTCTTGTTCTTTTTATGTTGTGTGAAAAAACATTTATTTGAAGCTTTGTAATAATTTAATGTTAAAAAAAATTGCAAATTAAAGTTTTTGATTTAAATTGATTTTATAAAAAAGAAAAGTATTTAAATTCAAATCAAGCAACCCTGTTTTAAAGATATGTCACGACTACCAACACAACATCGCGCGCCGATGGAGAACAGTCGCTCCAACAGCGCCACCTGGCCGCAGCTCCACGCGTCCAAAAGCCCAAGGTATCCGGTTTGCACCGCTAGGTTGTGCTGTAGTAGCGCTAGGGGAAAATGCCAAACGCGCGCTCACGCTCGCTCCCAAAACGCATTGAATACGCGTCATGTAATACCACCTTATCCCGCAGTAGCACGCGCGTTCCCTAAAGTTGCCGAAGCGCAGGAAAAAACTACATGCTGCCGGCAAGTCCCTTAGTCTATGGCAAGTCCGGCCACCGCGACTGCGATGCTAAATTTTTCAAACAATTTCACACATTATTTAAAAGATTTATTTAAATTAGGAAAAATTTATAAGCCATCATTAATAAAAAAAATTAAACTAAAAAAATTGGTTTAAATCATGATTCATAATAAATCAAACAGCCCTGTTGACCTTATAGATGAGTAATGATAGTTGAATGAGAAATTCTTGACTATTTTTCACCTTTCATGTTTAAATTATTTTCTTGATACCTTTACAAATGTTAAAATTTATCATTCTTGAAAATACATAAACTTTTGAAATTTTCTTCTCTTTTTTAATTAACGTATGCATTATGCATTACTTTCAAAATCAGAATTTTTTTATATACTTTGAATGAAAATGAAAATACTTTGCAAAGAAAGACTTAATTGTAACTTATTTTTCTCACTACTTAGGTGCAAGTCAAACAGCAACCCAAGAAAAATTGCACTCAACCTATGGGCTCCATCCCATGTTTTCATCCGGGGAAATCAGCACTGAAGCTAATGTACCGAAACCCTTGATACCTCTAGCAGATAGGGTTGTGAATAATGAAGCTATGCTTCTTAGCTTTGTAGCTGAGAAGTCTTTACCTTTTTCTCTCGTACCCGACTTGCTGGAACTAATTAAAGCAATGTCATTAGACAAAAAAGCATTGAATAAAACTATGATGCATCGAACAGCAGCATCATATAAGTTAAAATTTGGCTTGGCAAAAACCATTAAAGCTAATATCATTGAAGATTTAAAAAAAGAAATGTTTTCACTAAACATAGATGAATCTACCAGCAAGAATAATGAGACAGTTGTTACTGTTTTAGTTAATTATTTTAAGGAAAACAGAATAGTTACAGAACATCTACATTCTTTTACTGTAGACGTAGTCAACAGCGACTCACTTTTCAAAGGAATTGTTTCCATGATGCAGGAAAACTCCCTTCCATGGGAAAACCTTTTGTCTGTCTTACTTAAATCTTGCAATGTTATGAGAGGTAAGAAATCTGGCTTAGAAGTAAAACTTAGAGAAAAATGTCCCCATCTATTAGATATAGATGGTGACTCTTGTCACCATGCACATAATGCTGCAAAGCAGTTTACAAAACCATTTGAACTGCACTTGGAATCCTTATGTGCTGATATACATAGGGATTTCAAATGGTCTTCAGATTTAAGGTCTGCCCTTAAAGAAATATGTAGCGTTTTAAATATAAAGTACACTTCCCCAGAAAACTATACAAGTTTCAGATGGCTGTCAGTGTATGACGTAGCCCAAGATTTGTCAAGGTTGATGAATGCATATATTCTCTTTTATTTTTCTTTTCTAAACAAGACTAGTAAAATAGAATACCTTCATTTAGTTTTAAAGGTGTTCAAAGAACACGGTGTGAAAAGTAATGGAAGGAAATTCATAAAAAATTTACAAGAAAAGCTTTCTTCAAAAAATTTAACTCAAGCTGGAGAGGAAAGAAAAACCAGAATTGCAACGAAGTTGTTTCAAATGAATGTTAAAACTAAATTAATTATGAATCTATACATTTCAATTTTACCTTTATTAAAAGAATATGTAAAATTGTTTCAATGTAATGAACCTATGATCCATAAATTGCACGACAAGCAAATAGAGTTATTAAGAAACTTTTTGGCTTGGGGTTTTGTAAAACCTGAGGTAATATGTAGTACTTTTTAAAAGTCAGTAAAAGAAGTAAAAAGTTTAGAATTTGATGATAAAAACATTTTGCAAACAAAATTTATATATGTTGGTGATAAAGTTAAAGAACTCATGAAATCATATCCAAAATGCAATGATGTTTTGCAATTTAAAAAGTTGCTTGTAAAAGCATATGTTGGTTGTGCTTTAACTCTCATTTGCAAAATGCCTATTGACAACATGGTCAGCGCCATGAAAAAGCGCCTCTGCAATAGATTTCCAGTGTAGGCAGCAGGGCAGCACACAATATCTACCCCGAAGACTGAGGATGAACCCGTTAAGCTGGAGGTCGAGGTTGAAAACGTGGCTGATGTTACGAGGACCCCGAGGGACAGCCTAAGAATCGAGTTCGAGAAGTCCATTTCACTCACGCCGGGCTCGCCTAGGAGCAATGTCCGCCAGTCATATTCACATCCTGGTCCCAAGATTAAATGCGCCCAATGTGGCTTGATGTTTCCTTCACTGTTTGATGTCCGCCCACATAGAGTTGGTTGGTTGGTTTGTTGGATTTTATGGGACAAGGGCCAGATCAGGCCATTCTATCCCAAGAAAGACAGACATTGAAGTTAAGAATGCAGCGAGCAATTAGCACTTGTCGGATGTAATCTATACATCATTATTAAAAACAGGATAAAAGAAGGTGGAACGTGGACAATGAAAATTATGTAATCATTAAAAATCAGACATGATGAATAAAACCAATATGTTGGATAAAACCAAGAACCAGTTTAAAATCATAGTTATGTAAAATTTCTGAGAGGTTAAAATCTGTTCGTTTAAAAGCTTGTAGTCTTTGGCCATTAAAAAGAGGACATTCACATAGAATATGTCGGACAGAAAGAGACACTTGACATTGTGATGGCACGAAGGAGCCTGCTCCCCCAAAAGTAAATGACGGTGAGTGAATCGAGTGTGCCCAATACGTAGCCGGCTAATCAAGACTTCCTCCCGTCGGGTCAACGAAGTAACCCGGTGAGGAGCAATAACCGGCATAATCGTATGTAGCTTATTTCCCAGCTGTCTTGCCACTCTGAACGAAGTTTTTGTTTGAAAAAGGCCTTCAGGTCAGAGAAAGGAACTGGAAACCTATGTCCGTCTCTGGTCGCTGTACGTGCCAGCACGTCAGCTTCTTCATTTCCAGGAATTCCGGCGTGGCCGGGAACCCAACAGAAGCGGACATCATATCCCCGTCTGGTCAAGTGCACTATTTCTTTAAGGATGTCAATGAGAATAGGATGCGAGGATGGTTCGAATGAGACTAATGATTGTAAAGATGAGAGTGAGTCTGTGTAAATAATAAACCTAAAGTGGTGGAAACGTTGGAGCTGTTCAAGAGCCATTCTAATGGCATGGAGTTCGGCTGTATAAATTGATGCATAAGGGGGCAAGGTATCGTGGACGGAGGCTTGAAGACAAACAGCAGCCGCCCCTACATGAGTGTCAGTCTTTGATCCATCGGTAAAGATGGGAACAAAGTCCTGGAAGCTCTCTCGATGAGCCTCGAACAAAGCACGATATACAGACTCTGAGGTACAGGATTTTGGATGGGCAGTCAGGGAGAAATCCACAACGGGCATTATCAGCTCCCATGGAGGGACTGGCGCTATGGTGGACTGGGCAATCCGACCAAGCGTTACGTCCAAATCCCTCAACAGGTTTCGCACTCGAAAATGAAATGGTGGGGTGTATGAACGGATGGAGCGATGAATGATCTGTCTGTTCAAGCTAAAATCAAAGAGGTATGAAAAAGATGGGTTGTGGCGAAGTGATCTGATTTTGATGAAATGATTCAATGTTAGGTACTTGCGGCGTAAGTCCAGTGAGGGCTCATAGGCCTCCGCATATAATGAGGCAATGGGCGAGGTTCTAAATGCACCCAGGAAAATTCGGAGGCCCTGATGGTGGACTGAGTTTAGCGACTTCAACAAGGAAGGGCACGCTGATCCATACACAAGCGAACCGTAATCTATTTTGGAGCGGACAAGAGCGCGATACAAGCGTAACAGCGACGTCTTATCCGCACCCCAACGAGTGTTTGACAGCATTTTAATCAAATTAAGAGCCTTAGTGCACCTTGTCTTCAGATCTTTTACATGGTTATGAAAGCGGAGCTTCTTGTCGAAAATCACCCCGAGAAAGCGTATTTCTTCTACAACTCGGATGGGAGTACCCTCCAGTTGAAGTTCTGGGTCAGGGAATAGACCCCGCTTTCTACTAAAGGGGACACATACAGTTTTATCTGCAGAAAAGGTAAATCCATTCTGCTGGGCCCATCGGTTTAGCTTGTTAATGGAAATTTGAAGTTGTCGCACAGCCACAGGTAGATAAGGGGATGAATAGGAGATCTGGAGATCGTCCACATAAAGAGAACACTGGACGCCGTGATTAAGATGATCTGTAATGCCGTTGATTTTGATGATAAATAACAGAACACTCAGGACAGAGCCCTGAGGTACTCCCTGTTCCTGGATGAAGATGGATGATAAAAATGAGTGCATACGAACTTGAAAGGAACGATAGTTTAAAAAGTTTTGTATAAAAGTTGGCAAGTTTCCTCTGAGGTCCATGTTGCCACATAGAGTTTGAGGGTGCCATGGGGCGAAATTGGCATGCTCCGACTGCTCGTTCTCCTCCCTCTCGCTGAGTCTGATGCGAGGTCATACCCTAACCTGTGAAGCCACTGGAGTGGTGGGCGGGGATGGGGTGCTATTGTCCTCCGCTGAGGGCTTGGTGGGAGTGGGGGGGATGGGGGGTCGGCGGCCTCTGCTCAATACAGCTTTGGAGTCCCGGCTGTTACGATGGAGGATGGTGCTGAGTTGGCCGATACATCGGAAAGATATGAGGTGCTGGATGTCTTTGAGGCCTCTGGCCTGTCTGCTGCAGGAGCTGATGTACACCTACAGGACCAGCCTGCCGTCTGTGATGTACCTGAAGAGGCCTCCAACGTTTTAGAGTGTTTCGCTTGCGGCCACATTGCCGGAAGTAGATCCGAGGCGAAGTTGCACCGTACAAAAATCTGCAAGAAAAAGCGTCTGGTTTGTGTTTACTGTTCAGCCGCAATCATCGGATACCCTGTAAAACAGATTGTTTCTACTTTTAGATGAAATTACTTCTGCCATACCAGCAACAAAGTAAGGTACGAGATGTTGATGGTTTGGAATCTTTGCACAATGCTGTGCAACAAATGTTCCAATTAGAACCTTCAACATATATCCTAAAAAAATTTGATAAAGATTTTGTGACTATGTTGACATAGAAGAGGAAGGGACTTTAGTTGAGAAAGACAAGGTCAAAATTGTATTGCACATTCAGCCTCAAGCGGATCAATTCTTGGACGTGAAAATTCCAGTGGAGAAATTTTTTAGCCTCTCAGAGATTCTTTATGTAATGAATCAAAACTGTCGTATGATCAAAGTCGAGAGTTGGTTGGCCATCTGACCACCTATGCTTATTCTTTTAAAGCATATCCTTCAAAAGAAGATCGCCTCGAAGTATGCCAAGCCCTTGTCCAGCTTTTCCCTTACCTCAAGAATGATATAGGGGGTGGTATTGGTGGTTGGCAGGAGAAAATGGACAACAAACTTAAAAAAATCAGACAAGGGGACTCTTCTTTAGAGGTGGCCCTTTGCAGTGCAAAATCAAGAGTCCCCGGCAGGAAAACTCCCCTACGAATTAGATTGGACCACAAAAGGGGTGAATCGAATAGGGCACCTCAACATATCCCAGGAGAAACATTAGAAAGCGTCGCACATCATAAGGAGGTGATGCGGGAAGAAATTACAAAGTCTCATCCAGACATTAATATGCTCTCTGTGTTGATGGCCATCACTTTCTCTCTTTTCGGCGAGGGGATATCATTAATGAAATGCTAGTAAAAGATCTTATTGCTGAATATCCAGCATTTTGTATTTCTGCCATACAATTAGAAGAGTTTAAGCGATTAACAGCTGTTTCTCTGAAAGATGTATATTTTCCCGAGGCTGAGAAGCAGGGAGTCGAGCTTTTTAATTTTTTTGAGAAGAAGAAAAAGGCAAGTGCAGAGGCTGCTCTGCTTAATACATGGCAAGAAGTATTAAAGGATATGCCTCAGTTTAAAAAGGTGGAAGCACAAATATGTTTTGGCTTATGTGTTACCATATTTATTAAATGATAAAAAAAATAGTTGGATTAAATTGGCAAGTTATCTTGGATACTTTGGCATTTGTAACATCTTATCAATAATCAATTTTACTTTACAAAAGTGAAGTTATTTTTCTTATCCTCCCTTTTTATTTGTTACAACTCCTTGGTAAAGTTTTAAGGCATTCTATCTGAACTGATTTGATTATCTTGTCGTAGGTATACAGGGTGTCCCATAAATAATGGGTCACACTTCTAGGAGGGATAGTAGACACCTAGACGAGTCAGAATCACATAGGATTTGGGGGTCCCACACCAAATCCCAGGGAGTTAAAAATGGAGCGACACTCCAAAAAAATTATTGCAAAATTCAATTTGTAGAATAACTGCTACCTAATTATGGTCTCAAAAATTGTGGTTTAATATGATCTTTAAAATTATCTTAGAAGTTTTCAGTTTAAAATTTGTTTTATTATGAAAAAAGTTAAATAACCACAAAAAAAGAGGAAAACTCTGCCAAAACTTTATTTTGTAATTCGAAATCCTTTCCTTTGATTTTATAATCTGAAAGATCATAGTCGAAAACCCCTAAGTCCAAAGTTTCATGTAAAAACCATCAATATTAAATGCTTGAGAGCCTGTTAAAGTATGGTTTAAGTCCGGTTTTAGCGTCCGCAAACTGCCGTTTCGGAAACGGCTATAAGAAACCACTTTGCGCACGCAAAAAACGAACTTCAACAGGATCTCAAGCGTTTAATATTGATGGTTTTTACGTGAAACTTTGGACCTAGGGGTTTTCGACTATGATCTTTCAGATTATAAAATCAAAGGAAAGGATTTCGAAATACAAAATAAAGTTTTGGCAGAGTTTTCCCATTTTTTGTGGTTGTTTAACTTTTTTCATAATAAATCAAATTTTAAACTGAAAACTTTTAAGATAATTTTAAAGATCATATTAAACCACAATTTTTGAGACCATAATTAAGTTTTTACTAATAGCAGTTCTTCTACAAATTGAATTTTGCAATAATTTTTTTGGAGTGTCGCTCCATTTTTAACTCCCTGGGATTTGGTGTGGGACCCCCAAATCCTATGTGATTCTGACTCGTCTAGGTGTCTACTATCCCCCCTAGAAGTGTGACCCATTATTTATGGGACACCCTGTATACAAAAATAAAGTTATCAGATACCAATTCACACATATTTCTCTTCCTAATACTCAAGTTTTCAATTAAAAATCTTATTAATGACAATAGGTCATTATTTTGGAGACTACCTGAAAGCATGCCATTATATTTTTCCCACCAGTAAAATGTTACCATAATTTATGCAAGCACTCGACCAAATTGTATTTATTTATAGCCAGTTATAATTATGATGATTAATTGATTAGAGCCTTCATTTTTTGTAAAATAATTAAGATTGTAATGGGTGGTGTGAATTTTTCAGGTTACAGATGATGCCTCAACTGCAGAAATGCTCGAGCTCCCTCACCCCAGACTGATCATCCATAGAGATTCACTATCAGGGACATATACCATTTGTTGTAAAGGTTCAGTTCTTAGCAATTGTAATAGCTTAATTAAGGGTTTGGGATTGCTTTTATCCTATTTTGACACCCTGAATATTGCTTATCCTGATTGTGCTTTAAACACATTAAAATTTTTGCAGAACAGTGTCTTCAAGATTAAAGGGGGAAGTATACCACAAAGAGTCAGAACTCTTATGAGTAAAATTTGTTAAAATGTTTTTCTGTAATCATTTGAGAGGTTGGAGAAGTATGGGCTATCCATAAAACCAAAAAAATGTGTATTTGGGGTCAACAATATAAATTTCCTGGGATTCCAGGTATCTGCGGAGGGGATCACTCCACTCCCAGATCGCGTTGAGGCCATTATAAATTTCCCTCAACCACAGAACCTCACCCAATTAAGACATACTTCCTCCTGTTGGCACGAATATAGGGCAGCCATCGAATAACCGACTTCTCCGAGAGCACTATAGACTTGGGTCTTTTTAAAAATGTCTACTCGGCTTGTCAGGCTACTAGCCTACCCGAGTTGTCGTCAGACCATAACCCAGTGCTTTTCGACTTCCATCTTGACCCCCAAGGCTAGGGCGAATCCGTTTGTCAACCCCATTGACTGGGAAAAGTTCCCGCCCCATTTAAACGTGGGCCTAATTCCCCTAGCACAAGCTAAACCCGATTTCCCAGCCCAACTCGATAAACTAGTGGTGGACTTTACTGACGCAGTTGTGAAGGCCCTAGAGAGGTAAGAAAAAAACCCCAGGGCCCCAAACAGACGACCGTGTCCTAGCACAATCAGAGCCCTTCTCAATTGGAAAAATTATCTAAAAACTAGATCCCCTGATATCAAAAGGAGAATTCCTTCACTCAGATCTTGACTCTCCAAAAATCCTCACTCCGGAAGAGCTGATGTACATTGAATACGAGCTACAGGATATAGGACGGATGGAGGTTGATTTTCTGCGATTACTCGCTCGAGAGTAGAAATAAATATACGCATTACAAAAAAATGTCTTTTTCAGGACCAAAATATATTGCCGATGGTCGCAAAAATTATTGCTGACCCTCTAGGCTGGATCGAGTCCAATTTTCGATGACCATATTTTATAAGTAAACACGAACTATTCGTATTACGGAAACACGTGGCAGGAGATTTTGGGCCCTGGAGATAGCCTGTATAATAGAGTAACAAAAATGGTCAGGAAAGAGCTAACTAAAAACAATCAGGATGAGTAGGATACCCTACTGGAGTCACTGTACCCCCAAGATAAGTCCATCTGGAAGATTCCCAAAGCCCTGATCAGGAAACATGAACCAAAATTGGCCAACCTAATAACCCCTAATGGACTGGCCACTTCGGACGAGGAAAAGGCAGAGGCGATTGCGATCTCGCTCGAAAGCCAATTCAAGCCAAACCTAAAAACCCTGAAAATGAACAAAAAGTGTATAACGCAATCAGACAGTACGCGTTAGGTAAACCCCAATCCGTCCCCCCTCAAATTTTGCCAGGTGAGCTAGTTCTCAACTTAAAAAAGCTCAAGATAAACAAGGCCCCCGGGTGGCAAAGGGTCCCAAATAAGGCGGTGAAACACTTCACACCCCTAGCGATAGCGCTAGTAACAGCAATAATAAATGTCACGCTATGGCTAGCCCATTTTCCGAGGCCTTGGAAGGTGGCCAAAGTAATAGCCCTACCCAAATCGGGAAAAAACCTCAAACTCCCAGTGAATTACCGCCCAATATCCCTCCTCCCAACGTTAAGTAAATAACAGAGGGAGTGATATTACGATTCTTCAATCAACATCTGGATGAGAGGAACATACTAATCCCCCAACAGCACGGGTTCAGGAATAAAAACTCTCCACCTCCCATCAGCCATTAAGAGTATTTGAATTGATTAAGGGGCCGGTAGACAAAAAACCCTCCAAAGTAGGAGCCATCCTTTTTGATATTGAAAAGGCATTCGATAAGGAGTGGTTGGCAGGCCTGATATTTAAGCTCATAAGCTATGAATTTAAGCTTTAAATTTTTAAAAAATTTTTAAATTTCTTTAAAAATTTTTTCAAGATTTGTTATCTTTTGTAAATTTAATTAATTTTTAAATAATTTGATACTGAATATTGTTGAAATATGAACTGTTTAATCTTGATTGAAAATATTTCCACCTATTTTTAATGTTCATTTTATTAAATTAATTAATTAATTAATGATTTAACCATCAATTTTGGGTTTTTTCGTTTATATAGCTATATGACTACAATGTCCATGGAAAAATAACCTTGGCACATGCCTCAAACGTTTTTGACAGGAATTTTAAAAAAGGTCTATTTTTGAGGTAAAAAAAATTGAAAATCTTAAGTAAATTAAATTTTTATCGTCCGATTTTCATCAAATTTTAATATGTTGTTACTTTGGTTATTTCTGAGTGAAAACCGTTGAAAATATTTCTTTTTTAGTTTTTTTGTGGTTTTTAGGGGTGTTTTAATTTTTTCGATTATCGAAATTTTCAAATTCATTTTAAAAATAGATATTTTAATTTTTTTTAAATTTAAATGGAATAGGGGAGAGTGGGGCTATTTCGCACATGGGGCACATTCGGACAGACGGCATTTCTCCTAGTAATTATTAATTCAAAAATCTGAAAAAAATACCAGTAGATGGAAGCATGACTACCAACTCCTGCATGAATTTTCAAAGCCCTGAGCCATTTTGTTGTATACGTACTAGAAGTTTGCTAGCGTTAGAAGCAGCAAAGTAAATTTTCTTGTCATTTTGTTGGCGTAAAATATCAATAAAAAATAACTCTCAAGTGGACATTCAGAATTTTATTCAGTAGAGTCTCTACTAAAGTAAGTTTTTAGAAAGGTTTTATATCCCTGCTTTAATTATAAATATCTTGTTGGGACGTGATAAGCTTGAACTGGTAGATGGGGCACATTCGTACACCAAAAGATGGGGCACATTCGGACAGTGCGAATGTTCCTCATCCTTCCCATTTTTGATTATGAAAGTGATTTATATGTTTATAAGTGCAGTATATTTAATAACTTGAAGCTTAATTGTTTTTTATTGTAATTGTTTCAAAATTCGGTGATAATAGAGAATAATATCTTAAAGAAAGCTTTAATTTTAAGGAATTTGGACCCAGATTTAAACATTGAAGAAATAAATGTCCCTGATAATTAATTATTTAATACCAATTGACTTGGACTTAAGTGATTTTATTCTAGTAGAATTTTCTACTAATAAGAAAATTTTTTAAGTTGGTCAAGTAGAAAATTTTTGTATTAAATGATGCTTTTTAAAGTTAATGATGAAAAACTTTAAAAACTTTAAAATTAATGACAAAACTTTTATTTTTCCAATAAGTAATGATTCAACATTCATACAAAAAGATAATATTGTATTAAAAGTTCCGCAACCGTAAGTTTCAAGTGTTAATATGCGAGCTGTTTGTTTACTTTTCTTTTCGAATAAAACCTGACAGTTAAAATATTGGTTGGACTTTTTCTAGCTAATTATATTATGTGAAGCATGTCAATGTGCAATATACTCTTCATTACTACAATTTTTTCCTCATAAAAAATTAGATGTTCAATATTTTCTGGAGCTGTTTTCTTTTTGTTGGTTGGTTGGTTGTTTGGGGTTTTATGGCGCAAGATCCCAAATAGGACATTCTACGCCAAACAAGACCAGAAAAACAATTCAAGTATTAAAAATTCAGCGAGCGATAAGCTCTTGTTTGATGTAATCTATACATCTCAGATAAAAACCTAAAAAATGCAAGTTAAAATCCAAACAGTGTAAAATATGAAACGAATTTGTTAAAATGTCATACATGATGGGTAAAACCGATGATGTGAATAAAATTAAGAACTAGTTTAAAATCAGCGTTATGGTGTAAAACATCAGACATATTAAAGTTTGTACGTTTAAAAACATGGAACCTTTGAATATTAAAACGTGGACACTCACAGATGATATGACGAATTGTAAAAGGAACTTGAAAATTGCAAATAGGAGCCTGCTCCCCCATTAGCAGATGACGGTGGGTAAACCGGGTATGCCCAATTCGAAGCCGACTGATTAGAACTTCCTCCCGACGGCTCAGTGGAAGAACACGGTGAGGAGTTAACAGCGGCATTACCGAATGAAGCTTGTTCCCCAGCTGGGTATCCCAGCTGGCCTGCCACTCGGAACGAAGCTTCCGCCGGAAAAATGCTTTAAGGTCAGAGAAAGGGACTGGAAAACGATTGCGGTCACCAGTCGCAGTACGTGCTAGCACGTCTGCTTCTTCATTACCAGCAATTCCGGCGTGGCCAGGGACCCAACAAAAGCGAACTTCATACCCACGTCTGTTTAAATAAACAAGTTTTAAAAGAATGTCAATGAGGATGGGATGAACGGAAACTTCATATGAAGCTAATGACTGTAAGGCTGATAGTGAGTCTGAGTAAATAATGAATTTTAAGTGATGGGAAAGTTCCAGATATTCTAGAGCCATCCTTATGGCATGGAGTTCGGCTGTATACGTTGATGCATAGATGGGCAAGGCATCGTGGACGGAAGCTTGGAGACAAACAGCAGCCGCCCCTACATGAGTGTCCGTCTTTGATCCATCGGTAAAGATGAGAACAAAGTCCTGGAAGCTCTCTCGATGAGCCTCGAACAAAGCACGATATACAGGTTCTGAGGTACAGGATTTTGGATGGGCAGTCAGGGAGAAATCCACATCAGGCATTATCAGCTCCCATGGAGGGACTGGCGCTATGGTGGACTGGGCAATCCGACCAAGCGTTATGTCCAAATCCCTCAACAGGTTTCGCACTCGAAAATGAAATGGTGGGGTGTAAGAACGGATGGAGCGATGAATGATCTGTCTGTTCAAGCTAAAATCAAAGAGGTATGAAAAAGATGGACTGTGGCGAAGTGATCTGATTTTGATGAAATGAGACAATGTTAGGTGCTTGCGGCGTAAGTCCAGCGAGGGCTCATAGGCCTCAGCATATAATGATGCTATGGGCGATGTTCTAAATGCACCCAGGCAAATTCGGAGGCCCTGATGGTGGACTGTGTTTAGTGATCGCAACAAGGAAGGGCATGCTGATCCATACACAAGCGAACCGTAGTCTATTTTGGAGCGGACAAGAGCGCGATACAAGCGTAACAGCGACGTCTTATCCGCACCCCAACGCGTGTTCGACAGCATTTTTATTAAATTTAGAGCCTTTATGCACCTTGTCTTCAAATCTTTAATATGGCTATGAAAGCGGAGCTTCTTGTCGAATATAACCCCGAGAAAGCGTGTTTCTTCCATAACTCGGATGGGAGTGCCCTCTAGTTGAAGCTCTGGGTCAGGGAATAGACCTCGCTTCCTACTAAAAGGGACACAAACAGTTTTCTCCGCAGAAAAGGCGAAGCCATTCTGTTGGGCCCACCGGTTCATCTTATTGATGGTGATTTGAAGTTGTCGCTCAGCAACTGATAAAAATGGAGAGGAATATGAAATTTGGAGATCATCCACATAGAGTGAACACTGAACCCCGTGATTAAGGCGTTTAGTGATGTTGTTAATTTTAATGATGAAAAGTAAAACGCTCAGGACAGAGCCCTGAGGTACCCCTTGTTCTTGTATAAAAGTGGATGAATAAAAAGAATGAAGGCGAACTTTAAATGAGCGATAATTTAAAAAGTTTCTGATAAAAATTGGCAGGTTTCCTTTTAGATTCATGTTATACAAGTCCTGGAGGATGCCATGCCTCCAAGTCATATCGTAAGCTTTCCTTATGTCAAAGAAAATAGAAATGTTGTGACATTTCTTTAGGAAAGCTTCCCTTATTGTGGCTTCAAGCCTCAATAAATTATCATTAGTGCTACGAAATCTACGAAAACCACTTTGCAGTGGAGACATCAGGCTATTGGACTCAATATGGTACATCAACCGAGCGCTTACTATGCGCTCCATGAGCTTGCATAAACAGCTCGTGAGCGCTATAGGTCGGTAATTCTCAGGCGATGTTAAATCTTTCCCTGGCTTGGGAAAGGGTAGAACGTGCGCGTGGCACCATTGAGACGGAAACACTTGTGAGCACCAGATTCGGTTGAACAAGGCCAAAAGGGAGAGTGTGGATATATCAGAAAGATGTCGAAGCATTATGTAATGTAGCCCATCAGGTCCGGATGCTGAATTTCCCGATCGGTGAAGCGCTGTGCGGAGTTCAAGCAGGGTTAGCAGCGAGTTGTAGCCTTCTTCGTTTGAAGAGGCGAAATCCAACGTCGACTGCTCTGCTCTCCGCTTTAGCGCTTGAAACGCAGGGGAGTAGTTTTCGCTACTGGATGTTTTAGCGAAAGATTCAGCTAAAGCATTGACAATATCAGGGGTGTTACTGATTTGATTGCCGTTACTAACAAGCATGGATATAGGGTTTGTCATATACTTGCCGCTGATTTTTCTAACTTTATTCCACACTTCTTTAGTGGAAGTGGAAGATGTTACGCCACTAACATACTTAATCCACGAATCCCTTTGGCTTTGTCTCCTAATCCTTCGGGCCAAAGCACGAGCTATATTAAAAGCTACCATGTTTTCCATAGTGGGGTAACGTCGGAACTTGTTCCACGCCTTCTTTTGAGCTTTTTTAGCCATCTGACAGTCGTGATTCCACCAGGGTTTTGGAAAACGGTGAAACTTGGATGATGCCTGAGGAATCGATAAAAGGGCTGCTGTTAAAATGCACGATGTCACAGATGTTACTGCTTCGTCTACAGTACCTGACTGCACCATGTCCTCCGTTATGTCCGCATGTATCTGGAAGGTAGCCCAATCAGCTCGATCGAACTTCCACCGTGGCTGGCTCGAAGGTACACACGCAGTTGGCGTGGTATGAGAAACAACCACAGGGAAGTGATCGCTACCCAGTGGGTCGCTCAGAACACTCCATGTCAGGTCTAATAACAGGGATGGTGAACAGATGGTAAGGTCAATAGCAGTGAATGAGTGAGATGGAGCATGGCAGTAAGTGGGTGAGCCATCATTCAACAGGGCGAGGTCGAGCTCTGTGATCAGACGCTCGATCGTCTGACCTTTTCTTTTTGTAAAAAATCTTCAATTTAGAGGAAAAATATGTAAAAGTGCCAAATATTTCGTGTAATTATCCTTACTTTAAAGTTCCATAAACTTTTTAGTTTGTAAAAATAATTAATGTATAATTTTTTGCATGTGTACGAATGTGCCCCACACGTGTGCGAAACTGCCCCACCCATGGGGCACATTCGCACGAAATTTCTCGTTTTTTAGATTGATGATATAGGCTAGAAATTCAAGATGAATGCGACCAATTCTGGTTCTAAAATATCGGGAACGGTCTTAACTTTCATTTGAATCCGAGTTTGTTTCAATATCTCATCTAGATCCACAGAAATATGCCGAAATGCACTTTTTGTGCGAATGTGCCCCGTTCTCCCCTATTCGTATTCAGCACTGAAAGATAGCCTATAAACATGTATCACAAGTCTCGATCTCTATTATTTGATTTTTTGAAATTTTTTTTCGGCCATTTTTTAAAAATTAAAAAAAAATTAAACTTCCCATGGACTGATTTTGTCCGATTTTTTGTATGTTATTATTTAGGTCATTCCCAATCGAAAACCGTTGAAAAACTAAATGTATCAATTTTTTACCGGTTTGACCTTTTTTTACAGTAGATTTACTGGACTATTCCATACGGTTTCAAAATGTTTTACTGGCAGGGTTGTGGTTTGGTTCAACAGAACCCAAGATGGACATCTATCTAAAGCCTTTAGCTGAGGAAGCTATAAGACTGGCTAAAGAAGGGCGCGTGCGTCTCAGCAAAACTTGAAGGTTTTTTTAGCATGTTGTTGCCCCGATTCTATTGCCAGACCTTCTATTCAAAACATGGTCCAATTCAATGGCTATTTTGGTTGCCCCTGGTGTAAACATCCAGGGTTTTGGGTAAGCGGTACCATGAAATATGGGTGCCAGACTGCATTGCTCTATCCCGATCGGACTCAGAAGGAAACTATCTTACAGATGTCCCAAGCCCTGAAAGATGGCAGGATCATCCAAGGTGTTAAAGGTCCCAATGCAATGCTTCCGGTACCTTCTTTGATGTAATATTTAACTTTGTACCGGATTACATGCATGGGATCTTGTTAGGAGTAACCAAATATCTAGTGACATCTTGGTTCGATAGTAAAAATAATGGGCAAGAATATTACATTGGTTTGGCTGCATATCGACAAGTAATAAATGAACGTATGGCTAAATCTATTTTGCCCCGAAATGTTGGGAGAATACCGAGATCGATTAATGAAAGGAACATGTATAAAGCTTCCGAATGGAAGAATTTTTTATTATACATGTGTATGCCTTGTTTAAAAGGAATTTTGAAAAAAGAATACTTGGACCACATGAGTCTTTTAGTAGGGGCTGTTGAGGTGCTCCTGAGGTCTTCTGTGACTTTGGAAGAACTTAAAGAGGCAGACCAACTCATTTTGATTTTTGTTAGCCAAGTCCAAACATTGTATGGTGAAAGTTATATGACGTTTAATATGCATATGCTACTTCATTACGCAAATAGCATTATAAATTAGGGACCTCTTTGGTCCCATTCTATCTTTGCCTATGAAAGTTATAACAGCATGATCTGAACGTTTACGCCAGCATGATCTGAAAGTGTTGTGCAGTAGTGACAATAAAGTGATGCTAAAAATAAACATAGATGGTCTGCCTATAGCCAAAAGTACCGGGGTTCAGTTTTGGCCGATATTGTGCCAAATTGCATCTCCATGTCCAGTCCCCCCATTTTTAGTAGCTTGCCATTATGGGCAAAGCAAGCCCAACTCTGTGGATGAGTTTCTTGACCCTTTTATTGAAGGAATTGAGAGAGATTCAAATTGAAGGACTTACTTAGGATGTAAATATAGTGTGTCAGTCAGTAGTATAATCTGTGGTGCCCCTGCCAGAGCCTTTATCAAATGCATTAAAGGTCATGGGGGATATTATGGCTGTGAAAAGTGCACTCAAAAGGGATCCTAAGTAAATCGGCGATTTGTTTTTTAAGAAGATGATGCTGGAGGACTAATTGATTATTTTGGATTAAATGACGTCACATCTGTTTCGGCCTTACTTTAAAGACAACTATAGATTTGAACCCTTAACCTTAAAACCAATGTTGAAATTAAACTAAAAAATAATTAAGCATCGTTAGTTTAAAAAAAATTTGTGCATATATTCCTCTTTTGGATACTTCTTCGGAATAATAAAATAAAAATACTGGACTTGCCCATTTAAATTTATTTCTGATGTGTCCTATATTTTTTTAAGCTGTTGCTATGAGCCCTGGAAAAATTTTAGAAAAATTAATGATTTTTCCAGCAGTGTAACAATGTGGGAATTAACAATAGGTTAGATGAACAAGAAATATTAGAGGAAAAACTTTTTTTAATTTCATTCCAGGGCCACAAAATTGTCTACGCTAGAGAAAATTAAATGTATAAATGGAAAATAGTTTTTCTCTCTAATTTTCAGTTTTTAGTGGTTAAAAAATTGCTTTTGAGGGGGTCTTTTGTAAATTTTGTGATTAATTTTGTGTGAACTTTGAACCTACAACTATAATAATCAAAGGTATAATTAGAAAGTGTTTAATGAATATTATATTACTGTTTATTAGTTGTGCAAAAATTATTTGGCGTATGCACAATTTATTGTTACTAATAAATTGGTACTATTATTAGTAATTATTAGTTAATTGTTACTATTGTTATAACTAATTTAAATTTAAAAAACTGTCAAGACAGGCGGAATGTTGAGTATTATAGGGTGAACCGACCAGTAGTTGACCATGAGCATAATTATGCTAAAAAGCAAGATTTTTTGTGCATTCATTTTGAATATGTTGTATTGAAAACATACCTAACAATATGGAACAACTGGAATGGTGGGGGTTAATTACTGGATGCAAGGGGTCAACTACTGGCAAAATCTACTTAAGAGCTTTTAAACTAAATAAATAAAAATTCTAGAACGAGAAAGGAAAAATGATTATCAGTTATTATTCCTCATAGCTTAATTGATATTAACAACTGTCATATGTATTAGAAATTTTTTCCTCAGAAAAAAAAAACATTAAACTTTAACATTAAACCTTAACTGGTCAACTACTGGTCGGTTCACCCTAAGTCTACGTATAATCCGCCTGTCCGCTATGAGAAATATTCAACACTGCAATCGTAGTTGCCAATTATACTTTTGTATTCTTCAAGGAGTGAGTGTTCTGGAGAAAGCTCCAAGCAACAATAAAAATTATGTGTTAAAATTTACTGTCCGCTTTCTTATTTGAGTTATTTTAAAATTGAGAGAAGTTAACTTGAGCCTCGATGGACCAACAATGCACTTATTGTAAAAGTTGGTGAATAGCTTATCTTAATTTTTAAAAATTAAAACTATAAATTTTAAATTAATGTCTTGAGAAAAGCAACTTGAATTCCTTTCTGCAAGCTCCTTTTAAAATGATTTCTACTAAAATGGTACTACCACTTATAATGAGTCTAATTTAAATCTTAGTTCAGTTGATTATGCTTTCCTTTAAAATTTGAACCCATATATAACTTTGTTTCATATATTTTTCATTCACCAAGAAAAATCCCTATTCTTAATTTAAAAAATAAATTATTTAAGTATATTTCCTCATTTGAAAAGTCGGGTTAACTTATTTACTTTCACTCGTGATCTATTAAAATTGCCTACCTTTACCAGGTTTACAGCAAAATGAGTATTTGTACTATATTCTTTTGGGAATTATTGAAAGGGTTTCAGATGGTGAAACAGGGGAGAATAGTCATTATTTAAGTCATAGACCTGTTATGAAATTTGAAGGTACCATGCTGAAATCCATCAGGCCTGTCTTTCATGCCTCAGCTAGAGAAAAGGGAAACCTCTCTCTTAACCAATGCTTATACACTGGACCTAATGCTATTCAGTTAATTCCAGACCTATTAGACAGGTTCAGATTGTATCCCATTGAGTTGAGCAGTGATGTAGAGAAAACATTTTTACAAATTAGTATTGCTCCTGAAGATAGAACATATCTTTCTTCTATCCAAATGAAAAAGAGCTGTTAGTTTACCGTCACTGCAGAGTGGTTTTTGGACTTAAATGCAGTCCCTTTATGCTGGATGCATTGATAGAATGCCTGATAGATAATGTCCCCTCGGAAAATTATGATGTTGGGCATAAATTGAGACATTCACTTTATGTTGATAACTGTGTCACTGGGGTCAACAATGTAATAGAGCAAGAGCATTTTATTAAAAATGCTACGGAAATCATGTCTAAAGAATGCATTAATCTAAGAGGTTGGGAAAGTAATGTTGCCTGCAGTTACACCTCTAAGCATTCGGGAGAAATTAAAGTGTTAGGCATAATTTGGAATTTGTGTTCTGACACTCTAAATTGTAACATAAATTTTAGTAATTTAAAAATTGATGGGGATTTAACAAAAAGAATCCTTCTTTCTGCAACTCAACAGATATTCGACCCTATGGGTATACTTAGTCCCTCAGCCCTTATTCCTAAAATAATGATACAGGATTTATGGAAACTCAAATGGGGATGGGATGTAAATTTGCCAGATGAGATCTTGGAAAAGATTTAAAAAATGGTTAAATGAAACCTCGTAATTAACATCTGTAGAGGTGCCGCGATATGTTGAGGTAAATGAAACAGAGGTCCACCTTTTTGTGGATGCATGCAAGGCATCATATGCTGCATGTATTTTTTTGAGAACTGCGACTCCTAATGGTATTAAGGTGTACTTTTTGAGAGCCAAAGCTAGAGTTGCACCCTTAAAAACGTTGACAATTCCTCGTTTGGAATTAATGGCTTGCTGTATAAGGGGCCAGGTTAGTTCACTCAGTAATAGGAGCCTTGGATTTGGCTAAGTTAAAAGTAACCGCTTGGAGTGACTCCATGGTAGCCCTGTGGTGGATCAAAAATCCTGGAGATTGGTCAGTCGCTCCAAATCTGAAACTTTTGTTCTTGCCCTCTGCCATGAGGAACTATAATCTTAAGTGATTCAACAGTTTCAGTAAAACAGAAAATATTGGATTAATGCTTTGGCGTCGCACTCTGTGACTTTGGTTTATTTACGTTCTAAGCTGTAACTGTAAAGGGGCAGGCGAACAGCCATCGTATACAGGCAAGCTTGTTATGATTACACCTGTATTCTAATGCTGTGGGAGCCGCGGCCCACCTTCTGTAATGTTTTCCTTTTATTCTTGTTGATGTTTTTTGTTAGGTTTAATAAACACGTTGTTAATTGTTACCATTAGAATTTATTCTCAGGTGTCCCACAAGTGGTGACCCGGACGTGATTCGAACACGCAACCTTCTGATCTGGAGTCAGATGCGCTACCGTTGTTAATAAACACGTCGTTAATTGTTACCATTAGAATTTATTCTCAGGTGTCCCACAATATAAAAAACTTTATATATGTAATTCTTCTTCTTCTTCTCTAGCACGACAGCCCAGGGTGGGCCAAGGCTTTCCCAAGAACATCTCCATCTCGATCTCTGTTTGGCGACCGTTTTCCAATTTGTTATTTTGAGTAACTTAAAGTCATCCTCCACACAATCAGTCCATCTCAGTTTTGGCCGACCCCTTGATCTATTTGTAATAGGTTTGTAGTTAAAATATACAGGGTGTTTCAAAATTGCGTTGCACGGCTTTTATTCGGAACTAACGCCTCCTAGCGTCATGGAAGTAAGGTCTACCCCTAGGTAAGTGAGCATGGATAATCCATTGAGATGACTTACAGCGCCCCTAGTGGCGAAATTAAAAAGTTAAAAAAATTAATTTAAAATCTAAGGGAGATAGAGCAAAAACTGCAATGAGAGTATTGTTGCCAACGTCACGAAGAACTCACTGAAAAAAAAATTCATGAAAATATCTTGAATATTCGCCGAGATATTAGCATGTGAAAATAGCACTTTTTCAGGGGTCAAAAAATAAAAAGTTCGCATATTTGCTAATTTTTTTGATTTTTTGATTAAATTTTGTGTTCTTTCAACTAAAAAAACACAAAACTACACAATAACACTAAAAAATTTGGAAATATGCGAACTTTTTCTTTTTTGACCCCTGAAAAAGTGCTATTTTCACATGCTAATATCTTCGCGAATATTCAAGATATTTTGATCCAATTTTTTTCAGTGAGTTCTTCTTGACGTTGGCAACAATACTCTCACTGAGGTTTTTGCTCCATCTCCTTTAGTTTTTAAATTAATTTTTTTAACTTTATAATTTCGCCGCTAGGGGCGCTGTAGGTCATCTAAATGGATTCTCCAGGGTCACTTACCTAGGGGTAGACCTTACTTCCATGACCCTAGGAGGCGTTGGTTCCGAATAAAAGCCGTGCAACGCAATTTTGAAACACCCTGTATATGTAATTAATTATGATTATCTCTATAGTCTTTGCGCTACTGGGAAGCTCGACGTCGAATGGCCTTTAGGCCAAGGACAGGCATTGGATAAAGAAAGAAAGAAAGATGATTGTCTGCTAACTCAGCGTATATGTGGAGGGTCCATTTACCCCTTTAAAATATTGATAGGGAAAATTTGTTCTCGGCCCCTGTATTCTCATCCAAAAAACATCTTTTGGTATGATTTTCATGGATGAACAATAATTCTACTAGGTGTTATGGTAAAAAAACAGTTCCGTCCTTAATTTATGCACAGCAGTGTATTTCACGATTCAAAAGTGAATGAAAAGTATCCCTGTCATAAAAAACTCATAGAATACTTACTAATCTTTCAAGCATTTGTATATGTAAAACAAGCTGTCTAGGTTTTTATAGAGGTGCCTATTTTGTGAAAACTTTTATGTGAATTTGGTTGGTTGGTTAGTGGAGTTTTATGGCGCAAGAGCCATATTTGGCCATTCCGTGCCAAACACAAGACTAAAATACTACATTTAAATTTAAATACTTTATGTGAATTTGGAAAAATTTAAGTTCAAAATCAACATAAAAACATGTAAATAATTATTTAAATATTAAACAGCTCCAAAAAAACTCCAATTTCTCCTTCTCCGAGAGCGCTTTCCCTCCGCTCTCGGAACCCAGTTCGACCGCTCAGGAACAAGCCCCTCAGCCCAGCCAATCAGAGTCCTCCCTAAGCACGCTAGCAAATCTACTCGGAATCCCCTCTCTCGGCAGCATAATAGCACTATTTCAAAACTTCATTTCCAACTGGAAAAAAGCCAAGAATATTGGCGACAAAATCTCCACCATTCTAGATGCGCTGAACAAGGTCGCTCCCTTGTTAGAATGAGCCAATCACGGCTGAAATTAGAATCGCTTAATATGCAAAAACAAAAATTCTCCCCATCCCAGCTAATCCAAAAGCCGTGTACACCCAAAAAAAAGGAGTGTTTTTGCCCTATTAAAAAGCCATCCTCACCCTTCCCGATTCTACCTCGCAACTATAACACGTATTGACAGCTTTCCTGCAAAATATGGTTAATCACACCAATAATATAGTGACCAAAAGAAACACTATTAACGTGCTATCCTGGAACGCAAATGGTGTTAAGGGAAAAATTCTAGAATTGCGGCACTTCATTAAATTATACAACCCAGACATAGTTTTATTGCAAGAGACTCATCTTAGACCCTGTGATTATCTATCTATTCCAAATTACTTAACATATCGTTCAGATCGCCTCACACACAGGGGAGGCGGCACTGCATTGGCCCTAAAATCTACCTTCAAACACCATTTGCTCCATCTAGAGATGTATCATCCTTTGAACACACGACCATAGCTCTAAGGGCGAGAGATAACTCCTTTTATACTTTTTCCTCCCTGTACAAACCTCCCAGTAAAAGCTTCCTAAATTCAGAGCTCCAAAAATTGGCAAAGCTAAACGAAACGTTCTTAATTTTTAGTGGCTTTAACTGCAAGTACCCCAGCTGGAGTAGTGGCCCTGGCAATTTAGAGGGCAACAAACTCAAAAAATTTTGCTCCATGCATAAGTACGAAATAATTGCCCCTGTCTCTTCCACTTTTAGATCCTTCTCTATGGATACTCTACGCTCGATATTGGCATAGCGAACGGGGTTATCCAATCGAAAATTGTGAGCGAACCCGCTCTAAGTAGTGATCATAACCCAATTTTACTAACACTACATAACCCAAAGTTCCTCCCTGCCGACGAGCTCACGAGAAAAGTAATTAACTGGCAAAAGTACCATGACTTACTGGCCATAAATGTCCCTGGAAACCCAATACTGATGTCCAAAGTAGACATAGACATTTCATTAGCATTCCTAACCTATGCCATCAACGATGCGAAAGAGAAGTCCAGCACTTCGCAGGCACTAATTCGCTCCCAAAAACCAATCCCCCCGCACCTTGTAGATTTGATAAAACACAAAAATAGTCATATGCTTCTGGGAAATTTTATGCTTTTTAGTCCCAGCAAGACTTAGCGGCTGCCGCAGAGGGGTGGGATCCGGGGTTATAAATCTCCTCTAAAAGGACCATTCAGATTGGTTGACAAAAAGCACCTCGGCCCAATCTGGACTCCTATTGGCTCCCTAGGATTCCCTTTAAAAAAATGATTTGGTTGCAAGCAAGGCTTTCTCTCTATTTAAAAATACTAATAAAAAATATATATGGATCTAATTGATAAATTACTAGTATCTAAACCTATTAAATTTAAGGCCCATCGGGCCTTTGAATCACTAAATATAATATAATACTCTCAATAAGTAAACAAAACCATAATTAAAATCATTCTCTATATATTTCTGGCTCTTAAAGCTAATTTTATTCTGGTCTTGTCAATTGGAGCAAATGCAGTCCACTGCAGTGTACTCCGTCAAGGATATATTTCGTCGTCCTCGACGGCAGCGCCCAAATCCATCCCCCTGGACCTGAGGTATAAAGGTCGCACCCGAGATTTTTGGGGGCGCTCTTGAATTTTCCAGTTGCCGGAGGACCCCGTGCGGTCAGGAGCGAGGAGATATTTTCGCCAGGGCACCCTGCCCAGTTTTGTCCCAGCCTAGGGACGAGGAAACCGCACGAGCTTGCGACCATTTCTTCGGGGCAGACCAGCCCGAACGATCCCGTTGGACGGTTCCAGGGGACCAGACCATCCGACCAGCGAATAAAATCTCGTTATATTTTATTCAGTCGTAGTTTGTAGTACTTTACAGACTATAATATAGAACAAAGGCTTTCACGACCGGATGGGTTAGGATAAAAGTTTTCTTCCGGGCAATTAGGCCGTGGGTGAAAGGTAGATGTTAAAAGCCCAAACGTTTCGTCTGCAACTTCGGCAGACATTATCAATGGGAATAAAAGGCTAAAAAATTTTTAGAAAGTCAAAATCAAGATTACTGCCGTCTGCGTGGTCGACCGGCCGGCCGACGTCATCGAAGGAGCAGTAGGGTGTCTCAAAAAAAGCCTTTTTTCGAAAAACCTCGCTCCCCAGGGCTTTTCCCATTCCTTTTGATCCCAAAAGATAGTGTGTGAAGTTTTAGCCCCCTAAGTTAACCCATATCGGACCGCTGTCCTATTTATAGGACAGTTGAATTAAATGTGAATAAAAAAAAAGTTTTAATTGATACCCATATAAAAGTTGTTGAAAATGATTATAAAGAGACTAAATTTAATAAATATCTGAGAAAACATTGAATTTTTTTAATAAAAGTGATTAAAAAATTAGTTTAAATTCGCCCCTAAAAAATGTCATAATTTTAACTGGATAAACAAGAATAAAAATCTGATATTTTCTTAAGCAAACATATTAAACTTTTAAGTAGAGTTTTTGTTTAGTCCAAAACATCAAAAGTATCCATGAAAAAAGTTAATAGGACAGGTATTTCACACGTGTTTTCTAACTGTCCTATAAATAGGACAACGGTCCGATACCTACTTTTTTTTCAATTCAGTCTAAGATGGCATTTCGTTTGTGAAAAATCCTTTTGTGGAAAACACTCTTCGCGTGGGAAAATTTTACAACTGTCAATTATATAGTCTTGATATCTGGTTTGGGGGTGTGATTTTGGGGTTCCTCTCACACTCCCCACAGAGAAGGGGGGTTTCTTTCGTTCGCTAATTGGCCCTACAAAGAAACCGCCGGGACCATAAAACTATCAGTTGTAAATCTCTATTCTCACCCTATAGGGGATAAGAGGGCAATAAAAGGGTGGAATGTTCTAGAATTCCTTTGAATCACTCTCTTTTACCGATCATGTTCTTGTGTGTATGCTATTGCACATGGGCGTTGTTTTCTACTAGTTTAGTTGCTTCTATGCTTTGTAGTTGTAAATTTAGCTGGATATTTTATGCATAAAAATGGCTAGAAAATTTCAAACTGCCGAAGAAATTTTGGAATATATGAATTCTTTAATTGAAGAAGAACTTGATGATCTTGAAATAATTATTATCCCACCGGCACCAGACGCGGTCAGTGACGAAGAAGAAATAGACTATTCTATCATAAAATCTAATATAGTAGAGACATGTGATGATCCTGAAGTTTGAGATTGTGCTGGAGAATTAGAAATTTTACCTAATATCATTGAGGAAACAAACCGCAACCGCAATTGAGGAACAAAACCCTTTTTTTAAGCTAAGTACACTTATGCAACTTTTAGTAGTGTATTGGACCGTTGTCCTATTTATAGGACAGTCCATATCTCAGAAAAAAATAATTTTTTTAAAAAAATTTCTTTTTTGTATGTTAAAGTAGCTTATAATGATCATGTTTTTTGAAATTTACGTTTGTCCTATGATTTTTTCTATGAGGGGTCCTATATGGGTTAACTCTAGGGTTTGCCTGTTGAGCACCAAAGTTTGAAAAAAGTGGAAAAAATGACCAACTTTCAGAATTTTTAAAAATTATTTTAAGATTGATAATGCTAATAAAACTGGTTCAAATGCGTCTATAGGGACGTTACACACGCCAAAGCTTATAATGCACTACCGGTGGACGAAATTAATTAAATCCGAATTCCTTCGAAGGAACTCCCTCAAATGATGCCGTTTGGGGCTAAAATGATATTATAAATTATAAAAACCAGTGAAATAACAGTTTTGAGCCCTTCCATTGAGATTTTAATATAAAAAGTGCCTTTCTTCAAAATTTCTCGTTTCCAGCTGATGAAACCCAAAACTTATACCAAAAAAGGGGTTTGCTGAACTTTTTTAGACACCAAACATTGGAACCTTTATAGGGGTTTCATTTTTTCAAGTAGAATTAAATTTTAAACAACACAGATCGGAAAAGACATGAATATTTCGTATACCTGACGTGAAAATCGATTTTCTTTTTTCAAAGTTAGGGAAATAGTTTAATACTTGTGAATCTTGGTTTAAATGTTAAAGAAAGAAGTTAACTTTCCCCTAATACGTTAAAAGGAAGTAATTTTCCAAACTTAAAAAAAGAAAATAGATTTTCACGTTTGGTATAGGAAATATCCATGTAATTTCCGATCTGTGCACTATAAAATTTAATTCTACTTATTAAAAATGAAACCCCTATAAAGATTTCAAAGTTTGGTATCTAAAAAGTACAACCCCTTTTTTAGTATAAATTTTGGGGTTTATCAGCTGGAAACGAGAAATTTTGAAGAAAAACACTTTTTACATTAAAAGCTTAGTGGAAGGGCCAAGAACTGTTATTTCACGGTGTAGCAGTCCTCTCTCCGAACCCCTCTTTAGAGGACGGCCGAAGTAGCTAGGGGCGAGCCTCATGCTTTTGCCTCTGGCTAACGGTACCTTTAACGGGGAAAAAGGACGCCACAACAACACCGGAAATGGAGCTCGACGGCGTCTCGTTCCCCCCTCTCTCTGTTTGTAAATATATTTTTGTCTTTTTAAAACTTGTAACCAAGATTTCGGCTGAATAAAGCTGGATTTCTCTAACTTTTGCCTTTTCCTTTTGGTGGTTAAAGTAGATGAGTTAAATTGGCGCCCTAAACGTGGAACCGATCGAGACTCCGTTCCGGTGAGCTGTCAGCTTCAGCTTCCATCCTTTGGTTGGTAAGCTTCTTGTTTTTCTTTCTTTTGTGCAATCCTGCACTGTTTTTATGGATTTTATGTGCAATCCTGCACTGTTTAGTTGATATTTTTTGTGCATCCTACACAGTTCATTTTTTCTGTGCAATCCTGCACTGATTTATTCCGTTTTCTGTGCAATCCTACACTGATTTATTCTTTTTTTTTGTGCAATCCTGCACTGATTTATTTTGTTTTCTGTGCAATCCTGCACTGATTTATTTTGTTTTCTGTGCAATCCTACACTGATTTATTTTGTTTTCTGTGCACTCCCGCACTGATTTATTGTTTTCTGTGCACTCCTACACTGATTTATTTTGTTTTCGGTGCAATTCCTTTTGTGCAATCCTGCACTGTGAATGAAATTTTTATTCATACCTTGATTTTAGAGTGTATTTTGTGTTTTTAAACACAAACAAAAGACACACTACCTATTTGTTGTATAACTTATACCTTGATTTTTTTTTGATTTTTTTTTGCTTTGCTTTTGTACTCAAAACACTTAATTCTGAGGGTATAGGTTCAGAAATAGCTTTCCATCTTACATAATGGATTTCTTTGGAAAAGCCAGGAAACCTGACTTACTCAGGTTGGGTCATAGTGGGTTTTCTAACTTCACGAAAATGGGTTTCGCGTGCTTTTTCGTGATTATGCTTAGTGAAAATAGCCATTTTGTTCCTTAGAATCTGTAGTTTACGAATCGCGATGGTGGACACTTCGGGTCTGCGCCAGGGGATGGTGAGAGGCGCAGAAGTGGAAAATCGACGAGTTTCAATTTTGTGTTGTTTGGAGTCAAAATGGTTCCTTTTACTTTTTTAATTTGCTCAAATGCTCCATAATACGAGAGAGGCAAGGGAGGACTGACGGGACATAGAGTTTGGAAAGGATCAGTTCACTCCAGTAGAAGGGGTGGAAGGATAAAGTGGAACGTAAAAATTTGTAAGCCTATTTTCTCTGAGGCGCAGGCTTATAGTCGTCCATTAACGTAATAAAAGGTGCCATTCTTTTCCTGATTTTCAGGCGAGAAAGAATTGCGATAGTAGAAATCTGGCAACGCTCACTAGGGGTAGGGAGAGAGGCAGGAAAAAATTACGAAAATCAGCAATATCTCCTGAAAAATAATTTCTTTTCTGCATCAACTGCGGTTGAATGTTTTGTAAATTGACACAAAAAATGGGTAAAATGCATTAAACCGATTTTCAAACGATTCTTCTACTTAAAATAGGGCCTGAAAGGTGTAGAAAAAAATAAGGGGAAATTCTCAACTTTTAAGTCTTTTAAAAACTTATTTTTACTCGTGAAGAAGCACTAATTTCAGGCTAATTTTTCCCTTTATACACTTAAGAATACGAAATGCCATCGTAGATATCTGGGACCTGCGATTAAGGAGGGGGGCAGGGGCAGAAAAAAATATTCCTGTTTTTATACTCTTCGTGAGAGTAAAATTCAAAATTTTCTACTTTTAATAGAGTCATAAGTGGTGCAAATAAAGAAGATAGATACCTGACATGTCTAACAGCCCGTTAGAAAAGAGTTCCTCCCATTGGAAGGTGAAATGGAAGGGTTAAGCGGAACATAAGGAATTATATGGGATGTTTTGAAAAAAATTGTGTCTATTTTAGTGAAATAATGTAGAAATCTATTTGAGCAGGTTCTATGTAATCTGTAGAACTGGAAATGCGACAATAAGTAACTTTCATTCTCGACCGAGGATAATCATTGGGGCAGAAAAAAAGTTAAAATTATACTTTACTGAGAAAAAGAGTAATTATCCTGTTTAAAAGGTTTTATGGACTGAAATTTTTGATTGGGGTCACTCAAGGTGGTCTATCCTGAGAAGCATAAACTCATCTTTGGGGGTTGAATGGATGAAATGGAATACTAATTCGATTTTTTGACAAATGGCGTGAAATTTCTTGGAAAAGAGTGATAATAAACAAATCGATTCCTCTTTCCAACTCTCTCGAATGGGTTACCCGACAATGAAATTTGAGAATCAAGACAAGGGTCCGTGGTCGGAGCAGAAAAATTTTATACATTAAATTTTAGTTTGTATAATTGTGTCTAAATAAGATAAAATATCCCTAAAATAAGAAAATTCATAGCAGACATGAAGGAGACCCATGTTAAAACTGTTTCTTGGAGGGTAAGAGGATAAAATAGAATATTAGGGGGTATTACATTTTACTATTTTACTAAAAAGTGAGTATTTCTCGCAAAAATTGCATTAAAAGGATTCGATTTTCCAATTTTACTCCATGGAATATGATACGTTTAAGATAAATCATTAGTATTAGGAAGGGGAAGGTTAGTTGGGCAAAAAAAACCTGTAATTATTACAAAATTAAGACAAAAAAACTTTATAAAATTCTAATTTTTTGAGAAATAATTAAATGTCTTAAATTTGTAATAATTACAGGTTTTTTTTGCCCAACTAACCTTCCCCTTCCTAATACTAATGATTTATCTTAAACGTATCATATTCCATGGAGTAAATTTGGAAAATCGAATCCTTTTAATGCAATTTTTGAGAGAAATACTCACTTTTTAGTAAAATAGTAAAATGTAATACCCCCTAATATTCTATTTTATCCTCTTACCCTCCAAGAAACAGTTTTAACATGGGTCTCTTTCATATCTGCTATGAAATTTCTTATTTTAGGGATATTTTATCTTATTTAGACACAATTATACAAACTAAAATTTAATGTATAAAATTTTTCTGCGCCGACCACGGACCCTTGTCTTGATTCCCAAATTTCATTGTCGGGTAACCCATTCGAGAGAGTTGGAAAGAGGAATCGATTTGTTTATTATCACTCTCTTCCAAGAAATTTCACGCCATTTGTCAAAAAATCGAATTAGTATTCCATTTCATCCGTTCAACCCCCAAAGATGAGTTTATGCTTCTCAGATAGACCACCTTGAGTGACCCCAATCAAAAATTTCAGTCCATAAAACCTTTTAAACAGGATAATTACTCTTTTTCTCAGTAAAGTATAATTTTAACTTTTTTTCTGCCCCAATTATTATCCTCGGTCGAGAATGAAAGTTACTTATTGTCGCATTTCCAATTCTACAGATTACATAGAACCTGCTCAAATAGATTTCTACATTATTTCACTAAAATAGACACAATTTTTTTCAAAACATCCCATATAATTCCTTATGTTCCGCTTAACCCTTCCATTTCACCTTCCAATGGGAGGAACTCTTTTCTAACGGGCTGTTAGACATGTCAGGTATCTATCTTCTTTATTTGCACCACTTATGACTCTATTAAAAGTAGAAAATTTTGAATTTTACTCTCACGAAGAGTACAAAAACAGGAATATTTTTTTCTGCCCCTGCCCCCCTCCTTAATCGCAGGTCCCAGATATCTACGATGGTATTTCGTATTCCTAAGTGTATAAAGGGAAAAATTAGCCTGAAATTAGTGCTTCTTCACGAGTAAAAATAAGTTTTTAAAAGACTTAAAAGTTGAGAATTTCCCCTTATTTTTTTCTACACCTTTCAGGCCCTATTTTAAGTAGAAGAATCGTTCGAAAATCGGTTTAATGCATTTTACCCATTTTTGGTGTCAATTTACAAAACATTCAACCGCAGTTGGTGCAGAAAAGAAATTATTTTTCAGGAGATATTGCTGATTTTCGTAAGTTTTTCCTGCCCCTCTCCCTACCCCTAGTGAGCGTTGCCAGATTTCTACTATCGCAATTCTTTCTCGCCTGAAAATAAGGAAAAGAATGGCACCTTTCATTATGTTAATGGACGACTATAAGCCTGCGCCTCAGAGAAAATAGGCTTACAAATTTTTACGTTCCACTTTATCCTTCCACCCCTTCTACTGGAGTGAACTGATCCTTTCCAAACTCTATGTCCCGTTAGTCCTCCCTCGCCTCTCTCGTATTATGGAGCATTTGAGCAAATTAAAAAAGTAAAAGGAACCATTTTGACTCCAAACAACACAAAATTGAAACTCGTCGATTTTCCACTTCTGCGCCTCTCACAATCCCCTGACGCAGACCCGAAGTGTCCACCATCGCGATTCGTAAACTACAGATTTTAAGGAACAAAATGGCTATTTTCACTAAGCATAATCACGAAAAAGCACGCGAAATCAAGTTAGAAAACCCCCTATCAGGAGCTAAATGTAAATATTAATGAGGAAATGTCAATTTGCTCCATCATGGATGCGATTACTAGTGCTACCCAGTACAATGAGGGTTTTACTAGGGACCTCCTTGAAACTATCATTGAGGAACGTAAAGAAGTCACTAGGCAACTTAAGCAGGAATCTGTCCAAACCAATTTAGAGAAGGAAAGGCAGTTTGAATTGGAAAAATTAAGGCTCAGTCTGGCGTCTCAGGGAAACACGAGTGAGGCTTCATCCGTGGCCTCAACTGAAAACGAGGTCCACAGATTTGAGTTAAAAAATCTTCTTCCATTATATAATCCTAAAGAAGATGATATGGGGATATATTTGAATCTCTTTGAAAGGCAGATGCGGTTTCTCAAGGTATCCCAAGATCACTGGGTGTCTTACCTCATCGGGATACTCCCTACGGACATAGCCAAAATAATTGCCCGAGAACCAGAAGAAGAGGCCAAACAATACATGTACATAAAAGACCTTCTCCTTAAAAGGTTCAAACTAGGAGCCGAACAATTCCGTCAGTTATTTCCTCTACACAGGAAGAACCTTGAGGGTACGTGGAGAGATTTCTTCTTCGAGCTCACCACGTATTTTGAAGGCTGGCTCTCGGAGTTGGGCATTGACACCTTTCAACAACTGAAGTCCCTCATCATTTCCGATCAGATGAAGAAGAGGGCTTGCCCGGAATACAGGGAGCACTTCCTGGATGACTGGGGAAACTTAAACATTCCCAGCGAGCTGGCGGACAAGCTTGATGCTTACGACAGTATGAGATCCCAACACAAAACCAAGGCTGATGGTAAAAAGAAGACCGACCCTAGGTCTGAAAATCCCAGACGTGCTCCCCTCCCGCAGAGGCAAGATGCAAGAGGAGAACGACTACCAGTGTACTGCTATGGATGTGGAGCGCCTGGTGTAGTCAAAACGAAATGCAGCACCTGTAATCCTGCAGTAAAATCCTCTGCAAGATTTGGTTCCCTGATGCTCCACTCTTGTAAAGCATCCACTCACGTTGCCACCTTAAGTGTGAAGATAAATGGAGTCGAGGGCACAGCCTGTGCTGATACCGGAGCAACCCATTCCATTGCTGGAGAAACCAACGTGTCTAGTGGAGGATACCGTGGAACACGCCATTTGGGAATGTGCGGACGACGACCACCACCGCATCGGATTCCAAGGAAAGAACTTAAAAGCTCTTCTCTCGGAGCAAAGGACCCGTGATGCTCTTCGAGAAATAATGAAAAGAAGGACGGCAAGAATGTTGGAAGAGACTGCCCAATAGCCCAATATTAATTTCAAAATAACAACAATATTAATATGATAAAAAATCGAAGAAGATTTCAACCTTAAGAAAAAGAAAACCTCGCTCGGAATCCTACGAGAACGGGCGAGATCGCTACAAGCGAAGTAGCGTTTGCCCGAGTGTCCCGAACATACGGGGTGGAACGGGATATCCAAACTATAAGATTTTGCTGGACCAGAAAGCCATCTTTAAGAAGTCTTCCCTCACCATGAGCCTAGCTGATGGATACACCTCAGACGTGGAGGTACTTACCACCACTGTGAACCTCCAGCTGGAAGGAAGGAGCTTCAAGATTCCACTGATGGCCTTACCTACTGCCAGAGAGAACAGAACCTTGTTGGGTGCTGATTTCCTGAGAGAAAGTGGGGTAGTTTTGAACCTGAAAGACCAGAAATGGTTCTTTGGAGATTCCCCGCACCAGATCTATAATTTTGTCCAAGAGGCGTTCCTTCAAGCATGCATAACTAGTCAACCTGACCATGATGCTGAGCACCCTTTTATGCTACGAGCTGAAGATGGTAAAGATCTTGCTCCACATCAAAGAAAAGAGTTACATGACTTGCTGAGGAAACATGAAACCGTCTTCACTCAAGGGGGAGAGACCACTCCTTTTGTAGAGCATAGGATCAACACTGGAGGCCATCCCCCTGTTGCAGTACCTCCTTACCGAATGCCGCCTGCAAAGAAGGAGATTTTAAAGAAAGAGTTAGACAAGTTGTTAGAGGCTGGTGTGATCGAAGAATGTGAATCGCCTTATGCAGCCCCAGTCGTGTTGGTTCCCAAGCCTAATGGGAAAGTGAGATTATGCATCGACTATCGAGGACTCAATGCAATAACCATTGCTGACTCTTATCCGCTCCCTCGGATGGATGATCTTCTTCATGAGGCTAAGTCCACGCCTTTCATGACCACCATAGATCTGCATTCTGGCTACCACCAAGTGGGTGTATGCAAGGAAGACAGGGACAAAACTGCTTTTGTTTGTCCTTTTGGGACATTTCGCTATAATCGAATGCCTTTTGGATTGAAGACTGCTCCAGCCACCTTCCAGAGGATGATTGATAGATTTCGAGGTGGATTAAAGGATATCTTGATACTTTCATATCTCGATGATCTTATAATCTTATCAAGGACCTTTGACGAGCACATCCAGGACCTGGAGAAGGTGCTAGATCGATTGAAGATATTCAAATTGAACGCTAATCGAGAGAAATGTACCTTTGCCTGTAACAAGGTTAAGTACCTTGGTCACTATATAACCAAGTCAGGCGTGGAAGTAGACCCTGAGAAGACTGCTACCATCCAGCAGATACCACCACCCAGGAATGTAAAGCAAGTCCAGTCCTTCCTGCAAACTTGTTCCTGGTTCAGAAGATTTATTCCCAAATTCTCAGAGGTTGCAAGGCCCCTTAGTAACCTGACGAAGAAGAATTCAAGTTGGAAGTGGGAAAAGGAGGAGGAAACAGCCTTCCAAACACTTAAGCAGCTTCTAGTCAACCCCCCCGTATTAAAACAGTGTGATCCTACCAAACCTTACATTTTGAGAACTGATGCTAGCAACCATGCCCTTGGAGCAGTCCTACTACAAGGAAGCAGTCTTGAAGAGGAACATCCCATTGAATACGCCAGCCGTCTTCTATCATCTGCTGAGAGGAATTATTCCACCACAGAGAGGGAGGCCTTAGCTGTAGTTTGGGCACTTGAGAAATTCAGAGGCTACATAGATGGGCAAGAAGTCACTGTGGCTTCGGACCACCAACCTTTGAAGTGGATAATGGGGTTAAAATCCCCCTCTGGAAGACTTGCCCGGTGGGCCCTCCAGATCCAAGCCTACAATTTAAAGATGGAGTATGTACCTGGGAAGGTTAATGTGGTGGCAGACCTACTGTCTCGACCTGCATGCCATCATGGTGAAGATACTTGTAACCTTTGTACAGTGGAAATAGCGCTACCTGCAACCAATCCCTCGGACCTACGAGAAGAACAACTGAAAGATCCAGATCTTAAGAAAATTATTGATGTCTTTGAAACTGATGATCCCAATGAAAACCTGTCGAATTGGACGCGAAGAGGTTATTTGATGAACCAGGGAGTCCTCTACCGGTATAGCCCAGACTCGGAGTCAGAAGATGCCCAGTTAGTAGTACCGGTCCACGAAAGAGATCGAGTGATGAAGGAGTACCATGATGCACCCACGGCAAGGCATTACGGAGTAGAAGGAACCTATCATAGGATTGCTCAGAGGTATTACTTTACAGGAATGAAACGGTATATCTCGGAGTACATCAAGAACTGTGACGATTGTAGCCGGTACAAGGCTTCTAACCAGAAACCATCGGGGTTACTTCAAACCCCCATCCAGAGTCAGAGATTTGAAACCCTGGCCGTAGACCTCTTTGGGCCTTTACCAAAGAGCACCCAAGGAAATAAATGGGTTCTGGTCGTGGAAGACTATGCAACACAATGGGTCGAGCTCTTTGCCCTTAAAGAAGCGACAGCCAGAGAGTGTGCTATTGTTTTGCTTGAGGAGGTCTTCTTAAGATATGGAATTCCACGAAAGATTATAAGCGACAATGGCCCTCAATTTGTTAGTGGAGTTATGCAGCAAGTATGTTCCCTGCTTGAAATTAAGCAATCCCTAACACCTGTCTATCATCCTCAGGCCAACCCTGTGGAAAGGAAGAATCGGGACTTGAAGCCCCGACTGGCCATATTAGTGGGTGACGCCCATGAAAGTTGGGATGAGAAATTGCCATCCATAAGATTTGCCATGAACACTCATCGATGTGAGACGACAGGCCAGACAGCTGCGTTCCTTCACTTTGGACGTGAATTAAGAACCACCGATGATGTCAGGCAGGACCTAAGAAGTGTGATTGCCAATGATAACTTTGTGGCAGAAATAACTCCATATCTCCGGAGGTTCACAAAGATAATTTATGAGGTCAGGGACCTAGTCGAGAAGAAACAAGACAGGAGGAAGGAGAAAGCGGACGTAGGTCGTGATGCTGCCCCAAGGTTTCATCAAGGGGACCTGGTGTGGGTAACCACCCATCCAGTCAGCAAGGCCGGTAAAGGAAGAACTAAAAAGTTCATGCCTCGTAGGGATGGACCTTACATAGTAATATCCCAGCGATCTCCCACTACCTAAGAGGTTGGAAATACCAGCTTGCCTGAGGTCCCTATTGGAGTCTATCATTCCTCCGCCTTGAGATATTATAGAAAAAAAGATGGTGACTCATCAAGACCTATGGCACCCTTAAGAAAAAGGGGACGCCCCAAGAAAGTGCTGGTCCCTCACTCACAGCATTTCAGGACCAGAGGGGGAGGATGTAGCAGTCCTCTCTCCGAACCCCTCTTTAGAGGACGGCCGAAGTAGCTAGGGGCGAGCCTCATGCTTTTGCCTCTGGCTAACGGTACCTTTAACGGGGAAAAAGGATGCCACAACAACACCGGAAATGGAGCTCGACGGCGTCTCGTTCCCCCCTCTCTCTGTTTGTAAATATATTTTTGTCTTTTTAAAACTTGTAACCAAGATTTCGGCTGAATAAAGCTGGATTTCTCTAACTTTTGCCTTTTCCTTTTGGTGGTTAAAGTAGATGAGTTAAAACGGGTTTTTATGATTTATAATATCATTTTAGCTCCAAATGGCATCATTTGAGGGAGTTCCTTCGAAGAAATTTGAATTTAATTTATTTCGTCCACCGGTAGTGCATTATAAGCTTTGACGAGTGCAACGTCCCTAAGTGGTACGTTTTAATCTTAAATTATAGGGGCTATAGGGTACAGTTAATACACATAAATATATATATATTCCACCAAAATAAGTCCTAAATGACACATTTGAACCGGTTTTATCGCAGTATCAATCTTAAAATATAATTTTTAAAAATTCTGAAAATTGTTCATTTTTTCCACTTTTTTCAAACTTTGGGGCTCTACAGGCAAACCCTAGAGTTAACTTAGGGGGCTGAAACTTCACACACAATCTTTTGGGACCAAAAGGAATGAGAAAAGTCCTGGGGACCGAGGTTTTTCGAAAAAAAGTTTTTTTTGAGACACCCTAAAGGAGCAGCATTTCCAATCCCTTCTTATCGAAGCAACCGGAAGAGGAGAACGGAGGAAGCGGCCAAAACACCTTAGGAGGTCCCAGCCCCT
Source organism: Tetragnatha versicolor (assembly GCA_024610705.1). Lineage (NCBI taxonomy): Eukaryota > Metazoa > Arthropoda > Arachnida > Araneae > Tetragnathidae > Tetragnatha > Tetragnatha versicolor. Next base: position 24,080,832 of record JANDEH010000013.1, on the reverse strand, counting down.
CGGCAGGAGAAAAAGCGCAGCGGGTGTCAACAAGTCATCACCTTCGGTTTTCCAGTGATTTCGCAAGCGTGCTCCGACGGTAGAGAATCATCGCGTCCTGTGTCTTGTGACTTTTCGAAAAGTGCGGGCTCCAATTCTCGCGGGTGATTCGTGCGGGCGTCAATCCGAGTGTTGTGTGCGATATTTTGTGCTTCAATCCGAGTGCTGTGCGCGATATGTTGTGATCCCGACGGTTTAGCAAAGAGGTTCCACATCGCAAGCGGTCGACAAACAAGGTAAGCTGACTTTTTCTCTAGAGGTTTACTTATGCAGGGAAAAGTGTTATATTGTGTACAAAAATTGTTAAGACTTGTTTCACGAGCAACCTAACGACGACATTCTTAGAAAGGTTCGGAATTGATGTGAGCCACAGTTCGGTGTATCACCCCCAGTCAAACAGCGTGGAAAGGTGGCACCGTACCGCTAAGAGGTTGTTGAAGGTACTCTGTTTAGAGTCCGGAGAGGACTGGGCAAAGAGTTACCGTTCGCTTTTCTTGCGCTCCGTAAGGGCTCAGACACATTCGGCGGTTTTCCGCCGCGACGGCTTTTTGCCGCTGCCGCGTGTTTCGTTCACACTGGGTCAAATAAAAGCGGCAAATATTGGCCGCAATTATTTTGCATCACCTGTCAGTCGACACTTGGTCTTGTTTGAGATCGGATGCCTTTTGTTAAAGGTTATAAATAGTTATGATATAGTTGTTAATAGTTATAAATAGAAACGTTTTTGACTTATTTGGTGCATCCTGTTAATCGAGGGTTTTTTGGGATTTCACCCATTTCTCCTCAATTTAAGATATACGATGAATATTTTTTAAATAATGTTAAAAGACCATCCTTGTACAAAATAAATAGGAAAGTATCGAAAATGAATAAAAGTTCACGTATTTCCACAATTTTGTATCTGGTAACGCCTTGTATGCCCCCCAGGAAGTGGTTCCATGTTTTATAACTACAAGGATTACTATTCAATAGTGTTAATGGCTATCGCGGATAGCTCATACAGGTTTACATTTGTAAACATTGGAAGTTACGGAAAGGACTGTGACTCTTCCATATTCAAAACGACTAAGTTGTGGAGATCTATTGAAAGTGGATCACTTGAATTACCGGCGGAAAAAAGCCTACCAGGAACAGAAAACCCAAATGTGCCGTATTTTTTTGTTGCTGACGCAGCATTCGGTCTACACAAGCATCTATTGAGACCGTGTGCTGGGACTCATTTGACACTTGAGAAAAAAAATTTTTAACTACAGACTGAGTCGAGCGAGAAGATACATCGAATGCGCTTTCGGCATTCTTAGTAATAAGTGGCGAATTTTTCATTGTCCTCTTAATGTTATGCCGGAATTTGCCACGGATATCGTGAAGGCAAGCATTGTGCTTCATAATTTTGTAAGAGATAGAGATGGTTTCTTAGCTGAGGATGCCACGACTGTTATAGGACTTGAAGATATCCAAGTACCTGACAATGTAAGAGGGGGTTTGGATGCCAACAACGTGAGAAACGTTCTTTGCAAGTATTTCATGTCAAGTGTTGGAAGCGTTCCATGGCAGATGTCAAAGATTTGAGGTCGGATTTGTGAAACCAGAAAAAAAACGATCAAGTAGTACATAATTGATTGATTACATTTAGTTTTTCAGTAATTTTAGTGACTTTTTTATTATTGCTCTTTTTGTATCACCTCTGTACATAAATCAAAATTTTGTGTTAAGTGATTAGTGAAAAATGGTAGTTTGTTTTTCTTAATATTAGTTACGTTTGATTTTTTAACCCTGCTTTTTGTACTTTTCCTCACCATAAATTAAAATTTTGTCTTCTATATTCCTATATATGTTTCATATACTTATTTGTTTAGTGAATACACAATTGTAAATAAAAATAAATATTTGGTTCAATATTCAATTGCATAGAAATTATTTGTACTTACCAAAGTCATTCTTTTTGCTTTCATCTAGGTTTTCAAAATCCTTCATCAGTTTTACACAAACCTCATGCCATCCGTTACGTTTCAAATTTCTATCTCTGTATTCTTCTAATCCTTTGTCCCAAAGGACCGGACTTTCTTTCACGAAATGAATCAAAAGTTCACTGTCTATAACGAAATCCATGCTTATTTGACTTGCTGACATCTTGACTCTGCACTCAGCAGCCGGCTTGTGGCGGGGAGGTTAAAATGCAAGTTTAATCACGTGGGCCACTGCAGGTGGAAATCGACGAAAACTGAAACTGAAACCGACAGAAAGTAGTGGCTTTGAAGTTGTTTGTCCTTTGTTTTTCGAGTTATAAATAGAAACGTTTTTGACTTATTTGGTGCATCCTGTTAATCGAGGGTTTTTTGGGATTTCCCCCATTTCTCCTCAATTTAAGATATACGATGAATATTTTTTAAATAATGTTAAAAGACCATCCTTGTACAAAATAAATAGGAAAGTATCGAAAATGAATAAAAGTTCACATATTTCCACAATTTTGTATCTGGTATATAGGGTGCTTCTGATAACTTTTTGTGCACTCTACCGATTTTGAGTACTTTTTTTTGGTGTTTTAAATGAGATTGTACTTAAGTTGTTTTCTTTTTATTAAAAACGAATTTTTTGTTGTAGTGTCGCTCTTTTATACATAAATGTGCTTTTTTAAATTTCATTATGAATAATCTAATAAAAGAATAGGAATATAAAAAAGTTTACAGCCGTTAAAAAAGAAACAGGACCCTCTGGGGCTAAAATAACTCCCAAAAAGTGCTCGAGATTTCCAATATGTGACATTTTCAACAGTTTGTATAACAAAATATGAGTGTACCAGAAAAATTTTTTGGCATAGTTGTAATCAGGAGAAAAAATTACATAATTAACACCCAATTTCATACCAGATACAGAAAAAAAGGTAACATTTCTGGATATGTTCATTGAATTCTCTTCAGCAGCCGCCGCCGCGGCATTGAATGTGTCACCGCACATTCAGTCCTGTGAGCCACTGGCAGGTGGAACGCGGCGAAAAACCGCGAGAAGCAGTGGCAGCGGGCGGCTGCTTTTCTGCCGCGGGCGAACGTTTCTGGCGGTTTTTCTGCCGCTAGTCGAGTATGAACCGGGCAATAGGATTTCCATTGCCACTACTGTAAAAGCGTTTGCGGCAGAAAAACCGCGACTCTAGTGTGTCCCCGGCCTTCCACCTGCCAGTGGCTCACAGGACTGAATGGGCGATGACACATTCAATGCCGCGGCGGCGGCTGCTGAAGAGAATTCAATGAACATATCCACAAATTTTACCTTATTTTTTGTATCTGGTGTGAAATTGGGTGTTAATTATGTAATTTTTTCTCCTGATTACAACTATGCCAAAAGTTTTTTTTTCTGGTACACTCATATTTTGTTATACAAAGTGTTGAAAATGTCATATTAGAAATATCGAGCACTTTATGGGAGTTATTTTAGTCCCAGAGGGTCCCGTTTCTTTTTTTAACCCGGCTGTAAACTTTTTTATATTCCTATTCTTTTATTAGATTATTCATAAAGAAATTTAAAAAAGCACATTTATGTATAAAAGAGCGCCACTATAACAAAAAATTCGTTTTTAATTAAAGAAAACAATTTAAGTACAATCTTAAGTGCAATCTTGTACGTGAACTTTTATTCATTTTCGATACTTTCTTATTTATTTTTACAAGGATGGTCTTTTAACATAATTTAAAAAATATTCATCGTATATCTTAAATTGAGGAGAAATGGGTGAAATCCCAAAAAACCCTCGATTAACAGGATGCACCAAATAAGTCAAAAACGTTTCTATTTATAACTATTAACAACTATATCATTAGGGTGGTAATAATTTTTCAAACTCGGAATTTCTTCGGTCGCAACCCCCAACTTTTTTCCTTAAGGTATGAAATGAAAGTATACCAAATATTTTTTAAATATTTTAATATTAACACGTGCCGCAAAGCGATTGAAGTTATAGTACGGTAAAAGCGCAAGACTCCGTCACCACTCGGGAAGAAAAGCCGGCTCCGGTGCATTTTCTACCGCATGGTAGAAGACGCTGGCGGGCGTTCTCAAAAAGGCGGTATTTTCATGTATTTTGAGATAAACTTGAAAACCTCCTACATATTTTAGGGTGTAATTCATTATTATAAGTAAATTTCAATGGAGGATTTAAGGTAAAGTGGACGAGGGGTCCAGTGTTATTCTTAAGATTTTTTTTAGAGGAGTAAAAATACGCTTGACTTTTTCAGGAGGCGTGAAATTCATTGATGAGGGGGGTGAAATACGGAAATAGCATAACTGCAAATGCAGAGTAAACTTTTTCATAAAAACGCTTTCTTTTTTATTGGAAAAATGAAATGGAAAAAAATGAGGATGCTATTTTGGTTTCTGACTATTATAGCATCTGTGTTAAGTATTAGTAGACAATATTAAAAATTATAAATAAAATAATATATTTAACATTAAGCATTCTTAAATGCAATATTAATTTAATATTACAAATTTGAGTAGAAAAAATATTTTTCAATTTCGGTGGGGCACCATGCCTTTGAAGGCCTTTGAAGCTAGTGTTACTGTATCCCTTGGACCTTGCTACTTTTATTTAATTTTTTTTTCAAAAATCTTGGGGAAAACACAATCGGAAGAGACAAAGAAGAAATTCTTAAGTTTGAACTTTGAGTGCTCTTGAACACTGACCGAGGTATGGCTATAAAGATATCTAGTTAACTGTAGCACTTATAGAAAATCGAGAAGCAAAAACTATTAAATTTAGACAACGTTGGGGCTTTCCATCCTGCCATAGGTGGATGACTCAAGCAATTTATTGCTTAAAAGTGTTTATTTTTAAAAATGAGGTTAATTTGGATAATCGAGAACTACAAGGATTAAAAGGTACAAATATATTTATTGGATCTGGTTTGATTAAAGCCCTGGATACTCTACCTTAAGTAGCGACATCACGCTCAATCGGCCGCCATTATGGGGAGAACTCACTACTAGTCTGGATAGTCTTGCTTATTGTCACTAGTAGTGAGTTCTCCCCACAATGGCGGCCGATTGAGCGTGATGTCGCTACTTAAGGTAGAGGATCTAGGGCTTTAGGTTTGATGTGTAAATGACTCACAAAGCCACATTTAAATATCTGAAATTCATGCTGAGGGCCTGTTTTTCTACAGAGGAATTAATGAAAATATGTCTATAACAATTCTGAAAATGATTAGTTATGGAGGGTTTCTTGATGGAGGAGACAGTTGCCTAACGGCCGTATTCACCGGTAACCTGACCGGCGGTCAGGTTACCGGTGAATACGGCCGTTAGTCTTTTTCGATGCGATTGTCGCCACACATTTTCCCCACACAACAATGAGCTAGCTGCCAAAGAGTTCAAAGAGAAAGAATCCACCCATGTATCAGAGTGGTCGCAAATTAGTTATGAAAAACTGGCAGAACTCTGAAATAAATCTAGTCGATTTTGTGGCAAAATGAACCGAAAACTTTTTTCGAAGGCTTTTAAGTTATTTTCAGACTTTATTTTTAGAAATACTTTAACGTGAAACTTGTGATGATATTTATCAGGAAGGATTTAAAGTCGTCAGTAATAGTCTGTTGTAAATGATTCTGCAGAAAGGGGAATCAAGCTCATTGAGGAGTAACGATATTTTAACTCATAATGAGGAGTAAATACAACACCTTTAAAAAATTATCAAAGGCTATAAAGTCAAATATTCTTCGTGTTTAAGCATTTTCTGTAAAAAAGTATTGAAATAAATCGAATAATATATTTTAAATGAATTTTGATTTTTCAAAGTTTTGATAATTTTGATGTTTTTTCAGATTTTCATCCCTTTTGCGGCACGTGTTAATATTTACCGATTCGAATAAAATTTTTACCAGTTACTTACTACCCCTTAAGTAAAAAAATTAGGGGTTGCGACTTCAAAAGTTCCGAAAAGAAATTTTTACCATTATACTTAGGACCACCCTACTATATCATAACTATTTATAACCTTTAACAAAAGGCATCCGATCTCAAACAAGACCAAGTGTCGACTGACAGGTGATGCAAAATAATTGCGGCCAATATTTGCCGCTTTTATTTGGCCCAGTGTGAACAAAACACGCGGCAGCGGCAAAAAGCCGTCTCGGCGGAAAACCGCCGAATGTGTCTGAGCCCTAACGTGACACACCAACTGACGGGATTCAGCCCCTCGGAATTAGTGCATGGGAAAAAGCTAAGGGTCCCCGAGACTCTTGTTTGAACATAAGACTCAGAAACCAGATGAGGGTGAACTAGTTACCGAGTATGTCCTGGGGTTACTAAATCGGTTGAAGCGATGCTAGGAATTGGCTTCAGAACAAGAAGCGGGGGAGCAGACCAAACGAAAAAGCTACTATGATCGGGGAGCCGTGAATAGGAAATTCCTTTCGGGAGATTTAGTGTTAGTTTTAGCGTCATACAAGACCAATAAAATGGCGGTTCAGTGGATTGGGCCGGGAGAGATAATCAAACAGCTATCTGAGACAAATTATGTCATCCAGTTACCAGGGAGATCTAAAACACAGGTCTACCATGTAAACTTATTGAAACCTTATCAGCGGGCAGAAACTGTGAACCTACTGATAAGTGAGGATCGGATTCAGGACAGCCGGGAGACAGATCTGGAGATTCCGTATCCCTCCGCGGATCCCAACGTTTTCGATTTTGAGGAGATCATAAGGGGAAGCGGGTTACGAGACAGGTGTACCCCGAGCAGATTTTAGGGCTAGAAAGGTTACTGGGAAAGCACCAGAGGTTATTCTCTAATAACCCAGGGAGAACGCCTTTAGTCGAGCACGACAACGAGCTCATTAGTGACCATCCGGTAAGGTCAAAGCCTTATCGGACCTCACCGCGACAGAGATCCTCAAGACCGAGATCAAGAGGATGCTCGACCTTAAGTTAATAGAAATTGGAGAGTCTGACTATACCTCCCCTATGATTTTGGTTGAGGCGATTGGGAAGGACCCAAGGCCATGTGTGGATTATAGGCGGCTAAATTCCATTACTCGTACCGAGTATTTCCCTCTTCCGAATATAGATGATCGCATTGAAAAAGTATCGGCCGCCAAATTCATAACAGTGATAAATTTGACTAAAGGATATACTATCAGATTCCCTTAACCCCTCGCGCTCAGCGGATAGCTGCGTTTGTCACAACATTCGGGACTTATAGGCCTTTAGTGTTACCATTTGGGTTGGTTAACGCGCCATATTGTTTTTCCAAGTTTATGGCTACATTGTTACAGGGTTGTGATGAATATTGCGTCCCCTACTTAGACGATGTGGCCATCTTCTCAGAAACTTGGGAAGAACATATGCGACATGTGGATCAAATACTGCAACGAGTAGGGAAGTTCAAATATTACCTATAAAAATTTGTTAAATGGATAAAATACAATTATAAATTTCGTTTTAGAAATTTCTTAAACTTTTCTGGAAAAATTAATATTTCACGCTGAAAAGAGAGGTGACCTCATTGAAGATTTAAGAAATCGCATACATCTAGGTGGCCGTTGTATGTAAAAATAAGAGTACTTATAAAATTAATTTGATTTTTTAAAATCTAATTAAAATTTCCATTGTTAAAATCTGTACAAGTATATTCAAAATACCTAAAAATATGATTTCCTAAACATATTCTAGATATTTCTTAAGCATTTTAGCTAAATTATTCCTTTGAGTCAGTGTTCGATTAAAGTGTAAATGGAAAAATGTCCTTTTCTATCATATTAATACGGTTGATGCACGGTCAAAATTTACTGGTACTTAAAAATAATTGAAAAATAATCTAAAGAAGATGAAAACATGCGGTTTGTTTCAAACTACACTTTTAGCCTGGGAAATTATTCTATACAAAACTTCATAGTTTTCAGAGGTTTCAAATACTTAAAGGTTCAAAAAAGGTACGACTTTTATTACTCCTCGTCAAAATTCCAAATGAAGTTTGGTTGGTAAAATTATTTTTACAGGCCTTGAATGAAGAATACAAAAAATTATTTATACCTAAAATAAATTTTCATTGCAGATTTTAAAATCCCTGGTTTTTTAGAAATAAGTATTCAGGCATTTTTCCATTAAGTTAATTTTAAAAAAAAACCTTTGTGATTTTGCTGATAAAACTTTCCCAGGCTGAAAGTTTAGTTCAATAAACCGTGTTTTTATCTTTTTTTAGATTATCCCTTAAATTGAGCCTACACAGTTGCTTATGGCATAACCCGATTTCACCTTAACACTCCGATTTTTATTTTCAGCTCGCCAATTAGATTTCGAATTGCCGATCTCTTTCCGGCGCGCCGCGTTCTCGCTAATTCGCCGCTTTCTCGCCAACTCGCCGCTGTGGTGCCAAAAAGCCCGCGTTTTAGCGAACGCGCCGCTTTTTTTCCCAAGTCGGATGTTGAGCGCCGAGTTGAAAAATGATGCGGAAAGCCGCTTCCGCTCAAAATCTCTCCAAATCGTAATCCGCGTCAAAAGTACGAATAGCCGATCTAGAGGCAACGCGTGCAGGGCTCTACTCTTTTATGAAAAAAAGGTTAGTCTGGGTGCCCGCCGACACAAAGTACAACTAGTACATACTCTCTCATAACTTCTAGTGTTGCTTAATTACACCTTGTCCGACAAAATTTCTCTCTATCAAATTCTCGGAAACACGGCTTTCCCTCTCCCATTTTTTGGAAAGTCGTCAATTTGGTAGTTTACCCAAAATTTATAGATACTCTATTGTCATAAAATGTAACAGCAAGAAAAATTCATGAATATCGCGTAAAAAAATTGTCCGGCAAAAATGTAGGTACGTTGCGGCTGTCCCCCAATTGAAACATGTTATAATAACGATACCGGAAAATTGATTGATAACAGCTAATTTTTTTTGGAAAATGCTTGGGAAAAATACGAAGAATCATATCCTCATTGTCCGACAAAATTTTACGATTTTCCGGTCCGACACGCGTAAATCTTCGTTCTCACGAGGATCTAAAATTTATTAATAACTGTCGGAGAAAAAGAAATTTATGTATCACAGATAAGCATTAACACATATTGTACAAGTGTCCGACAAATATAGAAAGGTTAGATAGAAATGGTAGTTCAGTGGACAGATTTTTAGGGTTTTCAGATGCAAGTTCAGATCGGTCAGAGGGTGCAATATTTGAGCATGTCAAGAAAGTTAGAAAAATTTGAATCTTTCGATAAACTTGTTGCTCAAACATATGATGGAGCAGCAGAGATGTCTTGGGAAATAACTGGCAATTAAACAAGTTTTCCCAGATGCAGTGTTCATTCACTGTTATGCCCACCAGTTAAATTTGGTGATGTCTCAAGTTCTTGGTTGTATAAAAGAGTGCAAGATATTTTTTCCCACAATCAATGTGCGAAAAGGAGTCGCGCATTTGATGAAATTGTTCAGTGTAGACTACCGAGGGGCGCTCCAACTCGATGGAATTTTCAAGGTCGAATTCTTGAAACTGTTTTCGAACATCTAGAAGATCTTTGAAAGTTATTTGACCAGATTCTTTCGTCTCCTGAAGATTGGGATACTAATACAATTATTCCTGCTAAAGGATTTGCAAGCTACTTAGAAGTATTTTATTTTTATGCTCAATGTACTTAATGAAGTATTTCCCTATAGCAACGTCTTATTTGAGATTCTGCAGACAAAGATATGTGATATAAATTATTGTAAGAGTAAAATTGTAGCATTTGAAAATCATATTAAAAAAGCGAAACGAGTTTGAAGTTACCTGGTCGAAGATAGAGTATTATGCACACATTTACAAAAGGAAAAGAACAGACCCAGAAATCGACCTCAAATTAAAATTTAAAATATTGTACAATGAAATTTTTGATAACATCAGTGGCCATATTTCGGCCCGATTTAAAGATTACAATGAAATAGTATTTTTAGAGTTATTGGACCCTGAAAAAAAGAAAAAATTCCTTGACGTTTTGGGAATTGTCATTTCCGCTGCCGCGAGAATGACAGATGTCACCCTCTCTACAGCTTCATCTATAGTACCAATATTGGTCATGTCAGGAGTAATGATAGCTAGTGTCTGAAAAAATTCCCAGTCTGCTTTGGATAAAATGAATCTCTGTGGCCTTCTAGATGATGGAAGGTCTTTAGATGGAACAGATAAAATCAAAGGAAAGTGGTCACTATTATGGAGATCGTCATGGACTCTAAAATTCAATAATGGTAACAATGATGGCGAACATAATGCCAAGTCAAGATGATGGTATGTTCTAGATGGGAAATGGAAATAAGTTGGGGTCGCGTCGTTAAGAACGCAGAGCCCGTAGTCATCTATAAAATTTTCGACAAGTTTACCTCTATTGTTAGTGTCATTGCTTCCCCAAATAGGGTTGTGTCCGTTAAAGTCTCCCAGTAGTATGAGAGGTGATGGCAATTGTGCAATGAGGTTATTAAGGTCCTGCTGATTAACGGCTTCATTTGGAGGTAAGTATATATAGCATATGGTGGTTAATGTGTTTAATTTAATTTGAATGGCCACTGCTTGGATGTTTGTTTGCAGATTGAGAGCTGAGGAAGGAAAGCTATTGTTTGCGAGGAGTGCTGTGCCACCTGAAGCTCGACTACCATCTGTATGATCCTTTCGGTACAGCTGGTAGTTCTTCAGTCTCAATGAATTGTGAGGGAGTAGGTAAGTCTCTTGTAATGTAAAGATGATAGGATTAAAATCATTAATCAATGATTTGATATCGTCAAGGTGAGAATAAAAACCATGACAATTCCAATTTAAAATGTTGGTCCCTATAATTTAGGTTTTTTTGGTTTATTTCGACTTGCGCCGCCTTTAGAATTTAAAACATCCTCATCAGCTTCCAAGTTAGAATTAGAGCTTGCTTTTTGTTTTGCAGTTAGTCTATTGTTTCTAGGAGGTATGTTTTTAGGTGAACTATTTCCATTAGAAGTATTGTTTGTATTATTTCCAGGTTGGCGTTGATTTGACACGTTTTGAGGTGGCCTAATAATTGTTTTGGGTATAGAGCTATTTCCATTATTGATATAGTTTTTATTTATATTTTCAGGTTGACTTTGAGTTGCTGCTGTTTGGGATGAGATTGGAGGAGGAATTGAAGGTAAGGTTTGATTATTATTTGGTTCTACTGATGATTTCTGCTTGATATTATTGTGATATGCCATGTTTGTCTGGGTGCCTCTGGTGCTGGTAGATTTAGCTGCAGATGCGTATGAGAGATTAGGGTTAGGATATCGACTCATTACTATTTTTCGGGCTTCAGGGAAAGATATATCTTGTTTGTATTTGAGAGTAACTATTTCTTTTTCTATTGTCCATCTGGGGCATGTTTTGTCGTAGGCAGGATGGTTGCCTTCACAGTTGGCACAGCAGGCAGTCTTAGAGTCGCAGTTATCAGAAACGTGTTTATGACTTCCGCACTCGCCACACCTCGCTTTACCACGACAAATTCGAGCTGAGTGTCCAAATTTTTGGCATTTAAAGCAGCGTGAGGGGTTAGGAATATATTGGCGGACTGGGATATTAAGGTATGCTATTTTAACAGACTTTGGAAGCTCAGTGGTACTAAAGGTAAGTATTATATGTTTGGTCTTTATAATATGGTCTTGTTTCTTAATTACTATTCTTTTGACATCGATAACTTTTTGATTTTCGAGTTCAGATTGGATATCATTCTCAGTGTCATTATAAAGGTCAGGTTCTGAAATTACTCCTCTACAGGTGTTAAGGGATTTGTGTGGTGTAACTTCGATTTCTATTGTTCCAAGATTGTTTAGAGCCAATAATAATTTTGCTTGATTTGGATTTGCTACTTCTATTAATAGGTCACCTCCGGCAGTTTTCTTTATATTTTTGACTTCGCCAACCATGCCTAGTATACTTTTGTGAATAAATATAGCAGATGTTTCTTTGAATGTTCCATATTTTCTTTTCATAATGAAGAATTTTGCATCAGTCATATTCAATTTTTTCGGTTGCTCCACTGAAGGAGAAGGGTTGGTGGTATCACCACCATGCTCAGAAGGAGAGGGGTTGGGGATTTCGGTTTGAGCGTTTTGATCGGAATCACTTTTGTCGATTTCCATATAAATTTTTAATAAGGGAGGGAGGAGGAGAATCCCTTCCCAACTTCCAGAGGACCAGTTTGGTGGGGCTAGCCCCAGAGTCAACAGCCAGCAGTGGCCTCGGGAGAGCCCCCCGCTCTGCCATCCAGAAAATAGTTTTTTTGAACATCAATGAGTTATGCTAAACAATTCAATTTTATTCGATTAAAATCAGAATTAAAAGTTTTATACGCCTCTGAGGAATTCAAATACCGAACAGTATATGAGCTTTCCAGCTTTCTTAAAAGTAATGGCATAGATAAAAGTAATAGCAATTCCAGAATTATCCAAGTTCTGTAAACTCGTGTGTTGCATTCCCGTTACAATAGCATCTGCAGAAAGGTCATTTTCAGCTTTAAAAAGAATCAAGACTTATCTGCGTAACACTCAATCCCAAGACAGATTCACCAAATTAGCGTCGATATCCATCGAGAAGGAGCTCCTTTTAACAATGAAGAAACAGATGATTTATGATGATGTGATTGATTTGTTTGCAAGGAAAGAAACAAGAATAGATTTAAAATATAAATACTTAATTGCCATTCATTAGTTTTTCATAATTATTAAAGTGTCATTCGAAATTTTCCATGTCAATTGGAACAGGCAGTAGGCAAGGGGGTCTGCCATTATAATTAAAACTCCCCATGAGAAACGATGCATGGTGACCTCCTCGTGGTGTTTCTCGGGTTACGCTAACACAATCATGCCAAAAAAATTTTTTTTAATTTTACAGGAAATATATACTCGATTGCTTTGCCCTAGAAAAAATGTCACCGCACGCCACTGGTTGGGATGATGTACATAATACAAATAGGTCTGAATCAAACGAATGCAGACATAGGTATACAAAAACCCATAAGTTCAATAAATTGAGTAATTTGATTTTCAGATTCATAGTTTTGTTATGATACTAGTCGTATATTCTTATATTTCAAGGTATTACTCCCTGCAGCGACCCCATAGTTTCGCCTTCACCTGTGGGACATCTTTAGAGAGATGCTCGGTGTGGTCAAGTTGGCGGCCTCTGCCATCATGCTTTAGCTTTGCCAGCATCCCCTCTAGTTTCACCTTCTCCTGTGACGAGACATCTTAAGAGAGGTGCTCGGTGTGGTCGAGTGAGCAAACGCGGTAGCGAATGCGTCGCTGTGCCTTCTGTTTCGTGAACTGTGCTTCTAGTTCCCAGCTCTACGTTTTCGGATATAGTAAACGCGTCCCTATAAACGTAGACTGTGCTTTGTGAATTGCGTTACAGTAAACACTTCGCTAATTTTGAACTCTATGCTTTGTGAATAGCGCTACAACAAACCCTTCGCTAATTTTGAACTCTGTGCTTTCGATTTCGAGAACTGCTTTTGTGAACCGCGTTATACCAAATCCCTCGCTAACTTTGAATCCTGACTGTGCTTTCGTGACCTGTATGAACTCCTTTGATGAGTATGAGAGTGTTTGCTCGACGCCGGGGGACGAGGTCTGAAGGAAGAGGATGTGACAGAAGGTCTAGACTAGGACGTCTAGATCAGAGAATGGTCGATTGTAGACTTTATGGAACTCATTCTTCGAGAGATGGCAGCACAAGCTTTAGTTGTCATGGTTTCCACTACAGCTAGAAAAAGAGACATTCTACCACAAGAGACTGTTCGTCCTGCGTAATTTTTGTAATCCGTAATAAAGTTGTTTTAATTATGAAAAAACTCACTCCACATCCTTTCTGAAGATTATAATTAGGTGCTTTAAATATGCTAAGGCAAATCCACAACTTATGGTAGATTTGCCATCCTTCCAAGTAGATCAACAAGTGCAGTTTTTTGTGGTGGTTGGGGTGGACTTGGTAGGTCCTCTCTCACCAAATGTGTGCACAAAAGGAAAGCCCTCAAATGTGCTAGACTAGCGAAGTTAGTGACCGCTTAGCGAGCGAAGCGAGCCTGGATCGCGAAGCGATCCAATGCGAACTGCGGAGCAGTTCGCGCGGGGGTTGGCGAGCGATATTGTCTTAAATATAGATGACACTGAAACTGTAAACCCCATTGGCATGGCAAAGAAAGTTCATAAATTGACAGTAGTTAGTCATGAACTAGCTAATATTCCACCTCAATTCCGTTCCACAAACCATGTTAAACAACTTATTGGCATTTGTAGATCAAATTACATCAAGAAAAGTGGCTTGAAGAATTTTTTACAGGATTTTGTGCAAAGTATGAATAAGTTAAGGGATGGTTGTTTGTTTAATGTTAACGGCAACAAAGTATCGTTTAAAGCTGTATTAGTTGCTACACCTGCTGATACACCGGCTGCAAACCAACTTTGGGGTTTCAAGGAAAGTGTGTCTAAAGCATATAAGTGTTGCAGAACCTGTGATGGGATCAGGCCAGACATTTTTACACAATTTACAGAAGATTCATTTGTTATCAGAATCACAGATGAACATTTAAAGATATGTGAGATAATTGACGAAGCTAGTTCGCCAGTTGTGAAAGCTGATCTCTCTAAAAAAGATGGAATAAATCCTAGATCTGTTATTTGATATATTGAAGGAATATCCTTAGATGCAGCTGTACATGACCCAATGCACACACTACTAGAAGGTGTTGTGTTATTGGAACTGAAAGCTATGCTTCATCATTTCATTTTAATTGAAAAACTGTTTAGTGTGGAATGGTTAAATGTAGAAATTCTCTGCTGGAACTACTCAGGCACTTCAAATCAACCTCCTCCATTTCAAATAGAAAGTTTGAAGGATAAAGGTGAACTAACTCTCAATGCTGGAACGGTAATGACTCTTTAAGTTGTTGCCATTTTATTCTCTAAAAAAGTTCCTGTTAGTAATAAAAAGTTTTTGAATTTTCTTCGACTGGTGAAAATTACCCATATTTGCACTTCGCCTTATGCAGATAAAGAAACTGCGTCAGAATTGGCCTCACTTATTTCTAAACATCATGAAGTTTTTACTGAAGAATATTCCAACATATCATTAACACCTAAATTTCATTATCTTATCCATTTTCCGAGGCAACTAAAGAATTTTGGTCCTTTGCGACATCAGTGGTGCATGCGTTGGGAGGCCCACTTTTCAATTTTTAAAGGAAGAAAATGGGGAAGCTTTAAGAACATAGCCTTTAGTATGGCATATCATCATCAGCAGTGGGTTTGCTATCATCAGCTTGGAGCAATGGGTCAAAGAAATCCTAACTACCTCTACAGAGGTCACTTGTTTACCCACACAGAGAAGTTGGATCTCAGTTCTTTTACGCCAGAAGAGAAAGTTTCATTAAGTGCTTTAATTAACATTAACGAAAATGTATGGAAGGAAAAAAAGTAAATTTTCATGGATGTGAATACCAAGCTGGACTAGTTCTTGTTGAAGAAAACAGGTTTTTTTTTAATCGATTTGATTCTTGTTCAAGAAGAAACTGTTTATTTTCTTGTGAAACCATCTCTATCCTCGAATTTTGTCAACAATTTTAATGTATTTGAAGTAGAATTTAATTCCAATAGATTGTGTATCGATTTTGAATCCATTAGTACAAAGTTTCCTTTAACTCTTCACGAGTATAATTCAAAAAAATATGTAGTTAATCCATATATATCTAGAGTGTTTGGAGAGTAGTGTTGGTAGCTAAAATTGGTTTTTCTTTTTTCTATTATAGTTGGTTGGATTTTATGGCACAAAGGCCTTATTTGGCCATTCAGCGCATAACACAAGACATTTATACCTCAAAATTATGCACGATTCATGAAGTTTATATCATCTAGAAAGAGAAAGATATTTTTGTGATGCTCATCCCCTATAATGTCAGCTAGTATTGGATATTCTATGCCTAGTCTCTACCGCCTGACTAGTCTAAATCGGGGACACTCTGATAATATGTTTTACGCATAAAATAACATTACAAGATGGATATGTCGGCGGAAGTTCTCTTTGAAAGAGGTGCTTGTGTGTAAAAAAAGCGTGTCCTATTCGGAGCCTTGTCAGTTTTCATCTAGAAATCTATTCAGTCTTGCTTCAGGGAAGCCAGTCACAGAGGGTTTAACTATTATAGTTGACTATGATATTGATATGATTTTGCTTGTAGGTAAATATTTGATATTCTTGATTTGAAAAACCTGCTAGAAATTTATTTCTTTTGAACAAATAACTTTTCCATTATTTGAAAATGACTTTTTTGGGACATACTCTTCAATAGACTTTTTCTTCAAAATTCAGGAAGTAATTCGTGAAGAATTGTTTTGACTTTGATATCCAGTAAATTTACGGCTAAATAATGTTTGATCAAAGGGGTGTAAAACGGGGCTTTTGCACTCAATGTAGCGGAGAAGAGAAATGTTTAGAATTTGAGAAGAATGAATCCACGCCATTTTGTGGATGTCCACCTGTGAAACACAAAAGTAAGTTTTCATTTGCATCTTACCATATTTCCTTTCAAATTCAATTAATATGTATTGCAAATACTCTCAACTGATCAATTTCTTAAACTACAAATTCTGTCAGTAAACTTTTTAATGGATATAGGTTTGGGTGTTCCATTTGGTTTATTTCTTATTGAGAATAACTTTGGTACCATTCTGGCTCTTCTAGAAATTATTAAATAACAGTCCAAAAATATATTTTCTTTGCTTAACAATGCAATTTGAAACTGTTTTTTTGGCAAAAGTAGCCGTTGCCATTGGAAGCAGGTTGATAACTTATTTTCAGTTCTGTTATTCCAGTAAAAAAGAAATAAAAACATAATTTTATAGATAAGATAAAGAATACAAGTCAGTTGATTATTAATATTGATTATTCATGCTACTTTCTAGGAATTGAAAGTTCAGAGAGCTTGGAAGTTGCAAGAGTGATCGATAATGAGGGTGTTGACAGTACTCCAACCAATGTACCTGATGGTGAAGGCAGAACTGAAACAGAGGTACCTGGTTATGATGCAAGTGCTTCATCCGATGCACCTGGTTGGGATGCCAGTGTCCGAACTGATGGTACAGAGAATTTAACTGGAAGTGTAAGAATTTTAATATGGTAGTCTAACTCTTATTTTAGAATAGTACTAGATGAAATCGGAGTAAAAATTTACAATCAAGTTTAAAAACTTTAATTTTAAAAATTTCAAATAAGCTTTAGGAGCATGCACTAACAGCAGGAGCACCCCATAAAATTAATTACACAAATTCATTTGTGTTATAACTTGCTTTTTTTATTTTTGAACTTATTAGTTTTTTTGTTACATAGTATGTTCTTTTTTCTCTTTAAGCTTCCTGAAATACCTAAATTTTCAGATTGTGTGGAAAGTGCTTTAAAAAAGGGCTGCATAAATGGATCCTTATGGTCCAATATGGTTAGTTATGCAGTGTGCAGCCTTCTTCCTTAAAACATCTGAAATGAAAACTAAAGCGTCTTATGATATAATAGGAAGAAGAATGTACGAAACATATCCATGCATGGAAATGCCAGGTTCAAAACCTTGGGTAATAAAAAACTACTAGTCCAGTTTGATGTTCTTCGGCGTCAACTCCGAATTGCCAAATACATGAACCTGAACATAGTTGTTCACTGTAGGAAGGCACACGAAGATACAATAAGAATAATCAAAGAGGTAAGTTAATCACTTCATCTTTTTCTCTTTAAACCTATCATGTCAAAAATACAAGATGCTTTAACTTAAGATGTTACTAACTTTTGTTAGAAACAATTGAATGGTTTTTTTAAATGTTTTAATAGTTTACTAGCTGTTACAACCCGACAAAGCCGGGTTTTACAGCTAGCCTTCTTTGGCGCTGATGCGAGATTCGCTCGTTCTTACATGTTCGTATTTATTTACACATTCCCTAACATTAAATATGCAGTTTTAATTCATCATCTTCAAAAGTCTCCGATTGTCTCCGATTTCACATGGCATTGTCACAAATTTATTACATTGAAATAATTGCCATTTTATTTTGACCGGTCGTCAGCCCAATCCACCGAACCGGATCTGTACAAACTTGTTCTTAAATGAAATTTTACTAACCCGATATAAACCCATTAAGTGGCATCCTCCTAAAACCTTCCACTTTAATTTATTATTTGATTTTTATTTATCTCATTGTTTGAAGTTAAATGTTTATCCCCTTCTGTGTAAAGGGAAAGAAGAAATACTTCAATCAAACATGTACCATAATTTTTTATAAATTCAATACGGCTCTAGTATCCCGTTGGGATAAATCTAGTGAACCGTCAAAACTTTGAAATTTAATTTCAATGTAGATTTTCTTCAAGCTCTTTCAAGGACGGACAAGTTGCAATTTGATTAGAGAAGGAAATCATGATGTAAATATGGAAATAAGTGATGGTGCAGTGTCTTTAGAAAATGTTTTTCATGGTGATAGTGTTGTAAGGAATGAAGGGGATGAAAATGCACATTCTAACCCAGTTATGAACCCAATAGCTTGCAATAGTCCTATTAAATTATCGCAGAAGCTAAGAATGTGGGCTATTAACCGCAATGTCCCCAATAATACCACCATTAATTTACTAAAAATCCTGCAAGAATATCATGATGAGTTACCTAGTGATAGTAGGACACTACTAAAAACATGTAGGGACTCTTATATTCAAAAGAATGGAGGTGAGGAATTTATGTATTTTGGGATTAAGGAGAATCTTCAAAATATTGATTTGGAAAAATACTGCCCCTCTAAAGAAATTTTGATTAGAGTGAATAGTGATGGTCTGAGTTTATGTAAAAGCTCAACATGTCAGTTTTGGCCAATATTGGGTGTTTTAAATAATACCAATTAAATGGCAAACCCTCATCAATATCATTTTACCTGAAAGATTTAGTGGAAGAGGTTAAGGATTTAATTGATAATGGATATGAGTATAATGAGGAAAAATATACATTTAGCATTTTTAACTTCAATTGTGATGCTCCTGTCCGCTCTTTTTTAAAGTGCATCAAGAATTTCAATTATTATTTTGGATGTGAAAAATGTGTGCAGAGAGGGAAGAGGATAGATGGAAGTGTAAGACTCACAACTATTGACAGCCCTTTAAAAAGTGATCAAGATTTTATAACAATGGCTCAAAAGGAGCATCATCATTCCATTTCTCCATTAACTGAAATAACTTCCCTTAACTTAGTAACCCAATTTCCATTAGATCCTATGCACCTTATAGATCTTTGAGTTACAAGGAAGCTAATAATGCTGTGGTTAAGGAAGGGTGCGAAAACCAAACACAATAGTATAAGGATCTCACAACGCTAAGCATCACTAATTTCTTGTAAACTTCTTGAATTTAAGAATATTATGCCTGTGGAGTTTAATAGAAAACCTAGATCCCTAAAACATGTGGACAGATGGAAGGCCACAGAGTTTCGCCAGTTTCTTCTATATCTAGGCCCTAAACTAAACTCATTGACGCAACAGCCCTAGTGGGCAAAGGCCTACGATGCCCATCTTCGTTTTAGTGACCGTGGGGCCCTGGGGTGCAAGGTGTTAGGCATGTGTCCCGGTTAGGTGGTCATTCTAACGCGACACCCCCAGTGTTACGTTCCCAAGCGAGCTTGGTCCTCATTTTATCGACCCACTGAAAGGATGAAAGGCTGAGTGGACCTTGCCCAGCCCGGATATTGAACCCCGGGCCTGTGGATATCTAGGCCCTATTGCTCTTAAAAATATTCTTCCTACGAGGGTGTATTGTTATTTCCTATGCTTTCATGTGGCAATTCGAATTTTATCGGATCCATGCTTTTGTTTTGACACTGATTTTTTTAAATATTCCGAAGATTTGTTGAAGATATGGACACTATATATGGGAAGAAATCTATAGTGTATAATGTACACAATTTGGTACGTTACCAATGATGTAAGAATATATGGTCCACTATAAAACTTTTCATGTTACATTTTTGAAAACTATTTAGGGCAAGTCAAAAACATGATAAGGACCCAAAACAAGCATCTTGCACAACTAGTTAAGAGGTTTTCTGAAAAAGTCTTCTAATGAAGCAGAAAACAAGGTTGAAATTGAATTGCTTAAGCAGATGGGTCCATTAAAGTTTTCCTCTTATCAGGATTTGCAATATTCTGCAGTAAAGATAAAATGATTTTTTATTTATTTCGTAAATCTTTCCGATTCCTGTGTTCTTCTAAATAATAAAAAATTATGATAGTAAAAAAATATTTTAAAAACAACAGAATGTATCCTGTTGAACTGTTATGAAATATCCTCTACAAGGGATAATTTTAACTATCCTAGCCCTTTGTGAGTAACACGAGTATAATCTCTATTGGTTCTGTACTAGATAACATGGTAGTAATTGAAGTAGAAGATATTCCCACTAAATGTATTATTAGTTTTTAACATGAATTTGCTATTCTTCACTAAACTCACATTTACTCACTAAATCTTTATTCATAAAAGGGAAAAGTTTGCTGTGGTAGTCTTCCTTAAAAAAAACCTCACGGGAGTCTTGCCCACCAGTTAGTTGGTAAATAACGTAAGCAGTAAGTACCCTTCTAGCATGCCTGAGGGTACTATTAAAAGAATGATTCAGAACTGTTCTCCCCCAGAAGACGATTGGGATACCTTAGAAGTCAACGTCTACAATCGTACAAGTGAGTATTTACCATTTTCTTTTTAATTGTACACTGACTGATCAATTACTGATTATTTTTATCAACTGAACTTTTCATGTATAGATGATTTCACAAAGGCTGAACACAGAAGCGAAGCTGTCCCGCTTATTTAGTATTGATTTTCAAAATCAAATAAATTATGAATTACTAGCTGATAAACAAATTAATGAGCAGAGTTAGAGGTGTTGCGCGGTCCGGGATCAAACCTGGAGATAAGGGACGTTCTAATTCCTGGGACTATAAGTTTAAGGATTGCAAGTCAAAAGCATCCTGCATAAACTGTGTCTAACACAATGAGCATAATGTAAGGAAAATGAGAATAGACCACGCCTGCACAGACCCCAAATGTGCAATCTATAAAGAGAAATTAAATTTCTAAAAAGGAAAATAGACTATATATCAACTAAGCATGGGTCTAGTTAATCCTACAATATGGCATATAAATTTGGGAAAAGCTCGGGTAGCAGCCCTCACTTTAGAACATGACAAACCAAAAACCCGAATTGGTTTGCGTAAACGAGCCGTATACATTGGGGGATGGCTCAGTACACTTTAGACCTAAAGGGTACGAAACTGTACATACAGTAAATAGCACAGAAAAAACAAGAATTTGTGTATATATATCAAATGTATATAACTTTGAAAGATTACTCATAAAAAGGGACATTATTGCAGTAAAGCATAAAAGCACCAACCAACAAGTTGGAAGAAACACTGAATGAAATAAAATCAGCATTGCAAAATAGCATAGGGGAAAGAATCCTCATACTCGGAGACTTCAATGCCAAATCCGAGTTGTGGGAAAATCGAACACAAGATGCAAGGGGTGAGGTTCTGCTGGAATTCTGCGCCACGGAAGACATCCAAGTCATCAATGATAGCACCTGCAAGCCAACCTTTGAATCAACAAGAGGCAGTAGCTGGATCGATCTAGCCCTAGCACGAGGAGTCAATGTAGAACTGTCAATTGACGATACAATGTGGGGGTACCACAGGGTTCGAGCCTTGGTCCCATACTTTGGCTAGTGCTTATTAATGAACTCCTCGAAATCGATTATGGAGATTAAATTTGGGTCCAAGCGTTTGCGGATGACATCATAGTCCATGTCAAAAGTAAAAGATCCTATCTGTTCAAAGACAAGGCTAAGCCAGTTCTTGACAGGATAATGAACTGGATAGAGGACCATAAACTAAAAATAAACCTTGGGAAAACTACGTACATTCTCATAGGTAAAGTTAAAACTCTCCCAACTATAAAAATGAGTAATATAAATATAAAGCATACGAAAAGTCTGAAATATCTTGGATTGACTTTCGACGCCCACCTGTCATGGAGGCATCATCTAGATACCATAATCAATTAAGTAAATAAAGTGCAGTATTCCCTGGCGAATAAATCAAGAGTTGAGTGGGGTATAAGTCCCGAAGTAAGGAAAAAGATTTATTTGGCAGCTACGGAAAAAGTTATTTCCTATGCCAGTGAAATCTGGTATGATAGCAAAGTGAAAACATGTGTAAAGCTGTCAAAAGCCCAAAGAATTGCATTGAAAAGCATTACTTCAGCTTACAAGACAGCGCCTACAAGTGCGCTCCAAGGGTAGGCTGGAGTAGTCCCCATTGATCTAATGCTGGAGATGCAGCAGAAACTACATAGAATAAAACGAAGAAACGAAAACTTATGGGAAGCGACATCATAAATGGAAATGAGATTGAAAAACCACTCAGGATACACACTGATCCTAGGAAGAGAAAGAAAATCCGATAGAGGAAATATAATGAGGACTATATCCCAGCAGAAATTAAAGTTTATACAGATGGTTCAAAGCTGGAAGGGAAAGTAGGTTTTGGAATCCATGTAGCAAAAGGAAATGAAAGAGAACAAGAAATGGTCAGAATACCGGACTATGAGCCAGTCACATCCCCAGGAGATAGAGAAAATGTTCAAATACGAAGACACATTAGATGTGAGCTTAGAGTGCAAAAACAAAGTCAGATTCCCGGTTTACAAGTTCCTCCTCTGGGCTCCAAAAAAATTCTCAATTTTAAAATATTTCCATTTTTTAGATAACGGATAAGGTCGCAGTTACAAAGCAAGTATTGTCAATCAAATTATTATGGATCCAAACACAACGACCGAATGACACTATACTTTAAGATGAAACATGTTTTTTCACCTTTTAAAAAAGTACTTTCTTGATGAAATATCACTCAAAGACTGATAAAAAAACATTCTAAAAACCTACATGTACGCCATTTTATACTAAAATTTCACACTTTTTGTCCAATATTAATAATTTTTAGACTGATTTTATCGAAATTAATTGTAAACATTGAGTGATATATTTCGTCTCTTATTATTTTCAATAGCTTAAACGGTATTGTTTAACAAGTCTGGGTTTAAACAAAAATATGAATCAGACAAAGCAAGTTTTTTTTACAGACTTGGAAGTTTTCTTTTTCCCTGACACCCCCCATTTGCTCGAGCTAGTACGAAATTGGTTTCTGGACACTAGATTTGTGCTACAAGATGGAACAAATATTAGTAAAGAACTTCTTGAAGCCTTGATTGAACTGACTTCCTCAGAATAGAATGTATGCCACAAATTAACTTCTGATCACATTCAATGCCAAGGAAGTCAGAGGCAGAAAGTTAAGCTAGCTGCCCAATTGTTTTCTCACAACACTGCATCTGCTCTTACGTACTACCATTCTACTTCCGCAAACATGTAATCAACGAAACAAGTGGTTTTATATCCAAGATAAATGATTGGTTTGATGTGATAAATTTCATCACATCTAAACGAATCTATAGCCTCTAAAAAACATATGGTTTATACTTGGATTACCAAAACAAAATCCTTGATGATGTGTACCAAACAATTCTTGGTAAGCGTTGTCAAGGAAAACCTTCTTTTCAAGTTTTCCAAAAAGCCCTTTTGATGAACATTAAAAGCCTTAAAGAATTGTTTAAAATGTTGAATGATAAAAATTTAATCAGGAGTCGTGGGAGTTTAGACGACCATCCAACCCCAATTAACTTCCTGTATCGACTTAGAGAGAGAATGGTTGTTTTGGGGAAGAGTTTAAAGGTTGCAGTCAATGGAAGGCAACACATCTCTCAGCAATGCTGAAGAGTTTGTATTGTCCAACATCCTAAAAAAAACTGACTTGTCCA
Organism: Tetragnatha versicolor; assembly: GCA_024610705.1. NCBI lineage: Eukaryota > Metazoa > Arthropoda > Arachnida > Araneae > Tetragnathidae > Tetragnatha > Tetragnatha versicolor. Next base: position 24,056,893 of record JANDEH010000013.1, on the reverse strand, counting down.
AAGTGCATAACCTAGCTGAAAGCCTAAATGAAAGTACTGATACTGCCGACAGTTTATCTGCTGCTGATGTTAGCACAGACACTGCTAACGACAGTTTGTTTGCTGATGTTTGCTCAATCACAACTGATTGTTTTTCTGCTGCTAATGTCAGTAGCAATGTCCAGGCTGCCCCCAGAAGTGCATTTATTGGGGAGACCATCCAAGATGCCCTCCAATACCTGGCTGGTTGGCGAAGAAATTTGCCATTAAATATCCTCATTTGGGTGTTTTTACGTACACCCTCAATATAATGAACCAAGTTACAATTTGCCCACCCTGGACTGTACATTAGGGTGGATCGAAAAAAATTTTTTTTGGAAATCTCTCGGGCCTGGGGTGGCAAAAGTTGTGTATTGGTATCAATATGACGTGTGCAAAATTTGGAGGGAATCAAACAACTTCTAGAGGTTGCGCATTGAGCTAGAAGTATAGAAATATTAGGAAAATACGCATTTTGTCTAAGAAACAAGTTGAGGATAGCAAACATTTTTACCGATGAAATCTTGCTTAAATATATCTTAAAAGATGCTCAGAAGGTAAAAATAGCTCGTAGCTTTTTTCTACTATAGCAACTGTTATAGTTTGAAACCTTTAAAAAGTATTAGTTAATGACGCAACTCGTAAAAGTAGTGAAAAAATAGCTCAAAATAGAGCCAAACGCGGATAATACTCAAACACAAGATTTTTCATAATTTTTCTACTCTATCAAATAAATTTAGTGACAGGAAAAAATTTTATCATTATGTGATGAACGGAAGGGTGTTTTTTTTCCAAGATGGTTGCCAATACTTATGAAAATCATAATATCGTTCAAAATAGCAGTAATTTTTCGTAATTAAACTGTTTTCTAGGTAGTATCAGTTCTTTCTGTGGATATTTATCCATATTTAACTAGACTTTAAATCTATAAAACCGAAAATTGTGTTTTCCAAAATAGCGGATAGTAAAAATATGAAGGGATATAGCTTATGAGTTTCCCCAAAGTAATGTGGTCATTTCTCAATGTTAAACTCCTTGTAAAACACCAGAATTTCTTACACTTTAAAATGTTGTTTATCACATAAATATGATTGCAAACAAAGAACCTTAAAAGTGCACGGGATGCCGCGTATTAGCTGGCAAGTAACCGATTTTCGGTTTAAACGATTTCAAAAATAAAAAAGGGGGTTGAGAACTGATGGAAATCGATCCAAGATGGAATCCAAGATGGAAATCGATTAGAATACATATAGTAAGAAATTAACACATTTAAAGCTTAAAATAGGCTTTTCCTTCCCAAAATGAAACTTGGCGAAATGTTTACAATATATTGAATGTATCAGCATACTAAAAGCAAATATTACAACTAAAAACATATTGCATTTTTTATTAACACATATTATAAACCCTTCATGTTTTTACTATCCGCTATTTTGGAAAACACACAATTTTCGGTTTTATAGATTTAAAGTCTAGTTAAATATGGATAAATATCCACAGAAAGAACTGATACTACCTAGAAAACAGTTTAATTACGAAAAATTACTGCTATTTTTGCTTTTAAATCAAAATGTGAACCATATTATGATTTTCATAAGTATTGGCCGCCATCTTGGAAAAAAACACCCTTCCGTTCATCACATAATGATAAAATTTTTTCCTGTCACTAAATTTATTTGATAGAGTTGAAAAATTATGAAAAATCTTGTGTTTGAGTATTATCCGCGTTTGGCTCTATTTTGAGCTATTTTTTCACTACTTTTACGAGTTGCGTCATTAACTCATACTTTTTAAAGGTTTCAAACTATAACAGTTGCTATAGTAGAAAAAAGCTACGAGCTATTTTTACCTTCTGAGCATCTTTTAAGATATATTTAAGCAAGATTTCATCGGTAAAAATGTTTGCTATCCTCAACTTGTTTCTTAGACAAAATGCGTATTTTCCTAATATTTCTATACTTCTAAGCTCAATGCGCAACCTCTAGAAGTTGTTTGAATCCCTCCAAATTTTGCACACGTCATATTGATACCAATACACAACTTTTGCCACCCCAGGCCCGAGAGATTTCCCAAAAAAAATTTTTTCGATCCACCCTACTGTACATCCCTCCGATGGGTGATTAAAAATGCCCTTTGGTATGTTCTTTAGTCAAGTAAAAGAAATGGAGAAAATCTTCGTCGAGTCATTTGGAGAGGAACTTCTCAAAAAGAAGTTTCTCATTACAAAAACCTCCATGAAGGTTTTTAAAAAGGTAAAATTTACGTTAGAAGTAATTAAGCTTTTGTAAAGCAAAGGTTTTTAATCAAACTGAAGTATGTTAATAAAACCAAGTATCTGTCCAATAAAAAAGTATGCCAAAATACCAAAGAAAAAGAAAAAACAAAAATTGCAAAACAATAGCTAATAAAATATTTATTTTTATATTGAGTGTATTTCTATATTTGCTATTTTATTTTTTTGCTCTTGATATTTGCATATTTTATTTTCATATTGGTTTTAAAAAAACAAATCAAACAACAACAAACAAATCAAAACACAATTAACTTAAAAAAGGATTTGTTGAGAAATTAATATATTTTCAAGTGAGGAAACATCAAGTCTGATTAAGTCCCCATATCTTAACAAGTAAAAAAGTTCCACCATGTCCCATTTTGTTGTAAATTTTTTTTCCATTTTCTGCTTTTATCTTCTTAATTTTTGCGTTTTAAGCGTCATTTTTGTCCAATTGCAACCCTGCAATCCCATCCAATTTATTTATAGTATCCCAGTATGTAGACATTCTTTTAATAGTGTGACTATGTTTTTGTACTGCAGTTCATTTTAAAATTGACGATATTTTGGAGTGTGTAGACCAAGCATGCTTGGGAACTAAACACTGGGGGTCTCACGTTAGATTGACCACCTAACTGGGACATTTGCCTAGCACCCCAGGCCCCACGGTCACGAAAACGAAGATGGGCATCGTAGGCCTTGGCCCACTAGGGCTGTTGCGCCGATGGTTGGTTTTAGATTTTGCACATTTATGTACAATACGTTTTGTTAAATTTTGGTACAGTTCAAATTACACTTCAACGGTAATACTTAACAGAAAAGTGGGAAAACGCTCTTTCTATAATATCTTGAGACATTATTTTAATACTTCCTGTCATATACATTAAATGTTAACATTGTCCAAGTGCTGTGCAGCTCAACTCGCCTCGACTGGCGTTAGTTGACAAGCGAGCATTTTGTTGTCATTGCGCTCTCGGAGCAGATCAGGCCTGAATAAAGATATACAGGGTGTTTCAAAATTGCGTTGCACGGCTTTTATTCGGAACCAACGCCTCCTAGGGTCATGGAAGTAAGGTCTATCCCTAGGTAAGTGACCCTAGAGAATCCATTTAGATGACTAACAGCGCCCCTAGCGGCGAAATTAAAAAGTTAAAAAAGTTAATTTAAAAACTAGAGGAGATAGAACAAAAACCTCAATGATAGTATTGTTGCCAACGTCAAGAAGAACGCACTGAAAAAAATTCGATCAAAATATCTTGAGTATTCGAGGAGATATTAGCATGTGAAAATAGCACTTTTTCAAGGGTCAAAAAATAAAAAGTTCGCACATTTGCAAATTTTTCTGCTTTTTTGAATAAATTTTGTTGTCTTTCAAGTAAAAAAACACAAAACTACACAATAACACTGAAAAATTTGGAAATGTGCGAACTTTTTGTTTTTTGACCCTCTGAAAAAGTGCTATTTTCACATGCTAATATCTCCTCGAATATTCAAGATATTTTGATCAAATTTTTTTCAGTGAGTTCTTCTTGTCGTTGGCAACAATACTCTTACTGAGGTTTTTACTCTATCTCCTTTAGTTTTTAAATTAATTTTTTTAACCTTTTAATTTCGCCGCTAGGGGTGCTGTAAGTCATCTCAATGGATTCTCCAGGGTCACTTACCTAGGGGTAGACCTTACTTCCATGACCCTAGGAGGCGTTGGTTCCGAATAAAAGCCGTGCAACGCAATTTTGAAACACCCTGTATAATCGCCTTACATTCTCGATTCCATGATCTAAAACTTATTTTAAAGAGTGTCGGGAGTAAACAACTACTAAGCTTGGACAGAAATTGCTCAAATTTGAACAAGCGAACAGAAAAAAAATCCACTAAACACAATGAAGCCATTCGTCACCGGCGCGAACCCCTCAGAATCATGAAGGTTCTGGAAGCAAGACTTTCTGGATTTCCTGGAGACTGCAAACTACTCGGAACAGCCAGAAAAGAAGACGGCAGTTTTTCTCCATGTTTGTGGAGATGAGCTAAAAACCATCTACCGATCAATGACGTTGACACCAGTGCCTCCTGCAACGGAAGTCACCCAGCAGCTGATTCTCGACGAACTTGATCACCAGTACGACTTTCAAAACTAAATTTTTGCATCTTTCCTCTTTCTGGAATTCAAGCAAAAACCTGGCGAAAAATTCCAGAATTTTTACTCAAGGCTAAAGTTGGTAGTGGAAGACTGCAGGTATGAACAAAACACTGACAGTTTTGTCTAGTTTTGTCACTTCAGTTTAGCAGAAAGAAAATGAGCGAAGACGGCGAGGACCCTGATGGACGGATATTGCTATTGATACAGATCCGGATTTCTACCTAGCAAATAAGGGAAATAGACTATCAAATTGAGGAAGCTTTAAAAAACGGAGCAACAAAATTCGTATTGATCTTCAAGCCGACCAACGATAGAATAACAAGATCATACCCTAAACTAGTCAAAGACAGCCTGAAAGAAAAGGTAGGGTGGGTTGGGGTAAAATGGGTCAATTTAAAGGTACCTTCACATTCTAAGTTTATTTCTTCAAAACTATTACTTTTTAAGGATTTCTTTCAATTGGATCTTGACACTACAATCCTTCAGAACATTTTCATCTAATTTTATCAAATATTATTTTGTTATAAGTTGGTTAAACTTAGCATCAAAAGTAATGACCTATTTTACCCCAATGTGGGGTAAAATGGGTCTCATTGCAAAAAGATGTCAAAAATATATTTATTACTAAATATACATGAAAATAAGAAAAAAGGCAATCGACTAAGCCGTTTTTATCTGAAAAAATTTTTTGTAAGTTGTACTTTTAGGAAATTGTAAACATTTGAAGTTAATGACCTTTGTTCCAAATGTAGCAATTAAAATACTTCTTTTGGAGAAAAAATAAACTTGTTTACAGTTCAATGTATATTTGAAGGAAATAAGTTGAAAACATTGTTTTTACTTTATATAGAAGGCCTCTTAACTATGACCCATTTTACCCCAAGTACAAAATATCGTTATAAAAGATAAAATATTTTATATTTTTCTAAGCTGATTGGCTTGAAATGTCTCTCAAACTTTCTTTTATGAAAAACTATCACAAAACTCTGCTGTAATTTATTACAATATATAGATATTTTGGAAGTTAGTACACCCTGTTTTTTCGATGACATTATTTACAGTTCAAATTAAATATTTTTTCAGTCCTCAAATTCATAAATCTTAATTTTTGATAGTCGAAAAAGGTTGCCAACAGATTAAAGAATATGATTAAAAAAATTAGTGAAAAAAAAATTCAATTTAAATTTGATTTATATAGAGTTAATTAAAACTGACCCATTTTACCCCAAGACCCACTTTACCCCAACCCACCCTATCCAACCTCAAAAACGTCAATGAAGTCACCCACGCAAGAGACGGTAATCTTCTGGTAATTACTGAGTGTGTGAACACTGCAAGAGAACTGGTGAAAACAAAGACCATCATAGGGAAGCAAATTCAAACCTCAGTTCAAACAGATTATAACATCAAGATTTCTGCTTTTCGACATAACGACTGACACATCACTAGCTGAGTTATAAGAGGACCTAGAAGAAGAAAATCAGCTCAAAAATCATAGCATAAGAAGATTTACGAAGAAATCAGATAAAAGAGTAATGCAAATACGGACAGTCCTAGTCACGTCCTTAGGATGATTTCTTCCGAAATATATAAAGCAGTGGATAAATAAGCCAAAAGATAACCATGTATGTTGTGATGGGCCCAGACAATGCACAAACTGTTGGTCCTATGAACACATTACAAAACTATGCACAAAATCTCTTAAGTGCCTCAATTGTAGGGATGATCACCACCAGTCAGGCTGCAAAATAACCAACCCAAAATGCTGTCTATGTGGAGATCATCATAAGGGCGAAAGTGAAACCTGCACAAATATTTAAAGGAACTCGAAATGCTCCAATTTAAAGCAGTGAAAGGTGTCAGCATAACGGAAGCTAGTAGAAGTGCGGATGTTTTGCTTGAGATTGTGCGTGAATGTATGTGCTTCCGGAAACTATCATAATGTCAGACTGTTGGAAGGTCCACACGACTGCCTATATATATTATATAGTATTATACACTATAGTAATATTATATATACTATATATAGTTATAGCGACTAGAATAAGGTAGTGTGTTTACCGCTCATATACACCATTATAAAAAAGTGTGCCCAAAAAAGGCGAAAAATCTAGGTGGCGAACAATCGCTTGTTCCCACTCTCTATGATACTATTATCTATGATCCGTGCGGTCGCGTAGTCCCGTTCCGTGTTGATATAATCTTGTTTGTTTACAATTTTTTATTCTTTTTTTTCAGCTTTCTCTGATGTGGTTTTTCGTTGAGTATATTTTACAATTACGATGAATAAAACAAGAAAGATAAAAAGTGCTTTGTTCCTGGCTGTAACAACAGTTATTATAATAGCCCCATCTTGTCTCTATTTTCAGTACCAAAAGAAAAAGATTAATTGATAAATGGGCTGAATTAATTCCTCGAGGAAATCATAGACTTGGAAAAATTTTCTGTGCTCTTTTAAAATCATTTTGACGAACGCTTTATCGAAAGGAATTAACAATATACAATTAATGGGAAAGAAAATTGTATTCCTCGAATGAAGATAAGTTTAAGAAAAAATGGTTGGTTGGTTGGGTTTTATGGCGCAAGAGCCATATTTGGCTATTCCGCGCCAAACAAGACATTTAAGAAAAAATGCTTTTCCTACCATTTTTCCCGAAGTTACCTCCTTATCATGATGCTGATTTTTCTCTCGATACAAGTATTTCTTCCCCTCTACCAACATACTATGTCTCTTTCAAATGCTGAGATTCAGTCTTTAATTCTGGACGTTCCAAGATATAGTGATCTTTTTAACTTTCCATGCCATTCCCAAGCTGTGGAAAGGTGTGAAGATAGTTACTGAAGCATCTGGTGCAGTCTGTGGAACAGAGGCACGGGATGGGTTTATACGAGCGAGAATTGCATCCAGAGTTTCTTTGCCAAGGTTTGAAACGAAAAGTCAATAAAACCACTTTTACAATAGTGACGTAAATTTTTGGAGGGGTAAACACAGTTGAATTTTATTTTTAGTGGGAGGGGGGTGGAACTCTATATGCAGCCACCTCCTCGTGGTGAGTTCTGGGTTGTTTTCATAATGAAAACAAGCGAAGAGCTGCAAGGGAAGTGCGCGCATTCCACGAGGTACGCTTTGGGAGGTCCGTCCGAAAGCGTGGAGGCGCGCGTTAGATGCTTGAAAAAAGAGGCCAAAGTTTAAACTCAAAAATTTATTTCAAGGCTGAAATTTTTTTTACATTCAGGGAAGTTCATTTCATCTCCCATGCCTCGTAATAGGGGGAATTAATTTTTTATGGATGCGTTATTGTCAATTATATGAAAAAATTGGCGAGATTTCAAAGTGAAAGGGGCATCTGAAGATAATAATTGATTGAGCTCATATTTTGGATTATTAATAGGCATGGTTGTCCACAGCTATTCCCACCATAGGCGTTTTCAATTTCCGAAATTTTTGTTTTTCGCTCCACCCTAATGGATATGCAATCTACATTCCTCAATACAACCCAGTAAACAAGGCGGCCCTGAAGAAAACAGTATCCGCAATAGATTTTTACTCTTTCCGGCTAATGGAACGGAAAGAAAATAGCATCCTAAATTTTAGGAATCTTTTGAACCAATACATGGTTGACATGTACGCCAAAGTGGAAACCGAAAGACTCAATTTCGTCCGGCATAATCAAAAGAAACTGCGATGCGAGGACTACGTCCATCTGAAAGACGCAGTAAAGAAAGCTGATGGGGATGTAACCAAGATCGGTAAGATGGTGATATTACCATCGAGTTTTACGGGGAGCCCACGCTACATGCACGAAAGAACGCAGGATGCCATGACCTATGTTCGACATTTCGGACGTCCTGATCTTTTCATAACATTTACTTGCAATCCGAAATGGCCGGAAATTACGGAGCTTTCGAAGGATGGGCAAAAGTCCTATCATAGGCATGACATTGTGGCTAGGGTTTTTCATCTCAAGGTGAAGAAAATATTGAATCTTCTTACTAAGTTATGCCTATTCGGTCAACAAGATGCTACGTGTTTACCAGGGAGAGGCAAAAAAGGGGCCTGCCTCACGCGCATATTTTACTGTGGCTGGAAGAAAAATTGAAGCCTTCAATGATTGACGCAGTGATTTTTGCCGAGATACCCAGCCCCGAAAATCATGCGACACTTCACGAGGTAATTAAATTATTTTGGACAAGCCCTCAACAACGAGCAGCTGAATTTGCCGCCCACCCTCACTTATTCCAAGAGGGAAAAAGCCTCTCTACTTTTTGTGTTTTTCCCATTTCCGGGGAAAAACCTGCCACAGGAAGAAATAGTTTACAATTACAGGCTAACTAAGCAGGGCCCGGCGGTTAATTGGAAATGCGTTCGGGATTCTTAGTTCCCGCTTTCGCATTTTTAGAAAACCCATACATGCAGGTGTTCACACCATTGAATCACTTATTAAGGCAGCCGTTGTTCTGCATTATTTCTTGAAGTCTATGGACGAGGAGTTGTTGGAAAACGGAAGCATGTACTGTCCAGTTGGCTATGGGAACTACATTGACCCCAACGGAGACATGAGGGATGGAGCCTGGAAGATAACTCGGACATGTCAAGCATGTTTGGCATGGATCCATCATCATCACCCTCCTCAGCCAGTCATGCATTTGCCAGAGAGTTTCGAGAGATTTTGAAGCGGTTCTTCAATGAACCAGGGTCCGTACCTTGGCAGTGGAAGATGGTGTAATTACAGGGCACTTAGCAGTGGTCCCTTTCCTTCAGGTCCGTCAAATTCCAACACTGATTTAACGCGTATCTGGTGGTGGTGGTTTAGGTTTTTATGGCGCTAGGTCCTCATAAGAACATATAGCGCCAAACAAGACATGAGATTAAAGTTTCAGGCTAATAAGCCCTTGTCGAACGCAGTCTATGCGTAGTATATAAAAATAATTTTAAAAATTTAAATCAACATGGTTAAAAAGGGATAAGGTTATAAAATATACGCATGTAAAATTAGACGTGGTGAATAAAATTAATGCAATTAATAAATTTGAGCACTAGTTTAAAATTTGAGTGATTAGTTAAAATATCTGCCAAGTTAAAATCTGTTTGTTTAAAAACGTGCTGTCTTTGGGTAATAAAACGAGGACATTCACAAATAATATGATGAACGGTAAAGATGACATTACAAGAAGAGCATAGGGGGGCTGGCTCCCCAAGTAAAAGGTGACGGTGGGTGAAACGGGTGTGACCAATTCGAAGACGACTAATCAACACGTCCTCCCGTCGACTCACTGAACAAGTGCGGGGAGGACCTATTAGTGGCATTATCGAATGGAGCTTGTTCCCTAACTCAGCATCCCAGCTGGATTGCCACATGGAACGAAGCTCCCGTCGGAAAAACGCTTTAAAATCTGTGCATGGCACCGGAAACCTATTGGGTGCTCCAGTCGCTGAGCGAGCTAACAGGTCAACTTCTTCGTTATTTGAGATTCCGACGTGGCCAGGGACCCAACAAAAGCGGATGTCAAATACACTTCTAAAGCGAGATACTTCAGCTAAAATATCTATGATAATGGGGTGATTCGAAGGGTGATAGGATGAAAGACTCTGCAAGACAGATAGTGAATCTGAATAAATAAAAGATTTGTAATGTCGTGAGTTATGAATAAGCTCAATTGCAATTCTGATGGCATGTGCTTCAGCTGTAAATGATGATGCTTTTAAACTTATGGCATCACTGATCGAAGTGTCCAGACACTTCACAGCGGCCCCAACATGCGTATCTGATCTCGACCCATCTGTAAAAACAGGGATGAAATCTGAAAATGAATCACGATGGGCTTGAAACAGGCTGCGATATACTTCGTCAGATGTAGATGACTTGTGATAGGATGACAAAGAGAGGTCCACTTCGGGCTGAGTGTACTCCCAGGGTGGTATCTGCACTTTGGTGGATTGTGCGATACGACCAAGCGTGACGTTCATCTCTCTTAAAAGAGTCCTTATTCTAAAATGGAATGGTGGCACATAAAATCTTGATGATTGATGCATGATGAGGCGATTTAAACTGAAGTCAAACATAAAATTAAATGCAACATTGTTTCGGTATGATCTTATTTCATCCCCACTCCTAGTTATTGACTTTGCAAGAGTGCATGGAGTCATAGATCAGATCTAGCTGTTGCTAGATCGTGAAGATTAGCAACAACACAACAACATGATCTTATTTTGATAAAATAGGATAAAATAAGAAATTTTCGACGAAGCTCCAAAGGGGCCTCGTAGGCCTCTGCGTACAAGGACTGCACTGGTGATGTACGGAATGCTCCCAGGCACAAGCGCAAAGCTTGGTGATGCACAGGGTCCAAATGCCGCAAAAGAGAAGAACAGGCTGAACTATACACAACTGCACCGTAATCCAGTTTAGAGCGAACCAGTGCTCGGTAGAGTCTTAGCATTGAAATACGGTCAGCAGCCCATTGGGTGTTGGATAATACCTTCAAAATGTTGAGTGCTTTCGAGCATTTGACTCTGAGCTCCCTGATATGGGTATGAAACCTAAGTTTCTTGTCAAAAACTACGCCAAGAAACCGGGTCTGCTCCACCACTTGAATAGGGTTAGAACCAAGCCGGAGTTCTGGGTCTGGAAACAGACCTCGTCGTCGACTAAAACAAACGCATACTGTTTTCTCAGCGGAAAAGGTAAATCCGTTCCATTCAGACCACTCACAGAGTCTATTAATAGTTGTTTGAACTTGTCGCACAGCAACGTTTAAAGTTTGAGATGAAAATGAAATTTGCAAGTCATCAACATACAATGAATATTGAATGCCTTGGTTGATATAGTGCGTTATGCTATTGAGTTTAATGATGAATAAAAGGACACTTAAGACACACCCTTGTGGAACGCCTTGCTCTTGTGAAAAAGTAGAGGAGTAAATGGAGCGAAGGCGAACCTGAAAAGAGCGATTGGTTAAAAAATTCTGTATAAAAACTGGCATATTTCCTCTCAGATTCATGGAGTGTAGGTCTTGCATGATGCCATACCTCCAGGCCATGTCGTATGCCTTTTTGATATCGAAAAAAACAGATACCAGATGCTGTTTACGTATAAAGGCTTCACGTATAGCCGTTTCTAGTCTGAGAAGGTTATCATTTGTTGAGCGAGCCTTTCTGAAACCGCTTTGAAAAGTAGAAAGCAGGCTGTTACGTTCTATATAACACATCAATCGGCCACTTACGATGCGCTCTAGGATTTTACAGAGGCAACTAGTAAGAGCGATTGGCCTATAGTTTTCTGCTAGTGTTGGGTCCTTTCCCGGTTTCGGAAAAGGAAGAACATGGGCATGACGCCATTGTGAAGGAAACACTTGTGTCGACCATATTCGATTGAATAGGGTAAGAATGGCAGTCAAAGAATCATAAGAGAGATGGCGTATCATGTTGTAATGAAGGCCGTCGGGTCCAGCTGCAGTATTCCCCGAGCGACTCAAAGCAGTCAAAAGTTCGAGCATGGTGAGCGGAGTGTTGTAACTCTCTTCGTTTGAAGAGTTGAAGTTCAACCTCACACGCTCAGCTCTCCTCCTGAACGCCCGGAACGTCGGAGAATAGTTCGCACTGCTCGAGACTCCGGAGAAAGACTCAGCAAGAGTATCGGCAATAGTGGGAATGTCGCTGACTGTATCACCGTTCACTACTAGCATAGACACAGGGTCGGAGCCCCGTTTTCCACTTATCTTTTTGACTTTGTCCCAAACTTTTTTGATAGGTGTGGCTGAAGTGATTCCATTCACATATGCTTGCCACGACTCCCTTTGGCTCTGCCTTCTTGTCTTCCACGCATTCGCCCGTGCCCGATTGAAGGCTATCATGTTTTCTTGGGTAGGGTTTCTCCTGAACCTACTCCAGGCTTTGTTCTGAGCCTTCTTTGCTTCGGAACATTTTTCATTCCACCAAGGCTTTGGAAATCGCGGAAATCGTGAGGATGTGTTGGGTATCCATAAATCAGCTGCCAATATGATACAAGATGTTATGTGTGTAACTGCCTCATCAATAGTTCCAGATAGAGCCATATTATCAGTAATGATGGCATGGTTCTGATAAGCTGCCCAGTTTGCGCACTCAAACTTCCACCGCGGTATACGATTTGGCTCACACGCTGTTGAAGTAATCGACGAAATCACCACGGGGAAGTGGTCGCTACCCATAGGGTCAGCCAAAACATTCCAGTTGAAATTTAAGCAGAGTGCAGGTGTACAAATGGAAAGATCGATAGCAGTGTAAGATTGTGTTGGAGCATGTATGTAAGTGGGTGACCCATCATTCAACAGGGCCAAATCCAAATCGGAGAGCAATCTCTGGACAGTCTCTCCCCTTGAGTTGATGTCTCTGCATCCCCACTGCATGTGGTGAGCATTGAAGTCGCCGAGTAGTACCAAGGGAGTTGGTAGCTGGTCAATGAGGTCTTCCAACTCATTAAAGGTAATTGGTAAGCTGGGTGGAAAATAGACACTACAGATAGTGACCAAAGAGACTACAGACACACGGGCAGCTACTGCCTGTAGGGACGTGCGTAGAGGAACGGGGGTAAAGGGCGTTGAGTGGGAGACAAGCAAAGCCACTCCGCCACACACTCGATCCCCTGTAACGCAGTCTTTCCGGAGTACGGAAAACCCCCGCAAACGAGCTGTGTCCGATGGCTTCAAAAATGTCTCTTGTAGTGCTATACAAATTGGTGAATGGTTATTCACCAATGTCTTCAAGTCCTCGAGATTACTGCGATAACCGCGACAATTCCATTGCAGGATTTTACCTATGACGGTGGTATGACTGGGTTTTTAAGTCTTGATCTGCTTTTACTTCTGCCTCTTATCCCAGGTTTGTCTCTAGGTGGTTTAACTTCTACTTCCATGTCATTATCCTCTTTAGAGGCTTCTTCTGATGAAGTTTGGCTGTCTATTGTATGTAGTTGTTTGGCTGGTTTATCGTCTGCTATGTGTTCAAGAGAGGATGAGTTTCTTTTTTGTTTGGTGGTATTTTTATCAGTTGGCAGAGATACATTTTCTTTTAAATTTTGGTTTGTGGTAGTGGGTGTAGGAAGTATGTTTGTTACAGATTTTTCATGGGTGTGAGGAAGATTATTTACTTTTTTTGGTGTGAGTGTAGAAGTTTGAGTAGAAGATGGCTTGAGTGGAGCTAATTTGATTAGAGGTGTAAGGGTGATTATTGGTTCTGTCTGGATTTCTATTGTGCTGGAAGTTTTCTTGGCAACAGAAGCGAATGAGTCTTTTGGGCGTGGAGGAAGGATGGCCTGAGCCCGCTCACGGGCTTCGGCATAACTTAGGTCATTAGCCACCTTCAGCCGCTGGATCTCCTTCTCCAGCTGATACTTGGGGCAATCCCTGGATGACGCGGGGTGGTTACCTTCGCAATTTACGCAGAATTCCTTTGCCGTACATTGGTCTTTTAGATGGTCCTTGCTGCCACATTTATCACAGGCAGCAGATCCTCGACACAGCTGTACCATGCCCAAATCGCTGGCATCGGAAGCAGCGAAGTGGGTTCGGCACATAAGGTCGAACATTTACGCTTATGTATCCAGCTTTAATTTTAGTGGGTATTTTGGGAGTTGAAAATGTAAGAATAAATAGAGGACATTTTTTGTCTTTTCCGTCTTTTTTTAATACGATTTGTTTTACTTCAGTTACATTGTAAACTTTGAAGCCTTCTTTGATTTCTTTTTCAGTTAATTCAGCTATGTCAGGGCAGTATATTACACCGCGGGAGCAGTTTAAGGATGGGTGAGGTGTAACTTTGATGGATATGTGTGCGAGTTTCGTAGCTTTTAAAAGGAGTCTAGATTGTGTATCAGTGGTACAAGTTACAAGTAGGTCACCAGATTGCATAGGATGGATAGGATTGATAGGATTGGATAGGACTTAGGATGTTAACATTACTCTCCTCATTGGGTATGCAAAATGTAAACACTTTAAAAAATGACTAATGAAAATTTCTCCTTGGAATCCCAGAGACTTCGACATTATCCATGATTTCAGTGAATAGAGGAAATCCTCGACACCTAGTATCATATTCAATTCTCTTTTTAGACATCACATACAAGAATATTCAAGTTTTTTAGAGGTATTCACTGATGGGTCTAAGAACAACGTCCATGTTGGGCCTGCAGCAATCTTTGACGATTGAGTGATCTCCAGGAAGCTAGACTGGCGCTGCTCTGTATTTACCTCGCTTTGAATAAAATTAAATATTCTCGGGCTAAGAATTACATTTTGTACACATACTAGAAAAGCTGCTTGGATGCAATTGAAAATTATAACAATAAAAAAAGCCACCCTATCACACTACAGATCATAAATTCTAATTTTAAATTAAAGGACAAGGGATATTCCGTAAAATTTTGCTGGATACCTGGCCATTCAAGCATCCCGGGCAATGACAAGGCAGACTTAGCTTCAAAAACTGACACTTTGAAATTAAACTCTTTTATACCTTTCAATGATGTTGAAAAATATATTAAAAACTATAAAAACTCAATTAAATCATACTGGCAAAATACACGGGTTGGTTGGTTGGTTGATTAGATTTTTATGGCGCATGACCCAAGATAGAGTATAGTGCGCCAGACACAGCAAAATACACGGGACCAAGAACATGAAAATAAATTGCATTCTATTAAACCTTCTGTGACTGGCTTCCCTGAAACTAAATTGAAAAGGTATTTTGATGTAAAAATGACAAGGCTCCGAATCGGACACACTTATTTTACTTGTAAACATCTCCTTTATAACGAACCGTGGTCTATATGCTCACCTTGTAATACTCAGTTATCTGTGAAGCACATTTTATCTGAATGCCCAAGGTTTCGACAAGTGAGGCAGAGGAGATTTGGCATGGCATATCCATCGTTATCAAAGATTCTAGGGGACGAATTCCATAAAAGTATTTTTTACTTTCTTTATTAATTTAATTACTTTTCTAAATTTGAATGAAATACTTTAGTCTTGCGTTTGGCTCGGAATGGCCAAATATGGCTCTTGCGCCATAAAACCCCACCAACCAACCTTCTCCAAGTAGCAGCCCTGGCTAAACCAGTACACATTACATGGATCAAAGCCCATGTTGGATACTTGGGAAATGAGATGGCCGACCTATTGGCAAGGACCGCTACCAGTATGGATTTACCACCTACGACAATACCTTTGCCGTTTATTCTAAGAAAGTCGTTGTTAGGTTGCTCGTGAAACAATCCTGTAATCACATTCCACCTCTTTGGGAATCTCAAACGACCGAAATGTTTCTTCAAGACTTAGACTAAATACAAAAAATTTACTTGGACAATTTACTTACACAAATTTACAAGTTGGGGTCCGGTAAGGATCACGTTCCGGGGAAAAGTCGAAAAATAGCGATTTTTTGCGAATATACTATTTACGGCGTCTAGTTGAAACGGACTTCTTTTCACATTGTACTATGTGAGTGGCCCTCCTCCCAAAAGGGTTTTGCATCCCTACTTTAAATCATGGCAATGCGGACTGTGAGAGGGGGTTTAGTGAAAACAAGCACCTACTTGAAGGACGATTTTCATTGAGTGTAGAGATTATAAATGAGATAGGGCAGATAAAAAGCCATATGAAAAAGATCAATGGTGGCTTGGATAAATTGATAATTAATAAGAATATGTTGCGTCACGTCAAAGAAGCTGGTGCTAAGTACCGAGAGCGAATGGAAATGTCTAGAACCACCCAAGGTTGGTTTGATTTTTATGGCACAAGGCCCATATCAGGGCATAGAGCTCCAACCACAAGACTAGAACCACCCAAAAAAAGGAATCGAGAAGACATGGAACTTGAAGGTTTTGGGGTAAATTTGAAAAAAGAAAGCGTTGAACTTTCCAAAAAATTTGGATGCATCAGAAAAAATGCTGAGCAGAGCAGAGGAGATGATTGCTGAAGGTATTGAAAAAGGGGATTCGAATGAAATAAAGAATGGACAAGTACTTTTAAAAGAAGCCAAAATAAACATTGGAAAGTACATAGAAAAACTAGAGGAAAATAAGAAACTCCAGTTAAAGAAAAAAGGATGTTGCTTTAACATCTTTCTTTTTATACAAAAAAGACAAGTTGTATTCGCCGTGCGATTAGACAGTGCCTTTCCTAAGTAATTTTTTCGGTGTTTAATTCAATGTATCGAACCAAAAATTACTCCATCGCGTCTCCCTCTTACTTCCTAGATTGCATCGGTGCCTCAATGGGCCAACTGCTGAGAGAGTGAAAGACCATCTACGAGATCTCCTTATGCGACAAAATATTTCGGATTTGGCTCTCTAGTTTAAGGGTGCATAAACCGAGGGTAAATCAACCGCACCCTTTGAGCTACAACAGCCACAAATTATTACAAGAAATATTTTTAACTTTACAGTCATCTCGTAACCATTATAAAATTAACTCTATTTAACATTTTTGTATAAGCTATCAATGTCATTAAAATAAAATCGCTCTCATTAAAATTTTAATCGTATTGTCTACTCTTAGGATTTAATTATACTTCACAGCAACGCTATACTTTCCCTGTCCTTTAAGGACTCTGCTGGAAATCTGAAGGAGACCCGGAGGAAATGGAAACAGCAGCTAGAAAACTACCTACTAGCCACTGAAAAGCACTCGCGACCTGAGAAAGTAAAGATAGCAATTCTATTAAACCTCCCAGGAGGGGAAGGGACAGAAATTTTCAACACATTTAGATTCGAACCTCCCGACGTTGGACCGAAGAGTTAGCGGACGTTCTAACGAAATTTGACGAATACTGTGCACCCAGACAAAACGAAGTATTTGAAAGGTACAAATTTTTACGTCTCATGAAAAGGAGAGTCATTGACAACTATATAACTCGGCTAGACTCCTGCCTCTACATGCGAGTTCCAAGATCAGGATTTGGAATTTTAAAAATAAAGTCTGGGAATCGGGCCAAGTAATATCACAACTAAACTCAAGACTCTTGTCTCTTTTTAAAATTTAAAAGTAATGTTAGATTTATTGGTAAACCATCTTAGTATTTTGTTAAACGTAGGTAGAAACCATCTGTAACTGTAAGTAAACTAATACTTTTTATGTATAAAAAATTTCGATAAGTAAAATTCTAATATACGTAACCGGCATGGCGCAATTTTAAAAAATGGTTTAATTAATTTCAGTAATTCAACTAATTTTAGTAATAAACCAAAGTACGTCTCATTCGCCATTTTTAGGCAAGTTTAGGTTTTCAGGAATGCTTGTTTTTATATTTTTAAGGGTGTTATAAATGCCCATTTTCAGGTTTTGAGATTTTCGAAGGTCATTTTGGATCGATATGCTTTTTATGACATGTTTTATTTGCCGTTTTCAGATTAGGATTTTTGGTTTTTGAGTTTGCCTTTGCCAATTCTCGGCAGCCATTTTGATTGTGACGATTTTGAAAAAGTCGCCAAAAATCTTGGCGACTTCATTCCCAGGCTGCTCCATTCCCAACTGAGACCGCTAGTTCCAAAAAACTTCAGGCTCTTCTGGATCACCTTCCTTTTGAGAAAACTTCCCCGATAATTTAACAGGAAACTTAATTTATTTGCAGCTCCTGATATCAGTTATTTCTGTACTGTGTTGCCCATCATGTCTAAATGAGAGCTTTATGTTGAAAGAAGATTCTCGATGTTTCGGCACGCACTGGAGCTCCGAGATAAAGTGAAAGCCGAACTTGCAGAAAAGAAAGTGAAGAGCTGTGTGAACTTGGTTCATATATAACGCTGCTGCGCAGCTGATTTCACTTGTTGATCGTTTCGTTGCCGTTCCCTTTTTTAAAGTGTTTTTAATAAAACCTTGTTGTATTTAACATTGGAGGCCTTTTCCTTGAATCAAGAACACCGGGTAGGTGTTAAACCCTAGAACATTAGAATGACCCCTCCGACTTCTAACACTCGATATGGAGTGTGCTCTAACTTTTCTGTTTACTGCAAGGACAGTGATTTTGTAAAGGGAGATTTTCGACCAGCAACAAAATTAACCAGCTGAATGAAATAAATGTTCGATTTGTTATTGGCCTGAGATTGATTGGAGGAGTATTTTCTGCTGCAATGAAATTCTGTTTTTCCCTCAACATGCAGCAAGCCCTATCTAAAAATGGATTTCGACAACTCGAAAATTGGTTGGTTGGTGAGGTTTTCTGGCACAAGGGCCCTATACGGCCATACCGTGCCAGACACAAGACTAATATATTTCATTCATATTCAGATACGTTTAATTAAATTAATATCATACAGAAAGGAAAAATATTTTTATGGTATTCGCCCCCTAGAATGTCTGATAACGATGGATATGCCATGCCAAATCTCCTCTCCCTCACTTGGATTTCGACAACTCGAAAGAAAATTGTTCACGTCTACTTCCCGGGTTTCTGAAGATTCCATAAGAGCTGCTGCGAGTGAAGTAGAAACTTTGAAATCTCCATCTTCTTCATGCGGTGTGTCGGTAGATGGCACATGGCAGCGCCGAGGCTATTCTTCTCTGAACGGTTGTGTCTGTCGATACTGGGAAGGTATTGATTGGTTGGTGGGGTTTTATGGCGCAAGAGCAATATCTGGCCATTCCGCGCCAAACACAAGACTGGGAAGGTATTCACAAGACTGAAGTACTTTCTCAGTTCTGCAGGATTTGTAACCGACCAACTAAAACTCCTAAAAACATTGTTGAAGACAGCGAAGATGCAGACCATGTATGTGCAAATCATTTTAATACCTCCTCAAGTATGGAGTTAGTAGGAGCGTACAGAATTTTTGAACGCTCGGTGAATGAGAGAGGTTTGCAGTACACCGAGTATTATGGCGATGGAGACTCCAAGGCCTTTACCACAGTAAAAAGTAGGTATATGGCCCTGACACCGTAACTAAATTGGAATGTATCGGTCATATCCAAAAGCGTGTTGGTTCCCGGTTGCGAAAACTTGGATTAAATACAAAAGGTTTTAGAGGACAAAATAAATTCACTGACAATTTTATAAACAGGTTACAAAGTTATTATGGCATAGCCGTTCGGGCCAATGTGGGTGATTTGGAGGCCATGCAAAAAGCAGTAATTGCTGCGTTCTACCATTTCTGTTCCACCAATCAAAAGCCAATGCATGGCCAGTGTCCCACCGGCAATAACAGCTGGTGTCCATAGAGATGATGGGTCTCTAGATGAAGAAGGTGGGCTCAATAATGAAGGAAACTTCAGAGAATTATTGAGATTCAAGGTGGCATCTGGTGATTTAAAACTTAAAAACAGCTTCGCCCAGAGCGACATATACAAGTCAAATTATTGAATGCTGTGCAGATGAAATTAAATCCTTAATCAGCAATACAAAAAAAGTCCCAAGTTTTACGCAGTTATATTTGACGAGACTACAGACATTTCTCATACGGAACAATTATGTTTCAACACAAGATTCCTTTTAACAAACAAATACGAGAAGACTATTCAATTCATTGACACGTATGATAGTATTGCAAATTTAAATGACGATGACACCGAGCGGGAAGAGCAACGCCTTACAGGAGAGGCATTAGGGCCAATTGTCCTGAAAATGCTTCAAGAACTTTCCCGGGACCCTAACAACTGTGTGGGCATTGGCACTGACAGTTGCAGTGCTATGTCTTCAGAAAGTGTTGGAGCAGTGACTGGAATTCAAAAAGTTGCTAAAAACACAGCAAGATGCCCCAGCATGAACCACTGCCTTAACAATTCGTTATCAGCATCGATTAAAGTTTCATGCATATGAAAAACAGACCCAATAAGTGTCCTTAAGGAGATCAGTCCTGGTGTTTTTACCAAAAGTCAATAGCAAACTGTGAACCACCAGGATTGCATAAGTCGATGAAAACTAGGATTTCTCCTCTTGTTTTAGAAAAAGTTATGCCGGTATACCAGAGATTGGTGCTGATACCATTCTAGATAGATGTACAGAGCAGCCGACAAAACTCAGAACTGCAATGAGAGCTTCCCCAGTTGCATCTGGAGAAAGTGCCCTAAAGAAGTATTTGTGTCGAAAAAGAGGCTCGAAATTGCAGTTACAGATGCTGTCGAGAATTATAATATCGGATATGTAAAAGCCTTGGAGATAAAAGAGGATGTTAGTCTGAACGAAAGTTTTACTGTAAACTTTGCAGCAAAAAGAGACTCTTTTTCCAGAAAAACTGTCCTAAAAAGAAAAGGAAGGGTATCAAAAAGGAAACTTCATCATATAGTGCTGGTGCTTTTTAATTTAAACTTGGAAATTTATATTATTTTTAAGTAATGAATTTTCACTGTTGGGTAAACTGCTCGTTTCCGACCGATGTGTCTTTTACTTATAATTAACCTACGTTTGTGTTGGCATCGGTGAGAGTGCACGTGGATGACTGTTTTGTACATGCGCAGTTAGACTGCATCTGTGAGGTTAGATCTGTTTGTATTATTGTTCACTATGGTTTGAACTGCGTAGGGCTGCAAAATAAATAGTTGTTTTACCAACCTGGGTGATTCTTTGAGACTACCTGCTTGCCGGTAACATTCACATTATTATCATCACTAATTCATGAAAAATATTCTATTCTTATCACAAAATGTGTTATTAATGTTTTTTTTGCTTTTTTAATTTATAATAATTCAGTGAAACCTCACTTATTGTCATCCAGTTAGAAAAATTCTGTCCAATACTCTGTCTTGTGAAAACCACATGGTTATTAGGGTTACCTTAAGAATGAAAAGTGTGTGTCCCTTCTTTGGTTTTAGAATAATATTTTTTTAGCTACTTAATACTTTACTGTGGTTTAGCTTAATACTTTTTTAGTTAATTTCCCTTTCCCATTAGAAATTTTAAAACATATTTCAGTAGAGAATTTATTGTTATATTTTTTATCTTGAGGGGAAATGATGAGTGAATTTAGACAGGCAGTTACTAGGGAGAGAAAATTTCATGGATTGGAAATTCTCCATGAAAATGCATTTAACTAAAACAGGTGTTTGGCCTTACGTTGAAGGCACAAAAGAGGATGCATCAAAGGATTTGTTGGCTCTTTCTTATATAGTAGAGGGGATTTCTGAAAAAATTTTCAATGATATTAGAGACCTTAATAGCGGGAAAGCAGCATGGGATGTTCTAGTGAAAACCTACGAAGATAAGGGAATGGGCCGTAAAGTGTCCATTATCACGCAACTAGTAAACACTAAATTCACTGATTGTAAGGATATGGGAGATTACCTGCACAGCCTTCCGTGAAGACGGGTGTGAGAAGTGTTACGAAAAGTAATCTTTCTGCGTGCTCTTACAGCTCGATAAGTGATGGCTCCTTCTGTGAAAAGAAAACCGTTTTCTTTGGAAGAAGAGAAAACCATCATATTCGGGTAAACAATGGATTTAAAAAAGGAGAGGTGGCTAAAAATTATGGCATTTCTCCATCATTGTCGTCAACTTTTTGAAAAGACCGTGTTCTTGGTGCCCCACAGAAAAAGGTTGCGTAAATCCCAATTTGAAGATGTTGATGAAGCGGTTTTCAAAAGGGTTTCAATAGGTTCGGTCCAGAAATGTTCTACTGACCGGACCTATAATCCGAGAAAAGGCCTTGGAATTTGCCAAGATGCTGGGTGTAGAAAACTTCAGTGCTAGTTTTAGATGGCTGAATCGCTTCCGAGAGCGGTACGGTGTGGTTATGAAATCTATATATGGAGAGACGAATGGAGAAAAGGAGTAGTGGCAGCTCTCGTCAAAAAATACAGCCCAAATGACGTGCCAATGCTGATGAAGCTGGAGTTTTTTCAGATTGAACCGAGAAAAGGGATACTGGGAGATCCCGTTGGAAGCCAGCCGGGACCTCGCGTCATATTCAAGACACATCGGGCGCAATACCGGTGGAAGGTGATGCCTTTTGGGTTGCGCAATGCTGCCGCGACGTTCCAACGGGTTATGAACAATGCGTTGTCAGAACACCAATCTACTGTCGAGCGTATATAGACGATATTGCCATCTTCTCGGTGGACTGGAAGGCCCATCTAGATCACCTAGACGTGGTTTTGGGGAAGCTCTCCCAAATAAATTTTACGGTAAACCTCAAGAAGTGCGTGTTCGCTCAGGCGGAGACGGAATACCTGGGGCACATCATGGGTTCGGGGTTCCAACCTAACCCCGAGAAGAGGCGATCCAGGGATTACGGGCACCAACAACAAAAACCCAGTTGAGGAGCTTACCGAGTCTCTGTAATTACTATAGAGACTACATAGACAATTATGCCACAATTGCCCTCCCTTTGACCGAAACACACCAAAAAGAATATCTCGGAGGATAGGGTGGGTTCGGGTAAAGTGGGTCATGGGGTAAAATGGGTCAGTTTTAATTAACTCGATATAAATCAAATTTAAATTGATTTTTTTTTCACTAATTTTTTTAATAATATCCTTTAATCTGTTGGCAACCTTTTTCGACTGTCAAAAATTAAAATTTATGAATTTGAGGACTGAAAAAATATTTAATTTGAACCGTAAATGATGTCATCGAAAAATCAGGGTTTACCAACTTCGAAATTACTACATATTGTAATAAATAACAGCAGACTTTTGTGATAGTTTTTCATAAAAGAAAGTCAGAGATATTTCATGCCAATCAGGTTAGAAAAATATAAAATATTTTATAACGATATTTTGCACTTGGGGTAAAATGGGTCATAGTTAGGAAGCCTTCTGTATTAAGTAAAAACAATGTTTTTGACTTATTTCCTTCAAATATATATTAAACTGTCAAACAAGTTTATTTTTTTATCCAAACGAAGTATTTTAATTGCTAAATTTGACAAATGTTCATTAACTTCGGACGTTTACAATTTTATTAAAGTGCAACTGAAAAAAAATTTCTTCATATAAAACGGCTTAGTCGATTGCCTTTTTCTTATTTTCATGTATATTTAGTAATAAATATGTTTTTGACATCTTTTTGCAATGATACCCATTTTACCCCACATTGAGGTAAAATAGGTCATTACTTTTCATGCTAAGTTTAACCATCTTATAACTAAAAAAATATTTGATAAAATTAGATTAAAATGTTCTGAAGGATTGTAGTGTCAAGGTCCAATTGAAAGAAATCATTAAAAAGTAATAGTTTTGATGAACTAAAACTTAGAACGTGAAGGTACCTTTAAATTGACCCATTTTACCCCAACCCACCCTATACCATGGACGGAGCGCCAGGAAGTGGCATTTAGGCGGTTAAAATAAGCTCTGTACGAAGCTCCTAGGCTGTATACCCCGCAGCCTGGGAAGCCCTTCACAATCCAGACCGACTCCAGTGCAACGGGCATCGGTGCCTGCTTGTCGAAGCGGGACTAAGTGGGGAAGCTTGGTCCCATCAGCTTCGTCAGCCAAAAGCTGACGAAGGCTCGACAGGCCTGGGCTATCGCGGATCGGGAGGATTACGCCATCGTTTAGGCCCTAAAAAAAGGTAATTAAAATCTTGTCCAGGGGTGTAGTGCCTGACAGTATCAGGTTAGGGATCACAGCCTCCGCCTTTCTTGAAACCCTCTGTGAACAACAGATAAAGGGGAGGAACGCAATTGAGCGAAAGAATGACAAGAGTATTTAAGGTCCGGTCGGGGAGATTTGGACCCAAGAATGCACAGGTGGAGTGTGGGTTAGGTAGTGCCCCCTGCTGTTTAGGGAATCCAGCCTTGGCTCATTCCAAGATCATTGGTCAGAAAGGTTGTGTCCCGACTTCTCTTCTTCTCGTGGCCCTTTCATTTCTCCTGTACTCATGTTTTCGGTAAACTTTTCGAATTTTCCCATTTCGGATAAAATATGGATACCAATATTAGTACGGATCTTTTCATTGATGAAATCCGAAACTGGCCTTGTATTTGGAATCAAGAAAGCGACGATTACAGGAATCGTCAACTCAGGGACAAATCTTGGGAGGAAGTAACCACTTTGTTTACAAAAGGAGTGTTCACAAATGAGGAGCGAAACAACTTTCGTAAGTATACAAATAAATAATATTTTTATAATAATTTCATTTGCATAAGCAGCATTTTCATCTGTTACACATCTGTTTTACAGAATTTTAACTGTCCTATATTCTTTCATATCCTTGATCACTGCTGAGAAAAGTGGTGTTTAATAAAAATTAAATTCTGGACTGTGGAGTAAAATAATATGAACTATTTGTCGTGTGTTTTTATTATCCATCTGAAAATTATTATGCAGACGACTGACGGACTGAGCGATGGTTGACCTGAAAGTACAGATTAATCAACAAAAACGGGTAAATTGAGATTCCATTCCTACTCTTCTTGTTTTCATCAAGTATTCCAACACGGCGGCCCTAGGGAATCTGTAATCCAACCAATGAGAAACAGCGGCAGAGAGCTTAGCTCCTCCCACTGCTTTCTTCCACTCTGCCTCCTCGGTTTAACTTCTAAAAAGGGATAACCAGAACCAGGCTTCTCTGGTAAATCCTAAAAAAATTATTTTGTTACTTCACGAGTCATCAGCGCCCAACAGGCGAAGGCGCAAGCAGTCAAATAAGTACAGTCGAGGAGTTACGCCGCCTTTGGCGGCAGGCACTCCTAGAAGCATAGATAGAAGATGACGATTTTATACCATCATACATAACAGATCGGCCCATTCCAGTCTTGGCTGCAGGTTCAACGAGTCCTATTCCAGGACCATCTGGGATGGGCCAGTCTTCCTCATCCAGGACCATCTGGGATAGGCCTGTCTCTTACTTCCAGTCGTTCCAGAGCCATCTGGGTTGGTTGGTTGGTTGATTGACTTTTTATGGCGCATGGCCCACATTAGGGCATTTTGCGCCAAACACAAGACATTAAAATAATTTTAAGTTAGCAAAAGCCTTTGTCTGATGTACTCTATACATCAATGAGTAAAAGTTAAAATATCATTGTTTAAAATTTAATATGCATTTTGAATAAAAGATGGTGAAACAAAACATGGTTAAAACTCAGACATGATGAATAAAACCGATACAATGAATGAATTTAATAACAAGTCTCAAATTAGATGAAGAGGATAAAATTTCTGACAAGTTGAAATTTAAGCGTTTAAAAACATTGTTCCTTTGAGTATTAAAAACAGGACATTCACACAAGATATGAAAAACAGAAAACTGGACGTTACATTGATTGCGTATGGGAGCCTGCTCTCCAAAAAGCAAATGACGATGTGTGAACCTGGTATGGCCAATTCGTAGTCTGCTGATTAACACTTCCTCCCGACGATTCAAAGTAGAATCGCGGCGAGGAGCAATCAATGGCATGACCGAATGAAGCTTGTTCTCTAACTGCTCGTCCCAGTTAGTTTGCCACATTGAACGAAGCTTCCACCGGAATACTGCTTTAAGGTCTGTGAAGGGGACCGGAAACTGATCTTGATGTCCGGTAGCAGTCCTTGCTAGGTTATCTGCCTCTTCGTTGCCTGCAATTCCGGCGTGGCCAGGGACCCAACAAAATCTGATATCAAAACCGCACCTTAACAAAGAATGCAATTCCATACATATGCTAATGAAAATGGGGTGATGAGATGAATCACAAGAATTCAAAGACTGAAGCCCAGACAGTGAGTCTGTGTAAATAATCGCATTACGATACCCATTTTGATTTATGACTTCTAGAGCTAATCTAATCGCATGTAGCTCTGCTGTGAATGATGATGCTGTGATAGGAATGGCATCGTGAGCAGAGGCTTGGTATGAAACCGCAGCTGCCCCAACATGCGAGTCTGACTTCGAGCCATCTGTGAAGTTTGGCATGAAGTCTGCAAACCTATCTCTATGTTCTAGAAATAAGGTGCGGTATACATGATCAGATGTGGATGATTTTTTATGCCACGCTAGTGACAAGTCTACTTCAGGTTGGACCCAGTTCCATGGTGGAAGTGGAGCCATGATTGACTGTGCTACCCGTCCGAGTCTGATATCCATTTCTCTTAAGAGATCACGTATTCTAAAATTGAAAGGTGGAGTGTATGTACGTAATGAGCGGTGAATAATGAGTCTTTGTAGACTAAAATCAAACATAAAGGTGAAAGATGGATGATGTCGGAGCGATCTAATTTTGATAAAATATGACAATGAGAGATGTTTACGACGCAGATCCAAGGAGGGCTCATGAGCTTCCGCATATAGTGATGATATAGGGGATGTGCGAAATGCACCAAGGCTAACGCGGAGAGCCTGATGATGCACTGGATCCAACGACCGTAATAATGAAGTACATGCTGAACCATACACTATTGAACCATAGTCAATTTTCGAGCGGATAAGTGCTCTATACAGCCGTAAAAGAGAAGATTGATCGCCACCCCATTTTGTAGAACTTAAAACTTTTAAAATATTCAGGGCTTTGGAGCATTTTATTTTAAGGTCTTTTATATGGGCATTGAAACGTAGTTTTTTATCAAAGATAACTCCGAGAAATCTGGTCTGTTCTACCACCTGGATGGGAACGCTCCCGAGCCGTAGTTCGGGATCGGGAAAAAGACCCCGTCTCCGACTAAAGGGCACAACCACAGATTTCTCGGCGGAAAACGCAAAGCCATTTTGTTGAGCCCATCGGTCAAGCCTGTTTATGGTGTTCTGTAGTTGACGTTCTGCTATGTTTATGAACTGAGATGGGTATGCTATTTGGAGATCATCCACATATAATGAGTATTGAACTCCTGGTTTAAAAACTTTTGTTATGCTATTTAGTTTAATGATAAATAATAGTGGGCTCAAGACTGATCCCTGTGGTACTCCTTGTTCTTGAGTGAAAGTTGATGAATATGAGGAGTGTAGTTTTACTTGGAAGGTGCGAGTTTTTAAAAAAATTTTTATAAAAATGGGTAGATTCCCTCTTAAGTGGATACGATAGAGATCCTGGAGAATACCATGTCTCCAGGTCATATCGTAAGCCTTCTTGATGTCGAAGAAGACAGCCACAAGATGTTGTTTGCGTAAGAAGGCCTCGCGTATAGCGGTTTCCAATCTTAAGAGGTTGTCAGTTGTGCAATGGAACTTTCTAAATCCACTTTGATATGGAGATAATAAGCTGTTGTGTTCTAAATAATAGATTAAACGAGCATTCACCATTCTTTCCAGCCACTTACAAAGGCAACTGGTCAGAGCTATTGGGCGATAGTTGCTAGTGAGGGTGGGATCTTTTCCCTGTTTGGGGAAGGGAAGTACGAAGGCATGGTACCAGTCAGATGGAAAACTTTGGGTTGTCCAAATCCTATTGAATAACAAAAGGATGGAAATTAATGATTGGGTAGAGAGATGACGAAACATGACGTAATGTAGACCGTCAGGTCCTGCAGCCGAATCTCTAGACCGTTGCAGAGCAGTTTCAAGTTCTTGGATAGTGAACGGAGAGTTATAGTCCTCTTCGTTCGAAGAGGTGAAACTTAACCTCGAACGTTCAGCTTTGCATCTAACCGTCTGAAATGGCGATGAGTAGTTTGCATTACTTGACGTCATTGCGAATGCCTCTGCCAGTGTGTTGGCTATAGCAGGGAGGTCAGTAATAGTTGTGCCGTTATGGGATAGCATGGATATTGGTTGCGAGTCATATTTACCGTTGATTTTACGGATTTTGGACCACACTTGTTTCGCAGGGGTGGATGATGTAATCCCACTTATATATTTTTTCCACGACTCCCTCTGACTTTGCCTTCGCACTCTTCTAGCCGCTGACCGAGCTTTTTTAAACAACAGCATATTTTCTTGTGTAGGGTATCTCCTAAATTTTCCCCATGCCTTGTTCTGGGCTTTCTTTGCCTCCGAACAGGCTTGATTCCACCAGGGTTTTGGAAACCTAGGAAATCTTGAGGATGTTTGTGGGATGGATAGATGGGATGCGGTTAAAATGCATGATGTGATAGATGAAACAGCTTCATCGATTGTGCCTGATGTACTCATACTTTCTGAGATATCTGCATATGTCTGAAATAAATCCCAGTCTGCTTGACCAAACTTCCATCGCGGCTGACGTGAAGTTGTGCACGCGGTTGGGGTAGTAACGGAAACTACTACGGGGAAGTGGTCGCTACCTAAAGGGTTTTCAATAACACTCCATGCTAGATCTAAAAGTATTGATGGTGAACAGATGGCGAGATCAATGGCTGTGTATGATTGAGTGGATGAGTGAAAGTATGTATTTGAGCCGTCATTCAGGAGGGCAAGATCGAGTTCAGAAATCATCCGTTCTACA
Source organism: Tetragnatha versicolor (assembly GCA_024610705.1). Lineage (NCBI taxonomy): Eukaryota > Metazoa > Arthropoda > Arachnida > Araneae > Tetragnathidae > Tetragnatha > Tetragnatha versicolor. The sequence goes on along the minus strand of JANDEH010000013.1, from coordinate 24,028,230 downwards.
ATCTGTCCCCTGGAGTTGACGTCTCTGCATCCCCATAATGTATGGTGCGCATTAAAATCCCCCAGAAGGATAAAAGGTGTAGGCAGCTGGTTTACAAGGTCTTCTAAAAAATGAAAGTTTATGGGTATGCTGGGTGGGAGATATAGGCTGCAAATTGTGATTGATGAGACGATGCTTTGACGTACTGCAACAGCTTGCAATGGGGTGTTCAGATGTATTTGTGAGAAGGGGACACAAGAAGTGCCACGCCCCCTGATACTCCATCTTCGCAATCCTTGCGGATCACTGCGAAGCGTATCGTGTTAACAGGCCTCAAGAACGTCTCTTGCAGCGCAATACAAACTGGTGAATGAATATTTACAAGGTTTTTAATGTCCTCAAGATTTCCTCGAAAACCGCGACAGTTCCATTGCATAATTTTCCCTATTTTTTTCCTTTAGGGGATTTGCTCCTCGGTTTGTTTTCCGGACTATATCTGATTGGTGTATGTTTATTTTTGTTTTGTTTGGTCTCTGTTTTAGTTTTGTCTTTAGTGTTTTTGAAGATTTCCAGCTGCATTTTTTCCATCGCAGTCAGTTCTGGAAGATCTGACTGTGTGTGGGATCTTTGAAATTTTGTTGTTTCTCTATTTATTATTTCAGTGGCTGCGCGCTTTCTGGACTTGGCGTCCACATCCATCGAATCCTCATCATCAGATGTTGTTAGAGGGTCAGGTGGAGTTTCTGTTGCTTGGCTGTCTATTGGCGTATCGCTAACATTTTGAGGTGTAACTGTAATAGTAGGTATTTCTATTGTTGGGGTATTTTGAGGAGAGGTGCTAATTTGTTCAGATTCAGTTGTAGTTTGTTCTTCAGGTTGTGGTTCATATTGAGTGGCGATAGTTACGGTTTTTGTTGCGACTGCATCTGCGTATGAAGTGGAAGGGCGAGGTGGAAACATGATTTCCACTCGCCTTCTTCCTTCACCATATGAGATTTTATCCAATACTTTGATGCGCTGTATTTCTTTTTCTTTGATCCAATCGGGACATTTTTTTGAATATGCGGCATGTTCGCCTTGGCAGTTGACACATGTCTTCCGCATCGTCTGGCATAACTCGCTGGCATGCTTTACACTACCGCACTCTTTGCAGGTAGGAATGCCGCGGCAAGAAGCGGTTCCGTGCCCAAAGCGTTGGCAACGAAAGCACCGAAGAGGATTTGGAATGTATGGTCTTATTTTTACACAGATGTAACCTATCATAATATCATTTGGTAATACTGGTTTAGAGAAAGTTAATATGAATAGAGGTATAGGAATTTCTTGATCATTTTTTTTAATTTTTATTCGAAAGATATTTGTAACACCTTGAGGGCCAAGCTCCTCTAGGATTACTGTGTCTTTAATATCCTGTAAGTCCGGGCAGTAGATGACACCTTTAGATGAATTTAAAGTTCCATGTGGTTCCACAGTAACTGGAATGTGAGCAAGCATTTTTGTTTTAAGCAGATTACGAGATTAAGCTGGAGTGGCTGTTTCAATAAGTAAATCTCCAGATGGTAGCTTTTTTATATTTGTTACCGAGCCGGCGATGCCTTGAATTGATTTGGATACCAGAAATGGTGATACTGAAGTTAGCTTCAAATCGTCCGTTGCATGCATGACAAGAAATTTGGGATATTCAAGAGAGCAAGACTGGTTGGTGGACTTACCACCATGATCAAAAGAAAAAGAACCCATAGTTGGAGGCCGTTTGTTCATCCCGGTGCGCTCCCACCCACCGTGGAGCCCAACAAGGGGGAGGGGGGGTGCCCCGGCAGTCGCCGCCGTCTACCAACTTTTGGTCGGCTTCCGACGACAAAAGATCTCGGGGGCCCCCTCCAGGAGTGACACCGGGATATAGTACTACAGCAACCATTGCAGCACTAGCCCTTACGTCACTAAATCACTGCTGCTCCGGCACCACAGGGGGAGAAATCGCCCTGAAGTGACGGAACCTTCACGATAAAGGAAGCCGATTGACCGGTGCGGGCCACACCCACTACAGGATACACCGGCCACCCGATCTTACCCTGATTACGGGCCAAAGAGGTGTATTGGGGAGTTTGTGCCCCCAGGAAATTATAAGACCCTGCGGAGCACAAGTCCCCTCAACGCTCCAGGTCCCCCTTCACCACGTTACGGGACGCCGCACACGGCAAACGTGCAGCCCCTAATCAAAAGCTTTAATGGAAACTCATCAAAATATAATAACATTAAAAATAAGATGAAAATAATCTGTAATAATAACGGCAAACTCAATCGTAACATAAAATCTTACTAGAGGTAATAAGACTTTAAACGAAACTTCCGGTGTAATGCAGCCAACAAATCAAAACCAGTGTTACTTTTACTATGGTGGAAAAGGAAAAGAGGAAGTAATGAGGAAAGAAAAGAGAAGAAAGATCGCTTGTAGAGATCCCGGGGGCGCGACTTCCCGGGGAAAGAGTCACTCGGGGTTGTGGGGCCCCAAGTTAGAAGGGAAGGAAAGACAAAAGCTCGAGTGCGAAAAAGTAGAGGGAGGAAAAGATCACTAGACAATCTTGAGGTAGTGAGTCTCAAGCCGAAAAAGGAAAGGGAGAGAAAGAGCGGTGCATAGAAGATTGGCCTTGGGAGATAAGGCTCAAAACACTGGGTCCCTCGGGATTGTGACACCCGTACACCTGGCACCGTACAAGGTGTTCCCCTGAGGGGGCAGAGCCATCTGGGATGGGCCAGTCTACTGCAACTAGTCCTCTTCCAGGGCCATCTGGGATGGGCCAGTCTACTGCAACCAGTCCTCTTCCAGTGCCATCTGAGATTGGCCAGTATATGGCTAGTCCTTCCGAAAAAGAAAACAGTTCCCTTCCCAGAAGAAGTTAGGCCCTTTTTAAAATGTGCTCCAAGAAAAAATCTGCGCCAAAGCAGAAAAAGAAAATCGGCTATATTGATCGAAACGCCAATCCAGAAGAAGGTAGGCCCTTTTTTAAATGTGCCCCAAGAAAAAGTCTGCGGCAAAACAGAAAAAGAAAATCGGCTATATTGGTTGGTTGGTTTGATTTTTATGGCACAAGGCCCATATTCGGCTATATTGACCGACACGCCAATCAAAGTTTAATTCTAAAAAGAGCAATCTAAAGCAAAATAAAGGAAATAAATATTCAAAAAAGGAAGGTTGGTTGGTTGGTTAGTGGGGTTTTATGGCGCAAGAGCCATATTTGGCCATTCCGCGCCAAACACAAGACTAAAATACTTCATTTAAATTTAAATACGTTTAATTAAATTAATGTCATATAGAAATGAAAACACATTTTTATGGAATTCGTCCCCTAGAATGTCTGATAATGATGGATATGCCATGCCAAATCTCCTCTGCCTCACTTCAAAAAAGGAAGGAAAGATTCGAGAGGAAGATCTTTTCTGAGCAGCGGAAAAATTTCCTAAAAGGGAAACGAAGGCTTGGTAAAAGTAGGAAATATGAGGAGGAACCAAAATATTCAAGTCTTTGCTGTTGCAAGTCCTTATAAATTTAATGAAAAATTTAGTGAACACTAAGTCAAATTTTGCTATCAAAAGTTAAGTATTCAGAATTGTAAATTGGAACCTGTCCATTTTCAGTCAAAAGGCTTAAAACGCTTTTGTTATAAATACTTTCTAACCATAACATGTTTAACGTATGTATCTCTGCAGCAAGAGCGATCACTGGTCTTCGCAATAGCTGTCCGAGAGACATAGTTTTGTATGAAGCTGACCTTCAACCCCAAGATTGAGGAGTAGATTTCTCCTGGCTAAATATTATGCAAAGCTCATCAGTGTTGGAGATCAGCACAGAACCTCTTCTTATGTGAGAAACTGGAAAAATAATCGACGTCTCGAAAGGGAAAGCCCGCTCAGCCGTGCTGAAAGTGAGGTCTGGTTACAAGAGCATGTTGAATGTGTCTCTCTGGCTTGCCGCAGTGAGATTGCTACACCGCTTCGTGATCGGGTCTTATTTAGGACCGATCTGTGCTCCTATTCTAATAAAGGCCTTCAGCACCCGGACTATCTTGAACAGCTTGCTTTGGAAACCATGCATGATATTCCTGACGGGGCTTTACAAATTTATACTGATGTCAGTAGGGGTGATGGAGCTGTCTCGGGCAGCGGTGTTTACATCAGACAGGGGAGCGGTAAGAGGAACCCTGACTACTGCTCAGTTTTTCGTGCAGAGCTCAGGACTATTGAGGAGGCTTTAACTTATTGTGTAAATGCGGGAGTAGTCCAGTAACCAGGTAGTAAAAATGGGGCGTTTCAGGAAAAAAATACAGAAGTTTTTTTCTCAACGGTTTTATATGTTTTCGAGGGTGCTGAAACCGAATATCAACTTTGCTAACAAAATTTCGCATGGGAACATTGAAAAAAATCGAAAAAATCCTAAAATTTTACCCCTTTTTTGGTTTTTTCCTTCTAGCACGTAAAGTATAGATTTCTCAGAGAAAAAGTCAATACAAAAGTTAAAGTACTCTAAACAAGCTAAAAAAAGTCAATTATAGCATTTCTGTCAGACTAATAGTTTGGCCGCTAGAGCGCGCTGAAAGTCAGACAATTTCCGTCCCCGCGGTGGAAAATCCAAAAATTTTCACTTGCAGCTCGAAAAACCCATATATTTTAGAATATAGTACTATAAAAGCATACTTTAAAATGTTTTACACGTGAAAACCTTTCAAACTAACCTAATATTAATTAATTAAATGTTTTTTATTAAGGGTTTTCTCTGAAAGATCATATTCTGTAGCAACGTACAGTAATACAATCCATATTGTTAATCACAAAGAAAAAAATGGAGAAGTTATTATCTCATCGGTTTTATACATTTTCGAAGATGCTTAATCCGAATATCAACTTTGTTAACAAAATTTCGCATGGGAACATTGAAAAAAATTGAAAAAATCCTAAAATTTTACCCCTTTTTTTGGATTTTTCCTTCTAGCACGTAAAGTATAGATTTCTCAGAGAAAAAGTCAATACAAAAGTTAAAGTACTCTAAACAAGCTAAAAAAAGTTAATTACAGAATTTTTGTCAGACTAATAGTTTGGCCGCTAGAGCGCGCTGAAAATCAGACAATTTATTCCCAAAGATGAAAAATCCAGATAGAATCAACTAGGGTCTTAAAACACCTTCATGTTTTAGGTTAGGGTACTATAAAAACATACTTCATAATTTTGTACATGAAATAAAACTAAATAAAATTTAAATAAATGCTTTATTATTGAATAATTTCAGTAGAAAGGGAATTGCTTAGATAAGAGAGTATGAGTAATCTAATTACAAAACATATTTTTTACGCAATTCAAAAACTGATAAAACGAAATAGAAAATGAATAAAAAACAATAAATTGTATTAAAAGTTCATGCATTTCTAAATGATAGTAGCAAATGATGAGTTTCATGATAATTAACAATGTACAATATTTTCTTCCCTTAAAAATTTGGGAGAGCGTTTTCACCTTCTCGAATTGGAATACCCTGACATAATTGAAGAAAAATTTCATCTAGAATTGTATTTAATTAAACCAAAGTCTGTTTACACTAGACATATTTTTAAATATAACGAATAATTTTAGGGATTAATTAATTCTATTCTACAACTGACTATATCGGACATAGGATGATTCTTTTTCCCACTAGAGGTCGAGAAGGGTAATTAAATGGGACCCACGTGAGTTTTTAGTGAACAAAGGGGACCCCCAAAAGGGGGACCCCTGCGGACCTCCCCTCAGGGTCCTGCGGAGAGACCCCTTTGTCCACTAATTGAGTGGGGTAGATAACAACAGCCGATAAGATGCGCTCGACCAGATACGCCCGTCTATGATTCCAGGCAGACGTTACCCTATGGCCTTTGAGTTTGAAGACAGCGTTCCTTTGAAATGGGATCTTTAAATAGGATTGCGAAAACAAACCCACAAACGACGTCCAGACAAAGAGGAAGCCCTTTGTCCTTTATCAGTGGTGACCAAACCCGAAAACGGACACTCCTAAAGACCCCCCGCAGGGATAATGACACCGCCTCCTCGCCTGAAGTGGTGGACATGAGGGGTTGTTTTTGTTTATAGAGATTTATTATGTCAGAAATATTTTTCCCAAAAGAATGGGACCTCCCATTAACTTGGGATTTTCAATTGGGTTTTTAAGATTTGTAATATTAACGAATAATACGCATATTTAAAATTATGCAAAAAACATGAAGCTTGTTAGACTCTAAATCTAAAAAACTTTTACTCTTTCTAACTATTCGCAAAACAAATTTATCCACTCTTGGTTTCAAGAAAATGTCCTGAATTTCTTCGTATAGCATTTAATTAAGTCGTATACAACAGTTAAGTACGTTTTGACCCGATTTTTCTCCGCCGGAGCGGAAATTGTCTGATTTTCAGCGCGCTCTAGCGGCCAAACTATTAGTCTGACAAAAATTCTGTAATTAACTTTTTTTAGCTTGTTTAGAGTACTTTAACTTTTGTATTGACTTTTTCTCTGAGAAATCTATACTTAACGTGCTAGAAGGAAAAATCCAAAAAAGGGGTAAAATTTTAGGATTTTTTCAATTTTTTTCAATGTTCCCATGCGAAATTTTGTTAACAAAGTTGATATTCGGATTAAGCATCTTCGAAAATGTATAAAACCGATGAGATAATAACTTCTCCATTTTTTTCTTTGTGATTAACAATATGGATTGTATTACTGTACGTTGCTACAGAATATGATCTTTCAGAGAAAACCCTTAATAAAAAAACATTTAATCAATTAATATTAGGTTAGTTTGAAAGGTTTTCACGTGTAAAACATTTTAAAGTATGCTTTTATAGAACCAATATATTCTAAAATATATTGGTTTTTCGAGCTGCAAGTGAAAATTTTTGGATTTTCCACCGCGGGGACGGAAATTGTCTGACTTTCAGCGCGCTCTAGCGGCCAAACTATTAGTCTGACAGAAATGCTATAATTGACTTTTTTTAGCTTGTTTAGAGTACTTTAACTTTTGTATTGACTTTTTCTCTGAGAAATCTATACTTTACGTGCTAGAAGGAAAAAACCAAAAAAAAGGGTATAATTTTAGGATTTTTTCGATTTTTTTTCAATGTTCCCATGCGAAATTTTGTTAGCAAAGTTGATATTCGGATTCAGCACCCTCGAAAACATATAAAACCGTTGAGAAAAAAACTTCTGTATTTTTTTCCTGAAAAAACTACCTAGTTACTGGACTAGAGTTTATCCCGACAGATGGATTCTGAGCGATAACCGTAGCTCCATTCAGCATCTGGCTGAATGGTGGAAGCATAGTGATAGGACAACTGTTAATATCATAGGGCTTTTAAACAGTGTGAGAGCTCATCACACAGTATGTTTTCAGTGGATTACATCGCATGTGGGAGTAGATGGCAATGGGGTAGCGGATGCACTTGCCAAGGAGGGCAGCCTCATGGATCTTGTTGACGAAGGTTGTCTCTCTTACTCAGAACTTGCCTCAAGAGTGAAAGTAGAGGCCAACTCCTCCTGGAAAAGATCCCCTTTACATGATTGGTATGCAGGGAACCGCCCTGGCGCGGCAAATGAGAAAATCCTACCAAAACTATATTAAATTCTTGAAATTTTGTCCAAAATTAGGATTAGGTGTTCCAAAATGAGTCTAAAACCTGCTTTTTAGACATAAATTTACCCCATAAAACTTTTAGATCACTATTATTCTGAACTCGTAATATGTTCATAGAGACCATTAAATTTGATTTTAAAAATTCTTAGCCTCTAAAAAAATCAAATTCTGGATTTGCACACTGCAGCAAATTAAAATCAGGCTTACAATGAGAATGAAAAGGGTTGCGATAGGTGTTAGTCAACCTCCGGAAGGGGGCGGTGTGCCACAAAAGGATGGAAACCTCCAAGCCTCCAAGGTCATCCTGGACATGAAAGAAAAATTCCCTCACTTTGCGCAGAGAGACACTAGTAAATCTTTGTACAAAGAAGAATGGGTCTTCTTCTACCGAATACCCCTTGTGACCAGGAATCAACACCAACAATTACTGTGAGGCAAGCATAAGAATATTGAAAGACGTCATCCTCTCAAGGACAAAAGCATTCAATGCTGTTGCATTGACAGAATTCATCATTTCTGTGTGGGACACGTATTTGTCATGCAAATTGCTGGACCACGCGTATGGCAGAAACTTGCTTAAGGGTCAAATCATCTATAGATCTTTATGCAAGACGATAAAAAATCTTTGAGTGTCCAGCATATAGATGGCTCCTTTTATGAAGTCGAAAGTGAGACCAGAGAAGGGGCCTCATACACTGTTAACCCGGGAAAGACTGAATTAATTTTTTTTCTCAAATTAAATTTTCCTCTTTACTGTATGCTTATGACATGTCTTGAAGTAGACTAAAACCATTTTTTCAAAAATTTTTTTATTAATTTAGTCAGAATAGGGTGGTACCATATGGTACCGCTAGGCTCTTACACTACCATTTTGTGCACCATACATATTCTTATAAATTTGAGATTTCAAAGTCAAAATAATAAATTTATCACACTTTTATCACTTTATTTACCATTTTTAACTGAAACAACAATTATAATTACAATTTAGGCAATAATGATTGATAAATTAATTATTAAATAGTTGATATTACTCTCATTATAACAATTAGTAGTGATATTTTGCTCTTAAAGTCCTATTATCAAATTTATTTCTAGAAATAAATTTTGTACACACTAGTCCAAAGGTGATAAACAAACTTTTTATACCGCGAGGTAAGCTGATATGATACGGAATTGATAGTTTTTCCGATTTTCGCCTCATAATGAGTGTTAAAATTGGGAATTTTTTAAAAAAACGTAAGTTTTAGGCTTTAAAAATTTCATAAACCATATTTTATATTTTGCGTCTATAGTTTAGTTGAAGGCTATGAACATTATTGATGATTTGCATGAAATACTACCCTTGTATAGATGGATATTCCAATCAATCACTTATAATATGAAATTTTTCTTATTAAATTTAGAATTATTGGCCTTAAAAATTAAAATTTCGGGAAATACACTATAAATTCAACAAGTTATTAGCATAAAACTTATTCTATAGGTTTTACCTTAAAATTTAATTGATTTCATAGCATATAAAACGTTTGAAATAAAAAATACACTACTTCGAAATATTAGTAGTATTTGGTAGCGTAAAAGCCTAGCGGTACCATACGGTACCGCAAGATTTCTATACCAAAATTTTCTACCTTAAAATTATTCAATCTTTTCCAAATTTGGGCTGTTATTGCATAATACAATTATAAATAATAATTCACCATTATTTAATCCATTCACTAACTTTAGGTATGAATAAATTGCACTTACATTTTCAGACGGGCCATTTTTTCGCCAGTCTTAAAAACACGTTTTTCATTAAGCCATTAAGCAAGAATTTATTTAAATAATTAGTTATTAAATTGCTGTTTACTAAAGTTTGGTCCATGTAGTAGTGACATCTACCGTCAGAATGAAAAAATAAAAGTATTTAGGTAGAAAAAAGCCATTTTTTCGTAGTGATGTTTGCCGGTACCATACGGTCCCGCTAGTCCTTCCCGGGTTAATGCCTCTGTTGGTGTTTGCACTTGTCCTGTTGGGATGTATGGGGCATTTTGTAAACACCAGTTTATTGTTCATCAGAAAGAAGGCTTCACCGCTGCCTGGAGAGACAGTTCGATCAGCTTTCATCCTTCCTCGACATTACCACCTCCCCGCCACGTGAAGGAGCACGCAGGAGCCTGCATAGTGGGAATGATGGACCTACCGTCACCGCGGAGGATGATGAAGCTCTTGCAATTATCGACTCCCACGCTGACTCCTCGGAGATGTCAGAAGTAGAAGCGGCAATGAACCGATGGGTTCACTCACCACCACCCTCCCGTCCCACCTCACCCAGCCCGTGGGAAGATCAGAGGAATGATTTATCGGAAGAAGACCTCTACGAGTTCCATCCACAAAATCCAGTGCCGGCACCGCACGTCACACAATTAGCCAGTGGCTCGAGTGGCTTCTTCGAGCTTCTAGCCCTTAAAGACATCCCTCCATGGGGCCCAATCAGCTGTGGTGAGTGCGACTCAACTTTCGAGACGTATGAACAGATTGTTTCACACAGGGCCTCAGAGGACCGATGTGCAAACGGATCAATCGCCTGCAACCTCTGTCAGCAAATCTACGACTGTGCCACCAACTTCAGAGGACACCTCCGATCCTGCGCTGGCCCGTCTATTGACCCGGAAGCCCTGGTGCCACTAGGCCCCCAAACCTCGCAGTCGCCTAATGCCTCACCGGTCAACAATGGGGATCCCAGAACACCTCCACAGCCTTCCGATGTGATCCTACCTCATGCTGACTCTTCAGTGGACGATGAGGCACCTGCAGCTACGTCATATAACTGTGACTACTGTGGCTCCATCTTGCCCAACCGATCCGCGATGCGAACGCATAGGGCCATGCACTGCACGCGGATCAGGGTGAGATGCGAATTTTGCACAGCAACAATCATCGGCAGGAAGAACCTCCAACACCATCACAGGACTGACTGCAACAACAGGCGTGCACTTGAAATCCAAGCGAGGGTGGACGCCAACCTCATAACCATCGAGGACGTCCAGGCAGGTGGCCCACTGCCTGGCGATGACAACCCTGCAGTCCTTCCTGATGCCGACGTGACACCCGCAATCTCGCTCCTCAGAAACGAAAGGATAGTGAGATATCACTTCCCGTTCCCCAATGAACTAACCTGCCCAGTCGAGGGGTGCAATTCCACGTATAAGGGGGGGGACGTGGTCGTCCATCAAGCATTCCCTTGGCCGTCATCTACGGGTCAAACATAGCCTCCTATACCTGGCACAGTGGTACTGTAATCATTGTGGCCAAACAATCACCGAGAGATTGCCCTCACTTCATCCGTGCCTCCGCTTCGCCCAGATGCGCCGTGTAACCCCACGAACACTCGAACATATGTGTGACAGCTGCGTCGAGGCATTTCCCACTCGGAGGGGACTCTTAAACCATGTACTACATGTCCACCGAGCTCCGGAAGCATTCCGTGCAGCGACATCTAGTCAGCCGGTGGCTGACAGTGCGACCGTCCCCGGAGCGGGCCCATCTGGAGGTATTGGTAATAACTCATATGCCAACCATAGGACCACTCAGCAGGTGGCACAGACGGATGACATAAATGAACTTGGGCGGTACCCCTCGCCCCCTCCAGTCCCTCCCATCAATCCAGCACCCTCGCACAGGCCCGTGATTCACCCGGATACACCGCTCACCCCATTCCTCTCGCTCCTTGACTGTGTCGCCCAAAACAACGACCTAACCACTGCGTTCAACGATCTGAACAGCCTGGCGGAGAGAATGGTTGACAAAGTGAAGCATCACTATAACATCCCGGAGCCGTCACCCCCTGCCTCTGCATCCTCGCCGTCTTTCGATCCTGAGGACGCGTCCTACATCCAGAGGACCTACAAGAAGTTTCGGAAGAGGGCGATCCGTGCCATTCTGGAAGGTGACGGGGAGCGATGCCGGGTATCACGGGACCTGATTCAGGAGCATTTCACTAATCCTCCTCCCAACGCTCCGGTGGACCTGTCCATATTCATGACGCCAGGGGTGGTGGGGGCCCCCCAGCCGGTGAACATGGACCCTTTCACTCCGCAGGAAGTCTGCTCCCGTATGAATCGATTTGAAAACTCTGCTCCAGGGCCTGACAGGATCCAATACCGCCATTGGAAGAGCATTGATCCCGAGGGGGCGTGCCTGACGGCACTCTTCAATGCGATTCTGAAGATTGGGCGAGTGCCTAGGGCATGGAAGCACTCCTCCTCAGTCCTGCTATACAAGAAAGGGGACAAGCAGGACCTGTCTAGCTGGCGCCCGATAGCCCTGTCCAACACCCTGGCGAAGATCTTCGCAGGCCTCCTGGCTGACCGCTTCACTAAGTGGATTGAAGCCAGTGGGGTCTTGCATCCCTCTCAGAAGGGATTTCGTAAATTCGACGGGGTTTTCGAGCACAATTTCCTGATGCAGTCCTTCATTACTCGTGCTCGGGACGACGAAAAGGAGGCATTCGTCGGTTGGCTGGACTTTCGGGACGCCTTTGGCTCTCTCCGACATGAGGTAATCAATCAAGCCCTGGAAACATATGGGGCAGGTGGACCATTCGTCAGGATGATAGCAGAGCTCTACACTGATGTCACGACATCGTTCTTAACCTGTGAGGGCCCAACTCTTCCAGTCCCAAAGCACTGTGGTGTCATGCAGGGGGACCCCCTCAGTGGGCTGCTCTTCATCCTGGCAATAGACCCTATCCTATGGAAGGCGAATCCAGATCCGGAGCGTCGCAGGCTCCTCACTTACGCGGACGACATCTCGCCCATTGCATACTCTGGCACGGAGCTCCAGAACTTGTTTGACCTCGTGACCAGTGGTGGGAAGGCTCTGGGCCTAATGATGAACCCGCGGAAGTGCAGGAGCATGCATCTATCGTCCGAAGCTCCAGTGGGCTGCAGACAAACGATCTTCTCTGTCGACGGATCGACAATCACGCCTCTCCGTGACGGTGAATATGAGGAATATCTCGGGAAGCCGGTTGGCTTTCTCCACAAGGAAACCGTGAAGCTCTCCATGGCCGAACTCGCCAACCGCGCTGACTCCATCTTGACATCTAAACTTGCTCCCTGGCAGAAGCTGGACGCGGCAAAAGCCTTCATATACCCAGCTTTCACCTTCGCCTACCGCACGGAGAGGTTCGGCAAGACGGCGTGGAAGGACTTGGACACCCACCTGCGACCACTCTACAAAAAGGCACTTGGACTCCCCCCGAGGGTAACGGACGAATACTTTTATGCAGAGTATGGATCGGGCGCCCTCGGCATCCCGAAGGCAGCTGAGGACAGCGACTTTTTTCTCATCGACAATGCCTTCAAGCTATTAACATCTAACGATAGCTACGTCGCAAATACTGCCTTCGAGGATCTGCTCCACCATTGCAGACGCCGTACTGGCGCCCCCATCCCACCTGACAGTGCAGAGTTCCTCTCGGGATATAACACCGGATTATATGCACTCCAGTCCAACTCCCGCCACACCGTCTGGTCTGCAGCCCGATCTGCCTCCACCCGTAACAAAGTGAGATGGAGCTTCACAAACAGAGCGCCGACCCTCACATATGAAGATCCCTCTGGGATATACTCCATTACAATTGGCCCTCATCAACGGCGGCAAGTGGCGAGTCTCCTCCGGGCTCAGGCAAGGAAGCTGAGGACAGACAGACTTCTCGCGTGCCCGGACCAGGGGAAGACCTTTCACCTCCTCTCCCAATCGCGGGCCTCTTCGTTCTTCCTCCATACCGGCAGGTACACCCGATTTACGGATCACAAATTCATCGTCCCAAGGCTGTATAAAGGAGGAGAGGGTTGGGCAAAGGGTTAGTCCTCTTTCCTATAAACAAAACAACTAAAAAACCGAGTCTGGCAATTCATGCATAACTGGGTGAGATAATGTAATCTTTGAAGTACTTTTGTAAATTGTAATCTTTGAAGATTCTTTTGTCAAGCCTTTTATTGAAGAGTTTAACCGAAATTAAGCAAGCACTTCTGATTTCTGACTCATGTGCCCCATTAATAGGCTTTGACATCTTTGCTGGAAAAAGCCTTGGAGAAAATAATGAGCAGGCATGGGAAATTCTTGTTTCTTATTATGGGATCGAAAAAAAGCCATGAATTTAGGGGTGTCCAAAACACATCAAGTCCATTGATAGATGAAACTACAGTCAAAAGAGAAATATCTGGTTTTGAAAAAGAAATGTCTATGAACAAGCTTGCATTTCAAATGGAAAGTATGAAAAAGGTCCAAGAGCTTATACGCCAAAAAACAAGATCTAGCTAAACAGAAAATGGCAGAAACTTGGCAATCAGGGGATCTATTGAGAATCTTGGAAAGTTCCGGTAAGTGGTCCATTTATCCAAACTGCATGAAGCTTCTTACTTACAGTGCTATTATCCCTTCCTCAACTGCTAGTGTAGAGAGATTATTTTCGCAGATGAGTATAATTTGTACAGATTTACGATCAAGTAATATAATTGTAAATATTGGATTATTCACTTACGGGAATAACCTACCTATACTCTCACTTGTGCTCCGCAGGAACAGAACCTTTTATCTAGTGAAACTGCCCGACCAACCTCAGTAGAGGTGAACATGAACCAGAACTCTCCCATCGAGTGAGCCTGCGTGTAAATCTATCGTTGTAAATATCCTACTAAATGTATTCTGCACCGTATTGTAAATTTTGTAAATAATTGTATTTTAACCTATGTAAATATGTAGTAAATACAGGGTGTCCCACGAGAAGTGGCCCAACCCCTTTAACTTTTGAACCCCTACAGATATAGTCATGAAAGTGGGGTCTAGGTATAGTAAAAAGACCATGCCCTATCCGATGAGATAACTTTCAACGCCCTCTAGCGGAAACTTAAGGAGTTACAATTTTTATTTTAAAAACTATGTGAGGTATGTGAAAAAAGTCAATGACTAAGTTGTAGAGCAGCATCGATTTAGTAGGAAAAGACACCTTAAGCAGAAGAATATCTTGAATAAAACCCCTAAAAGGCACGCTCAATTAGGTTGATTTTACAAAGATTTTACGTCTCAAAACACTCCTCACAAGGCGAAAATGAGAAATTTCTATTTTTATGACTTAAGTAAATGACTAAAAGTATTCTTAGTTCATTAAGTCGAAAATTTCTCATTTTTGCCTCGTGAGGAGTGTTTTGAGACATAAAATCTACGTAAATTCAACCTAATTGAGCGTGCATTTTAGGGGTTTTATTCAAGATATTTTTCTGTTTAAGGTGTCTTTTCCTACTAAATCGATGCTGCTCTACAACTTAGTCATTGACTTTTTTCACATACCTCACATAGTTTTCAAAATAAAAATTATAACTCCCAAAGTTTCCGCTAGAGGGCGTTGAAAGTTATCTCATCGGATAGAGCATAGTCACTTTACTATACCTTGACCCCACTTTCATGACTATATCTGTGGGGGTTCAAAAGTTAAAGGGGTTGGGCCACTTCTCGGTGGACACCCTGTATATCTATGTATCTGTGCCCGTCACCCGTGTAACCTGGGCTAATCATTTGTAAATAACCATCATCATCTTTATGTCCTAAATAAGTCCAACGTCCGTATAAGTTGGCATGAGAATGAGGCCTTGTAAGCCCATGTACCCATTTAATCAGGAAATAAAAGTTATTAAATCGATTATGCTGCCCTTCCTGCTTATCTACTGCCCTTGTTTTGAAAGAGGAGTCAGTATTTGGACTCGGCTCAAACTTTTCTTTGGAGTGTTCTCGTTGTGATTTCAACTATGCTTTCTGCAGTAGTGAGAAAAATAACAAGCAGAACAATATAAATTTGAAACTAGTTTTCGGCATGAGACTGATTGGTGGAGGCTATTCGAATGCCAAAAAATTGTGTGCAACCCTTGATATGCCTACGCTGTCAAAGGCCGCGTATCACAACTGCGAAGACAAATTGGCTCCTTCCGTATCCGAAGTAGCTGAGAATTCCATGAGAGAAGCTGCGGAAGAAATAAAAAGTGTTGAAAACTGTTCTCGAACTGTAGTGGGATGTGGTGTTTCGGTCGATGGGACATGGCAAAGAAGGGGCCACTCATCATTAAATGGTGCTGTAGCTGTCCTATCGATCGACACTGGAAAAGTTCTCGACATTGAACTCATGTCAAGATGGTGCCGCTTTTGCAGCAAACCAAATTTTGATGGTTCGCTGCATGAATGCTCATGCAACCATGAGGGAGCCCATAGCTTGTTCTCACGCTCAACAGATAAACATCAGTTAGAGTATCTTGAGTACTACGGAGATGGGGGATTCGCAAGGCTATTCTGCAGTGAAAGATGTCTATGGAAAAGGCCGAGTGCAAAAACTCGAATGCATAGGCCATATCCAGAAACGTGTTGGAAGCAGATTGCGGAAACTTAAAAGTAAACATAAAGGACTTGGCGGTAAGAATAAACTGACAGACAGAATGATCGATCGATTACAAAATTATTACGGTATTGCCATTCGTAGTAACGTTAATGACTTGGATAAAATGCAAAGTTCCACTATAGCAGCATTATTTCACTGTAGTTCAAGTGCTAAAGGAGATATGCATGGGCAGTGCCCAGTAGGGGCAGATAGTTGGTGTGCCTCTCAACGTGCAAAAGGAGAAGTATACATTGACAAAAATGTTGGTTTGCCTCAAGCAGTGTTGAATGTAATTAAAACTACATATTTGGACTTGTGCAACAGAGAACTCCTAAAAAAATGTCTGCATGGGAAGACCCAAAACAGCAATGAGGGTTTCAATGGAGTTTTGTGGAAAACTGTACCCAAACCGACTTTCGTGGAATTAAAAACTTTCACCTTAGGAGCATTTATTGCTGTTATAAAATTTAACAATGGTTTTCGAGGACTGGTGAATGGTTTCGAGGAGTCCTCAAATTCATAAATCTTAATTTTTGACAGTCGAAAAAGGTTGCCAACAGATTAAGAATATAATTAAAAAAATTAGTGAAAAAAATTCAATTTAAATTTGATTTATATCGAGTAAATTAAAACTGACCCACTTTACCCCAACCCACCCTAGTCATATCTTTAGCTGTTTAGCGAGTTAATTTTCCTTTCCCATTAGATATTTTTTAACATATTTCATTCGAAAATTTATTGTTAATACATTTTTTTTATCTTGAGGGGAAATGATGAGTGAATTTAGACAGAGGCAGTTACTAGGGAGAGAAAATTTCATGGATTGGAAATTCGCCATGAAAATGCATTTAACTATAAATAGGTGTTTGGCCTTACGTTGAAGGCACAAAAGAGGATGCATCAAAGGATTTCTTGGCTCTTTCTTGTATAGTAGAGGGGATTTCTGAAACAATTTTCAATGATATTAGAGACCTTAGTAGCGCTAGCGGGAAAGCAGCATGGGATGTTCTAGTTAAAACCTACGAAGATAAGGGAATAGGCCGTAAGGGTCCATTATCAAGCAACTAGTAAACACAAAATTCACTGATTGTAAGGATATGGGAGATTACCTGCACAGCCTTCCGTGAAGACGGGTGTGAGAAGTGTTACGAAAAGTAATCTTTCTGCGTGCTCTTACAGCTCGTAAAGTGATGGCTCCTTCTGTGAAAATAAAAATGTTTTCTTTGGAAGAAGAGAAAACCATCATATTCGAGGTAGACAATGGATTTAAAAAAGGAGAGGTGGCTAAAAAGTATGGCATTTCTCCAACAACGTTGTCAACTTTTTTAAAAGACCGTGAAAGCAGCAACTACAAACTTCTGTTCTTGGTGCCCCACAGAAAAAGGTTGCGTAAAGCCCAATTTGAAGATGTTGATGAAGCGGTTTTCAAAGGGTTTCAATAGGTTCGGTCCAGAAATGTTCTACTGACCGGACCTTTAATCCGAGAAAAGGCCTTGGATTTTGCCAAGATGCTGTGTGTAGAAAACTTCAGTACTAGTTTTGGATGGCTGAATCGCTTCCGAGAGCGGTACGGTGTGGTTATGAAATCTATATATGGGGAGACTAATGGAGAAAAGGAGTAGTGGCAGCTCTCGTCAAAAAATACAGCTCTAATGATGTGTGTCAATGCTGATGAAGCTGGAGTTTTTTCAGCTTGAACCGAGAAAAGGGATACTGGGAGATCCCGTTGGAAGAAGCCAGCCGGGACCTCGCGTCATTCAAGACACATCGGGCGCAATACCGGTGGATGGTGATGCCTTTTGGGTTGCGCATTGCTGCCGCGACGTTCCAACTGGTTATGAACAATGCGTTGTCAGAACACCAGGACTATTGTCGAGCGTATATAGACGTGGTTTTGGGGAAGTTCTCCCAAATAAATTTTACGGTAAACTTCAAGAACTGCGTGTTCGCTCAGACGGAGGTGAAATACCTGGTCCACATCATTGGTTCGGGGTTCCACCGACCTAACCCCGAGTAGCTCCAGGCGATCCAGGGATTACGGGGACCAAATTCGGGTTTCTGTTAATGATTTCATCACCGATTGTGTTTTCTTTTAGGTTATAGAGGTATATACCTACAACATCCATGGAAAAATGACCTTGGCAAATGCCGCAAACGTTTTTAACAAGAATTTTTAAAAAAGGTCGATTTTTCAAGCCAAAAAAATTAAAACTTTTTACTGTCCGCTTTTCTTCCATTTTTAGTATGCTATTATTTAAGTCATTTTAAATTGAAAACCGTTTAAATTATTTCCTTTGCAATTATTTTGTGATTTGGAGCTATGTTTTAATTATTTCGACCATCCAAATTTTGAATTAATTTTTGAAAATTGAAATTTTGAATTTTTAAAAAATTTAAATGGTATATTCGTATTCAGCACTGAAAAATAGCCGCAATCAGCAGTAAAAATAGAAATAATGAGCATAAGTCTCAATTACTATAATTTGATTTTTTGAAATTTTTTTTGGCCATTTTTAAAAAATTAAAATAAATTAACTTCCCGCGGACCGATTTTTAGCATGTCATTATTGAGGTCATTCACAAGTGAAAACCGTTGGTTGGTTGGTAGGTGGGTGGGGTTTATGGCGCAAGAGCCAAACACAAGACCGTTTTGCATGCCAAGTGAAAACCGTTGAAAACCAAATGTTGCAATTTTTTACCGGTTTGAACCTTTTATTCAGTAGATTTTTTTATGTTAGTGTGGGTTTGTAAGTAATGCTGAATAAAAATACACTAGCGGAAATAAAAATCCCAACACCAAGAAGGAAAGGAGATATCAAAGTCAAATTTATTTATGTGATTGCACATAGTATCAATGTGAATTGTTAAAAAATCAGCCTTCCTGGATATTAGGGGGCCGAGAAAACCAGGGAGGAGTGTAGTCTCCATAGGTGTCCATTACCGCCGTCACACGTCATGGTATGAGTGACATGGGCTCTAAATGACTTTTGAGGGATTGGAGAACCATGTTGCCTCCTCGGGTAGTCCAAATTCATATGGTGCACCAGCGGACGTTGCATACCGAGCTAGGTGATTTCTCCTCATTCTCCGGACATGTTTTGTGAGCTTTTTTTCTTACGAACGGATAGGCTAGGGTAAAAATGCAACATAGGGGGTTAAGAAGAAAGCTTGGACATTGCATAAAGCATGTGTTTGTGCATTTTTCTCTTGAAATTTGTCCCCAGGACAGGTCTGAAGGTAAGAACGGACAACCGGCCAAAAAACCTCAATGAAGCAGCTCTGGTTGGCCAAAGTACCGGTAGATCATACTGAGGACAAGCGGCAGTGGGATGGATGTCGTTTGCAGTACTGCGGATTGTCCGTTTGGTCTGCATAGCTTCTTACATCTTTGTCTACAAACAAGGATCTGAAAATGGACCTTTCTGTTTCCAATAGTGCACGAAGTAAGGAAATGAAAATCCCAGTTTCATGACATTGTGCTTATGAGAGAATCCTGATTCGTTTGGAGCACCACGACGGTTGGGTATGAGTTTGAAGACACAATGGAGAAAGCGCACTCAGCTGATGATTTTCTAATCGTTCTACGGAGTGGTGATGCAGAGTAACGGAGTGGGGATGCATTGGATTCCCTTTCTGCAACTCCTGAGTATGATTCGCCAGTACTTCTTCCAACCAGAGCTGCGTCATTGAGGTTTTTTAGCCGGTTGTCCGCCCTTACCTTCAGACCTGTCCTGGGGACAAATTTCAAGAGAAACATGCACAACCACATGTTGTATGCAATGTCCAAGCTTTCTTCTTAACCCCCTAGGTTGCATTTTTACCCCGTCTTACCCGTTCTCTAGAACCAACACCCACAAAACAAGTCCGGTTAATGAGGAGAAATCACCTAGCCCGGTATGCAACGTCCGCTGGTGCACCATATGAATTTGGACTACCTGAGGAGGCAACATGGTCCTCCAATCCCTCAAAAGTCATTTAGAGCCCCTGTCACTCAATACTATGACGTGTGACAGCGGTAAAGGACAACTATGGAGACAACACTCCTCCCTGGTTTTCTCGGCCCCCTAACATCCAGGAAGGCTGATTTTTTAATCAATTCACATTGATACTATGTGCAATCATAGAAATAAATTTGACTTTGATATCTCCTTTCCTTCTTGGTGTTGGGATTTTTATTTCCGCTAGTGTATTTTTAGATGCAGAATAGAAAAGCACTGGAAGAATTTGAGGTCCAGATACTCCAGAGGGATAAAGATTAGCAAATCTCTTCCATCTGGATCTGAAGCGGCTGCAAGTTCGACGTGGAACTACTTCCGGAATCTCAATTTTTTGGAGAAGGTGATGACTCGGAGGGAGCATTCATGCAGCTATGGGAATGAGGAGGAACAAAATCTATCGGACTCCGATTTGTGTACGCCTACGAGTTCACGTAAAAGAGTAAAAATGAGTCCGGAAGATAGAGAATTTTTGAATCTCTTTCAGCAAAACCAAAATATAAGATTGGAGATGCAGAAAGACAGGAAATCAGTAAAGGATTGTCCCGACTACACGTTTGGTACCTGTGAGGCCGACGAACTGATAACCGTGCCAGAAATAACAAAAGCAAAATTAAAAGCAGACATAATGAGGTTGATATATGGAACAAAAGCACAATACGGAATTATCGAACAACCAACCAATTTAATTCAACTAATTAACTCTCCTACACTTCCTTGAATTAATCGACCCAGTTCCCAGAGTTGCCTCTCCTTTTCGGCCCACTTTCACCCCAAATCCAAGATATCAGCAACCACGTCCGGTAGAGGATTCCAGAAGTCCATCTCCTAATTTCATTAATTGAGAACAAATTTCCAGACCCAACCCACCAATAAATATTCCCAGAGTTGCCTCTCCTTTTCGGCCCCCTTTCACCGCCCACCATCCAAGATACAGGGTGTCCAGAAAAGAACTCCGGGTTTTTAAAATTGAATATCTCTTGAACAAAAATAGATAAAATATAAAACCAACGGCATCATTCTTGTAGGAGCATGGAATTTTTTGTGATATATCATTTTGAATTCATTGTGAATATCATTTTCTTGTAAGCTATAATGTCTAGAACACGTCAAATGAGCAGCAAGGGTCTTGGAACGGAGTTGGCCTTTGTCCAACACAAACGAGATGCATTCCTGAGGGATATAGCTATATATCTAAGGGCTCTTCAAGGCTGGCAAGATGTAAAGCGGGCAAACAATGCCTAGTGGAGCATCGAGAGGGATCTTCGGAAAAAAAACTATAAACTCGAGAGAAAAATTTCCGGCTCTCCCACCTTTTACGAGGTTAAACACCTGCATTTGCTCAAGACCATCAGCAAATTCTCTCATGCGGCTGACCAAGATGTCTACCATTCAACCTGGAGTATGAGCGGCCTTTGGCCACTGGCTCTCCAATAACGACGATCCACGCAAGCTCACAGGAATATCACTTTCTTGCAAGGTGTCATGTCTAGAACACGTAAAATGAGCAGCAAGGGTCTTGGAACAGAGTTGGCCTCAAAAACGAAAACGAGATGCATTCCTGAGAGATATAGCTATATATCTGAGGGCTCAAGGCCGGCAAGATGTAAAGCGGGCAAACAATGCCGAGAGGGATTTTCGGAAAAATCAGAAAAAAATCTAAAAACTCTAGAGAAAAATTTTCCGGTTCTCCCACCTTTTACGAGGTTAAACACTTGCATTTCCTCAAGACCCTAGCACCCTCAGGGCCATCAGCAAATTCTCTCATGTGGCTCTCCAATATCGACGATCCAAGCAAGCCCACAGGAATATCATTTTCTTGTAAGCTATCATGTCTAGAACACGTCAAATGAGCAGTAAGGGTCTTGGTTGGTTGGTTGGTTATTTGGATTTTTATGGCGCAAGGCCCAAATCAGGGCATAGAGCGCCAGACCTAGGCAGAGACAAGGGTCTTGGAAGGTTGGCCTCTGTCCAACAAAAACTAGATGCATTCCTGAGAGATTAGTTAGGCCCTTTTTAAAATGTGCCCCAAGATAAAATCTGCGGCAAAACAGAAAAAGAAAATCGGCTATATTGACAGACACGCCAATCAAAGACGATTTGCAAAAAGAGCAATCTAAAGCAAAAGAAAGGAAAATAAATATTCAAAAAAGGAAGGAAAGATTCGAGAGGAAGATCTTTTCTGAACAGCGGGAAAATTTCCTAAAAGAGAAACTACGTCTATGTTAAAGTAGGAAATATGAGGAGGAACCAAAATATTTAAGTCTTTGCTGTAGCAAGTCCTTTGAAAGCAGTAAACCTGGTGAGGAATGGGTTCAATCAGAGCCGTCTATGCTGAAAGCCGTATGTCACGGGATCCGACATCATAGGTTGACGCCCCCGAAGGTCGGTTGGTGGGGTTTTGTGGCGCAAGAGCCATATTTGGCCATTGTAGGCCAAAGGAATCAGAGAAGAGCAGTTTCTCTTAATCTTAAATACGAAGAACTTCCTGAAAACTTCTTAAGTTATGCTAAGATGAGCTTTCGGTATTTAAATGAATGTTATAAAATTGTTGTCTTAAGATGGAAGTCATATTAAATCCTTTATTGATATTACAAAGGGATTGAAGTCTTTCTTTCATTCCCCATCTACTGCTTCCTCTAATCAGGCCCTTAATAGCATTCAGTTGCTACCTTCTGAAACCGTCCGTAATCTTGCCCATCGTATCGGTGTACTTGTACAACATGTACATTCTGATATCAGTGATAAAAAGGCATTAAATTCAATTAAAATGGTAAAGTTACTAACTGCTCTACCTTCGGACTTAAGAATCAAAATTATGGAGTCGGCGATTGAGGACTTTGATGAGGCGGTTGAGCGGGCAAGTACTTTGCAGAGTCTGTTTATTGAAAATGCAGTACTCAACTGAGTTAATGTGTCGGAACCCTTTACATCATTACAGGACCAGGTTAATGCACTCGGACAAACAGAAACTAAGGCAGAACTCGGAACTAAGGCAGAAAGCTGTTCAACCCAGCTCAGATGCCGTATGTTCCTCTTCGGGGCGTGGCATTAGTTCCTTTAATAGACCCCTTATCATAAAAAAACTCGCAAAATTCAATGCCCTTTTTGTGGTAAGCCAGGGTACTATGTGAAGGATTGTTCAAAACATCGTTAGAGAGGATGCGTTCAGATCAATACAAGTTAATCATTCATGCAGACAAGAAGCCTATCGGGGAGCACGAACGGCGATTCAATGCACCGACAGTTGACGATGTTGCAATAGTCGTCGTTGGCCAGGAAGAGTGTGACCGCGGAGAAATAGGTCTCCATAGACGATGAGACACTGCAGAGGATTCCAGAAACGCATCGCTCCTACGAGGCTTTGCAGTATCCTCTTTATTTTCTAAGAAGGAGAGGATGGCTATAATTTCAACATCATGCAAATTGATCCCAGAATAGGACGGCCCCGACTAAAAAGAAGGTTTCTTCCATGAGCTTTTATGCGCACCGCATAATGATGAGAGATGAGACACCAAGTTCCATTTTGAAGTACCACCAACTCTTTCATCAGTACATCGTCGATATGTACGAGAAGGTGGAGAGCGAGCGATTGCTATTCATCAAGCTAAATCAACAGAAACTGCGAGTCTATTCACACACACTTGCATTCACTTGCATTCACACAATCACATTCACTTGCGAGATGCTGTTGTTAACGACCGAAATGTCGGTGATATAGGAAAGAAAGTAATTGTACCGGCTACTTTCACAGGCAGTCCTAGACAGATGCACGAGTATGGCAGCTACCTGCCGGAAGCAGCATAACCGAAAAAAAATTATTTTTAAAAAAGAGTGTTTCATGAGCAAGATGTTGCTGCCATTGAAGAGGTAACAAAAGTAAATTCTGATAAATGGTAAAAGAAAGAAGAAAAGAAGAATTACTGCCTCTTAACTTTGGAAGGATTGTAAGATGCAAAACACCTGAACAAACAATACTTTATGATGTCATGGGGTACAGCAATGATGCTTATGGCCACCAAATTACATAGGGGGGAATATGGAAAGTGTAGCAAGGAATAGGTTTCACGATATGATCAGCCCATTTCATCTTAACCTACACATACGGTTTGCAGGGCTCTACGAAGAAAGAATAAACCTTATCTGGGTGCTACCCCTGATGGCTTGGTGACGTGATTGCTGTGAGGACCATCTTCTAGAAATCAAATGTCCCTATTCCGAGAGGGATAAATATGCCTCCGAGGTGGACAAAAAGGACTTCCTCGATGCAAAAAAAAGATTTGAAAATGCAAGGTGCAGGGGCAAATGGCCATAACTGGCACTTCTAAGTGTTATTTTGTAACCTACACAAATTCCGAGAGGGATAAGTATATTCCGAGATATATTAGGATAATATATTCCGAGAGGGATAAGTATATTCAGAGATATATTAGGATAATATATTCCGAGAGGGATAAGTGCTTGATGTGAATAAAGACTTGAAGGAATCGGACAAGTTTTATGAGTAAGAACAGGGGCAAATGGCCATAACTGTCACTTCCAAGTGTTATTTTGTGACTTATACGAATAAAGAGATTCACCATCAAATAATTTATTTCGATGACCTTAGATGGAAAAACCAGACTTATTTTGAAGACTTTTTTTTTTTCAAAATTATTTTCCCTGAAATCATAACTGGTGAAGCTTTTAACACTGTAAGAAGGGCTGAAGACTGCTTTTGCAGGACAAGGAAGGCTGTATTAATTATTAAATGTTGGTTTCAGTTCGGAAATCGCTCTCATCGTGCTTTGTGTCTTTCGTTAGTGATGCCTTTGTATCGTTAAGTTTAAATTAAAATTAGAGCTATCGATGGATCGAGATCTCCTTCGTATTACTTTAATACAGTCCATGGCAGAACCCACTGAGAAGGACAAGGACTTTGTAAAGACTATAAATAGACAGCGCGATGCGCTGAAGGCAAAAATAACAAATATCGTCGAATTTGTTAAAGATTCTTAAGGCCTATAACGGTTTTACAAGAATTTCTCCTGCTCACTTACTACTTAGTCAAAGGGAGAAGAACTCAGAATATAATGGATGGCATAGGGCTGAGTTCACACTCCCTTACAGATTGGAGAGCTTTCGTGATGGAGACGATTGTGGATTATATTGAAACCCACTCAGAAAAAATTGGTGGAGAAGGCAAGACTGTAGAACAGTGGTTCCCAACCTTTTTCACGATTGTACCCCCAAAGAAAAATTACAATTCCCTGCGTACCCCTCGCACAGTGGCGGATCCAGGATTTGGTTTTGGTTGAAGCTAAGAATTTTCCTTATCCAATTGAATCTTCTTTTTAATGTTAATACGGAAAAGGTAGTGAAATATCCTGTTCCAACTTCCAAAAGGGGGGTCTGGGGTTCCCCCCAGAAAATTTTTGGAAATTTAAGTCAAAAACCCAACTTTTTCAACTCCTTTTGGTACGCTTCATCCGAATTTCGGATAGAGATTTTTTGCGTTTTGACACAAACTTGGTAAAATGTATTTGTAATGATAGAGCTACAAGTGCTAAGGGGGTCTGGCTGGGGCTTTAAAAATTGGCTTTTTAAAATTTGACCTTAAAATAACAGGGTTTTAACTCATTTTGGTGTGTAAAATGTCATATTATATAGAGTAAAACTTTTCAATTGGGGGGGCTTGAGCCCCCATCCCTCCTTCTTGATTCGCTAGTGCCCTCGCATGCAATTGCAGCTAGTACTTGAAATATCACCTTCGTTTAAATATATTACGTAAATTGCCAGATCCAGGAATTCAATTTTGATTGCACGAAGAATTTTCAAAATAAAAAAATTAATCATCTTAGTAACCATAATATTAAAAGAACATGGATTATCGTTATCAAACTTTTTTAAGGGGGGTCTGAGGGTACACCCCCAGATGGGCACCGCCTGATGGGCCACTAGGCCCGGGCAGACTTTGATTTGATTTGAGGGTACACCCCCAGAAAATTTTTGGGAATTTAAGTATAAAAAGCAGGTTTTCCACTCGTTTTGGTACTCCTAATCCGAATTTCGGACATACATTTTCAAAACTTAATATATTTTTTGGTAGGGTTTTTGCACTAAATGTAAATAAATGAGCCTTCTTCCAGACTTGCATAAAAAATTGTAAAGGAAATAGTAAAAAATTAGTAAAATTGTTCATTTTCGGGAATGTTTATGCGTTACACTTATTCAAAAATTCATTGCTCCGAAAACTATATCATTTCTCCTTCTTGAAATTTTGCATACTTGTAGCTAACAATTCAAAGATTAACATATATTTTTTTACAAAAAAAAATCGAAGAGGGGTGTTTTTCAGGAGATCAATTAAAATTTTTAAAAGCATAGCTTGTAAAATTTTTTGTTTGACTCCAAATACTAAGCAGGGATGCAGAAAATGTGTTTACTTTCAAGATTTCCCCCAATCCATACAAAAATTTCCCCAAAATTTAAAAAATGATAAAGACCTTCAAAAATTCTGAATTATCGTCGGTATCAGAAATCTGTTAAAAAGTACAGTGACACAAATCGCCACGTAAATTTTTATTACTTTACTAAAATTCAATTCAATAGTATACTTTTCCACAAAATTTCCCCAGATGGCTAAAATTTCCCCCGATCATAGATCGCCGGATCGGACATATTCTGCATCCCTGATACTAAGTTCTGCATATCATATTAAAATCCATAAAAACACCTTTAAAATGATATATGAATTAACTTTCTACCTAAATTCTTGAATTTTATAAAGGATTTTGTGACTGTAGAAATTGCAAAAATCGACAGTTTTGGACACTTAAAATTCCGTTAAATTTTTTTTATAAATGATGGAAATTTGTTGCTCCTCTCCAAGCCTAATGGGGAATTTTCGATTCATTCCCTTCGTTCTTCAATGGAAAAATATTTAAGATTTTAATTTTTTTAAATGTTCGGGTTTTGTTGTTCGGAAGAAAACACTACAAAAAAACCCTTGAAAAATCATTGAAAGTTGTAAAATATGTATTTCGTGAGGCGTACCCCTTAAAAGCTCTCGGCGTACCCCTAGGGGTACGCGTACCCCCGGTTGAGAACCACTGCTGTAGAAGTCTATGAATCCCTCTTTAGTCTAAGCGGTACACGACGAAAAAGGGCGAAACACTGCACTTTTTGATGATGGTAAGCCACTTGGTACACTGATTCCATGGACCATAAGAATGAGTTTTCGATCAGGAGTCCGCCGAAATTTCCCTTAGAATTTAAAATATTTAACTTTTTGTGAAATTTTTAAATTCGCGTTTTACACCTTAACTATCAAACTTTTCAACATGTAAGGTGACTATTCTATACAATTTGAGGTCGTAGATTACAAATATGAAGTCGAACATTTCAAAAAGATGCTATTTGATATGTTTTTTTGAGAAAAACTAAATTTTAAAATTTAAAATCTTCAAAAACACAATGTTAAACATAAGTTGGTATCATGAAATTTTTACCATTTATTAAGCTATTTTTAACCTTAAAAAATACAAAGTTTCAAAGCTTTTCCTTTATTATTCACCGAGATATGAGACTTTAAATTTGGAAAATTTTCAAAATGGCGGCCATGCTTCATGCGACTACTCATCGAAAACTTCCCATAACTCGGTAAATTATTGTTCAAAATGAACAGTTAAAACCTTTTTTGAAAGAAAAGCAATACCACTACACTATTAAGACATTAAAAGAACAATTAAACCACTTTAACTTGGTTTTAAATAAACTCTAAGACAGATTAATACTTTACTATGACAAGCATATTAAAAGCTTTAAAAAAATGCTTTCTTGGTGAAAAATTGTTCTCAATTTTTTATTAAATGTTCACCCTGATATAAATAGGCGACATTAAATCATTTAAAGGAAAATTTTGCCTTACGAGCGCCTGGGTGCAAACGCGAAAATGCCTAATAAACGCACTTCAAATAAACTTTTTCTGTCAAAGAATCACAAAATCGTGCTTTCTATTATGATTTTCTAACAACATTTTAGCCACTTCAAGTTTAAAAAACAAGCATCCCTTGCCTTTTGTATAAGAAAAAATGCTTAAAATACAATTTTTCAGGTTAGAAATTACCTTTCAAATGAGTATTTTCTAGACAAACCTTTACTCATTGAGTTAAAACATGAAATATCAATGAGATTCATTGTATCAAAATATGTTATATACATTTAAACTTACCGAACACTTTTTAACAATTAGTAATCGTTGTGTAGTTGAAAATCGAGTAAGGGTAATACATCTAATCATTTCCTATATGGTAATGCATAACACCATTTAAACTTTAAGCAATTATTTTTTAATCGGTATACAAAATTAATTGAGACTGTATGCGTCCTGCTAGTTTGCTACAAGACTACTTAAATTTAAAGCCCTGGATACTCTACCTTAGGTAGAGTATCCAGGGCTTTACTTAAATTATACCAGCCTTATAATGAATAATAGTATTTTCAATTTAGTAGAAATTTATAGTATTTTCAAGTGCTTGTTTACTTACCAACAACTTTACTATTAGTTTCAATATCTTTACATTTATTAGAAATTAAGAATATCGGGAAAGTCAAATGCATCGAAATATTTCATCAATAATCATCGTACAAATATTTGGATATGATAAGTTAATAAAGGCTTTTCTCTTATTTTAAATGAGAGTCGTAGAGACAATATATTTTTCCTGTAAAAAAACATTAAATGTGTACCATGATAGATCAAGATTTTTTCTTTTAAGAAACGTATGCCTCTCTTGAGAATTGGTATATTTTCTATATTAGCTAGATTTAAAAAAAATAAAGCATGTACTTTGCCTACACTCCTTTCAGTAGGTAATTACAACACTAAGATAAGAATTTCATTAATTATATAAAGAGTTAAAGGTATTAAATAGCCTTTTAAGGATTTCAAATTATTTCATTTATTCTTTTGGCACAAATTCAAAAGTATTGATTAAAATTTTTAATTTAACGTAAAAGGTTAAGTTATAGGTCTATCTCTGAATTTTGGCATTCACCTCTACAATTCAGGCACATTAGTGTACATGGTATTCCTGAAGATTTGCAGGAACACCTTGCATAATCTATTTCCGCATAACTTCTATGCTTTCTAATTTTTAAAAATAATTCATAAAAACATCAAATACACAACGATTACTAATTGTTAAAAAGTGTTCGGTAAGTTTAAATGTATAACATATTTTAATACATTATGGATCTCATCGATATTTCATGTTTTAACGCAGTAAGTAACGGTTTTTCTAGAAAGTACTCATTTGAAAGGTAATTTCCAACCTGAAAAATTGTATTTTAAGCATTTTTTTCTGATACAAAAGATAAGGGATGCTTGTTTTTTAAACTTGAAGTGGTGAAAATGTTGTTAGAAAATCATAATAGAAAGCATGATTTGGTTAAAATAATTTTAGAAAATTATAATAGAAAGTATGATTTGGTTAAAATAATGTTAGAAAATCATAATAGAAAGCACGATTTTGTGATTCTTTGACAGAAAAAGTTTATTTGAAGCGCGTTTATTAGGTATTTTCGCGTTTGCGCCCAGGCACTCATAAGGCAAAATTTTCCATGGTTTAATGTCGCCTATTTATATCAGGGTGAACATTTAATAAAAAATTGAGAACAATTTTTCACCAAGAAAGCATTTTTTTAAAGCTTTTAATATGCTTGTCATAGTAAAGTATTAATCTGTCTTAGAGTTTATTTAAAACCAAGTTAAAGTGGTTTAATTGTTCTTTTAATGTCTTAATAGTGTAGTGGTATTGCTTTTCTTTCAAAAAAGGTTTTAACTGTTCATTTTGAACAATAATTTACCGAGTTATGGGAAGTTTTCGATGAGTAGTCGCATGAAGCATGGCCGCCATTTTGAAAATTTTCCAAATTTAAAGTCTCATATCTCGGTGAATAATAAAGGTAAAGCTTTGAAATTTTGGATATTTTTTAGTTACAAATAGCTTAATAACTGGTAAAAATTTCATGATACCAACTTATGTTTAACATTGTGTTTTTGAAGATTTTAAATTTTAAAATTTAGTTTTTCTCAAAAAAACATATCAAATAGCATCTTTTTGAAATGTTCGACTTCATATTTGTAATCTACGACCTCAAATTGTATAGAATAGTCACCTTACATGTTGAAAAGTTTGATAGTTAAGGTGTAAAACGCGAATTTAAAAATTTCACAAAAAGTTAAATATTTTAAATTCTAAGGGAAATTTCGGCGGACTCCTGATCGAAAACTCATTCTTATGGTCCATGGAATCAGTGTACCAAGTGGCTTACCATCATCAAAAAGTGCAGTGTTTCAACTTGTACCGCTTAGACTACTTCGGAAAACGCAAGTACCACCGGTTCCATCCTGTCCAGGGTCAGTGGGTGTTTGGAGGGGTGGAAAGATAGTCTGGACGCCTTTCTGGTCTGTTCCAGACCACTCATCCACCACTCTTACATCCATTATCCAAGAATGGTTGGTTGGTTGTTTGGAGTTTTATGGAGCATGATCCACATCAGGATATTATGCGCCAAAACAAGACCATTTAAAACAATTGAAGAACTCCATAAAGCGGTTAATAGTCTTCGTAAAAAGGTAAAAATTCAACAGGAAAAGCTTAGAAGGCGAGATAAAAAAATTTATAATATGAAAAGCTTTTTAGAAGCTGTAAAAACTTTGGACATGTCAACTGAGATATTTGATATGCTTCAGTATACATATGGAGTCCTTTTTAATTTGATTGTAAATCATTTTCAAAACATGAAAACAAAGCTTTAAGGTAGGCGTTATTCTCAATGAATGAAAGAGTTTGCTCTGACCTTATACTTTTACTCCCCACAATCATACACTTTTCTTGGGAAAAGTTATTTTGCTTTACCCTGCTCTACTAAGGAAATGGGTAAGCTGTTAACTGCTATCCTCGTTTTCTGGAAGAAACATTTGATTATTTAAAAAATAGTTCAAAAGGTAGATATGGAGTTTGCTTTGATTATTGATTCAATATCTATGATGAAACAGGTGATTTGGGACAAGATCCGAAATACATTTTCAGGCTATATTGGAAGTGGGGCGATAGAGGGAAAAGAGCAGTGTTTGGCATCAGAAGCACTTTTTTAAAATTTTGTCTTTTACATAATGCCCTATTGCTTATTATCCAATTGATAAAATTGGTTTAACAGTGTTTTGTCAACTGATGAGAGTTGCTCTACAAAAATTGCATGCAATAGGTGTGAATGTATGTTCCAATACTCCAGACGGAATTTCAACAAACTTAAATTGAATTTTGTTAGTTATATAATTTTTAAAACATCATTTCCCCGTCCATCTACAGGATTCCCAACACATGCAACGTTCAAGTTGGCCCACAATGTTTTAGCTGAAAAAAGCACTATGACATCCAATTCAGAAAATATTTAGTGGCATTAAAATAAAGTTCAAGATTTGATTGGGTGTAAATTTGCCAATAAGCCATCTGGATCCCATATAAATTATAAGAATAAGAAAATGAATGTGTCCTTAGCTGCTCAAACATTGAGTAGTGCAACAGCTGATGCTTTTAGAATATTTACTAATAGTTAAAGACTACAGATTTCTACTGCAAAAGCAACAATTGAATATATATATATATATCAGTTTTATTGCTTCAGTGATTCATGGACTGTTGTTGGACATGTTTGCCAGAACAATCCGCAGAAAATGAAGTCGCTCCTCAAGCTTCAACTCCTGTAACTACAGAGCTCATACGACCATATCCCAAAGCCCAACCGCGAAAAAACAATAGAGGTAAATTCAAGAAAAGATCCAGAATACTCTCCTTGACCCCCAAGAAAAATTTATATGAAGCCGAACACATAGCTTGTCTAAACAAGCGAAAGAAATCTGAAAAGTTCCAATGCTGGTGGTCAAAAGAACAAGAAACTAAATTTTTTTGCTGATTCAAGTGGTGATTGAGAAGACATGTTCTGGGCATGACGAATCTGACCTTGAAGATTTCAAAAGTGATGCAGAAGATCAAGAAGAAATACCTCTAGTTCTCGAGGATTTACAAGTGAATGATTTTATTCTAGTTCAATTTCCTACAAAAAGAACTATTCTACATTATGTTGGACAAATTGAACTGCAATTGCAAGATAAAACTGAGTTTAATGTTACGTTCCTTCGAAAGAGAACCATAAATTTTATCTTCCATAAGTATCTTATGTTAGTATAGTTTTCGTTGTCAATTTTGATGCATATAAATTTGGTTAAAAGTAATTTCGGTATATAAATATTTTTTTTTATTTTTTCAATTATTTTAATAATCTCAGGTATGTGATTTTTGATAAAACTCTTCATATTTTTCACTTTTTTTGTGTTTGTTCAAAGGTGCCCCTGTATGAGGAAGGATTGAACAAAAGTACTTAAAATTTTTAAAACTATATTCTTATTTAAATTTATTAGCAAACACTCTGTTTTTGGTTTATATGATGAAGAAATGCATCCTTTTTTATAAAAACACTTAAAACAGTAATATTCATAATTTGTACAAGAAATATGGTGATTTTCCAAAACATTTGTTTTGGAATCAAAACTTTAAAGTGACAAAAATTTAAAGTATTGTCCACATTAAAAAGCAAATGGGAAAGCTAAAAATACAATGTATCTTTAATAAAATACACTGTGCCTATGATAGTGCTTCTCTACACAAAATATTAAATGTTCCATAGGTATTTTTCTCCGAAATTGTCCAATTGAATTTTAACATATTTTCATTCTGCGAATTTTTAGTTTTTTTTTTTCTTCATTACTACCTCTACTGATCACATTCAACTGATATTGAATAAGCGTCATAAAGGTCATATAGGCAGTATTTTCACAATAATTCCACCATCATTGATCAAGTCCTGAAGATTAGGAACAATATCAAGTAAGATCTCTGTATGAGAGAAACAGTAGATGTTGTGTACAAATCTCTGGGAGTCACCATCAGACCAACGAAGAGATATAGAAGAGGTGACTAAGGACCAAGGTGATACTTGGCTCTGCCTGAGGAAAGGAAGGATTACTGCCTCTATTTCATAGTCCTCCATTATGAAAAGGGTATTGGAGGTTTTACAACAAGATTCTACAAAAAGTAAAGGAAAAGTCTTTGAAATTTCATTATTGAAATTCAAGAAACGATTACAAGTGGCATTTAAATCGAAAGAAAAATTGTTTTCTTCAATATAAAGGTTGTAATATGTTATGTTCCTCCGAGGTCAGTTTTAAAATGTATAAAATCCCACACTGGATATTCATGTTGCGAGCATTTTATTGTCCGTCTTTCTCGCCACTACTACTCCACCTCTTTATCTTAATTAGTTTTTATATCGGTTTAGGGTTATGCAACAAGGCATCCTGCTTTTTTTCTCACGGGCCCAATGTCCCGCTTTTCTGTAAGTCCCGCTATTCTATTAAAGTTCAGTCCAAAATAATTTTTCAACACTTATGCGAATATTTATTTTCAAAAACCATAATGACATATTAAGAGTTCTGATTTCTCTGTCAGTTAATAGTTAAGTGTTTGCATCTCATCTAATATTCCAGTTGAAAGAAGACTTGGACTCTATATACTTTTGTTCCCTACAAACAGATGCCTCTAATCACAGTGCTGCTAAAATGTACCCTCTCTTGATAAGATATTTTCACCCTCATGAAGGTGTTTCTTCAACTAAACTTTAGGAGTTTGAGTCGCGCAAGGTGGGGAAACATCCAATATAATCTCGGATTACTTAATAAAAATAATTGAAAAGAGAACAAGTCAAAAATTAAATTGACTCTTATTAACTAAGATTAATTTTTTATTCAGAGAACTTTTGGATTCGTAAAAAAATAAAAATTTGGTAGTTAATATGAATACCTCTTTGTAATTATTTGGACAGCATATTTTGCCATCTACAAGATACCTCTTCATGAAGTTGTTTAGAGGAATGAACTCTAGTTTTACCTTTCATTTTTATTATGTTAAGTGTTTGAACTATTTAGGAAGGTACAAATCAAAGCTTCCCAAAGATACAATTATTACTTGCTTATTATGTTGAAAAGAAAATTCAGTGTCAAGCCTCAAAAGAGCAACTTTTTGTTACTTTAGATATAAGGGCATAAACAGTTATTTGAGACAAGATGTAGGACTGAAATTAAAGTGCTGGGCCTCATGATGCGGCGAGCTGTGAAGAAACCAAATTCCTTTGTGCGTTATGAGGATCAGATCATAAGGCTTCTAGTACATCCTGCCCGAAGAGAGATGGAGAATCACGATTTATAAAAAACAGCCAAAAACAGGGAACGGATCACAGAAGACGCTATGAATTTCAGACAAAGAGCACCTCTTACGCCAATGCAACAAAAGAAACAACACATTCCTTGCCCTCAAAAAAAGAAATAGAAGAACTGGAGGCAAAACACGTATCGTAAGCAATAAACAACCTAACATCAACCAAAAAAAACATTATAGAAAAAAACAATGCATCCCTCGAAAGCAAGAAAATATAATAAGTCATCTCGGCCGTGGTATCTCGCCTGTCCATGAACAACTCAAAAGCCCAGAAAGAAGCGATCTACTCGATCATTAGATTGTTAGAGAAAGGGTAATGTTAGTTACCTCAGATCTTACCTGTGATCATTTCACCGTCAGGCCCCGATTTTTTGTATTTTGAACTAAATCTTTATGTGTAATTAATGGAATAAAGGGTAAATCCAAAGAATATGGGCTATACTGCGTTTGACGGTGCAGTCGCCAAGGCGGGCAATAAATGCACCAAGATGGCAACCCTAGCCCTGGTATGGCAACCCTAAGAACGCCGCCAAGAGTCGGGAGGAGGGGATTCGGAGGGATTAGGTTTCAGTTTCAATTCGCGCTTTCGTTAGGGGGCCAATTAGAGAGTTGGAGTTGAGAGAAAAGGGGGGTGGGCCAATGAAATCCTTAGTTTTTGAAAGTTTCTAGAACATTCGAAGGGGACGCGACGCTTACTTTTGTTTTCCCGTTTCTTGTCATTGTCTCCAACTACTCTGACGGTGTGACATCTTGCGTGCATTTGGTAAGTTTCTTTTAAGGGGTCATTTTAAGTTAACAATGGAAGGTAAGGTTATTCTTAAGAAACTAAATTACTTAGAGTACCAGGGAGCAAAAGCTGTCCTGGATTGGGTTATGAGTATTGGATTAATTGCATCTATGAGATTGTGTGAGATATGTAATGGGAGGATGGAATTAAAAGCAAGGCATGATGTTTGGGATGGGTTTGTCGAGGCAAAGACCACCACAGGAAATGTAGTGTTAGTGGGAAGAACAGGTGGTTCACCGAAAGTCATTTGACCATCATGGAAATTCTTTCGGTTATATGTATATGTGGGTGTACAAGGCTAAGAGTATGGATATAGAGCGGGAGGTTCAAATCGGTAGTCATGCGGTTGCTGACTGGAAAAGCTTTAACCGGGAAGTGTGTGCGGAATATTGAATTAAAAGGAGTGTAAAATGTGGGGGACCTGGTGTCATTGTTGAAATTGATGAGAGTAAGTTTGGGAAGAGGAAATTTAACAGGAGTAAACATGTGGAGGGGGTTTGGGTTTTTCGGGGTGTAGAAAGGGATAGTGACAAGTCTTTTGTGTCGTAAAAGACAGAACGCGGGAAACATTACTGAATGTTATTAAGGAGACTATTTTGGCAGGGTCAACTGTGATATCCGATTGTCGGAAGGCTTATGACTGCCTCTCATCGGAGGGATTTCAGCACCTTAAGGTTAATCACTCCCTTAATTTTAAAGATCCAGAGACAGGTGCTCACACCAACTCTATTGAGGGTACATGGAGTGCGATTAAAAGGGGTTTGAAGGGCAGGAAAGCCGCCGGCCAGTTCGACTCGTACCTAATAGAGTACGCATGGAGGCGGCTTCATAGGGACACTGACGATCTCTTTATGGAGTTCGTTCAGGCTATAAAGGAGGTCTATGCGGGGGATAAATAGTGTATTTTACTTGTATATAACCCAGCTTATTTGTGTATATAATCAAGAATTTTAGGTGTATTTATGTGTGTATATAATCAAGAATTTTAGGTGCATTTATATGTTTATAATCCGGATATAATCAAGAGTTTTTGGTGTATTTATGTGTTTATAATCCAGATTTAGTCAAGAGTTTTAGGTGTATTTATAATCAAGAGTTTTCTATCAAAGTTGAGTTATTTTAGATTTTTAATATTACTGAAAATTGCTGATTTTTTAATGCCAATGTTCAAGTTTCACAAAAAATAGCAGTTTCAAGTCGATTTTGGCGGATTTGGTGCCAAATCCGCACCGTCAACAGCATAAAACCCGAATATGGGCCTGTGTGACATTTTTGGCAAAGTTTAGTGCCAACAATTGCGTCTATTAAGTTTCAGTAATTTAACACCTATAGAATGCAAGAATCCACTGACGAATCGAAATATTCTGGCGCAGGCGCGGTTTCTTTGAATGAACCGAATAAAGTAGGCGTTAAAACTTTTGTCAGTATCACTATAAATATCAAATAGAATTCACACTTTCAAAATTTTATGATAAATAAACTATTTTGGTTTTAAATACTTATTATTATTACCTGCTGAGGTTTTCTCACGTTCTACGAGGTATTTACTATTTCTATTAATAGACTATGTGCTCCAAAAGCTCGCGTTTTGTCTTCTCGTATACGCGAACAAGTACCGACGATACATAAGAAATATTTTCGAAAAAAATCATACATTATTACCGAATTCATACTCGTACGGAGATAATTTCAACATTAAAAATTATAAGAAAAGAAGGGTAAATAACAAAGAATGATTGGTTGGTTGGTTGGTTGGTTTAGTTGCTCGCCCTGCTTCGGCTCAAGGTTAGTCTGTTCCCTGCTGTCGCCAATACGTCGCCAATATACACAATATTGGCGATATTGTAGCTATCGCTCTAGCTTTTTCTAGTCCATAATGGTATATTTATCGCCATAAATTTGGCGCAGGGAACAGACTAAACTTGCGCCCTGGTTTCTTGCTAATAACCATAGATATAGTAATAGGAGTAGATGTAGGGTCGAGGGAATATCGGATCCAGCAAAGTTTGTCTGACGTCACGGACCGGAAACAGCACATCGTGGCGCCCCTACCGTGTAAACATTCTGTTTCGCTTTATTTTTGTTGACATTTACGAAGATGGCGTCTTTAGTCAGAATTTTATAAGCTTTTTTGTACTTCTGGTAATCTTTTGGAAGTATAATATTTTCACTTGGCCTATTTATATTAGTTTTTCCGATGTTCTTGTGCTACTGTTGAATGATTAAACCTAACCGCAAATTGGTAACTTCCTTTTTTCGAGTAACGAAAGTTATAAGTCTATTGAGTATTTAATTTGTTTTAGGTATCTATGAAGAACGTCTTCTGGCCCAAAAAATGTCACTGAGGTAATGCTGGTGGTTTTAACTTCACATTTCTCAGTGACACTTCTTAGGCTTTATTGTTCAACGTAATAAATCCCATCAGTTGGCCGATGTCTTCCTTTATCTTCATAACTATGTGATCAACACTTCTGGTATGTTATAACACAAATATTTATCATATTCATTTCCATGAGTAATATAGGAAAATCTTGTAATATATAAGCTTTTTAGTATTTATGTAAGTATGTTTTAAATGAGTTTGAGTCCTGATATCAATAGTTTATGCATAATGCATAACAGTAGAACACTAATACTTTGATAAAATATGCAATTATATAGTAAGGGGGACAGCATAACTGCGATTTGCATGAATAACATAATTATTGTACTTTTGAAGTATGTCTTATAGGGTAGGTGGGGGTAATT
The DNA here is from genome assembly GCA_024610705.1 of Tetragnatha versicolor. Classification (NCBI taxonomy): domain Eukaryota; kingdom Metazoa; phylum Arthropoda; class Arachnida; order Araneae; family Tetragnathidae; genus Tetragnatha; species Tetragnatha versicolor. Next base: position 23,990,341 of record JANDEH010000013.1, on the reverse strand, counting down.
GTCCGCAGTTTTTGGTTTTGAATTTTTGTGGCCCACAGTTTGATTATTTTAATAAGTTTCTGGTATGGAATCTAAAGCTTAGGATGTGGCCTATCAATTCATATTTTTTCCAGCCTTGAGCTGCAAATATTTTTAGAAATATTCAACTTTAAAAAGAAAAAAAAATTGCGGACATTTGCCCCATTTTTTGGGGTAATTATCCGCAGTGCGTATAATTACCCCAATAGAATAAAATAAGAGAATTATTAGATATTCCAATTCAAAAACATCAAAATTGAGGTATATTCACAATAGGAAGACTACACAACAATATTCGACATTATATAGCAAAGTTACTCTACAAGTTGCAAAGTTAATCCTTTTACCTGAGTAAAATCGGCCAAATTGTCAGGAAAACTTATCATTTCATGAAACCTTGCATTATGGATTTCATTAGGTTTGGGAATTTTTAGGACTGTCTTTCTTTTCAACAAAAGCTTCTTCTGATGGAGTTTCTGAGAACATTCACACATTTTCAATTGCGGACAATTACCCCAAAATCAATGCGGACAATTACCCCATATCATGATGACAACAACAAAGTGGTACTGATTTTTGAAAACAAAAGTAAACATGAGTATAGTGATATAATTTCAAAGATAAATAAAGGCTCTTTCGAAAAAAAAACAGATGGATTGAATAAATATAACTATTCTACTTTAATATGAAGATAAAGTGAGAAAAATACTCTAACAAGGACACTAAAAACTGACCTACCTCATTTTTTTGGACAACGGACACGCTACTCCTCTGATTTTTTCAGGGCCATTTGGGGGTTGTGAAAGGAACCTACTGTATCAATGCAGTCAATATAATCTAATATTATCATCAAAATAAGGCCGTGCGGACTATTACCCCATGCGGACAATTACCCCCACCTACCCTAAGTACTACAGGTGTTTTTTAACCTTAATTTTTTTAAAGAAACATTTAATAGTACATATACAGGGTAATTCTGAATTCATCATCAATATTTGGTGGGGAGGAAACCTAGGCAAGCTTATTTCCAATAGGAATGGGGAGACGCAGATACCCCGTTAAAGAGCTAGGACCTAATGTAGAATGAGAGCGTTACGAAGGGACATTTTGCCAGGCACGTTTAACGAAACAAAACATAATAAAATGAAAAAATTTATTGCATAATTAACAGCAGTATCCGTACTACTTACACCATAAATTTGATAGAAATTGGACAACTTGCTAAACTGTGGGGCAAGTTTTAGAACGTGTAATATAATATTAATCTTTTAGCCAAAGAAGGGAGTTCCAAGTGTAATCGTATTTAGAAAAATTATCATTGGGGAAGGAATTTTAAATGATCATACATTGATCATTGAAACTATATGATCGAATAAAAGTATCCCTAAAAACATTTACAGGTAAAAAAACTTTTCTTTAAAGTATTACCTTTAATTTATTAAAAATTATACTTAAGTACTCATAACAACAAATGTTTTATCATCTTTATGGAAACCTTACCTTTAAAAATTATTTCTTTAAGATAATTAAATCTTTCATTACCATATAATTTACATAATTTTACCAGATTTGTGTTTATTTACGTGTGATTTTGTTATAAAGTAGAACCTATATAACAACACATCCCCTTGACCTTGTGTGGCCTGCATCATGACAATTAGTAATAAAGTACCAATTGTTTTATAACACTGACAATTAGGAATATTAGTTAAAACAACTATTTTTTGGTCTCGGAAGGGGTGGCACTATGTAAGTTCTACTGTATTTATTTAGAAAAAGCATAGTTAGAATGTTTCAAAATAGATTTATTTTAATTTTATAAATGCAACGTCAATTTGTTCAATTTCTTAAATTTTCATTTTTAACTAGTTACAATTACTTTTCTTGCCTTTTTCATTGCATTGACTTTCATTCCTACTCTCCCTGCTAATCCCTTTTTAGCAAAGGTTTTGAGCTTTCCATACTGCTTCTGACTTTTATTTGCACCTGGATTTGTTATCGATGCTGGACAATCCAATTTCTTGGTAGTTTGGGTCAAATTGTACGTGTTTTGAAAACAGTGGTCACCTTTTGCCGAACCAAAGGAAATTAGAAAGGAATATAATTCATACAGATTGATATTGAACCTAAGTTAAATATTCATAGTTACAGTGCTCTGCTTTTCATACCTATTAATTTGATTCTAAAAAAATTATTGGATTGAATGTAGATTATAAGAACATAACCTATCTATCATATAATGTGATATTTAAATCCTAAAATAGTCCTGAAATTTTAGCTAAGGCCTGTTCCAGGTATGATTAAGTACATAACTTTTGGAAGTAAACAATGACGATTGTTTTCTCCCATATTTCACATTGTAAAAAATTATAAGACCATTTCACAAACTTAACTCCTATCTGTTTGGATAGAATCATTAAATACACTTTGGTATGATGCTAATACAGAAATATGTATATTCATAGTATTAAATGCCAATAAAAGCAATCTAAAAGGGGACTCATCAGTGGCAACCCGATGAAACAATGTTATGTGTGTGGCGAACCATGAGGTTCGTCATCAAAATTCAAATAAATACGACTGCAACACAGAGCACGGCCTGCCCTTTTAACTACTGGTAACTATATCATCATCATCTTTTGCAATTGTTTAAAAATTTAGTTTGGTTTAAGATAAGGAAATAAAGGTTTAGTGTTTTTTAATAAAATGTTATTATTTTGTGGGACTATTTCATTGGTGACCCAGACATGAGGACCATGAAGTTTGTCATCTATGTTAATGTTGTATACTGTTAATATATCATTATCAAAATAAATGTCAAGTAAACATACATAGCGCAACTAGCATCAGTCTAATTTCTACCTGCCCTTGCTTTGTTTCCATGTATTTCCGCTTTTTCCCACAATTTTTATATTTCCCTTGATAAGTGTAAATTCTTGACCCTAAATGAAAATTAGGGAGTCCATCTTTCCAGTGGATATTCATATCTGCAGAAATTTCACCTAGATATGGAGGTGATGAATATAGGAACAGGGTAAGATTTACATGAGATTAAATGAATTTTCAAGATTGCAATAAGAAATCTATACAATGTAATTATATATATAATAAAAAAATATTTTGTGGGCTTATTGCTCTTTATTCAGTATAATACAGGTGATTTCATGGTTGAAAAGTTATGCTCAGGGGTCTGAACTTATGTCTTCAAATTTATCATTAAAAATTTTTATTTCAAATATAGATAAAATACCCTTTAACCTCCACATAAAATAAAAATTTGTTGTTCATAAAAAAATTTTAGGAAGTTAAATCATATAATTGGAAATTTTTAAGTAAATGTGAATCTATCTCAATCCTTTCTAATAGGCTAAAATTTTAATACTGAGAAACTACTCTCGTTTTTCATCCAAAAATCCTTTTGACCTTTTAAAAACATTAATTTCGGAAATGTTTTTATTTCGTAATTTTTTAATATATCTTTAAAAGCGTCAAAAGAATTAGCAGAATCCATATTCTAATAAGTAACCTAACAAAACAACTACGGACGCGGACGAGGATACTTCGGTTGCTAGGAGCAACCAGATCAACGATGTGCTGTTTCCGGTCCTTGACGTCACACGAACTTTGCTGGATCCGATATTCCTTCCACCTAGATGTAGCACACAATACTTTTTCTCCCCGAGAAACTGATTCCTTTTAAGTTATGTGGCAACAGCCATGATATGGGCGCCGAATGTGTAAACAAAGTACCGTAAAACGGGGTGAATCGGATCTATTTTGAATTTTGAACTGCTGCCGAAAGTTTGATAATAAAGATTTTGGAATGCTTTGAAAATAATATTTTGAGTCCAAATTAATACTTTAAGAACCCGTTGAAAAAATTCAATTATCTTGAACGGTTTATTTTATATAAATTTTTAAGTGCCGTGATCCGGTTCACCCTCAATGCGGGGTGAATCGGATCACTGCTAGTTTTTGTGGAAAAAACGCAATTTTTACGTCTTAAAGTGATACAGGATCTTGAAATTAGCCTTCAAATAGTCTAATAAAGTAAAATGAATACATTTTACTAAATAATGAACATTTTTTAAAATAAAATATAAGGTTTTTAGAAAAGTTATGATCACTTTTTTACCAAAGTTTCATGTTTGAAAATTTTTTTTGAAACACTGGTATTAGGTGGAGATTTCAAACGAAGGTTATTTTGGTTTATGTATAATTTAAGAATATAATGTGTGTTTTTGGAAGTTCTGGCGGTATTATTTCTTTTCAAAATGATGGTTAGAAAAGAAGACTGCCAACGATTTTCGTAAATGTTTTTCGGCCGCTTTAAAAGTTGTCAAGAATGCACTATTCATGGTTAATAAAAGTTTTGCTGTATATTTGCAATGTTTAAATTAAGATGTGAAAGATTTGAGATGATTTGATAAGTTTAAGATAGCAAATTTTGGCTTTAAAACTGCATATAACTGGTAATTTTCCATATTTCTTTAGCACTTCACTCGCTCTGTTGAGCAGCTGGTGTATGAAATAAAATCAAGGCAGATGTTTTTCTGAAATAAATTAATTATTAAAGCCTTGAAAGTTTTTCCACAACATTATTGTTTTATCTGTTTCCAGTTTCGAACAATAAGAGTGTTGCTTTTTTTAGTGTTTTCATATGTAGAAAACAATCGCTTAATCGTAAGTTTAGCGAGTATTACAATTCTCAGAAGCTAAAAAATAATGCGCTCTTAAATATCGCACCGATTTCTGCACTTATATTCAAATATAATTTAATACACGGCATATTACTAAACGGCTGGGTCTATATGTAGATTTTCTTGTTGATTTTGATGTCGTTTTAGTGAAAATTTCTTTCGAATGACCAACAAATACTAAGAGAGGGTTTTCGCAATATATTTTATGGTTGAGATCAAAATTTCCCATCTAAAACTTATTGGTTAACCTTAAAACTTTGACACATTAATGTAAACATACAGCAAAACTTTTATTAGCCATGAATCATGCATTCTTTCCAATTTTTGAAGCGGTCAAAAATTCATGGAATCTTTCTTGAATTGGAGAAAAAAATTGTGTGAAAAAATGTGTTTTTTTGTTCATTGGACTTGAGTTTGAATAAAATTAGTTTTTAAATTTGAACCTGATTTCAGGAAGTCTTTTTATTTATATTCTTAATTATTTATCAGTATTAGAGAAATCTCATTCAAAAGCGAAGCTTCCTTAAGTACTTAGGTTTAAACTAGTAATAATTTTTAATTAGTTTTAATTTTACTAGTAATAATTTCAGTCTTAAAATTAAAATTTTCAATTCATAAAGACCACTGTATTTTAAACTTCTTAAAATTTTATAATATGGTAAACTTTTCAGTTTATAAAAACTAGTTGAGAATGTGAATGGACAATTTTCATTTCAAAAGAAACTTTTTTGAGGGAAAAACAAAGTTTTGCTTTTGAAAATTAAACTAAGAATTTATTCAAATAATTGAAAATTTAAAATTGAATCCAGTTGAGAACTAAGTCTTAACTAATATTTTAAAATAGCTACTCAAGCTATATGATAGTTATTCAGTTAAAACTCTAGTGACTAGAATAAGGACCTTATTCTAGTCACTATAGTTGAAACTGCATTGGTTTAAAGTTTAAACAATGTATTTGTGTGGATCCCATTACCTCACATGCTGCTTAGACACATTTTTATAAAATGCCAAACTTCGATTTTTACTAACTTAAAAACTAAAATCCTAGTTTTAAAGTAAGATTACATACATAGCAATTCCTAAATTTATCATTGAAGTTATAATATAAATCATGATTTATGGGAACTTCAAATTGATTAATCAACTTGGGCAATAGTTATTTTTAAAGATCGTTGCTAGAAGCATGAAAAATGTCCTTCGATTTTATTTGTAATCTTAAATTTTCCGCTTTCTTTCATGCAAAGTCATACGATCTTAACGGGAGAAACGCTTGCAATCCGTCCCTTTTGCCCATATCACGGCCGCCATCTGCTGGGGAAAGAAGAATCAGGTTTCATGACTCCGTGCTGTATCTACTCCTATTACTATATCTATGCTAATAACAAAGAATGAAGAATGTAAATAACGTAGTTGCGGTTGCAGCTAGAACTAAATTTCAAAAATCCTATAAACTTTCATTCAAGGATCGATTCTTTTAGTTTCGATTCAAAGCTGGATTCAGGCCTGAGGTCCTAAAGGAATCTTGGCACAAGAAGTTCAATGAAACAGGCTTGTGAGTTGAACTGTCGTCGAAAAACAAATTTATTACCAAAGTCTTTAAAATTTCATTTTTTTTTCAGTGTTTTGTAGCTTTTTTAACAATTCAAATGAGCTTTGTTTCCAAAAAAAAACATTAGCCCATTCTAAGATCTTTATCCTCTATGCTTTTATAGATTCAATGCACAGTTAGGGGGCTGTGAGCTTTAACCCCTGCTCTTCTAGGCTATCGATATCATGGAGGAAAGAGTAATCGTCGGGAGGCGAAATATCCCACTGAGCGAATGAAGTACTGGCGACAGTCGACACCGTTCGGCCAGTTCTGCGCATCATAGCTAGGGCATATCCTACCCATGATTCATTGCGCGAGGAGCAGGGGCGTAGCCAGAGGGGGGGATTTCGGGATATATCCCCCCCGAAACTCGGGAAATTTCCTTTTTGACCATAGAAAACCACTAAATATACCCCATATCCCCTCCCGAAATATCAACATCCCCCTCCGAAATTTTTTTCTGGCTACGCCACTGGCGAGGAGAGGCGAAGAAGGAACGTCATTCGCTCCGTGGCAAAGTGAATTCGTCACCTCTCTCCTCCCACTCGGTCGCGGAGTCTCAGATCATATAGCTCCACCCCTTAACCTCTGTAGCCAATGAAAAACACTTTCGAGTTTGTCACAATTTGAGATTAAATTTTATTAAAATAGTAGATAAAAAACCATGAAGAATGACGTTTAGATCAAGTATTTTCATAGCCTAGTTTCTGGAGATATAAATTTTTGAAATTTCGTTTTTTGTTTGAGCGTGAAAACACTTTCGAATCACAAATCACGCGCTGTGAGGTCACATCCAATCGAAGCCCGTTTTCTGATCACGTGAAAACACGTGTCATTAATTATACGTATATACAGGGTGTTTCAAAATTGCGTTGCACGGGTTTTATTCGGAACCAGCCCCTCCTAGGGTCACGGAAGTAAAGTCTACCCCTATGTAAGTGACCCTAGAGAATCCATTGAGAGGACTTACAGCGCCCCTAGCGGCGAAATTAAAAAGTTAGAAAAATTAATTTAAAAACTAAAGGAGATAGAGCAAAAACCTCAGTAAGAGTATTGTTGCCAACGTCAAGAAGAACTCATTGAAAAAAATTTGATCAAAATATCTTGAATATTCGCGGAGATATTGGCATGTGAAAATAGCACTTTTTCAGGGGTCAAAAAGCAAAAAGTTCGCATATTTACAAATTTTTCAGTGAAAATGTGTAGTTTTGTGTTTTTTTAGTTGAAAGAACACAAAATTTAAACAAAAAATCAAAAAAATTTGCAAATATGCGAACTTTTTACTTTCTGACCCCTGAAAAAGTGCTATTTTCACATGCTAATATCTCCGCGAATATTCAAGATATTTTGATCAAATTTTTTTCAATGAGTTTTTCTTGACGTTGGCAACAATACTCTCATTGAGGTTTTCGCTCTATCTCCTTTAGTTTTTAAATTAAGTTTTTCAACTTTTAAATTTCGCCGCTAGGGGCACTGTAAGTCCTCTCAATGGATTCTCCCGCAAGTTCACAGGACGTACTAGGCGATTACCAACTCGAATCGTGATTGGTCAATTTCAGGGCGTAACTTATCACTATTATCCCAACGTCATACTATTCAGCCAATCATAGACCAAGCTGAGAAATCGCCTAGTACGTCCTGTGAACTCGCGATTCTCCAGGGTCACTTACCTAGGGGTAGACCTTACTCCCGTGACCCTAGGAGGGGCTGGTTCCGAATAAAACCCGTGCAACGCAATTTTGAAACACCCTGTATAAAACTAGCTGATTTGCCCGGCCTTGCACGGGTGGAGTCTATTTATTCCTTTTTTTAAGTTCTCCCATGTTTATGTCCGATTTTTCGTATCACCAGTCACCCCGGTTTTCACTACTCTTTTTATATCCCCGTGTTCCTAGTAATATTAATATCCCTGTTTTCCCGGCACCTTTTCATATCCCGGTGTCCCCGGTACTTTTTCATATCCCAGTGTTCCCGGTAATTTTCATATCCTGGCGGTTTCCGGTACCTTTTGATACCCCGGTTTTCCCGATAATATTTATATCCCGGTTTTCCCTGTACCTTTTTATATCCCGGTTTTCCAGATAATTTATATCCTGGTTTTCCCGATAATTTTCATATTCCGGTGTTCCTGGTACTTATCCATGACCCGGTGTTCCCGGTACTTTTTCATAACCCAATGTTCATGATAATTTTCATATCCCAATTTTCCCGATAATTTTCATATACCGGCGGTGTTCCCGATAATTTTCATATCCTAGTGTTCCCAAAAATTTTCATCCCGGTATTCCCGGTGCCTTTTTTCCATCCCAGTTCCAAATGTGATAACTCTTTCCATCCCGATTTTTTGCCTATTAAACATTTCTCCTCAGGGTGCCAACTCGAAAAGTGTGCATTGGAATGTGTATGGAATTTTATGACGGTTTCTGATAGATTTGATGGTGTAGATATCAGAACCGATTGATGCCACTCTGCAAATATTGAGCATTTTTTATAAATCAAGATGGCGTCCAAAATGGCCTCCATATTGAAAACAATACTTTTGAAAATAAAAATATAGCATGCGATACATCATATATGGTATTTTTGGGGTCAAAGAAACGAAATATAACAATATTTTTTACTTTAATAAAGTTTGGAATAGGTTTTTTAATCAAATAAACATATTTCATTGAAAAAGCAGGATTTTTAAAAAACAGAGTTTTAAAGAGCTTAATGTTGCTTATAAACTCATATTTTGCATAAACTTAAAATTAATCGGGTTTAGAATAATTCCAGTAACACATTAAAATGAATAAATTAATAATTTAAAGAATTCATTGCTTTTATTTCATTCAGAATGAACCATCTGGAGGAAATGTTCTGATTAGTTTTTAATGTAGCTTAAGAAATAAAATTTTAATTTTTTTAAGAAAAAAGTATTTATCAGAGAGCCAAAAATTTAAAATTACTTAATATTTTTTATTATGATATTTTTTTTATTCAGTATTATTATCCATTATTGCATCATTCCGAAATAATGCTCCAATTGGCTGATATCGCACCCCGGTTGCTAAGTAACTGCGAAATATTGTAAACATTTGTAAAATACAATACTTTATTCGATTCTCAATGTTTTCTGATTCCATATGTTCTTGAAATGTCTGGTAATTATGATAAAGAATGTAGTATTTTTAAGTGTAGAGTTCAAGGATCTGTGACCAAATTGTCACCAAAACGAATAAGATCCATCATATCTGCAAGTAAACTTTGAAGAGACTACAAGTTTGACCGTCTAAAAGAGCGTTTTATAAAAGAGCCTGACCTTTTAGTCTTTAGCCATAGGGTTTGTGTATCAACATACACCTCCAAAACTCATGTAAATCGGATTTTGAAGAAAACTTATCACAAACAAGATAGCAACCAAGAAAGTAATAGAAGATTATTGCGTTCAGAATGTAAGGATTTTGATATTAGACTTCACTGCATATTTTGTTCCAATCCGTGCGTTGAACGCGATACAAAAATTCCTAGTAGATTCAATCCTTCCAATCTCGTTCACACTGTTGACTTCCAATGGAGACTTGCGGATATGTGTGAAAAGAGAAAAGATAAGTGGGCTGAAGAGGTACGATTGAGACTTACAGGCGCACACACATGCTTGCATGTAGCTGGAGCAAGGTACCACCAGAAATGTGAACTACTGTTTACAACGAACAGAAATATTTCATCTGTAAAAGAAAAAATAGATTCAGATGTTTCTAGTCAAGAGGATTTTGCTCTCTGTAGTGTAGAGTAACACAAGAAATGCTAGCAGATGAAACCCAGACATGGAACAGTGTCCAGCTGCATTCCTTGTACTTGAATTTTGAAGGCACCTTAAAAAGAAGATCTTTTGTGCAAAAATTAGAGGAATACTTTGGAGAGGAACTTTTGATACTTTCTTCCCCAGTAGTGGCAAGCCTCATTCTCTTCAGAAAAAAACTGCACACCGCAACATTAATTTCAACAGAAAACGACGAAGACGTTGTTACTAAACATGTAAAGCCTCTTGTATCAATTATTAAAAAAGAAACCCTAATGGCAGACAAATCAAAATATAATTTGAGGATCAACGTTGATTCTGTATGTAAGGAATTCATCCCGACACTGTTAATGCTTCTCGGGAAACTCAAAATTCCCAGTCTTGCTGCCATCACGATAGGAAGCATTATCGTAAATTGTTTAAAAAAGCTCCTGTTCAGCTTCAAATTGCCATTTCAAACTTGGTGAAGACCAAGTTTGTTATAAATCATCTCTGCAAATCATCTCCTCCAATATCAAATAAACAAGGATCTTTTGTAACCAAATTACGGTTCCATCGTAATTATTTTCAAAATAAAGGTATTTCAAATCAATTTAAACTTTTTTTTGTTTAAAATAAATGTTTCCCTGTTAAAAAACAAAAATAATGATACCCCTCATGCCATATTTTATTAAAGATAAATCGAAAATCCTATTTTGTGGCTAACATGGACGCCATCTTGAATTCCTCAAAATGCTCAACATTTACGAGGTGGCATCAATCGGTTCTTTATTCTAGACATCATAACCCACCAAAATCAGCAATAAAATTCCATACACATTCTAATACACGGTTGACCCCTTTTTTGCCATTTGGCACCCTGACTTCAAAATTCCTCAAAAATTCAATTTCAAAATAAAATAAATTTCAAAAATCCCTCGATAAAAAGTTATCAAGTAAAAAACTATTAAAATCCTGCCTTCTACTTAAAATAACCAACTTCTTTAAAAGCTACTTAAAAAGTAAAAAAAACCAGATTGCTAGTTATAATAAAAAATCTAGTGATTATAGTCTAGTAAACCATGCTGTGTGAATTTTTTCAATTTTGAACTGTTTTCATGGAAACTTTTCAATTTTTGATCCATAAATTTAAGAAAATTTAAATCTTAAAGAAAGTAATTAATTATTAGAATATATTTCGGCGTTCTGATTACTGTTATAATATTTAAATACAGATATTCACACTGTTTTTCTTCTTAAATTTCATTGTAAATTATAAATTGCTTTCAAATTATATTTTATCAAGTGAGGCAAGACGTCGCCTTAAGATAGAGAAGTAAACCCTGCATTTTATGCATTTCAACAATGTATAATGTTATTTCAATGGGTAAAACGGAGTCGAAAAAGCGCCGAAAAACAGGGAAGGAGCCGTTCGATTTTAAAATCGTTTCTTAGTGCGCGTCTAGTGGCAGAGAGGAAGGTCTCTGTCAAATTTCAAGCCTATCGGTCCGGCAGTTTTGGAGATTTCGTGATGAGTGTTATGAATGAATGGTATTTGGATTTTATATATATAGATTAATAGTCATTAGCATTAATGACAGAATTATTAATATTGTGGCGAATATTATTAATGGCGAATAATTATTAATATTGTGTACAGTATTTAAACAATTCAAATGGGCAATGGCCAATGGGCTATAAATACCGACTGAAGCGATTATAACTCCGGAGTATACTACTTTTGAGTCGTATGACCTTCGGATCGGTATCGCCCGTGGCTCGCACTTGCCACATTGGTGACCCCGTATACGAACACGCACCTTCCATCACCTCACCTTCACCATCTTCACTACCATCCCCCTTCGGTGTGGTTGAGCTTCTATAAGCTGTGCCATGGCTCTCGAATGGTACTAGATCTTTTAACTTACTTTACACCCTCCTATACTAATTTTGTCCCCTATAAGTCACCCTCCTATAGTAATTTTGTCAATTTTTTATTGTATATTTAAATTTGGATTTTTCTTCAGCTGCTTTAGCGCTAGTTAATCCTGTTGCCTTTTGATTTATTCTACTTTCAACTGCTTTTTAAGCCTAAACCTTTATATATATATATTATATATATATATATATATATATATATATATATATATATATATATATATATATATATATATATATATATATATATATATATATATATATATATATATATATATATATATATATATATATATATTCCATTCTTTATTGTATTTTATTATTATTATGTAACATTACTCACTGTGTACACATTACTAGTGGCCGCGGTGGTGTAGTGGTCAGCGTGTCTGGCTACGAGCATTACCGACCCAGGTTCGATGCCTTGCGGCTTCTCCTACGGTAGCTGGTCATGGGTCAACTCAACACTTCATCCTTCCGTTGTCGATAAATGAGGACCAAGTTCGCTTGGGGAATCAACTGGGGGTCCAGCGTCGGGCTAGCCACTCGGCCTGGACACACGCTAGTAATTAGCACCCCAGGCCCAAAGGCTACAGAAACGGAGATGGGCACCGCCTGATGGGCCACTAGGCCCGGGCAGACTTTGATTTGATTTGACACATTACTATGTATCGTAACTTCGTGACTGGGGGATACTCTGTAGCACTCGCTAGCCGTACGGCCCGATCCTGCGCCCCAGACAACAAGGAGATGCGCGGGGGTTGCAATCCTCACCCCCCGTTAAAACTCTCAACACCTAGTGCTCGCAGCCAATCAAAATCCGAGTTTAGGTTTCGGTTCGCTGTGACGCTTCCTTTTCTTGTCGGGGTTCAGGCCACTGAGCTACACTGAACTAAATATACTGACTGGAATGACGAGTTCCTATACGGAAGCATTAGCGCCGCCGGTCCGCGTATGAATACAGGAAAGGGGAGGAGTTTGAGCGAAGATCCCACTCAAAGAGGCAAAACAAACGTGTTTCAGTTCAGTTGGGAAGTAGTGTTGGCGCGTGTTTTAATGGTCTTGTCGGTTCTTTTTTTAAATAAGTTTAGTCTATATCGTTGTTTATTTCTAGATATAAGATGGTTAGATCGTATAGTGCATACAATTGCACAAATAGATTCGGAAAACTCCGAGAAAATGGCAAACAAACTGCAAATTGTAAAGAGCATATTTAAGAATATTACTTGTAATCTTGTATGCCCACGTTACAAAAACCAACACACCAAACTTAACATATATCTACCTCTAGAGATCCTAAATTATTTTGTTCTTTCGTTTCAAGAGGTGGACTAATTATGTATTCAATGACTGTTATTAAAATTATTTCTGCTTCTGAGAGGGCCTTTAAGCATTACATGTTAAACGAAAAAATGGACAAAAGCTTTAATAATATTAATTATAAGTTAAAATTAATAATTTCTGAATATTTGTCCAATGAATGTATTAGATTTTATCATCCCGTTGTTGTGGCATATGGAGCCATGAGAATGAATACACCGTTGAGAATGAAGTTGGGTGTGAAGACCTTCATGAGTCAAAATGACTAAACTAATTATTGACCGGTATATAAATATCAGAATCAAACATTATGGTAAAAATACAACTTTGAAAGATATACACAAAAACTGTGCCACAAAAACTAACAAAACTAATATTATTTCAAAATATATAAACATTTGGATGGAAAACAGTTTTTAATGTGTGGTTCTTATATTTACCCTAGAATATAAGTTAATTTACCTCTAAGACAAACCAAAAGTTAGCTAGGAGCCCTGTACCTGTAATGTAAATAAATGTTTGGAAAACTACCTTGTTTGATTTGTTTATTAAAATTTAGATAATGATTTTTAAAGATTTTCTTTTTAAATACAGGAAAGTTTCAAAATTATTCATATTGTGAATTGTAGTGAAAATAAATACACCAACTTAGTTTTGTGATAGTACTTAGATCCTTGTTAATTATGCCTTGGAATCAATTAACTGGCTTAAATACTTAAAATGGATTGAAATTTATTGCATTAAGAGTATACAAATGCTCCATTTAAGTTCAATCATGCTTAACACTAATTTTATCTTAAAATTTTGCTATATAAAAGAATGAACTTGTGATATCTAGGAAGTTTTCAGTTGCTTTAAAATGTTGCAATGAAAAATTATCAAGCAAAATATATTGTTCTTTGAAAATCTTGAGTAATATAAACAGATTCAATTAAGTATAGAATTACAGAAATTTTTATTATAATTTAATATGGTAATGTATACATGTTTGCCTTGCTTGTTTAATTTTTTTCAAATTCTTTGATACATTAAGTCCCAGGATACAAACAAATGATAATATAAAAATGCTTGTTTGGTTTTTCCTTCACTTAAATCCCTGTTAAATATGCCCAGCTAACTGGATTAAACACTCAAAATTGCTTTTTAATCTAAAGCTGTTTATTGTACAAGTTCTACAAGTATGCAAATACTCCATCTAAATGGAAATGGTACTTCCCACTAGATTTAAACTTTAAAAAATCTACTTTATTCCTTAAATATTATTAGAAAAACAATGTTTCCCTTGTCCGAGCATTGCTAGAAAGGGAAAGTAGTTCCTCTTCTGCCTCTTTACTAATGTTCGGCACTAGTTAACTAAAAGTAGTTGAAAAGTAGTTAACTACTAGTTAACTAGTAGTTCAACTACTTTTGGCTTAGAGTAGTTGAACTAGTAGTTTAACTACTTTTTTCACCAACTACTAGTTCCAACTACTTTCAAAAAGTTCAACTACTTCAAAAAATATTGAAAGATCAAAATTTTAAAAAATATGTTACATCTACTAACAATGCCATTTTTCGTGATACATTTTCATATTTGGCAACCTTGAAATATATTTCATCCCAGCAATTGACATATAAATGTAACCCTTTTTTGAAATCCTCTCTAGAAATTAGGGAGTTCAGGGTTTTCTCTCCTGGAAATTCCAGCACTTTGAAAAGCGATTTTAGGCTAGGTTTACGAGGATTCTAGATGCTTTTCCTGCATTAAAAATTAGTAAGGCAATACTTAAAGTTAACGGCCCAATTTTGTGCTTAAAATATTGTTGTTCAGGCTAAGGGGGTTTAGAACCCTTAACCCCCCTTATATACGACACTATACTGAGTAATATAAATACAACATAGAAAACGTTAAGACACCTAAAAACCTGTATACCTATCAAAAATTGGCGAATCTTTAGCCATAATATTTTCGCAGCGGCGTCATTTCAGTTTTTGGTTGGGGGGGGGGCAAGGATTTTTTTAAATGGGTCTGAATCATGCTGTAACTAACTTTTTTTGGGGGGGTTGCTTCAACTTCATTTTTAAGGTATCCCCTAACGAGCACATTTGCACATTTATAGGTTAAGTGTTAGAACACTGAAAAATAGTATTTGAATGATATTACATATAATGTCAAAATTTGACATGAACTCCAAGGAAAAAGTGGGTCTGGGGGTTCGCCCCCAGGAAAATTTTGAAAATTTGACTTTTAAAGTAGTGTTTTGGCTCATTTTGAGACCCTATGGACTGCATCCAAAGAGAACAGTTTCTTGTAAACCACAAAATTTTCTAGGGGAAAGAGTTGTAAATAAACGTCAAAGTATCAAGGGGCCTCCCCCAGAATTTTTTTTTAGAAATTCCCCTTTAAACTAGTGTTTTATCTCTTTTTCAAACTCTTTGGGGAGCTCCTAAAGGGGACATCCATAAATTACGTGAGGTGTTTTTTCCAAAATCTGGACCCCCCTCCCCCCTGGGTGAGATTTTGTTGGACCCCCCTCCCCCCACGTGAGATTTACCTACAACCTTTAAATTTCTTCTCAAATTATTAATTAATTTCTTAATCTCCTTTCTTCTTATATATTACTTTCTCCTACTTAAAAAAAGAAAATCCTATAATTTCTAACTTAAAAAGTTGACACGTGAGATTTTAATCGACCCCCCCTCCCCCCTAGGTGAGATTTTTCCAAACCCCTCTCCCCCTTTTTTTGACCTCACGTAATTTATGGATGTCCCCAAAGGGAAAGGCTTCTTAAGAGTGGCAAAATTCTAAAGGGGAAAACTGTGTAACCGACGTAAAAATTTTAGAGGGGAGCTGGGGATCCTCCCCCAAAATTTTTTTGGAAATTACCACTTTAAACTCGTTTTTTATCTGTTTTTCAAACTCTTTGGGGAACACTAAAAAGGAAAAGCTTCTTGAAAGCGGCAGAACTTTCAAGGGGAAAAACACTGTTTAACAGAGGTCAAAATTATAGAGGGGGGCTGGGGGTATGCAAAAGAAATTTTTTTGAAATTTCCCCTTTAAACTAGTGCTTTATCTCTTTCAAACTCTTTGTGGAGCTCGTATAGGGAAAAGTTTCTTGTAAATGGCAGAATTCTAAGGAGGAAAAATCTGTATAACCACTGACGTAAAATTTTAGAGGGGGGCTGGGAATCCTTCCCCAGAAATTTTTATTTGAAATTTTACCCTTAAAGGTAGTGTTTTAACTCCTTTTGAGACTTTTTGAGTTGCACCCAAAGCTCCTTGTGGAAGTTACAGAATTTTCAAGGGACTAGCCGCTATTTTTCACATAACAGTAGAAACCTTGGGGGGGGGCGGTTGCCCCACCCTGCCCCCCTTAAATGACTAAATGACTCCCCTGTTTTTGCTACAGGTAAGAAAAAGTAATCGAAAATTTGGGGAAAATATCTTATGAAATTAAATAGACTAGTTAACTAGTAGTTAACTACTTTGGGAAATAATCAACTACTAGTTACAACTACTTCCAAGAAAAAGTAGTTAACTAGTAGTTACAACTACTTTTGCCCAGACTAGTTGGTAGTTGGTAGTTAACTACTTTTTGACCAGTAGTTGCCGAACACTACTCTTTACATTCACACACTCCGGAAAGGGAGTGATGCGGTTTCGGACCGCGCGGTACGCATTCCAGTCTCAGTATATAGTTCAGTGCTGAGCTATGAAACAAACTGGAGTGGCAACCTCCGATAGCTTAACATGCGACCGAACGTTCCGGCGCGGAGAGTTACAGGAATTTCCACAACGGGGCAAAAACCACCAGTTTCTCCATACACTATTAAAAAAATAAATCAACCTTTCGCCACAACCTGGTTCAAATTTAGCTGCAACCTAGGTTCGGTAAAAGGTTTCACCAAGTTTTCGTGCTTTCTCTAGTGAAAGCACCAGATTTCACTAGTAAAAGTTCCGAAAACTTGGTGAAACCTGTTAAGAAACCTAGGTTGCAGCTAAATTTGAACCAGTTTGTGGTGAAACACTACAATTTTTCACCACAAACTGGTGAAAGGTTGAACTGTTTTTTTAACACTGTAGGCTAACATTGTGTGGTGTGAGTTGGAACTTTTCTGCGTTTAGGGGTTTTATTAAAGATATTTTTTTGCTTAAGGTGTCTTTTCCCACTAAATCGATGTTTCTCTACAACTTTGTAATTGACTAATTTAGAAAATCTCTAATAGTGTTTAAAATAAAAGTTATAACTCCTAAAATTTCCGCTCGAGGGCATTGAAAAATGTTGCATCGGATAGGGCATAGTCATTTTACTATACCTAGACCCCCTTTTCATGACTATATCTGTAGGGGGTTCAAAAGTAAAAGGGTGGGGAACAGGCACAGTTCTCCGCGCAGACACATTAACTTCGATAAGGTGTGATGCGGTTTCAGTACGCTCACTCGTCAGTTTGTTTTATAACTCAGTATGGTTCAGGCAGACGCGCTTAGGATTGTCCCTCCAGCGGATGCCATGTCTCTCGTCTACAATAAATCAATCTATTAAGTTTTCAAATTTTGCCTTCGAATTCTAGTCTCTGCTTCACATTGTTCACCACAATACTCTAAAGCCTTCCACCCATTAAAAAGAAATTAAAACCGAAAGGATCCCCCAAAAGGTCTACAAGATATCAGCACACCACCTGAAACTTTCTGGCTTCTTCTTAGAAAGACATCAAGGGATCTGCAACTGTTTAAAATGATGCAGAAATTTTCTTGAATGAGGTAAAGTTCAAAAGGTGAATATTCTCATCTCTGTTAGGTATCAAATCAATGGAACCGCGGATTCTCAATGTAATCTCATGTGGAGAGAACCAGAAATGCCCGGTCAGTCCCGTCCAGGTGAAATTAACGAGATTTGATGCTTTGTGAAAAAAGGATTTTAAGTCTATGCCAAAAGCCATATCCCCTATCTATATGTCTTCCAAAAGGGGAAAATCACGGTTGCAGGTAGTGTGTTGATATCTTGGAGACTTTTATTCACCTTTTGGGGGATTCTGGCAGACTTAATTTCTTTTCAATGGATGGAAATCCTTCACTGCATAAAGCTCATCAGGTTAGCAATTATCATTAAAACGGAAGATATTCGTCACATGGAATAGGCAGCCTGATTTATCGACTTCAATCCTTTAGAGAAGGTACGGAGCAGTGGCGTAGCCAGGATTTTCCTATGGGGGGGGTCCAGTGCGAAAAATTTACCATTGGATATCAAAAAGTTTCCACAATTAGTGAAATAAAGTTATAATTTCCACATTACTTTTAATTTTTTCTCTTTGTTAATTAATATAGTTAATCATTTATTAATAATTAGTGTAATAATTAAGATTAAGTATTACTACTTCGCGATTGAAAGTTATGATCCACATAATTTTTTATTAAGTACAGAGACCGTCAAAAAAACAGATTAAGAGTATTCAGTAGCTCCATATTAAAGAGGGGGGTTTGGGGGTACACCCCCAGAAAATTTTTGGAAATTTGAATTTTAAAAGGAGTTTTTTACTTCATTTATGAGGTAATAACCGAGGAACACCGCTCCTTGTAAGCTAGATAATTTTTAAAGGAAAAAATAGAAAATCGGACGTTTCTGAGGCAGTAGTTGATCCAGGGTTCGGTTTTGGGGGGGCTAAGAATTTTGAAAATCAAATTGAATCTTCTCAGCGAATATAATATTAAAAAGGTTGAAAATAATCGTGTTCGAATTACCTTGGGGGGGGTTTAGGGGACCTTCCCTAGAAAATTTTAGGAAATTCAAGTCTAAAAAGTAGGTTTTCAACTCGTTTCGGTACACCTAATCCGAATTTCGAACGTTATATTTTCAGGAATTTATTATTTGCTAGGAGTTTTGTATTTCGACGAACTCATCATAAAAAAAGTTGTTTATAATAAAGTCCCAAGGGGGTTCAGGGGGTACTCCCCCAAAATATGTTTGTAAATTTGACCCTAAAAACAGGGTTTGGTTTACTCTTTTAGTATAGTATTACTCTTTTGTTAAAGAGACACCGGGGGTTCCCCCGGTAAATTTTAGATTTTAACATGCAAAATAGGTGGTTTTTAGACACTTTTAAGGGACATAGACGCCCTCTTTTGAGTAGGCACTGGAATATTTAACGCCTAAAAAAGGGTTCAAAAATTTTGGGTCGGGCCCATGGGGGGGGTCCGGACCCGGGGACCCCCCCCCTTCGCTACGCCCCTGGTACGGAGGCCTCTATATAATGCAATTTCATCTGTCTACCCCCCTCCAAAGCCCCAAAACTATGTTTTTGACAAAGTAGGCTTTATAAATAGGAAATTTTATTATCTGATTTATTCATGCTATAAAATCTTTCAAGGAGGCCTGCATGATAGTGGGAGGGTGTCATGCCCTTTATAAACCCACTATTTTGCTCTTTCTGAAACCACTGTTCAATACCCTTCAACTCCGATGGTTATTCCTGCGCATGAATAATAAATTTTGAATGATTATTTATTGGGTATTGTATCAACCTATGTTCATACCAAATTTCATCGAAATATATACAGGGTGTTCCTTAAAAGACCCCTAACTTTAAAATTTCATAGAAAAAAAACTAAAAGTGGTAAAAACACGCGGTTTGCGGCTTTTTTATTCTTGAACAATGAAATTTTTTTACACAAATTTTTAAACAAGTGTAGTTTAAAAATCCAAATATATAGGGCATCACTCTACTATTGAAATAGTATGGGATGAATCCTTATTTAATTTTTCGTCGGGAATAAAAAGAAAAATCCTTATGAACATAATCAATTAGAGAAAAAATATAAAATATTTCATAATCATTCGATCCTAGAATCAATTATTTTCACTAACTCGGACACCCAAAGATGAGCGCAATATGGACTCAAAGCATAGCTTTTTTCACTATTTTGAAGATACTGTTTTGCCAACGGTATTAGGTTATATTATATTTTGAGCAAAAAAATTTATTAATCTAAAGATAATGTAGACACAAACAATGTGTTGTTATCTCTTTTAGTTTTTTTTCTATGAATTTTTACAGTTAGGGGTCTTTTTTGAAACACCCTGTATGTCCTCTAGATCTGGAGAAAATTGAACAAATGTGTAACATCTATTAATTTTTAACACCAGTGGGCTTAAGGACACTTAAAGGGCCATAGTTCCAAATTTTTTCTGAGGGAGGACCTTCAGAGTCCCCTCGAAAATAAGCGCATATTTACAATTTTCCCTTTTAAAAATTCCGTAGTTTACGGGTTTCGAAATGAGCTAAAACTTAGCTTTTTGGAGGCAAATTTTCAAAATTTTTTCGGGGGTACCCCCTCCCTAGAACCCCATTTTTACTTGGAGGTCACATTGCAGATAATGTTGACATTATGTGTAACTGAATTTGAGTGCTGAGGCCCGCTCCCCTTCGTACAGATTTATGTAATATTTTTTATTTGGGCATAAAAATTAGGGTTTACAGTGTTTAAAAATTCTTTAAAGTTAACGTTTCATTTTAAAAATTTAAATTTTAAACTCAAGTGTCATTTAAAATTCATTTAAGCCAATTTCTTCTTTTAATTAAACAAAATTGTATGTATAAATGTACTTGGGTACCCACTGAAAATAAAGTCTGGTTAGTGTCCTAGTGAACTGTGCTAAAAAAAGCAGAGCCAAATCAAAGGGAGATGGGGGACTTCCCCTCCTTCCGAAATTCCATTAATTACTATTATAGTACTTTTTTCTTTTTGAAATTCTATAGAGTACAATAAGTGATCTTATTAAGGACTAAACTTGTAAAGGACTTGTTGGATCAAAGGGTATCCAACTTTACAAAAATGAGTAAAAATTTCTATTTTAAGTCAAATTTAACAAAATTTTTCTGTGAAAGAGATTGAACCCTCAGACCCCCCTTTTGCTTTAGAGATATTGTTATCAGAAATTACCTTTTCTTACTTTTACAAAGTTTCGCATTGATTTCATTTAACTTATTATATAATCGTAAATACCTTAAAAAAAATTGGGAACCAAAACACCTCCTAACAAATGACTGGTATGGCCCTCAAAAATTATTTCGTCCGTTTTTTTTTCAAAAACTTGGCATTTCCTCAAATATTATCTGCTTGGAAACCCGCCCTTGGATTTAATAAAGAGGATCTTCCACTGAATTTTTTTGAAAAATGTAAGAGATCAGAAATGGCTCAATAAGGACAACAAAAAGTTTTAAAAATTTTTCCCCTTTTCTCTCTCTCTCTCTTCTCGATGTCTTTCGTTTCGCTTAAGTCGCTGCATATGAACTCGCTCTGAGTTTGCCCTCTGTGATATTAATAGTTTTCAGCTCTCAGGAATCGATACCTCCCTGAGACAGAACTCGATTCTAAAATCGATCCGATTAAGCATGGCGAGTGGCGACGAGAGTCGTGAAGAGTAATCGGTGAATTTATCTTGGAGTTACTTCTAAGAAATTATCCATCACTAGGACTAAATAGGCACACTAATGTATATGCGCAGCGAACAACATATCCAGGTGCTGGGAATAAGGCGCCTCCGGCGCCAGGTGTCCCACCAACAAAAGTTTAGTTTAGTAAGAAATTATCCTACGTAAAGGATAATAAGTGTCATTTAATTTTTGAACATGAAGTCCAATGTGTATCAGAATTGTATCGGGTATTGTTTTAGAAATTTCATTAATCATAAATCCACGTTAAGGTTTTAAATTTCAATTCTACTTATATGAAGAAGTTGTTTATGTGTGTGTTTCATAAGAACTAAATTATCGCTGAGCTTCTATACTTGCAATATATTGCGTACATCTTTCTTTTTGTTGTAGATTCATCTCCTAGAATCATGCTAAAATCTTCCATTTCACTATGCTTGTTGCAGAGCAAATTACTTTTAATTAGAATTACAAATGATATGAGACAATTTGTTCACCGCACTACTAGTTTATTTACAGCACACTAGATAAAACTATGATCGACATTAACAAGATGAATTTAAATTTTATGTATTGGAGAATATTAAGCATGTATTAGAAGAAATATTAAGCATGACTGTGAAACTATCCATGCAATCTTCATCCTCAACTCTTCCGACATAGTGCACCACAGATTTCTTGGTAGAAAATTTCACCAATACAAAATCATTTAACCCTATATATTCCTTCTCCCAATCAATCTCTTCTATATCTTCAACATCTAAGTTCTAGGTTATTTCAAGAGAGGAATGTATACTTTTCAAGCAGTCAAAAATGTTTAAAAATTCAAATACTTTTTTATTTAATTAATATCTTGGTTACTCATGTTACAAGAAAATGGTTAGAAAACGAACTCGATGCAGACTAGCGGGTCATTAGTATTTTATGCGACGATCGGTGATATGTTTTGGCCCTGAAAAGGGCCTTTTTTAGGGTCTTTAGGAAATGCAGGTGTTTACTCTCGTAAACAGTGGGAGATCCGGAAAATTTTCCTCTCCAGTTTTTAGATTTTTCCGAAGATCCCTCTCGATGTTCCACAAGGCATTGTTTGCCTCCTTACATCTTGCCGGCCTGGTAGAGCACTCCGATATATAGCTGTATCTCTTGTGAATTCATCTCGTTTTTGTTGGTCAGAGGTAAACTCCGTTATAAGATCCTTGCTGCTCATATCACGTGTTCTAGCCATGATAGCTTACAACAAAATCATGAGAGGGAACGCATGATAGAAGCACCTAGTCCTTCCGGACTTCTGGCTTCCGTAGAACTGTCTCCGCTTGGCGGAGCCTGAGCAGAGCTGATCAGAAGTGCGTGGCCTAGGCCACAGTTGACTTTCTTCCTTGGGAAGGATCAATATCGGGGTCCCTGAGCAACTCTACCCAAGGGGCATAAAGGCCAAGGCCACCGATTTCTCAAGGAGGAAGGTAGGCAAAGTCAAGGGAAGGAAGGGTGGTCGCCAGGAAAAACACAACCTGCAAATAGAAAAGAACAGCACCCAATGGGTGATGGGTAAAATACATGAATGTCAGTTGAATAAGAGACAGGTTATTATGGGTTTGTAGCATACAAAAGTTCGGCTAAAATTGCCCTTGGCCTCTTAGCATTCACTTCAAGAAGTGGATTATAAGTCCTAATAGCCTGAACACAACTATTCTTGTGGGTATAAAAACCTTCAAAAAATTTGATGGCCAGTTTAAAAAAATAGTCCTTCATTTTAGGTAATTTGAGTTCCCTGCGGATGTCCCTGTTCCTATAGAACCAGATCGTCGGGATAACCAGTCTTATTACTTTGTTCTGTCCCACCTCTATCTTCTCCATAGAGGTTTTACATGCTTGGCCCCAGACACAGCAGGCGTAACTAAGGATAGGTCGCAGGACCATCTTCCATAATATCAACTTATTCTCCGCCGATAGGAGCGAGTTTGCCACTAGCAAGGGATAAAGTAAGACTAATCTCACGGCAAACTTCGCCCTTGTCATGGTAATGTGCTTGGACCAGGTGAGCCGCTGATCAAGGGTTACCCCAAGATACTGGACATCCCTGACCCAAGGCACAAGAACACCGTGCAGAACTAGTGGAGGAGGGAGGATAATTTTTCTAGTGAACACTATTGCTTGGGTTTTGTCCACATTGACTGCAATCTTCCAAGAAGCGAGCCACCTCCCTAGCTCAGCGAGGTACCTGTTTAGTCTGGCTCTTACTATGTTGAGGTTTTTATCCCTAGTTAGCACTGCTGTGTCGTCCGCGAAAAGAGCAATTTTAATGTTCGGGGCTCTGGGGAGGTCGTTAATATAAATATTGAAGAGATGAGGGCCTAAGACTGACCCCTGGGAAACTGACAAGGAACCCAAGGAAACTGACAATTGCAATAAAAATATTGCAACTTGACTAGGTTAACTTCAAAGATTGGAAAAAATTAACTGTAACAATTTATACCATTTCTTGCAATGTTGCTTCTTCAGCAAGTAGGACCTCTAGAGTGGCAACATCTTTATCGTTCGTAAGAGGCAAGTTATATTTCCCATGGTCTCGTTGTGTGTATTATCCTCCTTATTGTCTTTAGTCGATTTCTTTAGGAGTGTGTCCAACATATCCATTATAATTCTCTGGTTGGCCTTTATGATTCGGCTTTTCCTAACCAAACTTTGAAAGGCTATAATGAAATAACAATCAGTTTAGTTTTATAAGTGTAATAATTTTGAAAAACTAGGGGAGAGGAGGGAGGAATGGGACAGTGGGAGGAGTGGGACAGCTGAAATTATGGCAAAATAAATCAGTTTATTTTATTTCCAGTTTGGTCATTAGATGGCCTTCTTATAGCTTCTTGTTATTTCCTTCATTTAGTTTATCCAGCAGCAAGTTTCTGTTTATAGTTATAAAAATTTGATTTTCCCACCTCCAAAGTAAATTTCCAGTCAATCTTTAGTTTTATTTCATTTCTCATGTAATTTGTAGAACAAACATTATATAATGCCATTGTAATCTAAAAGATATAATGTATGCTAATCTGCAATTTCATAAAGCCTAACACCAGCATAGTTTATGTGACAAGTTATATTTTAAAAACAATGTGTGGAGGGAGGAATGGGACACTCTGAAGAGGGAGGAATGGGACATGCAAATCATCTGCAAAAATCAGCTTAAACTTAATTTGTCTGTTTAAATCTGCCAAAATGTAAACAAAATTTTAAAATATTAATTTCTGATAGCTATCTTTATCGCTTCAATTGAAATGATTTTCTTTTCTTGAAGTACTACATTGTAATTCAATTATTGATTCTTAACACCATGGGACAGAGTTCAAGTGTACTAAATATTTTTTAAAAATTATTCTATAATAGATATAAGATTGAAAGCTGTTTAACAATGTGGGCAAAGGTTAAAATAATAGTAGGTAAAATACTAGGCCCTTTCTCATTATGACATTTTACTAATTTTCTTTACTTTTCAAAAGTGTCCCACTCCTCCCATACTCATGTCCCACTCCTCCCACCCATGAGGGAGGAATGGGACAAAATTCTTGTAATTTGAATGATCAAAAGTGATAAAATTAAACAACATTTAAGAACTGTATATTTAAAAAAAATTAAGTTACAACATGTAAGTTTATTATCCAACCATTTGCATCTATGAATAAGCAGGGGATAATGAATAAAAAACTATTTAGTGAAAATTGTCCCATTCCTCCCTCCTCTCCCCTACTGCTTTTCATCGGCATATTATATACTTTGCAAGCAACTTTAGCAGCTCCTCTTTAACAACTAAATATGCATATAATTTAATTATCACTTCAAACTGAGAGCTTCCTAGAAGGATCTATTGCACTATAAATCCTAGAAGGATGGCGTTGTTCCAAGGTGTTGGTGTTGGATGATAATCTCCTACATAAATAAATCTTCCGCCACACTGCAGTTTTCTTTCCATTATTTAGTCTTTAACATCCCCTATTATAAATATAAATAAGTTTCTTTGAACAATAATAATGGAGCTACAATATCATAATTTTTTAATACTTTTGTAAAAGTCCGGAACACACTAACCATCTACACGTGGTCAAGGGCAAAACATTCATCCGGTATACACACACGTGTGTGAGATATGGTAGAGAGGGAGAAAAGAAAAGAGACCGGAAGTCCCGCGGCCTCCTTAATAGCTCTTCTTTAATGTGCTCTTCACCGATGTTGCCTACCGGAAGCCAGGTATATTTTGTGGCGACGGACGTGAGAAATACTGCCGCACAGCAAGGATCCGTTGTACAGCACATACAGGGTGTCCCAAAACTAACTGAACGATTTCAAAAATTAATAAAAAATAAACTAAGAGAGATAAAAATATGCGGTCAGCTGCAACTTACTTCATTCGCCAAAGAATTTTTTCACGCCAAATTTGAAAAATTCGAAGTTCACGAACGTTTTAACAGATGGCGCCAATAAAATTTCGAAAATAGGGAAGAACAATAGCCCAAATCCTTCTTTCTAAAACGTCATAGGGATATTGAAATCTGGAATAAAATCGATTCTAGAATCGAATAAGAATTATTGAATACTTGATTTAAATCTTCATTCCAGTCAGAAAGGCGAGTTTTAAAACAATTTGACTGATTTGATTGTTTAAAATTGAAATTCAGATGGATCGCATACGTTTCCAATGCACATTTTTCTTAACACTGAATCCAGCATGTTTAATTTTTTTAAACTTTACATTTTGCATTCATTCAGTTTGTATCATTAGGAATACCGTGATTAAACATTCAATAAAAATTTCTTAGAGGGTATTAAACTTTTTAAGTGTCTAAATTTCCTCATACTGTTCTAGATTTTAAAGACTACATAAATTTTTGATTGCGAAAGAAAACTAATTCAATTAGACTGCAAGTTTGTAGGAATACGGGATCGTTAGCTTAACAGATTAGTGATTGAGAATGATCGTAAGGATAGATTCATATGTATCATTTTCGCACGATAAGTACGACGGTCGATCCCCAGTTGATTCCTCGCCATCGACATGGTTTGACACTCTCGCGTAACGGCAAGGCCCAATGAGATAGTCGGGACGCGTCAATCCAACACCAAGAACGCTGCATTATTTAAGAAAAGTTGATATATTTTTTCGCGCGTTTCGTGCGATTTGATTCATCAAGAGTGTTCTGGGGCGTTTGATGCAAAGCGATTGGCGCGTTTCAGCCCTGTCATTGATTCTTGCAATTTAATACGCGAGGAACCAATGGTCAGACACGTCATGTTTAAGTCAATGCCTGTGGGAGTTTTTTTAACCTACGCGGTCGCACGTCGCGATCGCTCTAGAGTTGAACAGCCATGGCGATGACGTGCATCGTGGTGATCCCAGGGGTTTTATTTATTTTTTTTTGTTCTGGTGCCAGTAACTATACCTTCAAGATAATAGAAAATAAATCCGTAAGGGTGACGCGAGACGCAAATCACCGTTGCATTTCCAACAGAAAAATGCACCCTTAGAGATTGGTAGAAGTGATTGACTGAGGGAGGTTCTTAAACGATTCGACCTCACATCAATGCCATGCCAACGCTCCTTGACCCTCAATGTTAAAAAATCAGGTCCTACGATTGCTCAATCACCATGTTTTACATTCTCTGTTAATCCTGAGTGATTCACACTAGTGAATCACTAGTTTCCCCAGAAAAGTGACGGAGTAAAGAGTGTAACGCCAATTCACACAAATAGTGATGTCTGAATGAGCCTTAACTCCCCCTCCATCCAAACAAAAAAAGATAAAACCAGTAGAGGGTCTTGAATGAAGGGTTAACTTTGAAATTCAAACAATCTGAATACGGAAAAGTGTGTCTTGGCATAGCGATCCATCTAAATTTCAATTTTAAACAATCAATCAAAGATCATTTTCGATGGGTCAAGAGAATTAATTTTTCAAAAAGTATCAGTTTCTAAAAGTTTTTTCAAAAATCTAATAAAAGTTTAATCGGTCAAATTGTTTTAAAACTCGCCCTTCTCTCTGACTGGAATGAAGATTTAAATCAAGTGTTCAATAATTCTTATTCGATTCTAGAATCGATTTTATCACAGATTTCAATATCCCTATGACATTTAAGGAAGAGGGATTCGGGCTATTGTTTTTCCTTATTTTCGAAATTTTATTGGCGCCATCTGTTAAAACGTTCGTGAACTACGAATTTTTCAAATTTGGTGTGAACAAATTCTTTGGCGAATTAAGTAGGTTACAACAGACCGCATATTTTTGTCTCTCTTAGTTTATTTTTTATTAATTTTTGAAATCGTTCAGTTGGTTTTGGGACACCCTGTATATAACAATAAATGTTTGGATGAAATATTCTATTGGTGTTTGGGCATAGTTCAGGAGTGAATGATTTCCTTTTAAAAAATGGGTTGCACTGTATAAATATACTGCAGTTGGAAAGCCATGAAATTAGTGAAGATATCCTTTGGGAGAAATTAAAATTATTAGCCTAGTGTATAAAATAACTTGACGGAGCTCAGTGTCTTTCCATCTAACTCAAGTGAGTGAGGTTTGCAAGAAAAATCCATGGGGATACAGCTGCGCAATTCTAACAATGATTCGATATACACTGCACTGTGGATTGAGAAATAAGATAGTTTAAGCTCCCTTTTAACTAAAGATGGAATAACTTTCTGATAACTCCCAAGCATTCCAGAAAATATATTCTTATGGGATTTGAGTTACCATGCCAAATGTGAAAAAAATTTTGCGAATTTGTGAAAATTTAAATCAAAATAACAAGTAAATAATTTTTAAACATTAAAAACAAAAGAAAGTATCTTGCGCGCTATACCCTATCTTGGGGTTGCGCCATAAAAATCTAATCAACCAATGCTAAGAGCTGAATTGGGTTTGTTCTAGGATTTAAATAAAAATTATAAAACCATTACTTAGCTTTTAACAATGTTTTAGGCAAGATAAAGTTTTATCCCAATAAATGTTTTTTATAAAGAACCACAAATAAAGAAATTAAATGTTTTTAAATACAACATTTATTTTAAACAAAATAAAAAAGTTTATTTACATATTTGTTTTTTATCAATTAATAATTTTCAGGCTGAAAAAGAAGAAAAAAGTTCAATTAGTTATAAAAAAATTAAGTTCAAGTCTGAAGATTTTTTAAAACACACAAATATTTTTAAAAACAATTTATAAAATTATGTTAACAACGAGTACCTACCAAGAACGAAATACCCTCTAAAACTGTTGGAGTTCTGTGATAAGGTGTGCTGTAAAAGCAATCCTCGGGGTGCTTCAACCTGAATAGGGGCGTTCTTACGCAACTGTCGCACCAGCTTGTTGGCTCCTTTGCCAGGCAGTGAGGATTTGTAATGCTTTCCTCCATATGGAACCTTATATTGGTGTTACTGCACCCTCTGTAGTAGGATGAAAAACACTGTCTACACACGTTTAAGTCCAAGTGTCCTGTATGGACTTTTCTATAATCAAACACAAAGTGTCTTGTCCACATTAAATCCCTGGTGTCCCACCATTCAACAAACGATGCTTACAAGCACCGAGGCAGTTTTGTAAAGTTAGAAAAGTTCCAAGATAAAACTAGTTGCCTCCGCCTATCGTATGCAGCATCCATGGTGTCTGAGAGTTCCCTCTGAACTCCCAGTCCCACATCCGCTGCGTAAGCTGGGATGTTTAGGTTAAATACGATGTTGCACCACCTAGCTGATTTCTCGGTTAGCCACTCCTGGATTAAATAATACTTCAATGTTTCAGGAATATCCAAATCATAGATTTCGTTCAAAACTGATATACAATCCAATACGGCACATGAAGATAACGATTTAATTGTTAAAGGCGTTTTTTTTTGCTTGAAAAAAATCACACACAGAGAGAGATAGAGAGGGAGAAATGTGTCGAGAAAACTATGAGATGATGTAGCTCACATCAGCTGCGTAAGCTGGGATGTTTCGGGAAAACAAGAGGTTGCTCCTTCTAACTGATTTTTCGGTTAGCCACTCCTTGGTTAAATAGTGTTTTAACGTTTCAGGAATATCCAATTCAAAGATATTGTTTAAAACTAAAACACAATCCAGCACAGCACATGAAGATAGCGATTTAAGTGTTGACGGCATTTTTTGGTTTGAAAACAAATAAATTCACACACACACAGAGAGAGAAAATGTGTCGAGAAAATTATGAGATTTGGTTTATATATACATCGAAAATATTTACAAAATTCCATTGTTAACACTATCAACCCCCCTAAGTCATTGAGTTAGCAGTAAAAATCTAACCAATCTTGGCCATTATTTGAAGGTAATAAAACGCAAGGGGGACATTCAGCCTATGCGATAAGGATTTTAGTTAGATTGGGGACATGATTATTCAATAGCTTCAAAAGCCTTACTTTGTATAAGTCTATATCTTCAGCTAACTTGTTTAATCCTTCTTCGAATTCATACAAGTCCGTGTCAGAAAGAGTTCCGTAGCTTTCCTTGCGAAGCTCATCAAGTTTCGGTTTCATTTTATCCATGTTTTGTAGTTTCAGCGCCAGGTTGCTGGCTTCCAGTTCAAGATTTTCGTCGAGGGTAGTTTTAATCCTCGTAATTTGTCCCTGGAGGTGTCCTTTTTTACGGTTGAAAACCATTCTGGTTGGGATTTTGGTTAAAGCTGCTGCGGCTGGTTTGGTCGACATCTTTCAAAAGAACGCCGCTGCAGCTCAGACGACCACTTTGTTATCATGTAGTTATACTCCTAGATTTGAATAGTTGCAACAGACCGTATTAAAAACGGTCCGTTAAATGTTAGGGGAGAGTCGGGTAAGTTGGAGACCCTAAGACTTTTTACATTTCTAAGACAGAACTAACTACATTTGAAAAAATATTTTTGTACTAATATCTTCGTACAACTATTGCCTAATGACAGTTTATTTCCCTGCCATGTAAACAATTTATATTTTTGTTAATCTTGCTTTTTTTACTCCCATCACAAAGTATCCATCTTACCCGATGGTGCGGGTAAGATGGATACCAGTGGAGGGTAAGATGGCGATTACGTAGTTGATTCCATTTGACAAAATAAAATAAACTCGTTATGTCAAGTATAAGAACTATATTTTATTTTATGCCCAAAATTATGAATTTCCAAAAAATTATGAACAAAAATCACATATCCAAGACTTCTTTTTTGCTTCGGAATTTGACAGTCCAGTACAAGCCGCATGAGCCCACTTGTGGCATTTTGCACAATTGAACCACAGTTCATTTTTTCCGAAGTCATCACATATGATGCATACTTCATCGACTTCTTCATCTGAGTTATCATCTTCGTCCATGTAATGTATGGATACGGAGGAATCTGATGAATAGTCAAAATAAGTTTTTGAGCATTTTTTCTTCTCTACGACCTTAGTTTTATTCTCTACGACCTTAGTTTTTTTCTTTCCTTTTTTTGCTTCTCTTCTTTCCTTTTGCTTCTTCCTTTCTAATAAATATTCTTTTACAGGCGAACTTGTGGCATGTAGCGATGGAGCTTTAGTCCTTTGTTTCTTTACCTTTGGGGGAGCTAAAGGGAGTACCAGGATATCGGGGGCATTAGATGGACCAGCAATAGGTTGGGTGTCGGCATCATGAATTTCGGAACTAGATGTGGCATAAGCCGCTGTTGTCACAGCAGGTTCAAATTCTTCAGCTGAGAAAATTTGTGAATTGAGGGGAACAATCCCCGCTGCTTCAAATCCTTTCACTGCGTTATTTAGCGTAGCCGCTTTGGCATACGCTTTGTGAAAGAGGCTAGGTACATTCTTCACAGCAACAGTTTGGCCAGGATTCATAGTTAAAAAATCATTGCACACATTACTGTAGGCAGTTTTCAAAGGACCGAAGAAACTGACGTCCAATGGCTGCATCCGGTGGGTTGTGTGCGGGGGAAAACCAAGGAGAGTGATAAAGTTGTCCCTGCAAAAATTTACTGCTTCTAGGGTTATGTGTGATGCGTGATTGTCCATCAACAGCAGAATCTGATTGTCAGCTGAAGGTCCTACAATTTTTTTAAAATGGCTCAGCCATTCCAAAAATATTTTGGCATTTATAAAGCTGGACTCTGGATTGCAGGCAGCTTGGGATCCAGGTGGTGCATCATGCAGCAAATAATCTTGCATGCGCACTCTTTTAAAAATAAAAAGTGGAGGCACATAATGTCCAGTTGCGCTGACACAGCAGACCACACTCACATTTGAGCCTCTCTCAGCCGAAGATACTTTAACCACCCGTCGTTTGCCTGTTGGTGTTATAATGAGAGGGGATTTTGTTGGTACAGTTGAGCAACCTGTTTCGTCAACATTGTAAATCTGGTGTGGCTCATATCTGTGTTTCTTCATAATTTCAGTCAATAAATTAAAGAAGTTTTGCACACTTACTTCATTAAATGCTGCTAATCTTGCCACTGAGGTCGCCTCTGGCTTACGTAAAGATAAATTAAATTTACTTAAAAAGTTGCTCACAAAATCTTTTCCAGCCATCCTTTCTTCTTTATTAAATCGATGTTCTATTTTTAGATGTTCAGCATAATCAAATACGATTCTTGCAAAATCTTTCTTTGTCAAACCAAATGCACGTCTGTCTATATCTGTAACATAGTTTTTTAGCAAGAGTAATTGTTCCTCAGTAAAAGTATTCTTAAATCTTCCAGCGTTCTCAGGAAATGGCTCTTTGTTCTTCCTTTTATCCACATAACGCCGAAGAGAAGTTTGAGGCAGAGAATATTTTTTTGCTGTTGTTAAAATGAACGCTCCTCTTAGTACCTCTTCAACAGCTTTATCCATACCTTCTTTGGACCAAGATTGTCTTTCCGTAATCCTTTTATATTTCCCCATCGTTTTGTTTCTAAAAAAATAAAGTTATAATCACTTTAAGGATGCTGTTATCAGTTATGAATTTTTTTAAGTAATTAAACAAAATAAAAGTAAAAAAATGTCTTAAAATCTAGTTTTTACAGATAATATGTAATCCTTATAGGCACAAATATTTGATTTGAGACTAGTAAATTGCCTGCTTTTTATTTGCGTGTAAGATGGAGACCACCATCTTACCCGCCATCTTACATATCCATCTTACCCGACGACGTCATGTCGAAATTAAAGTACAAAACGAGAATAAAATTAACCGTATTTTAACTTAAAAGCAACATTATATCATTAATCGAGAAGACTAATTATGTATAAAATTGAAGAAAAGCCCAAAACACTCACCAATTTAACGCAATCCACTAATGAAAAGGTTGACAAATTTAGATATGTTCACGCTGAAATAACAAAACACGAAATGGCGGCAGTTACAGTTATTTTTCCACGCTAGGAATGTAATTCAATTGAAAGATGGCCAACACTGAAGCATATATCCCAATAAGGGGCTGCCATCTATCGCAAATAAAGAGAAACATTCAAGTCACCATCTTAGCCGCCTCTCCATCTTACCCGACTCTCCCCTATTTTTGCAAAAGGAACCATCAAGTTTCAACAAGTGAAAATTTTCACTTTGTTTCTTGTAGGATAAAACATCATCATGTAAGTATTTGACCTGGAAAATGGAAAATATTACTCACACAGACAAAATAAAATTGTATGATATTCTTATCGTAGACTAAAGTTTAATCAAACCTATGATAAAAAAAGACATGTACTGAATCTTTTATTTTAAAGAAATTGTATAATTACTTAAATGGTGTGTTAAGTTTCTTTCGTATCTAAATTTGAATGAAATATATTTGTCTTGTGTTTGGCGCGGAATGGCCAAATATGGCTCTTGCGCCATAAAACCCCACCAACCAACCAATTTCCCCAATGGCTTTTACTTTTGGGTGCTTTAAAGACTCTATGAGGTCTTTCTTTTTTTAAATCGAACAGGTAGGCATACTTTGGGTGGCACCCAAAAGTAGCCCAAACATTTTTATAATTCATTATTTTCTTCCACAGTTTTGTCTAAAAAAGGAAATTTGAAATAATTAATCGTATAAACTACAGCTAATTTAAAAAAAAATAAGGTTGAAGGATTGCAAAACACTGTTACGCAACCTTCAATACCTTGTAAGGATAAATCATTAAGCGTTTCATTAAATCGTTTTTGCACCAAATCTAGGTGGCAGTGACCGTCGAAATGTCCTTTCTTTTCACTCAGTGAGATGGGCTGTAATCTGAAATGACATGATAATTTAAAGTCATTAACAAACCATACAGGATGTTTTAAAACATTTTCAGAACTTCTAGTTGGGTTTAAAGGCGGGCATGGTAAGTTGTATGATCCACAGTGGAAATTGTACGTAGCCTGGATTTATTACATAAAACCAATTTGGCACTTAACGAACAATCATAATTCCCAGACTCATGCTTGGCTTTATTTTGCTCGTAAGCGTTTTTCCGCTTAAAAACTTAATCGCACATGGTACATTCAAAGTCACTTCGATTAGAATGGGTATCCATATGGCGAATTAAAAGCGTGTTTCGAGCAAAGGATCTCCAACACACTTCGCATTGGTGGGGTTTTTCACCCGAATGAATTCTCAAGTGTACGGTTGAGATTCCCTTTCGTTGAAAACGATTAGAAGCCAGTAGGGCAGACCTACAAAAGTAATTGAAAATTTGTTTCCCAATCCATAGCCTATTTCTACACAAAACCCTGCCCAGAGGAAAAGTGAACTTGCATGTTGTTGACTGCGCGTCTGATGGCCGTCAGACACCAGCGTTCTTTCTAAAGAAGAGATCTCAGTCTGAGCGTTAGAAGTGCAAGTTTGAGGATCAAAATATCCTCAGAATAAGCCACCTCCGTGTTAAACAATGTTTTGTGACCTACTGTTTTATTTTGAAACATTCTATAGAGTCTCTCCAGTCTAGGTGGTTCTATCTCCGCAAGGTCTCCCCGCAAGAAAGAAAATTTTAAAAAACTATTTCTTTATTTCCACAAAAATGAGCTGTGAGACGCTCAATACTTTCGATTTTTCTCCTCTCCAAGTCGGAGGATATGACAAATTGTGCTTGCTGAAGGGATATGTTGGCCTCTATAGCCTTGGCAACATTGTTTAGCCCTTCAGCCATGGCAAAATGTGCCTCTATTAGGCTTGAACAGCTTTCAGTGTTCAGTGCCACCCCCTAGCTGCCTTTGTCCTGAAAGAATTAGACCCGAAAAATTCAGTGGATATTTGGATTGAGCAGGGTAGCTCTTTATTTGCCCTTAGTTTAAAGACGATCAATGACTTTCTTACCCAACGAGCAACCCGATTTTCTTGACTTTTTTCAAAAATGTGCTCCTTGCTCCCCCCTACTTCTTCTGTGGCTGCCATGCAGGTCGCCTCTCTCCAGTCTAGGTGGTTCTATCTCCGCAAGGTCTCCCCGCAAGAAATGCCATTCTGCTTGAATTCCAAAATCCTGCTTATGATGGCAAATATTTAAAGGTTAATGGTGAATACCCTGCAGTTTAAATTTAAGTCTCAAGGACCGGAAAAATGGCTTTAATCCAAAATTAGACATTTAATGATGAGTTATTTAATTAAGTTGTCATCCCGTTCAAAATCTATTATTGTTACTTCAGAAGTTGTCTCAAAATCAGGGCTTGCAACGCAAAAAATGCCCATTCTTTTTCCATAAAAAGTATTTGAAGCTGGATCTGCGCATTGCATTTTGGGGTCATCTTGTTGTTTTTTACATATACCCCCAGTTTTTTGAAGAGATGGACACTTGATCTCCAACACATGATTTTCACCGATACCATCAGCTGAGGCACCAAAAGTAGGGGTATTCCCCAGACGATTTGATCCCACAACTTTTGAACTTTAGTGAACAGTACAAATGAAATAATATTTTTACCAAGTCATCTTCAGGTAGCTTGGAGCGACAAGCATCGAGTGGAGAGCTAGACAAAGGAATTGATGCAAGTGACGCTGGCTTCGATAACGTCATTAAAGAAAGCTCACCGGGGTGACAGGCGTTTTCACAAAAACTCTACTTTGTTGTGGGAATATAATTATTAACATTTCTTTCGGAAAACATGAGCAATATTTTTATGTTGGAAAAATAAGAACTATAATACCTTGGACATGATATGGAGATGATTAATTGGTGATGCATTTTATTTACTATCCATAATGTACCAAAAGTTGACCAGTATCGAAATAAAAATTAAACTTGGCACTTTTTTCTAATAAGCTCGGTGCGAGCATGGGATTCGTGGAAGAGGGACCATTCACAGCACCGGAATAGGAGAGGCCGCTGTTTACGTACCGTGAGGAGAAAGGGGGATTTATTGGTCTCTGCGTGGGTTTTGGATACATCTCACACCCTTTCCAAGCCCCAGTATGACCAATTTTTCCGCATAGTATACAGACAGGGTTTTTTACATAGCTTAGGGTACAATTTACTGTTTGATGGGATCTCTCTCCGCATTTGATACAATGTGGCCTCGATAGGCATTTTATGGCTGTATGGCCAAAACCATTGCAGTTAAAACATTGCATAGGCCCTTTTTTGTGGGGGGTTCTACAGTTACTATTAAACCGCAACATGCGTTATTATCAGTTTTATCTAATATTACGGTCACTAGTGGGATAGGGAGCTTGTTTCTACCTATCTTCCTGACAACCCTCCCTGCCGTGAATCCCATTTCATTTAGGTCATCTCTGACCGATTCCTCAGAGATCATTGTTGGGACTCCTTTTATTACAGCCACTATGGGCCTTTGTTCAAAGGGGGTTACCATAAATGCGCGTCATGCCCTTCATTTTTTAGATACTTTGATATTTCTGAATACTGATTACTATCTACCGCGAAGACCTGAAGGTAATTTCCCGCAAGTTTAGCTTGTAACTCATTGCCAAATTTCTGTCTTAGGGTCTTTATTAGATTTACCGAGTCTTTGTCGGCCTTCACCATTATAGGGGACTTCCCATTTAGCAGTATGTTAGGTTTGGGGTTTGCTTTATTTCCATTTGACGAGCCAGCGGCCGCTTTTGTTTGTATATTACTGTTTTTTACAGAGTTTACATCCTTATTTTCATTTAGTTTAACATTTTCATACATGTTTTCAGTTCCATTAGATTTACTAGTAACAGCATTTAAATCTACATTTGATACCCTTTTCGGGGATTTTAGTTTTTTACTTAGCGTAGTGAATTTGCCCACATAGGTACTTTTACATTGAGCAGGGCTCTTTTTAACAGGGGGTGAATCATTTATTACAATCTCAGTCTCCAAGTCCTCCAGAGGAGCAAATCGATTTGAAAATAACACATTATTACATTTAGAGGGGGAGGAGCTTAGGTCTAAGGCGCCTTCCAAGGGATGGCCTCCGGGAGAGTCAGAGCTTCGCCTGCTGGCAATTTTGACTAAGGGACTTTTGTCCTCGCAATGCGATTTATAATCTGACCCACTAGGGATCGGGCTCCGAAAGCTCTCCCGGCTGTCATCACCTGGAAGAGGCTGAAGTGACCTACTGAGAAGACTCAACTCACCCATTAGATGATCGACTTGTCCTTGGAGTTGCTCTGCGCAGGTGCGTGATGCCGAGCATCCACTAACATACAAATTCACGTTGGTACTAAGCATTCATGCTGTTTAAGTAATCAATTTCACTCTCGATGGAACGCACACACTTTTCCTTCTCTCGCAATTCCTCCGGGGTTAGCGGGTGTGTCTCGATTGACCGAAATCCATCTTACCGAAGCGCCTCTTTCCCGAACGCCACAAGCCCGAACGGGACACTTGCCCGACAGGACTTCTTACCGAATGGGACACTTGCCCGACAGGACTTTTTACCGAACGGGACACTTGACCGACAGGACTTTTTACCGAACGGGACACTTGACCGAACGGGACTTTTTACCGAACGGGACACTTGACCGAACGGGACTTTTGACCGAACGGGACACTTGACCGAACGGGACTTTTGACCGAACGGGACACTTGACCGAACGGGACTTTTGACCGAACGGGACACTTGACCGAACGGGACACTTGACCGAACGGGACACTTGACCGAACGGGACTTTTGACCGAACGGGACACTTGACCGAACGGGACACTTGACCGAACGGGACACTTGACCGAACGGGACACTTGACCGAACGGGACACTTGACCGAATGGACTTTTTACCGAATGGGACACTTGACCGAACGGGACTTTTGACCGAATGGTGCGTTTGGCCAACAACTCACTATGGTCACTCATTTTAAATATGGGCTTTCGATTTAGGTGTCCTGTTGCTTGACCACTGGTCAAGATTACCTCTATGGCTAAAATCATTATAAAATTAATTTTGGAGATGTTGATTGATATTTTGTAATCTTAACAGTTTTGACATGTGTCTTTGGTTCCGGTGAACGGATACTTTTGGGACACACTGTACATAAATTAATTTATACTCAGTTACCATTCTGTAAAAATTTTAATTAAACTACCTTATTTATTACTATTATATGAACTAAACGTTGAAAAAAGTGTTTTGTATTTATGGAAAAGAGTAAAACGCAAATAAGAGCATAACACAGGGGACTGTGTATTGTCATTCTCCTAAAATTGCAACTTCAATTTAAGAGATTTTAATTAAGATTTCTTTGTTATTTATCCTATAGGTATCATGATTAGAAAATTAAGGATGCGAATCTAAAACTTGTTTAACGCTTCTTATTTAATTCCAAATATTATATAGTTCGCACTCTATATACTTCATATTATACTTAACAATTCTATTTACTTTTTTAATATACATTACTCATTACTTCATTAAAAAGAAATTGATATTTCTTAGCAAAATTAATATTAATTTATACTTGACAAGTTCCTGATACGTATTTTTTTAGCCTAGCTTCAAATTTTTTAAGGATTTGAAAATGAAAGGAGACTGTTAAGAATAATATTAATTTATAATTACAAGGGATGAAAAATTGTATTATAATTTTGTAATTAGTTTTCAGATTGCGGGCTTTTAATTGTAAGTATCTATCTGGAGGTTAGAAGAGCAAAGTGTAAATTTAAGATCCCGAAATTTTTAATGGTGTTCAACTGTTTTACTATCGTGTCTTTCACGAACTTAATTCACTTTATTTTGCTTTTTAAATTATTAGTCGGAAAACTATTTCGCTTTGGTAAAATTATTAGTATTACAGGAGAAACTTGTTAAAATATATTTATTCATTATTATTAATTACTGGTTATTACAATTAATACCTGGTGTTTTTATTCATTACTGATTATTATAATGAATTACTGGTGCTATTATTCATTACTGTTTATCATAATTAATTACTGGTATTATTATTAATTTACTGGTTGAAGAGTTCACTTTTGTTACTCATACTGTGTGTATCAAATAATTTTTTATTTTAAATATTAAAATTAATAAAAAAATTATTACTGGTATTTTATTATTATTTCCTGAACTAGATATTCAAGTAACAAGTTGCCCTAAGACAAATTAAGCTAAAGTCAACCTCCCCTTTGCAAATAAACTTTAAGTAGTCGCTTTTCTAATACTAAAATGAAAATAAAGGAGTGAACCTGATTCCTAGTTTATTAAGAATTACAATTAAATATTTTTTAATTGCAAACATTACGAAAGTTTAATTTTTATTAAATATATAGGGTAATTCAACAAAAAATATGCTCCAGTGTAATTATATTTTATTAAAAGTTATGCTTAGTTTCACGTGTTAAATAAAAAAAAATAAAATATGATATCTGTATTATTAGAGTGAATTGAACCACAAAAACTATTTCTGTTTAAAAATCTAATGGAAAATTGCAGCATCTCTTAAAATTCTAAATATACTTTTAATTCAATCAAACATATCTCTTGATTCAAAAAATTTTTGTGCTTTTACACAATTTTTTTTCCAGTTAATTATGAGATAGTTTATTACAGAAAGCAACTAACTGGGTGACGTTACGCGTGCCTCTTGTAAATGGGGGAAGCACCGTATTATCGAAACACTATAAGGATGTGAAAAAAAAAACCTTAGAGCTTTGCCTTTTTAAACAGGAATGATAATAAACAATGCACGCATGACGTCACACGTTGCTTCAACTTACACAGAAAAGAAGCTACTTTAAATTGAAAATAAATTATATTTTAGGGCTTTGGTAATCTTAAGGTTTTTCTGGAGGTTTCAGCTATTCTAAATACACAAGAATTAACAAAAAATTAGACTGCAATTATTCATTGCTTATATTTGTAATAGTATTCTATAACGGGCAACAATTTTTAAGTTTTGAAAATAGTTTAATACTTGTGCAAGTTTGTTGACCTTTCAACAAACTTGCACAAGTATTAAACTATTTTCAAAACATAAAAAAATTAATCAGTTTTTTCCCGTAGCATGAATGATACTAGAATGTCCTATTTTTACAGTAAGATAAAGTTCTTTGCATAAAAATTAAACGCATATTTCCGATTCAAGCATGGAAGACATCAGTATTTCATTAACCTAATACATTTTTTAAAACGTAATTTATTATCTATTTTTCGGTAAAATCAGAAACTATCATCTTGACCAGTGGACAACCGGAAAATGTTATAGGTCTCAAGGTGTTTGGTTTGAGCCCCCACATGACCTACTTCAGTGCCAAAGCAAAGAAGTTACAGAAAGTGGACCGGACTGACCAATGGTCAGCTGGAACCAAAAACACATGTCAAAACTGTAAAGATTACAAAATATCAATCAACATCTCCAAAATTAATTTTATAATGATTTTAGCCATAGAGGCAATCTTGACCAGTGGTCAAGCAACAGGACACCTAAATCGAAAGCCCATATTTAAAATGAGTGACCATAGTGAGTTGTTGGCCAAACGCACCATTCGGTCAAAAGTCCCGTTCGGTCAAGTGTCCCATTCGGTCAAGTGTCCCGTTCGGTCAAGTGTCCCATTCGGTCAAAAGTCCCGTTCGGTCAAGTGTCCCGTTCGGTCAAAAGTCCCGTTCGGTCAAGTGTCCCGTTCGGTCAAGTGTCCCATTCGGTCAAGTGTCCCGTTCGGTCAAGTGTCCCATTCGGTCAAGTGTCCCGTTCGGTCAAGTGTCCCGTTCGGTCAAAAGTCCCGTTTGGTCAAGTGTCCCGTTCGGTCAAAAGTCCCGTTCGGTCAAGTGTCCCGTTCGGTCAAGTGTCCCATTCGGTAAAAAGTCCATTCGGTAAAGTGTCCCATTCGGTAAAAAGTCCTGTCGGTCAAGTGTCCCGTTCGGTCAAAAGTCCCGTTCGGGCTAAGGGTCTTTCGGTCTTGTGGCGTTCGGGAAAGAGGCACTTCGGTAAGATGGATTTCGGGCAGACGGGCGCGACCCGGGGTTAGCACCCTCCTAATTGGGCTGGTCTCATTTTGGGTAGCAAAAGACATGACGGAGCTGCTTTCACTGGTATCAGAACTCACGCTGGTTCTTCTCTGCGTTTTTCCCCCACGTCTTCTCTGGTTATCTTCGACCGCCTCTCCTTTCTCCGGCCGTCGGAGTCGTCCGAGTGGATGGAGAGACTTTCACTGGAGCGGGTTCGCTTCCTGCCGTTCTCGTTGGCATGGGGTGGTGGGGAAGAAACCGATAGCTTGTATATGCATGAGTGCACACTTCACAGTTAGTACATCTTAATTTGCAGTTACAGTTTGGGTCACCTAGTTTTATCACATACATCAGATTTGCATCAGTACTGTGGAAGGTACTATATAACCTTCTTGGTACTGAATTACTTTCTCCGACAAAGATTAACTTTAACTTGCCTTGTGTCTCAGGTTGGCAATTTTTTTTGTTACCTTTCCTTTACAATTACGGCCATATTCACCGGAGACCTGACCGGCGGTCAGGTCTGGTAACCATGGTTACAGCCTCTTCGGTTTAAATTGCTATGCACCATCGCAGGTCACGGCTCTGACCGTGGTCAAAGTCAGAAAATTATGACCGAGCCAAATCCATGGTTTCGTAGTTGACCGCGCATGCGCTGTTAACAAAAAACCGATTAAAGCAAAAATTTGTCATCCATCTTGTTTATGCTTTGCATTCTTTGATTAGTTGATGGATATTGAATCAGAAATAATATCGTCAAAAAAATTATAACATTGTGCACGAATGAAGCAGCACAGAAAAAAAAATGATTGCCAAGTATTTCTAAGTTTTTTTAATGATGACTGACGCCATACCAACACTCTTGCTTGGCTCCACAAGAAAGAATGTCTAGAGGTATGTAAATTGTATTATTATTTAATTTTCTCATTATATGAAATCCTTCTGAATTGATAAATTTTTGTGTATTTAATATACTTCGGCTCAATTCCGTTATAGATGTTCCGTTTTGTGTTAAATGTTTGTTTTGATGTTAAATGTTGCAAACATCGACAAACATTACTAACTAACGTAGATAAAAATGTTCGTTTGTATCAATATGACTAATTTAAAATATTTTTTCTTGTTAAATCTCGAATTCTCGGTGGCGAGTTTTATTTTTTATTGTTTATATTTTAAGATTTAGAATTCTGGATAGACTAGCAAGCCCACAATTTAAGATGGGATTGGAATTAAGAATGTGAAAGTGAATATAATGTACATTCAATATTTTTCGTAGATTCAGCGAAATTTATATATGGAAGCTGTAAAATTATTTTTAATGTTTATTTCAGTTATAAGAACGTAAGAAATAGTTTCGGTTTTGATTCATAAAATATATGCATAATTGTTTGCCTTTAATTCTTGATCGAAGCAGGGAAAAAGTGTTTGATTCTTTTTTAGGTATTTTACTTGTTCTTATGTAGCTTAATTACGAATTTTTTCATTAGGATAGATAACTATCATATTTTAAGAATTTTTACTCTCTTTTGTTTTTAATTAAATAATTTTCTTCCGCAAAAATGTTTTGTTTAGAGGGTTAATTAAATTAAGAAATTGACACCAAGATAAAAAAAAGCATAGAATGCTAAAATAAACATTTTAATAGTATGTCAGTAAATAAAAATAAAATTATACTGTTAATTTTTTCTTGTAATTATTTTGATTTTATGATTACATGCTTATAATTGTTTTTTTATTTCATATAAATGCTGTTCTTCGTGAATCCATGAAAGAAATATTTAAAAATGAATAGTGAAAGGAAAAGGATGCAACTTCATTGCTGGCATGTTTATTTGAAGAATTAGTGTCTTGTCAACTAAACATTTTTTCTATTTAATCTAAAAATTATCTTTTGATGAAAATAACCATTCTAAAAATAGTAATGGTAATTAACTAATAATCACCTGAATTTTTTTAAGGACAGTTACTGATTTGATAATTTATAAAAAAAATATTCCTCCTAAGAACAGTGACCATCAAATAGTGACAATCCATACTATATTTAAGTCAAAAGGTACCTACTGAATGTTATCTATGAGAAAAGAGTTGTATATAAATGTTTTAACAAATTGTTGTAGTGCTAACATTTTATTACTAATAAATTATCTTCTTGTTAATAAAGAGTTGGTATTTTATTTTTAAGATTTAATTCTTAGAAATTACTTTTTAATTTTTACAAGCTACACTTTTGGTAAATCTAAAATGGAATATTTAAATTTTTTGTAAAATCTCTGCCCAATTTTCTCCATATTGTAATTAACTTTCAATTTAATTAAGAGTTTCTGCAATAGTTCAAACATGTAAGTGTGGCATGTTTAAAAAATAATTTTTGCTCCAAAGGATCCCTTTTGAGCAAAAAATTCTCCAACAAATCAAAAATATA
This sequence comes from Tetragnatha versicolor, assembly GCA_024610705.1. NCBI lineage: Eukaryota > Metazoa > Arthropoda > Arachnida > Araneae > Tetragnathidae > Tetragnatha > Tetragnatha versicolor. Next base: position 23,946,881 of record JANDEH010000013.1, on the reverse strand, counting down.
GTTTAAAATAGAAAAAGTACCTAAACTTTTTATTGAATCTATTGTAAAAATAAAGAATGCAACTATTTCCAAATATTTTGTTGACTTGAAAATAGTGTAAGTACTTATTTATTTTGTTTAACAAACTTGCAGAGTTTTAGCTTTATAGATTATGAAAATGCAGCTAAAATTGGGAAATGGTAATTGATTAAGGATTGGTTTACAGCACAAAGGTGAGTATTATAACAGCTTTTTCAGACAGAATTATGAAATATAGTTCCTAACATTTATGTTAAATTAAATTTAATTACATTAAGTGTATGTGATACTCGTGTGTGTGTGTGTGTTATAAAAAAATATTACATTGAGTTTTCGCGATGCACAATTTTCAAGATATTAGGTTATCCCAAAAATTAAAATTATAGATATTCAAGCAGAAAGAAAGGAATTTATATGTTGGGAATATAACAAAAGTGCTCTTGTGTAAGTATATACATATAGTATATGCAGCAATTTTTTCTTAAGAAAGCCTATATAAAGGCATAGAAAAATTCATTGATCAAGGTTTTTAGGATAAAATAATTTTGCTTAATTATTGAAATCATCATTGTGGATGTACTACTACTTAATTTTAGGAAAAATTTAATAGCAAAAAGTCACGACTTCCAACACCAGAACTTCGATTAGGAAAACCTAAAATCTTAAAAAGAACTCTACAGAGTTGTTCTAAAAGGAGATAAAAATTCTCAGATTAATCGGACTGCATGGGTGAGGGCTTCCACTTTTCAGACTATTCATTCTCTGATAACTATTTTCTTATCAGTTTCTTATACGTTGTGAACTACACTTATGTAATTTTTGGTTTTTGCTTAAGATATTTTCAAAGGACTGAAAAACAACGTGTACGAATTTCGGCGCGAAATGAAAAACAAAAAGTAAATAATTTGAGATCATGTGATCATCTTTTTCGACCAATGAGATTCATTCGGGTGACCGTGGTCTGGAAACCGGCGGTCACGAAACCGTGATCAAAAAAATAATGGTGCATACGGAATTTTGACCGGCGGTTTGGTAAAGATGACCACGGTTTGGTGACCATGGGTTTCGATGTGACCTGACCGCCGGTCAGGTCTCCGGTGAATACGGCCGTTAGTGATAATATGCTCGAACCTCTTATCTCGCATAAGCTTTAATAAAGCCATTGTGACCTCTTCAATTCTTAGTTGAACTTTCTCTGGAGGTAATGGTATTTCATTGTCCTATGCAGACGCTCCAGGTGCATATTTGTGTTCAACCTGTGACAATACGCCCTCATTTAGGGTCTTATGGCATAATTTAAAAAAATACTATTTAAAATCAAAACAATCTTGATCTGCAGCCCCATTTAATTTAGACTTGAGGAACATGAGGGCTGTTTCAGCATCCCACTTATTTAATTTTACGTAATTTTGAAATTGTTCTTTAAAGAAAGGGAAAGTAGTGGGATCCCCATCATATGGCTGAATGTTTTGTGTCGGATTTGAAACGCTTGTTTGTTTTGGCATGGTGACACAGTTAAGAAGAACAAATAAATGATAATTGTATACCCTGGGTAGCAATTTGGAAATGCAATACGTGATTATTCTTGTGTCGCATACAGTAAGACATCAAAAAAACTATGAATGAGAAGAATTTAAAAATCAAAGTTTAAACCAAAAAGAAATAAATCAATTCATAGAACCGAGATAAGTCTAAGAATTGGAAGTTTCTCGGCGGGCGTCCACCCATTTAACTGACCCACTTCTTCGATTTTTCTTATGAATTCCTTTACGCCTCCATTTTTGCCCGAGAATGAGGGGATTAATTCTACCAAATGCATGGTGGTTTGTGCCCTCCTATTTGCCATTTCCCCTTTTTTAAAGACTAATCAACCCCTATCTAGCACACTAATATTCCCAATTTACTCAATATCACTCTTAACACATACGCATGAAATATACACTTAGTAAATCACAGTTGACACAGAAACAGACACAATCATCGCAACCAAATCCCGCAATCCAATGTGAAACGCAATCCATTTCCATCCAACTCCTATACTCTCGTATGTTATTAAATTATATGCTAAAGTCTAATAGACACTCAAATGCATTGATATACACTATTTTTAGCACTTTTTTTTCTTAGTTTAGTCACGGCACCAATGAAGCGGGGCCTTAAGTTATGAGGAGTTTGGCCCCCGCTGTGGTCGTAATAATAAAACAATTAAACTAAAGTATACTTTCTAGATTATCATTTAATTAATCATTTCATGTTTTACATATTATAAACAGACATTATAATCATACAGTAAGCAAAGCACCAAACTCACCCTCCAGGCAGTAGCCGCGCGTCTCGTCGTGCTGCTCTCAATTCGTCACTTCAATTACTCCCGCGCTTTTCTGACTGACGCGCTCCCTCTCCGAGGCAGCGTTGCCAACCCTAAACCCAGAGGGGGGATTCTCACAGAGGGTCGCCGGCGGTCGCTCGGCTGGAGGCCGCTCCTAGCTCACCCCGGGGAGGCTACCTTATCAGAGGCGCGCGGTGGTTCATAACTTAAAGCTATAAGCATAGTTGGCCAGATGGCCAACCAACTCTCGAGATAAAGTGCGATTAAAATCGCCTTTAGTTTCGAGAATATCCCTGAGGGGCTTAGAAAAATCTCCCACTGGAATAACAACATCTAGTGGCCAGGGCTTTGTTCTAAACTTGAATTCAATGTCCCGCACAGTCTGAACTTCTTGATCAGGTTGAACTTCTGCCTCCTGAGAGGAAAAGGTTAAAGAATGACCGAACTGCGGCGACTCTTGAGGCTGTGAATTCAAAATGATTTTGACCTTGTCTTTCTCAACTAAGGTCCATTCATCTTCAATATCTACATAATCATCGAAGTCTTTATCATACTTCTGCATTATGTAGCTAGAGGGTTCTAATCCAAATGTCTGTTGCACAGCATTGTGCAAAGCATCCAGACTTGGAATTTCTCTAATTTTGGAATGATTGTTGAAAAGAAGTAGCAATTTCATCTAAAAGTAGAAATGAATTGTCCAAGCTCTAATCATAATTTATTTTTAGTGCCGATACATTTAAGTTAAATTTATATTAAGAACCAAGGCTTAATTAGAAAACGATAACAAGAATGGAAGGAAAAACAAATTACATTTCCTTTTTTATAAATTAAACACACGAGTACCATACTTTTTGAAAACAATAAAAATCGTTTAGAATTCGAAAATCAACACTGAAGTTTTATTAATTAGCTAAATCAATATTTTAGAAATAAAGTCGACAATCGCTTTAAACTCAACCATTGTTTTACGAAAACGACATCACATTACTTTTTGTACCACTTTTTAAGAAGTCAAACTTTTAAACTAAATTAAAAAATAATTAAAAATTTCATAAGTATACAAAGATAAACATATTGCTTACTTTAAATCCAAGTACGAAATTCTGAAATAACCTCGGTTGAAGAGTTGTCAGTAGTACCTTGTCAGAAATCAAGAATGCTGTAAAGAAATTGCAATAACTTAAAGTACAATAACAATAACAGTAAAACTTGAATTCTGTACGTATTTAACTTTCAAATTAAATTTAAAAATAATTTAAAATTTGGTAAGTTTATTTCTTTGGCCATCTCTATCATAAAGAAACATTAGAAATACAGTAAGTTTGCCTTAAGTAAACCATAAACAGATTGCTTAGTTTGAATCAAAGTACAAAATTCTGAAATAACCTTGGTAGAAGAGTTGTTAGAAATCAAGAATGCTGTGAAGAAATTCCAATCGCTTAAAATTACCATAAAATGTAACTATTGAAGACTACATATTTAGACCTACTGAAAGAAGAGGAATGTCGTTAAATTATGCAAGGTTGTATAACAACAGGAGTTACAATGGGTGGTCGTATTTAAATATAAAATATGTTGTTTATTTAATATAATATAATCAACTGGAAATATTAAAATAGTATATACTTCTTGGCGTAATCTAATCCAATTTCCCCCAAGGGCTTTTACTTTTGGGTGCTTTAAAGCCTCTATGAGCATTTCATAATTTTTTTTTAATAAGCAAACATTTTCATAATTCATTATTTTCTTCCACAGTTTTGTCCAAAAAAGGATATTTGAAATAATTAACGACATTGAGATAAAACGGGCAGAAGTTGTTATTCCCTTCTTCGGGTTTCTTGCTGGAGCAGGGGTACTTTTGGGTGCTTTAAAGCCTCTATGAGGTCTTTCTTTTTTTAAATCAAACATGTAGGCATACTTTGGGTATGTTTTGATCATGTTTCAAAACAACAGGAGTTACAATGGGTGGTCGTATTTAAATATAAAATGTTGCTTATTTAATATAACATGATTGGCTATTTAAGCAGCGAAAGAGTCTTAATTCGCTTTTGGCATATTCAAATGCTGCAGCTGGTTTGTATGCCCAAAATGGGTTTTGGTGAATTATACAGATTATACAAATTTATAAATACATAATTTATAAAATCTACTTACGATCTGTACTGCCGAGTTCTCGGCCTACCTCCTTCCAAGCATTGTCCTTAATTTCGGCGTTCTTGTATCCTTTGTAGGATGCATCGTAAAGGATCTTCTTCTTCTCTACTTCCTGAAGTTTGATTACGCTAGAAGGTAAACTTAAATTCATTTTGAAATTTTAAAATTGCAAATGCACAAACGACGAGAGTTCAGAGAGATGATGAAATAGAAATACAACAACACGATGGCATTTCTATCACGTGGCCAACTTTTTTTCACGTACGTGCAAAGAAGTCCATGCTGTCTGGACCGAAATCTATATCTTCCTATATTAACTATATCTTCCATATAGTAATAAAACAATATAAACCCGACACAAAATTTAAAACAAAGTATTAAACTTGAATATTCTGACAAATATTTGTCTGGTGTTATTTCCAGTCAAAAATGTTTCAGGTTATACACACATTTTTTTACTATATAACAAGAGTAGCCTCAAAATCAGGGCTCGCAACGCAAAAAATGCATTTTCTTTTTCCTTAACACATGATTTTCACTGATGCCATCAGCTGAGGCACCAAGAATAGGGTCCCAGACAATTTGATCCCACAACTTATGAACCTTAGTTGCGCAAGTTTGTTCACAGTGTTCTTAACTACATCTTCTAAATTCTTTCCCCTTTTCATTGTCAGCGTTTCCTTTATCTTATTGGCCCCTAGTAAAGCCTCGACAAGAGAGCCATCTACTGGCCTTGCAATGGCTCGCTTCGTGAGCCTTGGAGGCGGTAATTCGTCCATGCCTTAGCTCGTGCCAAAGAACCGAGCTGCTTTTCTCCTTGGTTTGAGCTTTTGCAATCCATTTCTTGCCGGCAATATTCAAAAAACTCCTCTGCAGTTTGGCCGCCTGTTAAAGTCCCACATTAATGAATGGATCGACAGCATTTTCATTTCTATTACCATTCCATGGTACTTCCCTATACTTTTTTGCAGTTTCTTGCCTTCCTCCACAACGTCATCTTCAGGTAGCTTGGAGCGACAAGCATCGAGTGGAGAGCGAGACAAAGGAATCGATGTAAGTGACGCTCGCTCGGATACCGTATATAAACAACGCTTACCGGGCAGACAGAGGCGTTGTCACAAAAACTCTACTTTGTTGTGGGGGAATATAATGAATATTTCCTGCAGAAAACATAAGCAATATTTTTATGTTGGGAAAAATAAGAACTATAATACCTTGGACATGATATGGAGATAATTAATTGGTGATACATTTTTATTTAATATCCATAATGTGCCGAAAGTTGACAAGTATCGAAATAAAAAATAAACTTGCACTTCTTCCTAATACCGATTTCCCGCTTCTCTATCACATCAGGCAAGGATCTTTATAATTGTGTTCCACTTACGGTATCTTTCTCTTTTTTGTAGAGAAAACGTTTCTCTGCTTTATGATTTTTTGATTAAGTCAAATCTTAATTTTTGAAGGAAAGTTATCACACAAAGAACTTCCAAATTCTGGCTTGGTTAACTCTTGACTATCAACATCACATGTTGTTGTTGTTGTTGTTGTCGTGTGCCACTTGGAATACCCAAGCTCCACAAGGATTCAAGGCAAAGGGGGTGCGGCTCCTGAGAAAGTGAGGCCCATAAATGGCAGGAGTCCGACTTCTGCCTCATGATATGATAGATGCTGCCACTATCTATCGCCACCTCCACAATTTTGCCATGCATCTGAAGGGGAGGGAAATAGTCTCCAGACACCTGGACCCAAGGTAAACTGCGCCATGACCGACCTCAGGACTTTCGGACCCACAGATTTAACGAGCACGTACTCCGCATATACTCGATGGGTCTTCAGCGGTGTCGGGAATCGAACCCGGGACCCTCCGATCCCAAGGCCGATGCCTTAACCACTAGGCTCCCCACAGCCTAACATCACATGTAGGTGCAGGTTTCTCTCTATTACAAACTAGATGGATGTGCTTGCACATGTTCCCTTTTTTCGATGAATCCAAGTGCATGTATATGCACGAGTGCACACTTCACAGTTAGTACATCTTAATTTGCAGTTACAGTTTAGGTCACCTAGTTTTATTACATACATCCGATTTGCATCAGTACTGTGGAATGTACAATATAACCTTCTTTGTACTGAATTACTTTTTCCGACAAAGATTAACTTGCCTTGTGTCTCAGGTTGGCTTTTTTTTGTTACCTTTCCTTTACAATTAGTGATAATATGCTCGAACCTTTTATCTCGCACAAGCTTTAATAAAGCCATTATGGCCTTATCAATTCTTTTGTTGAACTTTCTCTGGAGGTAATGGTATTTGATTGTTCTATGCAGACGCTCCAGGTGCATGTTTGTGTTCAACCTGTAACAATACGCTCACATTTAGGGGCTTATGGCATAGTTTTGATTTTAAATAGTATTTTTTTAATTATCTTGATCTGCTTTAGAGATTTCAATTCCTGCAGAAAGCAGTTTTTCAAATAGCGGAACAACTTTCTCTTCTAAAATAGTTCGAAGAATTTTATGATGGAAATTATATAATGGATGGACTATATAAATTGAGCAGTTTTCGCAAACAATAGACTATTAAAAAGTAAATTGGTATTTAGAAAGTGTAAAATACAGATATACAAAACCCTAAAGGCCAATTATGCAAAAGTCCCAAGTGCATTGAAAATAAAGAATTTATTGAGCGTTATTGGTACACCAACTCAACAACTTGTTCTGGAAATCTTTCGTATCATTACTGCGTAACACTGGAAATACCACAGAATCATTGCATTCTACAAAATCCTCATCCCACCTGTACAGGTATTCATATTGCAGATCCTGAGCAATATTATGCCGGATGCAACAAGCTGTCACAGTGTTTTTCATATTTTTTAAAGAAGCAATCGTTTATTTTCAAAAGGCACCGCCATTTCCCTTTCAGCATGCCGAAAGCATGCTCTACAAAGATCCTGCATCTGCTTAACTTTCTGTTGTAGATCATCTGTTGAGGACTTAAAGTACCACTAAAAGACTTCATTAGCCATTTCTTCTGCGGATAAGCAGCATCTCCCACAAGAAATGAATGGATAGTGGATCCAGTGCCTGGTAGTGTACAATGTATGTTATCGAAATGGCCAGATTCGCCCACAGTGTATATTTGTGAGTTTTTATAACTCGTGCATCAAGGACAGAACCTGGCCGTCCGAAATTTAAATTCGTGAATTTTTTTTGTGGTCTACATCTCTTTGCAGAATGACGCTGTAATATTGTTTTCTATTGTAATAGCCCCGCTGGTTATGAGAAGGCGCTTTAATGGGGATGTGTGTGCCAACTATTGCCCAACTCACCCCAGGGAAACCGCACATCCCCAGGAATGATGACTTGCAATTCACGATGATCGGGGAATTTTATCTGGTCTCTGAAGAGGATTACAATTAATTACCCGGGACGTTTCGTGAATTACTGTACACACTGTTGACCTTGCCAGCCCAAAAAGGTTTGCCAGGTTACGCAACTCTCCTGAGGTTCCAAATTTAGCCAGGGTGACAGAGTCTTCTGTCAATCGACATCGTATCTGACGTGGATAACCTTCTTTTTCTAATGACATAGGCTGTTACAAATCCAGAAGAAAGTGACCCTGTGGTAGGAAAAATACTTTTTAAATTTCTTTTTGGCCTTTCCTTTTGGTAGTTTTCATTATAGCAATGTATTGTTATCAAAAACTACATCGCTTTAACATATAACATGTTGACCGCCGGAGAATCCAAGTGATCGTAGGTGGCCTGTCATCAGTCTACTGATGCAGGTTTGGTCTTGTCTGTGACATTGGAGAGATAGGGCTCCGCCAGGTCGTTTACCCGGGTACCAGTGGTGCACGGGTGGAACAAACCAGGTTTTACGGTCCAACTTTTTGGCTTTCGAATGTAATTCAGAATGAGTCGGTGAATCGGAGGTGGTTAATACTTCAGAACTGCCCTCCTTCGCTAGTGTGTCGGCCACCTCGTTTCCCTGTATTTCCCTATAATTTATTATAGGAACCTATAATAATAATTCCCTATAGTTTATATATAACCATTTCCCTATAATTAATAAAATAATTTTAGAATAAGTCTCGTTCCTCCGTTCCGATCACGTTCTCCACGCGGGAATTAAAAATATGGAATCGTGCTTATCACATTCCTCTATGCTTAAAAATACATAATTTTCATCTAAAACGTTCATTTTCATTTCTTTACATAGAGCCCTATGGTCTTTACATTTCAAGAATTTCTCTTCATATTTTGAAGAAAGCAGCTCGGTAACGACTGCAAATGTATACTGGCAAATACATACTACTTCTGGATGTGGGTATTTCAAACCGCCTCTATCAAGTTTACTAATCCAATCATTGTTAAGATTTATATTCAAATACTTTTCTATTACCTAGGTAGGTCGGCATGAAACAAAATTAATTTTCTTTAAAACAGTGTGGGCAGACAGCAGGTTCACCTCCTCGGTGATCCACGTACCCGTAAGTGCCCTTTCCTCATTTGTGTGGGTACAGGTGGTTTGTTGAAGTTTCTCCGCACAATTGCGACACAAGGGAAGCATGAGTTTTCCATGGCACCTGTACGGAAGCACTGACAGGTAAAGCCCCCATGGTGGCAACACCTTACATTGTACAAGACCGAAATAATTTTCCACATCATCAAAGTTATCAGTTATTATCTCTGGATGTCCCACGGGGTAGGAGCAGTATTTGTTCACCTAGCAAACAAAAATCCTGAAGCAAAAAAAAATGCAGATTTTTAAAATAATTAGAACGGAAGAAAAAAACTTACCCATGGAATATAGACGTGAAGTCAATATATTTGGCTGACCCTCCATGGAACAACTTAATCTCATTAGTGCGACCCCCGAAAAACGAATCCCTCGGGTTTAGCCTGTCGACCATGACGTGCTTTTCCAGGAAGGTGTGGAGCTCAGGGTCGTCTTTTTTTAGCTTGGTAAATTCATGCTCCCACATTTCTACGAGGTTGTACCCCATAGATTTCAACCTGGCTGATGACTCCTCTGTCTTACGCTTGACGGTCCCCTTGTGCACTTGTTTGTGAGGGTGAATCACATCTACATCATAACATTTATCACACCCATGCCAAAAACATCCCTGAAATATAGAAAAATTTAGTTTTTTTTCATATCGTTGTAAGAAAAAAAGAGTAATTTTCTAAAAAGGGGAAAATATTTACATGATATTGAAAGACTGTGTTCGTCTCTCTGCAAAATCCATCCACCGAGACGCCTCTGATCTTATGTTTTCCAGCGGAGTTTATGGCATGCTGGATGGTGAGTTGTTGTTTTTGGGCTATAAAGTCTAGCCATCCGATGCAATCAGGACTACTCAAAGTTTCATTTACATATCCTCCGACTGGCACCATGGCTATAGTATTGTCTTGGATATGTAAGCTCATGAACGTAGCCATACAGGATGCTGCGATGGTAACATACCAAAAAAATATATTCGTTACAAAGCCTTTAACCATAACAAATCCAAATAATTTTTAAAAAATTACTTATTGGAAGGGGTCAACTCCTACAATATTTAAAAATTCCTGACGAAATTCTAGGCAGCATCGCCTCAGGATATCAACATCTGACCTTAAAAAACAACAAACAAGAAATACATTCATTAGTTTAAATTTTAATGAAGTCAACATAAAATAAAAAAATGATTTTTTTTTGCTTTATCAGCAAAATATTTAACTTGCTTGCAATATGCATACATATCCTTTTGAAAATCAAAGACCGCATCCTTCCGAGTTTCATACCAAGCCATGAAGGACTTGCGACCTGAAGTTGACATAGAATCAGGGGAGTAGAAGTGGGGAGCTGGAAGGAGACCTACATATGCTTGGTTCTCCTGACAATTGAATAGGTGGGGGAAATACCCCTTCCCTTAACTCGGAGAGTCCAAAGCAGGCAGGTAGTTTGGCGAGGGGCATTGGGAGGAAATTTAACGAATCAATGACTCTCAAATTTAAAGGCGTGTGCACTATTGTCATTAGCAGAGATCCCTTCATGTTGTGCGCTATAGCAGTATAATCCTTGTGCTTGGGTGAAAACAGCCAGGCGCAAAACTTTTCGCAAGCGTCATATCCATCAAAAACCATTTCCTCCTCCCCGTTGGTGTATTGTGCGACTGCGAAGTTAACAATATGCTCACCAGAAGACTGGTCCGTCTCCACGTCAAAGAAATTTGTTTATCCGATGTCTTCTTGGCCGGAACCCTCTTCAGGTAGCATTTGTGATCCTCCGGCATTACAAATTTCTTGCAAGAGGGGCACATTACAGCACCGCATGTGTGCAGCTCCCTAGGGCTGTCCGCCGTAAAATCACTTCGTAGCATTTCCTACACTGAATTATACCTTGCAAAATCTCCACTTCAGTGTAATCAAGTTCAAAAATTAACGTCCCTAATGAGAAACCATCATTTATCGTTCGATGCCACATCTTCTGCAGAATAACTTTGGAGTTATTTACTGTTACAAGGACTTCATTGTTCGCAATGAAGCCCGTTCCATTCATGTCCGGCACTATATTCACAAATTTATCAAAAAATTGGGCATACCCCTCCTCCGTCATAACCACACCGTTGTTGATTGTGGTTATCTCAGCCTCGCGATGAATCGGTGTTTTATTAACTGATTCATGAACAATTTCACTAATGAAAAGGTCGGCGGTAATTCTACAAGTCACGACGACACGTTCCACAGTGGAGTTGTTAACGATGCGAGGCTTAATAACCGCACATGGACGATGCGGTAATGAAGGAGGAGATGCCGCAAGAGATACCGCAGAAGAAACTGCAGGAGATGGCACAGAAGATGTCGCAGGAGAAACTGTAGGAGATATCACAGGAGAAACCGAAATTCTCAGTCTTGCCGAAGAAATTGTTGTGAATACAACTTCACAATCTGAATCGTAATCTGCTTCTCGCTTTCCCATGATGAACTATTGTGTAAAGTTAGAGGTTCTACACTAATATATATAAAAGTCAACCATCAACACATATGCAGTCTGAAGCATACAACTTTGCGATTTCCACCTGGGATCAGTCATTATGACCAAAAATTATTTCAGATCTCTCCATTTCTAAGCCTTGCGGTTTGTAGGACAGCACAGATCCAGTTTCCTTGCATACTCTTCACCCACGATTCCACACTTACTGCATCATTTGAATGCCTAACTGCCTCGGACTCTAAGCCGTACTTGGCTTCAATGTTCAATAAGTCCTTCCTTGTGACGAGGTGTTTCCTCTGAAGGTTATCAACTGAAACAACAGTCACGCACTTGGTTCAAAATATGCTCAAATGGAACATGATTGGCTATTTGAGCAGCGAAAGAGTCTTATCCGCTTTTTGCATATTCAAATGCTGCAGCTGGTTTGTATGCCCAACCTGGATTTTGGTGAATTATACAAATTTATAAATACATGATTTATAAAATCTACTTACGATCTGTACTGCCGAGTTCTCGGCCTACCTCCTTCCAAGCATTGTCCTTACTTTCGGCGTTCTTGTATCCTTTGTAGGATGCATCGTAAAGGATCTTCCTCTTCTCTACTTCCTGAATAAGTTTGATTACGCTGGAAGGTAAACTTAAATTCATTTTGAAATCGCAAATGCACGAACGACGAGAGTTCAGAGAGATGATGAAATGGAAATACAACAACACGATGTTTAACTTAGAATGTGAAAGTACCTTAAAATTGACCCATTTTACCCCAAACCACCCTACTAAATTTTTCATTTTGTGATAAGGCTCGAAGCACAGTTGTAGCAAAGGTACAATTACATGCTTTGCACAGTCATGTGCTTTGAATTGCAAGATTCGAGGATGTTTTATTTCCCATTTTTCTGCAATGGTAGCACTACTTCTTCTTCAAAAGCTCTACAGCCTGGTACAGGCCAAGGCCGTCTCAATTAGCCTCCTCCAACGGAACCGATCAGCCGCCACGGTCCGCCAACGACTTATCTTTACCAATGCGCAAGTCCGTTTTCGTTCCATGTCGTCTGGATTGTATTAGCCGTGATTTAGCCTTTGAGATTTCTGAACCGGGTTTTTTTCCGGGGTGGGGTAGTTGGCCCCAAGCCCAACCCCCAACCTGGAGGACCAGTCCCCTGAACCCCAGGGGCAGGGTGTCCGGCTATACCCCCGGACGCTGGGTAGCTGGTTATGCCCCGGGATTGCCACACCCGTTACCCACTCAAAATAGAGCGAGCCCCATGAGGCAAATGGTAGCACTGTAGGTTGAAAATTCAGGGTTGGAGGTCGCAAGTTAGTAATCATGGAGCCAGCAATAGCCATTTTAAAATCCATCAGGGGGATTTCTCTTTTCATCGCTGGTTGATTTGTCAACTTGTAGATTATATGGGAATTATTGACAGCACTGTTCATCAAAAAAGTAAACACATATATCCACCATTTTCTGTAGGACCTCCTACTGTAATCGTAATATTGTGTATTTTGATCTGCAAGATCTACACCACCCATAAAAATATTATATTTCCGAATTGTGTCCGGACAAGTCACTTCACTTACAATGCCACCAATTCGCCGGTTAACTTTTTCGACCTTATTCTCCCCTTCAGTTGAAAGCAAGATGATTTCTTTCTTATCTTTCCAGATCGTACAGCTGAGATTGGGGATCTCTATGCACTGAAAGCAAACACTTTCTCCGGAATTCTTCAATTTCAAAGTTTTTCTTTCGGTAAACCCTTCCTGTTTGCCATTACAGTTCCTGTACATCTGTACAATAAAAACCTGATCCAAAGAGATCAATTTCCAAATTCACACTTGTGAAAAAACGGTCAAAAAATATATGATGTCCTGTGTGGGTTAGACTTGAAGACAGGTGACGCACCACATCATAGCCTAAACCTTTTCCACTTCGTTCCATGCTGTCCTTTTTTCCACAGTACGGCTCAAAGTTATAAATATATCCCAATTTTGCATCGCAAAGCATCCATACTTTTATCCCGCGCTTTGCCGGCTTCATTGGCATATATTGTACTATTCATAATCTACCTTTATACTTAATTAAGGCTTCATCAACAGAACAAGGCAATCTGTTTATTTTTTAAGTTGAAGGACATATCCTCATCAGAAAAATGTGTACTTCAACCCCATCCTTTTGCCCAAGTTCTCCTCTTATGTCAGTTCTGAGGAATTTTATAAACCACTTTCCTTCATGTATTATTTGTAATAAATTAGAACCAACTTTAGAAATGGGGCACTTAATTTCCAGCAGTTTGCTGCCCTCTACGATTCCGTCTGCGGTACAGCCGAGAATGCCAGTTTCATGTAAGTACAAGCCAACTTCTTTAACCTTTATTTCCCATATACTTTCATATAGGGATTTAGCATTCGACTCATGAACAATGTCCCATTGTATACCTTTTAAATTTTCAATAAAGTTCCTTTAAAGGATTTTAGCATGCTTGGGGGAATTTTTCCTCTTGCAATAGAAGACAGCACTAATCCAAAATTACTTGAAGTAATAGGCCATTTTCTGAATTGACCCCACAGATGGTTTTTCCTCTGACCAATTGTTGCAAGGTATATGTTTTGAACAGATTTTTTTGATAGGCTCAAGTTCTCAACCATGAAGCTGTGGCGAGCTTACTCACCTTTATAATAGTCAAATAAATCAAATGGGCTATAAATACCGACTGAAGTAATTATAACTCCGAAGTATACTTTTGAGTCGTATGACCTTCGGATCGGTATCGCCCCGTGGCTCTCACTTGCCACATTGGTGACCCGGACGTGATATTTTCTTTGTTCAATTTCATGCCTGTCGATGTGACTATCCTTACTAATTGGAGGAAGCTGGGGTACAGATGGAGGAGTTTTTATGAGAGGCTCCTCATAACTAGTACCTTGTACATCGATAACAGGCGTAAGATTACTATATATAATTTGATTTGATTGATAATCTATAGGAGGGCTATGATCAACTCTAGGTGATCGCCGACCATCAAGATCTTTGACACTCAGTCCAGTCAAGCCAGCAAGGAAATCGTTAAACATCCCGGCCGATTTGTTTGCATTATCCAAAAACTTGCTTAGGATAGGAGCAACGGCAGATTCCTTAGTATGGGTAATACTAAGTAGACCAATCGCCGCGGACTGACCAGGAAACTTCTTCTCTGGCAACGGTCCAATTGTTGATTTTCTAAGTAGGTTAAGCTCGTCTACATCGATACTCCAAATGTAGACGCCATAATCTACTCTTGTTAGTGTAACAACTTTTTTTATAATTGAAATGGACTGCTGTGGTATACTGGAGTAGCCACTTGTGAGAGCACGTAATGTACTCAGTGAAACAACAAGCAGCTCAGTAACACCCAATTCAACGAGAACACGACAGAGAAGCTTGGTTACACTGCGGTCCATGTTGATCGCTAGAAAAGATATTCTCTTTCCAGCGTAAGCGGTCCAAGAATCAATGGAAAGGGCATTGAAATATCCAGAGGATAGGTTCCCTTCCATGATCACAAGGACGTCACAGTAGTCCGTGGCCTCAGCGGGCCGATGATTAATAGCGGTCAAGTTGATTTCAAGCATGTCTATAGTAATCGCGTATTTGTGCAAGAACATGCCGTTCTCTTGTAGCTTCGGTTTTTGATTATTGAATTCATTTGATATGATATCACAAGGAAAGCCATCATTTTTATCAATGTTATGATTTCTAGAATTCTTTTTATTTTTGACTACTCTGATCAGACAACACTTCATCTGCTGCAACTGGGAGGCTTAATGCCTGAGCATAACCTAATGGAACAGGTTTTGAGAATGCAGTTTTAGGAGGAAGTGGTGGAAGGGAACTTTGGAAGGAAACCTTTTCTTGAATGGTATCTCCCTTACACAGATTCAGTAAGTCATCGAATGTGAACTCGGTGAAATCACTTAACACTGGTTCAGGTAGGAGGTACCAAAATAACCCAGTGTATGAGTGATTGGTCAATAAAGACACTAAGCGATCCCTGTCAGCTTCATTGGGTGCACTCTTTAATGCCCTAAACTGGTCAGAGGAAAATATATTCTTCATTGTTTTTTGGTGAGATTCCGTTGTTTTTTCCATGCACAAGGCTTATCAGTAGAGCTACAATTATTTATAGATAGAATAGAGCAAGATAGTAGCCATATGGCTGCATCTATAATTTCCATTTGCGCAGCTACAATAAGCCTCGTTTATAGTACCATTTCTGAAGTGTACCTAAAGGAAAAAATATAACATCTAGTACTAGGAATATATCAAAAGATGCAAAACTGTTATTTTTAAAGAAAAATCACATCCCAAATAGTAATACTTACACGAGTTGAGTGTACTTCATTTCTTAAAGATGCCTTAACACGTCCGTGAATTTTCTCATTCTCTGGATCAAAATTAAAACTAACTAAATGTGATGACTTTAGATGAACCTCACCACGTTGTATCAATTTAGGGTTACTTGCAAAAAACACTGTTACATCATAAAATGTTGCCATTTCTGAAAAGCAATATTTATTTATGTTATATTTTTAAACAAAAATTATAAATAAAATTAAACAGGAAATAAGAATGTTTCATGTGAATTATTTCCAATAGGGGCACGGATGCAGAATTTGTCTGATCCGTCGATCTAGGATCGGGGAAATTTTGTGGGAAAAGTATAAGTGTGTGTGTGTGTCCTTAGAAAGTTAATCCCAGTGATTTTGGCAGATCTTAGGCGAACAGCAATGATCTGGCTAAGTCAACAACAGTTCTGTTGCTGCGCTCAGCATACCCATTTTGTTGAGGTGTATAGGGGGTAGAGCAGCGAAACTCTGATCCCATTTTCTGCAGAATTCTTTTGAACTCCTTGTTGTTATATTCCAAACCACCATCAGCAAGAACTGCCTTGATGGGCTTTCCTGTCTGGTTTTGGAATAAAACACAAAACTCCTTAAATTTTTCCAGAACTTCAGATTTTCGCTGGAGAAAGTATACTCTTCTAAACTTTGAGTGGTCATCCATGAAACATACGAAGTACAGGGAACAACCCATAGATTTTTCCTCCATAGGCCCACAGACATCAGAATGAATCAGCTCTCCAACATCCTTGGCACTTTGTTGACGGCTAAGGAATGGCTGCCTGTGTTGCTTACCAAGCACACATGGGCCTCACAAAACTCCGTGTCACTTTGCACGTCCACACCTTGAAACTTCAGAAATTTCTTCACGTGTTGTTTATTCAAGTGTCCCAGTCTCTCATACCAGAGTTTAAGTGATCTGGATTCATTTAGTTGAACTTCAGGTGTAGGGGTCATGGTGGTCTCAGTGCTGGCCTCTGGTATAGTACCACCTGGCATAGTAGCTTGAATAGATTTTCACTGCAACTACATACTTTGTTTGACTTGACAAATTCGCATTTATCATCAGACATGTTAAATTTTGACCTACGATCCAAGGCCTGGTTGACTGAAAACAAATTCCTTGATGCGTCTGGAGCATACAGCACATTCTCCAGCATACTCTGTTTCCACGAGCCATGTACCAGCATCTTGACAGCATCTGTTTTTGCACGATATAAGCCCTTGGATTTTTGTGTATCGATAAGATCCTAGCCAACTCTTAAAACCAATCATCATTTTGTAAATAAACATTTTCACCTGCACTCAAATCCCTCAGCTCCGATGAAGCTGATCTGTCGTAAGACTGCTTCTGCTCCCTCTGTCGATTTAGCAATCTCTCCCCAACATCCGCAAAGATTTCAGCATTCAATAACTTAGAGCTAATTGAAAGCGACCTAATAAAAACGTTGTAATAATTGGTAACTTTTTTCAGACAAAATGGGATTGGTTAAATTGGCAATCCCTGTTATGACAGTTTAAACGTGGTCAATACATGGTAGCATGTTCCAAGAGACTTTACTGTGTAAAATTTTGAATATTTTAATCCTTTGGATAAATCGTTCAACATGAACCCTAGCACCAGGGATGGACTTGGTGCACTTTTAGAAAAGGAGGGCGCACTACCGTAACATAGTTCTCAGCACAGCAGTCATCAATCAAAAAACCTTTATCCACCATAACGGAGTCTATATGGGACTCAAGCATTTTGAGCAACTCACTGCGACAAATGACACTATCGGAAGTGCGCCCCCATATCCCTTGCTTATTTTCGTGCCCAGCCCACCAGGAGAAATTCCAACCATGTATTTTACAGTTTGCTCACCAGAATAGTGTGAGTAGCTGTTTATCTTACACTTCAAACACCATAACTTACTAATTGGAATCTCCGTACAATCCACGATAGTTCTTACTGATTTAAACTTTTGAAATACTTTCGGCCTATTTTTTTCGACTTCTTCCTTGGAAGGCCATGATATGCAAGATTGGAGAAAGGCAGCAAGTATTGCGATTATGTGTGAAAAAATTGACTTGCAAGTTGATATGGAGTTGTGGAACAACACCCCGATAACGGTAAAAGTCAAGTTCAACTCTAATCTCATCAAGGTGAGGATGGAGGATTACACTTTACTGTGTAAAATTTTAAATATTTTAATCCTTTAGACAAATCGTTCAACATGAACCCTAGCACCAGCGATGGACTTGGTGCACTTGCACTCTTTGGCAGAGAATTTTCCATCTCTTAGAAAAGGAGGGCGCACTACCGTAACATAGTTCTCAGCACAGCACACATCAATAAAAAACATTTATCCACCATAACGGAGTCTATATGGGGCTCAAGCATTTTGAGCAACTCACTGCGAGAAAATGACACTATCGGAAGTGCGCCCCCATATCCCTTGCTTATTTTCGTGACCAGCTCACCAGGAGAAATTCCAACCATGTATTTTACAGTTTTCTCACCATAATAGTGTGAGTAGCTGTTTATCTTACACTTCAAAAACCTTAACTTACTAATGGGAATCTCCGTACGATTCACGATAGTTCTTACTGATTTAAACTTTTGAAATACTTTCGGCCTATTTTTTTGCGACTTCTTCCTTGGAAGGCCATGGTATGAGAGATTGGAGAAAGGCAGCAAGTATTGCGATTATGTGTGAAAAAATTGACTTCCAAGTTGATATGGAGTTGTGGAACAACACCCCGAAAACGGTAAAAGTCAAGTTCAACTCTAATCTCATCAAGGTGAGGATGGAGGATTACACTTTACTGTGTAAAATTTTAAATATTTTAATCCTTTAAACAAATCGTTCAACATGAACCCTAGCACCAGCGATGGACTTGGTGCACTTGCACTCTTTGGCAGAGAATTTTCCATCTCTTAGAAAAGGAGGGCGCACTACCGTAACATAGTTCTCAGCACAGCATACATCAATAAAAAAACCTTTATCCACCATAACGGAGTCGATATGGGGCTCAAGCATTTTGAGCAACTCACTGCGAGAAAATGACACTATCGGAAGTGCGCCCCCATATCCCTTGCTTATTTTCGTGACCAGCTCACCAGGAGAAATTCCAACCACGTATTTTACAGTTTGCTCACCATAATAGTGTGAGTAGCTGTTTATCTTACACTTCAAAAACCTTAACTTACTAATGGGAATCTCCGTATAATCCACGATAGTTCTTACTGATTTAAACTTTTGAAATACTTTCGGCCTATTTTTTTCGACTTCTTCCTTGGAAGGCTATGGTATGCAAGATTGGAGAAAGGCAGCAAGTATTACGATTATGTGTGAAAAAATTTACTTGCAAGTTGATATGGAGTTGTTGAACAACACCCCTAAAACGGTAAAAGTCAAGTTCAACTTTAATCTCATCAAGGTGAGGATTACCTGGTCCTTAACAGACGTCTGTCGCTGTATATAATTGAGCTTCTTAATATGCTCAACAAGAACATTTATAGAAGCTCTACAGACGGCAAACCTATTATTATGTATTTGCATGAATTTTAAATAGTTTTAATTAACTACAACATTAATTTTTCATGTGATAGCCCCAAAAATACAGCAAAATGGCATTTGTCGCAGTCACGTAGAAATACAAAAAATATGTTTTCAAAATTTTGTAGATTATATTATAATATCTAGTTTTAAAACGTGCTCTTAGTCAAACAATGGAGTTCCATTAATGGTATTTAGAAAAATGATGATCGGGGAAGGAATTTTCAATGATCAAACAGTTTCAATGATCCATGTTACGATCATTGAAAATTCCTTCCCCGATCATCATTTTTCTAAATACCATTAAGGAATGTGATTCTTTGACTAAAAGATTAATATTGCACTTTTGAAACTAACTCCGCGGTTTAGAAAGTGGTTCAATTTCTATCAAATTTATGATGTAAGTAGTACGGATACTGCTGTACCTCATGCAATAAATTTTTTTCATTTCATTATGTTTTTTTTCGTTAAACGGGCCTTGGCAAAACGTCCTTTTGAAACGCTCTCGCACTACATTAGGACCTAGCTCTTTAACGGTGTAACTGCGACCCCCCTTTCCGCATCATTTCTTGTTCGTCTTGATGAGTACTATCACCCCTCCAAGTTTGTACTAGACCTTTTGAGACACCCTGTATATAAGGAACAATTAAACCAATCCTACTCTAAAAACAAATTAAACTAACTAAATAAAGGCTAACTGATCGAAAACTATGAAAACATGGAAAGAACTATGAAAGCACGCGTTTATTTTTTCAAATGGTTACAAAAAACTGAATATCAACAGAACAAATTGAGTTGTTTCCCACCCGCTTTTCAAAGAGTGAAATAAAATATTATTTAATACAGAAAAAGTTATATCCTAGAAATTTAATACTGCACGAGTTGCATCCATACCGTAGAACTTTCCAAAATAGTAGAGGGATTTAAAAACACAGTAAGCACAAACTGATTCAGTCATCTAGCATGTCAACATTCATTACTTCTTATTTAAAAGAACTGTATAAGAAAGAATTCAAATTCAAATTTATTCAACAACAACAACAAAGGCCCCCAGCGCCCAGCTAACCCGCGAAGCGGGTTTATAGCTCTTAGTGAGCGGAGGGGGAGACATCCATCGCCCAGCGAACCCACGCAGGGGAGCCGACCCGGAGTCAACGGCATTTATTACTCAGTTAAAATTATCAATTTAAAAAAAAAATGTCACAACGTCAACAATTCTGCCCAATAGTAATTCAAAATTAACATCCAACAACAGAATTATTCTAACTATGGAAAATACGAATAAGAGTCCTAATAATAATAAACAAGTGAACCACCAATTAATACACTATAGAACTCCGTGAAGCTCATTGAAAGCAGCGATCAATTAGGAATTATGGAACCCACCAAATCGCAAGAAAAGGCAAAGACATAGTCACGTCTAAAAGCATTTGTAAGTCCCCCTGAAGAAGGCAAACACAAATAAATCAGACAACAAGTTAAGCAAAGACCTAAACACTTAGAAAACATCCCATATTTCTACATTAAATATCACATTAATTCTATGAACTGCCAAATAAAGGTGAAGACATATACATCTAAAAGCGTCCCAACAACAGATTGCCACCCAGGAAACCACCGGTGCTAGAGGAGTGTCATCACAAATGAATAATTTTTATTTAGGGTGTTATAAATAACCTTAAGCACCCGCAGGTTGCGAGCACTATTGTCTATTCTCCTGAAATAGCTACCAATGTCCTCGTTGTCCCTCCGTTTGATGAACTCCTGCGAGAGGGAGCAGGAGCCCTGCAAATAGTGCAACGGCGACCCCTCCATACCGCATGTACAACTGCTGGTGGCCAACTTCCCTATCCTATGCAGGAACGTTGGGAAGCTACCCTGACCCGTAACAAAATATCTCAGTTCCCGACTCTGGATCGGCATCCTCTGTCCAACCCTTGGAACTATGTCATAGGTAGAGCGGCCCTTATCGGATGTATCCCACTGAAACTGCCATCGTGCAATAATCCTCTCTTTCAAGAAGGTGGTAAGGTGGCTCATAGGCAGGGGAACTCCAACTGCCGGACCCTCCTTCCCAGTTGACATTCTAGCCAGCAGGTCCGCCATCTCATTGCCCAGATGTCCAGCATGAGCCTTAATCCAGACAATGAAGATGGGGACCGCCAGATGTATCACTCGGTCAAGAATTTCTCCCACAATTGGGGACCTGGGACATGTGTTGCTCAGCGCTCTCACTGTGGACAGGCTATCGGTGTAAATATAGACAGACCGATGATTGGCCGCCTCAGGGCTCTGGAGGCATCTCAGGATGGCGAGCGCTTCCGCCTGGAAGACGGAGTTCCCAATACTCAACGTCTCCATCAGAGTTTTTATTCAACAACAACACAAACAAAAGTACACAAAAGGAAAGAAAAGTGATAAAGGAAGAAAAAAAAAACACTGAAATATTTTTTTTTATCCCAAAGGAGCCAGCAAGGCTCTTCCATGGGGTTGCGGATTTCCTAATGTATTTAATCATAGAAAAAAATAACAAATAAAAAAAATTTATGAACATATAAAATACAATAATAGAACTTATATGGAATAACAAACAAATATGTCATTCTCGACCATCTCATTTTTTCAACTTAAAACAAAATATCATAAGAATATAGAAGAATAAACATATTAAATAGTTTTTGCAGAGTTCTGTTATTTATTTATTTAAATAATATCTAAAAGTACTTACTGATAAAGAAGAAATCTTGTTGTGTGAAGTGCCTAGAACAAACTTTCATAGCACCATAAATAGGCTTGCCTATTTTTAAAGCAATTTGCCATCCCTTCCTTTTGTCGTTCTTTTTAGGAAAAGAATGAAAACTTAACTTCGGATTTTTAATCCGAGTAAATCTCGGTAAATTTTGGGATTCTTTCATCATTCCAATTAGTTCTCTGTCATTGGCAACAGATTCTTCAAGTAAGCGCCTAATTTCTGTATTGGTTTTTTTGAATTCCTCCTCCGACTTCTTGAACTCTACGAGAAAATCCTTCATGAGGGAATTTTTTTTCCTGCCTCCTCGGTTTGATTGCTAGGAAGAACACAAAATACTGGGTGATTATAATTATCTTCGAAAATAAAACTACTATTTAGACTGACAGACTTAAGAAATATAAGGCATTTTGACCAGTAGTTCTTTTATTAGTTTTTAAAAATTAAACAAATTTACATCCTATGAATTAAATTTTGAAAATAAAAAAATATTTCATAACTTGTTAAAATTTTCTCACCTTTTTTTCTTCCACTGCCCGATGAACTACAACTGACGAAACATTCAAAGGGTCGTCGGCATCTAATTCATCTTGGAGTACTGCGCTCCACATTTAAAACTCCAGAAGTAGATGCTGCCGACTAGAAGTTAAAAACAGGCATTAAATTAACATTGCAGGATTAGTTATTGTTTTTTTAAGGTTGAGCTCTTTAGGATAAATTGATTTAGCTTTTTGTTCGAATTCCTCGAAGTTTATACATAAAAGGTCATCAATATAACGACAACAGATTTTTGTCAATTTGTCCATTTTCCATAAGAAATTTTCTCTCATAAAATAAAAGAAAAAGATTTGCCATCGTGGGAGCTAAAGTTTGAACCCATGGCAATGCCATTTGTCTGTAAATATAATTGCTCTCCATTTGAAAAATAGTTGTTAAAGATGCAAAATTTTAATAGGTTAAGAAATATTTTAGAATGAAATTTGCATTCATCCTCAACCACCCTGTACAGTTCGACGATAGCAGAAAAAAAATAATCCAGAGGGATGGATGTGAACTGATCAGGTTCAGTGATCAGGGATGGATGTGAACAAATTCTCAAAATCAAAAGTGCCGATATGTCGAATGGCAGTATAGCACACATAAAGATACGGAAATAGTTTTTATCAGGTGGTTTTATTTTACTTCTTTTGTAGAAGGCTAGAAATTTTTTGGTTATTATACAATCTTTATAATTTATACTTTTATAGGTACATTCACTGTGTATTTCTTTCTGGATAATTTCTGCATACAGCCTTTTACAACAGATGGACACATTGCCGCTGGCTTTATCTACTACAGTGAAGACATATGTATTTTGTAACCCAGCCAACTGTTCCAAATCCAATCGTTTGATAGCATCAAAAGTTTGGCCTTTGTTTAAATATGCATTGAGCTTACGCTTAACTAGACTAGTAATTTTATACCTGTATTCGTTAAAGGCTTCAAACGGAACTTGGTATTTGTAAGAAATTTTCAGTATGAAAATATTTAGATCTTTTTTTGAAAGGTACAAATTCATTTGTTCTGTATTTGGTGCCAAATTTTAATGCGTTTTGGAGATTATTATTATTATTTATTATGGATAGGTCTCCTGTGAGAATATGACCATAATGTGTATTATAAAATTTTGTTTCAGAAAAATTAGCACACTCACAGCTCTGGTCTAAGTAATGTTTGTAATTAATCGAAGCTTCTTTATAGTTGAGAATTTTTTTACTAAATGGTCTTTTATATTTAAAGACGAATTTGACTTCTGTTTGCCTTTCCAGAGGAAAACAATCCAGTAAGGCATTTCTCTAAAAGATTAATTCAATTGAGTGGAACTTAGATTAACTAGCGCAAAAGCAGCTTTTAAAAAAAATTTAATCCAAGTGAAATATTTGTAAACAAACATTCAAAGTTTAAAAGACCAAATATAAATACAACTAACTTTAAGGTTAGATCGTAATACATAACAATGTTTCAAATATTTAAAGTACTAAGAAATGTATATAAATTATACTCAAGAAATAACAAAACAACTTTCACAGTGACAAATATTTATTTGAAACAAAATTATTTACATAGAAATTATTTACATACACGCTTACAAGGAGGTATTGTATAATATTGTACCATTTCATCTAAACTTTCTTCTAACGAAAATCGTACCTTTCTAAAGGTTAAGCTTATCCGTGCATCTTTTACATGTGGTTGTGGGGGGATCGCATGGGTCCATTCTTTTTGGTCGTGCATAACCAAGAGGGATCCTGTTTCCAACGTTTGTCGTACGGATTTCGACCCTTTTTTGGAGAAGACCATATCGCGTCGGGCTCCAAAGCTGAGCGTTGCGATATCCACAGACGGATCGAGAGAGGGTTCGTTATCTTTATGAGGTCCAATCTTGGCATTTCCGTTTTCGTAGTAATTAATAAGTACAAAATTATACTCGAAGCCTGTTGCTCTCTCCACATCGGAATTTATTTTCAGCAAAGTCTGGTTCCATGGCAGAGGAAATTCACAATGTCCAGAATATTCGTAAGTAATGTCGTGGTTTCCATAACTACAAGATTTCCTTAGAGGTTTGTAAGATTTACCCCTCACTTTAATGGTGGGCTGTTTGAAGGGGCACTTTAAAAGTTCTTTAAAAATGGCATAACTTTCCTCTTTTGAATAGAAATTAGCTTTATACGTAATTTATGGCGAATTGTTAACAAGTTTTCTAAATGCAACCTCAGTGTTTCCATCCTTACTACCCTTGGACCCCTCAGGGGAACACCTTGTGCGGTGCCAGGTGTACGGGTGTCACAATCCCGAGGGACCCAGTGTTTTGCGCCTTATCTCCCAAGGCCAATCTTCTATGCACCGTTCTTTCTCTCCCTTTTCCTTTTTCGTCTTGAGACTCACTACCTCAAGATTGTCTAGTGATCTTTTCCTCCCTCTACTTTTTCGCACTCGAGCTTTTGTCTTTTCTTCCCTTCTAACTTGGGGCCCCACAACCCCGAGAGACTCTTTCCCCGGGAAGTCGCGCCCCCGGGATTTCTACAAGCGATCTTTCTTCTTTTTCTTTCCTCATTCCTTCCTCTTTCCTTTTCCACCATAGTTAAAGAAATACCAGTTTTGATTTACTAGATATATTGAAATGGAAATTTATTTAAAATCTTATTACCTCTAGTGAGAGTGCTCCGCAGGGTCTTATAATTTCCTGGGGGCACAAACTCCCCAATACACCTCTTTGGCCCGTAATCAGGGTAAGATCGGGTGGCCGGCGTAGCCTGTATAGGGTGTAGCCCGCGCCGGTCAATCGGCTTCCTCTATTGTGCTGGTTCCGTCACTTCAGGGTGATCTCTCCCCCTGTGGTGCCGGAGCCAAAATGATATAGTGATGTGAGGGCTAGTGTTGCATAGGTTGATGTAGCACTATATCTCGGTACCACTCTTGGAGGGGGCCCCCGAGATCTTTCGTCGTCGGAAGCCGGCGGCGACTGCCGGGGTACCCCCCCTCCCCCTTGTTGGCCTCCACGGTGGGCGGGAGCGTACCGGGCTGAACAAACGGACCAACCAACCATGGCTTTAGCTTCTTCTTTTCCAACTCCTTCAGTGGAGCAAACTAAAAAAGATAAACAAAACGAACCCGACGTCAAATTTTTTGTTATGAAGAGATCTAATGGTGACTTGAAAAATGTATCCGCACTCTTAATCCACAAAACAATTCATAGCAAAGTAGGTGAAGTAAAGAACGTAAAAAAACAAAATCTGGTGAATTATTTATTGAAGTAAAAACCGCAAAACAAGCTATAAATATTCAAACAATAACACAATTAGGAACAGAAATACAGGTAACAGTAACCCCTCACAGATTCCTCAATAAAGCAAAAGGTGTTATATCAGAAGAAGATTTAATTTATGATACAGAAGAAGGCATTCTGCAAGACCTGAAAAAACAGAAAGTTAGTGATGTTCAAAGAATATTTATTACAAGAGATAATAACAAAATACCTACCAAACACATAATACTTACTTTCGATACCCACATCCTTCCAAAACATGTACAAATAGCCTACATAAACGCTCCAGTACGCCCATTTATACCAAACCCACTCCGATGCTCTAAATGTCAAAGATTCGGACATCCAAAAAAAGCCTGTCGCAGCATTGATATCTGTGCTAAATGTGGTAGCAAGGACCACCTAACAGACATCTGCGATGCACAAAAAATCTCCTGTCCAAACTGTAAAGGCGAACATGCAGCATATGAAAAGGAATGCCCGAAATGGATAACTGAAAAAGAAATACAAGCAGTAAAAGTAAAAAATAATATATCCTTTCCAGAAGCTAGAAAATTGGTAAATGAGCGCACCCCTACAATAGGAAAATCTTATGCATCAACACTCGACAAAAGTTTTGCAACTAAAGGAACCCAAACTAAATTAAGCTGTTTTTCATCAGACATTAAAATAACACCGCAAATGCAACAAGCATCACAAACACCTACAACAAACACAACAGAAAAACCATCCAAAAAACCTAGAATTTCTAAACAAACAGAAATACAGGACATGGAAGAAACGTCAGATTCTGATGATGGAATGGAGGTGACCGTACTTCCATCGTCATCCCCGAATATAGGTAAAGATGCCGTCCCTCCCGATAAGCCTGACAAACCTGATAAGTCCACACGAGGAAGGGGAAAACCCCCCAAACCCTCTTGATTTTAATATATTTTAGCATAATCTTTTAGAATGCATTTTACAAATACTATTTTAAGTTGGAACTGTCATGGTTTTAAAACTCATGTTGACGACATCAAAACCCTTATCAATGATTTTAATCCAATTTGCTTTGGAGTTCAAGAAACCTATCTTCTCCCAAATCATTCTGTAAACATTAAAAACTATACTATTTTTCGCAGAGACTATACTTCTGGTGGTAGGGCCACGGGAGGAGTAGCCATTTTAACATTGAACAATATACCTGCTAGACCACTTTCCCTAACAACAAACCTCGAAGTAGTGGCAATTCAAATGAAACTCAAGGTCTTAACAACAATATGCTCGATATATTTACCACCTAATCTTGATTTTTCTCAGAATGAGCTGGACGAACTCATTGACCAGTTACCTAAACCATTTTTGCTGATGGGAGACTTTAACGGACACAATCCCATTTGGGGTAGCAGCGACCTCAACCAAAGAGGGACGCAAATTGAGTCATTTATAACGGACCATGACTTGTGTCTTCTTAACGACATGAATCCAACTTATTTACATTTCCCTTCCCGTACATATCACCATCTTGATTTAGCAATATGCACTCCATCTTCATTATCATTTATAAATTTTAAAGTTCATGATGATTTATACAACAGTGATCATTTTCCCATAATTTTAAATTTTGACTTGAACAACATACCTTTAGAAAGACCCAGAAGATATATTATGGCCAAAGCGAATTGGACTTTGTTCCAAGCCAATGCCAATATAACTCTTGAGACAGTTTCCAATAAAAATATTGACGAAGCAGTAGAGGATATCACGGAAATATTAATAAACGCATCCAACTTATCAATCCCGAAAACGTCTGGAAAAATCCCAAAGTTGCACAAACCTTGGTGGAATAGCTCTTGTGATAAAGCACGAAAAAAACAAAAGAAGCACTGGGATATATTTCGCAGATATCCGACCACCGACAATTTTACTCTATTTAAAAAAGCGAAAGCTGAATTTAGAAAAATTGTAAAACAAAGTAAAATGGCATCTTGGCAAGCTTATGTCAATTCCATCCAAAGCAACGTATCATCAAAAAAAATATGGGACAAAATTGGGAAAATATCGGGCAGTTCTAGATCTTCATGGGTACCAGTCCTAAAAGACCGTGGGAATATAGTATCCGATATAGAAACCATTGCAGATACTCTTGGAGAATCATTCGCTAGCGTATCCAACAAAAATGCCTACCCTAATAGTTTTAAGCAGTTTAATCTTGAAGAGCAGAATATCTTAGATTTCGCTACTTCACTAAACTTGCCTTATAATCAGGAATTTAGAATGGAAGAACTAAAGCTAGCACTCCAAAAATCCCACCAGACCTCTCCAGGACTAGATGGTGTACACTATGAAATGATAAACCACCTTAGCGAAAATTCGCTTTCGAGCATTTTGTTCTTATTTAACCGCATATGGGAAGAACATACCTTTCCAACACTATGGAGGAAGGCGGTTGTTATTCCTATACCAAAACCTGGAAAAGATCCCCAGGAGCCAGATAGTTACCGACCTATAGCACTAACTAGCTGTGTCTGTAAACTTATGGAGAGAATGGTTAATGCTAGACTAATGTTTGTGTTGGAAACGGAGAAAAAATTATCTGTATTCCAAAGTGGATTCCGTAGTGGACGAAGCACTATTGATAATGCATTAAAGCTCGAGATTTCCATTAGAGAGGCCTTTGTCTCAAAAAAACACCTAATATCAATATTTTTTGATATGCACAAAGCTTATGATAAAACATGGCGGTATGGAATACTCAAAGATCTGCATAGCTTTGGTTTTAAGGGAAATTTACCAATGTTTTTAAAAAATTTTTTAGAAACAAGGACTTTTCAGGTTAGAATTAACAATGTTTTATCCAGAGACTTCTACCAGGAGGAAGAAGTTCCTCAAGGATGTGTTTTAAGTGTTACATTGTTTTTAATTAAGATAAACGGCATCATAAACCAACTACCAACTTCAGTAAAGGGATCGTTATTCGTTGACGACTTCCAGATTCATTGTAGTGGAGAGGATTTTAACTTTATTCAAACACAACTACAAAATGCAGTTTTTAAAGTAAATGCCTGGTGCAATAGAAATGGTTTTATCTTGTCTTCCCAAAAATCAATCTGTGTAAATTTTTCTCGAAAACGAGGAGTCTTCCCTGACCCCGAAATCTATCTCGATGGCAGCACTATACCAGTTAAGTCTCAAACAAAGTTTCTGGGAATTACTTTTGATAGTAAACTTACCTTTAGACCCCATATTAATCTTTTAAAACAAAAGTGTATAAAATCCATGAATATTTTGAAATATCTTTCCAATACTAAATGGGGTGCTGATTCACCATCTCTTTTGAAAATATACCGAGCCGTTATAAGATCAAAGCTGGATTATGGCTGTGTGGTTTATGGGTCTGCAGCCATGTCTGTTCTTAAGAATTTAGATACGGTTCATCACCAAGGATTAAGACTCGCAACGGGTGCCTTTAGAACGTCTCCTGTTGCTAGCCTCTACGTAATAGCGAAAGAACCAAGATTGGATTTGAGAAGACAAAAACTTCAACTGCGTTATTATTTTAAAATAAAATCAAACACTTTACATCCTCTTTATCAATCAATTATATACCCTAAATACAAAACCCACTTTGCACTGAAAAGGTCTTTTACTCCTTCTTATGGACTAAGAATTTTAAACTTTACAACATCATTATGCATAGAAAATTTTAATACTTTTAGAAACGATTTATATGCTATCCCTCCTTGGGTATCTAAACTAAATTTCATTGCCGATTTTACAGATTTTAAAAAATCATCTACTCCAAACATAGTATTCCAAACTATCTTTAAAGTCCATAGACAACAATATAACACTTTTTCTGCAGTTTTTACAGATGGCTCCAAAACTCGATCACATGTTGGATCAGCAGCAGTGCTAGATAGTGAAATCAAATCGTATCTAGAAAATTAGAGGAACATTGTTCCGTGTTCACTGCTGAATGCTACGCCATTGTCCTTGCTCTAAATAAAATCGAAGGATCTTCTAAGAAAAAATTTGTTATTTATTCCGATTCAAAAAGTTCTCTTGATGCCCTTAAACATTTTAACTCAAAGAGCCATCCCATGATTTTATAAATAGTTAACATCTATTTAAAACTGAAAGAGAAAGGTTTCCGCATCTACTTCTGCTGGATACCGGGACATGCTGGCATTCCTGGTAATGACCAGGCAGACACGGCGGCCAAAATATCAACTATTAAAGATAATTCATTTGTTCCCGTCTGTGACATATACACATGCATTAAACACTCAATAAACACACTTTGGCAAGAAACATGGGATCAAGAACTTGACAATAAATTACATACCATACAAACTTCAATAGTAAACTTTTCTGACAGCAAACTTAATAGATTCCATGATGTCAAGCTCACACGACTACGCATAGGGCATACTTATTTCACACACAAACACCTCCTTCACGGAGAACCTCCACAAATCTGTCCTACATGCAATTCTGTTCTTACAGTTAAACATATATTGTCGGAATGTCCTCGATTTGAAATAGTGAGACAACGGAGATTCGGAACATCTTATCCTTCTCTGGTTGAACTAATTGGAGAAAAATATCATAAAAATTTATTCATATTTTTAAAGGACATTAATTTTATGAAACAAATATGATTTTAACTAGTTTTATTGAATTTAATGATTTTTAATGTTAAAGATTTTACCACCAACGCATAGACTGCGTTCGACGATGGCTCTCTAGCCAAAAGATTAAATGATTGTCTTGTTGGCGCGGTATGCCCCTAAGGGGTTTTGTGCCATTAAACTCACCAAAACCAAAACCTTACTACCCTTGGGGTTGATGAGGACTAAAAGTAAGAAAATTAAATCTAGAAAGGTAAAAATCTTAACTCAAGGTAATGTCTTAGAATCCCAAATTTGATATTAAACTCTTGAAAGTTGAGAAAAATAAATATCCAATTATTACTAGAGAATCTACAATGAATTCTTCCTCTTGGCTGATTGCAGAAACTGAAACACTCTCATCAGCTAGAAAAATACAATAAAATAGGTAAAACTCCCAGTATCACCTCCAAACAGAGCTTTAGAAAATTAAAAAAAAACACTAAAATTAAGAAAATTGAAAATAAACAATTCTTACCTTGATTACTTATCATATTTTCATATACTCCATCGCAGTCAAGAGAACATGGAGTGGGATCTGTAACCACTCCCATAGCGGACAAATGTTGATCGATATCATACTTGGCCCCCCACCGGTCGCAAACACCGACACTTTGTCATTTGCTTTCCTTTGTTGGGCTAGCTTTTTCATGTTTTTGAACTTACTTCGTAACTGTTTATCTGTTCTTGGTTTCACTCCATTTATGGAGTTGTACTCCTGCTATTACAGTATTATTAAAATGCTATTAACAGAAAGAATGTAATTCAAATCAATTACAAAGATACCAAAATTTATGTTAAAAAAGTTTCTAATCTGGTTTGTGCATCGATATCACTGGCATTTTCGTCGTTAATTGCTTCAGCGAAATTCATAATTCGCGTCAATGAAGCTTTATCATAGCCGCGGCTTTTAATAATTTCCGCTTCGGTCATTTTGAACTGAGAGAATAGAACCGTACAACTTGGATGAAAACAGTTTCCTTTTGCTTAAAAAACATACCTGTCAACGAATCAATGTGTAGGTAAGTCCTGGTGCGGACGCCAAATGATTTGTGGCTGCTGTAAGTTCTAGATATCAAGGAATCTAGGAGGCAAGGAGGAACGAGAAGGTAGCTTTATTCTTCAACATGTATGAACAGCAACTCCCGCAAAGCGTGGGCAGAAAAAAGGGCGGGGCAGGTGGCGGTTATCAGTTAAGATGCATTGAACAATTTCATTATTTAAAAAAGCAATATCATTTATACAAGCTAGTAACTTAAAGATAAATATAATTGAATGATTTCTATATAGGAATCAATTTTAAAATAGTTTCTATTGCACTTGAATATATAAATTGTTTTAACAAAAATCCATCTAATAAAATCAATACAAACAATTTCTTCATGAGTAAAGGTTTTGCTTAATATTACAGTTTTTTTGATACATTATGGTATTAATTTTTGATACATTATGGAGGGGACGCGGTACCTCTGCTTCGACAAAATTCCGAAAAATATTTTTTTAATCTAAACTAATATATTTGAAAGGAGAATTTCACCATTTATTGCTGGTTAAGCGGACAATAGGTGTAAACTCTCAACTCTCAAGCGTCACCTCCAACCGTGGACCGGTTTCGTCCTTGTTAGGACTCATCAGCACGGTATAGGATGGTAACGCAAGAGAGAGGAGGGCAAGTACTAGTCTAGCCGACTATAACTGAAAAAGTGGTGACCATTGATTAGTCCTCCACTCATCTGCTGGAATGACAATGGCATTCCTAGGACAGATTTAATTCCAGAAAGGCAAGGTAAATGAAAGGAGAATTTCACCATTTATTGCTGGTTAAGCGGACAATAGGTGTAAACTCTCAAGCGTCACCATTGTCCGCTTAACCAGCAATAAATGGTGAAATTCTCCTTTCATTTACCTTGCCTTTCTGGAATTAAATCTGTCCTAGGAATGCCATTGTCATTCCAGCAGATGAGTGGAGGACTAATCAATGGTCACCACTTTTTCAGTTATAGTCGGCTAGACTAGTACTTGCCCTCCTCTCTCTTGCGTTACCATCCTATACCGGGCTGATGAGTCCTAACAAGGACGAAACCGGTCCACGGTTGGATGGTGACGCTTGAGAGTTGAGAGTTTACACCTATTGTCCGCTTAACCAGCAATAAATGGTGAAATTCTCTTTTCATTTACCTTGCCTTTCTGGAATTAAATCTGTCCTAGGAATGCCATTGTCATTCCAGCAGATGAGTGGAGGACTAATCAATGGTCACCACTTTTTCAGTTATAGTCGGCTAGACTAGTACTTGCCCTCCTCTCTCTTGCGTTACCATCCTATACCGTGCTGATGAGTCCTAACAAGGACGAAACCGGTCCACGGTTGTAGGTGACGCTTGAGAGTTGAGAGTTTACACCTAATATATTTGCATTTGTCTACCATCCTACAAACTTTCAAAACTTTTCGTTGAAAAATATTCAAGTTGTAATTAATTGTTTAAAATGCTAAGGCTTTTTATCTATTAGTCCAAATCTCTTGAATTTTTTTCTGACTATTGTTGGAAGTGTGTATAACGAAAATTTGTATGGGTTTTCGGATGTTTTTTAAAAAATTACCGAGTTGTGAATTTTAGCATTTTAGGGCTTTTTTAAGAAGGGATTCAAGAAAGAAAACATTTTCAGCACTTAAAATGCTACAAACCCTAAACCGATACAAATGTTTATTGTACATAGTTCAATGTATTTGACCACCAAATTTTGTGAGTGTAAGTCAGTAATTGTAGGAGGAGTAGCATTTTAAAAACACCGCTTAAATTTGAAATTTTATTTAAAAAAACCCATAAAATTTCACTTTTTAGAAATTTAAAATTCATACTATGTTTAATTTAAGGCAATTACATATTTTACCTACAAAAATTATAAAATAACAATGAATTTAAAGATTTTTCCAGAAAGGTACCGCGTTCCCTTGTCAAATTTCTGATATAAGTTCAAAAATGTGATTCAAATAATTTAAAATTCAACTTTTTTTTTCCCAAAACGTCAGAAAAGTAACGTGATCAGAAAACAAGCAAGTGTTTACTGTGTGCGCCCAAACAAAAAACGAAATTTCAAAAATTTATAACTCAAGACACATATAGGCTATAAAAATACTTCATGTAAACTTCATTTTTCATAGTTTTATGTACTATTTAATTAAAAAAACGTGAAAATACCTCATTCTTAAAATACACAATCTGCATTTTTTTGCACTTTACTATATAATTGCATATATTAAAACTGCTCTTTTTTCCCCTGGAGCAAAACTGAAAAAAGCAGACTTGGCTGCAAAAACACAGCCACTCTGCAAAACAACTTTTATCTCATTCTGTGATATTTTAACATATATTAGAAACTCAATAAAGACGGCCTGGCAATACTCGTGGGAACTAGAATTTAGAAATAAACTGTATGAAATTAAACCCCATGTAACTGGCTTCCCTGAAACAAAACTTAATAGATTTTTAGATTTAAAATTGACAAGGCTCCGAATCGGACACGCTTATTTTACACACAAGCATCTTTTTCATGGAGAACCGCCGCCTACATGCCAGGCTTGCAATGATATTTTATCTGTGAAATATATATTATCCGAGTGTCCCAGATTTTGACTTGTCAGGCGACTGAGACTAGGCGTAGAATATCCAACGCTAGCTGATATCATAGGTGACGAGTACCACAAAAATATCTTTAATTTTCTACGGGATATAAACTTCATGAATCGTGTATAACTTTAAAGTATAATGTATAAATGTCTTATGTTTGGCGCGGAATGGCCAAATTTGGCTCTTGCGCCATAAAACCCCACCAATCAACCAACCAAACAATGGTAATTTGAAAAAATTAAGAATTGAAAATACATTTACTTTAATACAAAAGAATTACTCGTACAGGAAAGTAAAATGTTATTTCTTTTATTTAAACATCTGTATAACATGAAAGACAGAAATTTCACAAGTTATTAGAGTAACTTGCACATTTTTGAACGTAAAGGAAAGGGGGAAACTCCGTATAGCCTTTTTTCCGAAGCTCATATTATGCTTTCAGGAGGGCACAAATCCTTGGAATATTTGCATCAATACAAGTTTCTGATGTCACCGACTAAAAAACAAAATAAAATTCAGTATAATGAATTTCAATTATTATAGCTTCAATTGCATAATAAAGAAATCTTTAAAACAGATTAAAAATTGTACCTAAAGCTCTAAAAGGGCATCTTCAGGCGATATTTCAACATCATTTTGCACGTTCGGAACAATATTGGTACTGTCTTTCGCAATTTTCCGGATACGCTGCATCTTTCGCTTATGGCTAAGACGCCTAATGAAAACTGCCTAAGAAACAATCCTTGTTTTACGAATTTGTTCTAAAAAGTAAGTTACAGCAAGATATTATTAAATACATTTTTCACAAAACTTAATTACATGAAGTGTGCTTTCCTTTTTTGGCATCCTTTTTGTGCGATCGCTAGCCTTATCCCTCAGCATATTAGGATATTTAGCCGCTAGGGACTTTCCCAAGGTGTCATATTCCCACCTCAAGGTAGCGGTACTGGCGTTGCAGATGAGGTTTTCTCGACTAAAAAATTAGATTCATAGTATATAGGTTAAAAGTAAATTTTAATCTAAAATAGCAAAATTACATGAACAATAGATTTTCTCTATATGAGCTTCAGTGAAATAAAAATATAGTGTTTGGAAATGACACATAATGTAATGTTTAAAATACTTACTTCAAGTACGCAATTAGCTCATCTTTCAATTGTGAGCTAAGAATTTTATGGTCTTTGGGTGACATAAAGTCACCATTTAAAAATGGCTGCAACACAGCCGAAAATTCTGGTAAATAGAAAAAATTCATCCATCTTTTACGGATGACATTCACAAAAAGATTCCTATCACAAAAAGGTAAATTATCTTTAATTCAACTTATCTGTTGATTTATAAAAATCATTAAGTAAGGGGCCATCTATAAATGACGTATTATTTTCTTTAAAAGGCGTCTTAAAGGTTGATACAATTTAAATTATATCAGGCTGGGTAAATAAATAAAAAAAATAAAAAAGTTGATTCCTAACGCTTTCAAATTATTGTATTAGAAAACTTTTTGGTTTAAGAGTGTGAACGTGACAAAGGGGGGAGGGGTATGGGAAAGTGTGATATTGTGACAAAGGGGGAGGGGGTCAAAAATAGGTAAAAAAGTGACATTTATGGATGGCCCCTAATCAGGAAATGAGAAACATAACACATATAGAAGAGGCATTTAGGCAGTACTGAGATTGGGAAAAATAATTGGGGGGATGTCCCTTTTTGCAGGCTTAAGGGTTGACTAGGGGTAAAAAGTAAGACAAATTTCGAGTACCTATTGTAATTGATAATCAAAATATAGAGTATGTAATAATATTTAAATTTTATTGAACCTATTTAAGTATCATGTAAGCATTGTGAATCCAAAGTAAGTGTTATGTTTCTGTGGATTCTCCACAGAAAATTTTTGAAATTTACCCCTCAAAATAGTTATTTCAGCTTACTTTGAGAACTATCGGGGCACAGCTTATTATGAGCAGTAGAATTTTTACGGAAAACCTTTATATTATAAACTGTAAAATTTCAAGGGTGTTAGGGTGTCTTTTACTCAAATAAAATATCTGAAATTTACCACTAAAAGTACTGTTGTAACTCATGTCAGACTCTTTAAATTACACTAAAAGGGAGACACTCTCTGTAAGGAACTGAAATTTCAATCAAAAACAAAATATAAAAGTTTTAAAAATTTCAAGGGTGGTTGGGGGTCCTCCCAAAAAAAATTTTTAACCTAAAAAGGGGGTTTTAACTTATTTTAAGATACTTTATCCTAAATTTGTAAATTTTTTCTTGCAAAATTTTGTGGGAAACGGTAAAAACATTTTTGGGGATGTAGTCCAGTCAAATTATCCTAAAATAAGGCCATTTTGGGAAAATTTTGGGGTAGAAGATATTTTTTGCTATATGTATGTTTTTTGGGGTGCTGAATCCGAATCTGAGGTTTGCCAACAAAATTTCGTGACGGAACATTGTGAAAATTCGAAAAAATGGTAAAAATTCGCCCCTTTTTTTAGTTTTCAGCCCCTAGAACATTACCTTTGCGCTTCTGAGATAAACAGTCAATACAAAAAATAAAGAACACTAACCAAGCTACAAAAAAGTCAATTACAACTTTTCTGTCAGACGCATAGTTTCGCCGATAGAGCACGTTGAAAAAGGGGCTATTTTCGTTCGATTGGTAAGAAATCCAAAACACTTCACTAGTTTCTAAAAAAAACGCATTTTTGGAACAGGATACTATAAAAACTGCCTAAATAATATTTCACATGAAATTAACCATCTAAAAACTCCAATAATGATAACTGAATGCATTTTTGTTCGGTGATTTCTCTTAACCTCTTCACGCCCCAGTTCCACCGTGGTGGACCTTCGCTTACCCCCTCAAACACAAACTTTTTATTAAAAATTATCAGCTAAAAGCTGAAATATGTATTATTTAATGTTTTTAGTTTCTAAAAAACGTTTAGTTTCTTCCTATTTCAATCGAGAGATGGCGCTTTAAAACAAAATTTTGCTCACAGCACATATTTAAAAAGAGGATTTTGGAAAAAATGGCGTCCTATCTAAAACTTGGGAATATTAATTAATTTAAACCTAAATTAATTTATTTATGAGACTAAATTTGACTAGTTTTATTAATTAGTATCCTTTCAAGTAGAACAAAACAGTTTGTAAAGAAATCCAACAAATTTTGAGTTTTGGAGAGCAAGATATAGAGAGGTCCACCAGGGTGGAACTCGGTTCTTAACGATGGTAATTGTGTAGGAGTAAAAATTAATAAAAAACGGGTAAATAAACTATTTTGAGAATTTAAAAAACTTATTTTATAATTTAAATGATAATTATTATATTTGTCATTTAAAATTTTGAATTTCATATAGAAAAAACAAATTTAAAAATTTTTTTTTTCAAAATTTTTTAAAATAAATTCTGTAAAACTCAAAATGAATACTATTTTCTACAGTATAAATGTACATTTACTTCGATTATTGCATAAAAATGTTAAAAACATGCACAAAAAGTTTTCTATGCCCCTAAAAATGATTTTTTGAATTTTTAAAAAATTAAATTTTCTAAAAAATTATTTATTTTAAAAAGGAAATTAAGTTACAGCCTTCAAATAACCTACTATGACAAAAAAATTATAAATAATTCATTTATTTAAATTATAATTATAGAAAGTAACAATTTTATACCATAGGAATTGTGTCATGTTTTACTACGTTTAGAACTGAGGTCCACCAGGGTGGACCTTAAATTGTAAGCCCCCTAAAAAACATTTTCTTGAAATGAAGATTTTTATGAACTTTGTGAAGCATTTTAATACTATTTTAAGAAAAAAATTTGAGTTGCAAGAATTTTTTTATACCTCGGGTCTGAAGAGGTTTTAAGAACGAAAGTTCAACAGGAGATAATAGCATTTCTATAATTATGTTGCTTCTTCGAAATTACATGCAAAATTTTTCTATTCACTGCTCTATATGTTTTTGAGGGTGTTGAATCCGAATTTGAGGTTTGGCAACAAAATTTCATGACGGAACATTGATAAAATTCGAAAAAATGCCAAAAATTCACCACTTTTGTTCGCTTTCTTCCCTTAGAACATGCCCTTTGCATTTCTGAGCAAAACAGTCAACACTAAAATAAGGAAGAGAAAACAAGCTACAAAAAAGTCAATTGCAACTATTCTCTCAGATGAAGGGTTTGGACGCTAGAAAACGCTGAATATTGGGAAGTTTTTGTTCCATTGGTGGAAAATTCATAAAATGTCACGGGCCTTGTGCCATAAAAATCAAACCAACCAACCAACCAATCATAAAATCTCACTCGTATCACCGAAAAGCGGCCTGTTTTGGAACAGGATACTATAAGAACGGCTTTAATTATGTGTTACGTCCATGAAATTAACGTTCTGCATACTAAAATGTTAATTAATAAATAATTAAACATAACAATAAAATACGACCATTAGCAACATTTTGGGATTACTGTAATATTGCTCATTGTTAAAGGCTTTAATCAAAGTAATATTTAGAAAAATAGGTACATACATGAAATAAATCGTGCATTTAATTAATTAATGCACGATTAAAGCCTATTTGGCTTTATACATAAAATTACTACCTGAATCAATTACCTTCAAAATATTTCACGATTTTAAAAATTAATTTTTTTTAAATTTTTTAATTGTGAATCAATCTGGATGAAACTAGGGAAGTTTGGGGAACCTATTAAAAAATAATGCTTTCTATACAATCCGTCTT
Source organism: Tetragnatha versicolor (assembly GCA_024610705.1). Lineage (NCBI taxonomy): Eukaryota > Metazoa > Arthropoda > Arachnida > Araneae > Tetragnathidae > Tetragnatha > Tetragnatha versicolor. The sequence continues at coordinate 23,907,900 of JANDEH010000013.1, read as the reverse complement.
AAATTTTACTTTATTCAATTTGAAATTGTGACCCCTTGTTCTATTACTCGTATTGAAATCTAGTCCCTCTGTATCCCCTTGCTTTACCAATTAAAAAGTTGATCCCCTCTAATCCTTCTTTTCTCTAGAGTGAACATATTTAGCTTCTTTAATCTTCCCTCATAACTTAAACTGGATATACCCTTGACCATTTGAATCCCTTTCAATTGAATCAATATCTTTTTTTAAGTATGGAGACCAAAACTGAACAGCATACTCTAGATGAGGTCTCACCAAGCCTCTGTATAGTGGTAAAATAATATCCTCGGACCTTGAAGAAACAGTTTTTTTAATGTATCCCAATATCCTATTAGCCTTTTTACTAGCAGATGAACACTGATGAACCCATTTAAAGTTCTCATTTACTATCACCCCTTAATCTTCGATCATATTACCTTCTTTAACTTTATGCATTATTAATTGAACTGAACAATTATATAAATAAATGGAACAAATTGTTGAAACGACTCATCCTCCCTAACATTTTAGTGCTTAGTTTATTAAATTCCAACTCCCCGTTACAAATTGGCAGACAATTAAGTAAAAAAAGTTTTCATAAAAAACCATGCTTGAAAATACACGAAAATTAAAGAAAAAATAAAATTGAAAGGTTTCTTTTGATAGAAAAGAGAATAGTTAAGATAATTAAAAATAAGCTTTTTACTAATTATTTCTAAAATTAAAACTGTAATACGTTTTCTCCTCACGGGTTTGTCTTCTAAAGACAACGACAATAGCTATTTTACTGTTGTATTTTTTTCGGAAGTTGAAAACGACCGATTAACTAGAAATTTTACAATAAAGGCTTAACTCCCAACTTTTTACTCTTAACAACCCAATTTCGTGTAAAACTCAGTGAGGTGCTATCTTTTCATTGAAAATGGCCGTTTTTGGTAGCATTTAACTTTTATCAAAAATACTGAAAAATAAATTATAATAAGTATACTATTAGCATAATTACTTGTATATCATGAATAAAATTAAAAACTTTTTTTTTTAGCTTCCTCAGACCTGAGAGTAAAATATAACTTTGGTTAATGCCCTAAGTGTCTAAAATAGCTGTTTAGGTCATCTTAAAGAATGATTTCTGAAAGAATGATAAAATCAGAAAAAATATTAATACTAGAAAAATAGGCTATTAGTTAATCGAAATTTGATCTAAGACTTCTAATGTTTACGTGGAAAACAGAAAGGTGGGCAGAATCACATTTACAAACAAAATTATCTATATCGGGGGAATTCAGAATAGATGTGCAGGGAGTGAAAGAGTCAACGTGAGGTGATAAAAAGTCCAAATCAAACATTTAATACTTTAAGATCACTTTCATTTCTAATTCTTATCACTTTGTCATTTTCGTTTTTCCTCACGAAGACCTTTCCCTCCCTACACCACAAACTTGTATTCTGGATTTCCCTCCTAAACTGTTTTGCTTTTGATAATATGAACTTGTTATATTGAGTAAGATGCTCGTTTATATAGAAAGGTGCTGACACAAAATTGCTATCTAAATTTTTGATGTTTAAATCCTTCTTACTTCTTGCCAAGGAAAGAAATCTGTCGCGATCTTTTCTCGAACCGAACTGACATATGATAGATTTTATCGGTTTTTTAGAAAGTAGGTACCCGATGAACTTTCATAACACTGGGGAACAATTTTTAACATAATTTCTGTTGACTTCGATTTTTTGGCTGTTTTAGAGTTCAATGGGCACACTGATTAGAAAACTGTTGTTAGTTTTCTTCTATCACGTCAACTTTTTTGGCAAACAGCCCCGCCCCTTTTTTACGTTTTTCAATGACTTAATGACTTTGAATTCGATTTTCAGGGTCAAAAATCATTACTTTAGTCTTTAAATTACACCCGAGAGGACAAGAATGGTTAAATTTTCTAAAATATGAAAAATTGTGGCCAATGGATAGGTTTAAGGGGTTATTACCCCCCTAAAAACGCAAAAAAAATCGTTAAAAATGATAGAGTTTATTTTACGCTATTTTTTACACTTATTTTTTACGTAATTCCTTTTTAAAAGGTCCTAACCCATCACCAAGGATCCAAATTTAATGAAAATAAGCGGCAATGATTTTTACAAAAAGCGGTTGAGGCATTAGCGCCCCCGAAACACCCGCGGAAGGGTTCGGAATACTCTCTTTCGCTTAGAGGACGCGAACACCTCAACTGCTTTTAGTAAAAATCATTGCTGCATATTTTCATTAAATTTGGGTTCTTGGGGAAGAGTTAAGACCTTTTAAAGAGGAATTGCATAAAAAATAAAAGCAAGAAAAGCTTAAAATAACATCTATCCTTTATAAGGTTCCTTTTTTGCATTTCAGGGTTTTTTCTCTTTATTTTTTTATGGAATTCCTCTTTAAAAGGTCTTAACCCTTCCTCAAGGACCCAAATTTAATGAATATATGCAGCAATGATTTTTACTAAAAGCGGTTGAGGTGTTCGCGTCCTCTAAGCGAAAGAGAGTATTCCGAACCCTTCCGCGGGTGCTTCGGGGGCGCTAATGCCTCACCCGCTTTTTGTAAAAATCATTGCCGCTTATTTTCATTAAATTTGGATCCTTGGTGATGGGTTAGGACCTTTTAAAAAGGAATTACGTAAAAAATAAGTGTAAAAAATAGCGTACAATAAACTATCATTTTTAACGATTTTTTTGCGTTTTTAGGGGGGTAATAACCCCTTAAACCTATCCATTGGCCACAATTTTTCATATTTTAGAAAATTTAACCATTCTTGTCCTCTCGGGTGTAATTTAAAGACTAGAGTGATGATTTTTGTCCCTGAAAATCGAATTCAAAGTCATTAAGTCATTGAAAAACGTAAAAAGGGGGCGGGGCTGTTAGCCAAAAAAGTGGACGTGACAGACAAAAACTACAGTTACTTTTGGATTCAGGGGCCAAAACTGATTCAAAAACAAGTCACAGTTCAAAGACAACGAAATGGCTGTTCCCCAGTGTAATATGCAGATCATCTTGAAAGCCGATATTTGCAGCAATTTTATCAAGAGTTTCGAGAAGGTTTTCATTTTCTGATTGAGGCACACCGTCAATTTCAATGTTAATATTTCTTGAATAGGGTGGGTTGGGGTAAAGTGGGTCATGGGGTAAAATGGGTCAGTTTTAATTAACTCGATATAAATCAAATTTAAATTGAATTTTTTTCACTAATTTTTTAAATTATATTCTTTAATCTGTTGGCAACCTTTTTCGACTGTCAAAAATTAAGATTTATGGATTTGAGGACTGAAAAAATATTTAATTTGAACTGTAAATGATGTCATAAAAAAAGAGGGTTTACCAACTTCTAAATAACTATATATTGTAATAAATTACAACAGACTTTTGTGATAGTTTTTCATAAAAGAAAGTCTGAGAGACATTTCTAGCCAATCAGTTTAGAAAAATATAAAATATTTTATCTTTTATAACGATATTTTGTACTTGGGGTAAAATGGGTCATAGTTAAGAGGCCTTCTGTATTAAGTAAAAACAATGTTTTTAACTTATTTCCTTCAAATATACATTGAACTGTCAAACAAGTTTATTTTTTCTCCAAATGAAGTATTTTAATTGCTACATTTGGAACAATGGTCATTAACTTCAGACGTTTACAATTTCCTAAAAGTACAACTTAAAACAAATTTTTTCAGATAAAAACGGCTTAGCCGATTGCCTTTTTTCTTATTTTCATGTATATTTAGTAATAAATATATTTTTGACATATTTTTGCTATGAGACCCATTTTACCCCACATTGGGGTAAAATAGGTCATTACTTTTGATGTCAACTTATAACCAACTTATAACTAAAAAATATTTGATAAAATTAGATGAAAATATTCTAAAGGATTGTAATGATAAGATCCAATTGAAAGAAATCCTTAAAAAGTAATAGTTTTGATGAAATAAAACTTAGAGTGTGAAAGTACCTTAAAATTGACCCATTTTACCCCAACCCACCCTATACTGTTCCATATCGTTCATATTCGATTGAATTTTCTGAACTTCCGTCTCAAGACTGGAAATCCTTTCGATGCATTTTTGATGTTGTGTGGACAAAGACCCAACCTCCTGTTTTACGTTTTTTACATCTTGGTCTATTCTTTCCAGGGTTTTAATAAAGCTATCCACTTTGCTATTAGTCTCATTCATTTTCGTCAAAATCGGTTCAAAAGCAGCTTGTATTTCGGTCTTAATCAGAATTCTCATATCTTCAAGTTGTTGATTGTCAGACTTTGGTTTCGGCGGCATTATTACAGACTTACTGGATTTTGTAGAAGCTTTAGTAGGACAACTTACAGGAAGCAGGGACAGTTTCAGAAGCACGCACAGCAAGAGTTACTACGAGATTATTTCTCCTCTACACTAACTAGCAACAAACATAACTTATGAAAAACCACTTATAATAAATATAAATCAAAACAAAGACAGATCAGCGGAGAGCTCAAAAAAAGCCGCACACATCAGCTCTACCGCTGTTGCCAGATTGCTGTCATATCATTTGTTAAAAATAACGATCTTATGTTTTTAATTATATGATTTTGATCAAAGCTGAAAAATAGTTATCTTGAGGTGTCACAGGGATGTGGGACTTGATAGCTCAATTTCCCGTTGTTGAAGTGCTTGAACATGGAAACATTAGTTTTGTGGTTATCTGCCACAAATCTAATAACTTTAAAACCACATTTTTCAACTTCAAACAAAACATCAGATGATAATTTGTGTAACTCTTTACCAGTTAAGTGATTGGTAAAGTAGTAAGCACATGGGATGCTTATTTTTGTTGAGAGACCATACAACAGGAAGCACAACATTCTGTTGGCTACCCTCAACTTTTTGTCATCTTCATCAGTCGATTTTCCCCCTAAAAAACAGTCCATCTGCTTGTCATATATTAATTGAGGTTTTAACTTCATCAATTATGAGGGAGCAAAATTTTTCCTCGGGCTTCAGGGAAGATGCTTCTTCTTCCAAACGACATTTTATTAAGGATGAAACACCAGTTTCATTGACTATTGGTCCGGTGTATCTCTTAAGGGTACGGGTGCATGGAAGATTAATCAATTTTCGTTCGGAGAGAGTTCGGTAGCCACGAGGAGACACAGCCTGAAGTAAAATGCACTCCCGCAGTACACGTTCAGGCCACCGGTGCCCTTTAGAATACAAGTGTTTCAACTGGGTTAAAAGGAAAACCTCGGATGTATAAACTGCATCCAGATCATCCGCTATCAAAAGTTTGTCCAAGTTCTGATGGTACGGGTCGTCTCTGTAGCAGCTCAGGTTTTTTTCAATAGTCTTATTTGTTTTAAACATTGTATGAATTTTCTTTTGTGCGCGAGATAATTGCTTCTTCAGCTTTTTGACTTCTAGAATCTTTTTATTCAATTTTTTGGTCATGTCTTCCAAAGCATTTTCTTTTTCTTTCAACTTCAATTCAACTTCATATCTGGATCATTAGTGTCCATCTGTTCCGGTTCACTGGCCGACAAACTTAAAAATGTATTAGCAGCATCTATTTCACAAGAATCTTCATCCAATTTTCTCTTTTTTGGCTCCCTACGAGTTGATGATGATGGCTGCATGTAAGTAGGGTAGTCGGTAAAAATGGAAGGAATAGAGCCTTTTTTCAAACGCCTACCCTTCTTGTAGAGAACGAAATCCTCATCATCTTTAAAATGCAGGCTGCAAACTCGAGTTGTGTTTGAGTTTTCATTGATGACTAAATCCTTTTTGGAGATGGCTTTTAGCCATTCTTGTCGAAGTGACAGATCGCAAGGAAACTCATGGTAGGAAATATAATTGCCTCCATCTGCGTGACTTTTTTTCGTCCGCTGCGAATAACTGGTGCATAATGGAACGCAACAATTAACCATCTTTCTCTTCAAATAATTTGAAGATTTCAAAGAATAAATTACTGTATTAATCGAAAAAACTACGAACACGTTTTCTATGTAAACCAATGGTAAAAAAGATTTTCATGTCACTACGATGGCGTTCTCTAGCGGTGAGAGATGGAAACATTCAGAGACGTCGGCTCTTTTGATCTTTTTGCGAATGTCCAAGCCTGTACACTAGGGTGGTCACAAGTAACATGGGGAAAATTTTTTTCCACTTTCTTCAGGTCTCACCCTCCTAAAATGTGCCAATAGGCTAAAAAATGAGATTGGACAAGTTTCAGCTCAATCCGATAATATTAACCCGTGCCTCATCGAGGTCGAAGTTCAGAAAAACAGCGATTTTTAACAAAAATTGGTAGTTTTCGCCCCATAAAACTAGAACCGTTTGTACCAGAAACCCGGTTAGGGTGTCATTTAATAGGTAATTTTATACACTTTAACTTTGATATAGTCAGATTTTATTTACTCAAACGGATAGGACGCTATTTAGCATTTTTATAGTGAAGGTCCTCGAAAGCGAATTTCCTTGCAAGAACCCTAGAACATTACGAAGACACAAAAAACTATCTTTCCTGTCTTTCCCTATTCATTTTGGCTTCAATAGATAGTATATGAGTTTTTAGACCCACTAACAGAATTCTAGGGTATAATTTCAACCCCCCTAGGTTTCGGAAAAAAAGAGAAAAAAATATTTTTTACAAATTTTTTTGACTGTTAATGTGTAAAGTTGGTTCAAATACATTATTAAAAGTTTAATTAGGTACAAGTCCAATGATAAAGGGGATTAACCTTTCGTTATAACCCCTATAATCTAAGCGTAAGAAGCTCGACTGTGAGAGGTTTTGCTAAAAAAAAGGCTTTACTATCCATTAAAGTGATAAAAAGGTCTAAAATACAAATTTTTGCAGCAATAACCTACAGAGTGATGACATTTGGTGATTTATGTCTATGAAATTATAATAACAGCACCCTTACCGACTTTAAATTTTAAGAAACCCTATTTCTACTAAAGTTGCTCTTTTTCAGCTAATTAACCTAAAAGTATGATATTAGAAAAATGTATAAATTGATTTATTTTTAATAAATATACCTCAGGGGTTTCATTTGCCTACCATTCGAAGAAAATTAATTTTTATTAGGTAAGAAAAGATTTCATTACATTTCATTTGATCTATAATCGAATTACTTAATATTTTATTCTTTAGTCGCCAATTATATTCACACCTGTGTTGAAGGAGTTAAAAATAGCGCGTAAAATAGGAAACATTCAAAATATTTTCATATATTCAGTAAAAGTTATTGTTTCCCATGATAAATATTTGATATAAATTGGAAACAAGATTTCTCTGAAAAATACTATGGTTGAGAAACTCCAACAGTATATCGTTTTAAGCTTCTGCTGGATTACTGTAAGTAACATCTACGTTATAGTCCTAATCGCGTAAAAATGGATAAGCAGCCCTCAGGGCACCTCTTTCGGTGATTGGGCCCCACGACCCCAAGGGAACCCAGTGATCTTTGCCCCGGGCAGTCGCGCTCCCGGGGTCCTTAGAGCGATCTTTCTTCTTTTTCTTTCTTCATTACTTCCTCCCTTCCTTTCCGTCATAGTAAAGAAAATTTGTTTTTTGTTCTCATCCATGTTACAAAGGAGCCTTGTTTTTAGACACAATACCACTAGTTGGGTCTTGTTGTATTTATGTGTTTATCATTAAATTTGATTTGCCTTCACTCTCCCTCCGTTTTGATAGTGGCTTTACATCACATCTGTCTTCTTTTAAAATAGTTAAATAATCTTCTGGTTTTTATTTTTACTGAACACCCAAGCATAATAGACCCACTTGGTTTTGATTCACTTCTCCCCTGGAGTGTTTAACGAGCTCTGGATGGGCGGCATATGGGAAAACAGAGGAGGCCAGGAACTGTTTGTGATGTCCTGTTTTTGTTGTCCCGTCCTGGTTAGCAACATACCGTCGTTCCGATGTGTCACCTCTTGCTCTTTAGCAATGTGGCGGCCCATATGTTTCCTTGCTTGCTGGGTAGCTTGTGGGAGCTGCCCAGTCGGTTATATCGTTTTTCCACCTTGGCGGACACCATGCCGTAGCGCCTGCAGCAGCAGTACAGTCCCGCTTGGCAGGCAGACTGTCAAGTACGTATTGTGGAAGCTGTGGGACCAGTAGTGGGAGTGGGAGGTTGTTGTTTGGTAGGTTCTTGATCCCTCCCTCTGCCCACCATAAGCACCAAAAAAGAACCTAGGCGCCACTCTTCCTCATGGGGTTTTCTTTACTAAATCATGGTGGTAAGTCCACCACTTTGGCTATACCTGCACCTAGATATCTAATTTTACACGCTGAAACTACCAATGCTGAAAATATAAATTCTGATTCAACCACATGCAAACTTAGTGAAGTCTCTCCGTTTTTAATCGCAAAAGCCATAGCTGGAATAGCTGGCACAGTTACATCTGTCAAAAAACTATCATCTGGTGATCTTCTTGTCAATACAGCTTCTGACGCACAATCAAAAAATCTTTTGAAATGTAATAAACTTGCACATATTCCCATTTCAGTTCAACCTCATCCCACACTCAATAATTCAAAAGGAGTAATTTATTGCCCAGAAATAATGAACATTCCAGAAAAAGAAATTCAAACTGAATTAGTTCCTCAAAAAGTAACAGAAGTAAAACAAATATTAATTAAAAAAGATCAAGAACTCAAAAAATCTCCACTCTTTATGTTGACCTTTTCTTCTCCTAATTTACCCTCCGAAATCTTAGCTGGTTACATAAGCGTTAATGTCAGGCCCTATATTCCAAATCCCCTCCGTTGCTTCCGATGCCAAAGATTCGGCCACAGTGGTAATTCGTGTCGCGGTTCTCCTGCATGTGGCAGATGTGGAAAAGAGAATCATCAATCAGAAGGATGTTCAGCAAAACCACACTGCTTGAACTGTGGAGAAGAACACGCGTCATACGACAAGAAATGCACGAAATGGCAATTTGAAAAGGAAGTTCAACGCATAAAAGTAACACAAAAACTAAGCTACCCAGAAGCCCGTAAACAAGCAGAAACATTATTACCCCAAATACCTAAAATTTCTTATGCATCAATAGCAGCAAAGACAACCGAATCTCTTCAAACACAAAACAAATCCATAGATACCATTAATGCTTCTACGACTGCTTCAAAACCTCAAAATTCAGGACCAGATTTATCTAAAGCAGACTCAGCAGTAGAAAAATGGCTCACTCTAGCCCATCTCGCAAAAACGGGAAACCAACTAAATCAACAAACAGAATCTAACCGACAAACAAACCCATCATTAAAAAGAGCACCAGCTGAACAAATAAAAAACAATAGCAAAGTTCCGAAAATACCCTCTACATCAGACACAGAAACTATTGAAAGCTCAGATCCTCTTGAAATAAACATGGGAGATGAACAGGAGAGTAAGGAAGAAAAGAAGAAGGGGAAACCGCCCAAACAGAGAGGACGGAGCCTTTCTAGGCACCGAAAAATTACGGGTCCAACATAACCCTCATTCAGTGGAATTGCCGTGGCTTCCGCAGCAATCTTGAGGACATCAAATCCATCATCAATTCTTATTCTCCTGTATGTATGGCGCTACAGGAGACATTCTTAAAAACCACAGATGAGATTCGACTGCGAGGATTTTCTATCCTTCGCAATGACTGTACGACGGGTGGACGAGTTTGTGGCGGTGTTGCGCTGTTAATAGCTCACACGACACCCTATACTCCCATCCCTCTCAACACGTCTTTGCAAGCAGTCGCAGCTCGTATATCAGTGGCATCATCTGTCTCGGTGTGTAGCCTTTACCTACCACCAGGCACTCATATTCATTTTAGGGACATTGAAGACCTTGTCAACCAGCTACCATCACCATTTATTCTCCTTGGAGATTTTAATGCACATCACACCATTTGGGGAAGCCGAGAGGTGAACTCTAGAGGAGAGACAATAGAGAGGTTACTCTCAGACCTCGATCTCACTCTACTCAATGACGGATCACCTACATATTATCATGCTCCTACCCAATCTTTCACTGCCATAGACTTATCCATTTGCTCACCATCAGTGTTTTTAGATCTCGACTGGAATGTTCTGAACAACCCATATGGTAGTGATCATTTTCCGGTGGTTGTGTCATATACAACGCCTACTGCGTGTGTGACTTCAAGACAACCACGCTGGAAATTCCACAAAACCAATTGGTCTGCATTCCAAATGTTAGCTGAGATATCAGAACCCATGGTAGAAGCAGGAACAATAGATGAAGCAGTTGAAACAGTCACAACAACTATTTTAAATGCAGCTGAGTTATCTATCCCAAAAACTTCCTCAAGATTGCCGCGTTTCCCAAAACCATGGTGGAACGAAGCTTGTGCTGAGGCACGGAAGGCTCAAAATAAAGCCTGGGGTAGGTTTAGGCGATACCCTACCCAGGAAAATATGATCACTTTTAAGCGGGCACGGGCTCATGCAAGGAAAATAAGAAGGCAAAGCCAACGCCAGTCCTGGCAGGAGTATGTGAGTGGCATCACATCCTCTACACCAACAAAACAGGTGTGGAATAAAATCAGAAAAATCAGTGGCAAAAACAATACCTCTCCTATATCCATTTTAAATTATAACAATAGAACCAGTAACACCATCCCTGACATTGCTGACACCCTAGCGGAGGCGTTTGCAAACACCTCAAGCAGTTCGAATTATCCATCTGCGTTCTTGGCCATTAAAAATAGAGCTGAGCGATCCAGATTGAGTTTCTTCTCTACAAACGAGGAGAACTACAACTCTCTGCTCACAATGCTCGAGCTTAAAACAGCCTTGCAACGATCGAGGGACTCGGCAGCAGGACCCGATGGAATCCATTATATCATGATCAGACATTTATCACTAAACTCCTTACTATCAATATTAATTTTATTTAATCGTATATGGACCACTCATGTTTTCCCTTCTAAATGGCATCACGCTTTTGTCCTTCCATTTCCTAAGCCAGGTAAAGATCTAACCTCACCAAGCAATTATCGCCCCATAGCTCTTACAAGTTGCCTTGGTAAGCTTATGGAGAGAATAGTCAGTGCCCGTCTTATGTACTATTTAGAGTACAATAGCCTTCTGTCCCCGTTTCAAAGCGGGTTCCGTAAATTCCACTCAACTTACGACAACCTCTTAAGATTAGAGACCGCTATACGCGAGGCCTTCTTGCGAAAACAACATCTTGTCGCTGTCTTCTTCGACATCAAGAAGGCTTACGATATGACCTGGAGATTTGGCATTCTTCAGGATCTATATCGTCTAAACTTGAGAGGAAATATGCCACTTTTTATTGAAAACTTTTTAAGTCATCGCACATTTCAAGTCTGCATTCGTTCACACTACTCGTCAATATTTATACAAGAGCAAGGAGTCCCCCAGGGATCCGTTCTCAGCCCCATTTTGTTCATAATTAAATTAAATAATATCACACATCACTTGAACCATGGAGTGCAATGCTCTCTTTATGTAGATGATTTGCAGATTTCATTCTCATCCCAATTCATAAACATTGCAGAACGTCAATTGCAGAACACAATAAACAAGCTGGACCGATGGGCCCAACAGAATGGCTTTGCCTTTTCCGCCGAGAAAACCGTTGTTGTGCCTTTTAGCCGTAGGAGGGGACTTTTCCCCGATCCAGAGCTACGATTGGGCAATACTCCCATCCAAGTGGTTGAGCAAACACGGTTTCTTGGTGTGCTTTTCGATAAAAAGTTAAGATTCCATAGCCACATTCAAGATCTCAAGAATAAATGCTCTAGAGCCCTTAATATATTAAAGGTGTTAAGCAATACCAAATGGGGTGCAGATCAAACTTCACTCTTACGCCTGTATAGAACACTCATACGCTCTAAACTAGATTACGGTTCAATTGTTTATGGTTCAGCATGTGCATCATTACTACGGTCGCTTGATCCGGTGCACCACCAGGCACTTCGCGTTTGCCTTGGTGCTTTTCGTACCTCTCCAATTTCATCCTTATACGTAGAGGCAAACGAACCCTCATTGAATCAACGCCGTACGTACCTTTCATTATCATATTTTATCAAAATTAGATCTCTCAGACATAATCCATCTTTCTCGTTCTTATTCGATTTTAGTTTGCAAAGGTTAATCATCCATCGTTCTACACGTTTATATACTCCACCATTCCATTTTAGAATGAGAGACCTACTAAGGAAATTGGATATTTCTGTAGGTTTGGTCGCTCAATCAACAATAGCGCCATTTCCCCCTTGGGAAAGAGTGGAAATAAATGTAGATCTTTCGTTAAGCTTCCATCAAAAATCCTCAACTCCAGATCATATATACAGAGTTCTGTTCCAGGAGCATCGTGAGACATTGGGGGATTTCATTCCGATCTTTACAGATGGTTCAAAATCTGACACCCATGTCGGGGCGGCTGCTGTATACCATCAAGCTTCCGTCTACGATGCCCTACCATTGAAAACATCTTCATTTACAGCAGAACTGCATGGAATTAGATTGGCGCTTGAACTTTTAAAAACATCTCATCATTTTAAATTTGTTATTTATTCAGATTCACTTTCTGTTTTGCAATCGTTAGTTTCACTTCAACAATCTGCTCATCCTATCTTAATGGACATCTACATTGAACTGGACAATCTCATGAGACGAGGGTTTGACATTAGTTTCTGCTGGGTCCCTGGCCACGCCGGGATCGCTGGCAATGAAGAGGCTGACCATCTAGCACGTTCGGCTGACGGGAATCCAGATCGGTTCCCAGTCCCCTTCACTGACCATAAAGCGTTTTTCCGGTGGAAGCTTCGTTCCGAATGGCAAAACAGCTGGGACACTCAACTGGGGAACAAGCTTCATTCGATCATGCCGCTGATTACTCCTCGCCGAGGTTCTTCTTTGAACCGCCGGGAGGAAGTTATAATCAGTCGACTGCGGATTGGCCATACCCGTTTCACCCATCGACATTTACTGTTTGGGGAGCAAGCCCCCATCTGTCCTCATTGTAGCGTTCCTTATACTGTGAAACACATTTTATGTGAATGTCCATATTTCAATATTATGAGAGATCGTGTTTTTAAACTGAGAAATTTTAACCTTTCACAAATTTTATCCAATTCATCAGATTTTAAACTTGTACTCACTTTCACCCATCTCATTGGTTTTATTCATCACGTATAAGATTTTAACTGTTACTGTATCATCACCTTTTTATATAAATTCTTAAGATTTTAAATTGAACTTTTATTACAATTGATGTATAGACTACATCAGACTAAGGCTTCTTTGCTCTGTGGTTTTTAATATAATCTGTCTTGGTCTGGCGCTCTATGCCCTGATTTGGGCCTTGCGCCATAAAAATCCAAACAACCAACCAAAAATGGATAAGCTTTAGTTTATAGAAAAACCTTATTGTAATTATCAAACAATTTTGAGACTATTTTTTTGAAAATTACTTTTTTAAAGAAAATTAATTTTCTTAATTCACACTACGCATTTAAGTAGAAAAATATGAAAACATGTGATGTACAGAACTTTTGATGATAATTTATATACTAAATTATGTCATGCATTAAAGAGTGAATTTTCTGGAACGATAGGCAAATGAAAACTAAAGTATATACTTTCAGTTTAATTAGCTGGAAGCGAGTAATTTTGGTAGAAAATCTTTTTTAAAAATTCCAGAAGGGCGCTATTATTATAATTTTATAACGCATATAAATAATCTCAAACATCATTTTTAACACCAAATGATATCTGTTTAGATGTTTTTATGAAAAAATTTGTAATTTAGCTATTTTTATCACTTTAATGGGTTTTAGCAAAACTTCTCACAGTCGCGCTTCTTTTGCTTAGATTATAGGGGTTATAACGAAAGGTTAATCCCCTTTTACATTGATCTTCTACCTAATTAAACTTTTAATAATGTATTTGAACCAACTTTAACACATTAACAGTAAAAAAAATTTGTAAAAATTTTTTTTCTCATTTTTCCGAAACCTAGGGGGGTTGAACTATACCCTAGAATTCTCTTAGGGGGTCTAAAAACTAATATACTATCTATTGGAGGGAAAATGAATAGGGAATGACACGAAAGATAGTTTTTTGTTACTTCGTAATGTTCTAGGGTTCTTGCAAGGAAATTCGCTTTCGAGGACCTTCACTATGAAAATGCTAAATAGCGCCCTATCCGTTTGAGTAAATAAAATCTGACTATATCAAAGTCAAAGTGTATAAAATTACCTATTAAATGACACCTTAACCGGGTTTCTGGGACAAACGGTTCTAGTTTTATGGGAACTACCAATTTTTGCTAAAAATCGCTGTTTTTCTGAACTTCCTATTGGCACATTTTAGGGGTGTGAGACCTAAGGATTTCAAAAGTTGATTTTTTGTAACCACCCTACTGTACACCCACGGTTACGATCAAGTTTAGTCTTGGCATGAGGTACAGGAGTATCCGTACTACTTAAATCCTCAATGTGATAAAAATTGGACCACTTTCTAAACCGTGGGGTGAGTTTTGAAACGTGCTCTTAGTCAAACAATGGAGTTCCATTAATGGTATTTAGAAAAATATTGATCGGGGAAGATATTTTCAATGATCAAACAGTTTCAATGATCCATGTTACGATCATTGAAAATTCCTTCCCCGATCATCATTTTTCTAAATACCATTAAGGAATGTGATTCTTTGACTAAAAGATTAATATTGCACTTTTGAAACTAACTCCGCGGTTTAGAAAGTGGTTCAATTTCTATCACATTGAGGATTTAAGTAGTACGGATACTCCTGTACCTCATGCAATAATGTTTTTCATTTTATTATGTTTTGTTTCGTCACACGGGCCTTCTAAAAACGGCCTTTTGAAACGCGCTCGCACTACATTAGGACCTAGCTCTTTAACGGTGTAACTGCGACCCCCTTCCTATACCAATTCTTGATCGTCTAGGTGTACTCTAACACCCCTAGAAGTTTGTACCATGAATTAAGGACCACCCTGTATAATGAAGAAAACTGAATTTAATGAGGCGACAACATGTCATATGTAAAAAGAAATTAGAGGGAGTAGTTGATGTTAGGGATCATTGTCATATAACAGGAAAATATCTCGGTGCTGTACATCAGGCATGTAATTTAAATTATAAGAATTCAAAATCAATACCGGTGGTTTTTCATAATTTAAAAAATTATGATGGCCACCACATCATGACATGTCTAGGAGGATTTAAAGATCACGAAATTGGTGTGATAGCCACTAATATGGAGAAATATATTTCTTACAAAATTTATAAAAAGGGGAAACGTTTCCAAAATGTTTCTCTCAATTTCATAGACAGCTTTCAATTTTTAACCACATATTTAAAAAAATTAGTAGCTAACCTTAAACCAGAAAATTTCTCAATATTATGTGAAAACTTTGACCCCCTTACACCCGTTGATCTTTTGCTCCGCAAAGGTGTCTATCCATACGATTATGTTAGTGATTTCAATATATTCAATGAAACAGCTTTATCACCACCACAAGCATTTTACAATAGTTAAACCGATGAACCTATAAGTGAGGAGGATTATAAACATGCCACAGAGATCTGGAACAAATTCGAGATGGTCACTTTTGGTGACTATCAAGATTTATTTTTAAAAACAGATGTACTTTTATTAGCCAACGTATTTCAAAATTTCCGCGGATTATGCTCAAAGTACTACAGTTTAGACCAGTGGTTCCCAAAGTGGGCGCCAGCGCCCCCTGGGGGGCGCTGGAGATTTCTAGGGGGGCGTTGGAGAAGCTCAGAGAAAATTGGGGGGCGCTGCTTAATTTTCCCTCCCGGCTTCGAAAAAAATATACTGTGCACTTTCCTTTTTTCCAGTTCCACTTCTTTTTATTTCCCGATAGATATAACGCTTTGCAAATGCAACCGCGACCATATTAATAACTTGACTTAATAGACTTTATAATATAAAGGCTATTAACAAAATAAGAAGTAACTCTTTGAATGACTGACTATTAAGCCAGTTTTGTGTGGGAAATGATGAGGATTTTAATCGGTTGCGGCTTCACACTGAAGTTCGTTGGCTATCAAAGGGAAGCTGCTAAAGTTCAAACTAGGTATAAAAAATAAAGGCGATTTTTTTAAATTTCAGTGGTTTTTTCAAAGGTTTAATAGATATCTTTCAATATTGAATGGGTTTTTTCAAAGTTTAGGATATTTTTTAAATTTTTTTTCGGTTTTTTCAAAATTTAAACCAGGTTTCAGTAAATAAGGGGTGTTTTTACAATTTTAGTGGGTTTTTTCAAAGTATAAAAACTTTGAAACGTGATGAATCGTGATTAATTTTAAAGTCTTAGGTATAAATGTCTTGTGTTTGGCGCGGAATGGCCAAATATGGCTCTTGCGCCATAAAACCCCACCAACCAACCAACCTTTGCATTTTGAAAAAAATGAGGACTGATTTAAGCTTAAGAAGTTTTTGCACATACCAGGGCTATAAGTGAAGAGTGATACAATCAGATCTTTTGTCAATTTGGAAGTCTGTCTTCAAAAATGAGCATCTCTTAACAATATAGTGAGCCCTAGAATTAAGTAGTAAATGCCAATATAGACATTCTAACTTTCTATATAGCCCAATGATATGGATAATGATAATCCAATCCAAGAGAAACACCAACTATGTGGGTTCCTTAGCACATGGATGGTAAGATGCGAATTCTGAGGTACTTGAGCTAGGATTTCTTAGTTGCCCTTTTTCTGCACATCCTAAAGCTAGGCTATGACAAGGTTCAATTAGCTGGGTCCTTCAAGGAAAGGAGAAAAAGGGAATTTAGGTGTGGCTAAAAAGTATCCAAGAGCAGAGATTGTTTCAGTGAAGGTCCACTGAGTCACTTGGTGACACATCATGAATTAAGGTGAGAGCAATGCAGCAAGTTCACTTCTGGTAAAGACGGAGAACATAAGGTGAAAACTATTAGCAGGACAGGGTCTCTCTTCAGTAAGCAGGCCAGAGATGACTTTTCTTCACATTTTCACAAGAGTTCTGTCAGAATATTTAAGGGAGGTGGGGCTAAGTATTTGGTAATGGTGTTGGAGCATATTTATAATTTTAATACCAAGATCCCCACTAACTGGTTGGAGAGATCTAGCATCTTCCCTTTACTCTGAGTGCCATGGAGGAGAACCCGGGCCTAAATGGCATGAAATTCGATAATTCGTACACAAGTATAATGAGAGCGAGAGATTGGGAAGCTCTCAAGACTAAATTAAACAGCTTAGGAGGAGCTGATAAAAAAACGTACGAGTGGCAGAGGGTAAGTAGACCTTTTCATTAAATAAATCATTTAACTAGAGTTCAAAATATCATTTCTTTCATGTTTACCCTGTTCTTAAATTTGTCACAATTAATGTGGTTCAGGATCACTATATCTACTTGTTTATATGTTCCCTAAATGCAATAATCTGTACTTAGTTCTTTTACATTATTCATTACTTTACTTTGGAACAGCTTTAGAAAGAGCCCTCCTGTTTCCATATGTTACAACAGCAACATGATTAATTGTAGTTATAGAGCTTTTAACCTAAGTTAAACCAAAATATGGTTAAGTTCTGTTAATATTTCTCCGCTAAATATTGCCAAGCAAATTTGAATGCCATATTTTTAATTATCAACAATTTATCTGATTTGTATTGATAAACTGAAGAGTAATTGATAAAAATTTATATCTATGAGTTAGAAATTGTTTAGCAATATTTATATTTATTGGTGTCCAAAAGAGCATGGCGATATCTCGAGGGAATGTTAATTGAACCCAAACATTGATATTTTGAATTTTCTTATAGCCCAAAAGTACTTTTTATCCAAAAATTGCTGTAGGTACCTACCATACCTACATACTATACTCAAACATGAGCTTTTTAGTTGTAATCCATACACAATGGCCTTAATTTCTAAAAACACACTTTTGTTTTCTATATTGGCTAGTAATTAATTCACAGTTCTATCGATTTTTCTACTTGCAGTAACTGAATTCGAATGTTTATTCTTATAGTATGAGAGCTGGCGTTAAAATGAAAAATTCATCTGCTCGCAGTGGCGTAGCCAGAAATTATTTTTGGGGGTGCATGATATCGAAATAAAAGAATAAAAATTAAGGTTTTGAATTGCGCAAATTTTTTTTACACTGAATGGATAATTACCATCTCACCAAGTTTCATCCATGGCAGATGAATTTATTTTTACGAGCTGACGCTCGATTCCGTGATCAACACCACTTACACTACTATCCTGTAAAACCTGTAAAATTAAAATAATGTACGAGCAGATAAATTCTTGAAATTTAACGCAAGCTCCCGTAGTATTATTTGATTTTCATCTTTTGAACTATACAGCACCTTACCTTGCGTACAGGAGGTGATGTTATAAGTAATTTAAAATAGGCTGCATGTATTAGTTTAAAATTTCGTCGTGGCCAGTTCTTAAAACAGACATTAATTCAGGTATTTAAAGCGAGTTATGTGTTATATTTACCTACAATTTGTGTTCCTTTTTAACATTAAAAGTGTACTTTTATTTTAGAGTTGGACAGACAAAAAGAGGAACGTAAAAACAAAGTATAACAAATTAAAGGCAGAACTCAACGTCACTGGTGGGGGCCGAGTAAACCCCTCCAAGAGGCTAACTGCCCTTGAAGAAAGGGTGTTAAACCTTATAGGAGAGGATGCAGCGGACGGAATTAATGTTGAGGAAAGTGGGTCATCAATGATCCATGAATTTGAGGTGAGTTGATACCTTTCATTAAATTTTCTGGTATAATTATAATAGTGTTCTTCTCTCTTCACATTACCCACTAAAAACCCAAACCAAATATTATTGAAATTTGAGCTTTAAAAATTTTATAACAAAAACTAAAGCTGTGCATTTTAAGTAGGGTTTGCAAGTTTCTTCTCACGGAAAGGGTTTTCTTTTTTTTGAATAATTAGCTTAAATTTTTCAGGTTTTATAAATATTTCTCACAAACACTCTTATATTTACATAAAAACTTCAAAATTGTCATTAATTATATGCACCTATAAGTTAATGATTAAATTAGTAAATGTAGGTTTCTTTCAACTATGAAAAAAAATGCTATTAAATAATTTGAAAAAAACCCCTCTAATTTGAAACATTATTATTTACTTTGTAGTCTAAAATTTAATTAATTATTAAAAGACATGTTTTAATAATTTGAATTTTTCTAGAATACACAGGCTTCCATATACAGTAAAGCACCGTTTATACGTCTCTCATTTATACGTCGTTTTTGCCAAGTCCCAATTCATTCAAATAATCAATATGGTTTTCAATTATACGTCTTTTCATTTATACGCCGTTTTACATCGGTCCCTTGAAAGACGTATAAACGGTGCTTTACTGTAGTAATAAAACAATATAAACCGTACATGTGATTCTTCCGCCAATTTGCTTAGCAAGATTAAAATCCAACAATTAGATTTGGAAAATTGAAATTCCACTTTCTTATTTTCCAATCGTGTTTTTACTGAAAACTCTCGCCACGGGTAATGTATAGTAATAAATTTTAAGTAAAATCGAAATAATATGAAAATTAATTAAGATTTTAAGCTAAAAAATGTGACTAGCATATCGAATCGTACATCTCTGGAAGAAGTAGAATCCAATAGAGAGAATCCTTAAAATAAAAGAAAATTTAGTTGTCAATGAATTTTTTAAAAAATATTTTCCGCCAATTTATTATAAGAGTAACGTAAACCCGACACCAAATTTGCGAAGAATGAAAAGTAAATTACAATTTGAATTTTTTAATTTAACATTTTATTTAACTAAGCAAAATTAAAAGTTTAATATATGTGTTATTTTCAAAAATTAATTACTCTAATTATTCATAACTAGGGGGCTATCGCTCCCTGCTCGCCAACCCCAGGGAACTGATGACGCAGTTCCCCTAGGATTCCTTCGCAATTCTGTGCTCGCTACGCTTACTCGCCATACGCTGGTACAGCCTAGCCGAGATTCATTACCAACTAAATTTACTGATGAAAATAGTTTTATAAATAGTAATGTGCAGCAGGGAAACATTAGAGATTGAAATCAGGAAAAAAATCAAATCCAAAACAATGCACTCATTTTGTAAACAAATTTATTGTTGCCAACGGGAGAAAACAAATACCGCCAAATTCAAGCGTCACGTAAGAGAAATATATAATATAGATTAAACTTAAATAATATTTATGAGTTCTTGTTTGATTTATTCAGTGAACAGATTTAAAATTTAACTAACTGGAATTAAAAGTCAAATATTTAAAAATTAAATTACTCTAAATTTAACTAACTATAATTTAATTTAAGAGTTTTAAAAATTGGGTGCTTCTGTAAAGCTTTTTGTTAGTTTCTTCCACTGCCATAGAAGAAACTAGTTTCTTACGGAAGAAACCCAACCCTGATTTTAAGTTTAAAGTACATTCATGATTGTTTTCTTTTCAGGTAAACATACCGAATGAGCTATCTTTGCAGGAAGCTGCCGCAGAGGAGTTAATTACAGGTTGGGGTGAGGACTCAACTGTGGACGACCCAATAAATAGGGAATGCCCCTCTTTCCCTGTTGACACACCATCAACCAGCCGGCCTGAAGACACTGCTTCGCAGCCAAGTGCTAAGCCGAGAAATGCACGATTAAATTCAATGGCAAAGAGGAGAAGGACCAAAAACCTTGTTGTTAAAAATTCAAATGCAGATAAACTGTGCGAGGGCACTGCCAGTATGGCACAGGCTTTTATTAAGTGTGGAGAAGAATGAATTAAAAGAAAGGAAGCTAGTACTGATGGAAGAGGCCCTTGCGTTGAAAAAAGAAAAAGTTTCAACACTTAATGCCATTTTGGAAATTTTTAAAACTAAATAAAATTAAGTTATGACTTGTATTGTGCTTTACCTGATTTGTGTGTGATCCACTAATACACCTAAACTAATACAGAGCAAATTAAGCTGAAAATAATAAGGGGTGAGGAATGATAGAACTTCCTTTTTTAAATACAGTGAAGCACCGTTTATACGTCTTTCAAGGGACTGATGTTAAACGGCGTATAAATGTAAAGACGTATAATTGAAAACCATATGGATTATTTGAATGAATTGAGACTTGGAGAAAACTATGTATAAATGAGACGTATAAACGGTGCTTTACTGTACTACTAATGAAATAAGTAATCCTAGCTAGCAAACAAAATTAATGTGAAAACTCAAAATTACCAAAAGATTTGAATTACAAATTTTATATCCCATACATTCATTTTTAAAATTTATTTGTTTATGCTTGATAAAAAAATGTATGTGTATTTTACTTATGTTTTGACATATTAAGATTGAACTTCAACAATAGGTAGATGGACAGAGCGAGTAAAATTTTAATTCTATAGTTCTCGTCATGTATACTTAAATATAATTTTAGACATAAGAAAACATTATATTAAAATATCGCATAGATCTCCATATTGTTTAAAATATTTTTAGAAACTAGTGTGACTAATTACTTAAGACCACGAGTTATTTATTTGTTATTAATTTCATAATTACCAAGAAAGAAATTGTTTCCTCTTAAACTAGATAAAAAAAATAAAGATTACTGGGGATACTAAAGAATGTTTAATTGCTCAATTTTAAAATCAACAGTAATGAGTGCTAGATTAAATTAGTATGGGGTTAAAATAGTCATTCAGAGAACATTGTAAACATAACCAAATATTCAAAATCATTTAATTCTCCAATATAATCTGAAAAACAGTTTATTGCATCTTTCATAACTTTTTTCCGATATCCTTATAGGAACTATTAAAAGTGAAATTCACTTGGAATTAACTTAGTTTAGAAATTGCTTTGAAGGAATGAAATAAATTTATGTTGTTTAACATAGTTACAGCCCCCTCCATGGAGCCGTGCTGGATCCGCGCCTGTGACGTAGTAGGGTCAACTTAAGTTGCTGTCTAGTAGAGTGGATTTTAATCATTACAAATATAGAGACAGCTTACTCTTCTCGGTAAGGCAACCCTGCATGCCGAAAAGAGTACGACCTGTGTGAGTGGCGGTAGTAAATTTTAAACATGGGAGCTCTCGTAGGAGGGTGGAATTTGAGGTGTAAAAACTGCTCTTCTTCCCAGAAAATGATGAAAAAAGATTCTGACAATTTGAATCTGGAGAAAAAGCAATGACAAATCGTGCAGAAAAAATTTCTGTATCTCAATTAGTTTTTAACCTGTAATTTTTTTAAATTCCACGGATTCGGTAAAAGCAATTTTAAAATGTATTATAAATGTTCCTTCACACTATATAACATGAACCCTCCTGATTCGATAGGAGTCATTTCTGATTCGTTTAAACAAGTATTAAGTTGGTTTAAAAAGTCAAGTGTGAGTGGCAGAGCGAAACCGGGAGACCGGTCACGCTTAGAACAGCAGAGCAATGTTTAAGCTGTCTATATTAGTACTAACTCTATGATTTTAATAGAACTGTTTTCATCTCCTTTTATCCATGGAGACCATTACATATTATTCAACACAACCTTTTATTTTCAAGTTCTGTTGACTTTTATCCTTAGAATATTATCATATTTTTCCAATAAATTTATATTTTATACTTGTTGGATTTTAAACATAGGTAAAACTAGATCATAAATAACCAATAATGAAATAACATCAAATAATATTTATTGATCAAACAGCTGGTCTTCTTCCAAATCTACTTCTTCCCACTCGAGATTTTCTTCAACACACATGTTATGTAAAACTACACATGAGTTGACTATTCTGGCTGCTGGTTCAGGCATATAATTTAAGGTTCGATGCTTTAATAAGCACCGAAACCTATTCTTCAACATTCCGTTACACCTTTCTATCACACAGCGCCCTCTTGCGTGTTTTACGTTATACTCCTCAGCTGAAGGCCCTTCTCTTTGTAGAGCGCTGTTGGTATAGGGAACGTGGAGGTGTTCTTCATAAGGATAACCGCTATCACCTGAAATAGAAGAAACAAATGTAATGCAAAACAAACATTCACAGCAGGCCCATCGACAGGGGGGCAAAGGGGGCACTTTCCCCCGGGCTCGGGGATTTTCCTAACCCTAAAGGGGCCCGTAAAGAATATCCATCTCTGGTCATTGCCCCCGCATACCCTAAAAGATTCTCAAAATGAGTTAAAACCCTCCTTTTACCGGTCAAATTTCAAAACAATTTTCTGGGAGAGGACTCCCATACCCCCAAAGTTAGAATGAAGTGGTAATGAATTCTTATTCAGTTTTACGTCAAGAATAAAAAGAAAAATCCTTATGAATATAATCAATTAGAGCAAAATTATAGAATATTTCATAATCATTCGATCCTAGAATCAATTATTTTCACAAACTCGGACACCCAGAGATGAGCGCAATATGGACTCAAAGCATAGCTTTTTTTCACTATTTTGAAGATACTGTTAAGCCAACGGTATAAGGCTATATTAAATTTTGAGCAAAAAAATTTATGAATATAAAGATAATGTAGACACACACAACATGTTATCCCTTTTAGTTTTTTTTCTACAAATTTTTAAAGTTAGGGGTCTTTTTTCGAACACCCTGTATAATATCCATAGTAATTCATGAATATTTTATACTTACCGAGAAGCCAACCTTCTCCATGGATAATATTTCCATGATTCACTAATCTTTTCAAAATCGAACAATTCCAAATGTAGGCATCGTGAGAGCACCCTGGAAATCTTGCTACTACATTAGAGATGAGCATTTTCATGTCACAAACCTAAACGATACAAAAGACTTTAATAAACAGAGAATTCCTGATATAATGTCATACTATAGTGACTAGAATAAGATAGTGTTTACCGCCCATAGACACCATTATAAAAAAGTGAACTCTTAAAAGGCTAAAAATCCAGGTGGCGAACGGTCGCTGTTTCACACTCTATGAATACTATTATCTCTGATTCGTGCGGTTCCGCGAGTTCACAGGACGCACGAGACGAATTGGGCAACCAAACATGAAAAAGGTCTTTCTGTGCCAGTCTTGATATAAAAACTTTTCAGAAAGATTATTTTTACACTAACAACTTTTCCCCCCTTATTTTCTTTAACTGTTCATGTAGGCATATCATGGATCAAGAAGAGACTATTCCCCCATGCCAAAAAACCTCATGAAAAAATATTTTATTTAAATCTATTTGCATTATTAACAAATATAATCCTAGTAATTAAGAAGAAAATAAGAATATACAGTGAAATCCCGTTACAACGAATACCGATACAAGGAAAAATCCCGACAGTCCCCAAACGTTTTTATTTGAATTAGCGATAGTACGGTTACAACGAAGAAATTTTACGGTCCCGTGAAGTTCGTTATAACGGGATTTTACTGTAATACAAATCGAGTACTTACCAACTGTACATTTAATGAATGCCAGCCTTTTCGGTTTATGTAATTCTTTTCATTATGAAATCCATCATTTGGAGGGGCAATTATTGAAACATGGGTGCAGTCAATTGCACCCAAAACACCTCCGAGACCACAGTAATCATGAAATTCTTCCTTGATTGCAATCTGAGAGCTAGAAATTTAAAATACAGGTTTCACCATTTCATTTAGATGTTTAAGTCAAAATTTTTTCTATTTTATTTAAAAGTTAATTAATACTATTAGTAAAATAAAGGTGTAAATTAATAAAATAAATGTTATGAAATAGACCTAACACCAGAAATTGAATAAAGAATAACCCAGACTTGCACAATTAGAGGGACCGAGCTCAAACTGTGCAAGTCGAATTCGTGTAATTCCAGTAATAATGAAGTTCCATGGAAATTTTGTCGGCTGAAAACATAGGGAATTGGGTTATTTTTAAAAAATAACCCGAAACTCCAAATTCCCGAAATTCAGGGTAGCGTAAACTGTGGTATCACTGTAATCTGTTTCAATTTCCAATTTTAATATCTTTTTAACACTTAAATGCACATTTTGAGGTATCCTTTTACCTAATTATGATAAATGAATGATAGGAACATTATAATTAAATTAATCATAAGTTAATTTCAGTCAAAAATACCTTTCATCGGGAAATTTCACATATCTGCACAGAAGGTTCTTTGAAATGGCATTCGAAACGTCCCTTATGCAGTTACTCACGCTGGTCTGAGATATCCTAATGTTGAGATCATTCCCAATCTTTCTTTGGTAGCAGCCATATGCAAAGAAATTCAGAGCACACAAAACCTGCAAATTATAGTTATTATTACACCAAATTTGAAAATAATTTGTAGTACAAGAAAAATATTAACAGATCAGGTTTCACTAATTTCATGAGTGTGTCACAAAAGTAATCTTTAGGGTACAGTTTCGAATAATAATGCTGCCGAGAGCCCAGTTTGGAAAGACGGACCAACTGTAAGGTACAGTGGCGTAACCAGAAATTATTTTTTATGGTGCATGATGATATCGAAATGAAAGAAAAAAATTAAGGTTCTGATTTGCACTAATTTTTTTACTCGCTGAATGAATAACTTAGTGAAAGGAGCACATCGCCATTAACGCTGGTTAGCAAACAGTAAGTATAAACTCAACTCTCAAGCGTCACCTCCAACCATGGACCAGTTTCGTCCTAGTTAGGACTCATCAGCACGGCTGCCGTCAACCTTGTCAGTTGTAACAGGGGCGTAGCCAGAGGAAGGGATTTGGGGATATGCCCCCACCCCGAAACTCAGAAAATTTCCTTTTTGATCATAGAAAATCACTAAAAATGCCCCATATCCCCTCCTGAAACATCAACATCCCCTCTGGCTACACCCTTGGATTTTCAGCACTGACAGTGTCAAATGACAAATTCTTAAACTAATTATTAAAATTGAAATAATTATATATATTTCATGTAGCTTACTCTAGTATCAAATACAGGTTTCAATGAAGTGACTATGATCCTCCCAAGCTTGTAAAGTTGTTTTGAACTTAATTGTAAAAGTTTAATGTATGATATTATTATTTGTTTTCACAGGGTTTCAATTGAGCTCATGGATAAAGGACTGAACTAGGTATAAAGGGCATATATCAAGAAATGAAATAAGCATTTCATAAATTGTCAGTTAAGAAACTCCATGCTACACCTCGATGTTGCACCGACTCTTAAGCACTACTACCTCATTTTTTGAGATGCACCTTGCACGCTTAAAACTATATTCACTCATTAATGTAAAAAAATCTACTTACTTTGATTTCGGTGCTCAGGGCCGTCTTTCTAGTAGTTCTTGGTTCCAAGAACGGCTTCAACTCTTCAATGAGTTTGTTAGCTAATTCTTTACTAAGTCTGAAATTTGTGACGAATTGTTCATGACTTAAATTGAAGGCGTCATTTCTTGTCAAGGAAAGGCGGTTTCTAGGAACTGACGGTCCATCTTCTTCTTGAGATATGGCAAGAATCAACAAAAACTGCCCAGCCATAATTTATTTCAGCGAAATTTTAATTCCTTCCACTCTAAGACCACTATACTAACACTAACATTTATTCATATGCAAACAAAAAACCTTATCACTCAGATAAAAACGAAGTAAACTTCTGCGCCTACGCGATGAGAAATAGTTCTGCAGCAAATTACTTAAAACGTTCCATCGAAGATCTATACGATTAAATACAAGCAATTTCCCGGTTGAAATTTGAATTAAATGCCCGAATGTGTCGAAGAAATATATAATAAAAATATATATATTTTTCTCTCCACTGTGGACAAGCGTTCTCGGGTGCTATCGGCCTGTGGAGAAGAAACGGTGAATAGTCGGTAGCAATAGTCACTAGTGAAACGTAGTCGAGGACATTTTTGCGACGTGTGGGAATGTGACGTCATGAGTAATTTTATCACTAGTGACTGCGTATTCCACACCTTCATGCTAGCGCCCCTGGTATGTCCTCTCTCATCAATGTGGCGCGGAATGGCCAGATTTGGCTCTTGCGCCATAAAACCCCACCAACCAACCAACCTCATCAATGTGAAAGAGAATGGTTTTTTCCACAAAGATTGGATGCTCCATCTGTTCCAATTGCAAAACAATTCTGCAAGTTGACACCTATTTTTGTGAAAAAATCTTTGATCTCTTTGTACAGAGATGCAGCTGATGTGTCGGTCACTTCCACCAGTCCAAGGAACTCGGATACTATTCGTTTTTCTTCTTGGTGAAAATAACGCACACACAAGCAAAGGTGTTTGCAGCAGCTTCATCTGTAGATTCATACAAAATCAAAAAAAATAATAACTTGTTTATCCAAACCACTTGTTCTTTCAATAACTCAAGGGATATAACTTTTCTTATTAAAGCTGAGCATTTCGTCCGATGTAGACGCAAGGTTTCTCCTGGAGAGGAATAACTGCTGCTTCCAGTTTCTCGAAAAATTTCTCCAAGATGGTCGACCACTCGGACTGCGGTATGGCAAACGATGAATATGCATATCTTAAATTCAAGCAGATCAAACTGTGGAGAGGGAATACTCCAATAATTTAAAAAATACTGATTATCCATTTTCTCAACCTTAATTTTCCCTATTTTTTACTTGGCCTGATCTTAGTGCAACTTAGCAGGACAGTGCAGAGAATAAACTCACCAGAGTTACTATTTACATTAAAATTTATTAAATTAAGTATGAAAGATGTATACACAATAAAATACAATTACACAATTAACAATAATGGTCCTCTGCTTTTACGCTAAATTCTGGTTGAACTATATTAGTCCGACCTAGTGTTTTCAGTCTTTTACTGAAAACATCCGCGAATTCTGTTGGCAATTTCAATTATTTTCTTTTTGTGGAGGGATCTAAATGCCCTAAATCGAAATCATCTTCTGTCAATTCCTCCCTACGCATTTGTTTTACTGCCTTTATATTTTCATCTTCTATATCGTTATCAACTGCTGCTAATTTGTATTTTTATATATAGTTATAGCTGTTAAATTTGAAATAAGTGGGCGTGTAGTTCTATCTTTATTTATTGATACTATTGCAGGGGATATTCCAATGTTTTTAGTTTCCATAGTAGGGTTCAAAATTGCGTCTTGATTTTGCTCTATAGATTTGGACCTATCTTCAACGTTATCATTTTCGTTTCGTGAGGTTTTAAGTCACATTGATCTAATAGTTTCGCGAAGGTTGTTATTTGAAATTATTAATACCTCTACGCAGGGCTCGATTTCTAAAAAAAAGAGGTACCGGAAGTCCACTGGCCTGATGAATGGGTCTCGCAGGCCGTAGTTAGGAGACCCCTGAAATAGAATATACTTTTTTTTTCCGAAAAAGAGGTTCTGGAACGGCGTTCCGGACCGTTCTGGCTGAAATCGAGCCCTGCCTCTACGATCAGAGTCCGATATTTTTATTTTTGCTTTATCGTTTATGAGCATATTTTTCCCGAAGTCTATCACTAGATTGTTGTGCTTAAGGAAATCATAGCCTAGTATCATTGCATAGTTTTGACCCAGTGACTGATTAACTACATAAAAGTTGTGTTTAAATTCCGAATTCCCAACGTTTATATCTATTTGATAACATCCATGTATATTTAACGGCTCGTTATTTACGGATTTTATTGTTACCCATGATGCCATCTTCTTTACTCATGAACTTATTTTTATTTTTTCGAATATATCTCTACTGAGTAGGGAACATGCTGCGGCTTATTGGAGTTGAGTTTTGCCCTCAACCCGCACTTGAAGTCAGTCCAACTCTGAAATATATAATTAGGTAAATATTTTACAAACACAATATGTAAAATCTGTATAAAAAAGATCAGTTTCTCTTTTATAATTTTTAGATCATAACCTGAAATGTGGCTAATTTTAAGAATTGATTGAGGTACCGTGCAGAATAAAGTTGCAAATGTATTAAGCTTTAAAAAAATGGTTCTTGCATATTATCCCGTCAACCATACCGCTTAATCAAAATCGAAAATCGTCCAAAACCCATTGACTTTTCTTACGTAAGTAGCAATTAAGTTTAAAATGTAAAGTAGGTGTGCCAAAAAGTTTATTTTAAATATTACTGAATTTTCATAATATTTTTTGCATTACACCGACAGCTTGCACGTTAATATACAAGCGGTGTACACCTGATACAGTGTGTTTCAACAAGTTTACCTTAATTTTGCAGTCTTAAGTTAAATAGCTGTGGTACACAAAATGTCTGACGTTGAAATCCTAAGCAAGATTATCAATAAATATTTCTTAACGATAGTTAGAAAGATGATTTTGAGTACAAAAAATAAATTGAGAATGTTATATTTCCTTTCATGAATATCAAAATATAATTTTGATAGAGCCGGTTTTATATGCAACAACATGGGGACAAGCCGTCCCTGAGGATCTTGTAACAAAATTTAAATATTTATCCTCTGGTTTCTGAAAACATATCTGATCAATTTCATTAACTACTACATTTACCTAAAACAATTACAGACATTAGCTAGATATAACGGGGATGATATTTTCCATGAAGAACGTTTATACAAACACAAGAATTAATCTTTCTTAAAATATATCTACGTTTTAAGATTTAATGCTTATAGTAATGTTAGTAGTTTTAATTTACTTACCTTCTGCCATTTTTTCACATCTTTGGAAGCACCTCCTTCTTGATTTAGTTTGGCTGCTAATTCTTCCCTAAGCTGCACACGAATTTTATTAGTAAAGTTGCTTTTAAGTTTATTTTTATGCAGCTCGGGGTGTTCTGCCATAAAATTTATTATTTCTTTTGGGGGCCGACATTATAATTAGATTTAAATTGATTATGAAATATGAATGAGAAAATTGGCGAAAACACACACTGCAAAACACGAGTGTTCATGGTAAACAAGCATAGAAAGGAAATAGGAAATACGCCAGCGCCACCACAATATCATAAGAACCAATGAAATCCATTTCTTAGTCAATGTAAGCTATTCTATGATTGGCCAGCGCCATTCCCATTCCGATATCGTTTTCCAAACTTTTCCAAATCGATTGTCGGAATTCGTGAGTTCGTGCTACGAAGTTAGGTGACGGTCGAAATCAGATTTCGACGATCGTGCGAAAACGATGTCGGAACTCGTCGATGTCGGTTTCAAATCGACACGTTCATGCTAAGGCCCCAGGTGGCATTATTATAGGCGATGCGAGGCCTGTCTCCCCAACTCTCGTGAATTTTCCTTTCGGTGGGCCACCTGTATTCTCTATTATATCGCCTTGAGTCCCAGATAGGCTGCGGGCTGTATTCGTATCGGTACTCTAGTAGCACAGATGGTGGCATTTGACGTTTTTAACTGCCAAAACAAGTAACAAAGATAGTTGCAAAACTTCACTACTTATTGGGTCTAAAATAACGTTCACCTGTCACAAACCGCGACAGTTTTGCGTTAGTTTAAACTCTACACTTTTTCTATACAAATAGTGGTAGTACTTTGCCACGCTTATCAAATATTTCCGTGGCATTACCCACAAATAACGGCCCCTCAGGGGCACTCCTTGTTGGGGTGTGACGGGGCACACCTTGACAGGAGTGACGGGTGTCACAATCCCGGGGGTTCCCCAGTGTCCTTGTGCCTTACTTAGAGGCCAATCTTCCACCTGCATGGGAACCTCCTTTAGGTGACCAAGTGATTTTTCCGTTTTTAGTTTTGCTGTTCCATCTTGAGTTTCTTTCCTCAATAGTTAAAATTCTACTGGTTTTTAGTTCTTACCCTTCACTAAATTCGGCTCTTTATTTTGAGACCCGATTACCACTAGTTGGATCTCGTGTTATTTTTATGTTACTCATTATGTTTTATTAAGTTATCTCTTGTTTTGATTAGTGGCCACATGTTTGCCGTGTGTGGCGTCCCGTTACGTGGTGAAGGGGGACCTGGAGCGTTGAGGGGATTTGTGCTCCGCAGGGTCTTATTTCCTGGGGGCACTTACTCTCCAATACACCTCTTTGGCCCGTAATCATGGTAAGACGGGTGGCCGGCGTATCCTGTAATGGGTGTAGCCCGCGTCGGTCAATCGGCTTCCTTTATCTTTTTGGTTCCGCCACTTCAGTGTGAATTTCCCCCTGTAGTGCCGGAATAGATAAGATTTAGAGGTGTAAGGGTTAGTGCTGCAGGGGTCTGTATCACTATATCTCGGTGCCACTCCTGGAGGGGGCCCCCGAGATCTTTCGTCGTCGGATTCCGGCGGCGACTGCCGGGGTACCCCCCCTCCCCCTTGTTGGGCTCCATGGTGGGTGGGAGCGCACCGGGCTGAACATCCTGACCTTTCAACCATGCTTTCCATGGATATTTCTCATGGTGGTAAGTCCACCAACCCTTCTCCCTCCGGGGAGCACTCTTCTTCTCCCCAAGGGGAGCAACAAAGACCTGAATTAAAAAATGCTCGTTATTTCCTAGTTAAACTTGAAAATCCTCCGAACCAGTCAACTTCCTTTTCTGCTGTTTCACCTTTCCTAATCAATAATACATTTACAAAATTTTTTGGAACATTAAAATCACTTAAAAGATTAAGATCAGGAGATATGCTCGTACACACTTCAAACCCAGCTCAAGCTAAAAAACTTCAAAACACAACAAGAATTGGCAGCTTTCATATATCTGTAACCCCACACTTATCTCTAAATACATCCAAAGGCGTCATTTCCGAACCTGATCTATTTCATGTACCTGAAACTGAAATCAAAGAAAATTTAATTAAAGAAAACTTAATGGAAGCAAAAAGAATAACTATAAGGCGGGAAGAACAAATACTTCCAACTAAACACATTATCCTTACCTTTGACTCTCCAACTCTTCCTTCTGAAATCAAAATAGCTTACCTTAACTGTCACATTCGCCCTTACATCCCTAATCCGCTACGCTGCTTTAGATGCCAACGCTTCGGGCATTCAAAGTTTTCGTGTCGTGGTTCCGACACCTGCGCCAATTGCGGCGCCGTCGACCACTCCAACAGCAAAACCTGCTCTGCGCCACCCTGCTGTGTCAACTGCAGCGGGAACCATCCGGCGTATGACAAGAAGTGCCCCAAGTGGGTGTCTGAAAAAAAAGTCCAAGCATTAAAAGTAAACAATAAAATTTCTTATGGTGAAGCAAAAAAAACAAGTCCAAGCTAGAACACCAAAAATAGGATTAAGTTATGCAGCAGCCACACAAAAAACAACAGCATCTATTCAAACTCAAACAGAACCGATACCTCAATCATTCACTCCAGTAATCAGTCACACAAACAAACCTCTATTCACAATAACACCTACTTCACAACCTACTGAAAAAATGTCTCAATCCATCAATACAAGCCAGCTATCAACATCTGCAATTGAAGAAACCAGGCCACCCTCCAATCCAAAACCTAAAGAAAAAAAGAAACCTTCACCTACCGCAACTAAACCAAAAGCATCAATCAAAAGTCAAAGACCCACACCATACCCACCACTGTTTCCGCATTTCAACTCTAAAAACAGAAAACTCAATCAAACAGACAAAGGAAATAACAGAGCAAACCAGCGAAAAGTTAAAATAAAGGAGAATATAAGAGAAAAGGAGGATTTCTCTTTGGACATTCATGTGTCCGAAGAAGAAATGAACGAATTAGAAAAATGTGAATCTCCTACAAAACAAAGACACAAAAACATTTTAAATCATGACTCTTAATTTTATTTCTTGGAACTGTCGTGGATATCGAAACAAGCTGGATGATGTGAAAACCCTTATAGCAGACTATAAACCCGTCTGTCTCGCGCTTCAGGAGACTTTCCTGAAGCCAAGCGACCAGACGAGGATTCTTCAATACACTTGCATTCGAGCGGACAACGTTAATGCTGACGGAAGAGCTTCTGGAGGTGTTTGTCTATTCACCTCCCATGCCTTCCCTTTTCAGCAGTTGCCGCTCAACACACAACTGCAGGCGGTTGCTGTCAGAGTGCAAGTAAAGCGCCTACTGACAGTCTGCACGCTATACCTACCACCCAGTATAGCCATCCAGCAACAGAGCCTAGATGAACTAGTGAATCAACTGCCAACGCCTTTCATTATACTCGGTGACCTGAATGCACACAGTGGGCTTTGGGGAAGTAGTGACACCAATACCCGTGGCGGGCAGATCGAACAGTTGATCTCAGATCACTGTCTCTGCCTGCTAAATAACGGTGAGGATACTTACTTCCACGAACCAAGCCGCACTTTCCATGCCATCGACCTTGCCATCTGCTCGCCCTGTCTTTTACACATCTTTATCTTTCTTTGTCGGGAGGGATCTGAGAAACAGTGACCATTTTCCGATATTCGTTACATCTAACGATGGAAATGGTCCTGTGACCCGACCTCCCAGATACATCTTCGACAGGGCTGATTGGCCTCATTTTACATCAGAGGCCAATATAACAGACGAAATGGTTGAGGGTAATATCGATGCATGCGTAAGCTCAGTCACGAGTATTATTCTGAATGCTGCCGATTCGGCGATTCCCAAATCTTCACCATCCTTCCATAAAAATCGTAAACCATGGTGGACAGAAGAGTGCACTGCAGCTAAAAAAGCTCAAAAGAAGGCGTGGGGTATATTCAGGAGATACCCCACAACAGAAAATCTTATTGCCTTTAAGCGGGCTAGATCTTTTGCCCGCAGAGTGCGACGTCAAAGCCAGAGGGAGTCATGGAGAAACTATGTTTCTGGCATAACATCAGCCACTCCTTCCAAGCAGTTATGGGATAAAGTGCGAAAAGCGATGGGAATATACTCCGAACATACCATCTCGTTCGTGAGTGAAAATGGCCTCTGCATCACCGAGACTCCGGAGATCGCGAACGCCATAGCGCGAGCTCTCTATGCGGTCTCTGCTTCTAACAACTATGCAGAGGACTTTAAACGCTATAAACATCAAGCTGAATCTCATCGCCTTAATTTCAATTCCACCTCTACGCTTGACTATAACTGCAGGTTTACGGAAGATGAGATGAAGCGATGCCTTCAACGTACCAGGAGAACATCACCTGGTCCTGATGGCATCAGCTACGTTATGCTTCAACATCTTAGCAATATCTCTCTCCGTAACCTTTTAAAATTATACAATCGTATCTGGGAGGAGCATGTCTTCCCTTCTGCGTGGAGACATGCCATAGTTGTACCTTTTCCAAAACCTGGAAAAGACTTGTCTAACCCGTACAACTATAGGCCGATCGCACTCACCAGCTGCATGTGTAAACTCTTCGAAAGGATGGTTAATGGCCGTCTTGTTTACATCCTAGAGACGACCGAGGCTCTGTCTCCATTCCAGAGCGGCTTCAGGGTTGGTCGCTCATCGGTAGATAACGTCTTATTCCTCGAGACACTTGCCCGTCGTGCTTTCGTGCGCCGTAATCATCTTGTTTCTATATTCTTTGACATTGAAAAGGCGTACGATCGCACATGGAGATACGGGATTCTTAACGATCTCCATTCTTTGGGAATCAGAGGAAATCTACCGATATTTATCAAAAACTTTTTATCCTTGCGGCAGTTTCAAATTCGTATTAATTGTATTTTATCAGATACTTTTATTCAAGAAGAAGGAGTTCCTCAGGGAAGTGTTCTTAGCGTGACCCTTTTTATCCTCAGAATAAATAGCATCTTTTCTCATCTTCCTCCATCAGTCCAGGGCAACTTGTACGTGGACGACCTTAGCGTCCATTGTGCATTCTCGCAAAAATTGCATTAAAAGGATTCGATTTTCCAATTTTACTCCATGGAATATGATACGTGTAAGATAAATCTATAGTATTAGGCAGGGGAAGGTTAGTTGGGCAAAAAAAACCTGTAATTATTACAAAATTAAGGCAAAAAAACTTTATAATCTAATTTTTTGAGAAATAATTAAATGTCTTAAATTTGTAATAATTACAGGGTTTTTTGCCCAACTAACCTTCCCCTGCCTAATACTACAGATTTATCTTACACGTATCATATTCCATGGAGTAAAATTGGAAAATCGAATCCTTTTAATGCAATTTTTGCGAGAAATACTCACTTTTTAGTAAAATAGTAAAATGTAATATCCCCTAATATTCTATTTTATCCTCTTACCCTCCAAGAAACAGTTTTAACATGGGTCTCCTTCATATCTGCTATGAAATTTCTTATTTCAGGGATATTTTATCTTATTTAGACACAATTATACAAACTAAAATTTACTGTATAAAATTTTTCTGCGCCGACCACGGACCCTTGTCTTGATTCCCAAATTTCATTGTCGGGTAACCCATTCTAGAGAGTTGGAAAGAGGAATCGATTTGTTTATTATCACTCTCTTCCAAGAAATTTCACTCCATTTGTCAAAAAATCGAATTAGTATTCCATTTCATCCATTCAACCCCCAAAGATGAGTTTATGCTTCTCAGGATAGACCACCTTGAGTGACCCCAATCAAAAATTTCAGTCCATAAAACCTTTTAAACAGGATAATTACTCTTTTACTCAGTAAAGTATAATTTTAACTTTTTTTCTGCCCCAATTATTATCCTCGGTCGAGAATGAAAGTTACTTATTGTCGCATTTCCAGTTCTACAGATTACATAGAACCTGCTCAAATAGATTTCTACATTATTTCACTAAAATAGACACAATTTTTTTCAAAACATCCCATATAATTCCTTATGTTCCGCTTAACCCTTCCATTTCACCTTCCAATGGGAGGAACTCTTTTCTAACGGGCTGTTAGACATATCAGGTATCTATCTTCTTTATTTGCACCATTTATGACTCTATTAAAAGTAGAAAATTTTGAATTTTACTCCCACGAAGAGTATAAAAACAGGAATATTTTTTTCTGCCCCTGTCCCCCTCCTTAATCGCAGGTCCCAGATATCTACAATGGTATTTCGTATTCTTAAGTGTATAAAGGGAAAAATTAGCCTGAAATTAGTGCTTCTTCAGGAGGAAAAATAAGTTTTTAAAAGACTTAAAAGTTGAGAATTTCCCCTTATTTTTTTCTACACCTCTCAGGCCCTATTTTAAGCAGAAGAATCGTTCGAAAATCGGTTTAATGCATTTTACCCATTTTTGGTGTCAATTTACAAAACATTCAACCGCAGTTGGTGCAGAAAAGAAATTATTTTTCAGGAGATATTGCTGATTTTCGTAATTTTTTCCTGACCCTCTCCCTACCCCTAGTGAGCTTTGCCAGATTTCTACTATCGCAATTCTTTCTCGCCTGAAAATAAGGAAAAGAATGGCACCTTTCATTACGTTAATGGACGACTATAAGCCTGCGCCTCAGAGAAAATAGGCTTACAAATTTTTACGTTCCACTTTATCCTTCCACCCCTTCTACTGGAGTGAACTGATCCTTTCCAAACTCTATGTCCCGTTGGTCCTCCCTCGCCTCTCTCGTATTATGGAGCATTTGAGCAAATTAATAAAGTAAAAGGAACCATTTTGACTCCAAACAACACAAAATTGAAACTCGTCGATTTTCCACTTCTGCGCCTCTCACCATCCCCTGGCGCAGACCCGAAGTGTCCACCATCGCGATTCGTAAACTACAGATTCTAAGGAACAAAATGGCTATTTTCACTAAGCATAATCACGAAAAAGCACGCGAAACCCATTTTCGTGAAGTTAGAAAACCCACTAACCTCTTTTAACTAATAACTAATAATTTGACCTCTGGATTGATGTGTTTTTGTACTTTTTTTTAAAGAAAAAATAATCAATTCACCTTCAAACAAATTGAGAAAAATCTATTTCCTTTATTCTATTTTTAACATGCATTTTCACAGTAACATTCAAAATTATTTGAAGTCGGAAATTTATTGGCTTGACCTGTAGAATATATCTTGCAAATCAACTTAATACATACACAACTAAAAATTATGGAAGTTTAACATTTTTAATCTTTGATTTTTTCTTAATTAAGGGATTACCCAAATTACAAAGTGCACTTATAACACATACAATTTTATCTATTTGGGAAAATTCGTTCTCCTTATTTAATTTCACCATTGTAATAGGTATATTAGAGTCCAGAATCTTAAAAGTTTTTATTTTTCGGATAGCTTGTCCACGTGTACTCTAACTTTTGACATTTTTCTGGATTGATGAACTTCCAGGGCACTCAACTGGGTTTTGTTCCTTGTCGAGGATGGAATAAACAGCTTTGCCCCTTTTTCAGCCAGTAGGTCTTCTATTTTAAAGCCTCTATCAGCTAATACAACATCACCTTTTTCTAAAAGGTTTAACAGACCACTTTGAATTGTTAACTGTCTATCGGACACCCTACCCCCCATACCTTAGAAATAAAGGATACTACCCCACAAGGAGTAATCCCTACTAAAAACTTTAAGGTGTTGTGGTGCTTATAATTGGAGTAGGTTTGTGCTCTGGCTTTAAAGTTATGAGGCTTCTCCAGGAAAACTTCTGTGCAACGAATATTTCCCAGAGAAACATCCTTGAAACATTGAGGTAAATTTTTCTTGACCTGATCTTGTGTAGGCCACATTATCAATCTGCTTATATTTACATGCATGACATCAAGCCATGAGTGAAATACAGCACTTACATTCCCTAACCCGATTTCAAACCTGCATGCCAAATCTTGATTGAGCAGCCCAAGACGCAGTTTCATTAATACTAATAAAAACTGCTCACAGGGCTGCAAAGAAACTTTTATTTTGGGTTGCCATACAGCTAAAATGTATATCAAAATAGAATTAAAAATTCCCATGTTTTCTAAACCAGTATAAAATTTAAATCTCTTTTGGCTATGATTTACCACCGAATCATAAGTTCTTGTTACAGTACTTCTTTCTAAAATGAGAGTTCTCTTCTTCTAGGATTTTCAATTTTTTCCAAAATTTCAATATCTTTACAATCGATCTCAGTCTGGACAGCAACATTATGCATACTTCTTTCACTTGAATTGGTAGTGTCGACAGATGAATCAATGTTTCCCAATGATTCTCTTGATGCTTTAAAAGAAATTAGTTCTATAAGTTGAAAATTTCACACCAACTATTCCATGTACTTTTTAAACACATCAATAACACTAACAGAAAAATTGTTTTAATACATTACCCTCATTTGTGGACGAAGTTTAAGAAATAGAATCGCGTTTCAAACGTTTGGCACTCCTTTTATATCGTTCAATATTTTTTTGTCCTGTTTCATAATCATTCTGTTTGAAGGAAAATACAGATGGTACATAATCAGGGTGTTGTGGATCATTTGATGGTTTGCCTGAATGAACAAAAAAAATATGTACTTGACATAAAGCATTATGTAAATTTTATATAGATATCATATGTTTAGGGCAGGGGTCGGCAACCTTTTGAAACGGAAGAGCCAAAAGTTATAACTTACTAAATTTCCCAGTTTTTAAAGATCCACTGATTTTTTTGTTTCAATTTTATAGTATATCTGCTTTTATATATTTGAATTTAAATTGGGAGGGAGATTTTAGTTGGGGAGGTTGACCCAACAAGTTTTCTGAGGTACCTCCTTTCGGGTACTCTTTTACTTTAAGATTTAGGTGATTTACATACACATTGTAAATTAATTTTAGTGATACATTTTAATTTTAATTTAATAAATAATTTTAGTGGGTTTAATCCCCACTCTACTCTACACTTTTGGGCTAATACATAGCTTGTTTGCATCACTTTGTTTTTCAGTTCGTTGAGATGCTTGGTCCAACTGAGTTTGGCGTCCCTGTATATGCCTAGGTACTTTACATAGTCCTGGTGTTTCACCCTATTGTCTCCTATTTTTAGCGTTGGTAGTCTTGTGATTGTCTTTGTAGAGAATATGGTGTAGCAGGATTTTTCGGCGTTGATCGTGAGTTTGTGGTCTTTTATCCAATCCTTGATTTTGTCTAGTATTGGTCGTGCTTGGTTTGTTATGTGGTAGACTTTTTCGCTTTCCATGAGTACTACGAGGTCGTCGGCGAAGGCCTGGATTTTTGTATTTTCTCCGTAGTCTAGTTTTAGTATGTCATTTATTATTACCAACCAAAGGACTGGTCCTACCCCACTAAAAATAATCTGAAGATTTTCTTCAGAAAAAGCCACTTTCTACAGAAATTCTACAAAAATTTTAAGATATTTTGCAGATTTTGCTTTGTCTTTAAACTATCTTAAGAATTTTTGAAGACAACTAACAGATATTTCGCAGACATAGATTTACCTTTAAATTGTCTTCAGGATTTTTGCAGATGTTTTAAAGACGATGTATCTTCAGAAATTTTGAAGATACATTTTTTCAAGGGCATTTCAGCTGCTTGTGTTATGTGATGGATCTTTTTTGTCTTCAGGAGGAGAAGTACATCCTCTGCGTATGAACGCCAACGCCCAGGTCCATTTCCAAGAGTTCATTGATCATGATGTTCCACAGGATCGGTCCTAGGCTCGAACCCTGCGGTACACCAATCTCATAATTCAGTGTGGTGTCATTGAGGCGTACCGTGCGATTGCTCAGGAAGTCCAGGATTGCAGCCTTCGTGTTGTGGTCTAGGTTGAGGAGTTGTACTTTATTCTTTATTATTTCCCAGTTGACAGAGTTAAATGCATTCTTCAAGTCTATCGATATGAGTGTGCAGATGTAGCCTTCTTCCTTTCCCTCGTTGATTTTGTCCATCAGTTGCTGTAGTGCTTTCACGGTGTTTCGGTTTTTTCGAAACCCAAACTGGTTGTTGCTAAGTAGACCGTTGCTCTCTAGATGCTCCACCAGTCTATTAGTGAGGAGTTTGTCTAGGACCTTTCCCCAGGTTGGAAGAAGACAAATCGGCCGATATGCACTCGGGTCTTCGGGTGGTTTCCCATCCTTAGGGAGCAGCACCACCTTGGCGATTTTCCAGGGGCGTGGGAATTTTCCCATCTTCAGTGCTCTTCGGATAATATCGGTTATATATTCCGGGTTTTTTTGGTAGATATACCTGATGAGTTCTGGGGGAATGCCGTCCGGGCCAGGGGCTTTGCCCGGCCGAAGGGTGTGGATGGTGTAGTCGAGCTCCTCGTCGTTGATGACAGTCTCTTCATCCATGGGGATCGTCCAGTTATAGTTACTCGAGGACCCTACGAAGTGGTGACCCAGGAGAAGACGGTCTATTTCAGTCGGGTCGTGGGCAATTGTGCCGTCTGGCCGGGTTATGGAGTTGATCTTTGCTAGTTCATGAGATTTGCCTGTAATCACCTTATAGGTGTTTTTCTTTACTGAGCTGGTCGTCACATTGTTTATGAACTGTCTGAAACTCTGGGTTTTAGCCAAACATATATTATCCGAGTGTCCCAGATTCAGACTAGTCAGGCGACTGAGACTAGGCGTAGAA
The DNA here is from genome assembly GCA_024610705.1 of Tetragnatha versicolor. Taxonomy (NCBI): domain Eukaryota; kingdom Metazoa; phylum Arthropoda; class Arachnida; order Araneae; family Tetragnathidae; genus Tetragnatha; species Tetragnatha versicolor. The sequence continues at coordinate 23,867,602 of JANDEH010000013.1, read as the reverse complement.
TATCCAACGCTATCCGATATTATAGGTGACGAGTACCACAAAAATATCTTCAATTTTCTTCATGATATAAACCTCATGAATCGTGTATAATTTTAAAGTCTAGATTATAAATTTCTTGTGCTTGGCGCGGAATAGCCAAATATGGCTCTTGCGCCATTAAACCCCACCAACCAACCTGGGTTTTAGCCTTCAGAATTGCCCGTTTATACAGTGCATCTTGTCTCCTGTAGCTTTCCTTTCTTCACTCCCTCTCTGCTCCTGTAGTGAGCTGGAAGGCTCTCCTGTAAGCTCTTGTTTTGGATCTGAGGGACCTTAGCTCCGGACTCCACCATGGGGCTTGCTTTTGTAGTCGTCTACTACTCTTGGTGTCCGCCTTCGCTGTGGCGATTATTTCTTTTTGTTTCTGGTCCACCAGTTTGTCCAGCAGCTGAGGGGTCTCAATTGGGTCTCTGCTTACCACTAAGTTCCTGATCAACCCGCCCAGTGTGATGGTGTCCAGCCTGTTGAAGTCGACTCTCTCTCTTCGGCCTGATGACCGTGATGTCCAGTGTCGACTTAACCGCGTTGTGGTCACTGGATGTGACCTGGTCGTCAATCTGGAAAATTGCGCTTATATCTCGGGTCAGGATTAGATCAACCCAACTGTTCCCCTTGGTCGAGTGGAACGTCGGGACGGAGTTGTTAGGGTTCTCAATGGTGAGTCCATTTTGTGTACAAAAGTTTATCAAGTCCTCTCCTCTTTCGTCCTGCTCCTGGGGACCCCAGAGGTCCGATTTAGCATTGAAGTCCCCTGCGATGCTGATCCTGGACGAGACATTGTTCAAAATTATTACATAGAGTTCGTCCAGGATTGGTGTTAGTGCCTCGTTTGGCGAGGCATACACCGATACCAGCAGAGTTTTCCGTGCTCTCTCGTGGAGTTCAACAGCTACAACGTCTCTGTTGGTGGTGATCACCCTTGCCTTAAGGGATCTTTTGAAAAGGACAGCTGCCCTAGAGTTCAGTACAGCTACCTGATTGTAGCCCTTTGGGATCACTTTGAGCATGCCGTTGTTAAGGTATGGCTCATTTAGTGAGATGAGGTCCGGGGAGTCCGCCGCGGCATCTTGCTGCAGTTGTGCTGCAGCTGCTCTTGTGTGACCCAGGTTTATATGAAGTAGTTTGATGGCACTGGGTGCCTTGGTCCCCTGATGTGTGTAGGCTGTTGCCCGGCCATTGTTGGGTCGGCGGGATGAGTGGATTGGGCGCTGCTTTTTGGTTGCGCTGCTGTCGATTGTTGTTGGGAGTTGGTCGCGCTGGCCATACCTGTGGTGCTGCTTCGATCTGTCGTTTTAGGTTTGTCCGTTCTTTTATGTTCGAGTTGGTTGTTATTGGCCATGTTTGCAAGTATTATAATCGATTCTCGCTTTAGCCTTTTTTATTTCCTTTTCATACAGCCTGCATTTACTAAAGTCCGTGCAACTGTGCGCGGTGGAGAGTTTGTCTCTTGGGTTGGAGTCATTATAACTCTTGCAGTTTACACATCTGGATTTATTTTTACAGTCTGCCCATTTATGGTCAGTGGCTCCACAGTTCGTGCAAAGTTGCCTCTCCTCTTGGCAGTTCTTACTGCTGTGACCAAATTTGCCACAGTTAAAACACTGCAGTGGTCTTAAGTATTCTTTTATTTCCGTGTGTCATGTATCTCTTCTGTATTGCAGTATCCCATTATCTTTTTCAAAGTGGTCTGGGAGTCCGTTATGATGTTGATCTTGTCCTCATTAGATGTGGTGGCATAGTGTAGTGCTCGCCTGATGGCTCTGGCTTCTGCCTGCGGGACGGATGCTTAATCTGGCAGTCGTTTGTATTCCGTGTATATTTCTTGTTGATCTTTATATACAATTAGTGCATACCCTGCCTTGTTGTTAAGTTTCGAGCCATCAGTAAAGATGTTAATGCCGCACTGTGGGTGGGATTCATAGACTTCCCATCCTTGCCTGTAGAGTCGCCAGGGGGTGGCCTGAAGCGTTTTTTCCCATTTGCCTTTCTGTGATTACTTCATTGTTGATGACAATGTGCTCACGCCCCTTTTTTATGTTGTGTAGTCTCTGGAGTTCCATGATCTTGAGGTGAATGGGTATTATACCAGCCAGAACTTGCATGGTGACAGTGGGGACTGTTTTGTATGTGTTGGTTATGATTAACAGTGGTATTCGTTGTACCTTTTGTAGTTTCTGAATCTGTCTGGCAGTATTCTTGTACCAAGTTTCCGAGGCATAGGTTATCAGTTTTTCGGTTGCCATATTGTACACTGCTGTTCAAAAATTAAGGACGGAACGGTTTTTTAAACATAACACCTAGTAGAATTATAGTTCATCCATGAAAATCTTACCAGAAGATGTTCAATGGGTGAGAATACAGGGCCCGAGAACAAATTTTCCCTATCAATATTTTAAGGGGGTAAATGGGCCCTCCATTGATAGTGGAGTTCCATTACACATTTGGAGCAGTGGCAGAACCGTCTGTGAAAGAGGTATTTAACCGAGAAATTTAAGATTTTTTGAAATGAATATGATTATTCCTGAACTCAATGCATATTTTCAATCACTTGTGCTGCCTTTAAAGGGTATTTTTTAGGTTCTATTGAAAGATATCGGTCTTACCATCATTTTTAGCAAGTTTTAGCTTCAGGATTATTTTTGGTAAGTGGTATCTTACCGTCAACCATGTTTTTAGTAGGTCTCAAACACTGCTGTTCAAAAATTAAGGACGGAACTGTTTTTTCAACATAACACCTAGTAGAATTATTGTTCATCCATGAAAATCATTCCAAAAGATGTTTATTGGGTGAGAATACAGGCCCGAGAACAAATTTTCCCTATCAATATTTTAGGGGGTAAATGGGCACTCCATTGATAATGGAGTTCCATTACACATTCAGAGCAGTGACAGAAACGTCTATACAAGCGGTATTTAACCGAGAAATTTAAGTTTTTTTGCAATGAACATGATTTTTCCTGAACTCAATGCATATTTTTAAACGTTTGTGCTTCCTTTAAATGGTATTTTTTAGGTTTTATTGAGAGAAAACGGTCTAATAATCATTTTTGGAAGGTTTTAGCTTCTGGGTCATTTTAGGTAAGTGTTATCTTGCCGTTAACCATGGTTTTAGTAGGTCTTACATATGCCTGATTGCGCTTAGGTCTGGGAACCTGAAAATTAACTTTATTATTTCAATATCGTTACTTATGAAAAATTTTGAGATAGTCAAATTGTGATTTTCTGCAGCTTTTTCACTAATAAAGAGAAATCCTTGACCCGAAATGTCTTCTAAAAGAACCAAATGGGCCACGAAAATACAGATATGCAATTGCAGATATCAAGGAAAAACTCTTTTGAGTATAGGGGGTTTTGAAATGTCTATAAGGATAGTACAGACTCAAAGGAGAAATTCGATCTTTACAAACTTCATTTTAATGATAATGGAGATATTTTTACAGATGTATCTTTCTTTTCAGGCATGTATAAGTCTATAAACTCTAAAAATATTTCTTTTTTTGAAAGTTAATAACAGATATCCTTTCTGTGAAACTATGCAATTATTTGTGCCATTTCAGCACCCCTTAGACAGCACAGAAATTTTCACTGAATCTGCAATTGCGTACCTGTGTTCTCATGTCCCTTTTACATCTTTTAGAAGACATTTCGGGTCAAGGATTTCTCTTTATTAGTGAAAAAAGTGCAGAAAATTACAATTTGACTATCTCAAAGTTTTTCATAAGTAACGATATTGAAATAATAAAGTTAATTTTCAGGTTCCCAGACCTAAGCGCAATCAGGCATATGCAAGACCTACTAAAACCATGGTTAACGGTAAGATACCACTTACCGAAAATGACCCAGAAGCTAAAACCTTCCAAAATGATTATTAGACCGTTTTCTCTCAATAAAACCTAAAAAATACCATTTAAAGGAAGCACAAACGTTTAAAAATATGCATTGAGTTCAGGAAAAATCATGTTCATTGCAAAAAAACTTAAATTTCTCGGTTAAATACCGCTTATATAGACGTTTCTGTCACTGCTCTGAATGTGTAATGGAACTCCATTATCAATTGAGTGCCCATTTACCCCCTTAAAATATTGATAGGGAAAATTTGTTCTCGGGCCTTGTATTCTCACCCAATAAACATCTTTTGGAATGATTTTCATGGATGAACAATAATTCTACTAGGTGATATGTTAAAAAAACAGTTCCGTCCTTAATTTTTGAACAGCAGTGTATGTGTCTGATAGTGTTTAGGTCTGGAGACCCAAAAAGTAACTTTATTCTTTCAATATCGTTACTTATGAACAACTTTGAGATAGTTTTTTTTATTTCCAATGGCAGAGAAAGACTACAATATCTCACAAAACAAATGAATACAAAAGTAAGACATAGAAAAGTCAATGTCTCATCAGCAAGGCTCTTGCACTCCAATATCGTCTCACCTCGGAGACCCCACACAGAGCTGGACATCTTTGGATGTGGGACCTGTCCATAATTTCATCCATTTTGCAGAGTGGGCAATTAGGACTGTCATAAACGCCAATGCGGTGCAGGTGGTTTGCAAGGCAGTCATGTCCCACTGCAAGTCTAAATTCTGCGATTGCTCTGTCACGAGGTCTATCAGAAATTTTCTGGTCTAATAAATTTTCCCAGCTCCTCGAAGAAATACGAGAAGTGAGCCTTGACTTCCATCTGAGTCTCATTTTATTTTTGATGTAAAGTTTCATGGAGTGGAATGAGTAGCTTGTTGTTGGCTGTTCGACTATCCGTGTGCCCTTCTTGGCCAACATATCTGCCTGCTCGTTGCCGAAAATTTCACAATGCCCAGGGATCCACTGCATAACGATGTGCCGTCCTTCTGCCTTTAATCCCTCAAGGAGCAGCTGGCATTCTAAATAGTCAAATTGTGATTTTGTGCAGCTTTGTCACTCATAAAGAGAAATCATTGAACCGAGAGGTCTTCCAAAAGAAGTAAAAGGGACATGAGGACACATAAATGCGATTGCAGATATCAGCGAAAATTTTTGTGCTGTCTAAGGAGTGCTGAAATGGCCCAAAGAGATGCATTAGTTTCACAGAAAGAACATTTGCTATTAACGTTAAAAAAAGAAGTATTTTTACTTTTTATGGACTTGTACATGTCTAAAAAGAAAGATATATCTGTAAAAATATCTCCATTATCTTTAAAATAAAGTTTAAGGAGATCGAATTTCTCTTTTTAATCTGTACTATACTTATAGACGTTTCAACACCCCCCTATACTCAAAAGAGATTTTCCGTGATGTCTGAAATTGCATATCACTATTATCCAACGTTATTCGTAACCTGGTTCTCGTTATTCAAGGTGACCTTTCCTATCGTTCAGGAAATCCAGTATGGTGTTTTTGGTTTCTGAGTCGAGCTGTAGTGTGTTTATTTTAGTTTTTATTATCTCCCAGGAGACAGAGTTGAAGGCATTTTTGAGATCTATTGAGATCAATGCTGGGATCATACCTTCCCTTTTTGTTTCCTCAATCTTTTCCATGATTTGATCTAGAGCCATGGTTGTGTTTCTGCCTTTTCTGAAACCATATTGATGCTCGTTTAGTTGGCCTCCTTGCTCTAGGTGTTCCGTTATTCTGCCTGCAAGGATTTTATCCAGGATCTTCCCCCAATTAGACAGGAGGGAGATTGGCCTATAGGCAGCTGGGTGATGTTCCCTCAACGCATTGAGAGATGTTACTCCTTATTATTGTTACTACTTAAAAAAATAAGAAGTTAAAGACAGATGTATTTTTTTTAATATTTATTAATTCATTTTATTTACAAAAATAATGACTAATATTTTATGACAAAAATAATGAAATACAATAATGATTTCTCTCTATAGATATGATTTCAAAGACATCTCCTTATTCAAAAGTCCTGTTGTCTGACTTGGGGCACTTCTCTTCTCAGACGAACGGCAACTACTCTCGGGGGGGAGGGCGGAGTATAGGCTCCCAGGGCTGCAGGTGGCCTTCATTATCGCTCATTCATTAGGCTCATTATCGCTTGCATCGTGCTAAGTTTAAAACGTGGTCATAGTTTTGTTTCCGCCTGAAGACGTGGAGCAACCTCGTCAATTGTATCGTCAGATGTATTTTTTTAATATTTATTAATTCATTTTATTTACAAAAATAATGACTAATATTTTATGACAAAAATAATGAAATACAATAATGATTTCTCTCTATAGATATGATTTCAAAAACATCTCCTTATTCAAAAGTCCTGTTGTCTGACTTGGGGCACTTCTCTTCTCAGACGAACGGCAACTACTCTCGGGGGGGAGGGCGGAGTATAGGCTCCCAGGGCTGCAGGTGGCCTTCATTATCGCTCATTCATTAGGCTCATTATCGCTTGCATCGTGCTAAGTTTAAAACGTGGTCATAGTTTTGTTTCCGCCTGAAGACGTGGAGCAACCTCGTCAATTGTATCGTCAGATGTATTTTTTTAATATTTATTAATTCATTTTATTTACAAAAATAATGACTAATATTTTATGACAAAAATAATGAAATACAATAATGATTTCTCTCTATAGATATGATTTCAAAAACATCTCCTTATTCAAAAGTCCTGTTGTCTGACTTGGGGCACTTCTCTTCTCAGACGAACGGCAACTACTCTCGGGGGGGAGGGCGGAGTATAGGCTCCCAGGGCTGCAGGTGGCCTTCATTATCGCTCATTCATTAGGCTCATTATCGCTTGCATCGTGCTAAGTTTAAAACGTGGTCATAGTTTTGTTTCCGCCTGAAGACGTGGAGCAACCTCGTCGTTCCCAACTTAAACAGGAGCCGAACTCCGGGCTCAGATACCACTTTGGACATGTGACTGCAGGGTTTGGTCAGCCTCTCTGGTATTAATTCTCCGCGCACTACGCGCTCATAGGCTGCTTTAGCACGGTCATAAGAGACCGTGTCTAGAGCATCCAGCTCTTTCTGGGCTTTCCGGTCAATGCCCGTCGTTTCCTCGGCGGGAACATCATACACCACAGCAGGGACGGGAGCGGAACTTTTCTTACTCTTTTTATGATGGGGCATGATGTGGGCAAAATGATGCAGAGAAAATTTTCGCTACTACTAGACGCGGAGATCTCAAGATTCAGCTATAGTCTGAAGAAGACGGATTCGTAAGAAATCCCACAGTAGGGTTGCCAGCTCAATTGGGTGGTCGAGGACCAATCCCCTTCAACCCAAGGAGGACCCCCTACACTGACCGAAAACGCACTGGTGGGCGGGAACCACGTTTGGCTTCCCGTAGCAGGGGACGTGCCATCTCACAGACCGCACAACATTTTCGACCCCTCCTCCACCACACATGTATCCCCCCAAGGAGGGGTTGAAGGGGGCGATCGCCCCCCTTAGACCTTTGATGTTTTTGTGTGTGTGGTTACAAAAATCAGAGGATAAAGAAAATTTATCAAGCAATAAAAATAAGTTAAAAACATGTTATTTTAGGGTAAAATTTTCAAAAATTTTCTTGGGGAGGACCACCAGACCCCCCTCCGGTACGCGTATTTCCAATACCGCACGTGTAGGAATCCACCAGAGGCCGCACTAGTGCCACTAGTGCGTTTGGTGGAGAAGCCAATAAGAATTGAAGACTGTTGGTTTGCATTGTTTATGTTCTTAGGCGAGTTGGCGCTCAATACGAATTTGCCTTCTTGAGAATCTTTCGTTTTCATGACTTGAAAAATGGGTCGGATTAAAAAAAAAGTTTTCGTTTAAATTTAATAAAATATTATAAGAGCTCCTTTTGAATGACAATTTGTGTTTGGTCGGAAATTAAATTATGAGATAATTTATTATATGGGACCCTGATAAAAAAAACTGTTAGGAAATATATTTCTTTTTGAGGTTTTGGAATACTTAGAAAAGGAGGTTTTCTTAAATTGTAATAGGAATTTGAAGTTTTGAAGGAAGTTATGAAAAAAAAGTAACATTCTATTATAGAAGTTTCTTTAGAGATAAAATTTTTTCGAAATTAACATATTTCATGTTATTTTTTGTAGATTTATGAAAGGTAATTTCACATATAATTTCTATCCAAAAAATTTATTCCTTTTGTAAAATAGATTGTATCCATGAGTAATACAAGATTTTGTATATGGTAAAATCTTTTTTTCGCATAAATCATTATAGTCTAAAAGTTATTTCATATTTAAATGTTCAGCGATCTTAGGTTATATGATATATAGTAAAGCACCGTTTATACGTCTTTTACATTTATACGTCGTTTTCGCCAAGTCCCAATTAATTTAAATAATCGAAATTGTTTTCAATTATACGTCTTTTCATTTATACGCCGTTTTACGTCGGTCCCTTGAAAGACGTATAAACGGTGCTTTACTACTTTAATTTATTGCAATGGCCTATGTTAGTGTTCATTAATTTCACATGAACTTGTTTTGTGTTATGGCATACAGATGCCTTCATGTATGCAGGGCATGTTTTTCCAATTTTACACGAATCTATAGGTGTACGTTGTCCTTGATTTTTAGATGCATAGTTCCCGGATCTGTTGCATACATAATTCTTAGTAGTACGAGACTCGGAAACTTCATCTGTCTTCAAATGTCTGTTCAATGTAAATTTTCCGCAGAAAGATTTATCGCAAAAATCACAAATATACTCCATAATCACAGCATTCTCTTCTCAACGAAATATGGCGATATGGCTTCCACGTGTGGATGAAAACAACAAGCACTACAGTCAGGTTCCGAATTTGGCAAACAGATGGCAGCCCGTTAGATCCCTTCTGATTGGACATAACAGAATAGGCGTGGTGGGTGAACCGCACGAACTAGTCGCTTGTGCTCATAACGCTGTCGTCCTCTAACACAATAACACTGTCGTCGTCATCTGAAATTATGAAGTCACTCTCCTCGCAGCTCACAACGCTGTCGTCCTCTATTACAATCACAATTTTTCTCGCATTGTTTTGCTTAAGGCAGTGGTTTAAAATCAAACACACTAACAGACATCTTGGGCGCATCGGGTTCAGCATCTTCTGGTTCTTCTGTAGGGTTTATCTGCTGGTTTTCTACATTTAGGGTCTGAGGACTAGCACTATTATTCTCAGTTTCATCGCTGACAACATCATGGTCAGTAGTTTTCGCAGCCGCCAAGTCATGCTCGCTAAAAACAAAAGGATTGTAAGGTTCAATCCCACATTTTTTAAACCCATTAACGGCATTTCCAACTGTAGCTGCTTTAAAGTAAGCGGTGCTTAAAAGCTCACCAATATAGACGATGTGATGTGTGGGGCGGCAACCCTACCATGTACCATGATGATGTTTTTCTCTCTGCAATATAAGATAGCCTCTCCAAAGTTGTGACTTTTGCGATTGTCGATAATCAACAGAGCAGGGGATTCTTTATTTGGTTTCACGTGAAGATAAAAGTGCTTCAAAAAAGAGGAAAAGGTGTGTTCATTGCTCCAGCCGTTATCACTACAGAGGCCTACAGTTCCTGGTTTATTTTCACTGGTTTTTAGTTTCTTTATTTCGTTTTTTAACATATGTACACATTCTGTTTCAAAAGAAACATACTTGCAGAAAATATGTATGGAAGTTTTAGATATTGACGTTGATTTAGTTACTTTTATATTTCTATAAATATAATCTACTATATATTCTGAATCTTCTATAGATGTTTCTGAATGTAAATTATTTTTCAACAGGTGCATATTTTAACGTTTTAATCAAATCTTGTTCTCGTGCATAGACTTCTTCATCGGAAATTGATTTAGCCTTGAAAGAAATTGACAATTTTTTTATAAAACTCATGACATTGTTTGTATTAAGGGCATTTTTATGCAATTGAGGCGTGAATAGTTCAGCGAGGATTGCTCTGGGCCTCTTTGCATTGACTTGCAAGAGTGGGTCATAGGTTCTAATGTTCTGCACACAGCTATAATCGTGTGCGTCCACACCCGCAAAAAATTTTAGGGCTAGCTTTGCAAAGAAGTCCTTCATGGTAGGGAGTTTTAGTTCTCTCCGGATATCCCGGTTCCTGTAGAGCCTAAGGGTCGAGATAATGAGTCTCTTGATTTTATTTTGACCCACCTCAATCTTTTCCATTGAGGTTTTGCAGGCTTGCCCCCAGACACAGCAGGCGTAGGTGAGGATAGGACGCTGGACCATTTTTCACAATATAAGGTTATTTTCCGCCGAGAGATACGAATTTACCGCCAGCAAGGGATATAGTAAAACTACTCTGACCAGGTGAGCCGCTGATCAAGTGTGACCCCAAGATACTGGACATCCCTGACCCAAGACACCAAAATACCGTGCAATACTAGTGGGTGAGGGAGGATGATTTTCCTGGTAAAGATGATCGCTTGTGTCTTGTCCGCGTTTATAGTCAACCAAACTCTCCAGCTCCGCGAGGTACCTGCTTCTCCTTGATCTAACGATGTTAAGATTTTTGTCCCTTGTCAGTACTGCTGTGTCGTCCGCGAAAAGAGCAATCATGATATCCGGGGCTCTAGGAAGGTTGTTGACATAAAGATTGAACAGGTGGGGTCTCAAAACTGACCCCTTGGGGTACCAGCTTGAATAGCTTTGGGCCCTGAAAGGACACCTCGAAGCCGAACTCGTCTATCTATCGTATGATAAATCTGATGACGTAATATCAGGCTCTACGTCTAAAATCTACGACAAAGTCGCATAGAGAACAGGAGCGATGAATAACGCGTGGAAACTAAGGCTTCGGCGGATCCCGCAAAATACGTAAAATGTCAGCTTAATAAATGCTCAATTCGTAAAATGACCAATAAGCGAAATGGTCGGATTGTAAAATGAAAGCAGAGAGAATCTTACTGCTTTTAAATACATATCGAACGATGTGTCCACACCTCCTAGATCAACTGCTTACCCAATAGCAGGCATCTCCTATAGAGGGGGTAACAATTTACATTCTAACATGTCCAATACGACGGGGGCAAAATAAGAACCAATACTTCAGGTTTTATGATTGTTCACATATGCAGCCTATCAGGGGTGTGCTAGGGATGTTTACACTAGAATCTTCCACTGAGATTCGTTGAAGGGTAGGGCTATTAGGAGAAGATTCTACACTTTCTTAGAAGTAATAAAATTGAAATTTGAGTTAACACCTTTCTTGTCCCCTGGAGGGCAACTTGAAGACAAAAGCAATGTTTTTTGATCCTGAAAATAGAGTACAAAGTTATAAAGTCTTCGAAAAACGTAAAAAGGGGGAATTGGTAACAAGGAACAACAATACCAATAATTTCTCCGAGGCAACAATAAGAGTGCTCAAGGACGCCATACTAAATCGTACCAGAGCATTCAATGTAGTTGCTCTATGCGAGTTTTTTATAGGAGTTTGGGAAGAGTATTTCGTAAAAAAGCTTTTGGAATTCGCCTATTCAAGAAGGGATTCCGTTAACCTTTTATTTGCCCAACTAAAAAAAAGAGTTCTGCCTTTATTTTTGAAGATAAAATAAAGAATTAGGGCAAAACATGTATGAAATAAAGAGTGGTGATAGTGTCTACATGATCAATGTAGAAGTGGGAATATGTACACGTACAGGCCCAGCAGGAAGAGCTGGTGCCATCTGCAACCATCAAGTGGCATTGATGGAAAGCAAGAAGATCGTCTTTTCTAATGCACCACCCGTAAGCACTAGCAATTCTAGCTCTTGGCACAAAATGTCCACCAGTTCATTTCTTCCAAAGCTTTAAAGACCCCACAACGGTCGTTTCAAGCCCAATAACAAGTGATAAGTCATCGATAGAAGCACAAGTCATTGAACCAGCCAAACTAACATCTAATATGACAGATTTGCAGCGAACCGTGTTGCGTGGGGAGTTGCGGAGAATCATTGGTTTGGACCACCTCAGAGGATTCTGCTGCAAAAGCTAAAAATAATTCCATAAAATTAAGTCCTTGAAACTCCTTGACAACTTATTTGTTTTTCAAAATCCGTCCTTTAACAGGAAAGAAATTGGAGTACAGCCAACCTATATTGCTAGACGAAAATGTCTTGTGCTCATTGCAAAAGAAAAATTAACCAATGTCAGGGGTTCATCCAGGTTTTTTTTTGCCAGGGTCCTGTTTTTGAATTTTGTGAAAAAATTTGCATCCGAAAATAGGGTTATTAAAATGGAAACATTTTCGTGCAAATTTATACTATACGTAATTTTTGTATAAACTGAATTTATTGCTTTGACTATAAAATTATTCATTTACTTTCAACTTTTTAATAGATATTTAGGAACTACTAAATTGAACTCTTTGTAAATAAATTTATATAACCTCAAATTCTTGGATTCATTAGAAAAAATACTTAAATTAGTTTTTGCCAAAGCTAAATTTTTTGCTTTTGCTTTTACATAATTATTAATTTACTTTCAACCTTCTAATAAAGAATAAATTGAATTTAACTTCAAATATACTGATTCTACAGATAATACTAAAATTAACATAAAATTTCAAATTTTGGATTCATTGGAACTATACTTCAAGTAGTTTTTGCCAATACAGAATTTTTTTTGCTTTTATACTTTTATAAAATTATTAATTTACATTATTCAATCCCATTCTATTATTAAATTAACTTCTAATATTAAAGAGCTTTTGGAAATACTAATAAATTTGAACTTAAACAATTTTATAAAACCTCAAATTTTTGAAAAGCATAGAAAAAATACCCAGTAAAATGTATTAAAGTCTATTTATTTAAATTAAGAACTAAATTTTCTGATTACAAGTATTTTTATTGTTTCTGTCTTATTATGAAGTATTTTCTTATTGACATTGTATAGCACCATAAAAAAAGAATTGAATAGAACACAATATACATACACAAAATATATACACATTGTATACATTAAATTGGAACTGTACACACAAAATATTTGGTTTGAAAAAATACAAAAATGAGAAGATGTAACTGAGTTTATGACATGCCATTAGAAGAAATTAAAAACACTGCATTTAATTCAATCAAGATTTCGATTGTATAAAGAATAAATTCATTTTTAAAAATTAAATTCTTCATTTCAGAGCTAACATTCTAACATTACTATTCTTCATTGATTTTGATGAGGAATTAAGAATAAAAATATGTTAAAACAACTAAGTAAAACACAAAGATATTGCAAGTTACAATTATATATAAAGTAGGTGAAAAATACCTGCCAAACTTTATATTTCAACAAACAAATCAAGTATTAAACAATAGTGTCCCATTGAATGAATTTTGTAACAATGTAAACAATGAGCAAAAGTACTAAAAAAATTAAATGTTAGACTAAATTTACAATTTATGAAAAGCGAATAAATTTTAAACACTAAAAAAGAAAATTTATAAAACAATACGCCTGTTCCCAGTTGATAAAAAATTTTGATTATTGCATTGCATTCTTCCTGGGTTAGTTTTTCGGGCCCATTCAAAATGATTCGTAGTTGTCTGTCTAAAGATTTTTGAGATAATTTTGATCTCAATTCTGTGCATAAAAGGTTCATCTGAGAAAAAAGCCTTTCCACAGTTGCTGTTGAGGATGGAATTATTGTAGTTAGTTCCAAAAGTTTCATTAAGTTTGGGTATTCTTCCCAATTTCTTGGATGCCCTAATATGGGCCTTGTGCCATAAAAATCAAACCAACCAACCAACCAACCCAATTTCTTGGATTTTCTTCAATGATCTGGAGAGCTTCTAGAGGAGTTGTCTTTTTTGCAAGGTCAATTTCTTTGCAAAAGGCAGGTTTTTCAGACTTGGCTTCATTAGCTTCCAAAATTGGTTTAGAAATTTTTTTCCATATTTCTGAAAGTATCTAACTTGTGTTTACCATAGAAATCTAACAGGACAGATAAACAATTTGATTCAGGAGACCCTTTCATCTTCAAATCCAATGTGCCAAATGCATTTAACCAGCGTTAGAAATTGGGGAAAAAAATCCACTGGTCCGCAACAAAAATAACTGGTCCGACAAATTAAAAAGGACTACTATAAATGTTACTATTATTAAGTAACTATTGCACTGAGTGTGAGTACCAAATAGTAATGATAAAAATTAATACATATTCAAAAATAAGTTACCTGTAAATATGAGATTTATATAAAATAAGTAATAAAATAAATTTATGAGAAATAAGAAATGGCTCCAAATAATCAATTATTTAAAAAAATATCTTTTATAAAATTAAATAACTTTTTTGATTAAATAATATTTCCACTAACTGACATACAAATACAATAATCTTCTTGATTAAATAAAATTTCTCTAATTCAAATAAAAATTGGATACAATTGCACTAATTGGCAAAAAATAAGAACTTTTCTTGAAAAAATGATATTGCACACAAATTAATACACAACTTCGAATTGGTTTTCCATTGTTAGTTGACAAACTGGTTGTAATCTGGTTTAGTTAATGAAATTTATTTTTTTTGCCTTTCTCCCGATTCCAAGCAAAGAGAAATTGCAGGCTAAAACTGGAGGGTGGGATATTTTTTCACCACTGGTCCAGCGGACCAGTGATTTTCTGATTCCACTGGTCCGAGCCGTTTTTTGGTTGTCCCGGACCAGCAATCCAGTACAATTTCGAACGCTGCATTTAACACATCAGTAGATGTGTTATACAAGCTGCCGCCATTTCCTCCCTAAAATCTTCAATGAACTTCTTAACAAATTTCTTTTCAAAATTTTTTATGACATTATCCGTAGAGGACTGTGGAAATGGACTTTAGCGTCATCAAAGTCAAAAACTGGAGAACCCAGGCCAAGAATAGGCAGTCTTGGAGGAAACTCCTACAGAAGGCCCTGGCCCACCCTGGGCTGTCGTGCCAATTATGATGATGATGATCCGTAGAGGAAAGCTTATTCGACGCTACAATACAGTGGGCATTTGAGACAAAGTAAAAAATTTAATGTTTAAATTTTTATTTAAAAACTTGTCTATTTTTTATTCTTTTAATTAATGTAAATGTTATTAGAAATACAAAAGATAGAAAAGTAAAATGGTCAACACAAAAAATTTACCTCTTTTCCTTTTATTAAAAATGAATTATAAATCACTTATTACAACAAGATGAACTTTGGTGACATTTCGAATTACATAACAAATTGTTGCTTCTGCATTTACAGCGGTTTGTTGCTTAGTCGAAAAATTCCATCTCGTGTAGCCTTGGCCTCCTGTCAGTGATTGGGAAGACTATTGTTCGTAGCGATTTTTCTTCAGTACCTATGGAATCAAGTGTTAGTAGTTTCTCGTGCAGAATGGAAAACTCACTTCTGGAATACAGGTGTTTGAAAACGCCATGTTCTGTTCCTAGCTTGTAGAAACCGTCCTCAACGTTCATGACAACAGCGAGAACGCTTCTTGGGTCACCGCGACCCCTGTCGACATTCGCTGCAGCACCTTAGTTTGAATAACCAACAGCAAAACAAAATCAAAATTTTCAATCTTCTTCTTTAAACCTAACGCATCGTTTCGCTCTTTTGGCTTTGAACTAATAATTACTATCTTCGATATTTCCTTTACCACATCCACTAATCTCTCTTTCAATGCAAAAACAGACTCGTATCTGCCTCCCTATATGGTTGGGTTCAAAGTTTTTAGAGTGATACTTGATCCACTTTCCTTCGATTCTTTCAAACCCAGCCAGTGGTTGATGCTATTTCCAAAAAAAGCCATAAATGCTCTGTACATTGTCAAAAAATATGCTTATCTCCTGATTTGAATCGACAGCATCTTTCAAAATGAGATTCAAATTGTGACTGGCACAATGAACATAATATGCATGTAGTGATACTTCCAAAAAAAATTTTTGAGCTCCATTGTATAATCCACTCATAACTGAGGCTCCATCATATCCCCGACCCCTACATTTCCTTAGATCAACTCCTTTTCTTTTATAGAGTTCGGGATTTGTTTCTCCAACCCAGAATCACTCTCGTCTTTGACTTCGGTGAAGCCAGTAAACGGTTCGCAAATTTTAATTTTTAATGGTTTTCCGTTATCATTTATTATTTTAATATAACGATACACTTCACGTAATTGGTCTATTTTACTTGTATCTTGAGTAGTGTCCATAATAATGAAAAAAAACACTGGCCTCTTAAATTTCAGAATTTAATTCCTTTCATTACCTCATCACCAATCATAGAAATAATCTCATTTTGAATGGCAGGGCTGAGATATTTTGTTGTGCCAATGGGTTTTTTCAAAAGCTCATTTAATACCGTTCACAAAAAGTTTCCTTTATTGGAGTCTTCCAACCTGCTACTTTTTCCACGAAAAGGAAGATTACAAGACGTCAAAGTCAATGAAACATTTATAACACGCTCTGAAGCAACTCGCCAACGAGGATAAATGTTACAACCTCGGCAACCCAGACGGGAGGTCGGGGGAGTGACTCGAGGAAGAGGGGAGAACTAGCTAAAGACTTGAGAAGAAGATGACGTTATGTACAATACTGGCCAAAAAAATCGACTCAGACCCTATATCTCCGGAACGGCTTGTGATATAAAGACAAATAAGGTATCATTTTTCATGATTTGAAGTATTCTATATACAGAAAATTTTTCAAGTTCTTAGGGGGTCGTCTTCATATTAAACGAATCACCAACTTTCGTTTTTCCTATGGAAACCATCAAAGATTATTCCAGATTCTGAAAGAGCACCCTCTAAAACCCCCCAAAACCAGTTTTCATGCCATTTGGTCCCCAAATGAAGCCAGGAGTGGGGGTTGAAGTTCGTCGAATTTACGTTGAATTCTCGATTTTGATCCTGCGGGGTTGATGGTTGAAAGGAACAAAATCGAGAATTCAACGTAAAAAACGAGATTTCAACGTAAATTCGACGAACTTCAACCCCCACTCCTGGCTTCATTTGTGTACCAAATGGCATGAAAACTGGTTTTGGGGGGTTTTAGAGGGTGCTCTTTCAGAATCTGGAATAATCTTTGATGGTTTCCATAGGAAAAACGAAAGTTGGTGCTTCGTTTAATATGAAGACGATCCCCTAAGAACTTGAAAAATTTTCTGTATATAGAATACTTCAAATCATGAAAAATGATACCTTATTTGTCTTTATATCACAAGCCGTTCCGGAGATATAGGGTCTGAGTCGATTTTTTTTGCCAGTATTGTACAATGTGTGTAAATAGTTTTCTAAATATATTTCTTTAAACTCATAACGAGCCTCTGGATCTACTTGCCTCTCTGTGTTACGTTTACTTAGGAAAGTTTCACACTCCGGGACCCTTGGAATAAGAAGAAAGAGGAGGTAAGCGAAAGCTCACTTTCTTTTATTAGAATTAGAATCTTTTTGGAACACGCTCTAAGACATTCCTCTAAAAGTTTCTCTCGTGCTTTAAGTTTTTTCTAATTGTTCTATGCTTTTTTACCAATTCATAAGTTATACAAGAATCAGTGTGGTTTTGTGAATTTTCCTGGGATCTTATACGTTCTGAAATATGCTTCCAATCTCGTATTCCACTTTTACTCCATGAAGAAGATTTATTTTCTGCGTGTTGAGAAAACAGCCAACAAAACTAGCAGTAAACACAATACCATTTTTCCGAATAACAAAGCCAGCTTTTTTTAAATTAAGGCCAGCTTTAGTGGTAAAACTAACAGCAATTTGAAAATGATACATTTGATTGTTTTGCATCCTTTGGAAATAAATGGGCCACTGGGTTGCTTTGGATTAAAGAATTCCTTTCTAGATCCATTGGCAACTATTGGAAATTCAGACTTGCTTCTATGTCATTATTATCGAAAATTGAATCCTGTACGAAAAACATACTATTTAAGCGTAATTCTCATAGAATAGCTATCACTAGCATATCACTTCTGCATTTATAGGTCTGCGGAAAGTTCGGAAACTGAAATTAATATCCCGAACGAATTTTCAATTAACCTTCTTGCTCTCGAGTGCCTGTTATTATAGATTTGCTTGTCACGTGGCAAGAATCTTCCAGAGAAAGGCCTCATTAGGTTGCGCATTAATGGGAAAGCTGCATCAGCTACAAACATATATGGTACAGGATTTCTAATTGTAGGAATGAGTGCAGGAGGTGGCAAATTTAAGGTTGCATTGGAAAGAGCTTTGCCGAATGATGAAGCTGCAAAAACTCTTCCATCACTATTATTCCCAGGAGCCCCTGTGTCCACAACAGTGAATTGATAGTTGTGATCACAAGCTGAAAACAAAACTATACTATGTGATCCCTTGTAGTTAAAATACAGAGATCCAGAATTCTTTGGAGCCTAAAAATGATGGTTATAAATTAATTTCTTGTATTTACAAAAACTTAATACTTTAATAAAATAATACTTTTCTTCCAAGATCCCTAATAAGATCATAAGTTAGCACTGAGATAAGTTAGATAGATAAGTTAGCACTTTTTGTTAACAAGCCATTTTTAATTGTAATTATTTCTGAAATTTTATGGTTTTGAGAATGAATAACTCATTTACAAGACACGCTTGCGACCAAAACTTATATTGTTAAAATTAAGTTTTTGTGTCATGAAATGAAGTGAGTGATATTAAAAGTTTATTTTTATTTCCAACTTTTTAAATATTTGATAGTTACAATTTCCTTAAAAATATTGTGACCACCATATGAATGGCAAAAAAATATGTAAAAGTGCCCCAGTAGCACGGCAATACTGGCCAATATCGGCTACGAAGATCGTGCATTACTGGCCAATATTGGGCAAAGTCGTAACGGCCAATATCTTTTGGCTAGTTTTTTGAACGATAATGGCCAATATCACTAGCCAAGACTGGCCAATATTGGAACATAAGAAATAGCCAAGACTGGCCAATATTGGAACATAAGAAATAGCCAAGACTGGCCAATATATTAACATAGCATATAGCCAAGACTGGCCAATATTGGTACGTTAGAACCGGCCCCTTTAGGCCAATATTGGTAGATGAAAATCGGCCAATATCTTTTGGCTAGCGTTTTGCTCTATCTCGGCCAATATTGGCAACAATATTGGCCATTAATGGCATCCAGCAATGACCGATTTTAGTCGAGGAAAGCTCGCAAGAAGAGAATTCAAACAGTAAAGGCAGTTTGTAAAAGTAATTCTATTTTGAAGTTAAATATTTTAAGATAGCTTGAGCAAATGGGGATGGGTTAATTAATGAAAGCTAATTAAAATTCTAAATATTTTAATTTTACTTTATGAATCGTGAAATTTCAGCCTGAAAGTTTAATTTTAGAACACAAATTTATAATTTGCATGACTTATTACTTATAACTGATAAAATATCTGAATTCTTGGCCAAAAGTAGTTTCTATACTTAATTAGTTTCCGAGACATGTTTTTAAGTTTATAATTTCCATCTCACACATAAATAATATTTTGCAAAAATAATTTTTGTGTAAGATAAAAGAATGAGCTTAAAAACATGTCTCAAAAACTAATTAAATATAGAAATTAGTAACAGCTAAAAATTTTGATATTTTATCAATAAATCATGCAAATTACAAATCTAAGCTCCAAAATTAATCAATTATTAGGATGAAATTTCACAGTTCACATATAGTAAAGTTTAAAAATTCATAATTTTAGTAGGCTCTCAAAAATGAACACAATTCCTTTTGCTCAAGCTAATTGAAATAAATTCACTTCAAAATAAAATTGCTTTCACAAACAACCTTTACTGGTGGAATTCTCTTGTTGGGAGCTTACTTAATCAGTGGAGGCCAGTTAATTCAAGGGTTTTGTTGTTCAAATCCATAAATTTTATAAACCAAAAGAATGTAGTACAAATACTCATTTTGCTGTAAACCTGGTAGAGGTAGGCAATTTTAATTGATCACGAGTGAAACGAAATAAGTTAATCCGACTTTTCAAATGAGGAAACACACTTAAATAATTTATTTTTTAAATTAAGAATAGGGATTTTTTCTGGTGAATGAAAAAGATATGAAACAATCAGCTGAAGTAAGATTTAAAGTACTCATTATAAATGGTAGTACAGTGAAATCCCGTTACAACGAAAAATCCCGTTATTACGAAAGTCCCCAATTGTTTTTATTTGAATTAGCGATAGTACGGTTACGAACAAATTTCCGTTACAACGAAGGAATTTTATGGTCCCGTGAAGTTCGTTGTAATGGGATTTTACTGTACTATTTTAGTAGAAATCAATTTAAAAGGAGCTTGCAGAAAGGAATTAAAGTTGCTTCTCTCAAGACATGAATTTAAAATTTATAGTGTTCATTTTTTAAAAATTAAGATAAGCTATTCACCAACTTTTACAATAAGTGCATTGTTGGTCCATCGAGGCTCAAGTTAACTTCTCTCAATTTTAAAATAACTCAACTCAAATAAGAAAGCGGACAGTAAATTTTAACACATAATTTTTATTGTTGCTTGGAGCTTCCTCCAAGACAACCTCACTCCTTGAAGAATACAAAAGTATAATTGGCCACTACGATTGCAGTGTTGAATATTTCTCATAGCGGCCAGGCGGATTATACTTACACTTTGGGTGAACCGACCAGTAGTTGACCAGTTAAGGGAAATTTCTCAAAGTTTAATGTTTTTTTCTGAGGAAAAAAAAATTCTAATACATGTGACAGTTGAATCAAGCTGAGGAATAATAATGGATAATCATTTTTCCTTTCTCTTTCTAGAATTTTATTTATTTAGTTTAAAAGCTCTTAAGTAGATTTTGCCAGTAGTTGACCCCTTGCATCCAGTAATTAACCCCCCCATTCCAGTTGTTCCATATTGTTAGGTATGTTTTCAATACAACATATTCAAAATGAATGCACAAAAAATGTTGCTTTTTAGCATTATTATGCTCAATGGTCAACTACTGGTCGGTTCACCCTATATTACTCAACATTCTGCCTGTCTTGACAGTTTTTTAAATTTTAAACAATTAGTTATAACAATTAACTAATAATAGTAGCAATTTATTAGTAACAATAAATTGTGCATACACCAAATAATTTTTGCACAACTAATAAACAGTAATATAATATTCATTAAACACTTTCAAATTATACCTTTCATTATTATAGTTGAAGGTTCGAAGTTCAAACAAAATTAATCACAAAATTTACATAAGACCCCGTCAAAAGCAATTTTTTAACCACTAAAAACAAGAGAGAAAAACTATTTTCCATTTATACATTTATCTTCTCTAGTGTAGAATATTTTGTGGCCCTGGAACGAAATTTAAAAAAAATGTTTTTCCTCAACTATTTCTTGTTCATCTAACCTATTGTTAATTCCCACAATGTTACACTGCTGGAAAAATCATTAATTTTTCTAAAATTTTTCCAAGGCTCATAGCAACAGCTTAAAAAATATAGGACACATCAGAAATAAATTTAAATGGGCAAGTCCAGTATTTCTATTTTATTATTCCGAAGAAGTATCCAAAAGACGAATATATGCGCACATTTTTTTAAATTACGATGCTTAATTATTTTTAGTTTAATTTCAACATTGGATTTAAGGTTAAGGGTTCAAATCTATAGTTGGCCTATACTTTAAAGTATGCAGATGCGAAATCATTTAATCCAAAATAATCGCTGATTCTCTCTCGTGTATATATACGAGAGAGAATCAGCGATTATATATATAAGGGTTTTAATTAAAATATTGAAAATTGAATTAAAATATTGAAAGGTTTTAATTAAAACCTTTCATGTCAATTTTTGAATTTAGATATATTTATATATTTTTTTCACTGGCAAAATGCTTTTTTTCTGTTTCTAAAAAATACTGGTAATCCCCATTATCATTTTTTCACATTTATAAAATATAGATGAATGAACGAACAATGCAAATTATAAGAAAATATTTATTTTAGGAATTGAAACATCTAAAGATAAAACTTAAAATCAATAGCCTTTTATCTACACTTGAATAAAAAAACAGTTGACTTATTCAAAGGATTTGAAGTCTTAAAATATAATTTATTTAAAAATTGATGCTTAGTTACCACAATTATAGACCAACATAGGCATACCTATTATAATTTGTTTTAGCCTCTTCAGCAAAATTTACACTGCATACTTGCCAACTTTTAAAAATATATCAGTGACATATTTTGCATAATTTTACAAACTAAAATTTAAATTACTTCAAATAAAATGGCACAGACTATTATATTATCTTAATTTCACATAATTAAAGAAAATAGTGAAATTTCCTTGTTCAGTTTTATAGGCAAATTTTTACAAGCATGTAATTTATCAGATAAAAAATTACTTGTAATTCACAAATTTATGCTAAGAACCAATTTGGTTACTCACTATCTTGTACATTTCTCCAAACTAAGTATATTACTTAAATTTAAGTTTGGAATCAATTTCAGATCTATTATGATTATGACTTTTTCAAAAGTTTTCTAAATTTCTGCCAACATTTCTAGCATGTTGTGTAGCTACAA
Organism: Tetragnatha versicolor; assembly: GCA_024610705.1. Taxonomy (NCBI): domain Eukaryota; kingdom Metazoa; phylum Arthropoda; class Arachnida; order Araneae; family Tetragnathidae; genus Tetragnatha; species Tetragnatha versicolor. The sequence continues at coordinate 23,845,144 of JANDEH010000013.1, read as the reverse complement.
TTGGAATGCGAGAAGAAGCTTGCCCATGTTAACAAGCTATAAAAACATCCAATGCCAATTGAGAGAGATTAAAAAGATATTATAGTAAATAGTTTACATCAAGAATGTTTAGAGTTTCTTGCGGATAGTTAAGCAAAGAGAAACGCAAAATCCTGGAAATTTTCCAATCCATCCATAAAGCTAAACAAAAATCCGTAAATTTCACAGACAATCTGTAAAAGTTAGCAAGTAGGACTGTTTTCCTCACATAGAAATAAACAGTCTTAAAAAATTCCAAAGGGAAATTATAGTTTAAGAAATAATTTTGGAAAATATTTTCGAAAGAAACATAAAAATATTTCCTAACACAACACAAGACTGCCAGTTACTTTGACCAAAAATATGAGGCAATCAAGAATTCTCATTTTGAAAACACAAAAATTAGTTAAAAAAGTTTTTTGCTTTGAATCACTAGTATCTCGAAAAACTTGATATAGGACATATAGGAAAACTGTGAACCTTATTTTTTGATAAAAACACAAAATTATTCATCTTCAAGCTTTCTCTTTCGTTCGGCCCTGTGGCCCTCCCAATCAACTGCACCCGCCAAAACCTTTCCGATTTGCTTGCAAGTGGCTAGGGTGTCAGACCCTTCATATTTCATTTTTACACTAGCTAGAAAATAAAATAAATTAAACACATTTTAGAATAAACAATTAAGTATATTGTAATAAGAAAATGCCAAACCTATAATTCCTAGGATTAAAATAATGAGCTTTGGAAACACAAGCTACAAGTTAAAAGAGCACAAACACTATCTTCTGTAAGATGCTCCCTTCACCATTTCATAAAATGTAATATTAGAAATTTTGTATAATAGTTTCAAAGTGAAGAAATTGACCCTAATTTTAACTAATTTGTAAGAAAAGTAAAAGGTTAATTAATAATTTATGTAATAAGCAAAATGAACTCAATAGGAAATTTACTACAAAAAAAAGCTTTGTAACAAAAAGAAAGATGTCTTCAAAAGGCATGAAAAATGGATTATTAAGTAAATTATAAATTCCTTTCTCAAAAGAATAGATTTACTATTAATTTATGTGTGGGGGAAAGGAAACAAGAAGAACAAATTGAAGATATTTAAGTAAGGAAGATAAACCTAATGAAACACAGAATTTTCATATATTGTGAATAAAACTTACCAATAACAACATTGCACAAATTCAAATCGCTGAATTTTTTCTTTGATTGTCTCCCTTCCATACTATACAGAAGGGCAACGTTTCTCGACAGGAGCCTTTTTAATACGTTACAAATTAGGGCGTTAATGTTTCGGAACCCACTACCTCGACACAAAAAACGAGCCTATAAAACAAATTAATTTATACTTATTTAACTAATTAATTCAAAACAAAACAAACATAAAAGTTTCAAAATGTCTTATCTAAAAGAGATCCCCTGTGCTACAAACAAAAATTTTTTTCCCATATTAGGCAAATAGATACTGAAGTAAAAGTATAATAATTACCCTGAATTAAATTTAGGGATTATTATTTTTGTAATAAAATAAATGTTTAACCTTTTCATTGCTAGCCGCCCAAACCTTTATTGGATTCAATGGCAATTTGGGCAGCTCTGGATCAAAAGGGTTCAGGGAATATTGAGGGGGTTGTAGTAAAATAATGTTATATTATGGTAAAAAAGGTTTAAGTAATAATTTTTTTAGATATCTGAATGTTTTCTGAATAGTTGGAACCTATTATAATGGATCTTGTGAAAAACCCATATACATTTCAGTTTCCTAAGATGAAAATTTAAAAAAGTTAGCAAAGAAAAATACACTAAAAGGTGTAATTCAGGACACAATATAAATGATCCAAAACACTTCACAATTTAGGAAAAAAACTGCCAATCTGTCCTTTCTGCTTTACGTATTATAACATGCTTTATTAAAGTTTTTAAAAAATTAATAAAAACTTGAAACTTAATAAGTAAAAAATGAAAGTTTACCAATGAAGTAGCTTTTATTGTATCTCTAGTTATTTCATTTTCTAAATTTTCTAAATCAATTTGATTTTTCAGAGGCAGGTTCTCAAAATTATCAGCTTCTGTAATTTCACTGATTGCAGCCACTACTTTCGGATTTTCTTCTACTTTAAGGAAAAGATCAATTCTTTCTTTCAAATTTTTTATCTCTTTTCTAATGAGTCTATTTTCATTTTTTATATCAGCAAGGTGCTTTAGAACTTTTTCTAGAACTTATAGAAAAAGAGACTTTTATTGGACTACATACTATCAAGCAGCAATAATTTTGTCAACAAACTATGATGTTGAGAAGTTTTAACGACTTAAAATTTATAGACTTAAATGCAAATCATAAAGGATTAAGCAAATTGAAAAATAGCATTACAGGGCCTGTATTATTAGTTATAAAAATATTTCTTTTTCATTAACAGTCGAATCCGCTTAATGTGATCACTTTTGTCCAAGAGTAGAATGATAACATTATCCGATTGATAACAATAAAGGATTTGATACCAGACAGTTTCAAACAGTAAATCGAGTGTTTCCTTTAAAATCACCACTATGTAATCTGAATTTAAGTATAAAAAGAATTTCTAGTACTTATTTTGTAACTTTTATACATTCTTAAAGAAAAATATCAGTGGTACATGTAATACTAATAAATTGATGACTCGTTTTGCATGATTTTGAATTAAAAATGGCTTTGTAATGGGGGAAAGGGGGTTTCCAAGAGGATCTAATCAGATTTTGATAACATTAAGCGATATATTGATCACATAAAACGATACATTTTGCGTTAAGTTCAATAGGAGTGATCGGGACCGGTCAATTTTGATATTATCCGATTGATAACATTAACCGTGATCACAATAAGCTGGTTCGACTGTACCTGGCTCTTGCTCTTAAAACAAACTATAATAATTCCCCTAAAAAAATTTAATAATTCGAAGTTGAACCTATCGACCTTCGAATACAGATAGTTTTTTTTAGTTTTCTTAAGAATGAAGCCTGGTGTCGTGTAATCCACTGTGCAGATTTCAAACCAATTTTAAGGATAGAATAATAATAGGGAAAATACTCAAAATTAATTTCATAAATTGCATTAAAATCTGGTATTAATTCATAATTATATATCTTAATGTTCTCTAGAATTATGCCATAGCTATGGTAAAATATTCAAAAAAATTCTGACGAATTATTGTGCACCTGTTTTCAGCTGTTTTTGGGCAAATAGTGAAACATGTTGGTTTGCGGGCCAGGCCCACTTGCTCCGTCTATCAGTATTCGAAGGTTGAACTACATTGTTTTAAAAGGATGGTGATTCATTATGATAGTAAGCTTGACTCCATAAATTGAAAGTAGTTGAGAATGATTTACAGTTTGAAATTTGTTGCTTGATTGACTACAGGGAGAATTAATTTAGTTAATAGATCTCAATTCAAAATATAAATTCTGTATACTCACTAGTTTCTTCTAAAAAGGATGACGACGAAGATTCATTTGCTCTAGAAGACACTTTCACTAAAAATTTTAATAAAAAAATCTTACTTTTTTATTTAGTATTATAATTAGATACATGGAAATAAGAAACTATAAAAGACACTTACATATAACAGGAGATGAACAGGAGGGACTTCCTAGAGCAATCTCTAAAAAAATTATTAAACCATTTAATCTAACACATTGTGAGCATGAGAACTTCATTTATATATACAGTCGAGCTTAATATGATCACTTTTGTCCAAGAGTAGAATGATAACAATAGGAGATTAGATTCTGTAATTCATCATGTAATTTCTATCTAATAATTCTATAATTAGATAGAAAAAATATGAGAGTTGATCATATAATATGAATAACTTAATGACTCCTTTTGTATGATTATATATTAAAATCGGCCTTCAAACGGGAAAAATAGGAGGTTTTTGTAGTATTCAATCAGATTTTGATAACATTAACCGATACATTGATCACATAAAACAATACATTTTGCATTAAATAAATATGAGTGATAGGGACTGGTCAATTTTGATAACATTAACTGCGATCACAATAAGCAGAGTCGACTGTATTGTATATATGATGTTATGGGGAATGTGATGTATCCGAGCATTATTAATAACGCCCGGTTTATCACTAAATATATATTTATATAAGTAAAGATAATTTAAAAATTCAACAAAAGACAAATAAAATTCAGAATCTAACTACTATTTATAAAGAGGAAATTAAAGAAAAATTAGCTTATATTTTAATAATTTATATTGCTATAAGGAAATTCTTTTGCCTGAGGGAGGAGAAGGTAGTTGGTAGTTCCTATTTTCATTTAAAGGTGTGGAATAGCTTTGGTAAAAGAGTCTGGTAAAGAGGTACATTTTGATTAGCTGACTGCAGGGGGTACTAAGTAAATCAAATAAAAAATGTCAAAAAGAACTAAAATGTTTTGATAGTGCTACTTTAATTTTTTATTAGGTAAATTTGTAAAACAATAATACCAACTAAATAAAATTTGCTAGATTTTTATCAAGGGAATTGAAGATCTACCAAATCGATGGAGAGAGAGAAGCATATTATAAATAGAAAGTCTTTATTGAGTTAAATAACTAATATGACCCTGAAGACTGCCTCTTGCGGGCTGCTCCTCTTCAAACTGAACCTTGATACCCCAGTATTTTGTGCCTTATAAGAGGCCAATCTTCCACTCACCATAGTAAACGCTCCATTCAATATATGTCAATGTTAAAAACTTATTTAATTTACTTCACATTCCTTTTTACTTGATATGGTTCTTTAGTTTTTCATTCGAAACTAAATGTTCTTTTGTCACATTTTACTTTACCCCCAGTGGTATTTGCGCCTTTTATAGGCCAATCTTCAACACAAAGTCCTGTGGCATACCAGGGTTGAGGTTGGGTCTGATGATTTATAACTTATATGACGACCCAACGGACTGCTCGACCCTGGGAAACTGGCATCGGGAGCGGGGATTTGAACTTCTCGAGGACCTTTGGGCTGGTGAAGTGGGGTCTTGGAGGAAGCAGCCATGCAGAGGGTACAGGTCAAAAACTGAGTTTTGCGTCTCAGGCCGCCAGATAGTACAGGAGCCCGGGGTAGCCTAACCAGCAATGCCCTGGCTGCTCTATCAGCTGGCGAATAATCTCGCCTGTTTTGCAGTCCCAGGTGGTGCCTGGATGGGGTCCTGCATGCCAGAGCGGGGGCTTTCCCGAGGCCACTGCTGGCTGTTGACTTTGGGGCTAGCCCCACTAAACTGGTCCTCTGGAAGTTGGGAAGGGATCTTCCTCCTCCCTCCCTCTCTTCAAAAAATTATGGAAGTTCAAAAAAATGATTCGGGTCAAAACGCAGAACCCAAAATCCCCAACCCCTCTCCTTCTGAGCATGGTGGTGAGTCCACCAACCCCTCTCCTTCAGTGGAGCAACCAAAAAAATTAGCTATAGTAAATGCAAAGTTCTTTATCATTAAACGGAAAGATGGAACATTCAAAGATAAGTCTCCTATTCTAATTCACAAGAGTATTCTCGGTATGGTCGGAAACTTTAAAAATATTAAAAAAACAGCTGGTGGTGATTTGTTAATCGAAGTCGAAAACGAAAATCAAGCGAAACTTATCATGAATCTCGAAAATATGGGAAATATGGAAGTCGTTGTATCACCGCACAGATCCCTTAATTTAAGCAAAGGTGTAATCTCTGATCCAGAGTTGTATAATGACACTGAAAATGATATCTTATCTGCGCTAGAAAATCAAAAAGTAATAGATGTGAAAAGAATAGTTATCAAGAAAAAAGACCATGTAATAAAAACCAAACATATAATACTAACATTTAATACTACTGAGCTCCCCAAATCTGTGAAAATAGCCTATCTCAATATCCCAGTCCGCCGATATATCCCGAACCCCTCACGCTGCTTTAAATGCCAGAAATTTGGACACTCGGCTCGAATTTGTCGTGGTATAGCGAGGTGTGGCGAGTGCGGGAGTCAGAAACACGTTTCTGACAACTGTGACTCGGAGACTGCCTGCTGTGCCAACTGTGATGGCAAACATCCTGCCTACGACAAAACATGCCCCAGATGGATAATAGAAAAAGAAATTGTTACTCTCAAATACGAACAAAATATATCTTTCCCAGAAGCCCGTAAAATAGTCCATGACAGAACACCCAAGCCTTTTGTTTCCTACTCCTCGGCAGTAAAATCAACTAACACCAGAGGCACCCAGACAAATATGATCTTCAATAAAAGTTTCATTCTTAAACCATCAACAGAAACAAAAAGCAATCAAAACTTACCTTCAGTCCAGTCAATCAGCTCATCTCAATCCTCTGCAAACCCAAACCATTCTGAAAATAGCGCAAATAAAAACAATATCAACAACAATAGCTCTATACCTAAAACAACTAGCCCATCTCACAGCGTGCAAAACCACCGACAACCTGAAAATAATGCGAATAAAAACCATACCTCTAATAGAAATAGTTCAATTAACACTGCACCTCCAAAAAATCAATAGAATAAACGTGAAACAAAAAGCAAGCTCTAATTCAAATTTGGAAGCCGATGAAGAGGATGTTTTAAATTCTAAAGGCGGCGCAGGTCGAAACAAGTCGAAAAAACCTAAATTATAGGGACCAGTATTCTAAATTGGAATTGTCATGGTTTTTACACTCACCTTGACGATATCAAATCATTGATTAACATTTTTAATCCTATCATCTTTACATTACAAGAGACTTACCTACTCCCTCACAATTCATCGAGACTAAAAAACTACCAGCTGTACCGAAAGGATCATACAGATGGTAGTCGAGCTTCAGGTGGCACAGCACTCCTCGCAAACAATAGCTTTCCTTCCTCAGCTCTCAATCTGCAAACGAACATCCAAGCAGTCGCCATTCAAATTAAATTAAACACATTAACCACCATATGCTCTATATACTTACCTCCAAATGAAGACGTTAATCAGCAGGACCTTAATAACCTCATTGCCCAATTGCCATCACCTCTCATACTACTGGGAGACTTTAATGGACACAACCCCATTTGGGGAAGCAATGACATTAACAATAGGGGTAGACTTGTCGAAAATCTTATAGATGACTATGGGCTCTGCGTTTTAAACGACGCAACCCCAACATACTTTCATTTCCCATCACGAACATACCATCACCTTGATTTAGCATTATGTTCGCCATCATTGTTACCATTATTGAATTTTAGAGTCCATGACGATCTACATAATAGTGACCACTTCCCTCTCATTCTGTCAGTTTTATGTAATGACCTGACACCATCTAGGAGGCCACAGTGATTCATTTTAGTTAAAGCAGACTGGGAATTTTTTCAGACACTAGCTATTATTACTCCTGACATGACCAATATTGGTTCTATAGATGAAGCTGTAGAGAGGGTGACATCTGTCATTCTCGCGGCAGCCGAAATGACAATTCCCAAAACGTCAGGTCTGTCTTGTGGTTGGCGCTCTATGCCCTGATATGGGCCTTGTGCCATAAAAATCAAACCAACCAACCCAAAACGTCAGGGAGACAAACAAAAATTAATAAGCCTTACTGGAACGAAGAGTGCAAAGACGCTCTGAAGAAACAAAAGAAATCATGGTCTATTTTTAGAAGATACCCGACAACTAATAATTTCATCTCGTTTAAACGGGCGAAGGCGGAGTTCCGCAAGGTGAGAAGGAGAGCCCAGAGAGAGTCCTGGGAAAAATATATATCCTCAATCCAGGGAAAGGTCTCGTCGAAAGTCCTCTGGGACAAGGTCAAGAAGATTTCGGGCCGCTTTATCTCACAGTCCATCTCGTCCTTAAAAATCAATAATGACATAATATACGATGTCAAAACGATTGCGGATACTCTCGGGAACGCTCTCTCCAGAGTGTCGCATGAAATCTCATATCCATCAGATTTTATTATTTACAAACGAAGGGAAGAGCTGAAATCTCTCGACTTTAACACGACGTCCTCCTTCGACTATAATAAAGATTTTAGTATCATAGAACTCAAACATTCACTGCATAAGTCACACCCAACATCACCTGGTCCTGATCACATCCATTATGACATGTTTAAACATCTAAACGAAGACTCATTGCTCAACATCCTATCATTATTTAATAGAATCTGGAACGAGGGTGTTTTCCCGAATTCATGGATGGACCTGCAGTGAATTGGTCTTTTTTCAACAAGTTACAGGAAGAGATGAAAGAAAACTATGGATGCAATATTATAAATGTGGGGTCTTGCAGCTTACATATTATTATCCATAACAGTTTTAAGAATGGAGAATTGGCTACAGATTGGGATTTTTGTGATATTTTATCTTCGTTGTATTATTTGTTTCGAGATTCTCCGGCAAGATTAGAAGATTTTTTGTCTATTTCTAAATCTAAAAAAAAGCCTTTGAAGTTTGTCAAACACCGTTGGTTGGAAAGTGTGCCGTGTGCAGAGCGTGCCCTTGAAATTTGGAGTGATGTTATTCGTTATGTGGAGTGTGTAAAAAAAGGTACTTTCAAGAAGCAGAATCTTCCAAAATCGTATTATGCAGTTTTAAATGCAACCAAGGATATTTTAATGCCACTAAAGCTAACTTTTTTTGTTAATGTTGCAAAAATTCTAACCCCATTTTTAACACTTTATCAATCTGATAAACCACTTTTGCCATTTTTAACTACAGATTTGTACAATGTTTTCAAGCAGTATACAACAACGTTTAACATAATTAAATCTGACAAAGTTAGGAGTTTGAAATCTGCATTAGATGTCTGTAAATTTGACTTGGAAGACACATCCAATTATACAGCTATAAAGGACATTTCTATTGGTTTCACTGCTGAAAAAATATTGCGAGAACTGAAGAAAGATAAGAAGGTTACAGAAAAGGACACTGTGTCTTTCAAACATGATTGTCAAAAGTTTCTCTTAAAGATCCTTGGAGACATTTTCAAAAAATCGCCTGTGACATATTCCTTTATACGTTCCCTAACATGCCTAGATCCTAGGGTTATGGCTAAACAAGAAAGAGCTTGTATATCAAAAATGCAACTGATCCTAGAGCAACTATCTGATAGTAAAAAATATGAAGCAAATGACTGTGAAAAGGGTTTGGTGCAATTCAAGAATTTTTTAACTACAGAGGTAAAATTAAATATTTCAGAATTCACTCACTACAGTGTTTATAATAAGAGACTTGATAATTTTTTATCAATGTACTTGAAGAAAGGAGAATATTCAGATCTTTGGAGGATTGTCAAATCTCTCTTGGTTTTTTCTCATGGCCAGGCAGATATTGAGAGAGGATTTTCGGAAAACAAAAAAGTTGAAGTAGAAAATTTAAAAACTCATTCATACATAGCTCAAAGAATAATTTTTGATGAAATTAAGTTTTGTGGTGGGATTATGAATGTTGAAATCAATGATAATTTAATACACTCGGTGTCTGCAGCTAGAACAAAGTACAATTTATATCTAGATCGAAATAAAGAACTTAAAAATACCGAAAGTAAAAAGAGAAAAGAAGTATCTGAAGAATATGATGAACTCTCAAGGAAAAAAATGAGGTTAGAAAAATCCATTGAAGAACTGGAGAGTTCCCGTGACAGATTAGCTTCTGAAGGGGAAGCTTTGGGAGATATTCAGCGCATGATTAAGGCGAATCGTTTTAGAAAAGAAGCAAAGGACAAAAAAATTGAGCTTGAAAAAATTGAACTATTGATGCAAGAAAAAAAATTAAATTGAAAAATTTTTAATTATGGATGTACTTCTGTTAAAAAAAGACTGGTTTATGTAACTTTTTTAATATTTTCACAAGCAACAATAAAGTTTAGAATTTAATTCCATGAATAGTTTTAGTTTAATTTTATCCTAATTAGTAGAAACCAGTATTTTAAATTTTATTTGCATTTGTACTGAGAACATTCCTTAATATTAAACAATCTTATTCATTTAAAATATATAGCAACAGTATAATTTATTTTATGAATAAGATAAGACCTTTTTTAAATTTCATTTTTCAAATGAAAAATAAGTGTGTGCCATGTTTAGTATCTGTATCCTACTATTTCCACTTTCTGATTTGAGGCGAGGATAGACAAACTATACAATGTTTTGTATAAACTCTATAATTTTGTTCCTATTGAAGAATCAAAAACTTCATCAAATACTATTAAAAAGTAACTGAAAACATTATATCGACAGTTCTGAACAGCATTGAATTAGGTCCTTAAAAAATCCTTAGAAAGTCCTTAAAAAGTGCTTAATTTTATTCTTTGAATTTCTGTACGAACCATGTCACTCATAGGTACATGTTTAGACAGAGTATGAACCATACACAACATTTCAGGATCATCATTGACCTTATCCTGAAGATAGGCTCGGGATAATGTATCTACATTTGGCTTCCTGGCAAATATTTTATAGTAAAATCATATTTTAATAGCTTAAGAAGCATCCTTTGTAATCTAGACGAAATTTTACCGATAGGTTTATGTATTATTGAAGTTAAGGGCTTATGATCACTCTCAACAATTATTTTATGGCCATAAACCAAATTATGATACTTTTGGAAAGCGAACACAATTGCCAACAATTCCTTTTCAATTTGGCCATAATTTTGTTCAGTTTCAGTTAGGCTTCTGGAAGCAAAGGAAATTGGGTGACCTTCCTGCAGTAAACAAGCACCCAAACCCCCCTTTGAGCTATCACACTGGATGGTAATAGGTAACGACTCGTTAAATACCTTTAGAACTGGTGTTGAACTAATTAAGCTCTTAACATTTGCAAAGCTTTTATCCTGTTCATGTTCCCATTTAAAGTCTACATCATTTTTTAACAATTCCCTTAACGGAGCTGTGACTGCAGATACGTTAGGTATGAATTTTGATAAAAAATTAACCATCCCCAACAGCCTTTTTATGTCACTTTTACTTGATGGTTCGCTTCTGCGTGCAAGACCGGGATTGGGGTCCATCTGGGTAGGCCCAGGGCTTGCCGTATCATTGAGTTGTATGTTCTTTCCAATTTTCTTTGGTTTCCTTCAGAAGTGAATTTCAAGACATGAGAGGCATATTCTAGGTTACTTCTTATGTAGGTATTGGCTATGTTGAGTAGGTGGCAGCTTCTCACGCCCCATCCTGCTCCTCCAATTGCTCTTAGCATGTTTAGCAATTTAAGGAACTTTTTCGCTTGTTTTCTTGATGTGTTGGTTAAAAGTTAGGTTTGTGTCGTACCATATTCCCAATATTTTCTTGCATTCCGTCCATGGAAGGGTTTTTCCGTCTAGTTTGGCGTTAAAATTTAGTTTTTCTTTTTTTTTGGAAAAATCCATTATTGTACTTTTTCGGGTTGTATTTTTAGCTTCCAGTTTTCACACCATTTTGCTATGTTTTTCATTGTTTCCTCGCAGTTTCTTTCTACTTCAATGGTGGTTTCCCCAGTTATGATTAGGTTAATGTCATCTGCGTAGATTATCGTTTTTGTGTGTTGCGGTACAGTCGTAGAAAAAAAAAGTGAGACAGTTCGCATTGTGAGCGAACTACTGGGGTTAGGATGATAATTTTTGTGTAATTTTTCATGATTTAACTTCTTCTTGAAAATAAAATATAATTTTTGTCCTTAGGGGGTCATCTACTTATAAACGAAGCACCAACTTTCGTTTTTCCAATGGGCGACATCAAAGATTATTCCAGATTCTGAAAGAGCACCCCCTAAAACTCCCCAAAACCAATTTTCATGTCATTTGGTCCCCAAATAAAGCCAGGAGTGGGGGTCGTCGAATTTACGTTGAAATCTCGTTTTTTACGTCGAATTCTCGATTTTGATCCGTAAACCATCAACCCCGCACGAGAATTCAACGTGAAAAACGAGATTTCAACGTAAATTCGACGAACTTCAACCCCAACTCCTGGCTTTATTTGGGAACCAAACGACATGAAAATTGGTTTTGGGGGGTTTTAGGGGGTGCTGTTTCAGAATCTGGAATAATCTTTGATGTCGCCCATAAGAAAAACGAAAGTTGGTGCTTCGTTTAACATGTAGACGGCCCCCTAAGGACATAAACTATATTTTATTTTCAAGAAGAAGTTAAATCATGAAAAATGACACAAAAATTATTATCCTAACCCCAGTAGTTCGCTCACAATGCGAACTGTCTCACTTTTTTTTTCTACGACTGTACCACCTCAAAAATATCGCTCATATACAGTGTAAAAAGAATGGGACTGATGACACTTCCCTGGGGGACTCCCCTTTTGATGTCCTTCTCCACTGATAGTGTGTTCCTCCATTTAACTTTTATTGTTCTTTCATGGATGAAGTCACTTATCCATTTTACTGTTGTTCCGGAGAAACCAGTATTCAGCAATTTTTTTATTAGCCCAGATGGCCAAACTGAATCATATGCTTGTTGTAAATCAAGGGTTATCAATGTAACGTACTTCCTTTCCATTCTTGCTTTTAGTATTTTTGTGAACAGTGCTAATTGAGCTTCTTCACAGCTTCGGTTTGTTATGAATCCATAGTGATCAGGATTTAGTATTTCCTTCTCCTTTATGTGTTTATTCATTCTTTTTACTACCAGTTTTTCAAGAATTTTACTTAAAACAGAAGTTAAGGCAATTGGCCTATAGGAGTTTAGTTTCACTGGATCCTTGTTCTGTTTTTTGATTGGAATAATAACTGCTTTTTTGAATTCTTGTGGAACTTCTCCTTCTTTCCAAAGCTCATTATATAGGTAAAGGAGTTTTTCCAGGTTTTCTTCTGTTAGGTTTTTGATCATTTTTGTTGTGACTCCATCTGGTCCCGGGGAGCTGTTTTTTGTAGATTTTATGATTTCTTTAAGATCTTTTAGCGAAAAGTTTCCTTTTAAGTTGTCTGGTCCATTTTTGAAGGAAAGTGGTAGTAGTGGGAGACCTGTATCTTTTGAGTATTTTAGGACAAAGGCGTTGGTTTGACTTAGTTTCGAATACAGGTAGGTATTACCCATTTCTAAGACCACATTTGATGTGGATTCTTCCTTTTTCCTTCCAGTTATACTTTTTAAGATTTTGTATATGTCTTTTGATTGACCTGCGTTTTCACAGGTTTTATTCCAGTATTCTTGACTCAGTTTTTTGATTGTTCTTCTTAGTTGTGCCGCTACTTTCTTGTATTGGCTCCAGGCTGGGCTGTTTATCTGTTTTTTTGCTTCTCCTAAAATGTGTTGTTTTTTTGTTTCAGAGCGCTGCATTTTAGAGTCCAGTATGGGGGGTATTTTGGTTTACCGTGATTTCTTCTTGGAGGCTTGCCTCTTTAGCATCTTTTATCGCATTGGTGATTTTTCCGATCGAGTCGATTGTTTCTTTACTGTTTATATTCTTATTGAGATATTCTTTGAAATTTCCCCAGTGGATTCTTTTGATTCCTTTTTTTCCTTCCTGGTTGTTCCATATTTTTGATTTTATCATTATTGGGTGGTGATCGCTGTCGTATAGTTCTTCCTGTACTGTGGCTTCTGTTGAGAGTCCTAATTTTTTGGTATTTAATGTCAGATCTAGCAAAGACGCTGGTGTTCCTGTTGTTATGCGAGTTTTTTGTTTCGTGTTTAATATTATTAGTTCTTTTTCTGTGATCCAATCTATTATTTTTTGTCCGTGTCTGGATTTTTTGTTGCTTCCAAGGGCTGGGTGGTGGATATTAAAATCACCTATTACTAAGCTGAATTCTTGAAGGTGTTGGTTGACGAAGCTGAGCCAGTCATCTGTAAAGATTCCGCTGGGGGAATATATGTTAATGAAACAGATCCATTTGTTTTCTATTAATACTTTAATTACTTGGATTTCGTTTTCCGAAGGAGGGGTATTCTTTGTTTACGGCAGTGAGTAGACCTCCGCCTCTTGTTGATCTGTCATCTCGATATATACACTAGCGGAAATAAAAATCCCAACACCAAGAAGGAAAGGAGATATCAAAGTCAAATTTATTTCTATGATTGCACATAGTATCAATGTGAATTACTTAAAAAATCAGCCTTCCTGGATATTAGGGGGCCGAGAAAAACAGGGAGGAGTGTTGTCTCCATAGGTGTCCATTACCGCCGTCACACGTCATGGTATTGAGTGACAGGGGCTCTAAATGACTTTTGAGGGATTGGAGGACCATGTAGCCTCCTCAGGTAGTCCAAATTCATATGGTGCACCAGCGGACGTTGCATACCGGGCGAGGTGATTTCTTCTCATTGACCGGACTTGTTTTGTGGGTGTTGGTTCTAGAGAACGGAAAAGACGGGGTAAAAATGCAACCTAGGGGGTTAAGAAGAGAGCTTGGACATTGCATACAACACGTGGTTGTGCATGTTTCTCTTGAAATTTGTCCCCAGGACAGGTCTGAAGGTAAGGACGGTCTACCGGCTAAAAAACCTCAATGAAGCAGCACTGGTTGGCCTAAGTACCGGTGGATCATACTGAGGACAAGCGGCAGTGGGATCGATGTCGTTTGCAGCACCGCGGATTGTCCGTTTCGCCTGCCTAGCTTCTTACATCTTGGTCTATAAACAATGGGCTGAATATGGGCCTTTCTGTTTCCAATAGTGCTCGAAATAAGGAAATGAAAATCCCAAATTCATGACATTGTGTTTATGAGCGAATCCTGCTTCAGTTTGGAGCACCACGGCGGTTGGGTATGAGTTTGAAGACACAATGGAGAGAGCGCACTCAGCTGATGAATTTCTATTCGTTCCACGGAGAGATGATGCAGTGTAACGGAGTGGGGATGCATTGGATTCCATTTCTGCAACTCCTGAGCATGATTCACCAGTACTTTTTCCAACCAGAGCTGCATCATTGAGGTTTTGCAGCCGGTAGACCGTCCTTACCTTCAGACCTGTCCTGGGGACAAATTTCAAGAGAAACATGCACAACCACATGTTGTATGCAATGTCCAAGCTCTCTTCTTAACCCCCTAGGTTGCATTTTTACCCCGTCTTTTCCGTTCTCTAGAACCAACACCCACAAAACAAGTCCGGTCAATGAGGAGAAATCACCCAGCCCGGTATGCAACGTCCGCTGGTGCACCATATGAATTTGGACTACCTGAGGAGGCTACATGGTCCTCCAATCCCTCAAAAGTCATTTAGAGCCCCTGTCACTCAATACCATGACGTGTCACAGCGGTAATGGACACCTATGGTGACAACACTCCTCCCTGGTTTTCTCGGCCCCCTAACATCCAGGAAGGCTGATTTTTTAATCAATTCACATTGATACTATGTGCAATCATAGAAATAAAATTGACTTTGATATCTCTTTTCCTTCTTAGTGTTGGGATTTTTATTTCCGCTAGTGTAATTTTATTTTTAAAGTGGATTGTGTCCGGGGATTTCAAAAAGGTTTCTTGCACTAAAATCATGTCTGCTTTATTGAATAAGTTGTGTCCGAGCCAGTGTCTTTTATTTCTTAAGCTTCTAGCGTTCCATTGTATAAAATATATGTTTTCTTTGTTCACATGCTTCAGTTTTTTCGGTGTCTATGGAATTAGTCCAATCCGTCTCTTCTATTCTGACTGTTTTGACTGGGTTAATAAAGTGTATGATTTGTAAAAATCTGTCAAATTTTTCGTTTAGAGCTTCTAGGTTTTGGGATAATTGTTCAATTTTTGAGTTGATTTCCATCATCGGGTCTTCCGTCTCCGTCTGTTCGCTGGTTTGATCTTGATCCATTTCGTCCTCACTTGTTTGTTCGTTACTTTCATCCTGAGTTTCTAGGTTTTTTTTTTTTCAATCAAATCAAATTTTATTAACATTAACATTAACATACAGACACATAGACACACATAGATTAGACAAAGCGGAAAACATACAACAAAAAAAACCACAAAATTGGAATAACAAAGAACAAAAAAAAATGTATGTATGTGATATCATTAAGAGCATAAGCTCGTGTCATGACATCAAAAATGTCATTTGATGTAATTAAGGCAACGCGATGGAGCTTTATTTATTTACTATAAAGAGAATTTCTATTGATTTTTGTGCTTCTATGAATTTGGATATATTTATTTTGAATTCTGCATAATTATTTGTAAGTTTTGTAGCTTCATTTAATTTGTTAAATATATAGGGGCCTAAAAAAGTGTGAGATTTATGAATAATTTCTTTTCTGGATTTAGGAGTAAGGTAATTGCCTTTAGTGCCTCTTATAAAATAATTTACTGGTTTTAGCTCGTAGAAGTTTTTGTTTTTAAAAATGAAAATAAGTAGCCGATAAACAAAAAGTTGGCGTAAAGTTAGAAAAGTTATAGGTTGCTGAAAGTATTTGAAATGAGAAAACAATTTGTTTTGTAAATGAATTAGAGGTTTAATATTATTAAAGTAATCGGATGCATAGCATGTTATACCATAGTTTAATATAGATTGAACCCATGAATAATACAGAGTTATTAAAAATCGTTGATCCACTACTCTTTTTAATTTAAAAAACGTAATATTAACGTATCGCAATTTGTTAAGCAAATTATTTACATGCGATTTCCATTTAAAGTTACTATCAAATTGAATTCCTAAATATTTAATCGTATTAACCCTTTCTATTACTTCACATTTACATGAGTCATTGCATTGCATATTACAAACAAAATTATGAATTTTTATGGTGTTTCTTAAAGAGATAGTTGGTTTTAAATTAAAAATCATAAATTTAGTCTTAGAGGTATTTAAGTTAAGTAAATTTAGATGAAACCATTCATTTACTTTTTTCAATCCTATCTCAACTTTTTCATAAAGTGCTGAAATGTTGTAATCTGAAAAAATCAAAACTGTATCATCAGCAAAGGTTACTATTTTGCAGTCCAATTTAATTTCGCAAAAATCATTAATAAAAATTAAAAATAAAGTTGGCCCTAATATCGATCCCTGAGGAACTCCTCCTTCAATGGAAATCTCTTGACTGAATTTGTTATTTATTTTAACTATCTGTTTTCTATCTGTTAAATATGATTTAAACCATTTATTTAAATTTCCTCTTATTCCAATACAGTTAAGTTTATGCAATAACAGTTTGTGGTTAACAGTATCAAAAGCTTTACTAATATCAAGGAAAACCGCAGCAGTTTTCAGGTTACTGTTTTCATTAGAGTAAATAATTTTGGTGACCTCCATTAAAGCCTGCTCAGTACCTTTTCCCTTTCTAAAACCAAATTGGTTGTCAGATAATATATTGTTCTTATCTAAAAAATTTAACAATCGAGACTGCATCAGTTTCTCTATAAGTTTTGAAAAGATGCTTAATAGAGATATAGGACGGTAATTACCCAAATCATTCACATTACCTTTTTTATAAACGGGGACGACCACTGAGGTCTTTAAATCAGAGAAAAAAATACCATTTTCAAATGAGGAATTTATTAAACTAGTGATAAACTCGGCGTTTTTAGTAAAAAGTATGGATAACATTTTCTTGTTTATTTGATCAATACCCGTAGATTTTTTATTGGGAAGTGAATGAATTAAGTTTGAGATTTCTTCCTTAGACACTTCACAAAAAAACATACTATTAAGTAACGAAGGAATTTTCGTGCAGTGAAAATCTGCAGGGATATCTACACCTTTAAAGACTTCAGAAAAATGTTTGTTAAAGTCAAATGCTAAAATTTCACTTTCAGTGTAGTTAGGTAACTGCTTTATCTTTGTGTTTTCATTAAGTATATCTTTAACTATTTTCCATTGATCTCTACTATTTCTTCCAGTTTGCAGAAACTTAGAATAATAATATTCCGATTTTGCAAGACGTAGTTTAGTTTTTAGATTATTTCTAAAGGAAACAAACCGTGATTTAATATCTTGATTATATTTATTTTTTTATATAGTTTAAATAGTTTTTCTTTTTCCCTAATATTTGAAAGTAACTCAGCTGTCATCCAAGGTTTTTTAAAGGATTTACGCTGAACAATTTTAGAAGCAGATTTTGAAAAAGTAATAAAATGATTTACTTTCTTTAGAAATTCTTTGAAAACCTGATCGACATCAGAATACGAACTAAAAGACAAACATAGATCGGTAGTTTGAACTAAAACACTGAAAGTGTTAAGATTAACAATATTATTTGATGATACCACTGAGTTGGATACAGGGCAGACATCTACATTAGAACAAATTACAGAAAACAAGGGAAAGTGATCAGTAATAGGATAGTTGATTATTGCCGAATTCACATTAAACATACTATTAGTCCTATAAAATAAATGATCGATACAAGATGATGAGTCATTAAAAGATTGCCTTGTGACTCCAAAGATTCCAGGTTTTAAACCATAGGTTGATAGAGTGTTTAAATAATTATTTGAAACTGCAGAATTTTCTAATATATTTATATTAATGTCACCAACAATAATCAAGTTTCTTATTTTACATGATTTTAGCAAATTTTCTAACTCAAAAATAAAATCTTCAGGCTTGAACTCATGTGCTCGATAAAAAGAAAGGATTTGTAAATTTAAGGTTTTTGAATATACAGATACACATTCAGCAGAAGTTATATCAACAGGAACCTCCACGAAATCTGATAGATTGTGTTTTGCATACAAGGCAATGCCTCCCGATTTATTGGCTTCGCGACAATTAAATATTGAGTTATATCCATTTATTTGAAACAATTTTGTTTCTATACTTTTAATCCAAATTTCTGAAAGAATGATAAAATCAGAAAAAATATTAATACTAGAAAAATAGGCTATTAGTTCATCGAAATTTGATCTAAGACTTCTAATGTTTACGTGGAAAACAGAAAGGTGGGCAGAATCACATTTACAAACAAAATTATCTATATCGGGGGAATTCAGAATAGATGTGCAGGGAGTGAAAGAGTCAACGTGAGGTGATAAATAGTCCAAATCAAACATTTAATACTTTAAGATCACTTTCATTTCTAATTCTTATCACTTTGTCATTTTCGTTTTTCCTCACGAAGACCTTTCCCTCCCTACACCACACAAACTTGTATTCTGGATTTTCCCTCCTAAACTGTTTTGCTTTTGATAATATGAACTTGTTATATTGAGTAAGATGCTCGTTTATATAGAAAGGTGCTGACACAAAATTGCTATCTAAATTTTTGATGTTTAAATCCTTCTTACTTCTTGCCAAGGAAAGAAATCTGTCACGATCTTTTCTCGAACCGAACTGACATATGATAGACTTAATCGGTTTTTTAGAAAGAGTAGGTACCCGATGAACTTTCATAATATGCAGATCATCTTGAAAGCCGATATTTGCAGCAATTTTATCAAGAGTTTCAAGAAGGTTTTCATTTTCTGATTGAGGCACACCGTCAATTTCAATGTTAATATTTCTTGAATACTGTTCCATATCGTTCATATTCGATCGAATTTTCTGAACTTCCGTCTCAAGACTGGAAATCCTTTCGATGCATTTTTGATGTTGTGTGGACAATGACCCAACCTCCTGTTTTACGTCTTTTACATCTTGGTCTATTCTTTCCAGGGTTTTAATAAAGCTATCCACTTTGCTATTAGTCTCATTCATTTTCGTCAAAATCGGCTCAAAAGCAGCTTGTATTTCGGTCTTAATCAGAATTCTCATATCTTCAAGTTGTTGATTGTCCGACTTTGGTTTCGGCGGCATTATTACAGACTTACTGGATTTTGAAGAAGCTTTAGTAGGACAACTTACAGGAAGCAGGAACAGTTTCAGAAGCACGCACAGCAAGAGTTACTACGAGATTATTTCTCCTCTACACTAACTAGCAAAAAACATAATTTATGAAAAACCACTTATAATAAATATAAATCAAAACAAAGACAGATCAGCGGAGAGCTTTGTTTTTGCTTTGCTTTTTGTTTCTTTATTACCTTTTTTGGTTTTTTCACCTCTGGTTCCGTTGGTTTACTTAGGTTTGTTATTGCTTCTTTTATTTCGTTTATCGTTTGAACCTTCAGGTAGGGTTTGTCCTCTCTGGTTGATGTTTTTAGTCGTTATTTTTGCATATGAAGTATCAGGATCTAGGATTCTTCTTGCCTCTTGGATTGATATACTCTCTGTTTTGGATTTGTTAATGATTTCTGTTTCCAGTTTTATTTTTGGGCATTTTAAATCTATTGCGTTATGAGTTACTTCTCCGCATCTAAAGCAAGCTGGATGTTCCGCTTTGCAGTCATCAGGTGAGTGGTTGTCCCCGCATCGGTTACATATCGGCTCTTTTGCAGTGCATGTTGTTTGAAAGTGGTTTAATTTACAGCACTTGTAGCATATCTTCGGTTTTTCTATAAATTTTTGAACCCTGAAGGACATGTTGTCGAAACGGATTTTTTTTCTTTCCACTTTTCCCAATTCTTTAATTAATATTGTACTTGATGGTTCCTCAGTTCCTTTTATTTTGAATCGTATGATTTTATGTATATATACGTCCTGGTAACTCAGACTTTCTGCGATTTCTTCTACCGGTAGATCCTTATCCACTTCTCCGACTACGTATTGTGAGGTGATCGAGTCTTCATAAATCGAAGTTTTCACCTTGATATTGTTTATTGTATTTAACTCAAGTATCTTGTTTGCTGTCTCTTCGCTTTGGGTTATAATGATTATCCTTTTCGATCTTGTTACTACTATCTGATCATATATATCATGAGGATATTCTTGAAGGTATTTCTTAAAGTTGTGTGTTTGGTCGGGATCTCCTCATCTTGGCCTACTATCCCTAGTTTTAAGGTGGTGGTTCCATTGTTTGGCGCAAGTTTCCATTAGCATCCGCTTGGCGATTTGGCGAGTATGACTGTATAGGTTGGCGTTAGTGGAAGGGTTGCTTTAATGAGTGGTGCGTTCAGTTGCCTTCTTGTAGTATTTCGTTGCTACTTGCTACTTGTTAGCTGTGCTTTTATTCTTACTAAAAAGCAGGTTGTTAGAACTTACGTTGCTTGTGTTTCTTTTCCCGTTTGAAAGTACTGCCGATTCAAATATATCATGTTAATCTAAAATCGTGTGTATATCGTGTTAATATAAAAAAGGATAAGGACTATAACGCTTAAATTTTTTTTAAAGAATTTTAGGAAAATGATTTTAAGTTTTGATTGTTTTTATTAATATTACTCCATAAAAATAACCAAACGAATTTTAATATCCAAATATAATTTTTTGCACAGAATTTATATTTCTTATATCACTCGGTTTCTTTTCGTTTCTGAATATATTTCTTTCAAATATTTCAAGTTTGTGCCTACTTTTTTGGTGATTAGATTTGTTGAGAAACAAAAAGGTATATTGGTATATATGAAATTGTATTTGTTTATGTAAAATTATAATTAATTGATCTAGGATGAAAATATTGGAAAGAATTTTATCTTTTTTACTACAAATTTTTTGAAATATTTTTAGATTTTAATTTTACTTCAACAGTAAATAAAATTTTAAAAAACCTTGCCTGAACAAGTAAGGTATTTGGTTTAAGTTCTACAGAAGTTGATATCTACAAAATAAAATTAAATATTTTGAATCAATTACTTCATCCCCAGTCAACTAAAAAATTATCCAACAACCAAGATACCAAGGAGAACATTTAATCTTAATAGTTATAATGTGAAATTTCACTTCCAGTTAAATCCCCTAGATGGCACTTTTTTCCCTTTTAAGAGAAGCGAATATCCTTTTCTCTCTCGTCTCTCCCTCCCCCCATACAAACTCCGCCCGCTGATCATTTTGTCGAGGAGCAACTCTAGTGACTGGGTGAGTCAAATACAATATTTTTCCATGTAAGGGTTTTTGCGCTCTTATTTTTTTGAAACTGAATAACCATTAATTTAACATATTTAAATAAACTAAATAATCATTCATTGTATAAAAAATAAATCAATTATCATTAATTTAATTTTTTCCAAATGGAAATAAACCCATTTGTATAAAAACCTGGAAAATATGGTTAACATTTTACTGGATGCCAAGCTTATAATAATTTAAATACCTACCGGCAGTGTTGTTCTTAGGATTTTTTTAGGAGGAATTAAAATACTCCTTGACTTTTTTAAGAGGCATGAAATTCCTTTTTTTTAAATGAACAAAATCTAATAGAAAAATGGAGGATGCTTTTTGGTTTTTAACAATTATAGCATCTGTTAATTATTAGAAAATATTAAACATTATACAGGGTTCATACGCTCCTTGAAAATTATTCTAATTTTCAAGCACTATGGAAACTCCTTGAATTTGGTTGTACTCCTTGATTTTCATCATATATACATTTCTTTTATAAATTTCTCCCCGATAAAAATGGATTCAATCAGCAGATTTTAATCCGTTAAAAATCAAGATTCTTTGCGAAAGTTTAGGGGTTTTTTTGTGGAGTGTTTCGTGGTTCCTGCAACTTTCTCTGATGGCCGCAAAAATCTATTTTTTTTAATCTTGCTAGATAAGATTATAGCCTGTAGTATTAGGTATCTGATCTGATTTTAGATCCTAAAATGCCATAAAAAATACTAATTTCTTACTTTTTTACTTAACTTAAATATTTTGACCAATATTTTTGCAATTATTACTAAAATAACTATTTAATTATTCTATTCACTTATTTAGTGTATTTTTATTTGCATTTAGTACGTTTAGACTTTAAGAGTGGTTTTAAAACTTGATTCAGGAATTAAATTGGCAAAGTGTGTGTTTTAAGTTGTGTAAAAAAAATTATGTCTTAAATTATGTGAAAAGGAGACTCCTTGAATTTTTTAAAAACACTCCTTGAATACTCCTTGATTTTGGTTTGTGAAAATTTGTATGAACCCTGATTATAAATAAAATAATTTATTTTAATAAAACAAATTTAAGTAGAAAAAATATTAATTTTAGATTTAGGTGCCATGCATTTTTTAGCCAAACCTTTGTTAAAAGTTCAAAGCGTGAAAATACGCCTTGCTAGTTTTTAATAGCGTATTTCCGATTTTTAATGCGCGAAATACGCTCTCATCAGAGGCGTTAAAAATATCTCTGCCTACCTGATGTAATATAACTGTGTGTATATTAGAATATAAACTTATACGTTTTTCTGTGTAACTTTTCTGTTTTCACTAATATAATTCTGCATGTACATTATTGTTTTAAGTAAAAAAAATATGTTAATTTAATATCCATTTTTGCCGAGTCAATGAAATCGAGGAATCAAACTTTCTTGGGGGAAAAGCTTATGGTTAAAACTTCGTTTATAAGTACTAAATTATATAAGGTCAATTATAAAACACTATTAGTTTAAATCCTTTAACTTATAAACTTTCAATTTTTCCGGAAGAAGCCCCCCTTTGGTAAGTTTCCAGTTTTTTCCGGCCATTCCTATCTCTTCTCACACCACACGATTGGTTTTTCTTTTATAGCTGAAAAACTGAATAAGGGTATAAAATTTCAATACTTCAAAATTTAATTACTTCAAAATTAGTTCAAAAAAGAGCGAGGATGTTGAAATTTTTAAAAAATATCATTCTACTGTTAATGTTAATAATATATTTTTCTAGGTGAAAATAAAAAGGTTTCTAGATATAACTCAAGAACTAATTATGTCATCTATTACCTTTTGGAACGAAAATTATCCTCATACATTTCTCTACAAATAATTTCAAATTATACCATCGAATAGTTTTTACGAGAGTTCAAATTGCGCGCAAATAAAAATTTCAAAATCGGTGGCGGTCACTTAAATACTTTTTTTTAAATATAGAGAGTAATGTTAAGCTACAGCTTTCATTAATGCAGTACTAATCAAGCCCCTTTTTCTACTTGAAACTTGCAGCAATCCAATTAATAGAATTTTCTAGATATTTGAGGAACAACAGCTATAGCAAGTTTGCAAAGTTTCGTGTTTGAAATTATTTTTCGAAGTGGTAAATAGGTGGGGACTTAAAATAGAGAGGATTTTGATTTAGGTATAGGGGAGAGTGTTGTACCTACGGACGGTTGTACCTTCGGCCATCACATTTTAAAATTCGGTAAAAAATGTAAATTTGAAATTGTGGTCGATTTCGAATGTAAACAGATGCTATCTAGTTGCTAACTTAAAATAAGCTCTTTAAAATATTATTTAAATTTTATATAATAAATTTACTGTTTTTTAGTGCATAACTACATTAAAACTTTTCTTCCCCTTTAATTATGACATGATAAAGTGGGATATATGGGGTGAATCCCCGAGATTTTGAATTTTTAGTTTTATATTAGAAATTGTCGGATCTCAATTCTTTTATTTTTTATATAACTTTGAATGCAAAAACACCTGATGTTGTACCTTCGGACACATGTTACCTACGGACACGTTCTTGTGGGTGCATGTAGCTAATTGGCGTTATTGAATCGGGTTTCATTAAAGTGAATACATTTTGATGCATGTTAAATTAATTTTAAATGGTTATCCATTTGTCTGCGATTATTTTCAAGTGATTTTTAGATAAAAAAAAATCAAATATTTTGTGATCTAAGCTACTTTTTTAAAATTCTTGATGCTACTTGGCATTTAATGTAAAATATGGTGTAAAATCTTAAGCACCCTATCGTATTAAGTTATGATGATTACAAAAAATCTTAAAATATCCACCGAAGAAGATTTGCGAAAGTTTTTACCACCAAATGCTTGCACAACTAAGTGTCGATCGAATTGTTTTTTATCAATGAAGTGATCAGATCAATCAGCATGATTGATGAAACTATTACCTTAAATTTGGATCCGAAAATCCATGTGATTTATGTATTTTTGGTAAAAAATCAAGACTTTTATCAATCAACTTCGTTTTAATGATCATTTACGATCTAAAAATACATTACTTTAAAAAATCTATTGAAAAAAATAAGTAAAAAAAAGATTTTTTAAAAAAACGCTTTTATTGAAGTGTTCTAAAAGGTCAAAAATAATTTTTTCGGTTTGAAAAATAATTTATTGGGAAGTAGAAAATAACTTTTTGGTAAGTAAAAAAAACTGATTTTCTAATCACTAAAAATAAAAGCGTGGGCGCTAGTAATTTTTTAAATTTAAATTTTTTTACAGGACAGTAACAGTAACATCCCTGACGAACGGGGATTCGAACCCCAGACGTACGGCTTTGCAGTTAGATGCTCTTACCCACAGAGAACAGAGCTAACAGAGGTGTCATAAGGCACTTTTCGTCAATCCGCGGACACTAATTTAATTCTCACTAGCAGCCAATCAGAAGAAGCGAAATCAATTAGAAGACAGCTTCGGACGCGGCGCGGACAAATGGGACGCGGCGGTAGGAGGTGGAGCTATGTTCGCAAATTGTTTGATTGGTTTAAAAAATTACCATTAGCGTCTATGGCGATGAAACCTCTGTTCTCTGTGCTCTTACCACTAGGCCATTACGTCGGCATTTATGTATAACTTCATATAAATAAAAATACCTAATAGAGAATTTAAAGTGAATCCATCCCACTCAAAACTCATGAATGAGAAATTTGTAAATTTAACCTCATAGAACATAGAATGAAGTTAGAATAAATAGTGAATTAAGAATTACTAGCGCCCACGCTTTTATTTTTAGTGATTAGAAAATCAGTTTTTTTTACTTACCAAAAAGTTATTTTCTACTTCCCAATAAATTATTTTTCAAACCGAAAAAATTATTTTTGACCTTTTAGAACACTTCAATAAAAGCGTTTTTTTAAAAAATCTTTTTTTTACTTATTTTATTTTCTACTTTTTAGTCATGGTATTTTTTAACAAAAACTCACAAGAAAAAATGTATTTATTTCAACCATATTTAATGTTATGTTAGGATGGAATTTTAGTTTCATGTATAACAAAAATTTTTTACATATCTGACAAAGTAGAACAATCCTCTGACGACTCAGCAGGACAATCAACTCCAAAGTTAATTAAAATCTATTTAATTTTGCTGGGTACGTTATAATAACAGAGCTGAGCGGGAAAAATACCTCGCACACAAAGAATATTCCTCGCATCCGCTCAGTCGCGCCGATGAAATCCATCGATATCAAAAAGATTCACAAGAAAAAGAAAAGCATTCAATAAAATAAAATAATAACCAATCGTAAAAGTTCAGAAATAGTGTGTGTGTGTGTGTGTGTGTGTGTGTGTGTGTGTGTGTGTGTGTGTGTGTGTGTGTGTGTGTGTGTGTGTGTGTGTGTGTGTGTGTGTGTGTGTGTGTGTGTGTGTGTGTGTGTGTGTGTGTGTGTGTGTGTGTGTGTGTGTGTGTGTGTGTGTGTGTGTGTGTGTGTGTGTGTGTGTGTGTGTGTGTGTGTGTGTGTGTGTGTGTGTGTGTATCAAGAAGCAAACAGTAACAGTAACATCCAGTCTTTTCAGTAGTCAATAAATTATAAAAGTAGCATATTATCTTCTCTCAGGATGGGCACCAATTCTCGGCGATTTCTCGCTCTTCTGGCGATTTCTTTCTCGCGGTTATCTTAAATCGCTAATTATCTTAATTGTTAATTGGAAGGTAAAAAATCACGTTTTGAAGATTAAATATTGTAGTTATATACCTAGTATATTTTATCTTACAGGTTTTGGGAGCCATTGGCTTCACGGAAGTGTCTCAAATATGAATTAAAAGGATAACTAAAAACACTCGTTAATTACCTAAATTACGGAGGTTTTGACTAGTTGATGATTGAATATTGCATTGTCATCGAGTTTCCACCACGGTGCAAAGTTTCAGAACTTTATATCGTTTGGAAGTGCCTGAAATATTATGTATAAGAATCCAGAAAGAAAAAAAGGGATTAATCGTCTATAATTATCGTAATTACTGGGCAATTCTCGTTTTGACTTTTGAATATGATGAAGTTATGTCTTATAAACAATTGTGCACGGTTTAGGGAGAATAGCCCCTTGGGAAAGGTCTCAAATTCTGGTTTTTCTGTTAATTAAAAATACTCGTTAATTAACTTAATCCTTTGGTTGTTTGACTAGATAATGGTTGGATATTGGAGTGTCATGAGGGTTCCACCGATGTGTAAAGTTTCGGGGCCCTGACATATCGGAAAGTGCCCGAAAATCGAGTTTTAAAATTCCACGCGTAAAACGCCGCCAAAAGCAAGTAGAATAAAAGCGTTTAAAAACTTCCCTTTTTAAGGGTGTCCACAGGTACAACTGGGTCTATCCCCTGATTTACCTTTGGATAGAAATTTTTTCAAGTTATTAAAAATCCAATTTTCAAGATTTTAGCTAATAAAAAATATACCCCTACTCACAAAGGTTAGGACTATAGGTTGGGCACTTTAAATAGTCAAAATGAGATTTCACCTGTCTTAGAAAAATACAAACGTGATTTTTGTCCGAAGGTACAACTCTCCCCTATGTATTAATTATTGTATGATTTTGGTAGTATGGTAATATCATTTCTTTTCAAAATAGTCATTTGAAAAAAAAAGACTGCAAATGGCGATTTTTGCAAAATTTTACTTTCTCTCTCTCTTTAAAATCTGCTAAGAGTTCATGGATGGCTAAGTTTTGCAGAATACGGGCAATGTTTAATTAAGATATCATAGTTTCAAGACACTTTAAAGCAAGTTATCAGAACGATGACACGAAAAATCCATTCTATGCAAAAACCGTTCATAAAAAAAAAAAACTCATAGCTTAACACATGTAATAAATTTGTTTTTATTGAACGATTTTTGCATTGACTTGATATTTTGTATATCCATCAAAATTACTTACAGTAAGCGAACTCAGCGATCCTTTGAATCATAACACTGTGATAAAAAATAGTGATGGGCAAAATCGATAATTTTAGGTATCGAATACTTTGGTATCGAATACTTATAGGTATCGAATACTTTGGTATCGAATACTTATAGGTATCGAGTACTTTTAGGTATCGAGTACTTTTTTTCAATGTCGGGAAATGAACCTGAAGGGACAATTTTTTTAGGGCCTATCCTTAATCAGACTAATATTCAAAAAACTGAAAGCGAAAAGCCCCGTAGCTACGGGCCTGGAGGTGGATAGAGGCGAAGGATTTGGCGGGGGAAAAACCTAGCCGCTTCAAATTTCTCTCGCGGATGATAACGACTTGGGTTTGAGCGTTGCAAAATGAAAACGGAAACAGGCTGCGTTTGATTTACAGTAGGTATTATAAAGATTACTTCATTGAAAAATTTAAAACGAAATATGTCAATAAAGTATCGATACTTTTGTGGGTATCGAATACACTCGATACCTATAGGTATCGAGTACTTAAGTATTTGGTATCGATACCTGCCCATCACTAATAAAAAACAACTCACTGCAAATTGGAGTGTTACTTTTAATGTTGTTTAAAATATTTATTACATAGATTACATGATAATCAAAGCTTATTATTTTGTAAATTAATTTGCACACAGAATTTATTTGATGTTGACATTTTTATTTCAGAATTTCAATTTTTTTCTGTGCCAATGAAATCGAGGAATGAAATTTTTTTGGGGGGAAATGCTTATTATTTTATTAAAACTTTATTTTTAAGCACTAAATTATATAAGAATATCAACTAAAACTTTTTTTAGTTAAGATAAAATTCTAAATACAGTATTTTTATATAAAATTTTCAATTTTCTGGAACGAAATTCCCTTTGAAAGAAAACGCTTTTTTACTGCCTTTTTACACTATATTTACATAGGAGAGGAATTTTATGATTTAAACTAAACTAAAATGTATAATTTGAGTACGTGATAAAATATTAACTAGATAAATGTTTTGACTTCTTTACTCAAATTTATAATTGCTCATATAAATTACGGGCAATGATCCGGGCAATATCAAGAATAAAGGAATGCGTCTTAATCATTATTGTTTTTGATTTCCGTGTTTTGCTGTTTTAATGCACTCTTTAATGAATTACTAATAAATGCTCTTCAAGTAATAATTTATTCTTGGTAACGTGAGACATTATTAATAGCAGCTTTTAATGTGGATAGAATAATTCTTTTATTTTCCTAATTAGTAGTTTCCTGTGCCGCATGCTTCCAACTTTAACTCTAACTCAATTTTAAAATTGTTATAGCATTGAGAATTATGTAATATTTCAGAGTAATTGAGTGATATTTCAGATTTTATCCAACCCTTAAAGATAAAAGGTTCTTCTTGAGGATAGTATTTTCAAATACAGGTAATATAACTTATTTTTGGAATGGGGACAATGGCAAAAGGTTAATCAAATAATCATCAATCGAGTAATACCTCTGGAACCTGGGTGCCCATGAAGGATAAGGAACGATATACATGAATTAAAAAAAGTGGGAAAGTAAAGAAGGATCTGAAGTTTCAAAAGTACATTTTAAACCGGACCCTAAGAGCGTTACAATTTATTCTTTAAAAAAATACGAAAACTCAGGATTACTTTTGGAAAATCTAAAAGTTTATGAATATGTAGAAAAATATATATTTATAATAGCTCAAATATGTAAAATCACATGGATTAACCGAAATGTGAAAAAAAATCCCTTAAAACGTGTAGTATTAGAGAGCTCTCTGCTTTATCAAATTTCTGAAATGATGTATTGCATGGAAATCCCAGCCCTAGTTATAAAGTAATAATTAGCTGTAAAGTTAGGTAATTGCAAGGAAATTTCCTCAGTGGATCAATTCATGAAGAATATTCATCCTCAGATTATATTATATATTTAATTGAATCTGCGTTAAAACTTTTCCTTTCAGATATTTCTGACTAAAAAACCCTTGTTTTTGTTGTCCTCTCTATGAGGCCTCAATTACAAGGGTTTTTTAGTTGTAGCTGACTACAAAAACATGAAGAATGGAAGTTGCCCTCAAGTTACAAAAGGTCTGACTTGTTATTTAGCCTGTTTTCTTCTCAGTTTGTTCTTCTTTAAATCTGCTGGAATCAAACCTAGATTTTGAAATTGCCTTAACTAAAACAACGTGTAATTTTTACTACCTTACCTCTATACCTGGCTAGAATACTACTTAAGTGTTCTATATGTCTCACCTTCCCACTTCTTGTTAAAATTTTAATATTTACCAGATACTTACATACTTACGTGCCATGTACAGCCAGCGTCGGAACGAGACAAAGAGAGTGGATGGAGGAAATGGGAGACCGAGACACTCTGGAGGTGGAAGAAGGCGCCGAGTTAGCCCCCCTTGGTGAGGGGTGGGGTGGGAGGAGAAAGTGCTGAATGCTGACCTTGACCTTCAAGCTCCCATGTACAGGAGGAAGAGAGGAAAACACGTTTCTTGCTGCGCCAACTTTAGCAGGATATTTTTTAATGATTTTAAAATATTTCATTTATCCTATCTTAGAAAAGGGGACATTGCAGTGAATATTAGCAAGAATATTACAGGTTGGTTACAGATCAGGGAATTTCTTTCATCTGGATAAGTCTGGGAAATTCTTAAAAAAATTAAAAAATCAGGGAAATTTTAAATAATTGACTCACGTGGAGCAATGCTATCTAAATGGTTTCTAAATGAGTCATTTAGAAACCATTTAGATTGCATTGAAAATGAGTCGAAACACTACTTCTAAGGGTAAAAATTCCAAACATTTTCTGGGGGAGAAACCCCAGACGCCCAGCCCAGACCCCCTCAAAATTTTTAAATAAATATATATTATGATCTGATTTTCCTTGAAAATTCTGTGATTTATGAGGAGTGATCTTTATTTTGTGTAATATATAGGATTTAAAAATGAATTAAAACATAACTTTAAGGGACAAAATTCCAAATTTTTCTGAAATAGGACCCCCAAACTCCCCTCAAAATTTTGCAATTTATTATTCTATGCTGGGTTACATTGATAATTATGCTGCTCCTCATTGAGCGGTGCACTTGTGGTGTAGTCCAAAAGTTTTAAAATGAGCTAAATGCTCCTGATAAAAATGCTTTTTCGAGAGGGAAATTTCCAAAAATTTTTCTGGTGGAGGACCCCTAGAGCCTCCAATTTTATTGGGAATTTCCATTGTTTATACAAAATTTTTAATTAAATTCACCAAAATTAATATACGATGTACAAGTCATATAAAACTTGACGTACACTTGTACCCTAAAAAATGTCAGGTAATCCCTTTTAAACCAAAGTCTAGTACTTATTAATGAATGAATAAATTCTATTTCCAATTCACAATATACTAGTTAGTTAACTTTTCATTGCTGAAAATTTAAAAGAAAAAAAACACTCATATCTAATCATATTTGATAGTAGTTTATTTATTTTCATATAAAAATATTATATCCTTATAATTAATATTTTACATTATTAATTATTTTAAAAGTTATATAATTATTTTTTTATTTTAAACATATATTTGATAGAAGTATATCTTTGTGTGAAGTAACTAGCTGAAAGTGTTTAAATTAATAGGAAAAGCCGAAAACTCTTAAGATGTATATCAGGGAAATTTTAAAATTATAGTCAGGGAAATATGTTCCTCAGATTCTGCATCCACCCTGTATTAGCTGTCCTTGCAAAATTTTACACCCTGAAACGAACATTTTCTTTTAATATGTTTTAGATTACTCAGAATAGTATTACAAAGCATTTTGCAAGGACAGCTAATATTCTTGTATTCTTAATTAAAATAAAATTCAGATTGTTTGTCTGATTATAATTGTTATTTTCATTCAATAAAAAATCATTACAGAATTCTTTTATCGTAAGGTTTTTGTCAGAGATGAAGATATTCCCAGCACTAGACACATCATCTAGACTTTTCACTTTTTCCTTAGTTTAATTAATAATCCCACTTAAGTACTAAAATACATTGAGGATGATTGGATTACGTTATAGCCTATTACAAGGCAAAACAGGGTTTGCAAGGTTTTTTTTCTTTTTTCTTCAGGTGGAACAAATTCATTAATTAACATAGTTTTAGTAGCAAAATATTGGCTGGCAAAAATAGTGTTTCTTAACTTAGATGAATTTCTTACTTCTTTTATCAATGGTAAATTCAAAGGCATTGAATAACATAAAAAGCCTGAAAGATTTGTTTTAATACTTTCCTCAACAAGATTGCTGCAAAATTTTAAATTTCAATCTATTTTAAATATTTGAGTAGTCTAAATCTAAATGTTAAGCTGCAAAAAATAAAGAAAAGAAAAAAGAATTAAAATAAAAAAACATGAATTAGCAGATCAATCTAAATAACGCTAGCAATTTGAGTTTTAACGAATTTTTTTCTTGAGAGAACATGATGAAAAAAGTCTAAAATATTTTGAATTGAATTTTTCAATATAAGATTACAGGGCCATTTAGGAATTTGACTCAAATCTGCCAAAAAAGTAGAACAAAAACTATCACCATCTAATTTTTTTGTCAAAATAATGCAATTATTACACTTTTTAACATAAACAATATCAAAAGGATGTTTTTTGAAGTTGGTCTTAAAAAAAGAATTTACAAAAGAGGTAAGTCTTTTTTTCAGCTTTTTCTTCCTAAAAGATTTAAAACTTTTCAAGATGTTCAACAATGAAAATTCATTGATTAAATGAAAGAGGAAAAAAAGTTAATTTTGGAGAAGCATTTATAACTGATGCATTTATTAGACTACTTGTATGTACTTATGCCTATTTAAACTACTTGTTTAAACTACTATTTAGTAAAGTTTTAAATTCTTTTTTTTCTCTGAGTGATTTATTAGTGGTTTAGATTGTTTTTACCTTAGAAACATAGATGTAAATGTAACAGTAGCTAACAGAAAACCAGTTAGTTGACATTCTCTTTTGCCGAAAACAAAAAAAATATCCAGCAACCCCCAATAGAAATATATAGAAATTAAGTAGTTTTATTATGGTGTTGCTATTTAGATATAAAGTTCCAAAAAATACGGCTCCGTCGAAGGGATTCCCCGCTGGGGTACGAAAATTTGTATTATTTTACTTCTCTTTCAAGCAAATCTTCTCAACAAAGATATAAGATTATTTACAAAATTAGTCATACGTATAACTGCACTACATGGTATTTCGGAATACTTAATCTAAAAATAAGATTTTATTTTTTTAAATTACCTCAGATCATTTTTAAATCTAAATTGAAGGAAGAGGACTCTTAAGGGCAGAATTACTCGCCCTTATCTTCCTTTTTTTTCTTTATGTGCGCAGTATTTAGTACATCAGTACAGAAAAATTTTAATTGTTACAGTGGATATAGTGGGCGAACGAATGGGGTTAAAGTTACTTTAAACGTAGATTTTCATGGTTTAACCTTAACGTATTCTAGAAATATATTATTGACCTTTTTTCTAAGAGCAGGTCATCTTATTACAACGCAACCTGTTCCTTTTTCTATGGAATTTGGATTCCCTATTTCAAAAGAGCACACGAAAAGACCCCCAAAACCAATAAGTGAAATTCCCACCACTCCTAATTAAACGTGGGAATCATGCATTGGGTATTAAATTTATCAGCTTTCATAATTGTTTAAATTTATTTTTTACTGTGGATAGATAGGCAACCCCACCTAGATAGGATAGGTAGGATCCCCACACCTACCCTCGTTTTTCGTTTTACAAAGAGTTTCAAAAAGTTATTTTTTACTTTTTAGTTCATTTTAAAACCGTTGCTTTTTAAAAGGTTTTTTATTTCAATAATTATTTTCTGCTTTTCAGTTTTGCTTATGTAAAGTTTCGAATTCGGCCAGAATGGCTTTCAAGGGATTTGATTTCTTTCTCATTTTAATAAAACTAAAAAAAAATTTCTAAAAAGAATTAACTATAACACAAATGGATGTACTATTATTTCTGTTAAAGTCATTCTTATACAGATTTTGCCCTTAGTTGTTCAGATGCCGTTGTAAATTAAAAACACTAGTAATAGGAAAAGGTGTGATTTTGAAAAATATATTGGTGACTGACTAACCTTGGGTGACAGACTTGACTAATTAATTAAACTAAGTTTCTTAGATGTTTTACCGATACAAAATTTGCATAAAGTAATGTGCTGTGTAGTACTTCTATTCTTACAAATTTTCATTTTACTGATGTTTTTAACAACACTTTTAAAGCCATCTCAATAACGAGAGGCTAACTGCACAACAATGATTTTTTAACAGTAAGGTCGTAGGTTGAACTTTTAAACTTTAATTCACCCTCTGGGGGTTCAGGGGCATCAAATTTAACATAACTAACGAGATAATTTCGCATTGTCATCCAGATTTGAACTATGTTCAAAATCGGGAAGTTAGTTTAAAATTTAAAACTAAATTCCACCCGAACAGACAGATAGATAACGACCTAATAAAAATATTGTAAAAAATAAATATTCAAGAAGGTAAAGATTTTTTTCTATGAATAGAAATTAATATTCAGGGATATTTTCTATATTGAATAAGGCAGTAAATAAACACCTGATCAAACGATGAAATTTTGGATCTTTGAAACATCTGGAATGTTTTTAGTACTTTTATAGGGGTAACGATAATGAATAATTTTAAAAAATATTAGTTAAAAACTGTGGCAAAATAGCACTACCACAACAAACGGTCAAAAACTAACCAGTTTTGGAATTTCCCAATGGTTTTCCAAATACATACCTTTGTATTTTATTCAGGTTAATAAAAACAATCTCCCTTAAAATTGTATCTTATTAACAAAATTAGATTTGTTTTAAGATACCATTTATTTTTTTATCCCTGAAGGTTTTTAATTGAAAATATATTACCAATATATTTAAATAAATTTATTATAAATACATATAATTAAAAGGGTGATGCAAAATTGCTTATGATCTCTGTCAATAAAAGAACGTTTATTAATATTTCCCCAAACTTTTGTTATTAATTACTATTACTTTTGATTTGTAGAACAAACTGTATCCGAATAGGTAATTTTTTTCTTTTAAAAATAAGTTTAGAGAGAGTATAATAGAGTCCAGCTTTACATAAAGGTTTATATTTAAAAAGTAAGTATTTTTTACGAAGAAAAAAGAGACTGAAGGAAAATAATTTAAAAACCAACAAAATTTATTTACTATGATATCCTGCCTTTAAGTACCCCGATTCCTTTCTCTTTTTAATAAAACTAAAAAGGGCAATTCCACCGTAACCCACGCTACATTTTTTTTCAAAATTGCAATTTTAAATAATTTTTTAATATAGAAATAACTATACATGTAAAAAATTACAACAGACTTTTATGATAGTTTTTCATAAAAGAAAGTATGAGAAACATTTCAAGCCAATCAGCTTAGAAAAATATAAAATATTTTATCTTTTATAACGATATTTTGTACTTGGGGTAAAATGGGTCATAGTTGAGAGGCATTCTGTATTAAGTAAAAACAATGTTTTTAACTTATTTCCTTCAAATATACATTGAACTGTCAAGCAAGTTTATTTTTTCTCCAAATGAAGTATTTCAATTGCTACATTTGGAACAATGGTCATTAACTTCAGACGTTTACAATTTCATTAAAGTACAACCTAAAACAAATATTTTCAGATAAAAACGGCTTAGCCGATTGCCATTTTTCTTATTTTAATGTATATTTAGTAATAAATATATTTTTTACATCTTTTTGCAAAGAGACCCATTTTACCCCACGTTGGGGTAAAATAGGTCACTTTTGATGCTAAGTTTAACCAACTAATAGCTAAAAAGTATTTGATAAAATTAGATGAAAATGTTCTGAAGGATTGTAATGTCAAGATCCAATAAGGAAGTTGCATGTGTCAGATTTTCAAATACAAACATGTGTTCCGTATGGTTTTTTGTATGGTAAAATGAAATATCTAGTCAGTTTTTCAAAAAAATGTACAGTTAATTAAATATTTTAATTTAAAAAACGAGAAAAAAACACGTGACTGAAAACGTTTATTGTTTAAACTATAAGATGACGTCAACAATAATGCCATCAACTCCATTGCTTTACAACAATGTTTAGTATAAGATGACGTCACATCCAAACTCTTGGCGTTTTCGCGCGCTTTTAAAAAGGGGATTTTTGTTAATTTTTTTGACAATCAAAAAATTTCTCGATCGGCCTCAAATTTTGGGTAGTTGCTTATTTTTGCAAGAGGAATCGATTAAAAAAATATAAAAAAATCATGCAACTTCCTCATTGAAAGAAATCCTTAAAAAGAAATAGTTTTGATGAAATAAAACTTAGAATGTGAAAGTACCTTAAAATTGACCCATTTTACCTCAACCCACCCTATACTTCCCTCATTCTAAAATAGCAAACAGTTTTACTGGGAATACTTAAGAAAATCAGAAATAAAATAAAATATAGAAAGCTGTTTGTAACTCACGCTACATGTGTATAAGCGTTCAGTTATTCATGAATATAAATATAATTATATTGATTTAAACACTTTATTTCATGTTTACTATAAATTTTATGAGTAACAAAAAAGTTGTAAAAACTAATTAATTTTTTTTTATTTTCAAAATAAAACATATATTTTCATTAACAAATTAACCTTTAAAACAAGCAGTTCTAAATATTGATTTTAGATGCTGACATTCCGATAAAAATAATTTTACACAAAATTTAAGCAATGCAAAACACAATTAGATCAATACTGCATAATTATTCCCTAAAATAATTAGAAAATTTTATTTGTTTTATTACTAAATTCCTCCCGAACAGACAGATAGACGGACGTTTCTTCATCAGCAGCATATTCATTGGATTTTTTGTTTCAAATCAATTCCTCATTATACTTCATGTGCAGTAAAAATTCGTTGAAATTTTTTCTAGATGTAAAAATCTATGAAATTGAAGAAAAATCCCAAAACTATCAAATTTTCCAGCTTTATTGATTGCCATACTTTAAATTAAATGAATCTATAGTACTTTAAATGCACAATGAATTTTGTATTATGTATGCAGGCTAGAGTGTCCCTTAAAATCGAAGGTCGGGGAAACTTTTGCGACACCCCCTAATTTTTTTCCTTTTGGTACCCTAAGACTGTGTGCAAAATCTTAAATCGATCAGATAATATTAACACGTGCCCCAAACGGCCTAAAGTTAGAAAAATTTGACTTTTTTCTCATTTTTTCGAAAATTTTTAAAAATGTGTTTAATAAATCCGTTGCCAAATAATAGGGCTCTAACACATTTAAACAATCTTATTTGACCGTTTTTCATTACTAGTTAGGCCAAAATGCCCAGTTTTTAACCTAGCCATCAATCAGAAAATCCTCAAATTTGTCCATTTTACACTGAGAATAGAAGAATCAAGAAGCAGTGGTAAATTACTTAAAACCGCAAAATTCCATCCATGATTAAACACCATTTGTAGACCATATTGATGTGGAGATAAATTATCTGGAGCTCAAATTAATTATGGGTTGCTTAATTACAGACGCCATATTGGGTTGCATTAAAACTATAAAAAATTCTAGAAAAACGGTATGGGCATGTTTGATATCGGGTTATGGGTGTATGAGGTTTCTAAACTCAATTAAGACTAATAAAATCCTTTTACTCAACTTTTTAAAGCTCTTTACGCAATTATAAAGGGCCATCAGATCTCCTAATACAAGTGCAAACCATGATTTCAGAACTATAGATGGTAATAAATTCTATACACATAAAACTGGCAAGAGAAAATCTGGAAATAAGTTAATAATAAGACTCCACAGTGTGTCCACGAGTATTTTATTCCGTAAGTTAGTTTAAAAGCTGAAGAAGATGCAAAATTAACCCGTTCATCATAATGATTGAGTTATAGTCTGTGAAGATAAGCAATTAACCATGTTTATAGAGATTGTTCTTGTATTTTATCATAAATTTATACATAAACATAAAAAATACCTGCAATTTAACAAATCAGCGTCATTAAAACAATTAAACACTGATATTTTGTTTGAGGCTGTAAGAATATGTTAAATATAAACTTCAGTTTCTATAACTCTTCTACTATATCCTTAGTTCTTCTTCGCGCTGTCAACTTATCATCAGTAAACGTCCTTGAAGAAGTACTTAGATTTCGAGTAAGTCTTTCATGAAAATTGTTTATGAAATTAAATTATTTTAAACCCTCAAAGCCTTCTTTGAGAATGTAGAGGTAGGAAACTTAGAGCGAAGAATAGCTCTAACTTAAAAACAGACTTTAAAAAAGGAAGGATTTTCAGAAACTGTTGTTAATATTTATGATATTCACGTAGCCAATTTAAGTTTCTTAGTTTTTAAAGAGCCTAATTTGTTGAATTGCAGGTATTTTAATGTTAATGTATAAATTTATTATAAAATACAAGAATAGTCTCTAAAAACCTGGTTAATTGCTTATCTCCACAGAGTATAACTCAATCATAATGATGAACGGGTTAATTTTGTATCTTCTTCAGCTTTCAAACTAACTTACGGAATAAAATACTCGTGGACACACTGTGGAGTCTTATTATTAACTAATATCCAGAATTTCTCTTGCCGATTTTATGTGTATGGAATTTATTACCATCTATAGTTCTGAAATCATGGTTTGCACTTGTATTAGGAGATATGATGGCCCTTACAATTGGGTAAAGAGCCTTAAAAAGTAGTTTAAGAGGATTTTATTAGTCTTAATTGAGTTTAGAAACCTCATTCACCCATTACCCGATATCAAACATGCCCATACCGTTTTTCTAGAATTTTTTATAGTTTTAATGCAATCCAATATGGCGTCTGTAATTAAGCAACCCATAATTAATTTGAGCTCCAGATAATTTATCTCCACATCAATATGGTCTACAAATGGTGTTTAATCATGGAATTTTGCGGTTTTAAGTCATTTACCACTGCTTTTTTATTCTTCTATTCTCAGCATAAAATGGACAAATTTGATGATTTTCTGTTTGATGGCAAGGTTACAAACTGGGCATTTTGGCCTAACTAGTACTGAAAAACCGTCAAATAAGATTGTTTAAATGTGTTAGAGCACTATTATTTTGCCATGGATTTTTTAAACATATTTTTAAAAATTTTCGAAAAAATGAGAAAAAAATATTAATTTTTCTAACTTTAGGGCGTTTGGGGCACGGGTTAATATTATCTGATTGATTTAAGATTTTGCACACTTTCTTAGGGTACCAAAAGGAAAAAAATTGGGGGGTGTCGCAAAAGTTTCCCCGACTTTTTGAAAAAACGCCTAAATAAGGGACACCCTAATGCAGGCATTCAATCCAGTAGAACAAATTTGAACATAACTTCTTAACCCTCTTGGCGCTCCTCGTTCAAAAACAAACTCTCCAAAAAGCGGCTAGAAATGTGTTGGGTTCGAATTCTTTCCCCTCTTCGGCTGTCAGCAGTGATTTATCTATATGCGATTAGCGATTAGCACATCCGGAGTGCCCGATGATCGGGTTTCGCGGCAGCCACGGATCCCTGGCTGATAACTTTCCCTTCTCGTTTCTGTCAGAGGACATTCTCTTATTCTTGGATTTCATTTAATTTTGTGCTAGGTAAATGCATATTTTGAGTGGTTAAATCTATAGTATAGATGTGTAAAATATGACATAATACGAAATGTAACTAATTGAACATTCATATAATGTTTTTTCATTTCGAGAATGGTAGAAAAAATCCACTTTTCCACGGTTTCTTCAATTAAATTTTAAATTAGAAGATTCTTTCCCAGAAAAAATATATTTTCCGTGAGCTTCAAGTATGGTTATAAAATTAGTTTAACAAGTTACCAATCGTTAACGATAATGAGTTTCACTGCATTTGTGTATAATAATGATTACGAGTAAGATGTTTTACTCAAGAAAAATTTAGATAAATCTCATATGTAATAATATAAATGTATAAATCTGAATAAATGAAATAAACTTATGTGATCGAATATGGCTATAAATTATTACATAAATCGAAATACAATATAAACATAAGTCGATATCAACCGTAAAGAAAATTATAAATATATTGGGTTTTTTATAAATGTTACGCGAATTTTCCTATTGTATTTTTGTAGTCTGGAAGC
This sequence comes from Tetragnatha versicolor, assembly GCA_024610705.1. Taxonomy (NCBI): domain Eukaryota; kingdom Metazoa; phylum Arthropoda; class Arachnida; order Araneae; family Tetragnathidae; genus Tetragnatha; species Tetragnatha versicolor. Next base: position 23,805,278 of record JANDEH010000013.1, on the reverse strand, counting down.
GCTTTAAAAAATGAAAAAAAGTATATGATTATATTGTCTATAAGAACTTAAAATACGTGATTATAGGTTAGCTTTTGATGCCTATTAAAATAATTTCTAAATTAGACCAGATTAGTTCACAATGGACAATTATATACTTCATTTTTTTAAACAGTCTCACAGCATTTTTTCACTAAAAACTGGTTCTAAATTTTCTAAATTCAAAACTTTGACTCTGCAAGTTTCAAAAAATTTAATTAGTCTATTTTTAATTACATCGAGGAATGGGTCTCATTGGACATTTCTATTCATGCAGCCCAGTAAAAACAAGCCTTAGAAATATAGTTGTTACGAGGTAAGAAGTTAAAAATCGTGTTGACCAAACAAGTACAACTTGTCAGGTGATTAAAATTCATTATCTCCCAAGAGAAACAGAGTAAGCAGGGCATCGAGGTTCGCCCTTTATTCCAATTCGGTGAACTTAAAATTTAGTTGGTTCAATGTTTTAATGTTAAAATTAAAATCGATTCGACCCTTCATTCTTTTGACCATTGTTTTGGATTGAATGACATGACATACTATTTTACCTTCCTTTTTAAAAGTCAAACTTTGTATTTTAATTTTAAAAATCATTGTAATTAAACAAATTAGCTCTTATATTTGTCTTTTGGATACCTCAATCACATAAAAATAAGCATTTAAAAATATAGGAATTGCCCATCATATGTCTTAAAAATTCAGTTTAAAACGGGCTATATATGTCCTTGTCCTTAACTATTTTTAATTATATTAATTAAAAATTTTACATCTAAAAAGTAATAATACATTTCAGACCGCACCATTTTTGAGTCAGAATTTGATTGTTTCAACAAAGAATATGACCAAAAGAGATGAGGATTACCCCAAACTTTTATCAGCAGCCTTTACTTTGCTCATTTACCCAATTTTTATGGGTAAGTGATGTTTTAAAACTCAACAAGAACATAAATGCCTTGTAGGGGTCTTTAGTATATTTTCAATTTAATTCAGTGTGTGAGTGATTCATGGTTTCAACAGAAAAAAGGGTTCATGAAAATAAATTTCAATGGTTGAATTTTAAAATTCATATTAAAAACGAATAAATAATAAACACTTAAAATAACTGCATTGTTAGTAATTTGAAAATAAAAGTAAACTCGAAAGTAATGACTACAAAAATGGCTTGTAATGCCTATGGAATGTCTAGATCTCAGATTTATATTTATTTCGAAATTATTGTTTACAATTAAAGAAAAAAAAGACAATATTATTCGCCAAGGATAAATATTAGCCTTTTAGGTGAAATAAAAAATTTACATAAAAAATTGATTTGGAAAAATTAAGGATTTGATAAGTTGCTATTGATATTGTGTTATATGGTCTTTCTATAATGTTGAAAAGAGATTAATTACGATAAAGTATAATACGGAAAATAGTATTATGACGAAGGGACTATAAATTAAGAGACCTAAAATTATATGGAGAAGACTGTTGATTTAGAATTTTGAATACTTAATTTTGAAATTATAGGTTGTAGCTTGGGTCTGTTCACTACCTCAAATGTTTGCACCCTAATTAAATTAAGGAATAAAACCAGAAGAAAGTTTTTTAAAAGGATAAAAGTATATTTTACTTCGAGGTGGTAGAATTTAAATAAAATAAAATGTTATTTTTCCCCAATTCAAAGATGTAAGTTTTCTAATTCAGGTTTGAATCTATATTAAGTCCAAGATATTTGTAACTTTTAACAGATTGAATAATATGACAATGACAGTTTTTAGAACTACAAGATGAGGTGTGATATTTTAAGTCAAAATTTAACACACATTGCCTTAAACTGTAAAGGGTGGACTTAGTTTTATACAGATTAGACAAATCATTTTCATTAAACCATGTTTAAATTTCTATTAAATCAGTTTCAATTTGCTTAATTAGATCAATAGTAATGGAGCCAAGAGTATAATAAAACTGAATCATCAGCGTAAGCTAAAATCTTTTCAAAAGGTTTCAGTTGAAAAAAATTGTTAATAAAATTTAGTAAAATAATGGGCTTAAAATACATCCCTGATGAACTCTTAGATTTGTTTAACTGTATTCACTAAATTAATTTCCCAAATCCTCTGAGTTCTATTTGTTAGATACGAAAGGAAAATTATTTTATTACATCACGGAATGAATGAGAACTACAGATGCATGCTTTCAACTAATTATATAGGTAAAAATATATCCTTATAGTCTACAAAATTAGTGTTTTACGGCAAATTCCAAGGAAAGTTAGAACTACAGTCTTAGTTTGTTAAATATATTTTAATAAAATTTTAAAATCCCTTACATCTTTCAAACCGAAAAAAAATAGCGTTTGACTCAAAACCCATGGTGTGTTATACATTCCGAAGTATTGCACGGGTAGCATACCAACTGCTAATGACTTTCGACTCCGGTTTCTTATCTCCGCTCCCCGGCAAACTGATTAACACATCAAGAGGCGGGCACCAACTGTCAACCCACTCCTCCCAAGGTAGGGAAAAGCATAACCGAGATCTCTCGGTTTTTACGCTTGTAAACAAGGAATATTGAGAAATATTCGGAAAAAGTTGGGGGCAGGGTAGAAACACTCAAACCACAGGCAACTTTTTCAATGTTGTTAAATGGGTGGCCATTAATCACTGGACACCTGTGACTGATGAGAAATAAAGATAACAGTATCCTGTATCGGTATCGTATCTCCGTATCTCCCCCTTTTCCGCTGTCAGCAGAGCAGGTTGTGACTTTGATTGATTTTTACAACCCTCGCCGTTTTCTCTGCCCTTCACAGACAACCTGCGGTGTGGAAGAATTCATTCGTCTCTCCCTGCTTTCTTGAATGAATGGTCGATTTTGATATTTTTTTCTTAAAAGCAGTGTGTTCCGGGTTCGTTAATTATTAAAATAAATAAAATAGTATTTACCTTATTCATAGTATTCCCACCGTTTCTGAAGATAGGAAAAATCGATCAAAAAATGTCTCATCCCTTACCCTTCATATTTATGCTGATTATCAAAATCAATTAATCAATCGAGTGAACGGAAAACGTTTCTCCTAATTAAACCTTTTAGGCTCCAAAAGCAATGGGGGAGGCATATTAGAACACAATACACATTCTTCTAAGTTAAAATAAATTCACAAATATGAAAAAAGTAACCAATTATTAAAAAAAGATTTTTGAATAAAAATTTTCCTTGCACTCTATGGTGGCATCAGTAAAGTTAAGTCCAAAAACGTTTTGTAAACCAATTTCAATTAAAAATAAATACTTTTTACATTTAAAGCTTAAGATGGTAAATAGGACACATTTGAACGCAAAAAGGTTGGGTCAAATTTTAACAGCTTAAATGTGTCTTTTAGTTCATTTTCTTGATTTTGAGCGCAATTAATTTAGATGTTAAATGCAGTATTTTAAGAAGTTTTAAATTTAGTTAAATTTTTTCAAATATATTAAACAAGATTTTTTCACACAAATGTGAAAAAATCCTCATTTCTCCAAATGATGATTCAAGTCAAAAATACGTGATAAAATATCAAATAGCAAAAAAATTGCAGGAATAGTGTATATTGATAAATTAATCAGGTTTTGAGTGTTTCAATATCCTATACCGGAAATTAATCAAAAATGTACTTTTTGTTCAAATGTGGCCCTTTTTCAACTTACATTTACTAGCCCTAAACATTTATTATTAGATTTTATTAAGGGGGTATTCTAGTGTAGAGACATGAATTTTAGGTAATTTTTAAAGTGTCGTAAAAAAAAATCAATCAATATTTTTACTATCCATTTTTTATCAGTTATTTATTAATGTTTCAAGAACACAGAAAAAAATTAAATAACAAAAAAAGTCAAAAATTTAAAAAACTGGCAGCCGAAGAAGTGGGGGGCGTCAAAAAATTGGCAGATGAGTTTTGACATGATTTCAACCCTCCTAGTCATCTGAAATGAAAAAATAAAAAAGATTATTAATCTGCAATGATGTCGCAAGAATCAGAACTAGCGATGAGTGAAAAAAATTTTTTTTGACAAAATGGCGACTGTTTGAAAAAAAAAACGATTTTTTTACCACTTTTTTGAGTTTCTCGAATTTTTTAAAAATAGTCAAAATTGAAATTTGGGGATGAGGCTAGTTCCAATTCTTGAGAGGTCTATAAAGAAGATTCTCTGAAAATTTCAAGTGAATCGGTCCAGTAGAACTCGAGAAATCGTGACAAATATATTGAAAAAGTCTGTTATGAGAAAAACGCATTTAAAGTTTCGCGTAAAGTTTTTCGCTGTCAAAGTCATGAAATGATATATTATACTTACTTTTATTCAATCTGCCATTCCTGCTTCATACATCAGACCTTCTTTCCTGTTAATACAGATCACTTCCGGTTAGAGATGGACCATTTCCGGTTAAATACGGACCACTTCCGGTTAAATACATACCATTTCCGATTAAGTATGAAGCATTTCCGGTTAAATACGGGCCACTTCCGGTTAAATGCGGACCACTTCCGGTAAGTTGCAGAACATTTCCTGTTAATACGGATCACTTCCGGTTAAAGATGAACCATTTCCGGTTAAATACGGGTCATTTCCGTTTAAATACGGACCACTTCCGGTGACTTACGAACCACTTCCGGTAAGTTGTGGACCACTTCTGGTGACTTACGAACCACTTCCGGTATGTTGCGGACCACTTCCGGTTACTTACGAACCACTTCCGGTTTGTTGCGGACCACTTCCGGTAACTTACGAGTCACTTCCGGTAAGTTGTGGAACATTTCATGTTAATACGGATCACTTCCGGTTAAAGATGGACCATTTCCGGTTAAATTTAGACCACTTCCGGTTGAATTCGGGCAACTTCCGGTCACTTACGAACCACTTCCGTAAATTTACGGACCACTCCGGTAAAGTTGTGGACCCTTCCGTACCAACCCTGAGAATTTTTTTGCACCCCTATATGTACCTTCTGTAATTAATTTATTTGTCTGGTGAAATTATTTGCAATTGAATAATTATTCGTCATCCACGAATAAAGTTAGTTGCGAATGAATTTTCAATTGCGAATAAAAATTCAATCGCCGGTGACAGATAACTTTATTCGCAATTGATTTATTCGAAGCTGAATTTATTCGTACGATTGACGAATAAATTTTCATTCGCGTGAGTGCCCAACTCTGCAACCGAACCAGTTTGGAGGCCGGGTCAGTAAAATGTCTATAGCTCCGAAAATAATTTAAATTTTCAAAAATCCTCTCGTAGACATATTCTTAAATAGTTAAACTTTGAAAATATAAAACAAAAAAAAAATCGATTTTTTTGAAATTCTACACTAGAATACCCCCTTAAATATTGCAATTGCAAATTAAATGAAAAAGTCGACACATTTAAATATCTTGGATTCTATATTGATAGTAACTTGAAGTGGAAATCTCATTGTAAATATATTGCGCGTATTAATGTTGAATTTTTACCATTTAAAGTCAAAAGTGAGCAACAATTTTCTCATTAATCTTTATCACTCTTGGGTACAATCGCGGATTGACTACGGTCTTACGATTTTCGGAGGAGACTAGGTAAACTTAAAAAGAGTAGAAAGATTTGTCAGATTTTTATCGCCATCAGTATACTCCATTAATATAAATAACTTCAAACTACTAAACATTTTCCCCGTTCGCTACCTTTTTTTAATATAAAACAAATCTTCATCTCTATTTAAATCCAAATACTTGTACGAAGCGTAACGTAGTTAATCCGCGAAGACCCATTGTGTGATACATTGTACCTAAAATTTTTTTAAATTTTTTGTAAACAGTTCTTTTACTTAGCTCCTAAATTTTTTATTACATTACCTATAGTTATCCAAAATAGCCCATCAAAACATATAATTTAAGAAGAAATTAAGAAAGTTCCTTTTTTCAATTAATGAAATCGAGATTTTTTTTTGTATAATATCTATTACTGGTCACTTGGTAGTTGATGAAACAAAAGAAACATATCTTAAGACACCCTGTTTGCCAGGATATTATTTGTTATTTTAATTTACTGTTATGCTCTTTTTCATTGTTTGTATATTGTGTATTTTATTGTTTATGTGTTCAATTTTGTATTTATGTATTTACATATTACTTGTTTACTTATATGAATCAACTGATCCCAGGTGATAATTATATTTTATTTTCAAATTTTGTTCTGTACTTTTAATTCTCTGAAATAAAGAAAGTAAAAATAAAAAAAAACATGGAGAAACCTCTTATCTAATCAATTTAAATAAAAATATATTTTTAAATTTCAATAAAACAAACAATTTTTTAAAAACCTTTAGTTTCGATTCATTATACAGTTTACTACTATTTTTAAACAGTATCTTAACATTATTAAACATTATTGAACTTGGAGAAATTACTTCATGATTTTTAGTTTGTTCAAAAAACGAGGTTGTAGCCTAGCCTTGTGAATGTTAAATTTTGCAACTGATTAAAATTTCAGATACTTTGGTGAGACTATGACACAGACAATTTAAGTAAATTTAAATTTCCGCTCAGCTTTTGTTTCCTTTATTATAGTTGAAAATCAAAAGAGTTGTGCATCCAATAATATATTAGTTTTATATGTTTTTTCCTAAAAATAAAATAAAGCAAGTAAACTGATTTTATTAAATCTTTTGTAATAAAATTTTATAATAATTTTTAAATAATATTTAAGTTGAAAATGATCGTTATTGACTCCCATAATGGGAAAACCATTTGACCAAAAGGGAGTTTAAGGAAATCCAATTAAAAAACACCAAGATTACTTCGAGTATACAACATGAGGTCTCACTACCAAGTTTCTATAGACCTTGCAGTGGGGTTTGTATAGCTAATACGTTTAAATCTAATACTGCAATTTTAATTTATCTAAAGCAAATAGACATTTATAATAAAAGTTCCTTTTCATGAAATTTTTTTACAATGCGGATCCAACAGGCAATATTTAACTTATGTGGGCCAAAAATAAAATAAAAAGAACTACTTATTAGGTATAAAAAGTCAGTTACTTGTAACAGTAATTTAAAAAATACCATAGAGTAAAATTATACCGAAAGTATGGACTAAAAAGTGAATAAAATTTGAATCACTAACTAGACTGCCTTATCAACTTACAAGTTTTTACTTAAAAAAGGATGAAATAAAACTAAAAATGTAGGTACTACTTTTAAAAATAGTAGAATGGATATTATGATATGTCAAACCTAAGTAGTTCAAATATTCCGAAATGCGTTTTTATTTCAAAGCTGCAAACCACATGAAAATCTTTAGATGTGTTATTAAATTGCAGCAAATTCGAAAAATTCGAAATTCAAAGAATTTTCTATCTATAGAGAATATATATAGTAGTATATTACAAGTAAAGAAATCAACTCATATAAAAAAATTGCAGTTCTGAGTCAAAAACGTTAGAAAAAATCTCATCTATCTCAGAAATATAAACCATGAGTACTATTTTTCAATATTCTTATTTAGATTTAAAAAATATGATTATCACCGTAAGGATATACGGATATTATATGAAACTTACTCCAACTATTTAGTAGTGCTTACATTTTTGAATGTAATTTTCTTTTCTGAACAATTACATTTTTCAATTGAAACAAGCCAGAGGTTGTAATTTTATATAACAAAAGTCAATGTATGATGTGTGTGCGCGTTTTTGTTTGTGTGTCTTATATACAAATTTACAGTTTTCTTCCGATCTACACTAAACTTGGAATACATACGTAAAAAAGTACATACGTTTTCAGACTAATCAGGTTTTAATGTTCAATTGTGGAATTCCATAAAATTTTGGAAAATGGACTCATTACCTGTACTAAATTTTTAACTTAAGTTTTTACCATAATATCATTTCTATTGTTTTTCGATGTAATGAATATAAAACTGACCTCAGTTATATCATAGAACTTCACATTTCTTGCTATTCAGGAAAAAAATGAAAAAAATTTTCTAGAAAAATGAAAATTTATTTAAAAATATTATTTTTAAATTCACACTTTACCTGAAAATAATTTTTTTATGTTTTTTGGGCGTGCTGAAAACGAAAATGACCTCGTTTGATTTTTAAGACACCACAGTTTTATGATATAGATAGGGCAATTTTTCATAAAAAATGAAAGCAGTATTCTTAAAAATATTAATTTTTTATTCTAATTCAGTGTGGTCCAACCAAAACAGTTTCATATCTTCTGGTGTTACTAATAAAATGTAGATTGCAAGTAAAATGATTGAATTGATTTTTACTACAAAATCATGGTATTTTTCTCCCAAGAATGTAAGATTTTCCACTCTGTTACATTACACTTTTTTTGCATTCGAGTGTAAAATTATTCTAAAAATTTTATTAAAAGTGTCCCCTACAATTTTGAACAACACTAGCTATTACAGGAATAATAATAATATTTTTTAAATAAGAATATAATCCCATGGAATAAACTTTCATCCAGGTATATTTCACATTTTAAAAATTTTTTGCACTATTCTTTCACAAAACAGTTTCAAAATTTACAAATAAAATAAAGCGCAAGAGTACTAACAAAGCAAAGCATATTCAAAGATATTAAGGCAATTACAATCAATCAACTTTTATTACCATTAAAAAATCAAATTCTCTTCATGTAACAGAGTGGAAAAAACCTTTCACTTCTCTGATCAAAACATTTCAAAATACATAAAATTATTATTTTAACCAAGTTAAACTTTTTATCACTGAAAAGCTTAGAATTTTAGCTGATATTTAGGCAAAATTTTTTTGAAATAATTCGATACTTATTTTTCAAAGTTTTGAACACCAAATGTACGGTTTTTTGGGGAATGACCCACATACTTCATTTATAAAGGTGTATTTTACTCAAGAAATATCTTTCTTACATTTAAAAAGCAACGCAAGAATTTTTACTGGGTCTCATTAACTTACTTTTTTATATGTTACAATTTAAACACAATTTTGCATGACGTTCCTATTTATAAAATTTAAACTTAAAACAAATTATTTCTTACTTTTTTAGTTTGAAGATTTATTCTTAAAATGAAAATTAGTCTACTGCTAATAATTAATTAGTAAAGAGAAAAGCATTCTTAAAAATAATCGATTCACAACGTTTTATAAATGAAAGAGCAAGAAGTGTTTAAGATTTTACTGATTTACAGGTAAAAGATCCATTTCTAAATTAGTATAATATCCAAAGGAGATGATTTTTTAAGAGGTTAGGTACTTTAATTATCAAAATTGAGTTCTAAATTTCTAAATTCATAGACACAACTACAGTTCTGTCGTGAAATTTTTGTTGATTAAATGTTTATTACAATTCATAGCTTCTACTGATTTGGTAACTTTTCTTTTACCCAACTTTTTTGATGAACTTAAATAACCCTTTTGAATTTTAAATAAATTCCATACATAGGAAACCGCTAAAATTATTCAAATAGCTTTTTCATTGCATACCTGTGTTATTCAAAATTTTCATTGCAGATGAAAAATAAGCGAACGATATTGAGATTTTTGATTACCCGCTAATAATTAGTGTAAATGCTTTGCACTGCCTTATAGTTGTTTAATTTCTGCTTAAACGAGAAGCTATTCCCCGTTCCCAGACCCAAACCGACCTTGAGGTCAAACGGAGTCAACTGTCCCCTTTCTTGTCTGCTTCCCCTCAAGCTTGTTTGGTATGTTGGCATTTGGGGAACATAATGTGACACCTTGACCAATGGATTGCATCCTAAGGCGTGGCTTAGCTTATTGGTGCTGGATAACTAAGAAGGGGTGAGGAGAGAGACTTTCCCCCGGTAAATCGACGGAAGCACTATATAAAAAACTACATTTTCTATTTAAAACTTCTAATAAACTAATATTCATAAGAATTTTAAAAACTTAATGCATAAAATCAAAATTCATATTTTCAGTAATTTATTTGATTGTAAAAAGTTATAAAGTTAGGCTAATAATTGTTTTTTAGAATATCAGTAGTTTAGTTTCAAATGGAGTTTCAAACAAAATAAAAAGTGTTTGGCCCAATAATCATTCCTTCCCCTAAAATTAACCCAGAAAAAATAGCATTTACTTTGACTTTACATAAACACAAATGCAGCTTAATCAAACCAATGTAAAATGTGATTAAAAAAATGTAAATATTTTAAACTACAGTGTAGTTTACTTATAATTTAAAAACTAAATGAAATTTTTTAATTCTATATGCACGTAATGAAACTATTTGAAAATCACATTGAAATAATTTCTAAAGCTGACATCAATGGAGGGATGCATGCTTATTTAGATATACTTAGAAATCAAAGGGACTTCATTATTTTAATATTTCCGAGAAGTGCTAGTTTAAGAACTAAAGTTGCTACATTATTTTTATCCGTAAAGCCGATGTTTTTCAATAAACAAAAGAGGCTTTAATAAAATTGTTTTCACAAAAAAGATTAAAGGGATGAAATATAAAATTAAAGGACTGGATATTTAAAATTTAAGAAACATATTTTCACAGTTGGGTAAAATTATATACTTAGGGGAGAGCCAGAGTTATTTGATACAACACAATTTAAACCAATTTTTTGAGTTCATTCAAAGATACTTCACTTTCCTAAATATATATGAAAAAAGACTCAATTTTCTGAAACCAATCAGGAAAAATCAATAAGTGTCAGTCAATGGTTATTTAATATTTAAGTAAATTCCTTTTTGAAGAGTGAATGATGAACTTATTTTTGGAATTTGATGATCTGTGATCTCTGTATTCAAAATAAAATAGGTTTTATAGGCAATAAAGTTTTAAACAATTTACCTAAAAATTTACTTGGGGAAGTTTTTGATGAATAAAATTTAGTTTCTATTACTAAAACCTTTAGATTTACTGCTGAGCATAACGATTTGATATGTAATGCTTATTATGTGCATAAAGGCAATTTTTAAACAGTCAGTTTGTTGGGATATTGAAAGTATCAATGTGTTCATCATATAAAATTGACCTCGACCCTTTTACCCTATTTAGATTATTACTTTTGTATGCAAAGGAAAGAAATTAAATAATTAAGGTATTTTAAATAGAACTTAACACAAAATAGATATGCGTTTATTAATTTATTTTATTTTGAAAGCTATTTAACATATTTTAATTGAATTTTCAAAGACAATTTAAGTTCTTGCCTTGAAAAGCTAAATAAATTAACTTTTAAATTGATCTATTAAGCAACCTTTTGATCTTTTAAGCAATCATAAAAAGATCACCCTTTATGCATCTTTTATATTTAAATTTTGGATAATTTACTAGACATACAACAATTAACTTACAGTTAATACTTTAGAAAATTTGTGTTAAATTTACTCATTCAGAAACAAAATCAACCTTGTCTGGTTTAAAATTGTATTATCATTTACATTTTCTGAAGAAATATACACTTTACAGCCTTGTAATGAGTAATATCAAATTATGATCTATGGAGTACCAAATTACTACTACACCAACCTTATTTTAGAAATGTTTAGAAGTTTAGATAGATTTATAATTCTTCAGATGATTTCATAAACTTTGGACAAAAAAGTAACATCTTCCAGTTTTTATGACACATTTGGAATTTTTTTTTGTCCAGAAATTTTTTTTCTTATACTCTCCATTTTCAGTCACTCAGTTAAGTCACTGATTTTAAAGATATATATTAGAATTTTCTATTGACTCCACACATCCCAAAGAAAATGAAATCTAAAAAAATTTCCGAGAAAAGTACTATCAGCATTTTAAGGAATAAAGATCTCTGGTGTTCAGTACAGTCCTGCTACAGTAAACACAGTGTATTAAAACTCAGTTAAAAAATAAAAGTTTTAAAAACTTATTGAAAAAAGCCCCAATACTAAAAATCTTAATTAAATTCTTGGGGTTTTCTTGTTCAGACTTGATATATTTTCTCCCTAATTAATTTTCTTTTGATGATTTCCACTGTGATGGGTATAAAATTAAGACACAATTTTAAAGATTGTATTTAAACTCATCCCTGAAAAACATTTTTACTGTATTTTGTCATGCATTTCAATATTCAAGCAAAAATAAAACTTTAATTTTTTTCAATCTTTAAATGATGTCATAGGTGTGATTAAAAATTTCAGTAAATGCAAAAATTTGAATTTCAGAGTTTCAAGTATTTTTGAGAAAAAAATGAATGGATCTTTTTTGTGTTTGGTGTGATTAGAAAGACTTTATTTAAAATAAATAAAATTCATTTTTTAGTTTTTGTTTCTAATTTCAAGATTAAAAAAATTTTCTCTGTTAATGGAATAGATCTTTCTTTTGATTAAAGTAAATTTATCATTCTTTTATGGAATAGCTCATTTTTAAAACATTTTTAGTTTCTAATTTCAAGGATTCAAAAGATATATTATCTCTTTTAATTGAATAAAATAAAATCTTTCATTCACAATACGTATAACAAATAAATTTTAGTTTTTAAAATATGAACATAAAAAATGTTTACAATGAAATGAAACTGTCAGTAGTACATTACCTAAATTAAATCACTAAATTACCACTTCAAATATAAAATTTATTTTTCAAAATCAATTTTAAAAACTCCTTATCTGCATTAAAGAGCCTGAGCCTTTTTAAAAGGTTTTGAAAAACAACAAAAAACAAGGTTTAAACATATAACTTGTTGAAAAAATTTAATATTGTCTGTATATTTCTAACATTTTGTTGAAACATAACAAAATAAAAAATAAATTTCATTCAAAAATATACTAATTTAAAAAAATTCTTTCATGATAATGTGTCTACGTTATCTAATTATTGAGTTATAGTAATTTCTAATCAGCTATTCTTAAAGCAATAAGTATTCACAGCATTGGTAAATATATTTCCCTAATAATTTTAATTAACCTTTTATTATTAGAAAAATGTGAAAAGTTTTTAAGTACCTAACCTGATACAATTAAAATCAACACATTTTTATTTAATCTTCATATTAATTTTACCTAAAAAAATTTCATTATTTCCAGAGTTCAGAATTTTTAAATTTATCCAATGTTAAAAATAAAACAAACACCAACTTGTCCGCGAAAACGGAGAAAAGAGGGCAGCACATTCTTAACAGTAAAATATTCACAACCTTTGAATAAGCAACTGATTAAAATAACAGAAATAGCAGCTACTTATCGCCCATATAGAGAGCTCAGGAGTATAGCGCCTAATGTGGCAACAAGGTTGCCACATTAGGCGCTATATCTCTAGTAATACTACTATTTGGTTGAAAGTCGCCAAGCGGATGCTAAAGGAAACTTGCGCCAATTTATCAGCGTGGCAAGACGTCACCATAAGATGGAGAAATGAATGGGATAAGCCGGAGAAGCAGACATTCCGGTAGTTGATGGTTGATAGGTGGTTGATAGGGTTTGCCTGTTTTTTTAGGATAATCGTGAATAAACTTGTGAAATGTCAAAATATGGAAAATATTTTTAAAATATTACTTTACGCCCTCATAATTAGGCACTGTATATTTGGACGGCTTTTTTTCAACTAAATTCTACTCTAATTTCCACGGCTCGGCGTTCCATTGGTTCCACCACTAAGCGCCGAGACTGCTACGTAATCATGAGACCTACAGCGCATGCGCCATTGGCCGTCCAAATATACACTTCGTCATAATTATGCGTTTTGATGTCAAAAGTATCTACCAGAGGTCTTCTCTCAGTGATCCAGTGTAGCCTTTGCCTCTGTGTGTTTGTTCCATAGACTCGATTCTATGATTGAATCGAATCTTTAGTTTAGAAACAAATCAATTCAATTGAATTCAAATTTCAAAATTCAATTCACCTTCACATTTTCTTTTCCATTCCATATCTTGACTATCTTGTGTTTGTTTAATGGTGTTTTATTTTATCATTTTGCACGATCCCAGCAGGCATGCTAGTTTCCAGTAAGCTCGATAATTTTTTTGCTCAACAAATTCGTTTAATGTGTACATGCTTTTATTTGTATTACATGCGCCATTCTTTGCTCTCTGCTGCATTTACGCGTTTTTATTTGTGATTGTTCAACCAGCATGCTAAGTGTCTTTGTTAATGTAGCCTTCGTTTTCCATCCTTTTTTAATTTTTCAATCTCTACTCGCTACCACAACAATACTAAGCCTAAGCAATACGAAAATTATTTTATTTTGGTCCAGGTGTATTTAATTTGTCTAGAGAAGTTTTGTAGGAACCAAGGTTGTTTGTAAATGATATCGTTCCTTTAAAATATTTCTGATTATATGATGTTACTGAATTTTTGTCTTCAGTTTTTTCAAAGAAGACCAGTTTGACATTTTGCTGTCATGCTTCAAATAAACATCTTGCAAATGCATCACATCCATCTTCTGAAGGAAAACAAATTTTAAAAAAGCACCTTTATGGTGTGACACCCAAGCCCAAAAAAGTAATATGCAAGCTGGAACTGCTTTAGCAGCCACCAGCTGCCATGTTTACCCACAGCAACATGAATGTTGTCAGCATTAATATTACTATTGGATCCTATAGTTGTCTTATAGCTTACTATTAGATCTCCAATAGCAATTTACTAAATTTTATTACCTAATACTAATAATATTAATTATTAGATCTATGATTGTCAGTCAAAATTTGAGTTGTGGGTAAACATGGCGGCTGGTGGACTCTTTAAAGCTGTACCCCAAGCTGTTAAAATAGCTGTTTTTCTTTCCGATAACCATTCCTGCCTCTGGAAGGTTAGCACCGCATTTATGGTGCGATTGCCCTAAATCTTGTCATGGCGAGAGTGATAACGTTCTCAGAATTACCTGTTTCAGAACTGGTTCATTTTGGGCAATATTTAAGGCATCGACAGTGCCTAGAGTCTCTTCAGTTAGGCTTTTCATATTTTCTCAAAGTCATCAAAGATTAAAAACTAAATAAAAACATCCTAACTAACCATTAAGGTTTGATCGGGACAGCTTTCGTCTACGGGTACAGCGACTTTCAATCCACCTGGCGCTTTTAGAAGACACCAAGTGGCCGTATATCGATACCACGTATCCAAGGGGTTATCGCCGTTGGCGACTTTCACAAAACGCCGTACCCGTAGAAGAAAGCTGTTCCGTTTAATCTATCAAAATGAATTAAAACTCCTTCTGAAGCCATTCTTTCTTAGCATAATCAAATGCCTTTTTACACTTGAGGAGCTGAGAGCCAGAGTGGACCAACCTCAGTGGCTCTTATTTCGAGAAAAACGTTTTACAAAATTATAGTAATATTTAAACTTTTTTTTGAGGTTAGTATTAAATATTTTGTTTTGATCTTCTCGTGATCAATAATTAGAGGATCCTGTTGGAAGTCAGAATCGGAATGGACTAAGTGGCCATTATGGCATTAAATTTTTGAGCGAATTTAATTACTAGATCAAACGAAAAAGTGATGCCATCTTGTGTGAACTAAAAAATTCGGGTGAACTGTGCTTGACGGTACGGACGCCAAGTTGGCAACTCTAGTGTTCTCACTTGGTATGGCAACCCTAGCATCTCCGACGGGAGTGATGCGACTTGGGATGGGAGGATGGGGATCAGCGAAGAGGTCATCCCGGATCGGGTTTCATTTTCGCTTCCCACTTTCAAAAAGGGACCAATTACAGAGTGGGAGTTTTTGAAATGTTCTAGAACATTCCAGAGGGCCGCTTACTTTTTTTTTGTTGTTTCCGTTGTCACTTTCTCTACAGCTCTCCTCCACACCGGTTGTGATCTTGCGTTTGCGGTAAGTTTTCAATTCAAGTATGGAAGGCAAAATTAATCTTAAAAAACTAAACAATTTAGAGTTTCAGGGAACTAAAGCTGTGATTGATTGGGTTATGAGTGTTGGATTAATTGCGTGTATGAAATTGTGTGATAAATGTGGAGGGAGAATGGAGATTAAAGCAAGGGGGATGTTTCTGATGGTTTTACATTGGTTTGCCGTAGCAAAGACCACTGCAGCAAACGTAGTATAAGGGTGGAAAATAGTTGGTTTACCGACGGGCATTTGACAATTAGCAAAATATTGAGTATAACCTACATGTGGGTCTACAAGGCTCGAAGCATGGACATCGAGCGGGAAGTTGAGATCGCCAGCCACGCCGTTGCCGACTGGAAGAGTTATTGTAGGGAGGTCTGTGCTGAAATTATGATAAAGAGGAGTGTTAAATGTGGGGGGCCTGGTGTAATTGTAGAAATAGATGAAAGCAAATTTGGGAAGAGGAAATTTAATAGGGGAAAGCATGTGGAGGGGGTATGGGTTTTTGGGGGTGTTGAAGGATAGAACGCGTGATACTTTGTTGAATGTGATTAGAGAATGTTTTGCCGGGGTCTACTATTATTTCAGATTGTTGGAAGGCATATGACTGCCTCTCCTCGGAGGGCTTTCAACACCTTCAGGTCAATCACTCTCTGAATTTTAAAGACCCCGAGACAGGTGCTCACATCAACTCTATCAAGGGCACATGGAGTGCAATTAAAAGAGGTATGAAAGGCCGCCGGCCAATTTGACTCTTACCTCATAGAGTATGCGTGGAGGAGGCAACATCGCGATTGCAACGACCTGTTTATGGCGTTCGTCGATGCCATCAAGGAAATCTACACGGGTGTAAATAACGATAAATAGTGTTTAAAAGTATTTGTAAATAGTGTATATAACATCATATTTAACCAAGAAATTTCTTCATTTAATCCATTATATATAATCATATTTAATCAAGTGTTATCTTCCTGATTAACGTGTTTCATCCAAGGTAATTTTTTTTTAGATTTTATTTATTGCTGTATATTTTTGTATTTTGTGATGGCAATGTAAAAGTTTCCTAAAAAAATAGCCGTTTCAGGTCGGTTTTGCCGATTTGGCTCCAAAAAAAAAATGACGCCAAATCGGTACCGTGAAGCACAGAAAAGCCATCCTGTGGGAACTAAAAAATTCATTGTTTTCTAACTTAAATCAATAATGTCTCTACATTCTACTGAAAAATAAAAAAAAACGCTTTTTCATTTTTTGTGGGTTGGGCCTCTCTGGCTCTCAGCTCCTCAAATTAAACTCAACATCTTTTTGTAATAAATGATATAATGATTTGAATTTAGGGGATAAATCAGGGATTAACTTAGCACTTAGTTCACTTTTCCGCAAAATATTCTAACATCCTTGATATTACTAGGCCATGTAATCTTTAAAATTGCTTGAACTTTAGTTATAATTTCCACTATCTTTCACATTTTTTGTAAATTAATTCTAAATCCCTTACTTTGTGATCTATTCAACACAACCTAAATACTCTTGTTCACTATTATCAGTTGTTAAAATATCATCAACAGTATACCCCCAATACCTTGTTAAGTTTTTCCATAATCCCTTGAAAAATAGAACAAACTTTAACCAAAATACTTGAAACTTTATTTTTCAAATATTTTTTATATTAAGTTCATTACAAGTAAATTCTACCTAAAAATATATTGAAAATGTCGTTTTTCAGACTTTTTGTCAATCTCATCCTAGAGTTTTAGCTGATTGTAAGCATTGGACACATTCAACTTACAAGAAAAGTTTGTCCAACCTGTAGAGCAGCAAATAACTAACCTCTATCTTGTTAAAGGATGATTAGTATCATCTTTTAAATATTTATTTGTCGTTATTTTATAATTGGCACAAACCCTGTGTGGTTAAAACCTTTTTTCAAATCACCGTAACTCTTTTCCGAAAGCTTAATTGGGTATATCAAAGGTTTTTAGGAACCTTGTAAACAGTTTCTGATACCTTAGTCAGCAGGACAGGCTCTCTATGCACTTATACTACCTTATTTGCCAAAAAAATATTGCTCCAATCTTAGAATGAATATTTCCCTAACATCGTTGATGGAAAATGAGCTAAAATTAGCCACAATGCCAGTCACTTTCTGTGAAGAATCTAAAAGAGGCATATATACACATGGGGACTTTGAAATTAGTAGCTCGCAGTCAACTCTACCTGAAATCCGTAGTGGCTCTACTGCTGGGGCGGAGGTAGTCTCACTCAGTTTCGTTTCGGTTCTGTTAAATCACGCAGCATTCACAACAATTAATTTACCATAGTTGTCATTAGAATGTCCTGAGTGGCTTGACCCTAGGTCATATTTAAATATAGAGAAGAGGGATATTTCTTACTTGCATGGACTTTATTAACTGTCTCCATTCTAGATTACACAGTGTTGGCATATGTCACAACCAAACTTATTATGTACCACAGTTACAGAGGGTAAAACAAATTGCAATATATTACAGGGCATAACAATTACTTCAGCGTCAGTGAAAGCTAACTGGCATAACATTTACTTTAAAGCTAACTGACTTTGACTTAACCAATACAGGTTTAGTCGATTTGTTGATCACTGCAGTATAGTTAACCTTTTTAACACAGACATTTTCAGCATTAGTTACCCCATGATTATCTATCATTATCTGGAATTAATTACAGAATTACTTTCTTCCAATGTAATTTCATTCACTTTTTTATTACATGCTGAAGTTAAAGGATTTGCCCTGTTACACAAGTAACATCTTCTACCAAATGCTGGACACTGTCCTTTACCATGCTTTCTGTTGCAATTTTTACAAGAGAATTGCTCTCTTTTTTATACTTAGTTCACCTGCTGTGCCATGTTATATTTGTAGTTTATAATAACTCATCATTAATAAGACTGTATATAATGTCAGCGCGTATTTATATTCTGAGTGATTCAACATCAATTGAGCTTGCTCGCTGATGCCAGATCCCTGTACCTTATATTTCATGATTATAGCAAGTATACATATAGTAATGCTACAGTATGCTCATCAAACAAGTAATCTTTTGTAATTGAATCCCTCACACAACTTCATTCACAATCTAGCCTCTCTGTCCAAGATCATTCCAGGCAATTTCAGTAAAACTAATCCAATCAAATTTACTTTTTCAAAACTCATTATCCATAACTAGATATTAAATTGAATTATAAAAATTATGGATACTGGAAAAGCTTTTTCTTCCTGGACATGATCATTTCCTCTCAGGGTATTCAATAATTGTTTAGCAGCAGATGGAATGAAATTTTCTTTCATGCAGTTTACAAATTAAATTATAATAGCATATGTATGCTTCTGTAGTAGTAATACAATTTGCCTACATTTTAAGAACATTTTAAAATAACTAATGTACTCTTTCTGAATTATCAAAAAAAATCAATTAATAGTTTGATATATTTGTCACTGGATAAAAGGAATGCCTTTTAAACCTTCAGAAATTAAAATTATTCTCTCAATGGCAGGTAGTAAAATAAGTAACCTACAACAATACAACACAACAGATTTCAAATTCATCAGAAATAATAAAAAACATCCTTTTCCTTCACGAGTCATCTTTTTACACAGCTGCCAACTCTTCCGTTTTTGCCGTAAGATTTCCGTTCTTTTTAGAGAATTTTCTGTCATACGTTTTTCAATCAATTTCTTCCATTTTTGTCCAAATAATTGAATTATTTGTACTGACTACTTTTGCAAAGGACAAAATGTTTTGAAATGCTGTTTGATAACAATTTTCTAAAAAAGGCTAAATCCTGCACATATCAGACCTTAAAAAAATGAACATTGAGAATAATATTTAAAATGAAATAAATTTGTATTGATCTGAAATTTTAATTAGTTTTTTATTGTATGTGTTAAGTTAGGTAATTAGTGTGCTCATTTGATATTTTGTTAAAAATGTATTTAAAAAAATTTTTTGATTGAAGAATATCAGTTTATGCTTCCTATTAACTTAGGTCCAGTAACTATGGTAAGTGGCCTTATAGAAAAAAATGCCTTTGGTATCTTGATTTTTAAAATCTTTCTTTTTTTATTAACCCAATGTTGGCAGGTATGTTTTTGCAGTTTTCTCTCAAATATTTTCTTTTATTGTTAAGACATTTTTTTCTTTGAGGCCCTTCATCTTTTGAAAGTGAGCCACATTTTTTAGCTTGATTTGAATCTTTTTGCACATGTTCTGAATTTACACATGGTATTTGTGTTATCGTTTTTGTTTGTCTAAACACACAAAAATTTCCTTGGGATTTTCAACCACAGATGGTAATTGTTTTTATTATTTTCATTGAACATAAATTCAGAGCTACTTATTCGTCCAAGTGTTTTTTATTGGCAGCATTAATCGTTATTCTTTAAACCATTTGTTTATCAAGTTTTTTATTTTTATAAAATGCTTGCAGATTTAAAATTTTTAAAAAGGTTCTTTGTTAAAAGGTGGTGCTTTTAGCATTTCTTGTAAATCTGAGGACAAAGGCAGAAACACATATCAACTAGGGATTGTCGTTTTAGGGCATTTTGGTCATCCCAGGATTTTGGGATAAAATTCGACATCATCCCGGGATCCCGGGAAATCACAAAAATTTATTAATGCCAGAATTTCAAGAAAAAAATTCTTTTTTGGCTGTAAAATCAAATATTTTATAAAGATGAAATAAGAAAAAAATTATGGGGAGAAATTTTTAATTTTTATGGTACAAGTTTTCTGTTCTAGGCTTTAAAATTTCTTAAATGATATTAAAATATTTTTTGCAATTTTATACTCACTTAATAGTACACACATACTATATCTCATAAAACCTTAAGAAATGACACAAACTTATTTTAAATCTGTTTTAAAAATACTTAAGTTAAAAGTGAATTTACCCTAAAAATGCTTTTGAATTCCCTTATAGATATGTATTGCAAGGCTCGGCTTCACAATGAAAATGTTTGTTTTTTAAATGTTGGAGCAAACCACTGGTGGAACCTCCTTTACACTTAATGGTCAAAGAACAATTTTTGCATTTCGCTTCAGAGTTCGGTCTTATTATGAAGTGCTCCCATGAAAATTTACAATCTTTTTCTGTCACAATAGTAAAATCAGAATATTCTCTGCCCGATTTTCAAACCGTATAATCTCTAACAGCTGACGACTTATTGACCCCGTTTACATAGGCCAAAAATGCAGGATTTCTGCCTCCCGAAAATCCCGCATTCCCTACGGTGGGGAAAAAAGGAGGAGGAAATGGAGGAATTTAGAAATCCACCTCGGTTGGGAGTAAATGCAAGATTTTCAATTACCCGGTTTTCCCATGATTCATTGTGCTTTGTAAATCCTCCATGTTTGTTTACAGGTTTAACTTGTAGCTGAGAAATTTATTTTTCGGATTAAATATTGTGATTGTGAAATTAACTTATAGAAAATAAATAATCCAGGTTTTTATCGTAAACAGGATTTCCTCTCCAAGTAAAGCAAGTTTTTAAATTCCTTTAAATCGGAGACAAAATTGCATACTACCGATCACAATCACAACTTATTCTAATTTTCCTTATTTCTTATAAAATTTATGTTGGAACTTTTAAGTTTACTTGGTAAAATATGAAGAATATTGTTTTCGCTGTGATAAATCATGATGCAAAAATAATTCTACTAATCCTGTATCCATAATCTCAACCACGTTAGAGAAGTTTAAATTTTTTGTTTACTCTAAACTATTGTCATTTTTTAGGTTTTTGGCTAATGTAAGTTCAAAAAATTTTAAGCATACACATTAGTATACTTTATATTAATATTTGTAAGCAATTAATGCTTGTGTAGTGTATACCTTAACTTCACTTTAAATTTTTGTTACTGCCATAAGATAGTAGTACTTATCAAAAAATTGTGTTCATTGACATCAGCTTCCATTTTTAAATAAATGACTACTAAATGTGTTTTCGGTTCAATTCTGTTAGAGTTCCCGCTAAATATCGCCATGCTCTTCCAAACTCCATATATATTCAAATATTGAATGATTTTTTTATTGATAAACTGTACAGATACATCCTTCAAGTTTGGAAATCCAATTCCATGCTTTGTATTTTTTCAGTTAATTCGGAAAGAAAGTAAATTTGTCTTCCTTATTTATTCTTTGTGGTGTAAAGTACTTCAATTAAATGAATGAAGTCATTGAACATGGTAATAATTAAACAAAATACATTACAAATATGATCAAGTTTATTTATCTACTTAGTACAGCACAACACAGAATGGGATTCAGGACATTTGAGACTCAGGACATGGACAGAAGTTAAGCGTAGTTTTCTACCCAAAACATAAGTTGGTCCCTTTTCGTTTGACTATTATTGGAATACAAAACAGGGAATATAGAGGGATCATTACAAATATCCCTGTGTCCCTGTCCTCCCATTCATACAGGAACTCGTCCTGGACATCTTGGGCAATATTGTGAAGTATCCAACAAGCCAAAACCTGATACTTGAGGTTCACTAGATTGGCATCATTTGGTTTCAGCAGGCATCTCCACCTCCCTTTCAACATACCAAAAGCCTGCTCCACATTCACTCGGCAACTGCTCAACTTTTTGTTGAAAGCAGCCTGAGGTAGAGAAAGCGAGCCACTATATGGCTTCATGAGCCAATCTTTTAAGGGATAAGCCGGATCTGCGACTGCGGATCTGTCTGCAGTGGTTCTCATCGCTATACCTCAGGTTGTGGTTGATTCGCAGATGACGCTTCACTGAGGACCACTCAACTCCGGAGTAGGCTCTGCCGCATTCTTGTATCGGGCAGGTGATTTCATTTGGTAGAGGAAAGTAGAACCGGATTTTGGCTTCAGTGTGAAGGAGGGCAACAGCAGGGGTGTCCGCATCTGCAGGGACTTTAGCGGTGTTCTCAGGGGCGAGTTCGGGGAGGGGGTCGTCAGCATTTATTTGTTCGACACAGCTCGTGTTGTCACAGCTCGTGGCGTGGTGGCGACGAAGTGCGTCATGACCAATGACTGACTGTGCAGAATTCGCATCGAATCTGTTGTGCCCGGCATTCCTTAGACCTGTGGTTCTTGAAATATTTGTAGGCCCTAAAAACTTTCCCGCAGTCATGGCATGGACTGAAATATTAAAAAATATTAAGACAGATTTATCATTTTTCAGCAACAACGGTAAATAGACAATCTTTCCAAATTGAAATGATTATGAATTATGCTCCTGTACCTGTTTGTAATATTCATTATTTTTTTTTAACAGCAAATCACTGTCCAGGCAGAATTGTGGATATATATTGTCTTTTATCGTCAAGTTCCTTAATTTGTACGGGCATTTTACTTCAACCAGAGATACCTCGCAGCAATCGCAACAGACTTGGCCATCAGGAGAGGCACCCAAAAAACAATACTCTGAATCCAGCATAAGCCCTACATTGCTAAATGCGAAATTCACATGGGTTTTTTGCATGTATTCGCAGAACTTTTGCAGGGCCTTTCCTTCGGTTTCACGCCCCCAGCTAATGGCATCATTGGAAAATGATCTGCGCTGCAGAATTACATCGGCTAGTCCTTGATGGCCAGTCTGGCGATGTATGACCTCGTGAAATAGGGAGGCCGTCACTCGGCCCCGCCTTTGAGCCATCCACAATGACGAGGCATTCTGAAATCGATTGGCCTCCTCTATTTCACAGCGATCTGCCTTTTGCTGAAGAAGCAATTTAAAAACAACATTTAAGGCTTTTAGCCTTCTTCAATGGTTTTAAATGGTCTTGTTTGGCGCATAATATCCTGATGTGGATCATGCGCCATAAAACTCCAAACAACCAACCAACCAACTAAAAACAACATTTAACCTTCTGTCTGAAGTTAATCTTAACACTTCATTAGTACAGAGGGCTTTAACAATTTCTATCAAGTCCTTCTGGGACTCAGGTTCTTGAGTTTCCACAGCGGAATCCGTCTCTTCACTGTCCGTCAACAGGGTACAAATTGGGGCACCTGGATGGTTATCCTAAAAAGTAATAATTAAGATTATCAGTACTGTGATTTCATAAAGAGGGGGCAAAATATCATTGGTCTCAAGTTTTAAGTGGTTTAAGTAGATTTAATAGAAATAAGGATAGATAGAAAATCTCCCTGTTTCTTCCGAGGGGTGAAAAAGGCATTAGAAAAGGTGTTAAAAGCGCCTTCCTCCCGTCGAGCACGTTAAGTACGTTTCACAACAGGGGAGGCACTGCGCTTTGATGGATGGCTCACCCTTTTATGTTGTTGCAAGTCTTTAACGGAGGTGAAGGATCGACCGCATCTGGGGCAATCAAAATCCCCGGACTCATACCTGGCAACATGTTCGTTAAAAGCGTTTTTCCTCTTAAATTTTTTATCGCACATGGTGCATTCATAGTCACTTCGACTAGAATGCGTGGCCATATGGCGAATCATATCACTCTTTCGAGCAAAGGTTTTTCACACACTTCCCACCGATGGGGTTTGTCACCCGAATGGAGTTTTAAATGTTTGGTGGAGAGGGTTCTTCCACGGAAAACTTTTTGAGCAAGTAGGACAGACCTATAAAAATAATAGAAAATGAGTTCCTAATCCATAGCCTCTCTCTACACAAAACCCAACCTAAAGGAAAAGTGTACTTACATGTGCAGTGGAGGTGCTGGGTTGCGCAACAAAAGCTTGCGCCAGAAGTGCTCGGCTGTGGCTCCTCTCGCTGAACAGTGGAAGTGCTGGGCTGGTCATCAGAAATGTTGGGTCGAGCAATAGAGTTGCTAGTCTGAGTGGGAGATTGGGCATTAGTGGTGCTGGGTCTGGCATCATCCTCATCCTCAGAAATAGGACTGCCCCAATCCCATGAGCATGGCTCCACAGCATCGGCTATTCCATCAAACTCATTAAAAGGAATACCGAAATCTATGAACTATATAATACATAATCCTTCAGAACTTTCTCCTTTGGAATCCGTTCACTGAGCCATTCCAACTTTATGTTGGGCAGAATTGCTGCAGCTAGAAGAATATCCTCGTTTTCATCATGCTGCTTTAACAGCTCAACTTTCATAGATTGGCAGCATGACAGGCCCACCAATCCTTCCAACTTTCTCTTCAAGGCGAAAATTGCCGGCAGGAGGTAGCCTATATACGTGGCTTTTCCCCTTGAAGTACATCGAGTGTTATAGCAACTGGTTTAATTACCTGAATTGGAAAAAAGTAATGCAAGTCTCATACAAAATGTAAAAATCTGATTATTTCACTTGTATGATTATATTGATTAAAATTCTAATAACTGTTCTGGTAAAAAACTAGTCAAGAGAATTGAGCAAGTTTTTATATCAATATTTATTCATGCTGTATCATGCCTTTTTGAGAATTAATTTTTAAAATTGGTGTTATATGTTGTAATAATTCTTTTACAAATAATTCGTCAATTTTTAATAACTAGAACATTTTAAAAATCTTAGTTTTTTATTAATATTTTAAAAAATAATGCATGGCCTACGTGTAAAATGAGCAGTTGAACAAAAATAAAAATAAAGAAGTTGAACAAAATATTAACAAGTTTAACATACCATTACATATTCCTTTAGACTTACGATATCTAAGGATGTTCAGCGAGGTAATGCGAGGCTATCACATACTCTGTGGACTTCAGCCTCTTTATCCTTATAAATCCCCAAAAAGCACACAACAGCATTACGCTGTTCCACCTGGTCTGGTTGGGCCTAACGGGAAGCTTTCCCAATTCAGAGCTTATGGTGTCCGCTGCTGCTTATTCCACACACCTTGCTGTTTGCCGAAAGCTTTGTGGGACTTGGATTTGAAGCCCAAGGTCATTTTCAGCATCCTTTGAACCCTGAAAGCATAGGAAAAAAAATTATACTTTTCTAAAAAGAATTCTGTACGAGGCCTTAGGGCCAAAGAACTAGAACTAGCAACAAAATTACTTTTGAAGCAATCAAGCTGAGTAAATGTGCCACATATCGTTGATGGGGAGGCAGATTCCTCGCTCTCCAGCTGCAATTCTAGATCAATGGGAAAAGTATCCTTCTCCTGCTCCTCCTCGTTATTGCTATCAAAGGGTTGTGAAAAATCCCTGGAAATACAACAAAATCTATGAGAAACAATCTAAAAGCAAATGACAAGACTTGTCGGAATAAACTTCTTCACAGAATAACTTGGCTTGTGTGTATAGATATTAAAATACGCATTACCTTTTCATGTCTGGCGTAAGCAGCGGACAAAACAATGTATTAAAAGCTATTTAATTTAAACCAACCAAAAATTATACTGAATTAAATTAAAACATAAATAATGTCAGATGTCATCAGAAACGGAACTTACGCAAATGCCTTTATAAAATTCGAACCGTTGTCAGTCACACAGAGAACAACCTTATTTTGGATTCTGAAATCCACAAGCACATCTTGCAATTCCTGAGCTATGACTTCTGATGTCTTGGTGCCTTTTATTCTCTTGACCACCAGCATGGCACTTTTCCTGTCGAGGGCATTAGAATCTAGCCGTCTCCGGTGACAAGAACAGATAGACGCTCTGTATTCAGACTATTCAATTTGATAGTAAAACCACAAAGGTCTTGAGCTACCTCAAGGAGGAGGACCGCCGACTCAATCTTGGAATAATCCACACACAATTCATCAGCTCAATACAAGTCTTTGGTTTTTTTGTTAACTCCATCGCGAGCGAAGCATATAATAAACATCTAACAAGGAACATGAAAAGAACAGACTATTTATAAAACAGATCATCCGTGAGCCGAGAAAAATCCCCCGCTCTGGGGCCGGGCATAAATTTACATCAAACCAAGATATAAAATATAGTTCAAGATAAAATACACTACATCACTTGACACCACAAACAATATACTTATACTTCAATTTTCAAAATATATATTACCATTTGGCAACTTGATATTTGCAACCCTTACCTGGTTATCCTTGCCATAAAGCAATTCAGTTATTCTACGCAATAACCAATGGGTTGGACGCCGGTAAAGTTTCGTTTTTACTAAGACAAGATATCCGATTTTAACATCATTTTTTGGAAATTCCACTTGAACATTGCATGGTATTTAAATATTCCCTTTTCATAACCTTCCAAATAATCTGAAAAAATTTTGTTATTTTCTGCGATTTTGACCATATGGTATCGTTTACATCAATCAACATTGGTTCTACAATCCATTGATGGGTCTACCTATTAAGAAGTGACCAGGTGACAAGGTTTCGAAATCGTCGAATT
Source organism: Tetragnatha versicolor (assembly GCA_024610705.1). NCBI lineage: Eukaryota > Metazoa > Arthropoda > Arachnida > Araneae > Tetragnathidae > Tetragnatha > Tetragnatha versicolor. The sequence goes on along the minus strand of JANDEH010000013.1, from coordinate 23,778,203 downwards.
CCGGAGATGGATGAGTAAGGGGTCTGGAGCTCAAAACTCCTTCAAATTCTGCAAAAATTGTTACAAACTTTTCCAAGTTAGTTTTTGTTTCCCAATTATACGTTTTAAATGGTGTTTGAAAGATTTTACTCCTGCCTCCTAAATACCTCCGAAGTTCGGGGATCTCTGTGGAATACACTTCCACTCAATAGATTCCCCAACGTTAAAAACTCGAACCCTGATCAAGAGAATTGATAAGCTTGTTTTTGCACAAGTTATGTTAAGAATTAACCAACACGTGCATTATGCACTGATCCTGGCCATCCAAAGTTGATGTTTACAAACTTCTTTTGATGATTTACAATTGCTAGCAGCACCACAATGTAAAACTGCTTTCCGTTGAAATAATGAATCCCTCTTATTTCTGGAAGGAGCTTTGAGTGGGATTTGTGTCCCTTCTTAAACCCCACAAACACCATGAATTCTCCCCGCATTCCTTGCCAACTTAAGCATGTGACAAGGATTAAAAATAATGTACACTGTTGATGAAGAATTAGATTGTGGAAAACTAGTAACAAAATCATCAGAGGAGTTGCATCCCAGAATTTTACACCCTAATAATTCAAACTCTCATTATATTACTTGAGATCCCATTACTAGCGATTGCTCTAACTGTAACATTTACATCATGTAATTTTGTCAGACATTTTGTAATGAGCTGGCTTAAAATTTCACCAGACAACTTATCAATTAGAAAGTATGCAACAGGTACCTTTTGAATTTGTGGGTTAATGAAACCACAAGAAACACTAACGCCTTTATAATATATACGGGATGGATTGAGATTTAATCGCAACCGGAAAATGATTCCCTTTATGGCGATATCTGACTATGAATCAATATAATATTTAAAAAAGATTTTAAAGTATTCGTAATGAAAGAAGTGAGTGCTTCTCTCCATCCCAGAGATATCATTTTGGATAGATTGATCCCAAGCTGTCCTCAATACGGAAGTAAGGTAGAATGAGGCCTGTACCGGGTCCTCTGCCGTTTTTTACTTTCACCGTTTTGCGTGAGCTCTGCATCATAGCTACATCATTGCTTATGTAGCCTCATTCCTGCAGTCAAGAGAATGGACCCAAGCTGTTCTTGGAGCTTTTTTGCCTCGCTCAGCGTCTCGGCACCCGTTAGGACGTCATCCATGTAAAAGTCATTTGCCAGTACTGGGGCAGCCAAAGGATACCTTCCACCCTCTTCCAGGGTAAGCTGCTTAAATGTTCTCTTAGCCAGGAATGGAGCACCGACTACGTCACGGTACAAAGTTCAAAAAGTTCCTTCTCTCCTTAGGTGGCGCGGAATGGCCAAATATGGCTCTTGCGCCATAAAACCCCACCAACCAACCTTCTCTCCATAGGATCCGCTGCAGGCACCTCTCCTCAGGATGGATATCTATCACTTATTACATTTTCTGGGGATTATTCGATTTGGGGAGACCGTCGCCAAGTGTAGGCGACGAACATGGCGGCCATCTTGGCGATGATATCAAACAAGAAAACACAAATTAAGAGAAATTTAATTTTTAAAATTGAAATTAAACGCCTCAAAAGCACAAAATAATATGAAAAATTCTGCTACATACCGTTTGATGGGAAGTTGCGTTTTTCGCCGGAACGGCGAGTCACCACAGGTAAAGGTTAATAAATATTGGAATTTAATTGGAAATGCAAAATTAGATAAGTAATGCGATTTGCCACTAAGGTAGGTCCCCCGAATAAATAAATACATAAATATCACAGTTAATAAAATAAATCTTGGTTAAATATCAGAGTTAATAAAATAGATCTGGGTTAAATATCGCATAGAACCACGTAACACAAAAAAAATTGCACATAAAATCTAAGATAAATACGGGGGGTTGGGGGGTGTCCCCCACCACAAAAATTGCACATTTATTAAAATTCTAGGTTAAATATAATATAAAAAACATACAAACCATCTACAACTCCGCATCCCAATCCTCGTCGTCTTCCTGCAATATTCATCGAGAAGGTTTCATTCAAATCCACCACATCGTTCAGTTCTAAAGCCTTTACATAACCTAGGTTGCGTTTTTCTACAGAATCTGAAACTGCAAGTTCAAGTCTCTTTTCGGAGACAAACACCTCTTTGGGGCGTTTCCTCCAAATGCAGCTATGGAGGCTTTCATTTTTGTTTTGGGTTTTGCCCTCGGTACACCTTTCAAGGATAGAGTCGTGTATTTTAATATTTGTTTCAGTATCATGTAAAAAATTTTGTATAAAAAAACAAAGAAACCCTAAGCCTACCTGTAATTGAGAAATTCGGGATTCCATCTTCGCTGTTTTGTTCAGTGATTTCATGTTCTGTTAGGTAATATAAACATAGCTTAATTCATACAATCATTCACTAGCAATCCCATTGAAAAAATATATATTGATGCAAGTATTTTATTTCCTCTGGGATGAAGAACTGCAATTTTTACACAAGTAATTTTTTCAGCCATGAATTTTAGAGAGTTATTTAAAATTCATAGTTTCTTACACAATGATATGGATTCTCATTAAAACAACTATCATAAGTCATTTGAATTGATAGCATACCTGCAGGTTGGGTTGCCTGGGACACGGGGACTGGTGGATCATCTATCTCATTTTCCTCTCCTATTTGGGTCAAAATTTATTTATTTGGAAATCAAAGATAACTTAGATCATAAGAAAAGCTTAGTTTAAGAAATGTCAATTTTATTTTTTTTCATTAGTGATTGCTGAGGCAAAACAAGACTTTCCAGCAATTAACATAGTGAATTTTAAATGCAAACATCACTATCTAAAACATTTTGATTCCGCTAATTTTACATACCATACCTTAATAAAATGAAAGTAAGTAACACTTTTCAATAGTTTAGGATTATGAAAAGGGAGTATTTGGATATTATGGTAATCACTTTAAAGTTATTTGCAAATAAAAATACTTAAATAAGAAAATTATTCTCTTACTTTCAAGACTAGAGTAGTCCATGCAATTCACTTCCACAGTAATCTCTAAAATGGTTAAAAACAGTTAATAATATTTTACTAACTAGACTAATATTAGATTGTGTATCAATTGGACAAGAAACAGTTCTTTCATACCCTCAGTTTGGCTTGCCAACATAGTCTCGGGGAAATTGCTATCCGATCTGAAATACGAAATAAATAATAAGCATTTCAACTAAATCTTGATACATTTTACAGTTATTAAAAATGATACCTACATCCTAGTTGCAACAAAGGGGTCCAAAAACGTAAGGGCACTGAAGAAAACCCATTTTGAAGGCTCCTCATCGGCCCCCGACCCACTCGGGAGATTCTTCTTCAATCTGTTGAAGTAGTTCCTCAGGTGTTTCCATTTTTTTTGGCATTCTATAACTATCAAACAAAACTATATGTAAGTAGTAATAATGGTCCCAATAAGAGCATCTACGTTTACCAAAATAAGTCTGTTTCGAAGCTTTACATAGGAAAAAAATAAGTGGCACAGCTTCGATAAGAGTCGACCAGCTACCATATTTACCCACAGCTCAAATTAGATCTATATAATTGTGTGTCATCATTTGAGCTGTGGGTAAACATGGCGGCTGGTCGACTCTTATCGAAGCTGATCCACAACTTCTTTTAATTGTTTTTCTAGCATGAGTTAACTTTTGAAGTAAAATTTCCGGACCACAGAATCAAACAGCATGTATGACCCCAAAGTATTTAATTTTAAAAGCTATGTGGAGGGATCAAGAAGAATAACAGGGTCTCTCTGAAATTCTAAATTAAATACACCTTTATTGAAATGAAATTAAAACCCACTCTCGTTACCAAATACAAGCTTTTCTAGACACCAACCCAAACCCACTTGTACCATAATTGTTAAACCGTGCCGCTGTAGTTTAGCATCTTTAATGTAAGCAATAAACATATAGCAATAGATGTAATTCAAAAAGCAGGTGGCATTTGAATAACAAATAACCATTAACCAAGCTCATGTTTGATTCAAGAATAGAAATTAACACAAAAAGAAGAGAAGGGGTTAAGACAAGGGCCAAAATGATATTACAAAGTGAAATTTGCAAGGTTACAATAGTTTACAGTTATCAAGAATATATAATAAGCTGGTAACCTAAACCTGTATGATTTTTTTGGCATTACAAACTACTTCTAACTCCAAGTTCTACACTTTTAAATACAGTAATAAATACACACAGCAAAATCATTATAACCAAGCACAGATGCTAAGACTAACATTGTCCCTTCTTCAGAGAACAAATCAGATCTCAACAGTAAGTACCAAGACTAACACTCGATCTTATACTGGAAAAGATAAGAGATAAAAAACTAAATAGAACATAGAAATTAAATAGAATAGATAAATAAGTAAATCTTTGAAAAAAAGAATAGTAAAAAAAACTACACTCACTAGTAACACCGACTTCTTGAACAACAGCTGCCCAGGCATTATCTCTAATCGTCTGGGATTTATAATTTTTATTCGAACAATCGTAAAGCACTTTTCTCTTTTCAATAGCCTCTATCAACTTAAATACATTTAACCGCGCCATCTTAGGCTTTTCGTGAGCAGGTTCAAGATTCAAAAAATAGTAATGGACGACGATTGTTGTTTGCAAAAACAGCACGATGTTCTCTTCCGTTTAATTGGTGGATTTCAATCACGTGACCCATTCGTTTTTTCGGCTCCGAAAAATAGCCCAACCGAGCCGAGCCGAAAACCGGCTTCGGCATGCCGGGTGAATACGCCTAGCCATTGGTCCGTAGGACTCACGTGACCACAAAAAAAAGAGTCAACCAAATCGGCTCGTCTTCGGCTTTCGGCTTAGGGATTTTTTCTCGCGCCAAGCCATCGCCAAGAGGTCGCCAGGCCGAAAAAAGTGTCGGCAAGGCCAAAAACCGGCTCCATGTAAAACCGCCTTAATGGTGTTTTGAGTGAGGCTGCGAGACATCTGTCCTCCGAGAGTCACGTTCTTGACTTGGCACTCCTGGTAATTGTTGAGCAAGGATGTGGCGAGCCTTTTTGTAACATGGTTCAGGCACTCCTCCTTCTCGACTACCGTGTTCTTCCACAGAACCGTCGGGAGGAAGTTCTAATCAGTCGGCTTCGAATTGGGCATACCCGGTTCACCCACCGTCATCTGCTGATGGGGGAGCAGGCTCCCATATGCAATTTCTGTCTAGTTTCTTTTACAATTCGTCATATCATTTGTGAGTGTCCTCGTTTAAATATTTAAAGGTATCGTGTTTTCAAACGTACTAATTTTAATATGTCTGATGTTTCACACCATAACGCTGATTTTAAACCAATTCTTAATTTCATTCACATCATCGGTTTTACCCATCATGTATGACATTTTAACAAATTCGATTCATATTTTACACTGTTTGGATTTTAACTTATAACACTGTTCAACAAATTTGACCTTCAAAATTTTTTCCTTGATGAAAATACTCATAATATATTGATTTTGGGTCGCTGAATACGAAAATCACCATTAAAATTCTCAATTGGCTCAGGATTTTCGGGGAACAGCCCCTCCCCTTTTTACGTTTTTCGACGAGTTTATAACTTTGAACTCGATTTTCAGGGTCAAAAAGCATTGATTTAGTCTTAAAATCGCCAAAAAAGGTTCAAATTAATAAAATATGATAAATTTATAACAAATGAATAGGTTTAAGGGGTAATTACCCCCCTAAAAATACAAAAAAATAGCTAAAAATTATAGAGGTTTCTATACGCTATTTTGTCCTCTTATTTTTTTCGCAATTCCTGTTTTAAGGGTCCTAACCCTTCCCCAAGGACCCAAATTTGATGACAATATGCAGCAATAATTATTACTAAAAGCGGTTCAGGTGTTAGACTCCCAGAAGCCCCCGCGGAAGAGTTCGGAAGACTTCCAGAATCGCGAAGGCGGTCGCAAGCTCAGAAATTAATATTGATGATTTTGAAAAGATTACAAATGACGTTTTTCTTATATTTTTGGTCTATCCTAAGTAGAAACTCTTCAGTTTTTTAAAATCTGACCGGTTTTGGGGAGTGAGGATTCCATGTTTCAAGATGTAAATAGATGCATGGCTGTGGATAACAATTAGGGGCATCCTATTAAAAATGGAATGTGATGGAGGAAAATGGGTGTCATATTTGAATTCACAAGGTCATTTTACACAAGAATCAGCTGAATTTCAGTCGGTGGCATTTTGACTTTTATTTTGCACAGCAGTTTAACTCTAAGTGCGACATTGAACCTTTTCGTGGGTGCTTTGGGGGCGTTAAAAGCTCAACCGCTTTTAATAAAAATCAATGCTGCATATTGCCATCAAATTTGGGTCCTTGGGGAAGGGTTAGGACCCTTCAAACAGGAATTGCGTAAAAAATAAGAGGAAAAAATAGCGTATAGAAACCTCTATAATTTTTAGCTATTTTTTGTATTTTTAGAGGGGTAATTACCCCTTAAACCTATCCATTTGTTATAAATTTATTACATTTTATTAATTTGAACCTTTCTTGTCCCCTGGGAGCGATTTTAAGACTAAATCAATGCTTTTTGACCCTGAAAATCGAGTTTAAAGTTATAAAGTCGTCAAAAACGTAAAAAGGGGGAGGGGCTGTTCCCCGAAAATCCTGAGTCAATTGAGAATTTTAATGGTGATTTTCGTATTCAGCGACCCAAAATCTATAAGAAATGACTATTTTCATCAAGGAAATTTTTTCATTGTTGAACAGTGTAATCTATACATCTCAGATAAAAACCTAAAAAATACATCAAACAAGAGCTTTTCGCTCGCTGAATTTTTAATACTTGAATTGTTTTTCTGGTCTTGTTTGGCATAGAATGTCCTATTTGGGATCTTGCGCCAAAAAAACCCCCAAACAACCAACCTTCTCGACTACCACCCGTCAGAACCATAAACTTCGTTTTCATTCAAGAACTGGTGAGTTTTAGCATCCCCACACTCAACATGGAACCTATCGCATGTTGCAATCTCTAATGGCCCGCTTCCACATGATTAGGGCAGCATGTGTCTCCATGGCTCCAGAAGACTTGTCGAAGTTCTTTCCACAATCTTTGGCATGCCCTTCTTGCCATATGTCGAACTCCGCACTGTTACTCCCATGTCTCGAGCAGCAACCATGCAATTTTGGCAGTACTTGGACGAAACTTCGAAGTCAAGGACCAGTCCGCTGAGGATGTCGAGTGGATCAAAGAGTGGGACGAATTTCTCTTGCTTTTGAGATTTTGAGCCAGTCTTTTTCTTTTTGATAGGACGACCCAAGTCTGCTAAGCAACAAGGAATGAGAAATATCCGTCTCGGATACAGTTAATACTTAGTGTTGCCATCCTAATTTATAAAATAATAATTCAATTAACAAAATAATGAGGTTTTATCAGTAGAATTGGGAAAAGATATTCACAGAGTGCTTGACAGCTCTGTTTACATGTCAGCATAAGGTAAACAAAGGCACGTGTAGAGGCTGCAGAAACAGAAACTGCCCCATAACTAAAAAATTAAACTGAATTTATTTTTCTGTGTAGGATGGCATAGTAGGTAGAGCATAAAACTATGCGAAAAATTTTTTTCTCGAAATTTTTGGCAATTTTTTGCATGGCTGGGATATGTGACAGCTGTAAACACTTGTAATAAATGTGGAAATACAGATCTGGATACCTCTGGGCTAATCATTCTACTGCATTAGCGGAGATTCCATCTCCTCCAGGGCTTTTCGAGTCCTCCGCTTGTATGGCTTCTCTTATATCTTCATCTATGAATGATTTAGCATAGGATTATTGCTCATAAATTTTATTAAGTTAGAGTATGAACCCTGCCCGAGGCAGAAACCAAGAATTTGAGAAACAAAATATTTTTCACACAATATATATCCCGAAGACCTGGCAATATTTCTGATGACAAGCTGTTGACTGCTATAGCTAAATTTTCCTTTGAGAGCTTGACTTGCTCTTTAAGGACTTGAACCTTCTTTTCTTCAATTTGAATGTGTTTCTTATGGAGTTCAATTTTTGTTTCTTCATATGAGAGTCTTAACTCCACATCCAAAAGTTATTTATTTACTACATTTGACTCAGTCAATACAATCTGATCGTGGATAATTATCCAAATGACTGGTATTGATCACTTCTATTAAGAAGTAAATTACACTTTAGCCAGTGCGTCTACGTTTATGAACAATTCCCTAACCTCCTTTGGCAAAGATGTTAAAACCCTCTTCACGTCATTAAGGGAATTAACCTTGTGACGAAGATAAAAGAGCTCAAATTCTGCTTTTAACGATTCAGAATTTATTTCAGGGTATAAAACAACCGATTCCAAACCTTCTTTGCGTAACGGAACTTTCTCCAACACAAGCTGTTTCTTCATTCCTTCTTGTTCCAGAATCCTTTTCTTCAATCCAAACGTGGCATTCTCTTAAACTTCAAAATAGTTTTTCTTTTTATAGCCTTCTTTTAGTTCATCTTATCTATATATTCTTGGTAAGCCTTGTGTGTATTTTAAACACAAGATGGCAATTCTTGAGTGAGAGGCACATTTGCTGTATCCCCATAGTCATTCAAACTTGTTTATTCTTGAGTGAGAGGCACATTTGCTGTATCCCCATAGTCATTCAAACTTGTTTTCTCTTTCACCAAGAGGGCACTGTTAAGTGAAAATCCTCTCTCGGAATCGGCATTACCATGAGGTAATACAAGAGTATTTAATCAGTTCAGCTAAATTTGCATCAAGGTTGATCTTGCATTTAATAGATAACTCTTCTTTTCATTTTCAGTGACATTCAGTCGGGGATCTGGAACCTCGTAAAATCACTGGTAGCCAGCCCTTGACGAAAATCACCACCAAGCAAAATGGTTTTTCCACCATATTGTGCGATATCACAACTGTTGCGCAACAGCCGCCATCCACAACTCGCACAACAAACATTGTGCGATATCACAACTGTCTACTGACCTCAAAAAGGCATGAGCATGTGTCATAACGGGCGTTTCCATGTCCCCTTTCTCCCGAATGGTATGTAAAATAGTCGTGTGGAGAAAAGTTTTTCCAGTTCCTGCAGATCCATCTAAAAAAACACTTGGAGGAATCTTCATCATTGTTTTATACTGCCGACAATAGTCTCGAAAACCTCTTTCTGTTTAGAATTAAGTTTTCCTGTATATTTCAGCATTGGCATGTTCTTTCTAAACATCAAAGGAGTAGAGGCCAGACAGTGGTGAGGAAACTGCAGGAAGTTTCACCTGTTCTAAATTTAAATTGTATGATGCAGCAATTTATAAATATCTTACAATAGATCTGGCCATGAATCTGAATGCAGTACGGCCTGGTTCCTGGAGGTGGCCTTATCTGGGCTCCCATTGAAGCAATAGCCAGAGCAGAATTGTACTCTCTTGTGTGCGATCGATAGTTTTTTTACTCTGATGTTACCGGTCAGAAGATCTTGGAGTAACTTGGGAGCAGGGGAAAGTTCTGGCAACTGCAATTTGCCACCATGGCAGCATTTTCTGCTGGAGTTTTATCAATAAGTTCAAGCACCAGTATTTTCAATAATCAAGAATTATAAAATACTTTCAGGAATCAATATTATCAAGAATCATTAACATTAAACACAATCAAGAGTTAATCACAGTTCCAGGTTATGCATTACACGAGAATAAATTTTTTTACACTTGTTTACTAATTTGGTTAAAATATACGATTATATAGATATAAGAAGTTAATATTTACAAATACACAGTTTAAGATTTATACGTAAAACCATACTGAATTAAATACTCTATATGCCATATGTACAAGTTAATTAAGAAATCTTGGGTAAGTTGGGAGTTGCCTCTTAAAATGGCTTGGAGGGCAGAGCGGCAGTCCGAGAATAATAAATGTCCATTGGAATTCTGGATCGCTTTTGAGCAGTAGAGATGCAAAGCCTCCTTGATGGCCACTAGCTCACAGGTTTAATTTGGGACAATTTTACCAACAGATATCCCGGTCAAGGCTGGAGTCTGAAGATCCATATATAAAAACAATAGCCATATTTTGAGCCGAATTTGAAAGCTCGTGGATTGTAGTAAATTATAGCCTATGTGTTATTCTGATGTATAAGCTACATTAGTAAAATTTCATTAAAATCCATTCAGTAGTTTTTTCGTGAAAGAGTAACAAACATCCAGACAAACATTTCACAATTATAATAGTAGTAGGATACATAAAAAAGGACACTTAAATTAATTACACACTACACATAATTAAACACTTAAATTTAAATAATAAATTTAGATAAAATTATTTATTTTTTCTTTTTCTGGTTTTTCAGCTTTTCATCAGCTCGTATTTGGGTCTGAAGTTTAAATTCTTGTATTTCAATTTTGACTTTTGGAAACAATTTCGGCAAACAATTGTATGCAGACCCTTCTCCTTGATAACTTTAGCCTGCTTTTTTTCTTGCAGGGCTGTAGAAGAGACACGAGATATCATCCTACTCTTAAACAAAATAACCACGGTCCCAAAGAACCTGCATTCTTCAATGGATACCAGCACACGTTGAGATCGATGGTAATGAGAGAGCTGATATACTCGCCAAGGAGGCCGCCCTCAGCTTTCCAACTGCCCGACTCTTACTGATGCCGATGCAATAGCCAGCCATAGACTATTAAATGCTTCTTCTCAGAAGCACTCCATCCCTGCCCTAAAGTGTAACCGTGCTATCTCAACTATAGCCAGATTGGGAACTAAACACTTTAAGGAAATGAAGACATCTCCTGATGACCATCGAAGTTACAGGAATTGTCCTCACTGCGCAGATACGGAACTATCTCCCGGCCATACCTTTGATTGCCCTGCCATTTTGTCGAAGCTCCTCAGGATCCATCCTGATCACCCGCATCAACTCCTGTATTCCGCGGAAGTTATTTATGTGGCAAGGGCTGTCTTGGACACTTTTGGATCAATTTGATCAAATTGCACTGCTTGTTGAACAAGCCAACAACAATTAAGAAATCAATTACTTTTTATATATACAGTTTCATTAAGATATCAATTACACTAATTTTACTAGTAGTTGTACTGGTCTTTTATTACCTTTTTGAGTGTTAATTTCACAACACTTCCCAGTCCATCCCTTCCGGAAAATACTTTCATTACTCTACCTAATCTCTACAAGTTACGTGGTAAATTTCATCATTTATATTTACATCTATCTACTAGATGTTGTTTTATTGGACCTGAAAACCCCGTGATGCGGCATTTAATATGCAACTTCAGGTTCTTCTCACTCTTATGACCCAAATTTTTATATTCCCACAGAAAATCCTTATACAATTTTAAATATCTATTCCTATTCTATTTGAGTGTTTTTATGATGACTCGGTTGTCTTGTAACTTGCCATTGGAAAAAAAATACACTAGCGGAAATAAAAATCCCAACACCAAGAAGGAAAGGAGATATCAAAGTCAAATTTGTTTCTATGATTGCACATAGTATTAATGTTAATTGATTAAAAAATGAGCCTTCCTGTATGTTAGGGGGCCGAGAAAATCGCTGAGGAGTGTTGTCTCCATAGGTGTCCATTACCGCCGTCACACGTCCTGGTATTGAGCGACAGGGGCTCTAAATGACTTTTGAGGGATTGGAGGACCATGTTGCCTCCTCAGGTAGTCCAAATTCATATGGTGCTCCAGCGGACGTTGCATACCGGGCTAGGTGATTTCTCCTCATTGACTGGACCTGTTTTGTGGGTGTTGGTTCTAGAGAACGGGAAAGACGGGGTAAAAATGCAACCTAGGAGGTTAAGAAGAAAGCTTGGACATTGCATACAACATGTGGTTGTGCATTTTTCTCTTGAAATTTGTCTCCAGGACAGGTCTGAAGGTAAGGACGGTCTACCGGCTGCAAAATCTCAATGACGCAGCTCTGGTTGGAAAAAGTACTGGTGAATCATACTCAGGAGTAGCAGAAATGGAATCCAATGCATCACCACTCCGTGGAATGATTAGAAAATCATCAGCTGAGTGCGCTCTCTCCATTGTGTCTTCAAACTCATACCCAACCGTCGTGGTGCTCCAAACCGAATCAGGATTCTCTCATAAACACGTCATGAAATTGGGATTTTCATTTCCTTATTTCGTGCACTATTGGAAACAGAAATGCCCATTTTCAGTCCCTTGTTTATTGACAAAGATGTAAGAAGCTATGCGGACCGAACGGACAATCCGCAGTACTGCAAACGACATCCATCCCACTGCCGCTTGTTCTCAGTATGATCTACCAGTATTTTGGCCAACCAGAGCTGCTTCATTGAGGTTTTTTAGCCGGCTGTCCGTCCTTACCTTCAGACCTGTCCTGGGGACAAATTTCAAGAGAAACATGCACAACCACATGTTGTATGCAATGTCCAAGCTTTCTTCTTAACCCCCTAGGTTGCATTTTTACCCTGGCCTATCCGTTCGTAAGAACCAACGCTCACAAAACATGTCCGGAGAAAGAGGAGAAATCCCCTTTGCCCGATATGCAACGTCCGCTAGTGCACCATATGAATTTGGACTACCTGAGGAGGCAACATGGTCCTCCAATCCCTTAAAAGTCATTTAGAGCCCCTGTCACTCAATACCGTGACGTGTGACGGCGGTAATGGACACCTATGGAGACAACACTCCTCACCGATTTTCTCGGCCCCCTAATATCCAGGAAGGCTGATTTTTTAAGCAATTCACATTGATACTATGTGCAATCATAGAAATAAATTTGACTTTGATATCTCCTTTCCTTCTTGGTGTTGGGATTTTTATTTCCGCTAGTGTATCTATTCCCAATTGCCTCCACAATGAATCCAACCTTTCTAGGGCAATTGGTTTGAATCTCCCAAAACAGTTGGTTCCTCTTTAAACAGCAACTGAACAACACATTTCCTCTCTTTTCTAGTATGCTTTTTCAGGAAATGTTTCTCGCATACTTTATTTTCAATTCCCTTAAACGTAATTCTTCGGGCTCTACTCCCTCTATTTCCCAAAACTTACGTAAAACGTTACGCTCTGAATTGCACGGAGGTATATATTCTGCTACAGTAGGAGACTTATCAATACCACAGAGGACCACATTTCCGCTAAGGTTTTCCAGCGAATTCAAAATTATTTTCCTCCAACCCAGGGTCAATTGTTTTGCCGTTAGCATCTAATGGACTCCCATAATGCTCATGCGGCAAAATGAGTCCTGACAACTCTTTGCTTAATGCAGCAATTACTGCAGCTTAAGCACGATGAGTGTTTTCCAGACCGAATGTCTATTAATGTTGGACCAGAATAACCAACCGATTGTACCTTGCCAAAGTAATCTTTTTGTAAATCTATACCAGCATAATTATTCACAGGGATGGCCAATTTAGTGATACACTGCAAGCGAATTATTATTCCCTTAAACCACAGTGCTTTCTGATTGGCCTGTTTCATGGTCATTTAGAAAGGCGGAATCAAAGGAATCAAACGGATATTGAATAATTTTTTCTGGATCTTCAGGAATAAATCGGCTCATAATTTCTCTAGCAAAGCTACAAGAATCTCCAACAACTATTGTATCTGTTCCGAAGTTGAGCCCGGACGCTGTGTTGATCTTTCTTGTTGCTTCTCAAATTTTCATTAACACTGGATTGCTCTTCCAATTTAGGGCGGTATTGAAGTCCAGTAGAGTAGCCCCTACTGGCATGGTTTTTTTCTAGTTTCCTACTTTAACTTCATATTTGAACTTCATATTTAACTTCATAATTGGGCGTTATGTCTTTGTCTGACCCTACACCTCCAGTGTTTGATTTTGAATTTTTGAATTCTCAACTTGATCATCTCTATGACTTATTTTCGAGAGTATGCGAAAGAAAATCTAGTAGCGCTGGGGACAGAACTATTTTTATCAAGATTAAAAATACAATATCCGAGTAATTTGAACGGCACGAAGAGTTCCTGGTGAATCATGAAATTTCTTCACTTTCATCAGCGACAGTTCTATCCCAATTGAGTAACTTAAACGATCAACTTGTATGAAGCTTGAAATGAGTGCAAGACTTGAAAGCTTGGAAACAAACCTTTGCATGGCAAAGCCTACTTCCGTAAATATAATCCAGACAGCAACCGATAGAGCAGGGGTTCCCAAACTTTTTATATCGCGGAGCCCTTTTCAAGAGACAAATTCTTCGCTGTATGATGGAAATAAACGTTATTATTATAAACGGATGGAATCGGCTTATGCTTAGCAGCTACGACCAGTCGTGATCTGGGAGAACAACTCGATACTCCACATGCATAAGGAGAGGAGACTGTTTTTTAGCTACTGTTAAGCCAATTGACACTCGGGTTTTATCATCCTGGCTTAAAAAACAAACATATTAAGGCCCAAGAAAAGATTTAGTATCATTGGAAAGGCTAATCTAACAGGGAATTACGCTTACATTTGGAAGGCAAATTGCTGTCTGATGGAATGAGTGGTATTCGAGGTATAAGGCAAGATTCATTTCTATAATTCGCTATTTACGCTATTGAATTTAACCATTATAATCCTATCTTGCAACGGCATTAAGATTAAAGCCGATTTTTAGTCTTTTAATTTTGACTCGGCAACTTTATTATTATTCACTTGTACCTATTGCTGCCGATTGATTTTACAGCGAGGCATGTCTTTTAGACCCTCTTCTTCCAAGGAACTTGTTTTAGAAGCTTCTGGAATCGAGTATCTTCTTTTTTTGGACTTCCTAAAGCCCCTACCACATTTTTCTGTATCAGTTGTTTGCTGGTCAGATGTATATTCTACTTTTTTAGTTTCTTCCTTGCTTCTTCAAAGGTATCTTAAATAACCCATCTCAAAGGAAGTTAATTTGGTTCTTGAAATTTTCCTTTTACGGTTTTTACCTAACTTAATGTTGGCTTTTTTTAAATTAAAAGTTGAAGAATGAAAAGTTTTATTCGATATCTCGCATAATTTTTAAAAAAATTTTAGCCATGCCACTCGTGTAAATGGCACAGCTCTGTAATTAATTTAGTAGGTGGAGCGAAATCCAAAAAAATATTCTTTCTTCATTTGAAGAACTCTGTATGGATTTTTTTTCAAAGTGTACATACGAACATAAATTAAATATAGGTAAAATAATTTATATAAATACAGGTTTATTAACACGAATTATTAAAGGTGCCCCCCCCCGATAGACTGAGCGCCCCTCCTAAGGGAAATTCCTGGCTACGGGCCTGGAAGCAGTGCATCCATGCAGTACCCGTGTTCTTTCCCTGAACGAACGCGGTCACGCGTGACGAAGGTATAGCAATCGTAAAGTTTACTCCCCTAAAGAAAAGAAGATGGTGTTTTCGGTGCCAAACCCAACCCCCCTGCTGGCGAGAGTAACCCTGTTCACCGGCGAGGATGAAGTGATTGAACCCTGGTTATCGTCGCGAAGCACAACCTATTCGAAAGGTGGCTCCTTTGGACGATACGATTTTTTGAAGCCATAGTAGCGATACACATCATCTTTTTCTCATGGTTTCTTTTTTTGGTATAGTATTCAATCTTTTCGCTTTACGAGCTTCATAAGATTCCTCACTCGCACGTTTGTTCGCCTTCATAATTCTCAGGTCATCAATATTTCGCAAATCCACAATCATTTTCTTACTGACCATCAAATCCAATTTTTCACACGGAAAGCTATGAACTTTTTCCATCATTATAAATTCTGGCATCCAAATATGAAGCAATTTCTGCAATGTTTCTTCCACATCCAACAACTTTTGGACAGATATTCCAAATTAGTGAGTTCTAACACTCGTTAGGGTTCCGTATCTTCCCACCTATACACTTTTTCAGAAGCGAAGGGTAGGAAAGATCCTTAAACACAGGTTTGATTACTTCCATGATGGTTTTGTTATAAGGTTCTCATGGGTGTAGGAAGAATTGGTTTCCACAGCACGGTTATACTTGTACCACGAACCCTCCCCTTTAGGACAGAACCAATGCATAGGTTCTTCATCTGAGTTTCCAGAGTGCGCCCAGATGGCAGTTCGCATCTTTGTAGGGTCGTCTGTTTTGGCGAATTACATTACCATACAATATGATCAGTTTGTTATTAGTACATCAGCAAGTCTTCCTTTCCATCCTATGGTTTTGCCGACTGAGAGTTTCTTGGATCCCCATAAACTTTTCATTTTCCCCACCATGCTGCCCATCCTTTCTGCACGTGGCCAACGCATACAATTTTCTGCAGCACAACATCTTTTCCATAAGGATATTTACCGACTAAGAATGGAAAAGTTTAACTATATCTCCATCCCCAATACAATGCAAATATCATGTGTCGTGCTTTTGTTGGTATCGCAGAAATGTCTTATATTCATCCCGTCCACTTCGTTCTTTCCTGCTGAGCCGGAATGATCCTTGGAGCAGATGTGACGGTGGATTGTTTTCCACTTTAAACACTGGGGTTCAAATTTTTGACAACTATATCCAAATTTTGACCAATTAACTCCAAGTCAATAGCCTTGCCAGACTCGGCTCCAACTATGGTGCGACACCAATTAGAGATGAATGTCCCCTCGTTTTCCGCGTTATATCACCACTCACTGTGAGAGCTTCTGGTCCTTTGGTGAGGGACTTTTCTTCGGCAACTGCAGAGGTCGTAGATGAAAGTGCCCCCTCTTTAGCTGCGTTCAACACTTTCAGGTAATCAATTCACATTAATACTATGTGCAATCATAGATATAAATTTGGCTTCTATATCTCTTTTCCTTCATGGTGTACCATTTTGTATGGCCAGCGGTGTTAAAGAAAAAGAAACTCTTCTTACCCAGGGATACAATGAGGTGAAGTCTATACTTCGCTTTACCCTCATTGAAGAGTGTTATGGCGTTTGTTCTCCCTCCAAAGAAATCATCCTTTGGCTTCAATCGGTCCATAATAGTGTGGTCCTGCAGAAACGATTTTAGCTCCTTTAGTTGTTGTTTTTCTTTCTGGATCTCAATTGAAATCCATAAAAAAAGCATCCCTATAAAAAAATACTCCAATCGTATTATAATTCAGTTTTACGAAGTTTTAAAGCTTGCATGGTAATGATACATAGTGATAGTTTCCTCACAATAACCATCCACAGATATTCCATAAAACTTTTTCTCCCCCGTCCATTCATAGCATGTTCAATTTCAAGTCCATCTTCTTAAGGCATCAAAAAGTCCAGTGTTGTTGTGTTCAAAGTTTGTGTTGTTGAGGTACCCTTGGGTCGGTATCATGGCCATACTACCGTCCTTTATGTGCCGAGAACGATACCAAAACAAAAAATTAAAAGTACTTACCAAAAGGAGTCGACTTTAGCTATTTCCAAAAATTGGGTCTTGTACAAACCCTGTCCCCTTCACTGACTGGAAGGCGCTTTTCGGTCGGGAGCTTTGTTCCGAATGGCAATCAAGCTGGGACGCCCAGCTGAGGAACAAGCTTCATTCGGTCATGCCAGTGATAACTCCTCGCCGAGATTCCACGTTGAATCGCCGGGAGGAAGTTTTAATCAATAGACTTCGAATGGGCCATACCCGTTTTACTCATCGTAATCTACTCATTGGGGAGCAGCCTCCCGTGTTGCTGCTGATTTTCGTTTAACTCTTTCATGGGAGTCTGGATTTTATAAACTCTTTCGATAATTCGAGCTCTTGCTCAAAACAATCGACATACTTTCTCGTTGCGTCCTCCCCTCGATAAACAACTGGGGGGTTTATAACCGCATCCTCAGTGACTACATAGTAACAAAAACTGACTGCTTTATGCATTTTATATGCATTGCTGAAAGATATTTCTGGGCAGGGATCGCAGGAGTCTATTTTTTCAGAAAGGGATTCAAAATCAGCATAAATTACAAAAGGGATGTACTCCCCATGTTTAAAATTTTTAAAAGTTAGAATTTTTTTTCCTCGGAGGGCATTAAGATCCTACACGGCTTGTTTTGCTTACAGCATATTTCATGCTCTGCAAGTTGTGCAGGACATGAAAAAAAGGAAGGACATGTACAAATTTCACGTTTCCGCTTTCCCTTCGTTAGTTCGGAGGACACAAGACGAGAAAGACTTATTAGGGTGCAGTAGTGAAAGTCAACATCCTTTTTAACCAAAAGAAAATCGACGGGTTGATCCATCACTTCATTTGTAACAACTAAAGGAAAAATCTTCAGGTAATACTCGAAGGAGGAAATATTGATAGAAATATTGGAGATTTTTTTTGAGTCTTCTGGATTTAGGGGGAAAATAAATATCCGAAAAATTTGCGGGAAACAATCCCGCTAAGATCGCCCATCTAAAACATTCACCATCGGTGTTCTTAACATTCACTACTGCACGTTTTGATTTAATAGAATTGGGAAGCTCTACGTAACTAGCTCTACTTATTCTGTCTGAGGACTAGCTGAACGATCTTCTCCAAGGCTCATCCCGAGTCTCTAGTTTCAAAATCTTCACTCTCTTTCAAAAGTTTTTCGGTTGCAGAACCAAATGTGTTTTCAATTTCGTCCACTCTCAGTTGAATTACATTTTTTGTTTTGAATGAACAGCTTTTTTTCTCTGTCCCCACAAATTTCCGTCTCTTTCCTATAATTGCACATTAATGTGAAATTCGCTTTAAGCTGCTCTTGGGAAAGAGCGACTTCCAAATGGGTTCTCACTAATGGTTCCACTTCCTTTATGAACAGTTTTATGTTCATTTTTGCACTGAGATTTGGGAAACTCCACGTCGACACAGTAATATCCAAAGCACTGGCTTCTTTTCGCTCCTTCCTCTTTTTGCAGCAGTCGAAGTCAATGGACCAGCGTTAACATCAACGGGAATATCAGGAGACGATGGAGCAGCAGTTGAGGGACCCGCGACAGCAACATCAGTGGTAGGTAGCGATGAAGGTCCAGCACCAACAAGGTGAGAAGAAGTCTCTACACGCACTCTTACCAACAATTCCAGATGCTTTCCTTTCAATATGGATATTCCTCTTATGCCTTAGAAGAATGTCAGGTCGAGCGTAGAATCTTTCGCTGTTTTCACATTCTATCGCACTCTTTTCATGTACAGTCTTGTCGTGTCTGAGGAGGGCTGACTCCCTGTTGAAAACATCTTGACTCAATTCACAGGTTAATTTTCCCCCATTATGCACGGAATCAATGTGCATTTTAAGATTATCTTTTTGAAAAAAATTTTGAACAATGCTCACAGTAACAGCGAAGAAGTCTCCACGGATAGGAAATGAAAGAACGAGAGTACTCGTGAAGTTATATACGAGATGGTGTTGACAACTTTTTTCCAATAGTGGAAAATTCTCACCCCTGCCAGATTAGGAAAGACTCGATATTTACTGTAGAAACTGGGAAGCCAACACAAGTAGATTCAGACTAACCAACACAATACCACAATGGGAGGAGTAGAAGGAGGGGGAGGGATAGACAGAGCCCTTACCTTTTCAACGGTCGACATTCCTAAGGGGATAAGAAGATTCGGGGAGGTGGAAAGGTATCGGTTCGTAGCCCTACCTTTTCTTCAGGGAGCATTCCTAGGGGGTGAATAAGGGTGGAATTTTCAAAATTTTGTCTGATTTAGTTTTCCAAGTCGGCTGCTTCGTGCTCGAACAGGATTGCAGGGTACTTGCTTGTGGAGCAGTTTTTCCATTTCGCAAGCTAAATAAATAAGCTTTATCTCTGAATGAAGAAAAATCTATTCTGCTACACCTGTTTTAGTTATCTCTAAAATAAAAGCATAATAAACTAAAAATAAAAGAGACAAATTTGAAAACCAAATTAAAGTTGAATCAACTAAGTTTTTATTTACATCCATTGCAGACTAGGTATTTCTATCGTGAAGTGTAGTGGGAAACAATTAATCTGAATTTACTTTTGTTCGTCTTGTCACTCAGACGGGACATACGACGGACAACAGAAAACTCCAAAACATCACATGCTTATAGTTTTAGAAATCTGAACTTACTACCTTTTAAGTATGACTTTTTATTCCGTGTAGCACTTTTTTTGTACCGAAACAAATCAATATGTGAATTTAAATTAAATGTATCTCAAAGAAGACCTAATGAAATTTATAAAATTCCTCGTTTTTCTAAAGAAATATTTCGGAAGCATTTCTCTTCTTTTTAGGACCTAAAATCTATAACCATGTGCCTTCTTATCTTCAAAACATAAAGACGTATTCAACATTTAAACGTGAATTATTTAACTTCATAATAAATATGGACGACATAGACCATTATTTTCAAATTTAAAACGAAGCAACCATAACTTTAATAACCAGAGTTTTGCCAACTCTGTTTAATATTAAATCTATGTTATTTCTTTTTATTTTTATTCAATTTTCAAATTTAAAATTATGCCTTCAGTTATTTAATTTTAATTGAAAAATTTTTTTTTGTTTTTTCTAATGTACGACTATAAATTTTTTAACCTTGTTTTTTTTTTAGTTCCTATTGCTTTTCAGTGTGTGTGTTTTTATGTATATTTATCTTAAATTTATTTTCATTAAGTTAAAATTTACCCTATTGTTTATTTATATTCAAATTTATCTGTCACCTGAACGGGACAAAGTCCCCTTGGTGACGAATATGTATCTAATTTTCTGTACATATGCATTATGTGATAATAAAGCTTATTATTATTAAAAAAAAATAAACCACCCTCTGAGACAGACTACGAAAAGCTAAATAGACCACATTTTAAGCCAGCGAGAGTTTTCTCCAAGAAAGAAAGATAAAAAGTTCATGTCGTTGGCTTTTCTTTCGAAAAGACTAACTCACCGTGAGCCGAGAAGTTCGCACTGGAATGATGGATGGCCGTCGAATGTAAGGAAAGTTAACATTTTACTCGTGCACTTCAGAAGTAGTAGACATGGCTCCAGGGCAGAGTTCGTCCATCAACGTAATCCAAATTGGTCACTGGCTCCTTTCGGGACGAGACAGTCTTTACGTCATGGCTGGTCAACCTAGTTTGCAGTTGAGACGAGCAAGTATCCAATTGCGATACTATTTTAAAATTAAGTCAAACCATCTACATCCCCTGTTTCAAACAATAGAGTACCCCAAATTCAAAAGTCATTTTTCTTCAAAACCTTCCTTTACCCCCACATTTGGCATTCGAATGCCGAACTTACTGTCGTTATTAAGCATTGAGAACCTGAACCCTTTGAAAAATAGCTTTAAAATTTCACCCTGGAAACCGAGAGATTTTGATTTCATTCTCGACTTTTGTGAATGGAGGAAATCCACCACATGCAATATCGTTTTTAACTCTCTTTTTAAGACACATAGACAAGTTTACTCCAACTATGCTGAAATATATACAGACGGATCTAAAACTAACACCCATGTTGGGTGTGCAGCAATTTTTGACAACGGAGTTATATCCAGGAAACTTGACAATCGGTGTTCCGTGTTCACATCTGAGAGCTGGGCTATCCTCTTGGCAATGAATAAATTAAAATACTCTCTTAATAAAAATTTCATTTTATACTCCGATTCTCGAAGCTGTTTAGATGCCATTCGAAACTATAATCAAAAGAGCCACCCTATCACACTACAAATCATCAACACCTACTCAGACTTAAAGGACAGGGGATTTTCAATTAAATTCTGCTGGATACCTGGACATACGGGCATTCCCGGCAACGAAAAAGCAGACTTGGCTGCAAAAACAGCCACCCTACAAAGCAGCTCTTTTATCCCATTCTGTGATATTTTAACATATATTAGAAACTCGATTAAATCAACCTGGCAATACTCATGGGAACTAGAATTTAGAAATAAACTGTATGATATCAAACCCCATGTAACTGGCTTTCCTGATACAAAACTCAATAGATTTTTAGATGTAAAATTGACAAGGCTCCGAATTGGACACACCTATTTTACACACAAGCACCTCTTTCATGGAGAACCTCCGCCTACATGCCCGTCTTGCCATGTTCTTTTATCAGTCAAACACATATTATCCGAGTGTCCCAGATTCCGACTAGTCAGGCGACTTAGACTAGGCGTAGAATATCCAACGCTATCCGATATTATAGGTGATGAGTACCACAAAAATATCTTCAATTTTCTACGTGATATAAACTTCATGAATCGTATATAATTTTAAAGTTTAGGATATAAGTGTCTTGTGTTTGGCGCGGAATGGCCAAATATGGCTCTTGCGCCATAAAACCCCACCAACCAACCTTTCGGGACGAGACAGTGACTTTTCCTTTCGGGCATTTGAAATGTTGCGGTTTCCTATCAGTTGAAATCGCGTGATACAGTGTAGCGTAGATTTCACTCTTCCTTTTCTGTGGTTCCCCCTTTTTTTCCGGAAATTGCACATGTATAATACTTTGTCAGTTTTTTTTATTGTGGATTCCTTTAGACTGCTAAATTTTTTTCCTGACGTGACGTGATCCCCTTAGCTGCACTTCTTCACTAATTCTCTCAACCCAGTTCCTAGTCTTTTCCCACATGATAAACGCACTCTTCTTTGGTGATTTTGGAGTCTCCCTACAGGTTTAATGATGAAAGGTGATTAAATGCTTTGGAATGACCATCAGATAGCATTGTTGTGTAACGAAACCCTTGTAGTTCTGATCTTTTCCAAAGAATTTCAGCCGCAGCGAGTTCCATTGAGTTAGACGTACCAGCATGATTGATCGTACAATCTTTATGGTGGCCTTCAAACCAGACATGATATTCTGCAGTCTCCAAGGTATCTTTTGGCATTTTGGCAGACTTTCGACATCACAACATAGTCAAGCATGTACCCTTTTAGTAGATCAACAACACAGCTAACACCGAATTTAGAGGAATGTCCACAGGTCATCCAAGTGCCTTCGAATGACACAGCCACATCAACTATGTTGCTAGAAGAATCTTCATTGAGGCCGACATAAGCGTTTTTAACTTTATTGTGTACTGTTGACATGATCGTGTCCTTTGCCTTCTTCAAAGCATCACAAATGATTGTGTTACACCGACTGAAAGTTTTTGAAGAATAGACACACATGTCCATTATCATGCCAAAATTTTCTATGGCACTATATCCCTTGCCTATATGCTTAAAAGCTTGGGTCATCCGTAGGTTCACATCATAGAACTTCCCTACTTTTTTTTGAAGATATGGTACTCTTCGCATATCCATACGAGCTGCAAACAAGCTTCACTTCCCGTGCAAATCCCAGTTGATTTGAACAAACAAATAGCAGGGTGCTATCATAACAAGAAGGGCAAACCAATTCTACCAGCAGGGAATTCAGGCAAAGCATGTCAATGAGAATATACAAGCCTTCTTTGAAAACATTTTCAACGATTGGGATCACAGAAAAGGACTTGATCCGTTCCTTCACAGGAGGAGCAGGAGAAGCACAATAGCTGGTGAAGAAGGCTGGCAGTGATCAGAAGATTCTTCATCTTCAACACATGTTGACCTGCACACACGCTTTCTGGCCAAACCAGAGCAATGCAGAGATTCTCTTTTTTCGAGGCATTTTATCCACAAATGAATCGGTTATAATTTTAATAAAGCAATTAAAGTTTTAATTCGTCGATGATAAAACGAGCAAGATTTCTACTGCAGTAAATGATTTTTCAAAGAAAAACACGCGCTCCAGATTTGTAAACAAAAAGTTGTGGTTACAGTTACTTAAAACTAATTCAGTTCACTTCATGAAAAAAAAAACATTATTTTAACTTATAAACAGATATAAACTAAAAATTCTGAAACCGAAACTAAAATAACCCAATTTTACTCAACTAAGAATTGTCCTATCAGTTTCAAATTTTGGAAGGTTAATTTTAAATGTATAAACTATATTAATAATAAAAACATATCAAAATCGATATTTTGACCGATTTTTGGTACCGAGTCCCCTTAAGCTGCTCTTGGGAAAGAGCGACTTCCAAATGGGTTCTCACTAATGGTTCCACTTCCTTTAAGAACAGTTTTATGTCCACACATTTTTGCACTTAGATTTGGGAAACTCCACGTCGACACAGTATTATCCAAAGCACTGGCTTCTTTTCGCTCCTTCCTCTTTTTGCAGCAGTCGAAGTCAATGGACCAGCGTTAACATCAACGGGAATATCAGGAGACGATGGAGCAGCAGTTGAGGGACCCGCGACAGCAACATCAGTGGTAGGTAGCGATGAAGGTCCAGCACCAACAAGGTGAGAAGAAGTCTCTACAAGCACTCTCTTACTCAGACTATCGATTCCAGACGCTTTCCTTTTCATATGGATACTCCTCTTATGCCTTGGAAAAATGTCAGGTCGAGCGTAGACTCTTCTGCAGTCTTCACATTCTATCGCACTCTTTCCATGTACAGTCTTAGGAGGGGCGACTTCCTGTTGAAAACCTCTTGACACAATTCACAGGTAAATTTTCCCCCATTATGCACGGAATCAATGTGCCTTTTAAGAATATATCTTTTTGAACAATTCTCACAGTTATTCATGGTCAATTTTATTAGTACGCACGTGGTGTTGTTTTAATGATAAAAAATCCGCAGTAACAGCGAAGAAGTCTGCACGGTTAGGAAATGAAAGAACGAGAGTACTCGTGGAGTTATATACTAGATGGTGTTGACAACTTTTTTTTATCAATGATAGACAATAGGTTGCCCTCCACAAACATGAATCTTGTACTTGTAAAGGTATTTGACACTTAATCGAAGCACAAACCTCCACCTTGATATGTGCATTAAATTTTTTGATCAACCAAGGGTTGTTAGACACAACCCACCTGTAAACAATAGGGTACTTCCTTACTTGTACGGGTTCAACAACCCTTCTACGGTACTACTGTCCTCCCTCAATTCCTTTGGAATTTTTTTGGTACACTGACCTTCTTTTATGCATGGAGAATTAGAATTAAGCGTTCTACAGGGGCCGTCGATTAGACACTTGGTAACAATTTCAAAGAGTCAAGGTTCTATTACAGGGTCGGGCTATTCAGCACTTAGTCTGTCATTTTTAGTTCTGATTTTACACTCAGGATCTAGCGTGAGTAGAATGTGAGCATGGGGCAAACATCTCTTTTGAAATTCAATTACGTAAATGTAGGATAACACTTTGCCAGACAGATTCTTTTTAGAAATATCACTTAAGAATTCTTTCAACTTTATATGGAAAACACGAACAATATCAGATGGATTTTCTGGGCGCTATTAATGCTCCAGGGAATTTAAGATTTCAGGCAAAGATGGGTTGCAAGTAAAAGAAAGAGACCATTGCATCCTGATAATTTTGTTGCATATGACGAGGACTACCTTGAAATGATGATGTTAAAGTTATCATTTCCCCTTGCGCATGTTTTGATTCCGAGCCTGGATGATAAAACAAATGAAAATGATAAAACAATAACTTCTCATTCTGAAGCTGAAAGAAGCGACTGTGGAAGTAAATATTTTCGAAATTATAGTTTAAACCGCAGAGTACTAGGGCGTCGTTTCTCAATTTCCACTCCTTGAAATATTTCATGTTTTTACGCATTCCCCAAGGGTCACTCTTCAACGCGGAAAAACTTCGCAGAACGACACAGGCGTGCTCTGGTGAACGTCGGCGGCCATTTTCAGCTCTGTTTTGGTCGAGAACAACGGATAGATCACCGCGTCTGGACACAAAGCGTTGGCCGCCTCCATAAGCAAGATGAAGGCCAACTTAAAGAGATTTTCTGGTATTCTTCCCGCGTATTTGGATGCATAAAACAAGAAAAAGTTCACCAGAGAGGGGAAGTGTTCTCTACTCCCATCTTTCGAAACGTATCTTTCATAAGGTGAAAATACGCAGCTGGTTCTGTTTTATTTTCAAATCTCGCCCATTCTTGTTGCCCTCTCTTCGACGGCTCTTCCAGTCCGTAAAGTTTGGCGTCTCTCCGAAACTTTCCAACAATTCTGGCAAACTCTCGGCACCTCCGGTAGTTCATCTTGCTGCTGAGGCAAAACAAACAAAATGCGGCCGGACAACAACGAATGGACTGACTGTGTAAAATGGACGCCAACGTTCGGGCTATAAATAGGCAAAATTGTTCCGCTAGGGGGCGATCCACTTTCGTACTCTAAGGATGAGAGATTTCCAGAGTCGTACTCTAAGGATGGAGGAGTTTCAATAGGATTTGTAAGTGACGGTATGGCTTTTGTGGAGGACCTGTATCCACCTGTAGATGGTTCCTCTCATAGAAGTTTGTACAAACACCCTCGGTTTACCACGCAGGGTTTTCAATGGTCAAAGAGAAATTGGTGAGCTCCTACCAGAATCACCCTACTACAACCAACCTTGGAAGAGTTAACGAGAACTGAACCTAGTATTGGCCAACCCCCATTACATCACTAAAATCCTATCAGAATCACCACACTCAAACTATTCAGAAAAGAGGTGATAGGAACTAATCCATCACCTACAAGTATTAACCAACCCCCTTCATGACATCACCTAACTAGAATATAAGGGGCTGCAAGGGAGTGATCCCTCACTTGCTTTTCACAAGTTTTTTAAGAACTTGGCTGAAATATAAAGAACTTGAATAATTTTTTTAAAGTTTAAATGTTTTTATTAGGAGCAACTAGGTCTTTCGACCTTTCATATCCTTCTTGGTACAAACTTTTTTACATAAAAATCAACATATAACAAACTCATAACAAGATAAAAATAATTAATAAAATTACTGATTAAAATACTCCATAGGAGTCATTATTAATATATTGATAAAAGACTAAATATTGATAAAATATCATGATCGCCGAGGGGAAAAATACGACTTTACACATAAGATAATGAATAATTTAAAAAGTAATTAAAAAACTCCAAAATAGAAATTTCCACAAGACTCCGTATTAATTCCCATAAGTTAACAGGTCTCTCGGTCTGGCTCTTCTGTGAGTTCATACCGATCCGTATAAGGCCAAGCTCCTGAGACATATGTTGTCAGAGTTGTCTATTTTATTAAAGAATTTAGTAGCTATTTTTATAAAATGGTTTTTTTAGAATAAAATCCCTGACTTTTCATTTAAATCCTGAAATACACAAATTTTAAAAAATTAATTACATTTATTAAGAAATAAAAAATTCAGTATTTACAATAAGTTTATCAAACATTTGCATAAATATATCAACACTTGAATTTAACAACGTGTCTTCATTATATTCCGTTTAATGATCGCACACACTTTTTAAATTTAGATGGGCTTAACTTTTTAAATTTAGATGTCTCCGAGTTTCATTGGATTTCAACTTTTCCTCAAAGCTATCCATATTTTCTTCCGATATAGGGAGAAATTTTATTAGCTCCCACCTGCTAGGGGCTTTTCTGTTACTATCTTGCTTTCTGTCTGTGTAGATATGACCATCTTATTTATTTTAAATATTTTTTCATTAGGCAGTAATTGTCTTCATCCCTGTTCAATAACCCGTGGGTAATCTTTTTTAACCCCAGTATATCTTCACGGATACCTAAAAATGTTTTGAAATTAGTCATCTTATTGGGTTTTCATAGAAGAAATTTAATAATGCGGCTAAAGAAAACCATGGCACGGCTTAAAAAACGGCGTATGTACGATGCTTCGCACTTACTAGACGTAAGATAATACACCAGTGGAAGCATTCGAACCTCCCACTGGTGCATGAATCGTGTACAGTTGATGAAAAAAATCCTTTGCACTGTTTTAAAGTGCCATTCATTATCCAGAATGGAGACTCCCCCATTTTTTTAATATTTTCACTTGTGGTGAAAACTAGAATCCCATCTTCCCCAACAGTCGAATCTTGTACAAAAAATCGTTCACCTCCCAGGGTGTTTTTTTTTTAAATGAATCTCTAAAATGTATCATTTTCACTATAAAATGTTTTAAAATAATAATACTCCCATTAGAGGGGGGATCGTGTATTACCGGAGCCTCAGGTGCGGATACCATACTAGAGCTAGGAGCATCCTTAAAAAAAACGTTATTTATCATCTAAAAATATGCAACAAAATCAAAGCATTTGATTAGTTCGAAAAATAAATAAATCGTACTAAAATGGAATATTTTAAAAGTTAAATCGTTTTTATTTTCAAAATTTATTTTTGCATAGAACTAAATTATTAGACATTTTAAAATAATACTCGCATTAGAATGTGAAATCATAAACGTCCAGGGCACCAGGTGTGGATGCCATACTAGGGTAAGGAACGTCCTTTTAAAAAAAAGATTGTTACTTACCAACTAAAGTTGTCAACAAAACCAAAGCACTAAATAAGTGTAAAAAATTAAATGGTAAATTAATAGTAAAATTTTTTTCAATTAATTCAAAAATTACTGCTATTTGTATATCCAAACACCGTTCAAATTTCGCCACTTCTTGTTGAGTGCAGGAACTTGAGGGTATATTTGCTTTCGCATGTAGTTTCAAACCTTTTTCCTCAAGGCTGGTCTGCGTCTTTCATGGCGTTGTATGAACTCTTGTCATCCTTTTGATATGCCAGAGCATACTCGCAAAACACAAGTTATGCTCATCTCGAGGTACAGTTAAAACAGACCTTTTATCTAGCCTATCGAGTTCTATGTTGCTTGGGGTCTTACCTCCACCGCCAATCTCCCGTCGTATGGTGATGATGTCGAACTGAAATCCCCGATCCACACAAGCAGATTTCGTCTTTAGATTGTAGGATTTTTTCAACCTCGGCCGTTACTCTGTCAGTAGTAAATTCGGATACTGGCATAAGTCAGTTGAGATGGGCCTGCCCAAACCATCAGCCTGAATATACGCCCTGATCAGATCATGGGGGTTCAGACCAACAGTTGCTTCCCTTATAAGACGTTCAAGTAGTCGATGGATGATTTCCACCGTTGCATGGATGGGGTTTCTTCTGAAGATTTCTGGCAGTCTTTCTGTGTCGACTCTGGCTCTGAAAATGGCTTGGCGTACACTAAATTTTGTTTCGTTTCGAAGAAACTTTTTCGATAATAACGGAATCATTTATCGCTTAAAATATTTACGTTTAACCTCTTTATGAATATAATATGAGAAATAATACAGAGATGGAAGATGAAGCTGTACAAAATGAGTTACTTACAAAAGAGACATTGAGCAATTGTCAACTTTAAAGCAGTCATTCGATGCGAGTAAAGCGATGGAAGAAGCTCGTTGATGTCAGGTAGAGTTTCCTGGAATGGAGCCTCTTGTAGAAATGCAGGAAGGAAAACCAATCTGTGGCTCGGGTGATAAGATATAATCTCCAGAGTCCTCTGACGACCAACATGCCGGTTGTAGATGTTCCTCGAGAAGAATCTGGCGTCGGAACAACAGAGCTCCCGGAACGTTTTTACATACGACCGGGAGCACATCTCCTCGAGGAACGTATCATTCGCAGGGTCCTGTACATGGTGACTCCTTGGTTTGTTGCATGGGTACCCTCGTAACGGCGAAGGTGGGTTCGTAGGTTCTGACCTCGGTGAGATACTATACTCACACGAAGTTCAGGCGTTAAGGCCCACGTATTTTTGAGAGTGTGGAACTCTTCTTCCACTGGTAGAGGGCTGGGGCTTGTGCGCGCTGGCAACATTATCAAAGCGGCGGCGGCGTCTTGGCTCATCAGGCTGGGGAATATTGTATTCCTCGAACGGCAGGTCTTTGGAGAACAGGAAGGAGTAGGACCATCTTCCTCACTTAAACGTCTTTTCATCATTCAAACTCATTTTTTTTTCGTTAAAAGAGAAAAATTACAAGCAACTTAGCTGAAGAAAATCCAGATAGCGAATGCGTAACATGTCTGAACCTCTTTACTCGAAAACTTTACAATAGGTTTCCTCCTGGACCCGATTTAAGCTGGTAAGATCGGTAAAATTTTAAGTATGGATCTTCAATAACCCTTAATTTGCTCATTGAGTTGATTAAAAAGTGCACGAAAGTATCTTCAAAGTTGTTTTTGAGATGTGTCCCCGGAAACATTATCTTTCTTCATTTTTTGACACATTGCTGTTGTAGTTGTTTTTCGCACTGACTGCTTTATCCGAATCATTGGAATTGCAGCTATTTATCTTTTTAATTTGGACACATCTGGATAGCCCTTCATACATAATCCAGTAATTTTGGTCTCTGTACTTTCATTGTGAATTGCATTCAGCACACTTCTTTGCTCCGAATTTTTTCTTCGCGTCAGTAGCCCGATTGGCATCTTTTTCTGTCGCGTTAATGCCATTTTTCATTATCACATGCATTTTCACATAAATGACACCATAGTTATGGATGGTATTCCACTCACAATCCGTAGCTGAGCATTTCGCGCCAACTTTGAATGACCGTTCATTATTTATTAACTTGGAAGCCAGATTTGAAACATTGGAATAGCAGTCGTAAGTAATACAAACTACTAATTTGTGTTTAGTTCTCAAATACCTTGAAGGTGCTTGAGGAAGAGCACCTTTCGGCTCTAAAAAAGCTGATATTGATTCGGCTCGTTTTTTGTAGATGCTCTCAACAGCTCCCTTTTGTGCTAGTAATTTGCAAGTTTCTATAACAGGATGGTTGGAGAGCTCCACCCTGTTTCGAAAACATTCGCAGTCGATGAAAGCAGTTGCCATTACTTGTACTAAGGCATCGAAAGGGCAAGTATTTAAAGCTGGACGCGTGTTATCGTGTCCATTCTTACAGGTTTACACAGATTTCCGTTTAGCAATGGCCTTTTTTTCGGTGCTTGTATTTGTCCTGCACGGATGACCACCGTTAGCTCTGTGCTGGGATCTAAGTGACTCCACTGCGTTTTGGTCTATTTGAACGGATGGCCGGAACACCTTTACCTTTCCAATTTTCAAAACTGTTGAGGTCTTGAAAATCCTCATCAGAATCCCCTCGGGATGTTTTACTTCCAGTCTCAATCCCTTTCACAAACATTGGGCTATCAGGATAATAGTACTGAACATCCGAATTACCGGACAATGTAGCTTCCCCGTTTGAAGTCTGACTTTCGCAATCAGAAAAGCCTCCTTGAGGAGTAACTTCGGTATTGCTGGAAACTGATGACTCCCTGCTGTAAGTATCACTGAACTTTTCATTTACATTAGGTTGCTCTGTGCCACCTTCTTCGTCGTCGTCCCTGCTGGATGCGTCTTCCGAGCTTGCTTCACGTCGTGATTCCTGTCTTTTTTCCCCAACCCGCAGGACTCTTTGTTTATTCCTTGAAGCACTGGCTATCAGACAGGATCCTTCCAGTGAGACAAAGTGCCGTGCAAAAAATTTATCAACTCGTAAAGGTGCACAGGCTCCTTTTAAAATGTCCTTCTTGAGTTTCTTAAACTCGCCCTCAACTATGGCAGATGAAGCAGTTAAGAAAGGAGAACCATAAGGGTCCACCAATACTGCCGACCAAAACATAAAATCTTTACTTATGTTCTTAAATTCTTCAGCTGTAACGGGAAGTAACGAAAAGGAATCGTATAGGACGTTTTTTGAGTCCTTATCAGAAAGTGTCCTGGCAGCATGAAGTTAGCCGAGACCGATTTTCAATTTTTTTCGGAAAATCGGTTGCGGAAGTAACGAAAATTTTTATGGCAGTAACGGGATGTAACGAAAAGGAATCTTTTAAGCTAATTTTTTGATCCGAAAAAAAAAGTGTCCCGGCAAACATGAAGCTGGACGGGACAAAATGGTTTTTAAAAAACTAATATAAAGAATCGGGCAGTAACGATTATTTTGGTGGCAGTAACGATGTACATAATTCAATTGTGTTTCGGCTGTCATGTCCCGGCCAACTTCATGGACCTGACATTTTGTTAAAGTACAAGCTGACTACAGATTTCAGGACTTTTTACAGATTCTGTACTATTTCAAAACATTTATAAGCGCTTAATTAACCATTAAATAGGTTTGTATTTACACTTTATAAAGGTAAATATTGGGCTCAATGAAAGTTTGGGACGGATAATAAAACATGTCAACAGTAACGCTCACAGCTCTTGCCACTCCTCTATATCTTTTTATCGATTATACATTTAAATTTTTATTAACTATGCTTACATGGATTAGCGTTCAATGGTTATGGACACAAATAGGGAAAAGAATTTATCGTTATCATGAATTTAAATACCCTCTCTGTGTCTCATCTCTAAACTTTTATTATTTTTACTTTCGGAAACTTTATATTAAATTTTAGCCCTCCGTTTAAATAAATTATCTTTTTCAATGTCTAGAAGAACTTTAACAAGAGTGTCCAATCTTCTATTAAATTTACTTTTCAAGTATGTATACAGTTTTTTATTGATCATGAAATGACTCGCATTAGTTATTAGTTTCCTTCCCCCATGATAGTACCTTCGATATGGTTTAGCCCACAATACATATTGATTGGAGTAATTTTTCTTAAAATATTGAATAAAACTGTTAGAACTAGAAGAGTTTAGAAAATAATGAGTAAGAGTTTTAAAATTTTTGATGGAGCTTCCTCGTGTAATAGTTTTTTTAACTTGTCTTAACCATCTCTACGAATTAATTTATCGGATATTAAAATATAAACTAAACTTGGCCACGCTCTGAACACTTGCTACTGTTACAACAAATGCCTAACTTCTAAGCCAAAAACTAAATCAACAGCGGCAATGGTTGTATGGTCATCATCAGTCATGATGCAACACTATCCTTTAAGGGATGATCTAGCTTTCAGATTTTCAAATAACCATGCCATATACTCGAACGTATGTGCGCTGCTAATGAAGTGGGCAACTGGATAGCCACTACCAAACTCATCAGCTACAATTAAATTTAATAAAGAATACTTCCATTAATTGGTATTAAAGGTTGAATCTATGCATTTTTTACAGCAAGGGAATTTTTTTTCCATAACGGTACGTTGTTTCTCTATTTTTTAACGGTAAGTCTGCGCCCCACCATCCCTATTCAAAATATGCTTTCTAGGGCCCCTCTACCCTCACAAACTTATGTTTCATCCTGAGAAACTCGAGGACTCAGAGTTCAAATTCATTAAACAGCTTCATAATAGCAACTCTATTCATGTTGTAGGTCCTGATCGTATCGATCAGGCCCCCTAGCACGGATTTCTAAATAATCCTCCTTTGGACGGTTGAGGAGCGTTTCAACACAATAAGCTATCAGCTCCCCACTAGAATTCACACTTTTTAATACAGGCTGATGAAGTTCAGAATGGGCAACAAGCCTTTTGGTGAGGGATGAAAGAGGAATGAATTTAAAACAAAAAATTATAGATATTGTATTGTTAATATACCATATAGAGAAGAATTTTTAAATTTCTTTTGGCTGCCAAATGTAGATTTATCTGATGCATGTGAAAATGTTATCAAAGATATGCACAAAAATGTCAATACTTAAGAACCCGCCACACGAAAAATCGCTGTAAAATAAGATTAACAAGTATAATATCATTCTTGTGGTATCATTATTATCAGCATCTACTTACTAGTTGGCGCCAGTTAACAAGGATAAACTGGTGTATCCATGTATTCTGAAACAATATAATGCTCAGTTATAAAATAATCAAAGATATTATATTTAGTTCATAGTAGAACTACGAAGGACAAATAATTTAAATAAAAACATAAAGCGAAGTCTATGAAGAAACAAAAACAACATCCCCCTTAACGTAAATAAAATAATTCATAAAAATACAACTACAGGCGTCCAAAACTATTTAAATATTAATAATGGTTCTTGCTCCATTACTAAAAAAATTAATGTTTTTCTGGAAAAAAAAGAGAATGTAATATTGAATTCTTATATTTTACTCATCTTACTTTTATAACATTCTTTGAATGATAAAATGATCTTAAAATGGCACTATTCTTTTATTTTGCTTGTCTTTTACGATTGCAACATAAGTATTAAAAAATCGGATTATCGGAGAAGAAACCAAAAAGTAGGAGTAACTCCGATAAAATTTAAGATAAAAATAACTGAAATTCACTAATAAGTTGACTAAAAATTTAGGTATACAGCTTACTTTCCATGCAAGTTTCTGAGCTTGTGGGAGATGTGAAGTTACTTGTAGTACTAAAAAGAAAAATACACTGTTAATAATAAATCTGTAATTATTTTGCCAGATTGCAATACTCGATGCTTTAAGTATAAGATTACGTATTTACTAATTAATATCTTCTGCTAAATGCTTAGTTTGTCATCCTTAGCTCCTAGTTTTTAATTAAATTATAATTTTTATAAAATAGGTATAGAGCACTCGACCTATGTGTAGCTCCCGAAAAAAAGTTACATTAACATTGATCCATCGATGGAACAGTTTTTTTGAGTGACCTGTATGCAAAAATATAGCAATAATATGGTGTAAATAGAACTCGCTTCTTTTTTTTGCCAATGTGGGGAGAAGAAAATTCAATCTTTCCTCATGAAGAGCTGCTATCTGATTGGTTCTCTTTCCCGGATG
Organism: Tetragnatha versicolor; assembly: GCA_024610705.1. Lineage (NCBI taxonomy): Eukaryota > Metazoa > Arthropoda > Arachnida > Araneae > Tetragnathidae > Tetragnatha > Tetragnatha versicolor. The sequence goes on along the minus strand of JANDEH010000013.1, from coordinate 23,743,782 downwards.
GCGATTGGTGGTCGGTGATCTTGCTTCGATTTAATTGGCTCCCGCGCTTTTATGGTTTTTCGGATTACAGGGTACCACAATTTGTTTAGTTCCACCCCTTCTTCTTTCCTATTAAAATTATTCACTTCTTTAAATATTTCGATTGCCTCCCTGTGCATTCTTGTATAATAAAACGGGGTTCTTGACAAGATTTGAGTGTCTTTAAAACTGGATAGTATGATCACCCTCATTGAAGGCGTGCTCTGCGACAGCGGACTTGCTGGTTTGTCCTAGCTTGCAGTTTCTTTTGTGTTCGGTGATTCTAGTATCAACGCTCCTCTTAGTTGTTCCAATTTATGATGATCCGCAAGAGCATGGGATTCTGTAGGCCCCAGCTGAGGACAAGGGATCACGGGGGTCTTTAACTGAGCGCAACAAGTCGCGGATCTGCAGGGTAGGTAGTAAACCTATTGTCTGTCAATTTAATCTAAGGTCGGATAGAGACGAATTTATCTCAAGAGTCAACATGATACGCCATCTCTCTTATGATTCTTTGACTGCCATTCTTACCCTATTTAATCGAATATGGTCGACACAAGTGTTTCCTTCACAATGGCGTCATGCCCATGTTCTTCCTTTTCCGAAACCGGGAAAGGACCCAACACTAGCAGAAAACTATAGGCCAATCGCTCTTACTAGTTGCCTCTGTAAAATCCTAGAGCGCATCGTAAGTGGCCGATTGATGTGTTATATAGAACGTAACAGACTGCTTTCTCCTTTTCAAAGCGGATTCAGAAAGGCTCGCTCAACAAATGATAACCTTCTCAGACTAGAAACGGCTATACGTGAAGCCTTTATACGTAAACAGCATCTGGTTTCTGTTTTTTTCGATATCAAAAAGGCATACGACATGGCCTGGAGGTATGGCATCATGCAAGACCTACACTCCATGAATCTGAGAGGAAATATGCCAGTTTTTATACAGAATTTTTTAACCAATCGCTCTTTTCAGGTTCGCCTTCGCTCCATTTACTCCTCTACTTTTTCACAAGAGCAAGGCGTTCCACAAGGGTGTGTCTTAAGTGTCCTTTTATTCATCATTAAACTCAATAGCATAACGCACTATATCAACCAAGGCATTCAATATTCATTGTATGTTGATGACTTGCAAATTTCATTTTCATCTCAAACTTTAAACGTTGCTGTGCGACAAGTTCAAACAACTATTAATAGACTCTGTGAGTGGTCTGAACGGAACGGATTTACCTTTTCCGCTGAGAAAACAGTATGCGTTTGTTTTAGTCGACGACGAGGTCTGTTTCCAGATCCAGAACTCCGGCTTGGTTCTAACCCTATTCAAGTGGTGGAGCAGACCCGGTTTCTTGGCGTAGTTTTTGACAAGAAACTTAGGTTTCATACCCATATCAGGGAGCTCAGAGTCAAATGCTCGAAAGCACTCAACATTTTGAAGGTGTTATCCAACACCCAATGGGGTGCTGACCGTATTTCAATGCTAAGACTCTACCGAGCACTGGTTCGCTCTAAACTGGATTACGGTGCAGTCGTGTATAGTTCAGCCTGTTCTTCTCTTTTGCGGCATTTGGACCCTGTGCATCACCAAGCTTTGCGCTTGTGCCTGGGAGCATTCCGTACATCACCAGTGCAGTCCTTGTACGCAGAGGCCTACGAGGCCCCTTTGGAGCTACGTCGAAAATTTCTTATTTTATCCTATTTTATCAAAATAAGATCATACAGAAACAATGTTGCATTCAATTTTATGTTTGACTTCAGTTTAAATCGCCTCATCATGCATCAATCATCAAGATTTTATGTGCCACCATTCCATTTTAGAATAAGGACTCTTTTAAGAGAGATGAATGTCACGCTTGGTCGTATCGCACAATCCACCACAGTGCAAATACCACCCTGGGAGTACACTCAGCCCGAAGTGGACCTCTCTTTGTCATCCTATCGCAAGTCATCCACATCTGACGAAGTATATCGCAGCCTGTTTCAAGCCCATCGTGATGCATTTTCAGATTTCATCCCCGTTTTTACAGATGGGTCGAGATCAGATACGCATGTTGGGGCCGCTGTGAAGTGTCTGGACACTTCGATCAGCGATGCCATAAGTTTAAAAGCATCATCATTTACAGCTGAAGCACATGCCATCAGAATTGCAATTGAGCATATTCATCACTCACGACATTACAAATCTTTTATTTATTCAGATTCACTATCTGTCTTGCAGAGTCTTTTATCCTATCACCCTTCGAATCACCCCATTATCATAGATATTTTAGCTGAAATATCTCGCTTTAGAAGTGTGTTTGACATCCGCTTTTGTTGGGTCCCTGGCCACGTCGGAATCTCAAATAACGAAGAAGTTGACCTGTTGGCTCGTTCAGCGACTGGAGCACCCAATAAGTTTCCGGTGCCATGCACAGATTTTAAAGCGTTTTTCCGACGGGAGCTTCGTTCCATGTGGCAATCCAGCTGGGATGCTCAGTTAGAGAACAAGCTCCATTCGTTAATGCCACTAATAGGTCCTCCCCGCACTTGTTCGGCGAGTCGACGGGAGGACGTGTTGATTAGTCGTCTACGAATTGGTCACACCCGTTTCACCCACCGTCACCTTCTACTTGGGGAGGCAGCTCCCCTTTGCTCATCTTGTAATGTCATCTTCACCGTTCATCATATCATTTGCGAATGTCCTCTTTTTATTACCCAAAGACAGCACGTTTTTAACCAAACAAATTTTAACTTGGCAGATATTTTAACTAATCACTCAAATTTTAAACTAGTGCTCAAATTTATTAATTGCATTAATTTTATTCACCACGTCTAACTGATTTTACATGTGTATATTTTATAACCTTATCCCTTTTTAACCAAGTTGATTTAAATTTTTAAAATTATTTTATATACTACGCATAGACTGCGTTCGACAATGGCTTATTAGCCTGAAACTTTAATCTTATGTCTTGTTTGGCGCTATATGTTCTTATGAGGACCTAGCGCCATTAAAACCTAAACCACCACCACTTATCTCAAGAGTCAGAGGAAAGAAAGAACTTAATATTAAGTCATTAAATGAATCTTTTGTTAAGGCCAGATATTATGTTAACGATCACTTGACTTATCACAGTAAGTTTCTACTATCCAAGGCTAAAAAATACGTTACGGAAAAATACGTGTTGACGGATCTTGCATATATACTGGGTTTTTTCCTTGCTCCAACTCTTAGGCTTTACTAATGACCGTCGGAAAGAATCCTGGATATTCTTCCACTTTCTTTGGCAGAAGTAAACTGTAAAATATTATAAATAAATTACAAAAAAGACAGCTATGCTTCTAAAGGTACTTCTAAATAAAAACCAATGGTTACAGGGTACGTCCTGTTCGGACAGATAATCTTTCAGTCCAGTGGAAATTGGGAAAGAGGCGCTTCGGTCTGATGGATTTCGGTCTAATGGGCCCGACATTATTGTCAATCAGATATTGTTATCAGTTTCTTCTCAGCCCAAAGCGATGACATAAAGCGGAGTTGACTATATTTACAATTGCTTAAAAACAGATTAAAAAGGTGATTAACAACTTACCAGGTTGTCCTGTTTCGGCAGCCACTATTTTCCAAGCATTGTTTTTCTTTTGTATATTTCTGTAGGACATGTTACTCACATCCCACAAAACTGACACTCTGTGTACCGCCTCAATGAGTTTGTACACACTTGGTGAGGCCACTGAAAGGAATTTGCAAATTTGTTACACAGGCAATAATATAAACAATGAAAATAGAGTGCAATAATTCAGAGTTTAACCACCTTAGAGGGAAGGAGGTTTATTCTATGTTTGGGATACATATGCAAGGCATTTAAAATAATATATGTTTGAAAATCTCAACTTTATAAATAATTTATTACAAAATCAATAACTGGGTCAAATTTGCTCAAAAGCGAAATTCAGGCTGGCTGTGCCGGGGGATGGATATCTGTTCCCCGATAAAATTCTGGTACCATATTCCACTGCGCCATTGTGATAAAAAATAATGATAATGAAAAAATGAACAGGAGTATAGTATATTTCCAAGAAAATAACAAGTTAACATTAAGACTCCCAGACGTAAGTACTTCTAATAAAAATAATAGTGCTTTTTGTTTTTACATTGATAAGTTATATATGTTACCGTTAAAGTATATAATGCAGTTATTTCATAGAATACCTAGTTATTCCATGAAATAACTGATTGTGTCCGTTAAAGTGTGTAATATGTTATTAATTTTACACTTTAACTAGTTATTCTATTAAATAACTAGGTATTCTATAAAATAACTAATGATAGACAGTTAAAGTGTAAAATAAGCAATTTATTTAAAATGAAATTAAACTAATGATATAGTAGACAATTAAAATGAAGAAAGAAGGAATTTATCTACTTTATGCAGCGTATAAATGGTATTTATGGAAACGTACCATAAAATCCTTTTTTACAAAGAGGATTAATAAAATGACACTTGGAATTACAATTAATTATTTCCCTGTGGCCTGGAATAGTTCATAAATGCAGTAGGTAAATGTATTAGTCGTGCGAGATATATGATATAGATTATTTTGCTTCTACCCCTAAATCCCGGCACCCCAAAATCCCGACAGGTCAAATTCCTGACAACCAATTGCCCGGCATGTAAGTTGCCAGATAACTAATATTGGTCTCTAATTTTAAGTAAGGACATTCTATTTAAGTTTTATGTTGCTTGACCACAGGTCAAGATTTCTCTTTTTGGCTAAAAATCAGTGTAAAATAATGATGAAGTTGGTAACTAATATTTTGTATTTCCTATATTTATATAGCATGTCTTTTTGGTTCGGGCTGACCATTGGTCAATCCAGTTAGCTTTTTGGTACTGCTATTCTTTGGCAGAGAAGTAGGTCATGTGGGGGCTCAAACCAAATGCCTTGAGACGAGTAACATTTTGATCTTGACCACTCGTCAATATATCTTGACCAGTGGTCAATCCAGCTTTTATCGCTGTTTTCAGCTTTTCCAACCTTCTCTTTTTGTCTCGCTGTTATTTTTTTAGGGGGGGTCCCTATCCTTGTGTTACTCCCATTTAACCATTGGTAATTTCTGAGTCCTATTATAATGTCAGTTTTGGTTAAAATATGAAGTAAAGAAATTCAACATTTACCAACGGTCCAATGGGAAAAACACAAGGTCAGGGACCCCCCCTAAAAAAACAGCGAGACAGAAAGAGAAGGTAAGAAAAACTGGATTGACCACTGGTCAAGATATATTGACCAGTGGTCAAGACCAAAATGTTACTCGTCTAAAGGCATTTGGTTTGAGCCCCAACATGACCTACTTCACTGCCAAAGCATAGCAGTACCAAAAAGTTAACTGGATTGACCAATGGTCAGCCCGAACCAAAAAGACATGCTATATAAATATAGGAAATACAAAATATTAGTTACCAACTTCATCATTATTTTACACTGATTTTTAGCCAAAAAGAGCAATCTTGACCTGTGGTCAAGCATCATAAAACTTAAATAGAATGCCCTTACTTAAAATTAGAGACCAATATGAGTTATCTGGCAACTTACATGCCAGGCAGTTGATTGTCAGGATTTTGACCTGTCGGGCAAGTGGCTTGTTGGGATTTCCACCCTGTCGGGAAAGTGGCTTGACGGGATTTCGATCCTGTCGGGATTTCGACCCTTTTGGGGTGTTGGGATTTCAACCCTGTCGGGATTTTGGGTTGTCGGGATTTCGGCTCTGTCAGGATTACGGCTGTCGGGCAAGTGGCTTGTCGGGATTTTGAGCGGATACCAATTATTTTACACTTTAACGGGCTGCAAATCGTTATTCTATGAAATAACTAGTTAAACCATGAAATAAAAGAGAATTATACGCTGTAACGGACACGATCAGTTATTTCATGAAATAACTAGGTATTCTATGAAATAACGGATTTCATACTTTAACGGTAACATATACATAAATAAAAGAGGCACTTGCTATAGTATCGTAGTATTATAATTGGGCACTTTAGCCAATCTATTTCAGGCTGTCTTTGATCTTTAACACACTAATCACTTTCTTTATTACCTTTAGTGTTGGGATACCAACACCAAGACCCATCGGAACTTATCCAGCAGCTTGATATTATACCCACGTCGTCTTTCTCTTCAGGAAAAACGACCATTGCATAATCCGCATACTCCATGATTCTGCAAAATAATAAATTATATGCCATTGGTAATATAATTTTTCTTTGTTTCATTTAAAATTTATCAAACATATTTACATTTATCATATAAATATTAAAAAAATTATATATTCTGGTATATTTATTCTCATATTAGGAAATGTCAAGAAATAATGAGGATGACGCAGCAACAGACAATCGGCGAAGAGCACCAGGAAAGAGGACAGTCGTTTGAAGAAAAGTCAATTAGTACTTAAGAAATATCAAGCAAGAAAATCCAGAGTGAAGATGAGACATGACTGGGATTTCATTATAAAATTGATCAACTCCCTCAAATAGCAAGCAACTAGCATAGATGTAAGTAGAAGAATCTTTCATCGTCAATCAAATTAAGACATCTAGGTACGGCAAGTTTTAGTAACTGTTCTTCCATCGACAAGTCCTGATACTGAATCTTTACGAATACCCGTCGAAAATATTGAAGGTGGCCTTCAGAAAAGTAATCAAGTACTATCATTGCATCTGACATGAGAGGCGTTAAATCGAATTTATTTCTGTTGTTTGAAGTAGTCACTGAATACATAAAGAAATCCCGAACAAATTCATCGAAATTGGTGTACTCCGCCATTTTTTGGGTTTGTCTTGGAGCTAGAAACTGTAAATATTCTTGATGGTGTTTTTTTCCCAGATTTTAAATTACAGATATTATCAGGACAAGTTCTTTTAACGGTGAAATTCTTTAATTTAACACAACCAAATTGTTTTATAGGGCTTTTTGAGGCAGGGTAGTAAAGAGCTAGCATTATGAAGCATGGAAAATGTCAATGTATCTGTTTCAGTGACAGAACAGGCCACTGAATTCAATTCAGATATTCTTTTTATTATTTGTTGCAGAAGTTGATTGCCTTTCTAACTAATCTCTTTAAAGTTTGGAGGTAATTTTTAAAAGGGAATGTGTGCTGGCTGCATTTAACATTTCAAAACAGTAAAGATTATCTGGGTGATAGATTAGGTTATGGAAGTTGTGTGTTATATACTCAGATCCATATACCTGTTGAATAGATGTGATAAAACATTTTAATAATTCAGTAGCATATGATAAATTGTGTGGAGTGCAAATCGTTAATATAATTGAAATAGAAATTATCAAGAAAGTATTATATAGTGGTAGGTATTCTCTTTGAAATATTTTTTAAAAACAACAGGTCCTGTTTACAGTAAAACTTGCCGAAATTCTGTGGTTTTTCCATCTTCTAATGACCTAGGCTTTCTATTGAATTCTATAGGGATGCTATTTTTTAAAGACAATAGTTCACTTGAAGTTCGAAGTATAACTTGTGATGGAAGTTTTATTGGAACTGGTCCAAAACACCAGATATGCCAGGGTTCTTATAACTCCAAGACATAGTTTTCCTTTGGACTATATGCACTTACTATCTACAAAGTAGAGTCCTGGAATTGAAGAAAGGCAGCAATCAGTCACATAAAAGTCTTCATCCTTTGTATTGAGGATAGACTCGGGCGTTCTTTTCCTTGCATCGCAATTTGGGATAACTTTCCGCCCAATTCATTCACCGATTTGATTGCATTCGGTGTGGCCTTTAACACCCAATAGAAAAGATTTAGCAGGAGCACCGCAGACAAATCCTTTTTTGTCAACAGTTATTTTCCTTCTTTCAATGTCGCGTCCATTATTGTTTAAAAATTTGCACTCTTTCATAAATTTTTAAGGTACATGAAACAGTTACTGGGTTTACCTTTTCCGCAATATATCCCAATTGGAAAAACAACAGATTCCAAACTTTTAACATTTATAATCCGACCTAAAATAGGCCACAGTTGTGAAGAACTGCTCTTAAACGGAGGAAGTCCTTCAATGTTGATGAGAAGTTGTAGATTTGATATTCTTTCGTTGCAATTTTTTAATATTCGATATAAATTATTTTTAATCCCTATATGGGAGTATTCCCCTGGTGTCGTCGAAACGGATTTGGGTGTCTTTATCTGCCGGTAGAAACAAACAAATTTGCAATTTGGCTGCAGGAAATTTTTCTTTGAACACGCATCTATCTGCAAAATCTTCTCTCCAAGTAATACCTCTATGCGTGTGCAATCTTGATAATGATCTTTGAAAAATCCAGCATTGCTCCTACACATAGCTTGCTTTCGAATTTTATCCACTTCCACTTCTTTTGTTTCTTCGGCTGTTAGCCGTAAATTTTCTGGCAGATGTATCCATTTCTCATTAATTAACTCGTGGTTCCGGTGTTCTTAAGTGGATTCCTTGACCACCAAAAGTCCACAATTTGCACTTAGTGTTCAGACGCTTGCTGCCTGGCCGCTAGAGGGTACGATCATCGTGCTTTGATCTCTTCTTTCGGTTTGTGTACGTTGGTGTCTTGTGAGGTGCTAATAAAAATATGTCCTAAAACAAGAATGCTCCTTTCCATCGCCCCTTCACTTAGCTTTGACTTAAAATTGCACCCAAGCTTCCCAGTTTTCACGTTTGGCCTGATGCCTCTAGATTTTGAATCCTTATGATGTTGCCCCTTTTTTGCATTCGAAAGTCACCGACTTAAATACCAAAGCCTCTTCATATTTATGGCCTTGGTGAAACTTTTTACTTCTAGTTATTACCAAGATGGAAAAAAAACTTTTTTCATATAATTCCTATGCATTGTGGAGTTCGTCGTACGTAGCAAACTTAATCCCACAAGCAAATGAAGAAAACTCCGTTTTAATTCTCCTGTTACGAACCACGACTCTCTCTGTTTGCTTTAGTACGAATGTACGCCAACAGAGGGGTCTGGTAACACGGGTAACAAAGAAAAGGAAAGACGTTTAAGTATCAATTTAGACTATTTATTTAAGGGTATCATGTTGTAAATGTAGAAATCGTTAACAAATAATAATGCCTGACAACTGGATGAGTTTTAATACCTTTAACCTAGTAAAATAAGGTATCGAATCTATTAAAAATTTAAATAAAGCTGCAACTCCCCTTGTGCATAGTCGAGCACATAAGCTAGTTTTAACATAAAAATTAAACATCAATAACGTTACTGTTAATTAACATAATGGCATAAGATAGATATGTCAAAGCGTGTCAAAGAGGACTTTCTTCTTGAAACAGACGAACGCTGAACATCTATGATGGTTTCATGGCTTCATCTTTTGGTGCTTTTTACTTTATTTGCATTTTTAACCCCAGAAAACGTGGAAAAAGTATGCAAAGCAGTAATCAAACCAGTTTCTGTAGCAGCAAACATGGAGGCATTCTTTAGCATTTTTTTACTGCTGGTAAAAATATATTAGTATTTGATACTAAACCATTATCGATTCGATCAAATAGCTCCCTTACTTCAGATCTAGCTTCACACAAGCCATCGCAATTACATTTGTCTATTTCTTCAGATTTTTCATTAACAGCTGTATCTTCATTTTGATAAAAGGGAATGAAATGGCGTATCTATACAATAGGAAGATTTAACGGAAAATACCTGAACAGAGTGAATTGAGGTGGACACTTTAGGTTGGTTGTTCCATCTATAAGGCGCTTGTGTCTCAGATCTGGGTGGGGATTGAACTGGTAGAGGAAATCAGCACCCTGTATACATGTGGATACGTTGCACAAATAGACGGAGAAGGGGTTTTCGTTGCTTTTTGGCGCCAAATCGCCAAAACAGACCTGAAACGGCTATTATATATACGAATGTTATATACACTATTTACAAATACGATGCTACTTTTAAACACTATTTATCGTCATCTACACCCGTGTAGATTTCCTTGATGGCATCGACGAACGCCATAAGATTTACCAGGGCAAGCCGACCCTGTAATGCAGAACTGCATTACATAAATTTTTAATTAATAAGCTACCCCTGTGAACCTCTAAGTCTAAAATTCCCCGACCCATAATACCACCCACAGCTTGTCAGATATCGGTTCCCATGAGTTCGTGGAATACTTTTCCAAGTATTCCGCAAAACCAGACGGTCCTAATCCAAAAATCCCAGACCTTGCTGACAACTGTTTAGTTCTAATCACCAACACCCCTCAAACACTGGCCAACGGAAGGCCAAGTATGACAAGTTTATTAAGAAAAATCATGCGTATACATACCATCCCTTCTTCTATCAGACAATAATCGTCAACACCCTACTCCAACGGCAATATTGAACGACACTCTGCCGCACATCAGGTCAGAGGTCAAATTTTAAGGATATACACACCACCAAGGGATCCCCCGGTAATCCGACGCCCGTCTTATGTGTGTTAACACCATCATACAACGATACCCATAAATTACTCTCCCACTCCTTGCGTAACCCGGCCAAAACGGTGGCGCGCTTTTTGAATCCCCACGAATCAGATTTGAATGTGATCTTGGGGGCATGAAAAGTGAAACATTTGGCGAGGATAAACGGGAATTCTGGCACATCCCCTAACACAATAACCCTCGGAACAAAAAGGTGCTACATGTAATTTTTCGAGCATGGATTACGGTCTCACGAGTGTCACCAGGTTCACGCCACGTAACATCATGATAATCTACAGCGTGAGACTGCACTTCATCACGGCCTCAACAAAGAATTGCCTCACTACCTAAACGCAGTTTTCGCCGCAGTTCAAAATCTTCAAATTCCGGTAGTTTTGTAGAGGCCGTCTTCTTTTTGGAGGAATTTTTAATTCCAGTAGTTTTATAGAGGCCGTCTTCTTTTTTATGGAGGAATTTGCACCTCTTACTATAGTCGTGGAAAATCTATTCTTCTTATCAGTGCACTTAGAATAATTCTGACCAGTTCTTTCATCTACCCAACTTGACGGGTCAGTTCTTTTTAAACGCTTCGAATACTCAGTGCAACCACATCCAGGATTATCATCGATTGTGTTCGTGTATACTGCATACCTGTGCCTTATCAGACAATAAAAGAAATCTTCGTTCAATAAGTGACTTATTGATTGTGTCATCCTCAACACCCTTTTCTTCAAAAAACCTACAGCAGTTCCTCTTCAAATCATCATTAAATCAAGTGACGTCACGACGCATTCTAAAGTAAGTGTCGTTTTGCACCTATTTATTATTGGAATGGTGCACATCTAAAGAGTGAATAAGTTGTTATGCATTATTCATTAATTCAATCATTTTAATAGGTAATTTAAAATCATTTAAGAAATAGTGTATCGAGTGTTAAATTATATTTGCTACATTTGATTTTTATATATATCGAAATTCCTTCATTCAAAATTCTTAAGAACTACACCTGGATTGTAGCGGCACAACCTTTTTGACCTTTTAATATAACATAATATAATAACCACTATACATCACTTATATTAATTGTTGTAACCCATATTCCCAAAGATAATCACTATAAATGGTGCCTTTCGACCAGTCTTTTGAAATTTGAATGTAGGATTCTTACATTATTTTATCAGTTACATATGAGCGCAATTGCAATATTATTTTAATTATGACATCTATATTTGAAACATTTTAGTTTATGTGGAAAACCATTTACATTATAAGATTAATAAATCTTGAATTAGATTTTCTTGATATATCATATTTTAATTTAATAATAACTGACATAATTGAGTTGAGATGAAATTTATTTCTCTTTAAAGTTTTTGATTTCATAACTGTGTTTCTAAGCATAAAGTGTATATTGTGGTTTATTCATTGTTCATGTGTATATTGAGATTCAAATTGGGTTATATTTGATGTATTGCAAATGATTTTCTTTTCTAACTATCAATCTTAATTTTAACGTATTTTTAATAAGCTTTAACTGAAAATATAAAGAAAATGGCTAAGCATAATTTTCAATTAAATATAAATCCTTTCGATGGTGATCCTGAAACCATACAATTTTTTTCTGAACAAGTCTCTGATATCATTAAAATAAATAAATATTCAGCAGAACAATCATTAGCATATATCAAATCAAAATTAACAGGTGCTGCATTAAAATTTTATCTGGAATCCCCCAAATTGAAAGAAATTAAATATTATCCTGAATTATTAGAGGAATTAAAAAAGTTTTTCACCACTAAATCTGATACTTTAGCAATTCAATCCCTGGAATCTCTAACTATGATGCCTAATGAAACAATCAAAAATCTAAGTCACAGATTAAACGTTCTAGTAGGCAAAGTTTATCCAAATATCACAGATAATACTGCCTTAAACAACATAAAATTTGTAAAATTTTTGGCTATCATACCAATAGATATAAAGATAAAAATCCTAGAACAAGGAATTAAATCATATGATCGAGCAGTAGAACGTGCCCAAGCACTGCAGGAAATCTCCTCAGAGGGAGATATCGCAAAACAGTCAAATTCCCACTCCCTGTTAGAAGAAGTTAACGCACTAAAAGACGCGGTGGCTCGTGTAGTTAGGCCCACCCAGAGAGACCCACGAAACGAGGTTAAGAAAACAGTAGGGGACCGCTTTCCTCACCCTCACAAACCGAGGCAGGGAGCGGAGTCAAATTTCCGATATCGTCCCCCTACCATCCGGAGGTGTCACTACTGTGGCAAACGAGGTCACATAATGAGAGAATGCTATCACTATTTAAGGAGGAGTTCGGGAAATATGAGAAACCAAAGACTGGGTCAAAGCTATTTTGGGAGGAATTATACTCAAGGGTTGAATTCCTTTCAGAATGCTCAACAAAATTTAAACTAAAAAGGAGAAGTATAAGTGATGCATATATTTCTCAGCGAGAATCCTCTGCATCAAATGAAAGAGTAAACAAAATTGAGAGTCGAAATTTTCAACCTCGATCTCCCCAACCTTTGTCTGTAGGAGCACCTCCCTTTGTTCCATCTTATGACCAACAAAATTGGCATAAAACTACCTCTACACAGACCATGACTGGTAACTTTGATCATTGTGTATATTTGCCTAAAAATAACAAAAATACTCAAACTAATAATGCAATTGTTAATCCTCAAAATTTTGAAACTATAAGTACTAACCAATGTAGCTCAGAAAGAATATTTTCTGTTTCCTCTTCAACTGACAATCTTCCATATATTAACTTATCCTTTAAAGAACAAAATGGAACATTTTTGCTTGATACTGGCTCCTCCATTTCTTTGTTATCTTATAATTTCTTTAACCATATTAAACCTTTTGTCACTCATAGATCTCTTTCTAGAAGTGTTCAAATTTCTACTGTTAACTCTATTGTAAATTTTAAGGCTTGTGTAGAAATTTCCTTTAAAATTGAAAACCTTTTCTTCAAACATAACTTTTATATCATAGATCTTAAAGATGAATCCAATTTTGATGGAATATTGGGATGTGATTTTATGCGTAAGGCTTCTATTACGGTGAATTTAGCCCAAGGGGTCGTACAACTGAAAGACTTAACTATACCTTTCGGAAAACCAGATAAGCACATTTTAGAAGGTATGGAAGAAAACGTTAATTCGTTCTCAGTTTCTTCCATGCCAGTTAAACTAAGTAGAAAAGTCGTGCTTAGTCCTGATGATGAGTGTTATGCATTGGTGTCAATGGTGAACCATTTAGAAAATAACACTGAATTTTTATTTGAAGTTGGTAGTGACCTACGTTTGGAAACTTACGATTCCATCCATTCTCTAGAAAATGTAAAAGATAATTCCAAAAATGTCCCCAAGAAAAATTCAGAATTCCTTTTTCATATATATCTAAAAAATACTTCAACAAAAACAGTACACTTAAACAAAGGAGTAGTTGTTGGCTATGGACATCTAATTGATGAAATCAAAGAGAAAAATTCTGGTAATGATGTCAATTTTATAGAAGAAAGTGAATGTGTAAATTTAATTCAGGCGTCTCAGTCAGTCACTGAGCTTAGACAAAAAGAATTTAAAATTGAGGACTTCCATTTAGAACATCTCTCTACGGAAGAAAACTCAAAAATGAAGGAATTGTTAAACAAACATGTAATGAGTTTTTCAAAGTCCATGAAATCTATGGGTCACACTGATGCTATTATTCCTAGGCTTCAGTTTACAAGTAATTTCCCGATTAAAACTTTACCTTTCCCCATCCCCTCAGCTCTAATTGATACAGCTAAAACCCAATTAAATGAAATGGTTGAAGCTGGTTTGATAAAAAAGGATGTGTCTGAATGGGCTTCACCACTACTTCTTGTGAAAAAGAAACCTGACTCATCAGGTGTTCAAAAATACCGTTTAGCGTTAGATTTAAGACTGGTTAACTCTATTCTCCTTCATTCAACTTACCCTCTTCCTAAAATACAAACTTTAATTTCTAACCTAGCCCAATATAAATATTTTTCCACACTAGACATGCAGCAGGCTTACATGCAAGTTAATTTACCTGAAACTTATAGAAAAATACTTGCATTCACAACTCCTTTTGGAACATACAGTTTAAATAGACTCCCTTTTGGTCTTAAGACAGCAGCTTCAATTTTCCAAGCCTTAATGGACTCATTAATTGAAAGTATTCCGGGTGTATTTGCTTATCAGGATGACATAGTTGTGGCAGCAAATTCATTCGAAGAGTCTGTGGAAAAACTTAACAAACTGCTTTCCATTTTAGAAACAAACAACCTGACTTTATCAGCAGAAAAATGTACATTTCATCAAACTAAAATTAACTATTTAGGCTTTCAAATTTCTGATCACATAATAACTCCCATTAAAGCAAACATAATAAAAATCAAATCTTTCCCTACTCCTAAAACTAAGAAACAACTGAAAAGATTTATTGGATTATGTGGTTTTTACAGGCCATTAATACCTAACTACTCAGATTTAATACACCCCTTAAATAAACTAACTTACCCTTCATCCACATTTGTCTGGGATCCAGAACATGAAGAGGTATTTCAGAAACTACAAACAATATTTTTCAATGAACCTTTCATTCGTCAGCCAGATTGGAACAAGACATTTTACTTAAATACTGATGCATCAAAACAAGCCATAGCAGCTGTTCTTCTACAGGAATTTGATGGTAGACTATGTCCCATTTCCTATTATTCAAAATCACTTTCTAATTCTGAATCAAAGTATCCGGCAATTAAATTAGAATTAATGGCTATAGTGAAATCAGTTGAAGCATTTAAATTCTATTTATATGCCAGAAACTTCATCATACTATCAGATAGCAAACCTCTAAAACACTATAAAAAAGTTACATCCCCTGCAGATATAACCACAAGATGGCTATTACTCCTTAGTGAGTACACTTTCACATTTAAACATGTTGCAGGAAAAACAAACGTGCTACCAGACTATTTGTCACGATTACAGGAATCCCCACCTCAAATAGATCTGACCACAGATCAAAACATAATTTACTTCAATGAGCCTTTGCCAATAGTTCAAACAAACGCATTAAAAATCAAAAACCAGGCTGATATAAATAGAGAATTTTGCCATGTTCTTAATGCTGTAAATATTGATAATAATGATCCACTTCTGGAGATTTCAAATTCAACTTTCTTAAAAGAACAACTAAAGGACAAAGACTTATCTTTTGCATACAATAGATTATTAAATCGTAAACTTTCATCAAATATGAAAAACTATTTCATTGACTCAGAAACCCAACTTCTAATGTACTCAAAATCTGAAGGTGAAAATGAAAATGTAAGTAAACCAAAAATAGTTGTTCCTAAATCACTTAAACAGAAAGTGCTAGAAATAGCTCATTTCTCACATTTTGGGTTTTCTAAAACATATGAATTTGTTACATCTAAATATTATTGGAATGGTGTTTACGTTGATACTCAAAATTTTGTGGCCTCATGCACTGTGTGTATTCAAAGTAAACCTCAAAAAATTACACCAGCCCCTTTTCAGCCAACATATTCACCAACCCATCCAGGTGAATTGGTGTCTATGGATCTTGTTGGTCCTTTTCAAAACGGTTCACATATTTTAACAATGATTGATCACTTCAGTAGACATCTTGAGCTTTATCCTGTAAATTCAACCGCGACAAACGTAATAATGGAAGCTTTATTTTCATACATAACAACTCATGGTCGTCCATCAATTATTCTCACGGATTTAGGTTCTCAGTTTACCTCACAGCTGTTCCATACTCTGAGTGAAAAATTAGGCATACAATTAAGGCACACAACATCTGGCAGACCCCAAGCTAACGCGGTGAGTGAAAGAATCAATACCTCCATAAAATCAACTATCAAAGCATTACAATCACAAGGTGTTAATTTTAAATATGCCATACACATCCATCAAAATTTGTATAATGGATCAATCCATCAATCAACTGGATACCCTCCTAACTTAGTTCATTTTGGACGCCACTTAGCTCTTATTACAGATACATATAATAAGAATGAACAAACTATAGATCTTAGCCAATCTCATGAATTATTAAAAATACTGGATGCTATGGATCTTGTATACAAAGAGGTAATAACTAATACTCGATTGTCCCAAAAAAAGAATTATCATAGACAGGAAGCTGTCTCTAAATATAGAAAGTTTAAAGTAAATGATCGTGTATTTTTGAAATCAAAGGACAAATTTAGACCTAGTTTTGACGGTCCCTTCTTCATCACTCAAATTCACTCTCCAGTTATTGTGTCTATAAGTCGAGTACCAGAAAGTAAAAAACATGACTTTAAAATGCATATAGATAGACTCCGAATAGCACCGGAAAGATTTACCCATTTGGTGGGAAACAGCAGACCTGGTTTCATAAATGTACCACCAACGAAAAGAAATTACCCCTATAACCTTCGCCCTCGATGTTGACACGGTTTACCTTCTCGAGTTTCCCCAAGCATTGGATACTCGGCGAGAAATATGATCCTCTCCCGCACTACTCACTAACAAAATGACTTGTACAATAAGTCTTACCATTTACGTAAAAAAAAAAATCCTCACTTTGGTTTCTCTAATCCTTTGTTGACACTTTTAGGAATTCTTGGATTTATACCTAAATTTTTGTTTAGCAACTTTATTTTGAGTATATATGAATTCCTATGAAAAGTTAAATGCACTTGTTAATGATTTATCTATCAAAATTGTAAAGAGTTATTTGAATCTCAATCATCATTTAATATTTTGCCAACTGTGTATTAATTAAATAATCCCAATTGAATTGTTATATAGTCATTATAGAATTATAAAGATTTCAAAATATATTTTGATATTTTGTCAAATGGCATAAATCAATGCTCACTTCAAAAAATAATAGGGAATGACATATATTTGAAATTACAACATTATTTAATAATTGTATAAGAAATATACCAATACAAAAAAAAATTTTTTTATTTGCAACAAAATAATGTTTTGTTATGTAGTAATTATGTTTGTTTAGTATAATATTTAGAGGTATTATTTAAAAGATTTTTACTTTTGTTTAGAAAAATATGCCATTTTAAAACCAAATAGATTTTAGCATTGACACCTATAATTTTAATTTCTATTATTGTCAACATAAAATTTTTGATGGTAAATAATGTTAGGTGTTAAGTGATAAGATATCAAAATGTCAAAAGCATTATTTGTTAAAGCTGTAATTATTTGAAAATTTTCAGAATGTTATAATATATAGGTACTATATTTTTTTAAATTTAAACATTGCTAAGTTTTGATAAGCTTAACTGAGGAAAGCTAACGAATTATTAACGATTCTGAGAGTTGATTTGTAAAAAAATAAATTAAATAGAGAAAGACAGATATATACAATTTAATATTATATATAAAAAAAACCTTACACTTTGATGTAGTGTGATTCGAGAAAAATGATATCTATATTGTATACTGTGAAACCCAACCTAATTATTTATAATGTATTTAAACATTGAAACACAAAAAAATGAGATCGTCTGACTGGTATGTTGTAAAAAAAAGGGAAATATGAAAATATGTTTTAAGGTAAAGAAGTTATTAAGAGTAAACGGTTAGAAGGTGGAAAGGTTTGTAGGACAGTAAGATTGATTTGAATATATTGTTAAGAATTGTAACGACAAGAAAATGGGACATTTTTGTAGTAAATCAGAGTTATTTGAGGACTAATTCGAGAGAAGTGTAGTATAGTGTTAGTTCAGATTAAGAAAATCTTAAAATTGGAGTTTTTGAATGGTCTAATGAAAATGTTAAAGAGAGTTAAGAGATAAGCAGATGTTTGACAAGAAAATACGTATTTGTTGTATGAATAAGTTATGTGCACTAGTGAAATGAGTAACATGTTAAACAATGATTGCGAATAGGCCAATGAGAAATGTAATGATCAATTGATTGTATGTAAAAGGTGGTGCAATGTATTTGTAGAGTGATGCATCATAATATGAGTGAAAAAGCTTAAATCAATGAACTAAGAAGTGATGTGGTGATGTAATGATTTGAGAAAATTTGCAAAAATTGTTGAAAGGATCCTATGAAATGATGCGAGAAATGTTATACTAGGAAGAAAATGGCCAAAATGAATGTAGATTATTTCCATGGAAATTATTTGAAATATCTTTATTATATTGTGTTATTATTTTATATGAATATGTTATTGTTTATATTTTTTCTTATGTATTTAAAAGTCAGTAAGTGTAATAATTTTGAAGGATAAATGGTTACTTGCAATTTTTTAAATATATGCATAAGATTTTAACAAGTAGAAATTGGCTGTGTTTATACAAAAAAGGGCTGGCCAGCCAAAACAAAATGTAACCACAGCTATTAATTAAGATGAATTCTACAAGTAAAACTAAATGTATAACCTAATCAAAAATTAAAATGGACATTTCGTGTATTTACATGAGCATTTAAAAATCAATTTAAAAAAAATAAGATTTCCAATTTTGTAAAAATTCACTGAAATATATATATAATTTATTTACATTGAATATAGTTAAACCCGTAATTCATTCTTTTGCTTCGCTGTTCAAGGAACTAAAGCTAGCATAGTGTTGAGTACTTCGTGCTGGCATGGAGACACTCACCTGGGATAGTGATGTATTGTAATGAATTAGTGTTTCCCAAACTTGTAATGATCAAATTTAAAATTTATCCCATAAGAAACACAAATTTTGTGCTTATGTATCTAAATGCTAATGTTTACTTTAAAATATTTTTTGTTACTTTTTTGTAATGTTTGATGACAATGTATGTAAAATTTTACTGTTGTATTTTTTAGATCCTGGATGTTGGTACCGCACATCTTTATTTAATAAGATCTGGCACATTAATTAATCCTACGTTGGCATGGTAAAATATCCCAAAAAAAAAATTAAAAAAAACTGTGTCTGTGGGGAGGATGTAATGCAGAACTGCATTACATAAATTTTTAATTAATAAGCTACCCCTGTGAACCTCTAAGTCTAAAATTCCCCGACCCATAATACCACCCACAGCTTGTCAGATATCGGTTCCCATGAGTTCGTAGAATACTTTTCCAAGTATTCCGCAAAACCAGACGGTCCTAATCCAAAAATCCCAGACCTTGCTGACAACTGTTTAGTTCTAATCACCAACACCCCTCAAACACTGGCCAACGGAAGGCCAAGTATGACAAGTTTATTAAGAAAAATCATGCGTATACATACCATCCCTTCTTCTATCAGACAATAATCGTCAACACCCTACTCCAACGGCAATATTGAACGACACTCTGCCGCACATCAGGTCAGAGGTCAAATTTTAAGGATATACACACCACCAAGGGATCCCCCGGTAATCCGGCGCCCGTCTTATGTGTGTTAACACCATCATACAACGATACCCATAAATTACTCTCCCACTCCTTGCGTAACCCGGCCAAAACGGTGGCGCGCTTTTTGAATCCCCACGAATCAGATTTGAATGTGATCTTGGGGGCATGAAAAGTGAAACATTTGGCGAGGATAAACGGGAATTCTGGCACATCCCCTAACACAATAACCCTCGGAACAAAAAGGTGCTACATGTAATTTTTCGAGCATGGATTACGGTCTCACGAGTGTCACCAGGTTCACGCCACGTAACATCATGATAATCTACAGCGTGAGACTGCACTTCATCACGGCCTCAACAAAGAATTGCCTCACTACCTAAACGCAGTTTTCGCCGCAGTTCAAAATCTTCAAATTCCGGTAGTTTTGTAGAGGCCGTCTTCTTTTTGGAGGAATTTTTAATTCCAGTAGTTTTATAGAGGCCGTCTTCCTTTTTTATGGAGGAATTTGCACCTCTTACTATAGTCGTGGAAAATCTATTCTTCTTATCAGTGCACTTAGAATAATTCTGACCAGTTCTTTCATCTACCCAACTTGACGGGTCAGTTCTTTTTAAACGCTTCGAATACTCAGTGCAACCACATCCAGGATTATCATCGATTGTGTTCGTGTATACTGCATACCTGTGCCTTATCAGACAATAAAAGAAATCTTCGTTCAATAAGTGACTTATTGATTGTGTCATCCTCAACACCCTTTTCTTCAAAAAACCTACAGCAGTTCCTCTTCAAATCATCATTAAATCAAGTGACGTCACGACGCATTCTAAAGTAAGTGTCGTTTTGCACCTATTTATTATTGGAATGGTGCACATCTAAAGAGTGAATAAGTTGTTATGCATTATTCATTAATTCAATCATTTTAATAGGTAATTTAAAATCATTTAAGAAATAGTGTATCGAGTGTTAAATTATATTTGCTACATTTGATTTTTATATATATCGAAATTCCTTCATTCAAAATTCTTAAGAACTACACCTGGATTGTAGCGGCACAACCTTTTTGACCTTTTAATATAACATAATACAATAACCACTATACATCACTTATATTAATTGTTGTAACCCATATTCCCAAAGATAATCACTATAGACAGATACTTGGTTTGATTTACATATTTCAGTCTGATTAAAAACCTTTGCTTTACAAAAGCTTTTATTACTTCTAAAGGCAATTTTACCTTTTAAAACACCTTCATGGAGGTTTTTGTAATGAGGAACTTCTTTTTGGGAAGTTTCTCTCCAAAGGACCTAAGAAAGATTTTCTCCATTTCTTTAACTTGCCCAAAGAACTCTTCACTAGGCATTTTTAATCCCCCATGGGAGAGATGAACAGTCCAAGGGGGCAAATTGTAACTATGTTCTTTATTGAGGGTGTATGTAAAAACACCCAAACGGGGATATTTGACAGCTAATTTCTTTGCTAAACAACCAGCCAGGTATTGCAGGGCATCTTGGCTGGTCTCCCCAATGGATGCACTTACACTGGGGGCAGCAGGGACACTGCTACTGTCATTAGCAGCAGACACTCAGTTGTGTTTGTGCTAACATCAGCAGTAGATAAACTGTCGGCAGTATCAGTACTCTCATTTGGGCTTTCAGCTAGGTTATGGTCTTTGGACAAGTCAGTTTTTTCAGGATGTTAGACAATACAAACTCTTCAGCATTGCTGAGAGATGTATTGCCTTCTCTGACTGCAACCTTTAAACTCTTCCCCAAAACAACCATTCTCTCTCTCTCCCCCTCTCTCCAAGTCTATTTAGGAAGTTTATTGGGGTTGGATGGTGATCCTTGGGTTTTCCTTGACAACGCATACCAAGAATGATTTTAATAACTTTTCTCGTCATTCACCAGCATCCTCTCTCGTCTTCTGATGCCAGAACTAGTAGAAGGCCCGTTTTCCTTAGGCAGGTTCAGAGAAGGAGTAGAACCTTCTTGAAGTTGACGCTTATATTTCGTCCCAAGCAATTCAACTTGCATATTTCTTACAAAATTCTCTTCTTTGAAATGAATAAAGCAGATGGTGCAGTTTCTCGTATCAGCATTAAATTTATCTGCTCTACAGCATTTAATAATCCATTCGTTTCTTAACTTGGGATCCTTTGGAAAACTAAAAAAATATGTATATATTAAGCACAAAGTTTTAGAGCAGGCATAATATACTAATTAACTTAATTATGCAACATTCTAAAGTAAAAATATACTTAAGGATTAGTAGAGTGCAAATCTGATTTAATGTTTGAAGTGGTTTGAAGTTTTACAAATTTTAAATAATTATGAAAAAAAAAATGGTTAATGAAGCGAACACTGCTAGTTCAGATATTTTGTAATTATTACTTTTGATGATTCACCATGAAACTTTGAAAATTGTGATCGACGAATGTGGAAGAACCAAATTTGCCATATCATGGACCATAATAATTTGTTTTAAGTAGTTGTATAAGTTGTAATACATCTCCAAAGGAACAATATCAAAGTTTAATACTGTATGTTCCCAAGTTGGATTATTACTAAAATGAAAAATCCTCTAAAGAGAAGGATTGAGTGGTATAAAATCTACAGTAGAAATTAAATGACAATTACTCGTTTAAGATAATTATACAGCAATTATTAATACAGCAAACACATTTGACGAGCAATACTAATTGTAATTTCCTTAAAATGGTTAGATAGCTAAGTATTTAGTTAGAACAAGGTTTGTTTTCTCATTGTATAAAAGCTACTTTTGAGATCACAAAGTAATTATCCACATCCAACCCGTACTTGTTTAATAAAAATAATGACTATAGAAATATCAATGAGTACTTTTTCATCACTCAATATTTACATTCAACCATATTCAAATCGATAACAAATTACAAAGATTATCATAAGTATGAAAAGATACTTACCGAAAATAGGAGATATTATTGTCCTTCTTTCCTCGGTAATTTGTGCATCCAGCTACGGCACGCCAATCGCCCCTTCCTTTAGCCGACATTTTGATCGATTATTCCATAAGAAAAGAAAAATTAACCAAGAGAAAAATACTATAAAACACGAGGTTCCTGCTATGAAACCATATGCTAGCTGAGCACGCGGTTGGACCGATTTGCACACGTTGCTACGTCACAGCGCTCTCTTGTTTACGTTTTATGAGCCAACCTTTCTCCCTCTACTAACCTTGGTATATATGTCTTGTGGCGCGGAATGGCCAAATATGGCTCTTGTGCCATAAAACCCCACCAACCAACCTACCTATCGAATATTATGCATCTTGCTTCGTTGACCGTTTTCCTCGCTTCTACATTGTATAAAACGCATACATACTCTTCCAGAACATTGAAAGTTTTTTTTCCATGAGATGTGGATCTACAGATTTCTCCAATACTTTCCAAGGTCATTTTAACCCTTCCTATAGAATGCGGGATTGAAATTGCATCCTGTAAAAGCATGGAATATTGCCAACGAAGAGCAAAGCTTCTCGCCCAAGTCGTTGTAAACAGCATAAACGTCGATGTGTTTTCCGTTGTTTCCGATTCCAAGTTGCATCCAATTTTTGCGATCTAGATTTAATTGATCTTCGTCTACATTTACTAGGATTTGTTTCAGATTTGTCAATAATATTACTCGAATATCAGTATCGGAACCCTTGATCAAAATGTCGTCAGCATTTGACCCTACAGCGCAAACGCGATATACTATTTTGGTATCAGCTTCTTCGTGAGCGCTGCAAGTGTACTCCGATACTTCTCTTACGACAGATTCTGCCGGTTTTTTGTAAGAATGACACAGCTGATGTTTGAGAAACTTTCTGTGTAGGTCTGATTAACGAAGCTTTGTCCTGAGTCGCCAACAATCCCCCTAAAGGTCCTGAGTCATCAACAATCCCTTGTGTTGAATACCTATTAGGGTGGCCCTTATTTTCGAACTTTCGAAATGTTTAGATCCCACCCCCTAACTTTGTTCCACTAGACAAAAAAATTACAAATTTTATCCAAATCGGATAATATTAACCCGACCCCCAAACGCCTTTAATTTTCGAGTTTTTGGCCCTTTTTTGAAAAAAGGGGCAAAAAACCCCAAGATGAAATCCCCACAATTTTTTCATGATGAACTATTATTGTTAGAAATATAATTTCACAAATTTTTAACACCCCTCATTTTTGAGAACTAATTTTTTAGTGTTACGCAAGTATTGTAAAGTTGTTTTTCCTGCATATGAAAACAACTCATACTCTACAACCGCTTAAACTTAAACACCTGACCATTGATTACGTAAATGTTTTAGATATTTTTAAAATCTTAGCACCAAAAGTAATGACCCATTTTACCCCAATGGGGGGTAAAATGGGCCACAGTGCAAATAGAGCGTTTGATTTCACAAATAAATCTATACTCTTCTTCTTTTCGGCTTCTTCAGCCAGAGTCGGAATTCCTTTGCATTTCTAGATTTACCAGGTTCCTTTAACCTTTCCTATTACCAGTTTTCCAGCTTCAAAACTTGAACCCCCTGACGTAAGCATCATCTGGTACTTGTATTTTTGCACATTCTGCTTGGACTCAGGAGGGTCAATATTACAACTGACGCAGTAATTCTGGGTCTTGTCATCAGTCAAACTACGGAAATGGTTTTTGTAGGAAATCTCGGAAGAAAGTTGATGTAGACAATATTTGCAAACAAACTCCCTGGTAGCGAATTCTGAAGTCCGTGCCCAGGGCTGCCTTGAACTCCCGGGCTGTCCGGAACTCCCTGCCTGGGACACAGCTTGCTTCTTTTCATCGTCCATATCAAGTAAATCACAGCAAACAGAAATATTGAACAAAACAAATAATAAGACGCACACCTACAATAAAACGGTAGAAGGAAAAAAAAATTAATTTTTTTTATTTCTAGAACGTCTGAAGACAAGCAAACTCTTTTAGATTTTTAATAATCTATTTCCTCTATAACAGCCTTCCTCTTTTTTTCCCAACTCCATTTTTTTGTTCAAACTCTTTTCTTCAAGACTTTATAAGTATCTTTGTCGTGCCAAAGAAACTGATTTTCTCATTTCGTTGAATTAATTGGAATATTTAATAACTAGGGCTCGACCGATGGCACTTTTTTGGCCAATGGGCCGATGCTGATTGTTCAAAAATTTCCATCGGCATGCCGATGGCTTTTATATTGCCGATGGCAAAAATTCCATAAAACCTATTGAAGTCTTATAAATCTACTGGATAAAGGTCAAACTGATATAAAATTGCAACACAGCATTAACAACTATTTCGATGGTGAATGGGCAACCACCTTCGTCTGACCGAAATTTTGAAATATATTCAGCCATTTTTATCAATTAAAAAAGTTAAACTTCCCGGGTTAGCATGTTATAAAATTGAGGTCATTTCAAAGTGAAAGGACCTAGTGCCACTAAACCCTAAACCCACCAATAACAAATGAAAACCATTAAAAATCTTAATGTTGCTATTTCTGACCGGGTAAACAAATTGCTTGGACCTTCAAAATAATAATTAAATACAAATTCATGCTTTTCTCAAATTTGGAATCCATAGTTTTCTTGTGTTTCATTAAGACACCATCTAGATTGGTAAGACCTCGTGAAATGCCCAACAACTGATCTGGCAAGTGCCAGAAGATCTATAACAGTCTTTTGAGAATTTATAGAGTCTTTAATTGCGAGTTGAAGAATGTGGGCAAAACATCGGAAATCTTGAAACAGCCTAACAGCACTGACAATGTTTGGACCATTATCAAGGACCATTCCATGAATTTTATGGATCGGAATTTCACATTTGGAAACTAGTTCCTGCAGTACATTTTAGATTTCTACCCCAGTGTGATCTGTTTTTAAGGGTGTAGCAGCAAGCACAATTTTGGGTTTGGATTTCGACGTATAGTCACCGTATTGCCCAGTCAAACTTATCAAAGAATCGGTATTTGCCTTGTTCGTCCAAATATCTGCTGTGAAACTTAAGTTCTCAGCAGAATGTAGCATTTCTTTCATTTTTACTACAACTGCTTCGTACGTTGACTGAAGCTTGTCTATTTTTATTTTGGTTGGGCCTGAGGATTTAGGAAGTTCATTACCCTTGAAAACCCCTCTTCATTTGCTATGGTAAAGGGGCGATTCCCTATAGCTATCATTTCAATTAGTCTTTTATCCACTTCTAAGTATATACAGGGTGGTCCTAAATTCGTGGTACAAATTGGGTACTAGGTAGTAAGGTGTATCGAAAAACGTTTTTTCGATTATGATGATCCGATAGTGCGGAAAAGTTGTCTAAGGTGGCAGAGAGTACCTGTGATTTTTTTCAGAAATTTCGGATAATATCTTAAACCTCCGCCTCACCCCTAAGTTCCCTATGGGGCGCGCAGCCAAAAAGGCCGAAAATTCGTTTTTCGACCCTCATTTCTGCCCTTATCACACGAGGAATGTCTTCCCTCGAGTTATGGACTCTATATGATGTATGCTACCCGACAAAACTTGAATAATGACTTAAATCTCTATATATTAGGTTGATTGTGGGCTATGATTTGAACGAGGAAATACGCGATTTTCGACGAAATTTGAGCATACAAAAAAAACGTTATATAGATATTTAGGCTATTATTCAAGTTTTGTCGGATAGTCTAGATAATATCGGGTCCATAACTCAGGGGAAGACATTCCTCGTGTGATTAGGGCAGAAATGATGGGCAAAAAACGAATTTTCGGCCTTTTTTGCAGCGCGCCCCATTGGATTAACATGGGGAACTTCAGGGGTTAGGCGGAGGTTTAAGATATTTTATCCGAAAATTCTGAAAAAATCACAGGTACTCTGCCACCTTAGCCTCTTCACACCCAAGAATTGGAAAATTAACATAAAAACAATTTCTGTTTTATTTAGGTATCGGAGATAATGAAAAAAATTTTTTTGTATTTTTATATGCAATAGGGGGCTAAAAATTTTGGGTACACATATGTGCACCTCTGTTCTCTACCGAGCAATTTTGCATCAATTTCTACTTTGATATTTTTCTTATTAAAGAAGTTAAAACTTGTATATAAAGCAATATTATATGCAAGATACATTTCAAATAAATAATACTTAATAAGTAAAGAAATAATTCCACATAAATGGAAAAAACATTAATTTTATTTTTTAATACATTATCTCATCACATTTCAGTTATTTTGAATGGAATTTCTCGAAACAATTATTTTTCAAGACACATAACTAAAGGTTGCATTTTATGCACATTACTCTCGACCTGGATTTACATCCTATAAACCTACATTTGGATGCATACTTGTCATCCATAAATTGGGGTAGATGACCAACGTTATCCAATTGCACCTCTTTCAGTGGCCGGCTCACAACCTTTTGTTGTTTTGTTGGAGGCAGTTCTTCTTCCTCAAAACTAGAAATTTTTCGAGGCCTTCCTCTATTTGAAGCTGTGGATAAGTTCTCTTCATATTTTAATAAACCTGAAGCAACAGCCATTCGATATTCCATAAGGGCCATGAACTTTTTTATGCCATTGGCCTTATGGAATCGAACATACATAATCCAACAATTGGAAACTACTAAATAAAAAAAATGAGTAAACATACGAATAGTCCACTTCTTCGTTGTTATCGAACAACGATAATATCCCAAATATGTATTGCAAAAGTCTGTCCCTCCCGTACTCGAATTGTAGACTTACAACAGCGGGTTGTGGAACACTTACTTTTTTGCGCTCTTCCGAGCACCACCTCATGCAAGAAGAATTGGGTTCACTCCCAACACAAGTCGAAAGAAATGTCACACATACTTACTTATGTTATTTTTATATAATCAGAGTAGCAACATGCAACGTGTAGGCCAGAAAATAGAAGTGCACGAGAGAGTGAGAGTTTAGATGTATGCTGCTGCTGCAGCATTCCAGTGGAGTTGAGCAAATTCCTTCTGCTGCACGTATTATTTGTTATTTTAATATCGAAATCTACACAATCAAAGCGATTATATGACTGGCTTTTGAGTTTTGCGCATTCCCATGCCATCGAAGAGGGATAATGTATAAGGAGCTAATTCGTATTCGAAGAATTTTTCCAGTTCATCTTCAAAGGTCTTGGTTATGCTCATTTGGTTAAATAATAATAAAGGACCTAATGGTACTTTCTCATTATGGACTTTTATAGTGCTGCTGACCATTAAAAGTGGGAGAACTTTATCAGCACGTTTGAACTTGATGTTGTTAAACGTATTGTCAAACATTCTAGCCATAGAATTAATCCCAACTACTCGAGCATTTTGACAATTATTTTTTCATTGCCTACGATTCCATTTGCAATGCATATAATTTTATCAATTTGAGGAAAAAGATCATGCAAAGAGAACCTTTCAAGTAATTTATTAAAATCTTCGAAATCTGTTTTAACTCTTGAATCACTTGTATCTATGTTGGTCGAAGTTGCCCATTCTTACATTAGCTAGATCTTCAAGCCCTTTACACGCAGTATTCATAGCGTGCATCCTATTAATCCATTTACTAATCACACTATCTTGGGTACTTCTACCTCTAGAGAAACCTCCGTTTATTTTCATTGATTCAATCAATGATTGCTTATCGCCACTCTCGGCAAGATATCACAGGACTCTCAGTTCAAATTCATTGAACAGCTTCATAATGGCAACTCTATTCATATTGCAGGTCCTGATCGTATCAATCAGGCCCCTAGCACGGATTTCCAAATATTCCTCTTTGGGACCGTTGAGGAGCGTTTCTACACAATTAGCAATAATCTCTTCTGGAATTCTTCCTCTTTCTTCCTTCTAAAAGAAAACACTTTGTAATAAAGGATGATGACGTTCACAATAGGTAAAAAGCCTTTAGGTGAGGGATTTAATCAAAGGATTCCAAGAATTGTATCTCCTTCTTGGCTGCTACCAGTTTTGCTGGAGAAAGACGACGTGCTTTTGCGAACACGGGAGGTCCTTTAGTAAGGATTGAATGTTTTACCTCATGTGTTGTGTCTTTTTCTTCCCCAAGAAGGGTGGATTAACAAGGTTAGGAAATTGACTAAGTAATTTATGGTAAGGAGAAGATCCACTGAGCGTTTTTAATCCTAACGCCTGTCCTTGAGCATTTGTGCCTTTTACCTGTATTGACGTTAATTTGTACTCTCATTACTAAAATAAACATAACTAATATAAAAAACTTTATTTTGTATAATTTTTGACACCATCAAATGAGAAACACAAAGAAATTATGTTGCATAATATAAACATGTTATAATTATAAATTATGTTAAAATATTTTATTTCACAATTTAAAACTAAAACTACTACTAATCAATAAATGCATTGATATTATCTAAAAGAGCAGATGAAGGGGTATGAAAACTGTAGTCGTGATCACTATTTATTACATTTAGCTGCTGATTGGCCGCAATGCCAGGCTCATCATCTTCGCTTTGAACTAGCCTTTTTTCATATTACAGACTAATCAAAACGGTTTCATCTTGTTTTATGATGTTGCAGTTTTTGCTTGCTGCAACACCACACCGATACAGCATTTTCTTGTACATGCTTTTGAAGGCAACAGCAGTTTGAATGTTGTTAAACCTTCCAGCCTGTCTAATTCAACCAAAAAATAATTGAATCGTCAGTTTGAAGAAGGGAATAAGTCCAAAAATCAAGTTTTGAGAAAATCGAAAAAAAGTAATGGAATTTTCATTGTATGGATATCGATTTCACAACTTCAAGGGGCGATATCTCTCTATAGGGGTTAGTTATTTTCCCCCTCTTTTCACCCATGTGTAGGGCAAAGCTTGAAGATTGTTTTGAGCACAAAAAGTCAATTTGTCATTTTTTGGACTTATTCCCTTCTTCAAACTGACGATTCAATTCTAAATGATCTTGCGACCATTTATAAGTAAGAACTTCAAGGAAGTGTTTCCAGCAATGTAGTAGTTGTACAACCATCTAACAGTGTCTATGTCGATGACAAAGCCAACGATTGCAGTCTTTCTTTTAATCAAATGTTGAGGCTTTCCCGTAGCATCTGAGAGATTAATTAAATAATCTCTAGCTTCCGATAGAAACTTTTCCACACAAGGCCAAATTTTCACAGAAATTGGTTGCTTATACCCGGCCATGAACCTGCGCGAGTACAAAAATTAAATAAATAATGATTTTCAGGAATTCAATGGTTGCTGCAGCTCCTTCAAATCCTGAAACATTTTCTTGTTGCAAGAACTTCAGAGAGTTCGCCACAGAATTACTTAGCACTTGCGCTGCCAATTTAACCTTAATCTTGTTATTATGAAAATGTTCATGAATGTATTCGCAGCATTGCATCATCTTGTAGGTTCTGAGGTTTAATAATGTAACGCCACTCTATGAAAACTTTTGGGAGATTTAATTTCTCCGTAATCTGCGAGGATATTTCTAATTAGCTTAATCATGTAGCACGCATCAAGCATTAATGGTATTTGGATTTGAGAGTTGTCTTTTTCAAATGTCATTATGCTCAACAGTGTGAAATTAGCACCCAAAAGGGTCATAGTCTGTTGATTAGTATAACAACCATCACATGTCACTCCCAAAATGGTGATTCCAATATCTTTTAATTTGAAGACAATCTCTTTAAGAAGGTTGACTTGCCTATACTGCATGCTCTTATTTGTGCTTTTCACTTGTCTTTCATTGTACGTCATGGATATAAAGGTCTGTGATATGCTCTTAACTGCCTTGTTAACAGTTGAGCGCTTCCTTTCTGAAGATACATTTTCAACTGCACTACAAATAAGCCATCTGAAGAATGAATACACCTCTCGTGGAGCATGTTTTTTTTGAAGCTTCTAAGGATCCTTTGAATTCCCACTTCTTAAATTTCTGAACACTCTCAAAGATAACTTGCAGCATCGTACAAACTCCTCGTTGTCGAGTCAATATCTTCATCATTCTGCCATGTAATACTGCTATCTCGAGCTAACTTAATGTTTACAATACCAGGCTGATTTCTTTGTAACGAACGATGAAATTCAATACCCGTAACTTTTATTGCAGCAGTTGCTTAATTTCTTTCTTTGAAATAGACGGGTTGGTGACATTATTCATAGTACGAATGTTTTCATAAGTAGTTTGTACATCAGCCATACTCAATGTACATGTCTTTAAACAATCTTGAATCATGCCAAGAAATTCGATTTCTATCTCTGTGGCAGCTTCAGTGGCTGTAGAGATTTTCGGTTTAGTATCGGGAATTCTTAGTACAGAATTGACGTTCTTTGCCCAGCAAAGTTGTATGTAAAGTCTCTCTTGGCGCATTATGATCAAAATTGATTCATGCGCCATAAAACAATAATAATAATTTGCCCAGCAAAGCAAATGATATCTGTGGCGAACTTGGTTGTCATTAAGTTGGTAACCCCTTATATGAAAAATACAATTAGAATGATAAACTTTGCAAACAAACAAACTTTGAAACCTTTACACATAATAAAAGTTATTTTTCCAAAAATAGGTTTATCATCCTTAAAACTAAACTACACACATTCCTGTTTTGTAGGCGACTCCTTTAATAATTACTTTTGAAGTTTGGAAAAACTGTTCATAACCTTCAAGAACGCTGGTAATTTCAAAAGAGTAAATAATTTTGTTAATAGGCTTTGCACAGGTTATAACAATCTTTTCCCAAAATTCTTTCTTGGCTACTATAAAAACATTGAAGTTGTTGGTGTCTTGGTCCTAAAGTTAGGGGTAAATTTTTAGTTTTTTGAAGCAGGGGCGACACGTTTAAAATATTAAGGCTTGGCTTCAAATCGCATTGACCATAAATGAACAAGTGGACCAAACACTAAAATCAGTTGAGGATAGTGCACCAAAATATGATGCTTTGCTTTAATTTAGTGTCTTTAAATATTTTTGTAAACAAATTGTGATGTTCAAAAATTAGATCACTTTGCATAGAAACAGTCTGTATTTATAACTGGGGACAAAATTATATCTACAATATCCTTCAACATCAAAAGAAAATCCCAAACTATTTCATTTTCTGGGACAAAAACTCCAATCTTTAAAGGTAAGAACCGAAGAAGGGACCATATACGGGAAGCAGTCATTTTGATTCATTTTCCAAAATTTCCGTTTAACTCATAAGGTTCATTAGGTTTGTCATTATAACCAACCTTTACAGACCGAATCGTTCTATTTAAGAGAAGAAGACTGATAAATTTACTTTTAATCAAATTAGTAATTATCAGAGACAATTATAATTGAACAATACCCTCAAGTAAATCGTGCATAGCATCAGGGGGGAGCATGACACTGGTGTAAAAAAATGTTAAATCATTTAAAGGAGAGTCGAATATTAGTCCAGTTGAATTTATGTGACTATTATCTGTGTTTATGAGTATAATTTGGTTTTCATGGTCTTTTGTTCTACGTGTAAAATGCTCTTCCTTAAAATTACTCTCGTTCAAAATCTACATAAATGAGCTGTACTGCTAGAGAAGTTAGTTGAGACAATTCCTTAACATCTGCTGCATGGCAAATAATTGCCAATTGCATAACACACACAGCTGATCTATAAACAGATGGCAAAAATTGGCAATAGTGTGTAGTAAAATGCAGGTAATTTGTGAAGGTCTTGGTTACCCCTTAACGGATTTGTTAGCAACAAGAAAATCATCTAGGTATAAAATGATTTGAATATTAGGATGCTGTTTGAATAAATTATTTTGTTTGAATGTACTACCATCTTGAACATCACATAGATCATTTTCAGTTTGAGGAGGCATTAAAATGTAATTTAAAATATCTTTATTCTTACAAAGCTTTTAAGTTATTAATTATTGGAATATACTGAAAAGATTTACCATTATTTAACTTATATTCGACTGGAAATACATTCCATAATTCAATAACTTTTTACGAAGATGGGTGGACTTTATTGAATCTAAAGCTGTGTTTATCTCGTTGGTATAAAAATCCGTTTGCAAAGACGAGTCATCATGTTATGTTCACGTAACACCCGTCAAACATCAGACTTTACGAGGTCAATTTGGCATTCTTGAATTTCTTTAATAAGAGTTTGAGGTAACAAAAGTTTTTCCTGCAGTTTCAAAATGAACATGGAAACTTTCTGTTGCACGTTATCTAACTGAGCGTTAGAAGACTCGCCAGGATTACTATCAAAAGAAATATTAGACATCTCAATAGACTCTGGAAGAAGACTCATTTGAGTCGAAGGAGAGTTCCATTCAACAAGAAATGTTGGATGATTACGACTCAAATTAGATTTGAAAGACGAAACATTTGAGTAAGATTTATCGCAATTGCACACATTCAGAACTAGACTTTTGAAAAGGAACCTCAACAAAGTCAATTAGATTGTTTTTTAAAAAAGGGCATAGCCACCTAATCTATTTGAATCGCGACAATTGAAAATTTCACAGTAACCATCAAGGCCAAAAAATTGTGTTTCAAAGGAGTCTATCCAAATTTCACTTAGGACAATAGCATCAAATTTGAAGTTTAATTTAGAAAGAAATTAAGCAAGTTCATCAAAATTAGATCGAAGACTTCTTATATTTAGATGATGATGTCGTGTCTATGATTGTACAACTATACGACTTCGAAGCTGTCGAAGAAAGCTTTTGCAACCTGGACAGCCCTATCTTATATTTAGATGAAAAATTGATATTAATATAATTGATAAATAATTATTTGTGCAAATGTGATCATCTTCAAATATAATTTTTTTATATTTAGGGTCAAATTAATATCTACAGATTTAAATGAAATTTCATCAATTTTAAAATTTTGGAAATACTAATTCCCGACAGTCATTATAGTCTTTTATCTTAAAACTGTCATCTAAGGGTATTATTTGTGATCGAGGAATTTCAAATTCAAAATTTCCATTTTGAAAAGTAACAAAATAATCACAATCATCTAAGTTATTTATTTTATTTAAAACACCCGAATCTTTTATTTCAATATTTGCTTTCTTCAATTCGAAGCATTCCATTTCTTCCCGAGTAAAGAGTTAAGGTTGTTCTAGTGGGGGAATAGTAGCATTACTACTTAAGATTTTACTTTTATTATCAGTTAATGGTTCTGTACTATCTTTGAGTTGAGTGATGGTTTTTTGATCTTTTTAGTGGGGGAGAAGTGATTTAACCCTTTAACGCCTTTTTGAAAAAATTTTTGCATGCTCATGATGCTGTAACTTTTCATTAGGGAAAGCTTTTTCTTGGGGAATATCATCTAAATCTGAAACTGCTCTACATTTGGCTACCCCTTCACATGCACTAAACAAAGAGTTCAGGGTGGTGTAAATGTCTAACATAACTTCCGACACTTTGGGATCATCGACAGTTTTGATAATTCTACGCACAACTCTTTCACAGCGCTCAATTTATTAGTTCTTAGGGAGGAAAGGTTCTTTTTAAAGGGGATAATAGATAGCTCTCCAAATCATTATATTTTTGGGGGTTCCAAAAATATCTAAATCATCCGATATGACCAGGTTATAGGTTAAAGAAGAATGAATTTTGTGGATATGTTTGCAAAGGGTGGACTTATCAGGACAATTACAGATGTATAAATGAGTACATAAATCAGGGCAACTTTTATTGATACATCTATTGAAGCATTTCAATGCATTTTCAACGTCTAGAAGAACTTTAACAAGAGTGTTCAATCTTCTATTAAATTTACGTTTCAAGTATACAGTTTTTAATTGATCATGAAATGACTCCGATTAGTTATTAGTTTTCTTTCCCCCCATGATAGTACCTACGATATGGTTTAGCCGACAATTCACGTTGATTGATAGCTCTCCAAATCATTATATTTTTTGGGGGTTCCAAAAATATCTAAATCATCCGATATGACCTGGTTATAGCTTACAGAAGAATGAATTTTGTGGATATGTTTGCAAAGGGTGGACTTATCAGGACAATTACAAATGTATAAATGAGTACATAAATCAGGGCAACTTTTATTGATATATCTATTGAAGCATTTCAATGCATTTTCAACGTCTAGAAGAACTTTAACAAGAGTGTTCAATCTTCTATTAAATTTACGTTTCAAGTATACAGTTTTTAATTGATCATGAAATGACTCCGATTAGTTATTAGTTTTCTTTCCCCCATGATAGTACCTACGATATGGCTTAGCCGACAATTCACGTTGATTGATAGCTCTCCAAATCATTATATTTTTTGGGGGTTCCAAAAATATCTAAATCATCCGATATGACCAGGTTATAGGTTAAAGAAGAATGAATTTTGTGGATATGTTTGCAAAGGGTGGACTTATCAGGACAATTACAAATGTATAAATGAGTACATAAATCAGGGCAACTTTTATTGATACATCTATTGAAGCATTTCAATGCATTTTCAACGTCTAGAAGAACTTTAACAAGAGTGTTCAATCTTCTATTAAATTTACGTTTCAAGTAGGGTGGGTTGGGGTAAAATGGGTCAATTTTTAGGTACTTTCACATTCTGAGTTTTATTTCATCAAAACTATTACTTTTTAATGATTTCTTTCAATTGGATCTTGACATTACAATCCTTCAGAACATATTCATCTAATTTTAACAAATATTTTTTAGTTATAAGTTGGTTAAACTTAGCATCAAAAGTAGTGACCTATTTTACCCAAACGTGGGGTAAAATGGGTCTCATTGCAAAAAGATGTCAAAAATATATTTATTACTAAATATACATGAAAATAAGAAAAAAGGCAATCGGCTAAGTCGTTTTTATCTGAAAAAATCTGTTTTAAATTGTACTTTAGTGAAATTGTAAAAGTCCTAAGTTAATGAACATTGTTCAAATGCAGCAATTAAAATACTTCATTTGGAGAAAAAATAAACTTGTTTGACAGTTCAATGTATATTTGAAGGAAATAAGTTAAAAACATTGTTTTTACTTAATACAGAAGGACTCCTAACTATGACCCATTTTACCCCAAGTACAAAATATCGTTATAAAAGATAAAATATTTTATATTTTTCTAAGATGATTGGCTTTAAATGTCTCTCAGACTTTCTTTTATGAAAAACTATCGCAAAAGTCTTCTGTAATTTATTACAATATATAGTTATTTCGAAGTTGGTAAACCCTGTTTTTTCAATGACATCATTTACGGTTAAAATTAAATATTTTTTCAGTCCTCAAATTCATAAATCTTAATTTTTGACAGTCGAAAAAGGTAGCCAACAGATTAAAGAATATAATTTAAAAAATTAGTGAAAAAAAATTAAATTTAAATTTGATTTATATCGAGTTAATTAAAACTGACCCATTTTACCCCATGACCCACTTTACCCCAACCCACCCTATACAGTTTTTAATTGATCATGAAATGACTCCGATTAGTTATTAGTTTTCTTTCCCCCATGATAGTACCTACGATATGGTTTAGCCGACAATTCACGTTGATTGGAGTAATTTTTCTTAAAACATTGAATAAAACTGTTACAACTAGAAGAGTTTTGAAAATAATCAGGAAGTTTTTAAATTTTTGATAGATTTTTCTCGTGTAATAGTTTTTTTAACTTGTCGTAACCTCTTCTTGAATCTATGCATTGGAACAAGGGAATTTTTTTCCATAACGGTACGTTGTTTCTCTATTTTTTAACGGTAAGGCTGCTCTCCACCATCCCTATTCAAAATATGATTGTCTAGGGCCCCTCTACCCACACATACTTGTGTTTCATCCTGAGAAACTCGAGGACTCTTAGTTCAAATTCATTAAACATATCATTCATATCATATCATAATAGCAACTCTATTCATGTTGTAGGTCCTGATCGTATCGATTAGGCCCCTAGCACGGATTTCTAAATAATCTTCCTTTGGACGGTTGAGGAGCGTTTCAACACAATAAGCTATCAGCTCCACACTAGAATTCTTCCTCTTTCTTTTTCCTAAAAGAAAACTCTTTGTAATAAAGGCTGATGAAGTTCACAATGGGCAACAAGCCTTTTGGTGAGGAATTAAAGAGGAATGAATTTTTAAAAAAATTATAGATATTGTATCGCTAATATACCATATAGAGAAGAATTTTTTAAATTTCTTTTGGCTGCCAAATGTAGATTTATCCGATGCATGTGAAAATGTTATCAAAGATAAGTACAAAAATGTCAATACTTAAGGGGAGTCGGTACCCTCTATACCGATAATGTTAAATTCACCATTTTTATGTACCTTTTTCTCAGGAACTCTTGGACATAAAAGCTTGAAATTTTTTGTGTACATTGTATAGATACTTGTCTTTATACTGAAGTGAGCTTTTTAAAAAATATTAATAATTAGGGTTTAAAAAAATTTTTTTAAACGCTACTCTGAAATTCTTAAAAATCAACAATATTTTCTACGAAAACTCATATAAAAAAAGTGTCTCATAAGATATAATTATAATCTCATTTCAGTATGTAAAACCACATATCAGGAATATATGTTAAAAATTTCAAGAGTATACATCCAGTAGATTCTGAGAAAAAGGTACACGCACATTCAAAAACATCATTTTGAGATAAATGCAATTAAAGGAAATAAACATACCCTATTAGTAAAAACCTGCAGCATATCCAGATTTTCCTAGATTTTTTTGAACTTCAGCCTCTTCTCTTTTCCTTTTAAGTCTCTTTTCCACTCTCCTTTCCTTAGTTTGCTCAAGGAAGGCATAAGAAGCTCTCAAAAGCTTTTCCCGATCTAGAAGTTTCATTGCGTTAACCGCACACTTTCCAGGTTTTATCCCCAAATTCTGTAGAATTTCAAGTTTAGATGCATTCCCCAGGTTGAATGAACATACAGCATTATAGACACCCAAAGAAAGAGTCTCAATGTGGACAAAAGTAGTCTTGGGAACTCGAGACCAGATAACATTATGAAGGCTCTCGTTAGGATTTTGAGTGTTTCCATGCAAACACTTCTTCAACAACTCGGGTTTGGAGAGTTCTCTGAAGATAGGCCGCATAGCTTCAACAACAGGAACAGGTAAACTGTGTTTGTGATCATAAACATTTCCTGTAGCCTCCGCTTTTCGGAATCCGCACCAAGAATTTTCACCGACTGGACAAAAACCGTGCTGCGGGTGTTCATTCGTTGAAAGTTTATGAAGAAAAATTGCCCAAATAGCTTGCTTCATTTTTTCCACATTATCATGGTTCCTTCTTATCGCTAATCCATAATATGTCTGGATCTTGTCAATTTCCGCATCTGTAAGACGGTTTTTCCCAGATAAA
This sequence comes from Tetragnatha versicolor, assembly GCA_024610705.1. Classification (NCBI taxonomy): domain Eukaryota; kingdom Metazoa; phylum Arthropoda; class Arachnida; order Araneae; family Tetragnathidae; genus Tetragnatha; species Tetragnatha versicolor. The sequence goes on along the minus strand of JANDEH010000013.1, from coordinate 23,705,654 downwards.
CCTTTGCCGTCAGACAACAATTTGCCTTTCATCTCATTCTTGAGACGGCGAAGTTTTGTCCCCATTCTTTTCATCACGTGTCCTACACACTCCCATTTTTCTATTGGACAGTTTTTTCCATAAATGTCTTCTTTTTCAAGTTGATTGAAGGCCTTGCAATCCCCATCCCCTAAATAAGTCACATACCGCACATCATGGGTCGACAAGGATCTTCGAAAAATAGTGGACGCTCCTTTCACCTCCATCATCCCACTGGCCCCGTCAAAGTTCTTTTTACACTGCTTATCATGTTGGAGTTTGCTTTTGCATAGACAGTATTTGGAAAACACTTCGACATCAAGAACTTTTCCTGTGTCTACACTCGTGAGAGTTACGACACCATTGAGCGAAGAAAAGCCCCGCTTCTGCCATGTGCCGTCGATTGACACTGCAATGTCAGAGTTGTTGTTATTTTCAGCAACAGCCTCTTGAGCAGCAGTTGCTATAGAATTATCAAAAGCAAGCTTAGTAGCTTCAAGACATCTCTTGTTGTAGGGGGCAAATCTTGTTGGAGGTTGCGGAAGGTTCAAAACCGCACACAGCATTCTCCCGGCTTCAGCTCCTTTGCCTATTGAACGCATACCATAAACAAATCTGCTGTTTATTGTGGCTATCTGCGTACCTTCATGATATTCAGATGAGGAGAATTCCGCTTGATAAGGACATTGAATACATTTTAGAGTAAAACAAAGTGAAAGTCCAGCATTGTTTCCTTTTACTCTGAAGTCCATTCCACTATTGCACATTTTACATCGAATGTCATTCTTAAACACTAATGACAGTAATTTCAAATCAATAATGGAGTTAATTGTATCATCACTGTCTTCAAAACTTGAATATGTGTCGTTCAAATCAGGAATTTTTCGCTCCTTTGCTGAGCATTTAGGCACCTTTGGTTTGGAACTTGCACTTTGGTCCACATCACTTCCGTTGGCAGAGGAGTTCCTACCAAGGAAGTATGTTCCCCGACGTTTTTTAAACACTTTTTTAGATCTAGGCATTGCAAATTTACAAAATCTCAATCGACGAAAGCAATCTGCAGATAAATAGCAAAATAAAATATCAGGCTGCAAAAATAAGCACGCTACTTTTACGATTCCCGCGAAAAGGGTAAATAAACAGATCTTTCAGTCATGTTTACAGGTACACTGACATCTCGGTTAACATAAAAACTAATATATATTGAGGCTGTCCTATAGCTCTGAAAGTTCCAGACGCCTCTGTTTATAAGTCTTTCCCAGTCGAAGTGGGCGTGGTACAACAGCTGATCGTCGGTTTTGTTTTTAAGAAACAGGTTTTAACACACTTCTAATTTGAATTTTCGTATAAGCGATATATCACTGTAAAGGTATTGAACTGTAGATTCCAAATCCATCAAAAACTCAAAATCGATTTTTTTATGATATTCAGGGTACTGACTCCCCTTAAGAACCAGCCACACGATTTCCAATGTGGGGAGAAGAAAATTCAATCATTCCCCATGTATATAGGGCTTTTTCCCTTGCTTCCACTCTTCGGCTTTACCAATGACCGTCGGAAAGAATCCTGGAGGTTCTTCCACTTTCTTTGGCAGAAGTCAACTGTTAAATATTTTCAATAAATTACAAAGAGACAGCTGTGCTCAGATACTTTTAAATAAAAACCAATGGTTACAGGGTACGTCCTGTTCGGACAGATTGTCTTTCAGTCTAGTGGCAAGATTCCTGTATGACATGTGTTGCTTACGTCTCGCAAAATCGGCACTCGTTGTTTCATCACACAAGATGTAACAACGAGAATGCAACCTTTTGTTTTTATTAGTTTTAGTTTTGAGAAGCTTCTCTCAGCTGAAGCAGAACTGACTGGAATTGTAAGCATAATCCTGATGGCAATAAAAGTGTTTGGGTATACTTCTTGCAAGTTGTTATCAACTATGTACTTAATTAATTCTTTGGATTCATTGATAAAATCAGGTATATAGGATTTCAATAACAATTATTCCTCAAACAACTCATACACCTGGATATCACAGTGATCTCCATCAGTGAGAATTGTTCCGAAATCCCCACAAAATTTAAGGAGGTCATCTTTTGATAGCGCCTTCAAAAGTTATACGTCATGTAGGAAGCCAAATCTTGTAGAATAAATAGAGAGAGACTCAAATCGGCATTTGATTCAAACTAGTATTAGGGCATATATCATGGTGTTAAAAAATTTTAAAATTGGCTTCCGAAGACACTATAGGTTCGTCTTCTTTTTCGTACGTAAACATCCTCTTCTTTTTTACAATTCTCTTTTTTTTTAAATTGCAAGGTGATATCGTAAAAAATTTTACCCACGAACGCTTTGGATTCTTGAAGGCCCTCTTCAAATCCTGTTTCTCTGAACTCTTTGATCCATAGAGTGAAGGATTTCAGAGAATCAACAGCGGCTTTCAAATCAAATTGGGTAGATTGCCACATTTTGCTGATTGTATTAATACACAGTAAAATGTTATACCACACATGAATTGCAATGACAAACTCAAAAGTGAGTATCTCATTTAAAATGGCATCGCAGCTCGCAGCTACCAAGAGTTTCGGAATCTTCCTTTCCATTTTTCAGATCTATTATGGCATTTACAATTTCTTCAAATTGGAAAAATATTGCTCATACAGCAGCAATTCTTGATTCCCATCGTGTGTGATAAACCTTTTAAGGTAATTTTTAACTTTTCTTTAATAACATTCCAGCGTTTTAATAAAAACACAAAATCCACGAAGTTTAATTGCATGCTGGTAAGGGGTAAATAAAATATCAATAGCTTGCCTTTAACCCCTGTTTGTCTTGGGAAAAACATTTCAGACAGACACTTGTTTTTAAAGGGAAATACTACATATCTTAAAGAGTGGCTACTGAAAGGATAGTTAAAATAACTAATTTTTCTCTTTTATGAATGAACATTACCTTAGGGCTATTCTTAACTTTGTTTGTAAGAGCCAATCACTAATAGCATCTCGCATTAAATTTTCTTCTGCTCCCTCGTATGACTTTATGCCGACTTCTGAAAATAAAATAACAAATCTCTGTAAACAATTTCTATATTTATTTTTAAAGCCACTTTTAACATGAATATTAAAACTATTACCTCTTATAATCCTATAAATTGCTGTCTTTTCGAATGACAGCTTTTTTGGTCCGGTCTTGTTTTTTCCCGTAAGGGTATACTTCATGGCCACCTCATTCGACAAACACCTCCTCAGGCAACTAGCGACATACCCTTTTAAGTCACGGCCATAGCAAGACAGCAATGTTTTTTCTATAAGACTTGACTTTCCTTTAGCCGTCCCAGGGCCGGCTGGCCTCATTCGGCTCCGATGTCGACGTTGCGGTAGCAACGCCGCTCACTGGAAGGAACCGGGTGCTCTAACATTGTTTTACATGAGGCCCAACCGAGCAACCAGCGGGGAGAGGCCGCCACCCGCGGGACCACCACCGCGGGTTTTATTTCTTGGTTAAAATGTGGGATTATATATTCTTTTCTATGTACATTTCGGTCGGCTCTTCCTTCCTCTTCTTCCGATTCTGCGATGAGCCTCTCGCATTCGGCTCTGATGATGCTGATGGTCACTTCTCTAGCTTTTGGGTGTTCAAGGATTTTCGACAGAGAAATTTATACAGGGTGTTTCAAAATTGCGTTGTACGGCTTTTATTCGGAGCCAACGCCTCCTAGGGTCATGGAAGTAAGCTCTACCCCTAGGTAAGTGAGCCTGGAGAATCCATTGAGATGACTTACAGCGCCCCTAGCGGTGAAATTAAAAAGTTTAAAAAATTAATTTAAAAACTAGAGGAGATAGAGCAAAAACCTCAGTGAGAGTATTGTTGCCAACGTCAAGAAAAACTCACTGAAAAAAATTTGATCAAAATATCTTGAATATTCGTGGAGATATTAGCATGTGAAATAGCACTTTTCCAGGGGTCAAAAAAGAAAAAGTTCGCATACTTGCAAATTTGATTTTTTGATTAATTTTTGTGTTCTTTAAACTAAAAAAAACACAAAACTACAAAATAACACTGAAAAATTTGCAAATAAACGAACTTTTTCTTTTTTGACCCCTGAATAAGTGCTATTTTCACGTGCTCTTTTCTTACTTTCAACATCTCTGCGAATATTCAAGATATTTTGATCAAATTTTTTTCAGTGAGTTCTTCATGACGTTGGCAACAATACTCTCACTGAAGTTTTTGCTCCGTCTCCTATAGTTTTTAAATTAATTTTTTAAACTTTTTAATTTCGCCGCTAGGGGCGCTGTAAGTCCTCTCAATGGATTTTCCAGGCTCACTTACCTGGGGGTAAACCTTACTTCTGTGACCGTAGGAGGTGTTGGTTCCAAATGAAAGCCGTGCAACGCAATTTTGAAACACTCTGTATAAATGATTGTCAAAAGCGAAGGCAATGACGATTAAAGCCTCCTATACATATGAAGATACATTTAATAAGTAGAATAACAATAAAATAGGATGTCAAGTAAAATAATAATTACAGTAATGTAATACAAACATCAAAGGTTTATGATGAGCTGAGTTACCACTCACACATTTCAAATTTTATCAAAAGTTAAATAGATATTATTGACCTTTAAAGAGGATAGCTTTAGTATACATTCGCCTTAAAGAGTTGGCATTACTCATTATTGATTTACTAAAATGGAAAAACATGATTTTCAAATATCATTGAATTATGGATCTGATGAGGTGAACAAACATATCAAACATATGATCATTTAAAGATACAATTTCTTCCCCATTAAATCCTTAAAGGCCTGGTTACTAATGAATAGAATGTCTCTTCCTTTTGTAAGAGACTTGCCTCCACTTGTCTTGACATTGAGGCGAAAGTTGAGCTGTTTTTTTTTACATATTAAGAACACATCCTCTGAGGGATAAGAAAGGTTACCCAGATTCTTGTAATCGATTAATGACGTACTATAATAGGGTTTTGCTGCATGTAATGCACTGACACATTATGAGCAAACCAAATGTTCAGTTAGGTGAAAAGTCACATGCCTATATAGTAAATTATATGTTGTGCACTCTGTTAAGAAGGGAGAGTATATGCAACTGTGGTTAACAATGGTAGGCCAAGGTGTTGGAGGAAGTTCATCTACTTCCATAGCTCTGTAGCCAGTAGTAGTTGCGTTGATGACATTTTTAGAACATCTATTTGAATTGACACTCAGCACAGACAGCTCATAAACAGCAGAACAATTTCCGGTGTTCAGGTTTTTCAACTCCGTCTTTACAAGAAGCTTCTTGTAAAGACGGAGTTTCTATATGTTTGATTGGAGATAAACTGGATATCTCTGCTTTTCGTTAGAGACTTGCCTCCACTTGTCTTTACATTGAGACGAAAGTTGAGTTCTGTTTTCTTAAGGTGGACACAAATTGGAGCCGAGCGGCGAAACGAACAGCCACGAACACGCTCTGCGCACGCGCAACTTGGAGGCGCTAAGAGCGGCGCGTGCGCAGAGCGTGTTCGTGGGGCTTCCCCGCAATAGGGCTTCCCCGCAAGACAATTTCTACTAACGGGTAAAGCCAAGCTCCGTTTGTGTCGTAATTTAACCCCTAAGTCTCCAGAGCTCGTAACTGAGCTTCAATTTTATCTACAAATTTTACTAAGGGGATTTTCTCTTTCCCTACATTATTTACTATAAGTTTAAGCATTTCCCTCACATAGACTTCGGTCAATAAATCCTTATTTCCGAATCTATGCTGGAGGGCTCACAGCTTTCTCATAGTTACCCGGAGTAATTGGATAACTCTCGATAAATTCCCGGGCTTTAGTACTGCCCTCCATCGCTTGGAACAGATAGTGGAATTTATCGAAACTTCATCCAATTTAGGATCAAACTGGATTTTTTCGAATTGAGCCCAAAAAGGTAGAAAGTTTATTAATTTTCCGTCAAACTTTCTCAGTTCAATTTCGGGTAACTTATAACCCTTATCCCGGACAGGAACCTGAACCTCCGTTACTACATCTCTGTCTGACAACTTATCCACGCTCCATTTTAACTTATGGAGTGTCTTGCTATAATTTATAGCCCCTCCCTGTTCCTTGTCCAACTCGGTTTCATTGTTTTCTATATCGAGATATGCATCAAGAATCTGGGAATCATAAACAGCTATCTGACTTTTTAAACCTTCTAATATCGTAAAGTTCGATTTTATTTCCCTTATATCAATATTAGTTTTATCCAACTCCCCTTGTATCTCTCTCGAAAGCTTGGAGAACTGGGTTCTCAAACAAGCCCTCGCCTTAACTAACCTATTCATTGTTACGCTTAAAAGGCCCCACGTTGGGCGCTAGTTTTTGTTAAATAATAGTACAAAAGGTAACTTAACCTAATAACTCCACAGACTACCAGTCGGGGTTTAAGGTAAAAAAATAATAAACTGGGGCTACGTAACAATAATAAAGATTAAAAAAACTAAAATAGGGAACTTATCTTGTCCTGGTGACTTCTCCAGCTTCCGTCATGGCCTTCTGTGGGAAAAAATTGGGACCCATGGAAGGAGCAAATCTTAATAATGAACTTTTCTTTTATTCATAACACAACAAACAAACAGCTCTTTTCCCCACAGCGACTACGGAGCAAGTGAGGGGTTTGCGGTAGGGGAGTAGCATCGGGGCTTCCCCGCAAGACACATACCCCGCTAGGGGGCGCATACGAATACATAACATTGGAGGTCATTACTTTATTACTTTTTATTTTATTTTTTTTAACTTTTATTACTATTACGAGGTCATTACTTTTGATGCTAAGTTTAACCAATTTATAACTAAAAAATATTTAATAAAATTAGAGAAAAATGTTCTGGAGGATTGTAATGTCAAGATTCAATTGAAAAAAAATTAAAAAGTAATAGTTTTGATGAAAATGTGAAAGTACCTAAAAATTGACCCATTTTACCCCAACCAACCCTATACTTATTATTTATTAATAGCGTATTAATCTAGAAAGCCGTGGAAAGCCATGCATGTGCCATTAGGGTGGTCCTAATTTTTCAAACTCGGAATTTCTTCGGTCGCAACCCCTAACTTTTTTCCTTAAGGTATGAAATGAAAGTATACCAGATATTTTTTAAATATTTTAATATTAACACGTGCCGCAAAGCGATTGAAGTTATACTACGGTAAAAGCGCATGAGTCCGTCACCACTCAGGGAGACAAGCCGGCTCCGGCGCCATTTACGCCGCATGACAGTAGACGCTGGCGAGCGTTCTTAAAAAGAACTTTCAAAGCTGGTATCTTCATGTATTTTGAGATAAACTTGAAAACCTCCAACACTATGGTTACTGCATATATTTTAGGCATTATTCTAAGTATATTCCAATGGAGGATTTAAGGTAAAGTGGACGAGGGTTGGGACAAAACACAAAACTTAAATGTCATGTTCAAAGCAATGAAAATTAGCTTTTAAATGTAATTCAATTTTTTATAAGCTTAAATTCAAATAATATATTTTTATTTTCTGAAATTAGTGTTAATTTATGAATTGGTGTTAAAAAAAGGCCTTTGAAGCTTGTGTTACTGTATCCCTTGGACCTTATGTACTTTTATTTAAATGTTTTCAAAAATCTTTGGAAACACACAATCGGATGAGACAAAGAATAAATTCTTAAGTTTGAACTAAAGTGCTCTTGAAAACCGACCGAGGTTTGGACTACGTTGGTGCTTTCCATCATGCTAGGTAGCTAGGTGGATGACTAATGACTATAGCAATTTTTATTTTTAGAAACGAGGTTAATTATGGATAATCGAGAACTACAAGGATTAAAAGGTACGAATATATTTATTGGATCTAGTTTGATGTGTAAATGGCTCACAAAGCCACATATAAAGATTTGAAATTCACGAGGGCCTGTTTTCTATAGAGGAATTAATGAAAATATGTCTATGGCAGCATTGAAAATGATTACTCATGGAGGGTTTCTTGATGGAGGAGACAGTTGTGCCTTAGCCTTTTCCGATGCGATTGTCCCTACACAACAATGAGTTGCCATAGAGTTTAAAGAGAAAGAATCCACCCATGTATCATAGTGGTCGTAAATTAGTTGTGAAAACTGGCAGAACTCTGAGATAAATCTAGTCGATTTTGGGGCAAAATGAACCGAAAATATTTTTCGAAGGTTTTTAAGTTATCTTCAGACTTTATTTCTAGAAATACTTTAACTTGGAACTCTTGTGATGATATCAGGAAGGATTTAAAGTCGTCAGTAATAGTCTGTTGTAAATGTTTCTGCAGAAAGGGGAATTAAGCTCATTGGGGAGTAAAACAATATTTTAACGCATAATGAGGAGCAAATACAACACCTTTAAAAAATGGTAAAAGGCTATAAAGTCAAATATTCTTCATTTTTAAGCATTTTCTGTTAAAAAAGTATTGAAATAAATCAAATAATGTATTTTAAATGAATTTTATAATTTTTCAAAGTTTTGAGAATTTTGATGTTTTTTCAGATTTTCATCCCTTTTGCGGCACGTGTTAATATTTACCGATTCGGATAAAATTTTTACCAGTTACTTACTACCCCATAAGTAAAAAATTTAGGGGGTGCGACTTCAAAAATTCCGAAAAAAATTTTTACCATTATACTTAGGACCACCCTAATGTGCCATAGTAGGGACAGGTTGCTCCTTATTGACCTTCCACACAGGGTGCATGGAAGAGCCACTATACCAATGGATTTTAGAGGAGAGGGGATAAAAAAATATATTTTAAAGTATTGCAGGGGAGGGGGGCACAGTAAATATCTTCAGAACATGCACTTTAGAAGAGGAGCAGTCATTTTCAGTTGTGGCTCTTCGAAGACACATGCAAAGCACCTCAGTTACTACAAAATAATATGAAATAATATAGTCGCTTTTGCTTAGCTTTATTGCATCTTTGTCTGCAGAATTTACATCTGTTATTATTCAGTCCCCACACGATGGACAAATAAAAACTTCTTCATCATGGGCGCTAAGCCCCACACAGTCCTCATGGACATATCTTCCGCATTTGATGCATGCCCGCATGTCTGCAACAGTATCAGTACTGCATAAGAAGCAGTACCAGTTCTCCGTTGTTGAGGAAGTGATACCGCTGGTACCAGCGATTTCGCCAGCAGATACCCTACTGAGCGGAGGCTTCTTCTGGTTGTTCGCCAAGGGATTTTTGGAGGATTGTTCAGATGGTATCATGTCGAACAAGGATTTTACCACACTGATGGCTTTTGAGTTTATCACATGGCGACGTTGTCTTTTTCCTTCTTAAAGTTGGAGTCAATAACACGCTGGTAAAGGAATTTTCCATGGTAAACGATATTATTACATTAAAAATGATTAGTGAATAAAACAACCTTTGCTGCATATCCTGAAGGTAAAATAATTTTGTCTATTGGAATATTTTTAACAGCCTCATAATTCCCATTCATGAACATGAGCATTTCCACTGTTGATGATTTTAGCCGGGTTCTCCTTTCGTTAACTAAACAACCAGCCTTGGAAAAGTACCTTTCACAAGGTACTGATGTAGCAACAATGTTGCACTTTTCTCTCCAAATTTTTGCTGGATTCGGGTACTTGTATCTGGTTTTTCCTGATGGGCGGGGCAGGCGGTGCCGATCCATCAGCTAAGGCAGTGACCAATTCTTGTATATTTTCGGTGGCCACGATCTGGACAGGAACCGGGAGTCTCGGGGGCCTCTCTCACGCGGCTCTGGTAAAGATGGGATGGGGATAGGATTGAGGATGCTGGGTTCCACCTCGAGGTGATTAGTGTTTTTGTGGACTGGGTTCAGAAGTTCAGTATGAAAATAGACTCCCCTGAATTCACTGACCGGACTAAAATGAGGCCGTATTGAGGGATGTTCAATCCGAATGGGGGGGAAGCAAAGAGATTAAATTTTGCGAAATTGCTTCAGAAAAAATTCGAAATTGCTTCAGACTCCAGTGCGGTTCTCGAACTCATGGGGCCCGGCGGGCTGGTAGGTTCCAATTGCGTGGTTTCGGTTTCAAGAAGGGCGGGGAGGTGAAACAGGCCACCCACTTGCTGCATCCTCCAATTCAATGATGCACCGCATCATATAGAAGGTGGAATTCCGCCTGGTGGGTTGTGTTTGGCGCTGAATGGCCAAATATGGCTCTTGCGCCATAAAACCCCACCAACCAACCAACCGCCTGGTGGGGGCACATCTTGAACGGGTCGCTTGGGTTGTGCGACACCATTGTTGGCCAGCTACCTCAAAAGCCTCTCCATTGCGTTCGTGCTCCTCCTGTAGTGGCCAACTATTCTTCTAACTTTCTCCAGCAAGGAACTTGGGGTCTTTAAGGCATCCTTAACTATCAGATTCAAGGAATGGGCGTAACACCCATAGTGCTTTCTTGCAAAAATAGTTTCAATGGCACAGGTAACATTTGCTGTATTGTCTAATACAGCAAAGTTAACCTTGTCATATAAGGTCCAGTCCTTCAAAGTATTTTTCAACTCATTCGCGTAGTTCTCCGCCGTCTTACTGCCGGGTGACGCTCTACACAGGATAAGTAAAGACTTCAATTCAAATTCTAGGCTGATATATAATGCCCAGAAATGACCATGAAACTTTCTGTTGCCGCAGAAGTCCGGGTGTCCGTAATTACAGACACGGCCTCTTCTAACACAACATCCTTGACCTTCTCAAGGCATTTATGATACAGGGAAGGTATCACAGAGGAGACAGTTTTCCTCGATGGCAGTTGGTAGTCCGGAATCCACGGGCCAAACTTTTTAAAGGCAGTGTCCTCTAGGATAGAAAAGGGTTGGAGATCCACAATAAATAGATCCAATAAATCCCTATCAATCTGCTTTTCGTTATTACTTTAAAGTCTGATTTAATGCGCGTTACTTGCTTCGCCACATCATCGAACACCTCCCAATATTCTGCTAACCGCCGCGCAAAGCCAATGTAATGCTTCTCTGTATAGGCGACTACGCCTGACAACCTCTTGGTTTCTTCAATTATTTTTAATTCGATAGGGATTTCTTCCAGAGAATATGGCCGATTGCGCTTGGTTGACGTTTTTGGAATTTTAGAAAGATTTTCATCGGATAGAAAGTCCACATTAATTAGTAGAATCGGGCCGACATTAACACTACTGACAACTGTAGAGTCACATTCATGGCATAACTCAAATTTTTTCTTGTAATCTTCAATGTCGTCATTTGCTTCTTTTTCAAGAATGAGAATGCCATGCTTTAAAAGCTCTTGCATTTTCATATCCAAGACGACGTAATTTTTTGCTCTGTCCCAAGGACATCCCGATGTTGTGCAATTAATTTTAATTTTAACTGAGGGCTCAGTAGTGTCATTAATTTATCTGCCATATTAGAAGCATTAGAATAACAATCACTGGGCTCCCCTCTTTTTCGAGCCGAAGCATCAAACACTGGTCTGATTTTGGTGGTGGATGAGTCTTTGATGACAGGCCTGTGAGGTAAGTAATGTCCAGCATCTGTTTTGTTATCCATAACTTTTACAATGATGTTTTTCGCTTCCCAGTCTTTAAAGACAGCTGAGTATTTATTCCTCCTACCGTCCTGTTGGCTCCAGTTTCGTCTTCGCAGAAAGAAGCCTTTTTCTGCTTTTTCTTTCTTCGTGGGAAGTGAATATTTTTCCCTTATCCATGGAAGCGCCACAGAGTATCTTCCATCCTCTTCTCTTGATAAGGTCCTTAAAAAGTATTCCCCCATTTCCCTCCTGGTCACTTGTTTATCATCTTTGGACGAAGCGGGGTCTCCAGTTCCTAAAGTTTCCAAATTCCACTGGCAATCCAGGTCTTTATTGAAAAGGCTGTTAACGTGCAGAGTCTTTTCAGTGGTTTGTGGTTCTGATGGTATCTTTTCCATTACAGTCCAGCCCAGACTTGTCTGAACTGCGAGTGGGCTTTCCTTACAGGAATAAACACGACTGGTCCATATTTTGCTAGCATTATCTGCTTTGATTAGTATTTGAACCGAATCGTTCTTCACGAGGCTCCTGAGAATCATGTCTGCAAAACTATTCCCTTGTCTCTCGATTCATCTATCCAGGCTCCGTCTTGTTTCATTAACATCCTGTTTGAAAACACGTCGGGAGGAAATGTTGATCAGCAGAATTCGAATTGGCCATACCCGGTTCACACATGGTCATTTGCTTTTTGGAGAGCATGCTCCCAGATGCAATCAATGCGACGTCCAGTTTTCTGTTTTTCATATCTTGTGTGAATGTCCTGTTTTTAATAATCATAGAGAAACAGCCCTCAGGGGCACTCCTTGTTGGGGTGTGACGGGGCACACCTTGACAGGAGTGACGGGTGTCACAATCCCGAGGGTACCCCAGTGTCCTTGTGCCTTATTAAAAGGCAAATCTTCAGCCTGCCTGGTGATACCCCAGTATTTTGTGCCTTATAATAGGCCAATCTTGTTCTCACCATAGAAAACGCACCATTATATATGTAAATATTAAAAACTTGATTTAATTTACTTTTCGAACACTAATTTATATCTTTATATAGTTCTTAAGTTTTTCATTTAAAACTAACTTTTCTTTTGTTGTTTTACTTTACCCCTGTGGTATTTGTGCCTTTTATAGGCCAACCTTCAACACAAAGTCCTGTGGCATACCAGGGTTGAGTGGGTTGAGGTTGGGTCTGATGATTTATAACCTATATGACGACCCAACGGACTGCTCGACCCTAGGGAAACTGGCACCGGGAGCGGGGATTTGAACTTCTCGAGGACCTTTGGGCTGGTGAGGTGGGGTCTTGGAGGAGGCAGCCATGTAGAGGGTACAGGTTAAAAACTGAGTTTTGCGTCTCAGGCCGCCAGATAGTACAGGAGCCCGGGGCTGCCTAACCAGCAATGTCCTGGCTGCTCTATCAGCTGGCGAATAATCTCGCCTGTCTTGTAGTTCCAGGTGGTGCCTGGATGGGGTCCTGCATGGCAGAGCGGGGGGCTCTCCCGAGGCCACTGCTGGCTGTTGACTCTGGGGCTAGCCCCACCAAACTGGTCCTCTGGAAGTTGGGAAGGGATTCTCCTCCTCCTTCCCTTATTAAAAACTTGTTTAAGGAAGTCGAAATTGAAAATTCCGTTCAAAACGCTCACCCGAAAATCCCCAATCCCTCTCCTGAGCATGGTGGTGATGCCACCAATCCTTCTCCTTCAGTGGAGCAACCTATAAAGATAAAAGTAATCAATGAGAAATTTTTTATTATGAAAAGAAAGGAAGGTACGTTCAAAGATACATCTGCAATATTTATTCACAAAAGTATACTAGGCATGGTTGGCGAAGTAAAGAATATTAAGAAAACTGCCGGAGGTGATCTATTAATAGAAGTAGCAAATGCAAATCAAGCAAAATTATTAACGAATCTAAAAAATCTAGGAACAATAGAAATCGAAGTAACACCACACAAATCCCTTAACACTTGTAGAGGAGTAATTTCTGAATCAGACCTATACAACGACACCGAGAATGATATTCAATCCGAACTTGAAAATCAAAAAGTTATAGATGTCAAAAGAATATTAATTAAGAAAAAAGACCACATAATAAAGACTAAACATATAATACTTACATTTAATACCACTGAGCTCCCCAAGTCTGTTAAAATAGCATATCTCAACATCCCAGTCCGCCAATATATCCCTAACCCCTCACGCTGCTTTAAATGCCAAAGATTTGGACACTCAGCCCGAATTTGTCGTGGTACAGCGAGGTGTGGCGAGTGCGGAAGTCAGAAACACGTTTCTGACAACTGTGACTCGGAGACTGCCTGCTGTGCCAACTGTGAAGGCAACCATCCTGCCTACGACAAAACATGCCCCAGATGGACAATAGAAAAAGAAATCGTCACAATCAAATACAAACAAAATATATCATTCCCTGAAGCCCGTAAAATAGTAATGAGTCGATATCCCAACCTTAATATCTCATACGCATCTGCAGTTAAATATACTAGCACCAGAGGAACCCAGACAAACATGGCATATCACAATAATATTAAGCAAAAATCAACAGTAGAACCAAAGAATAATCAAACCTTAGCTTCAGTCCCTCCTCCAATCTCATCCGAAACGGCAGAAAATCAAAGTCAACCTGAAAATAATACAAGTAAAAACTATAACAATAATGGAAATAGCTCTATACCCAAAACAATTATTAGCCCACCTCAAACCGTGTCAAGCCAACGCCAACCTGGAAATAAGACAAACAATACTTCTAATAAAAATAGTTCACCTCAAAACTTACCTCCTAGAAACAATAGAATGAATGCAAAACAAAAAGCAACCTCTACCTTAAATCTAGAAGCTGATGAAGAGGATATCTTAAATGTCAAAGGCGGTGGTAGCCGTATGAAAAATAAAAAGCCTAAATTATAGGGACCAACATTTTAAATTGGAACTGTCATGGTTTTTATTCTCACCTTGACGATATCAAATCATTGATTAACATTTTTCATCCCATCATCTTTACATTTCAAGAGACATACCTGCTTCCCCACAATTCTGTGAGATTGAAAAACTACAGTCTGTACCGGACGGATTACACAGATGGTATTCGAGCTTCGGGTGGCACGGCTATCCTTGCTAACAATAGTTTTCCTTCCTCACTCCTCAATCTGCAAACTAACATCCAAGCAGTCGCAATCCAAATAAAATTAAACAGTCTAACCACCATATGTTCAGTATATTTACCTCCAAATGAGGAAATAAACCAGCTTGATATTAATAACCTCATTGCACAATTACCATCACCTCTCATATTACTGGGAGATTTTAACGGACATAATCCCATATGGGGAAGTAGTGATACTAATGATAGAGGTAGGTTAATCGAAAACCTTATAGATGACTATGGGCTCTGCGTCCTAAATGATGACACCCCAACATATTTTCATTTCCCATCAAGAACATACCATCACCTTGATTTAGCATTGTGTTCACCATCATTGCTACCGTCATTGCATCTTAGAGTTCATGACGATCTACACAATAGTGACCACTTTCCTCTGATTTTGTCAATTCTAGCTAATGACCTGCCACCGTCTAAAAGGCCACAGAGATTCATTTTAGCTAAAGCAGACTGGGAATTTTTTCAGAGGTTAGCTATTATTACTCCTGACATTACTAATAGTGATTCTATAGATGAAGCTGTAGAGAGGGTGACATCTGTCATTCTCGCGGCAGCCGAAATGACAATTCCCAAAACATCTGGGAGACAAACTAAAATTAATAAGCCATATTGGAACGAAGAGTGCAAAGAAGCTCTGAAGAAACAAAAGAAATCATGGTCCATATTCAGAAGATACCCAACGACTGATAATTTCATCTCTTTTAAACGGGCGAAGGCGGAGTTCCGCAAGGTGAGAAGAAGAGCCCAGAGAGAGTCCTGAGAAAACTACGTATCATCAATTCAGGGGAAGGTCTCATCTAAGGTCCTCTGGGACAAGGTGAAGAAAATATCCGGTCGCTTCATATCCCCTTCGATCTCGTCTTTAAAAATAAATAATAATGTTATTTTTGATGTCAAAACGATTGCAGATACTCTGGGGAAAGCCTTCTCCAGAGTATCGCATGAAATGTCATACCCATCAGATTTCATAGCATACAAACGAAGTGAAGAACTGAAAACTCTTGACTTTGACACGTTGTCCTCTTTTGACTATAACCAAGATTTTAGCATTACAGAACTAAGACATTCACTGAATAAATCCCATCCAACATCACCTGGTCCTGATCACATCCATTATGACATGTTTAAGCATCTAAACGAAGACTCATTGCTCAACATCCTATCATTATTTAATAGAATATGGAACGAGGGTGTTTTCCCGACTTCATGGAGGAGGGCTACTGTTGTTGCCATTCCGAAACCTGGGAAAGATTCTTCTGACCCTAATAACTATCGACCCATAGCTTTGACAAGCTGCATGTGCAAGCTATTAGAAAGAATGATCAATGCAAGACTAGTTTATTTTTTAGAAAAAGGACGACATCTATCCAAATACCAGAGTGGATTTCGTTTCGGACGCAGCACCAACGATAATATGCTTTTATTGGAATCTGCCATCAGAGAGGCGTTTGTTCGAAATCGTCATTTAACATCTATATTTTTCGACATGGAAAAAGCTTATGATCGAACTTGGCGTTATGGTATTCTTCGTGACCTATATAACATGGGCTTAAGAGGGAACCTTCCCATTTTTATAAAAAACTTCCTACAGACAAGAACTTTTAATGTTCGCATTAATGACACCTATTCAAATGACTGCACTCAAGAGGAAGGAGTACCTCAGGGTAGCGTCTTGAGTGTCACTCTGTTTATCATTAAAATCAATGACGTAATCAACCAACTACCTCCTGGAGTAAATGGCACACTCTTCGTTGACGACTTCCAAATTTTTTGTAGTGGGACTGACATTAATTTTATTGAAGGACTCTTGCAAACTGCTGTAAATAATATTGATTCTTGGACAAAGAAACACGGTTTTGTTATATCACCCCAGAAATCCATTTGTATCAATTTCACTAAAAAACGAGGGATTTTTCCTGACCCCAGAATTTTACTTAATGGTAACCCTATCCCAGTTGGGACTCAGGGTAGATTCTTGGGTCTCATCTTCGATTCCAAACTGACATTTAAACCTCACATTAATAATCTTAAACGGCAATGTACCAAGTCATTGAACATTTTAAAATACTTGACAAATACATCTTGGGGAGCAAATTCCAATTACCTTCTTAAAATATACGATGCCACAGTTCGATCCAAACTAGACTATGGCTGTGCTGTGTACGGGTCTGCCTCAAAGTCTTCTTTGAAAAGCCTCGACACGGTCCACCATCAAGGTCTAAGATTGTCGTTGGGAGCCTTTAGGACCTCTCCCGTCAATAGCCTTTATGTAATGGCTGGACAACCAAGCTTAAGCCTTAGACGTGCAAGTATTCAATTGCGATATTACTTTAAAACAAAATCAAATCCATCTCATCCCTTATTTCAAACTGTAGTATATCCCAAGTTCAAAACACATTTTTCATTAAAAAAGTCTTTTACACCGTCATTTGGACACCGGATGTTGACATTACTCTCCTCATTGGGTATACAAAATGTAAATATTTTAAAAAATGACTTTAAAATTCCTCCTTGGAATCCGAGAGACTTGGACATTATCCATGACTTCAGTGAATGGAGGAAATCCTCGACACCTAATATCATATTCAATTCTCTTTTTAGACATCACAGACAAGAATATTCAAGTTTTTTAGAGGTATACACTGATGGGTCTAAGAACAACGCCCATGTTGGGTCTGCAGCAATCTTTGACGATGGAGTGATCTCCAGGAAGCTAGACTGGCGCTGCTCTGTATTTACCTCTGAAAGCAATGCTATTCTCATTGCTCTGAATAAAATTAAATATTGTCGGGCAAAAAAGTACATTTTATATACGGACTCTAAAAGCTGCTTGGATGCAATTGAAAACTATAACAATAAAAGCCACCCTATCGTACTCCAAATAGTAAATTCCTATTTTATATTAAAGGACAAGGGATACTCCATAAAATTTTGCTGGATACCTGGCCATTCAGGCATCCCTGGCAATGACAAGGCAGACTTAGCTGCAAAAACTGCCACTTTGAAGTTAAGCTCTTTTATACCTCTCGACGATGTTGGAAAATATATTAAAAACTCAATTATATCATACTGGCAAAATACATGGGACCAAGAACGTGAAAATAAATTGCATTTTATCAAACCTTCTGTCACTGGCTTCCCTGAAACTAAATTGAATAGGTATTTTGATGTAAAGCTGACAAGGCTCCGAATCGGACAGTTATTTTACTCATAAACATCTCCTTCATAACGAACCATGGCCTATATGCTTACCTTGTAATACTCCGTTATCTGTGAAGCACATTTTATCTGAATGCCCAAGGTTTTGCCAAGTGAGGCAGAGGAGATTTGGCATGGCATATCCATCGTTATCAGACCTTCTAGGGGACGAATTCAATAAATATATTTTTTCTTTTCTATGTGATATTAATTTGATTAAACGTATCTAAACTTGAATGAAATATATTTGTCTTGTGTTTGGCGCGGAATGGCCAAATATGGCTCTTGCGCCATAAAACCCCACCAACCAACCAACCATAGAGAAACAATGTTTTTAATCGCTTAAATTTTAACTTGGCAGAAATTTTATCTTTCTCTTCTGATTTGAGACTTGTTTTTCAATTCATTCATAGTATTGGTTTTATTCATCACGTCTGAGTTTTAACCTTGTAAATTTCATCATCTTTTATTCAACAGGCATGATTAAATTTTAAACAGATATTTTAGCTTTTACTTATTGATGTATAGAGTACATCAGACAAGGGCTTATGCTTACTTAAAATTATTTTGTCTTGTGTTTGGCGCAAAATGCCCTAATGTGGGCCATGCATACATTATACATTATCATATTAAATTATAATAAAAATTTCTGTAAATCTATACTTAATTGAATTTGTTTATATTACTCAAGATTTTCAAAGAACAATATATTTTGCTTGATAATTTTTTATTGCAACATTTTAAAGCAACTAAAAACTTCGTAGATATCACAAGTTCATTCTTTTATATAGCAAAATTTTAAGATAAAATTAGTGTTAAGCATGATTGAACTTAAATGGAGCATTTGTATACTCTTAATGCAATAAATTTCAATCCATTGTAAGTATTTAAGCCAGTTAATTGATTCCAAAGCATAATTAACAAGGATCTAAGTACTATCACAAAACTAAGCTGGTATATTTATTTTCACTACAATTCACAATATGAATAATTTTGAAACTTTCCTGTATTTAAAAAGAAAATCTTTAAAAATCATTATCTAAATTTTAATAAACAAATCAAACAAGGTAGTTTTCCAAACATTTATTTACATTACAGGTACAGGGCTCCTAGCTAACTTTTGGTTGGTCTTGGAGGTAAATTAACTTATATTCTAGGGTAAATATAAGAGCCACACATTAAAAACCGTTTTCCATCCAAATGTTTATATATTTTGAAATAATATTAGTTTTGTTAGTTTTTGTGGCACAGTTATTCTGTATATCTTTCAAAGTTGTAATTTTACCATAATGTTTGATTCTGATATTTATATACCAGTCAATAATTAGTTTAGTCATTTTGACTCATGAAGGTCTTCACACCCAACTTCATTCTCAACGGTGTATTCATTCTCATGGCTCCATATGCCAAACGGGATGATAAAATCTAATTCATTCACTGGACAAATATTCAGAAATTATTAATTTTAACTTATAATTAATATTATTAAAGCTTTTGTCCACTTTTTCGTTTAACATGTAATGCTTAAAGGCCCTCTCAGAAGCAGAAATAATTTTAATAACAGTCATTGAACACATAATTAGTCCACCTCTTGAAAAGAAAGAACAAAATAATTTAGGATCTCTAGAGGTAGATACATGTTAAGTTTGGTGTGTTGGTTTTTGCAACATGGACATACAAGATTTACAAGTAATATTCTTAAATATGCTCTGTACAATTTGCAGTTTTTTTGCCATTTTCTCGGAGTTTTCCGAATCTATTTGTGCAATTGTATGCACTATACTATCTAACCATCTTATATCTAGAAATAAACAACGATATAGACTAAACTTATTAAAAAAAGAACCGAAAAGACCATTAAAACACGCGCCAACATTACTTCCCAGTACTGAAACACGTTTGTTTTGCCTCTTTGAGTGGGATCTTCGCTCAAACTCCTCCCCTTTCCCGTGTTCATACGCGGACCGGCGGCGCTAATGCTTCCGTATAGGAACTCGTCATTCCAGTCAATATATTTAGTTCAGTGGTAAAGAGTACGAATGTTGTGTTCAACGAACAGCAAATTGGACCCACCTCTCAGTCTCCAGGAATGGAGCCAAGTGCTATACCATCAAGCACAATTGGAATTACAGACATCCTCCAAGATTCAGACGAGCAGGAGGCTGATGATTTCAACACTTGTAAAGACGAACCCCCACAAGTGACCACGCATGGACTGCGAGACCGCTCCACTGTCAGACGTTCTATCAGATTTAACGATTATGAAGTGTACAGCACCATTGCAAATTTAAGTGAGCCCCAAACATATCAAGGCGTGGATAAATCTCCTGAATGTGCCAAGTGGAAACAAGCAATGGACGATGAAATTGCTTCGCATGCCAAGCATGGGACATGGCAACTTGTAGATGCAACCAAAGGACGGAAAATATTAGCAAATCGTTGGGTCTACAAGGTAAAGACGAATCCAGACGACTCCATTGAAAGATTCAAAGCCCGTCTACTGGCTAAAGGATATACACAGACGCCAGACATCGACTACACAGAAATTTTTAGTCCTGTGTGTCGCTATGACACTTCGTGCTGTTATTGCAACAGCAGCTAAAGAAGATTTAAAATTATACCAAATTGATGTAGAGACAGCATTCCTGTATGAAGAGTTGACAGAGGAGATCTACATGCACCAACCCGAAGGATATAATGATGGAAGTGGGCGTGTGTGGAAGATGCTTCGACCATTATACGGTTTGAAACAAGCTAGTAGATGTTGGAATGCCAAGTCAACTGATGTTCTGAAAAAACATGGAATGATCCAAAGAAAATCCGACAACTGCCTGTTTATACACCATGAGGAAGGTCAGAAGATGTTATTTGCTATCTATGTTGATGATGGCATTGTTGCTGTTCGAGACGAAGCAACCTTTTTGAATTTCATGGAAGAACTCAAGAAACATTTCATTATTAAAGTGAAGACGTTGAATTGTTTCCTTGGTTTGCAAGTTACACAGCTGGATGACGACCAAGAGGCCAAGATGATCACCAAGAGGCATTTAAAAAAGAGGTACTCGAGCGATTTGGAGATGGAGAGACATCACGCGTACCAGTGAAGAAGTCAAGCCTTTCGGTCAACTATGGTCAGCCAAATAAGGATGGCATGGTTAAGATCACAGATGCGCTAAGCCTCTCAGCTGTAAAGTTCCTTACCGAGCAACAGTTGGCAGTTTGCTCTATCTGGCTATGGGAACACGTCCTGCTTACGCTGTCAGTCTGGCATCTCGCAAGTTGGATAACACCCTACTGAGACCGACTGGGAAATCGTGCAGACAACTCTGAAATACCTTTAGTTAGACTTAGCCCAGGCTTATCAGCAGGTGCTGTTAGATGAGGGGTCCAAGGAATTAGTAACAATAAGCACACACAAAGGTTTATTTAGGTATAACAGTCTCCCATATGGAATATCATCCGCCCCCTCAATGTTTTAGCGATTAATGGACCAGCTCCTGCAGGATTTAAATAGAGTAGGGTGTTTTTTGGATGATATAATAATAACAGGTAGAGATAGAGCAGAACATTTACATATACTTGAAATGGTATTGGCAAGGCTAGAAGAAAGTGGTCTAAAAGTAAAAAAAAAAGAAAAGTGTAGGTTTTTGCAGAAGTCATTTGAATATTTAGGATACAAAATAGATTCTGAAGGTCTAAATGTATTACCCGAGAAGGTTAAAGCTATCCAAAAGGTACCTATATAGACCGGAAAATACGACTCGGCTTAAAGCTTTCATTGGGATGGTAAACTACTATGGGGCATTTATACCTAACTTGGCTAAACTTTTGTATCCATTGTACCAACTTTTGAATAAACAGGCTTGCTGGAATTGGACTGAGAGATGTGAACAGGCTTTTAAAGGGGTTACCCCCCCCGAAAGCTTATGTTCAGCAGAGGTTCTGGTCCATTATGACCCTTCTCTGCAAATCAAGCTGTCTTGTGATGCATCAGCTTATGGGTTAGGTGCAGTGATAAGCCATGTGTTTCAAAAAGGAAACGAAAAACCTATAGCTTTTGCGTCAAGAACGTTATCTAAAAGTGAGGTCAATTATTCACAGATAGATAAGGAGGCCCTGGCAATAGTATTCGGAGTAACTAAATTTCATCAGTACCTGAGAGGGCGCCATTTCATTTTGGTGACAGACCACAAACCTTTAGTTGCGATATTTGGTCCCAAAAAGGGCATACCTCAGATAGCTGCAAATAGGTTACAACGTTGGGCTCTTTATTTATCAGGATTTAGTTTTGAGATACAGCTCCCGTGAAAAAAAGTTACAAAATTGATCCGTCGATGGAAAGGTTGGGGTGTCCAGTTTTGGTGATTAATTGACAGCTTGAGGAAAGGAAATTTGGCAACCCGGGGGTAGGTCCAGGGATGCTCAATTTCCTTTCCTCAAGCTGTCAATCGCCAAAACTGGGCACTCCAGCCTATTCATCGATGGATCAATGTTGTAACGTTTTTTCTTCGCGGGAGCCATACTGAATTCATTTTCTTAAATTCGAACAACCACTTGGGAATTCCAAAACCCATTGTTTATAACAACACAAAGAAAATCATTAGTGAATCCTTATTTAAAACCAATGTTTCAGGTAAATTGACATTGCTTTTGTGCTTTTTAGAACCCAAATTTAAAATTATATAAAACAATTACTGCATTGTAATTAAAATCTGTATGTATGCATTTGTCTTTTGTTACCTCTCTATTGTTTTTAATAACTATTTTTTAATGCTTCGGAAGTATTTCACATGTTAAACCTACAGCTAGTCGGAATAATCGAGCACATGTGCAAAAAAATAAATGCATTTAAATAAATTCAGGTAAATTTACGCCATTTAGGTTAGTTAAGTAAAATTTCAGCCAAGATATATTGGGAAAATTTAAAAGTTTGCTGAAAGGATTTTATATTATATGGGCAGTCCCAGATGATATAAAAACCTTTATGGAAACAAATTTTTCTGCGGGAATTTAACGTAATTAACCTGAATACAAAGGACAAAATTAACCTGAATTTCTTAAGTGCACTGTTTGCTCTTGTGTTTGATTATCCCGATGTTAAGGTATGTGTAACACGTAAAAAAAACCTAGAACATTAAATAATAATTATTAAAAACAATAGACCATGACAACTAAAATTTTGGATTCTAATTCACAAAGCTCATTTACTTCAAAAATTTGACAAATAAATTTCATAAGAAAAATAAAACTGGTTATGCACTGAAAGAATTTAAATTTTCCGTTGCTGAACTGAACGCTGTATTATTGCTGCACATTTCTGAATGCCAACTGAAAGTGATTGGCAGTGCCATCTCTTACTCTTTTGCTTTCACTGACATTTTCACCAATAGTGGTTGTGTGAGCCGTATTTAATGGTGGGACGAGTTCCCAATGCTTTTCAAAAATGTCCCCTGTAGTTTCACATAAATTATTCAGGACACAGCAAGCTTTTATTAATGTTTACCACATTCTCCAACCTCACTTCCAATAACTTAAGCATTCGAAACCGGGCTTTCAGCCTCCCGAAAGCATTTTCAATAACGCGGCGTGCTCTAGACAGCCGATAATTATAATGCTGATCGCCCTAGATTCAGGATACGGCTTTTGCAGAGTAGCCATAAGCGGAAAAGCTGCGTCCCCTATCGGGCAGACAGGCACATTTTCTCCTCCCAGAGGCTTTGATAAGTCCTGAAGAACACTGGAGCTTAAATACTTCATGAGCGAAGAATTTCCGAGAATATACGCATCGTTGCAGGCTGCACCAACATTGATGTACAAGAACCTGTACTTCGCGTCACACACAGCCAACAGAACAGTGCTGTAAAAGCTTTTGTGTACGAGTGGGCGTCATGTTTGGGGGGCTGAATTTTAATATACGTGCCATCAATACTTCCCAAACATTGTGGAAAATCCCACAACACCTCGAAATCTTCGACATGTGAAAGAATTCCCTCTGTAGTGCGGGCATTGCAATCAACTTTGACATCAACTTTTCCACAAGTAGCTTGCAAAACTGATGCAAAATGACGCAAACAGTAGATTTACCCACTCCGAATAGGTTTCGAACAGTTCTATACTCGCAAGAGGAAGCCAGGGTGTACAGTGCAATGCACACCCTTTTTTCAAGGGGAATGCATTTCCTCCAGCGAGTATCCACTCTTCCTAAATCTTCCAGCTCACGAACTAGGAATCTAAAGGTCTCTCGGTTCACCCGAAATTCTTCTTTAAACTGCCTGTCACTCATGAAGTGCAACGCATATTCGAAGAATTCGGGGTAGGATCCAACACCTCGGATTAGGTTGATTTTCTTGAATGTATTGCAAGATAATCTTTTTCATCCTCCTTCTTCTTTCGATTATGGCCTGAATAGCCATGGAATTCCTCATAACTAGCGATATAATTTCTTTCTTCTGCATAGTGCTTTGCGATGGCGCCATGATTGTTTATATTTACAAAATAAAATATCGATAACGATAATCGTTGCCATCATCGATAAAAGTATCGATGCAATACTACTTAAGTTGTTTTAAAAGATGCCGTAGTGTGAACACTTAAAAATTAGAACGATTAAGTTACGTTAGCTTAACTTCTTACTTAAGTTAAAGTAGATTAACTTTTCATGTGTGAACGAGTATAAGTGTTGTCCTGTCTTTATGATGAAAGGATAGAGTCGAGTGAAATTCCTTGAATAATATGACGTTTAATGTACCAAAATAAAGAAATAAAGTTACAGTTACAACATCCATATTTACATATATACAATCAATTCCAATGCAGGTTCGAGTCCGATGCTACAACAAGTGTAGAAAAAATATATGAAACTAAACATATTAAGAAAATGTATTAAAAAAACATCATACAAGGCACAGATAAAGAAAAAGAATTAAAATCACTTCAATTTATAAATTATGAAAATATTTTATTTTAATTACAATAGTTTTTTTTCAGCTTCTTTTTCGGTCACTTCGAATCCCTAAATGATTGTGAAACAAACTTTACTTTATAAAAAATCATAATCCTCACATAAAACTTGACCAGTCATGGTTAATTAATAAAAGCGAATTAGAAATATTTTCACATACATTGTTTTGACAACAATATTCATTAAACAAATCGGGAAATCTCCTCCCAAATTCACAAAGCGTTGAAGCCCATGAATCGGTGGGAACACCCAAGCCCTCTTTGGCAGAATCAAATTCCTTGAAATAGATGAACAGATTTTCTACACTCGGTGTTTTATCTCCAACAAATATGCTTTGCAAGCCTCACACGGATATCTTTTTAATATAATTTAGCGACGTAACCTGCAATATATAAGGCAGAATTGCGTGAAAAGATATCCGGTGAGGTCTGCAAATCATCATCCAGCTCACACCAGTAATCTGTGCCCTCATTGTCCTGAAGAGTAGACTGCTCATTCTGGGCCTCCTTCAGAACCTGCATGTTGACCAGCATCGTGTCGCTGTCAGGTTCACAGTTGGATTCGTTTCCCAGGGTGCTCAAGATGTGTTGCGCCATCAACATGCGCATTCTTGCGCTGAAGTCGTAAGGAGTCGGGTGGTCGTTATTTACTCCTTTACGGCGCACCAAAGAGAAAAAATTCTCCACGGCATCTTGAGTGAATCTGCTCATCAGAACACATGGCACTGTTGTCAGCAATTCAGGAACTAATTGCCTAAATGCAGAAAGAGTGAGGAGCCACCCCTGAACACATGGGAAGGTGATTTTTCTGGAAGTCACAAATTGAGTTTGAAACTCTATAGACTTTCCAAATTCAGAAAATCTCTTCCATGCCTCGACGTGTGGAAATGTCTTGGTTACAGCAGAGAGAGGTCGGTTGGGGCAGCTGATCTTCCTGCTGTTGACACTGTCGAACATGTCGTTGCACATGTCGCAGAATTCTGCAGTGCTGCTCCCAGTTGATGGCAAAGCTCTAACAGATGTCATGAAGCAGAGTTGTGCGCCTATACTACGGCTTAAAACCTGCGCAGCCAACCCAACATTCATGGAGCTTAGTCCATCTACCTCCATGTGCCTACGAGTTAGACGTGGAAGGACTCGCAGGTCATTCTGTGAATCTCTCTCATACAAATTCACGATATATTCCCAGTAGGCTATCTTGCTAGTGTGTATAGTGTATTTTAATGTGTATAGTTTCCGATTCACAATCCTGCTTTATAAAACAGACAAGTTGTAAACTAACTCCCTCAGGAGATGCGGACTCAATCATAAAGTATAATTTTTCCCTCGATTGAATTTTAGCACTACAATTTTCTATAACCCAATTAATAACCCTTTTTCTCTGGGTATAATTATATTGTGATTAAATTCCGTACACAAAAGATCAGGATTACTTTCTTCTTTTTTGAAATTAGCCACACCGAAATATTTCATTTTAGGAATAACTTCATTCTCAGCGGTTAAGACTGGTATGCAATTTTTAAATTTGGGTTTGGGTATGGTAACACGCGATGTAGAAAAATATATACAAAACTATTTACAACTTGCTTTTGTAATGTCCGTGTGCAAGTGTTTTTATATTGTCATCAAGAAGCAATCTCTTGTCATCGAACGCGCTGAGAGCCACCTTGTTGACCTTGACTGTGTGGAGGTGATGGCTCTCGCTCTGGATTCGATGTTGGATCTCCCTTGTTGGGTGAAGATCCTCACGGCACTGTCTGTAATGTTCGTGTCGTATATTCTGTTGGACGACCGACCTAGCCACTCCCTTCGCGGTTTCCTTCTCACTGCACTCTGTTTTTATCAAGTACATTTTTCGGGCGAAGCCCGATGAGCTCTAGGATGGGCTTTGAATTCATTTCATCCTTAAGACATCCTATTTTCTTTTTATTATCCTCGCTGAATATGAAGTGATATTTTGGATAGTCAGAGGTATCGTATATATCCATTTGTTCGGACATATCTCTGTAGATATTCGCAGTTTTAACTACATAAGTCAGCGAGTCCGTATCCGTAAAAAGAAGTTTCGCTTTTTTCCCATATTTCGCCTTTATCACATCATAGTGGAATTGATACATGATAAGTTTAATTAACTCTAAAATGACAAACCCAACATAGATAGGTTTGTCAAGAGTTAAGCACTTCTTAACACGTTCGACTCCCACTAATTCGTGATCAAACGTTTTAAACCGTTTGAAGGTTGGGGCAGCTACCAATTTCTAAGCTTTAGCCTCATCATATACCAACTGAATGTCCACCCGGTTGCGAATATTCTCCATGGTCTTTACCGCATTATTCATTAATTTAAAAAAATCCTTCTCGAAGGCAGATTTTGACTCCTTACGATGTTTAGTGTTGAACATTATGTATTTCTTCAGCCATGGTTTTTGATTGAATTTTAGAATTTTAACTAGTTTAAGGCCTTTGTCTAAATAAAATTGTAGATTTCTATAGTACGTTACATAGTTTTGTTTGGAATTTAAATTTGGCACTAGTTTAGTTGAAGGAGTATAATTTTTTTCATTTAAAATGTGCCTTGAGAAGGGTGATAAATCACTAAACTTAATATGCCTTTTCTCTGGGGCTAAGGGGTAGTCTTGTGGAGATTGTGAAGTTCTTCACGATACTCCAAGTCGACTTCGAAAATATAGCCCACAGAGCTGTCTTGAGGGATCGAGTGAATCCAGTCTAGACTAACATCCGCTGAAACCCACTCGAATCCCCCATACGGTAATGAGTCGACCATGGAAGCCCCATAGAGATTATTGCAATCCAGGTAAATTATGTGCTTACTGGATTTCTTAGGGTTAAAATTTGGAGTATAGATATTATTTGCTTCTGCAAACCATCTCGTTATGACGGATATACCCCCCGAATTCCCCGCTCAATTAATTGGTGCATGTCTATGTCGGTAATGAGCTCGAGTGGCTGGTCGGTCATCTTGAGGCAACTTTGCCACGCCAGTCCAGGAGATGTGAAAAGGTGCACGCAATCAAGTTCATAATATTTCAGACACAACTCTCTAAAATTTTGAAATACATCAGCAAGTTGAAGAACGTCACTCTTCACGTACAGATCGTGATAGTCCCCCATATTCTTCAATTTGAACGACTTCCACACATTCTGAGCATGTACATAGTCCTCATTATTGATCCTCAGATAGTTTTTTTAAAAGCTCAACCTTCAAATAATTTTTTCCATTATTATGTTATGGAGTTCTATTTTTCGTTTCTCTTTATCCTCCATCCTTCTCTCGACCTCAATCTTCAAATTATTTTTTTCCATTAATTTATTATGGAGTTCTATTTTTCGTTTCTCTCCATCCTTCTCTCGGCCTCTTTGATGTATTCCATTTTTTTTGCCAAAACTCTTTTGCAGAGTTTTTTTCAGCTCTGGCCTTCTTCTGCTTGAAGATTTTAGGGTCTTCTTGGGAACAGGAGTCCTTGCGGCAGAGGTTCTGGGGGCTGGAGTCTCTCCAAAAGGGGTTCTGGGGGCTGAAGCCTCTCCAAAAGGAGTTCTGGGGGCTGAAGCCTCTCCAAAAGGGGTTCTGGGGACTGAAGCCTCTCCAACAGAGGTTCTGGGGGCTGAAGCCTCTCCAAAAGGGGTTCTGGGGGCTGAAGCCTCTCCAACAGAGGTTCTGGGGTTGGAGCCTTTCCAACAGGGGTTCTGCGGGCTGGAGTCTCAGAAGCAGTTGCCCGGTACTGCAACTCCTTGGACAGTGGAGTCCTCAGAAGTTGTGGGCTCCAATCAGTCCAGTCCTGTTTTTAAATTAAACAAATATAGTAAGGACATTAAAATAAACATTGCAAATCACAAAATTAATGTGAAAAAATTTAAATACTAGGATAGAAAAATATCCATTGTGAAATAAACTGATAAATCAGGAAAGGACATTCAAATCATCGCAGCAAAGCAAAGTGTGTTTTAGGATTTTCGAAAGTTTTTTACGGTAAATGTTCAAACCTTTTAACCTACCACTAACTATGAGACTTTGATAATGTACACTAAAAGATCAGTAGTTTCTTATATTGCAGTCGTTTTTTAGCTATCCATGTTTTATCGGTCAGTAAAAGGGTTCATAGTACAAGCTGGTGTGTCGGGTATTATGGAACACTAGGTCCAACTTCCTTCCATCAACTAAAGGACAGGAAAACAAAGGTGCTGAAGCATCTTAAACTAAGATCTTTTGTAATGAAAAATTTTCCGAAGATCAACGAGAAGAAATTTGGATCCAATGTATTAGCTGTTTTCTATGGGCTCATCTTGACTGTACTGGAGCAGAAAAAGCAAATCGACTTTGCAACTATTGCAAATCGACTCATGAACAAAACTATTTGAACGTAAATTGTTAAACATATTTTTATAGTTAAGATTAACTATGGTCTCTAAGGTTTAATTAGTTTTCAATAGCTGTAAATCCAATTGTTCCATATTACCCTCCATTTGTAGCTTTTTCTTATAGTACATTTTTTGATTAAAAAATAAATGCTGATATATTTGACCATTTGCCCTTCATTGTCATTAGTTATAGTATTACTTAAAATGATTCGGCGGATTTTTACTAAAAATTCTTAAAAATATAAAAGGTGTTCTATAATACCCTCCTCTCCTCTACATCATAGATCAGGTATGGGCAACCTTTTCGAATCCGCGGGCCGGATTCAATGATTATAATGACGTGGAGGGCCATAGAGTAGATAATAGGTAATATTTTTAAAGTAAAAAATGAGTAGTTTTATTACTATATATAATTACGAAGTTTAATACTAAAGTTAAAATTTAATCTGGACTTATACAATATATTGATTACATATTACATACAATAATTGAATCGTCAGTTTGAAGAAGGGAATAAGTCCAAAAATCAAGTTTTGAGAAAATCGAAAAAAAGAAATGGAATTTTCATTGTATGGATATCGATTTCACAACTTCAAGGGGCGATATCTCCCTATAGGGTTAGTTATTTTCCCCCTCTTTTCACCCATGTGTAGGGCAAAGCTTGGAGATTGTTTTGAGCACAAAAAGTCAATTTGTCATTTTTTGGACTTATTCCCTTCTTCAAACTGACGATTCAATTATAATGAGTTACATTAATCTGGACTAAAATAATATCTTGATTACATACAATAATTATAATGTTTAAGTTACATTAATATGAGCTATAATGATATTCAGAGCTCATAGTAATGAAAACATATTTCAGGACAGATATTTAACAATGAGGAAGTTGCATGATTTTTTATTTTTTTAATCGATTCTTCTTGTAGAAATAAGCAACTACCCAACATTTCAGGCCGATCGAGAAATTTTTTGATTGCCAAAAAAATTATCAAAAATCCACTTTTTAAAAGCGCGCGAAAACGCCAAGAGTTTGGGATCATCGTATGTTGACGTCATCATACGATAAACATTGTTAGAAAGCAATGGAGTTGATGGTATGATTGTTGGCATCTTTAAACAATAAGCGTTTTCAGTCACGTGTTTTTTTTCTCGACTTTGAAGTTAAAATATTTAATTACTTGTACATTTTTTTGAAAAATTGACTAGATATTTCATTTTACCATACAAAAAACCATACGGAACACTTGTTTGTTTTTGAAAATCTGACACATGCAACTTCCTTACTGTCATTACATGATACAGGAAAATTAATGGAGGAGAAATTAATGTTCAGGAGGACCAATTAACTTTAGCAGCATTGGGAAATGCAGAGAATGAATATAGTCCGTCGGGAGGGGAATATCAACCGTCGGCGATCGTCCGTCATGAAGTAACAACTCTCCCACGCTTCTAGACCCCTCCCAAGAACGAAATATAGTTAAACAGGACGTTTTAACTGCTAAAATTAAGTTACTTTCGGGGGAAAGTTCTGTATCCCCTCTTTCGCTCTTGTTGACGAAAACCAGAGTGTTTTTTGGTACAATTTTTAAAATGTTCCGCGGGCCGGACCAAATGACGAGGCGGGCCGGATCCGGCCCGCGGGCCGTAGGTTGCCCATCGTTGTCATAGATGGTTGGAGGAGTGTCCACATAATCTTCATTGTCTTCCACAGGTGTGTCCATATCAATAGGTGTTGCTGATATGCCTAAAATAGAGCAATTAAGGATTGATAGATTAATTCAGGGGTTTTCCAAACTACAACGCACAGGCCTTCTCATCTGGCCTGAAGATGCTGAGCTAGCTGTAAAACAAACTGGAGTGACGACTGAGCGTGCCGAAACCGCATCATACCTTATTGAAGTTGTGTCCGCGCTGAAAGGATTTCCCTCTACTTTTCGTTTTCCCCATTTGTTAGCACTATTGTATGGATCCCATCTGGTATACATAGCATGAAACAACCATTCTCAATTTTACTCATAATATTTTAAATAATAGGCATGGGGAAATGTAAAGGGGTCATAGGGGAAAATTCCCTTCCGACTTTTGGAGAAAATTTTATTTTTATAAGGGAATATAATAATATACATGGAGGGGTAAATAATTAAAAGCCAGGCACTTTGATCAAAAGTCCATTGTGCCAACCTCCTGACTGAACAAGTCCCTGTCCGCAGACACGAGAACTTGACATTGAAAAACAATCACTGGGGGGCATTTATTGGAAGAAAAATTGCAAAAACACAGAATGAGTTTTGGTTTAAAAATAATAAAAACACTTTCACATGCATCTTGGTATTTTCTTATGGTATTCTATTATAAGGGAAAATCATGTTGACTTATCCTTTCGGGACAGCTTGCCCACCAAGGTTTCCAGCATGCTTCACCACCTACTTCCGCCCATGTAAAAATTGGTTTTCAAGAAAAAGTTCAACTCAGAATGTTAGTCTATGGAGAAATTGGCAAGTTTTGCCCAGTTTGCGAAATTACTGTAACCCCCCGTGTATGTTATACTTTTGGAGGTTATCACTCCAGTTTGTTTCATAACTCAGTGCCCGCAGATACCTTTCTCTACAAATAAAAATTACAGATATGTAGTGCACAGAAGTACTACAGAAGAATAACTGAAATTAGAGTTAAGAATTTTTGATTTACACCCTACCTTTGTTAAAATGATAATCATCGTCATAATCGTTTATCATCTCATCCAAAGTCACATTCAGACTGTTGTGTACCACTTCATTCAGGTGTTCTTCTTCTAAAGTAGTTTTCGGCGTTTTTGCCTTACCTTTTTGCCTTCCTATAAGAAAAAATACTGTTAAAGCAAAAATGCCTAATTGACTGAAGGAATGACTTATCTTATAATAAAAAAATAATGTACATTTTAAATAACTGCTCTTTAATTATGGTAAATAAATTTTCATAAGCCAAATTTTTCTACAGTGAACTTGATCACTTGTAGAATAACTTTCATCAGGATGGTCAGAATTGAACATTGACATAGAGAACCATTTAACTACAGCAGAGTTCAATCACGCACGGCTCTGTAAGGGACACTTTTCCAGAAAACCACCTTTACCTTGTGACACAAAATTTTCGAGTTTATCATGCAAAATCATCTTGTGCTACCACTAGAAGATAGTATGGGGTCCTCCCCCTAGAAAAAATTTTGAAACTTGACATGTGAAATAATTGAACTTTAGAAAGGTTTTAACCTTCCAGTAGAGGCGAGCTTTTTATAGAGAAAGAAAAAGATGCTTGTATCTCCTATATACACAATTGGAAATGTTATTTTCAACCATACAAGTTTTGAAACAGCGCTATAATCAACTTATGGTTAAAACGAGTACATTTCATTGGAAACATTAGATGATCAAATCCAACCTAATTATCTCCCACATACGCAGGCCCACTGGCTGGATCAATTGACTATCTGGTTGGATCCTAGCAGAGCCCACACCCTTGCCAAAGCTGGCGATAATTCCGCCATCTTGGTAACCCTACTTTAATACACTAGATTACGCTTGGCGCCATCTTGTTCTGGTTTAACGTTTTATTTCGGTTTGTCGCTAAGGGTGTGGGCTCTCCTAGGATTTTACCCACTTTCTTAATTGATTAACCTGTAAAGTAATCAATGAAATTCACTGCTTTGGATAGGGAACCTACACAATTATAATTAGTTAAAAATGTTGAATGTAATAAACAATATAGACCTAAATGTGTGAATTTAAATACACAGATCTTGTGTATAATTAATTAATAAAATTCTACCTGATACACAAGGAAAAGAAACAAATGAAATGGAGAACATTATGAACTCACCTGTTTTAAATTGATCAACTTTCATTTCCCCAATATCTTTTCTGCTTTGCCGTTTAATATTGTCTCAGCAAGCTTTTAAAGAGGGCACCTGTCTATTCGTAAGCAATAAAGCATTAAATTCCGATTCAATTTTATTCCAGGCGGCCTCTTTTAACTTCCACGATGTTCCATCAGTTTTTTTTATTCTTAATTACTTTACAGTACTTGGATACCAACTCCACCAAAGTTTTTCTTTCCGTTATGGAGTAGTTACTCCCTCTGTTTCGTTTCTTACCTCCTTGGCCTTCATCACGCATTTTGAAAATAAAAATAATGTTGAATAATTTGAAAATAAATGAATGCAAGCCCGCGTGCGTGTGCTGTAAATACAGTTTGTTATTATTGAAAAATTAAAGTTGAAGTAAAAGTTTCAAGACAATGTGTTTTCAACCAATCACGAAATAGGACGTATCAAAATAATCGATATGGTTACTTAACCGGCGAAAAGTTAACAGAAAAGTTAGAGTTTTGAATCTGAAGGTCATATTTAGTTCTTATGTGCGGTCTAGTCCTCCTTCCAAGAACATACGATTGGCATTAAAGCCAATGGTATGGTCACGAGGAATAGGGCTCTGATACAAGGCAATTTTAATGATATGCATATTCTTTTATTGATGAAAATAGCTGACTTGGACTTCGTCTTTTTTCGGTACTCTTTACTTCTCTTCATTAGGTCATCTCCGGCCTCATAGACTCCTGGCCTAATGTTAAGTCAATACGTACCTTTTTTTATGCTGTGCAAACGACATCACCCCCTTAAGGAAAACGTTTTTAGTCTTCAGGCTCGCCTTTTTCTCCGATTATGATAGCCGCACGCTTCGTGTCAACGGTCTTACTTGATGCGGACACCTCTTCTTTCACTAGAAGTGATTCGAAGTCAGCGTAAATTATATATGGGAGACGGTGCTGATAGTGAATGTTTTGAAATTTGATGAAGTTATCCCCCTTCACCGGCATCTTGATATGTTGTGGTGAGTGTGCACTGCAGTACTGCAAATGCTGCTCCAAGGTTTCCTTTCTTGCAAACATCGATAGCAGTAATGACGTTTGCCATCATGCTTCGTCAAATCTCCAAGAAGCCGCGACATATTCCTAATCAAGCAGTAGTGCTGTGTCGTCTCGTTAGCGATGAGGAGCAGGTTGATGCAGTCTTCATCTTCGCGCTTGGAGATGTGAAGGGGGAACACCTCATCATCCTCATGTCTAAACACCTCACTCTCCTCATATCCAAAGACATTGATGCGGAGACTGTTGAGCTTCTCTACCGTTGGAATTTTATGGAGTGGTACGGGTCATAAGACTCCATCCATCTTGATCTCATGTTCATGGGGACTGTAGTGCCTATCTCGATTGATTGGTTTTTATGGCACATGATCCACATCAGGATATTATGCGCCAGAAAAGACATTAAAACAACTTTAGAAGGCCAAAGGCCTTTGTCGGATGTACTCTATACATCTCTCATTTAAAAAACAATAAAATGTCATTTTTTAAAAATTAGAATGTTAGAGTAAAAGATTAAATATGATGCATGAATCCAATAAGTTTAATGAATGCCTAACTCGAAAACAAACAATATTTACAGACCCTTCTGGTCTGAAGTCACTTTCGATATTAGGCTGATTTTGATAGCTTGAGGTGGATCTTGATCTGGGTTTCTAAAATGGGTTTGGGGAATGACTGTTTCTGTAATTTTGAGCATTGTTGTAGTTCCGAAAGTTTGTAGTTTCACTTGGTGATTTGCATTTTGAAACAAAATAAATGTCACACTTTTGAGCAAGTTCCTGGGGTTTTAGCCAGTCTTCGCCTTGAGTATTGGCGATGTGCGACTGCGTTTCACGATCGAGGGTCCTGAACAGTTTATCAGTTACCATTAGTTGGCATAGAGTTTTTTAGTCAGTTGCGTTACTCGCTTTACAATAATATTCAAAGGATGTGACTAACCTTGATGCGAATTGTGCACGAGATTCGTTTGGCAAGCGCCGACATCTGCGGAAATTTAGTAGACATTCTTTTGGAACGGACCGGGATATTTAGCGTGCGTACGCTGTGGATGAGGCGTTCAATACTTTCATCTGTAGGGTCGTTGTCGCTGCCACTGTCACTTGAATTTGGGATTTCTAGCGAGAGCCAATTAGAGTTGGATTCTTTCACTCTCGTTTATTTCAATCACATTCGATTTCTAATCTGGCTCTTGTGTCATAAAAATCTATCAAACCAACCAATTTTTCTCGTTCTCGCCCCTCCTTGCGTTGTTGTCTTTCTTATTCGCGCTGTTTTCTCTCTTCTTCCCGGTTTCTCGCCTCCTCGGTTGATTTAAGCAGTTCTATTACGAAGTCAGCATCGCGCTATGACAAGTTTCGCTTTCCACGATGATTTTTTTCAATTGGACGACGATGACTTTTCTGGGACGTTCTGATCCAATGCGACGTTTACAAAGTCTTTTTTTTCGTTCCTTTAAACATGACGGACGACGGTGATTCAGTTATGACTACTTTCGGTTTGTGCTGAGACGATGGCTTTTACTGGGATGATGGATTTTACTACGATAATGATGGCTTTGCCTGAGCCCCCATGTGGGAGGACACAGTGAAGAAAGCCGGTAGATTACAACTTTTTTATTAGAGCAAACGAACTACAAGCAGTCTCACTGCTTCATTCTAACGCGCACTTGCTTCTTCCTCTTTTTCTCCGCGCATAGAGCGGTGGCGCTGGCTCGCTAGGGGTGGATAGGTAGCGCCCTTTGGTATGCGACATTTGTTGGAAATAACGCTTTGAATAGAAGTCATGAGCTAATAGGATCTATTACGTTATCAGCACGAAGCTCTGAATAAGCAGCGGATTGAAAAGGATTGAAGTGAGCAGGCGGACCGACTGAAGAAGTAAGATCGGCTGCTGCAAACGAAGCCTGAGACGTTTTGAAGAAGGATCCTTTCTAGGGTGGTCACAAGTAACATGGGGAAAATTTTTGTCCCCTTGTACTGGTACGTACTTGGTACCCCTTTTCTTCTATTCTGCCAATGGATAGAAGGCTTCCACCAAGATCAGGCACGTAAAGGACATTGGACAGGGTGATCTTTGACTTCTCAGGGTTGTTTGGAGAAAGTGAAACATACCCTTTTCCTGTTACCTTGATCTGCTCGGCATTTGCTACCTCTACAGTTGAGGCATAGTCCGTCAACTTGGTGAACTTCTTCATGTCCGAAGTCATGTGCTCGGTTGCACCACTGTCCAAGATCCACTGATTGGAGTTGTTTTCTTTACCAGCCAGTAGCGCCCAGCTCTTTGTCTCGATGGCAGTCTTGGCATGTCTCTGTTGTTGTGCTTCTTCACACTCCTTGGATATATGGCCCCATCTGCCACAGCTGTAGCATTTGACGTTTCTTTCTGCAACTGGCTTCTTCCTCCATCTTCCAGGCTTCTTTTCTTCCTTTTGTGTAAAGGCTCTCGTGTGAAGTGCCTTTTCTTCATTGGTTTCATCTCCTCCACTATGCCGGAGCAACTTCTTTTCTTCGATTGTCAAGCGAGATTTGACAATCTTCGTTGACAAGTTGTTTTCGTCACGCTCCAAGTTCAGAATTAAACCTTCATATTCTTTTGGTAAGCCCATCAACATCACAAGGGCTACTTCCCTGTCTGTGAACCCGTATCCACACGATGACACCTTGCGATGCAGTTCCATGATTCTTCTTAAATAGAAGCTCATGCCTTCACCGGGATTCATTCTAATGTTGAAAAACTCCCTGAGCAGTTGAAGCGTGTGTAGCAATCCGAACTTCGTGTGGATATCCTTCAGCGTTGTCCACGCTTCTTCTGCCCTTTTGCAGTCGGCGATGTCATCTAGGTAATTGTCTTCCACCACAAGGAAGAGGAACGTGAGGGCCTTGGAGTTTATTTTGCTTTCTTCTGCGCTCAGTTCGGGTCCGTAGCCGGGGTCGATTGCTTCCCAGCAATTCTTTTGAACTAGAGCCGCTCTAGTACGGATGCTCCACGCCGTATAGTTATTTCCGTCAAGCTTCGGTATTTTGTAATCGTCAGACATCTCTCCGTCTTAACAGCACAGGATGTAGGTAGCGGGATAGCTTGCTTCAACGATACGATCGATATTTTTCGTCTTCTGCCGGACCACGTCGTCGTCGGCAATCGATCTTCCTCCGGTAGCTATCAGCTTCCACAATCCGTCTGAATCTTTCAAATTAAAAAAGCCACCGTGCTGATAACGTGTTGTTTTCTACTCATTAGCTCTGGTAGTTTCCTTCTGAGAGATTATTTCTGACTTACTTCATTATTGCTCTTATAAAAGGAGAGACGAGAAAAGTTAACGCATCTTGTTTATTTACAATCTGAAGAGACACTTACATCGGCATTGCCAGGTTTTACACAGAAAAAAAATATCACATAGTTATTGCCAGATTTCTTTCATTAACAAACATTTATTATTTAACATACTATCCCCCTAGAAGTGTGACCCATTATTTATGGGACACCCTGTATTCTGCATGAATGTGATCACATTAAACAGTCTACTATTGTTTAATGAATTTAATGTTGATTTTGAAAGTAGTTTAAGCTCACTTATTTCACGATACTTAAATGTCTGTGTTTCAGTACATTTTAAAATGTTGCACCATTTTTTATTAAAATGTTATAGATAATTAATATTTATCCAAGTGGGGTTTGGCCGGAACATATATCCATATGTTACATGCATATTTTTCAGAAGCCCCTAATATTAACCCTAAAATCAGACCTATTGTATCATCCAGCTACCATTAAAGGAAGGACTAATAAATCCTGAAATTTTATCATGCTATAAGTGTTTTAATTTATGTCATTTAATTAGCTTTCATAATATATTTTCCTGTTGTAGCAGTATCACTTCCTAGATTTAAAAATAAGTAAAGTATGAAACAGCTAATTGACGAATTTTTATTAAAGAATAAGATATTTTAATACCTTTTAAGTTCAAAACTAATATTGTTACCTCCACGGCAAAAACACGAATCTGAATTCATGAGGTGGTAAAATCTTAGTGGGTTCAGGTCGCCAACTTTACTTTGTACTTTAGGCGCACATTGCGCTACTACTTCACTTGGTGACTGAACTCACTTCTAAACTTGAGACCGTAATTAATAAAAGATTCTCAATTTTGGCGTGGTGGAAACGATATAGAGTGATAATATAAATTGATAGTTGCTAAACTGTGTGTCAACACAAAGAACCTTAAGTATAAACAAGAAGAAGGTAGAACAGTTTTGGAGCACCTAGGCTCAAAGGGCCTTTAAATAGAAAGAACAGATTGTAGGCACTAGAAAAAGAAAATATGCACTTGCATTACATTAAATAGGATACACAAAAGCATTTGAAGAAATAACTTTTATTTATTCTTGAATAACATCACAGATTTCTAGGGTCTAGATTTGAACACTTAAAAAGCACTTAGCAAAATAATAAGCAAATAGATTTAATCTCGACTAATATAATTTTCACCTTCAAAGTCTGATTAGAATAGCTAGATTTTTATCAAATCGTCTTGCAAATTTATTAATCCTGCACAAACATTATGGTCTAAGAGCTGGATGCAAATTTTGGGAATGATAAGGTGCACGAGATATTTTACCTGGAACAGATTCGATTGATGATGGGAAAACTTATGTCACCAACGCCAGAAGGCGGAGTGGAAGCTTTCAGTTCGAAAGGGGGGGTCGAACTTGCAAACAGCGCGCGGTCCCTAGCGACAGAGATTTTGAGGAAATCGTTTGAAATTTTGCACAGTTTAAGGAGAGTGTGAATAAAAGATAATGTAGCATTCTCAAAAGTATAAGTTGTGTTTTAAGGGTTGTAGAAAATAAACGAATTTTCGAATGTTTATATGAATGATCTGTACGGCCGACGAGGTGCAAGGCTGGACATAGGCTTAATGTATTGAAGAATGTTAGTAAAAGTTAGGGTAACACTCCCAGAAGACTAAGTGGAAGACAAAGGGTGGCCAGAAGTCACCAAAGGTGCAGAAAATCTTAAAACCCGAATCATTCGGAAACTTCTGGCTGTTTGCATATGTATAGATGACATATAGAACAAACTATATGCAAATAGCCAGAAGTCTGAGTGGAAGCGTTCGGGAGATATTCAGGCGCGAAGTACAAAACCGAATAAAAGCGCGCGGTCCCTTGCGACAGAATTTTTGAGGAAATCGTTTGAAAATTTGCACAATTTAAGGAGAGTGTGAATAAAAGATAATGCAGCATTCTCAAAAGTATAAGTTGTGTTTTAAGGGTCGTAGAGAACTAAACGAATTTTCCAATGTTTATATATAACAAATGACTTATAACATATAACTTTTCTGTTGCAACAATGACTAATAATACGCTAAAAACCACGCTAACAATGACTTTATATTTATTAGCGTATTATTAGTCATTGTTGCAAGAGAATTGCTTTTAGTCAGTTTTTTACTTCGCGCAAACGGCCAGAAGTTTCCGAATGATTCGGGTTTTAAGATTTTTCTGCACTTTTGGTGACTTCTGGCCCCCCTTTGTCTTCCACTTAGTCTTCTGGGAGTGTTAGCCTAACTTTTACAAACATTCTTCAATACATTAAGCCTATGTCCAGCCTTGCACCTCGTCGGCCGTACAGATCATTCATATAAACATTCGAAAATTCGTTTATTTTCTACAACCCTTAAAACACAACTTATACATTATCTTTTATTCACACTCTCCTTAAACTGTGCAAAATTTCAAACGATTTCCTCAAAATCTCTGTCGCTAGGGACC
This sequence comes from Tetragnatha versicolor, assembly GCA_024610705.1. Taxonomy (NCBI): domain Eukaryota; kingdom Metazoa; phylum Arthropoda; class Arachnida; order Araneae; family Tetragnathidae; genus Tetragnatha; species Tetragnatha versicolor. Next base: position 23,665,754 of record JANDEH010000013.1, on the reverse strand, counting down.
GCGCGCTGTTTGCATGTTCGACCCCCCCTTTCGAACTGAAAGCTTCCACTCCGCCTTCTGGCGTTGGTGACATAAGTTTTCCCATCATTAATCGAATCTGTTCCAGGTGAAATATCTCGTGCACCTTATCATTCCCAAAACTTGCATCCAGCTCTCAGGCTATTAACAATGCTGTCCATATGTTGTATAAGATATCTATTAATGCAGGCATGTGGTTTTAGCATATTATTTTCTCTAAAACGTCTTATAAGACGTTCCACATGTATCCCGACGGAGGCAATTCTTTTGCCTTCGCGGACTTCTTCCACTGTAAATTGGGAGTCGCTTTCTAGGCTTGGGGGTCTCACTAGTTGGCTGTTAATGGTGACTAAAAGAGGCTCAATGTGTTTGAAGCCTCTATCAGCCATTATCTGCGTCCCAGCGGGGACTGTTTCCAAAAACCCAGATGACTCCACAATCATCTTGTCCGTGGTCCGACCACCACATCCTTCCGAAACAAAGCTAACGCATCCACTAGGGGTGCATGCCACTAAATATTTAAGGGTGTTTGCCTTTTTGTAATCGCTCCAGGTGAGGGCTTGCTTTATGGGGTCTGATGGTTTTTCAATTTCTATCTCGAAGCAATCTATGTATTATGTTAGAAACATTTGAAAAATTTGCTCTAAAAGCCAGGGGCATGCACATCTTGTTTATTTTCTTTGGAGAAGAAATAAGCTGCTTCAAGCAGGCTGCCAAGAGCAGGAGTGTCTTTATGAAAATCACACCAGCCCGCTGCTTACTAATTTTAAAAGCATCCCAATCCTGAAGAATGGGTCATTGGTTTTTATTTTCATAAGTGTTAAATATATATTCCTAACACTAACTTTTAGCTCTTTTGCCCAAAATTAAACTTGGTAAAATTGGTCTTTGGGCACTCCAATGTATCCTTTAGGATTCCGTTCTATAAAGTTTTCAATATTAGACTCAATATGCACTTTTTCATCACTAATGTATTCATCATCGCTTGTTTCTTCTTTTATTTCGTAATCAGAATCAGAATCATCTTCATCAAACTCAAGCTCACTTCTTATCTTACTTATCATTAAATCCTGCATATCAATTAAAGAGCATTGAATGCCCTTATCTACAAACTCGGTTGTTGTCTGCGTTGTCACATTTGTGCCATGCCGAAAAATTGTTTGCACTGATTTATCTAAATCCTCAGTTGCCTCAGTTTCTTCAGAATCCTACAAATTGAAAAATTATCAGAAATGAATTTAAGTTTAAACTGATGAGTCAATCACTGAAACTTAATTCTAATCTGCTCAGTATTTTAAATAATTAATAACATACTGATAACACTTGATATTTTACACTGATGCCTCTGGTTTATCAAATTTGGCATCACTTGTCATGTTTAATTTCTGTTACATATATCAATGTGATAACTTGTTTTGTAAAAATAACAAAACATTACATAGCATTACAGAACTAAGACATTCACTGAATAAATCCCATCCAACATCACCTGGTCCTGATCACATCCATTATGACATGTTTAAACATCTAAACGAAGACTCACTGCTCAACATCCTATCATTATTTAATAGAATATGGAACGAGGGTGTTTTCCCGACTTCATGGAGGAGGGCTACTGTTGTTGCCATTCCTAAACCTGGGAAAGATGCTTCTGACCCTAATAATTATAGACCAATAGCCTTGACAAGTTGCATTTTTTTTTTGCACAAGCTTTTTTTTGGGCCCTTACAACTAATCATATAAATAAGGGCACTTTCTTTCAAAATTATCTTATTGCTACTTATTTTCCTATTTATGCTATTTACTGGCACTGTTATGACTTGACTTTGGTTATTACTATTTAGATTTATACTATTTATCTATTGCATCTTGTGGGTAATTGATCTAAATATTTGATGAAACTTTTAAAGTTCTTTTTGTTGCAAAATAAAGGCAGTTTGTCTTGAGTCAGCGTTGCTCCCGTTAGAATCTCCAACTGCAGTCGAGGTACTGCCGTAGCAGGACAGACACAGATGATGTGCAGCGGTTCCTCCTCTTCTCCGCATCGACACAGTATATCGTCACTTAGGTGGAATCGATTCAAATAGGACCCAAAGCCACCGTGTCCCGAAAGAAACTGTGTGGCCACGAATCCTGGTAAAATACCAACTTGGCATCTTTCTTCGATGTTGGGGAAGAATACCTTGGTGCCTTTACCCTTCTCAGTCGACCTCCATCGCTCGTTCCACCTTTCCTTCAATTGATGTTTTAGATGCTTATTGTAAAAGCTGATTGGCTTCCTCGAGAAATCTACTTCTGAATTTGTGCAAGCTATTAGAAAGAATGATTAATGGGAGATTAGTTTATTTTTTAGAAAAAGGACGACATTTATCAAAATATCAGTGGATTTCGTTTTGGACAACTATAGTATATCCCAAGTTCAAAACCCATTTTTCATTAAAAAAGTCTTTTACACCCTCATTTGGACACAGGATGTTGACATTACTCTCCTCACTGGGTATACAAAATGTAAACACTTTCAAAAATGACTTTAAAATTCCACCTTGGAATCCCAGAGACTTCGACATTATCCATGACTTCAGTGAATGGAGGAAATCCTCGACACCTAATATCATATTCAATTCTCTTTTTAGACATCACAGACAAGAATATTCAAGTTTTTTAGAGGTATTCACTGATGGGTCTAAGAACTACGCCCATGTTGGGTCTGCAGCAATCTTTGACGATGGAGTGATATCCAGGAAGCTAGACTGGCGCTGCTCTGTATTTACCTCAGAAAGCAATGCCATCCTCATTGCTTTGAATAAAATTAAATATTCTCGGGCTAAGAATTACATTTTATACACAGACTCGAAAAGCTGCTTGGATGCAATTGAAAATTATAACAATAAGAGCCACCCTATCATACTCCAAATCGTAAATTCCTATTTTATATTAAAGGACAAGGGATACTCCGTAAGATTCTGCTGGATACCTGGTCATTCAGGCATCCCTGGCAATGACAAGGCAGACTTGGCTGCAAAAACTGCCACTTTGAAACTAAGCTCTTTTATACCTTTCAATGATGTTGAAAAATATATTAAAAACTCGATTAAATCATACTGGCAAAATACATGGGACCAAGAACATGAAAATAAACTGCATTCTATTAAACCTTCTGTGACTGGCTTCCCTGAAACTAAATTGAAAAGGTATTTTGATGTAAAACTGACAAGGCTCCGAATCGGACACACTTATTTTACTCATAAACATCTCCTACATAACGAACCAGGCCCTATATGCTCACTTTGTAACACTCCGTTAACTGTGAAGCACATTTTAACAGAGTGCCCCCGTTTTCAACTGGTAAGGCTGCTGAAATTTGATATGGCATATCCATCGTTATCTGACCTTCTAGGGGACGAATTCCATAAAAATATTTTTTCCTTTCTATATGATATTAATTTAATTAAACGTATCTAAATTTGGAATGAAATACAAGTCTTGTGTTTGGCGCGGAATGGCCAAATATGGCTCTTGCGCCATAAAATCCCACCAACCAACCTTCCTAGAGATCACGTGATCCGCAACTGTGACGTAATGCGCTGAGCTACTGCGCATGTAGTTTTTAATTAGAAATTAACTAATGATCGGATCTGAAAATTTCCTCCACCACTTATTTTATTTCATGATAATCTATTAGGAAAAATTAAATTTGGAAAAGTGTTTACAAGCCAATTGGCTTTAAAGGGTATAGCCGGATAAGTATGTAAAAATTGCTCCTCGGCTTTTTTGACTGGCATTTGGGGGATCGATTTGGTATCGAATAAAAGTAATTTACCCCCATTTTTAGCTCTTTAACTCAAACGGTTGTTGCGATTTTCAAAAAAAAAAAACTTTTTTCGACTTTTCGATTTTTTTTATAGTAAAATTCAAAAATAATTAATGATGATTTTTTCCTGATTTATAATATTTAGAGACATGAAAAAATGATATGATCATGATTCTTAAACGAAAATCTGATTTTTAGCAAAATAAAGAAAATTAAAAATAAAATTTTTTTAAACTTCTTGAAAGGTGTCCATCGCCAATTTTTGTTAAAAAATGCCTCTTATACTCCTCAATACTGAGGATTTTTTTCGAATTTTTTTAAAGTTGTGGAAAATTATGAAAAAATCATTTTAGTTCAAAATGATTGCATAAAGACTGTGTTTTGCAAAACTCGTGCCAGGTTAACGCCACCTTTGGGAGTTTTAGTAACTACTAATAATGTCTTCTACGGTTTGTTTCTACTTTTTCACTGGGTGTTCATGTGCTCCTATGGACGAGCCGTCACTGCCCCTTTCTCCAGACATCAATTGCGACACCGCGACTTCCGAACAGTTTTCTGAGAAATTTCCCGGGGTCTGATCATTTCCGATTCGTTCGCTTGTTTTGAGCGGGAAATTTCGTCTTGAGTTTGATTTTAGTGCCATTCGCCATTAGGACTTCAGTTTTGTTTGTGCTTCTCTTCTCGAGGAATTGGATAATCGAGGCGCTTTTAGGAACTACAGAAGTCGGAAAAGTAAGCTGTTTTAAATATTTATTTCAAATAATTTTAAAGTGTAGAATTATTTACTGCTTTTTGTGTTGTTTCTTGGCGATTAACTTTTGAAAATGTTTTAGGCAGTTTAAACCATCAACTTTTCAGCTACTTCTTGAGACACGTCCAATATATTTTTAATGATTTCATCATAACACTTTGTGAAATGGCAGGTAGTGTATTCATTACAGCACAGAAAGTTTCCAAGCCTCACACTAGCTAGCTTCAGAGAATTGAATGTCACATTTGAAAATTTTGCAACACAATTGTTCACTCAGTGCATCAAAAAGCAATTTAATGTCCACAATTCTGTAACCAGAGAGTAATGCTTAAAAAAACCTGCCTGGCTTTCTACTTTAGAAATAATCAGTTTTAATTACTTGGCAGATGCAGAAGTATTTGCAAAAGTATCAGCTTCATAATCTTCTTTGCCACCGTGATACTTTCTTTTTCAGGGCCGGTAACTCACAGATCGATTATAGGATTTACTCATTTTTATATCCAATTAATTAAAGTTAAAAAACAAAATATTTGCCTACATAAATAGGTATGATGCACTATCAAATTCAAAATCGTAGAGAGCGTGAAAAAACGACGTGATTTCGCGTTCAAATGTTTACAAAACACAATGGAAATACAAAGTAACAAGTTGAAATGTTTCTTTCCTTCTTCAATAGTCAAAATAAATATTATTGATAAATGCCACAGAGAAAAATTCAAACCTAAACAGTTTCAAGAGACAAGACTAAACTAGATCACAGCAGTACGTTAACTGTGTGTACAGGCTCGTTCTTTGCGCTAAAATCGAGGGGAAACTTCATTGCTATGTTAGCAGCGCCATCTGTAAACAAACGAATGGGCGTTCTTGAACGGTTTCGCTTTTAACAGAAGGTTATTTTTTTAGGAGCTTAGATTTTCTTGAAAATAAATAATTGTGGTTTTATTACAAATGTGTTCTTATTGTTACATTTATTTTCAAATAAAGATATTGAAGTGAATAAACACTTTTTAAAGATTAAGTACTAATTAAGTGTTAAGTACAAACAATAGAGCAAAGATATTTTTAAGAAATCAGTCTTTCACTTATTAGTAGGGCTAGGATTTATATGTAATTACATATTTGTTCAGGAATCTGATAGTGTCTGAAGTGTGCTCTTGAATTCTATACGTTTTAAAAGATTTTGAATCGACTAAGACCATGTTTATTTTACATATTTTCACATATTTTGGTTTATTTACATATTTTTACATATTCAACCTATATCTACATATTTTTATTACATATTTATCCATTTTCAAGTTTTTCAAAAATAATCACATGTTTGACTGATTTTCAAATAAAAGTAACCCATAAAATGAAATACGCATTCAAATTGTAGTTAAAATTAGTGCACCTAATGCTGAATTTAACTTTTAAAAGGTTGTGAAGTCGGGATTGTCAGATTAAAATGTGTCAGACGCGCCGAGAAGGGAAGTAGACACATGGTTTTCGTTTTTTTTTCTCGCGACAAGACGGCAAAAAAACATGAGCTGTGGGCAAATAGCGAAAACCACCCTTCCCTACTATGTGCTTGCGTAATATTTGAAGAGCCCCTTTAAAAAAATTACTGAATATTTCCTTTTTATATTACATATTTGGCATTTTTTAATACATATTTTGCTAAAATAAACACATTATATGTACATATTTTTGATTTTTAATTACATATAAATCACAGCCCTACTTATTAGTGATATATTATTTAAAAACATTTATCTTGCGAAATATCTGACAATAATGCTATAATTAATTCATAATAATCTTCAAATAAGCCGAATAGAATATTATTCCTTAGTTTTAATTATATCCATGGGATCATGTATTAAAAACTGCTTATAAATCGAATTACTTTCTGCTTATTGGATTGGATTTTGGTTACATATATTTTCCAGTTTGTGTACTTGATCTCAAGGATGTATAAAACTACTGTTTCAGAATTAAAAAACATTATTAAAAATACTAAAACTCAATTTCTTAAAACTTAAGTTTGAAGTTTGCATTACCAAAAAACAAATATGGGATTTTGACAATTAGTCAACAATAATATTAAAACTTGTACTCTGCCTGTTCTTACTGGCCTTTAAATTTTATATACAGTAAACTCTCGTTAGTACGCCCCCGCTTAGTGCGACGTCCCGCATATTACGACGTTTTTCTCCGGTCCCTGGTACCAATAGGCCTTTTATCATTAAAAACTATCCGCTTATAGCGCCCCCGCTTATTACGACTTCCCGCTTATTTCGACGCTTTTCTCCAGTCCCCCGAAGAAAAATCCCGGTTATTGCGTCGTCGAGTTCCTTTCAAATAATGTATGAGCTACAGAACTGTTGAAAACGCGTGTAGAAGAATATGGTATAGAACTGGTTTTTCCTCTAGTTTTACCCAACCACTCCCTTTTTTCCCCGAATGGCCCCCCGTTGGGCCCTCAACAATGACCAGTGTCTTGCAGGGCAAGTGATGGGTTGTCCTGTGACGAATCAGAACACTCCCTAAATTTCTTGGAAATTCTCCCCCTCTCCTCCAATTTGACTTCCGAATTCCATTGCTCTGTGTTCAGTCCACTGTTGTGTAAGTTCAGATATCGTATTGAGTATCCATTCTTCCTCGGCATAAGTTTAAAATGGCAAGTTCTTCTGGAAGTAAAAGGAAAGCTTCGAGTTTCGATGATAAATTGAAGATAATCAAGCTTTATGACGAGAAGAAAGGTGTTATGAATAAGCAGAACTTTGCAAATGAACAGGGGTGTCTTCTATTTAGTGATAAAATCCCGCTTAAAAAGGTTTCTAGGTGAGATTAGGTATAACGTGTTTTAGGTATATCGCCGAAACTGTGTTTTATGGAATTCCGCATATAGCGTCGTACCGCTTATTACGACGTTTTCACAAATCCCCTTGAACGGCGTACTAACGGGAGTTTACTGTATTTAACAATACAAATCAAAACTATTTAAATTTTGAAGTTATGAATTATCATTGATATATTTATCTTAGTGTTTCTTTTATTGTACTACATGAAGTTACTGATCTTGATTGTTCATAGTCTTTTTCTTAAGTTGATGGCTAAATGAGCTGAAAGATTTGAAGCTCTTTGCCTTCAACAAAAAACATTGTTTTTTTTACAAATTTTATTTTATCTTGTGGATTCCCTGACACATTAAAACATGCTACTCTTACTATTTTTAAATCTGGTTGTATAAATATCACCATTAATAAATCTCCCTATACCTATCTTACCTTAGTTCTATAATGTCATGGAAAAATTTATAACCAAATGTGCAAATACAAATTTCTTTGCTTGCTTCTTAGTATGGCTTTATACATGGAAGTTCCAGTGAAATGGCTTTGGTAGAAATCAGGAAGTTTATAGGTATAAATATTAGTTAAACTACAATAGAGCAATTTTACAACATTTCGATTTCAATAAAGCTGGTTTTAGAAGCGACTCAAATAAATGGTCAATTTCATACCTGGCAAGGTTTTTAAAAATACCGTAAAAGGTAAGATTAACACATTTATTAAAACAAAAATTTTATTAATTGCAATGATCTGCTAGATATCAGGAGACTTTCATTGCACTTCTGAATCAATAAAATATTTATATTGATAACAAGATCTAGACTTCCACCAAAACAGATCGGCAATGACAAGAGCAGCATTCATGCGATTCATTAAATTACAATTAAAATTTCACTTGTTTTTGAATTTGTTGCCATATTTACAATTATACAAGACACTAGATATAAACAGTGGCGAAGCTAGCCTGGGTGTCACCCCCTTTTAATTGGAATTCGGTTTTAAAAAATAATAAAATTTGCGACACCAGTCTAGAACAAGATTTCTTTTCATGTTCTCAACACGAGAAATGACACCCAACACAACTGGTACAAAGGCCAAAGTTCATTTTGGTTTTTAAAAACAGATTGGCCATGACAAGGGCAGTTTTCATGTGATTCATTAAATTACAATAAAAATTTGAAGGCATGACATATTTACAATTATAATACAAGATTCTAGATATAAAGACAATCAGGTTTAGTAAGAAAATCCTCCCAAATCTTCTACTAGCAAGATTTCTTTTCATGTTCTCAACACGAGAAATGACACCCAACACAACTGGTACAAGGGACAAAGTACACTTTGGTTTTTAAAAACAGATTGGCCATGACAAGGGCAGTTTTCATGTGATTCATTAAATTACAATTAAAATTTCACTTATTTTTAAATGCATGACATATTTATAATTATACAAGATTCTAGATATAAAGACATTCAGGTTTAGTAAGAAAATCCTCCCAAATCTTCTACTAACAAGATTTCTTATTTTGACCTCGCATGTTCTCAACACAAAAAATTGCACCCAACAAAATTGATACAAGGGACAAAATACACTGTGGTTTCCAAAAACAACTCTGTAATCAAATATCTGCTGTAGCGAGGAATACATACATGTGATTCTTAACAATTAAAAATTTTATATACATTGACCTTTCTTACAAATAATGAAAAGGTACAGCATGGAACTAACTGAACAAAATTTTCACAATTTTAGAATTTTTCTGCATAAGGGCTTACTATTTGTAACAATTCTAGGTTTTCTAATAATGCTGTTGGCTATATTTTTCAAAACAATATTTAGAAATTTTTTACATATATGGGTGACAACAGTTACAGCATGACTTGAAATATTACACTGTATAATGGGACATTGCAGTAATTGTGGTATTATGATTTTTTGAAGGTTAAGTGAAACATTTACAGTAGGAAGATTTGGCACAGCTTTTTCCACAAAATTAAGGAGAATCTCCAAGACAGACACAAAAGATGTTGCAGGATACCTCAATCCACCCCTGTCTTGATGTGAAATTAATTTGAGCAGTGGTGATGAACATTGAGGGGAAGAAAATTGCGATAAACATTCTTCGCATGAGAATTCTGACTCCAGAGTTCTAACCAAATAACCTGCAACATATGCCAATGATGCAGATTTTAGGGAGATAGACGGAGAAACAATGGTTTGCCTCACAGATGAAAGAATGTCCATCACCTCATCTGGCAAGGTGATGCTCTGGTGTATATTCTGGGCAGTATGTGTGATTCTTGTATTCATGTCATGCTTTAGAACTCCAACAGATGAGTGCTTTGAGGTGGATACCAGTCCTGTCTTCAAAATTTTATCCATGGCAAATAGCGTTGACCTCACATCGAGCATATCGTTATTCCCGCACATCTGCCTCAAACTTCCGAAGAAGGACTCAATAGCATCACTGTTGAAGTAACGAGTGAGGACGTATTGAAAGCCATTTTGGAGCAGATATTTGGTGCAACGAATGGTCGAATGTGTAGTTAGTTCAATCTCTTCATAAGTCTCATTGCTAAGGAACTTCATTGGAGGATCATGGGTTCGGCAAGATTCTTCCAGAGCAGAGATAAGGGAGGAATTCATCAAGCAACCAGGCAAACCTCTCATCAGTGATATTGAAAAAATGCATACGAGCTGCGTCTCTTTTATGTTGATGTTGGGTACGATTGCAGACATCGTGGATGCAATACCATTCATAGATGTTCTTAAGAAAATTCACGGTGGCTCCACAATACCTGAATTGGTATGCTTTTGGATCACTCCTACAATTTCCTTTCAGAAACTGCAAAGCTGCTGTAACGGGAGGAGAAAAGATCAGAACAGCTCTGCCCACATTCATTTTTTCGAGGTTTGTAGGATCAATATGCTTGAGGGTTAGATTGCGGACCGGCTTGATCTTCTGATCCTTTTGGAGCTTATATAGCTCCCTTAGGAACTTGCCGGAAATAATTTGCCGCCCATCAGTCATCTCGTGAGTTAAGAACAAAGACCGCACATTCTTTATGATGTGATTTTTTGGTCAAAACTAAAGAAGAGTGACCTGGAGACATCACAAGGGTGAGGGATTTTACATAGCAGTTTTCCTTTACCAAAGTTCCGGAACATGGCAACATTAGTCTTGTGATTGTCTTGTGATCGAGCAAGCGCCGACATCTGCGGAAATTTAGTAGACATTCTTTTGGAACGGACAGGGATATTTAGAGTGCGTACGCTGTGGATGGGGTGTTCGATACTTTCTTCTGTAGGGTCGTTGTCGCTGCCACTGTCACTTGAATTTGGCATTTCTAGCGAGAGCCAGTTCGAGTTGGATTTTTTCCCTCTCTAGTTTAATTCAATCACATTCGATTTCTAATCTGGCTCTTTTTTTTTTTGTCGACTTTCATTAGGTCTCACCCCCTAAAATGTGCCAATAGGCTAAAAAATGAGATTGGCCAAGTTTCAGCTCAATCCGATAATATTGTCACGATTAATCCAGAAAATGAATCAAGATTAAGAAATATTATTTAATTTATAGACTCAGAAAAACTTACACAAACAGCAACCGTTCCAATCTCTAATAATTTTAAATACAAGTCCACATGTTGCCAGCTTGTGGCTAAGTAACTTATTGGAATACTAGTACTTAATAAATAAAAGCTTAATAAACTTAAACACTAGTTATGAGATATTTACACTAGGATTGTTGGCAAAATGCCACCATATATAGATGCTGCATTGCTCCCCCTCCAAGAAAACAGCGACCCGCTGTTACGAAGTCTGAGCAGGGACCTGAGAAGGACGGGCTGTTGCAGTTGGCCTTGCTGCTTCATTTCCATCCGCATTTTCTACGTTTCGGTCAGCATCTTTCTCCAATTTATCATCCGGGCTGTAGTACGGCTTCATTCTTAGCACATGCACCACATCCTTAGTCTTTCGACGTCGGGAAGTGGGATCATAGTCTTCGACCTCGTAATTAACGTCAGATAAACGTTGTGATACTCGATAAGGGCCGAAATATCTTTTCATCAGTTTTTCAGATAGGCCAACCTTACGGACTGGAGAGAAAATCCAGACCAATTGACCGGGTTGGTAAGCTACTTGGCGGTGCTTGGCATCATAGCGCTGTTTATTCTTATCTTGGGCTTCCAGAGTTCTGAAGCGAGCGATTTGTCTGGCTTCTTCAGCTTTAGTGACTAGTTCGCTCACATAATCGTTCTTTACTTCATCAGGGATGTAGGGAAACAGGGTATCTATCGTTGTTTCAGCTTCGCGTCCATGCAGCAGGAAGAACGGTGAAAACCCAGTTGTGTCCTGCCTCGCGGTGTTATAAGCGAATGTGACGAAAGGCAGCAAAGTATCCCAATCTCTCTGGTCGACGTCAACATACATCGAAAGCATGTCCGAAAGAGTCTTGTTAAACCTTTCTGTGAGCCCGTTGGTCTGAGGATGGTACGCTGTCGTCATTTTATGCGTAACTCGACTTATTTGTATGATCTCAGCTACAAGCTTTGACTGAAACACAGTACCTCTGTCTGAAATTATCACGCGGGGTGCTCCATGTCGTAAAATTATCTCCTCCACGATGAATTTTGCGACCTCTGGGGCGTCAGCTGATGGTAAAGCCTTTGTAGTAGCGTATCGCGTCATGTAATCAGTGCCAACAATTATCCATCGATTTCCCAGGCTGGATTGAGGAAATCTCCCTAGCAGATCAATTCCTATTCGGTGAAAAGGGGCTGCTGCCGGTGGTATTGGAACGAGATGACCAGGGGGCTGTAGAGGTACATGCTTTCGTCTTTGGCATTCGCGACAATGACTAACATACTTCTTTACACTCTTGTATAAACCAGGCCAATGGTATTTCCGCCTAATTTTATCCAGTGTTTTGGCAAAACCAAGGTGGCCTGAAACTGGAGAGTCGTGATAGTGTTCCAGTATGTCGCTTCGCAAATGCTTTGGGATGATGGGCCTCCATTGCTTCCCCAAGGGGTCATAGCTTCTCTTGCAAAGCATTCCTTCAATCATCCTTATATTCTGCTGAGATGTTCCTTCTTGCTTCTTTTTATCTTCAAGCGACTCAATGAGCTTCTTTAAATCGGGGTCTTCCTTCTGTTCAGCTCCTATGTCAAGGATTGCATTGAGTGATGAAGATTCACAGTCTGCTGCATTATCCTTTATAGGATTTCTAGATAAACAATCAGCGTCTAAGTGCTTTCGGCCACTTTTGTAAATAACTGTGACATCAAATTCTTGAAGCCTGAGGGCCCATCTGGCTAATCTGCCAGCTGGATCTTTGATGCCGGCTAACCAGCATAACGCATGGTGGTCAGTGACAATAGAGAATTTTCTTCCGAATAAGTATGGCCTAAACTTGGTTATTGCCCATATGGCTGCAAGGCACTCTCTTTCAGTTGTAGAGTAGTTCTTTTCCGCCTTTGTAAGAACTCGGGATGCATAAGCGATTACTTTCTCTCTTCCTTCTTGGATCTGAACTAATACGGCTCCCAAGCCGTAACCGCTTGCGTCTGTGTGCAACTCTGTTTCGGCAGTTTCGTCAAAAAGACCCAAGACTGGCTCTGAGATTAAGGCATCTTTGAGAACCTTAAACGACCGTTCCTGTTCTTCACTCCAATTGAATGATGTTTCACCTTTAAGCAGACTCTGAAGAGGATGAGCTTTAAGACAAAAATCCTGGATAAATCGCCTGTAATAGGAGCAGAGCCCGAGAAAGCTTTTGACATCTTTGTTGGTTTTTGGTGTCGGAAAACTTTCAATGGCCGTCAGCTTGTCCGGATCTGGTTTGACACCATTTTCGTCTACCAAATGTCCCAAAACCCTTATCTCGGGTGCTGCGAATAGACATTTTCTTGGGTTCAGACGAAGGCCGGCTTCCTTGATACATGTTAGCACGGTAGTTAGACGAGATATATGTTCATCGAACGTCTTGGAATATACAATTATGTCATCTAAGTAACACAAGCACATTGACCAATTCAAGTGGCGGAGCAGGTTGTCCATCATACGCTCAAAAGTTGCTGGAGCGTTACAAAGTCCGAATGGCATGACTTTGAACTGGTAAAGACCCTCGGGAGTAACGAATGCGGTTTTCTCTCGATCAGCTGAATCAACTTCAATTTGCCAATAGCCCGTGTATAGATCCATACTTGAAAAGTACTTAGCTCCCCTGAGGCAGTCTAACGTGTCGTCTATTCTAGGCAATGGATATACATCTTTTTTTGTTATTTTATTTAACTTTCGGTAATCAACGCAAAAGCGCCAGGATCCATCCTTTTTCTTGACCAGGACAACAGGTGCAGACCAAGGGCTACTGGAGGGTTCAATTATGTCATTTTGGAGCATTTTTTTTAACTTCATCCCGAATGATTCTCCGTTCAGCTTGAGATACTCTATACGGCCTTTGACTAATAGGAGAATGATCACCAGTGTTTATTTTATGTTTCACTGCGCAGGGGTTGTCAGCTTTCAGACTTTTGCTTGACTCGAATGCTTGATGGAAAAGTCCAATAACGGCTAGCAGGCGACTACGCTGTTCATCAGACAAGTTGTTGCTCAGCATGGGCTTGATTGTTTCTTCCAAGTTAGCTATGTCATAGTCTTGAGGGCTTTCATCGATGGTATTCAACATCTCCTCTCTCATCGGTTCAGCTATCGCTACGCACATTCCTTTCGGTATTACTTTTGGTATTTTACTTGCATTTACGATCCAAACATTACTTCCTCTCTCACTCAGCGATGTTATAGTGCTTGGCACCACTAAATCCTTCTTGTTGATCAGACCTTGACTGCAGTCAACCAATAAGTTCGTTGGTGATCGGATGTTGGGGCAACTGGTTTTAATTTGCTTAATAGAGGAGGCAGGAATCAAACAATCCTCAACAGCAAATAAACGTCCTTGGTTTGGATGAGTGTCAATTTCAGCCAAGTAAGCCTCTTCAATCATTAACTCTGAATTCCCGCAATCAATTATAGCTTTGGAAGCTTTAAGGAAATCCCACCCTAGAATGATATCGTGACTGCATTCTTGAATAACGATGAACTGAAAAGGTTGGGTCTGGTCATTTATAGTCAGTTGGAGTACGCATTTGCCCATAGGATAAATACATTTCCCGTCGGCGACTTTCAATGCAGGAGTCCTGGCGTCTTGGAACATAACTTTCTTAAGTTGACGTCTGTAAGCTTCGGACACTATTGAAAAAGATGATCCGGAGTCGACCAGAGCACGAATCGGTTTGTGGTCTACCATAACGTCGATGTAGTTCTTTTGCATAGTTGCAGCTGTCGCCCAGGGAGGATTTTCATCTAGTGCGGCCTTACCCCCTTGAAAGGACGCATGGCTTAGTTTTCCTCGCGACGCATTGGGGAACGGCTTGATTGTCGGTACGGCGATCGGGCACGGCGTGACGGCGACTGATTTCTAGGATAGGGTGAGGAACTCCTTGCGGGTGGTCGAGGGGATTCAGATCGGTAGTTTCGGCTATTTCCTTCCTGGATCCTTCCTCCTCCGTAGTCTTGATTATTCTGCTGTCGTTCTCGGCAGTGGCGCAGCACATGACCTGGACGCCCGCAATAGAAGCACAAAGGTCGATTGTCGTTAGTCCTCCATAGATCGGTCTTACGAGGAGGGATATCGGCTGATGGTGGCCTCTCGTAAGGTGGTCTATCTTGACGACGCGGTAACGTGGGCACATGTCGAACTGCAGCGGCGTAGCTCTGGTGGGACATTTCTTCATAGGCGGCAGGGGTAGCTTGCGAAATCGGGGCTAACGATCGTACCACTTCGTCCCGAATTATTGATTCCAAGGGTTGCGATCGGGTGATCGGTAATGACTGTGGAAGAATTTTCTGAATTTCTTCCCGCACGATTTGACGGATGAGCGTCGCTAGATCTTGGTGTTCACTAATAGCTGCTACTGCTGTAACGTTCGGGAGTCTTGTAAAAGGATGTGGTGTTATTCTCCTCTGTTTCATCATTTCTATGTGTTGGCACCATGTGATGAAATCTTTTGTTGTCGTAATCGTCTTAGTGAGTAATACCTGATAAATATTTTCGGCGATTCCCTTCATCAGGTGTAACACCTTATCTTCTTCTGTCATGTTTGGGTCTACTTGAGCGCATAGTCCCAAAACATCTTGAACGTAAGATTGCGTAGCCTCACCAGGTCTCTGGGCTCGCACTTTTAAACAGTCCTTGGCTCGTCGTATGCATTGCTGGGTATCACCAAATGTATTCTTCAATTCCCTCTCAAAAGAAACCCAGGATGTAAGGAGATCCTCATTGTTTAGAAACCAGGCCTTAGCAGTGCCTTCGAGGAAGAAATAAACATTTGCCAAGCGAAAAGTTTCGTCCCATTGATTGAACTTAGATACTCTTGTGTATTCTTTTAGCCATTGATTTGGATCTTGCCCTTCTCCATTGAAAACTGCAGGCTTTCTCGTCTCCCTCATCACCGGTGTTAAGTGAGCAGATTGGGGCAGAGGTTCTTGAGGAGGTACAGGCTGGAGCCTCAAAGGTGTCGAAGCATCTCCTCCTGGCATTCTTGGTTGTCGTCGTCTAACTGGAGCAATCAGAGGTCCGAACTCTGGTGATAGATTTAAATTTCTTCGGCTATTTCTTGCTTCTGCCGAATCCAGAATGGTTTCCTTACCCGGCGCCTCCACCAAAATGTCACGATTAATCCAGAAAATGAATCAAGATTAAGAAATATTATTTAATTTATAGACTCAGAAAAACTTACACAAACAGCAACCGTTCCAATCTCTAATAATTTTAAATACAAGTCCACATGTTGCCAGCTTGTGGCTAAGTAACTTATTGGAATACTAGTACTTAATAAATAAAAGCTTAATAAACTTAAACACTAGTTATGAGATATTTACACTAGGATTGTTGGCAAAATGCCACCATATATAGATGCTGCAATATTAACCCGTGCCTCATCGAGGTCAAAGTTCAGAAAAACAGCGATTTTTAACAAATATTGGTAGTTTTCGCCCCCATATAACTAGAACCGTTTGTCCCAGAAACCCGGTTAAGGTGTCATTTAATAGGTAATTTTATACACTTTAACTTTGATATAGTCAGATTTTATTTACTCAAACGGATAGGGCGCTATTTAGCATTTTCATAGTGAAGGTCCTCGAAAGCGAATTTCCTTGCAAGAAAACGCTAGAACATTACGAAGTCACAAAAAACTATTTTTCCTGTCTTTCCCTATTCATTTTGGCTCCAATAGATAGTATATGAGTTTTTAGACCCCCTAAGAGAATTCTAGGGTATAATTTCAACCCCCCTTCGGAAAAAGAGAAAAAATTTATATATTTTTTACAAATTTTTTGACTGGTAATGTGTTAAAGTTGGTTCAAATACATTATTAAAAGTTTAATTAGGTAGAAGTCCAATGATAAAGGGGATTAACCTTTCGTTATAACCCCTATAATCTAAGCGAAAGAAGCGCGACTGTGAGAGGTTTTGCTAAAAAAAGGCTTTAATAGCCATTAAAGTAATAAAAAGGTCTAATATACAAATTTTTTCAGCAAAAACCTAGAGAGATGACATTTGGTGATTTATGTCTATGATATTATAAAAATAGCACCGTTATACTACATTCACACATGAAAAGTTAATCTAGTTTAAGACTACACGGTACCCTTTTTCAAAAAAAAATTTTTATGATAGTAAAACAAAATGTAAATGGGCATTTTTATGCTAAATCATGTTTAGAAACATGTTTTTTGAAAAATAATTTCATAAGTTTAACCATATTTTATTAAATTAAAAAAAAACAACAAATTTTTTAAAGAAATTTTAAATTCTTATAAAAGTGTTAATTATTAATATTTTTACTATTATTTGGTATTTTTATAACTGTTAGGTTATCAGAATTGAATGCTTGCTAGTATTTTTACAATATTTATATTTGTTTGATTTTTATGAAGGTTTTTGTATCAAAACACTGAAAAAACAGAAAAATTCTTAATATTTTGACTTTGATCATTTTAAAAAAAATAACTATTGCATTAAAAGACAAAATACTAGCTAGCATTTGAAGAACATATATTCAGAAGTGTACAAAAAAAAATTGAACACTCAATCATGAACAGAAAAAAATTCCTTAGGGAATAGAAAACATTTAATATCACCAAAATAAAAGTCTGAGAAAAATGCAATTTAAGTTTTTAAAGACGTATAAAAAACTTCCAATGGCTTGTAAAACTCAAATTTTTTAATATGTTATTTTGCAACTACTTTAATTTACTTGACTAAGATTTTAATTTAATAATATAACACTTAGTTTCTCTTTCATACACAATAAATTTAGTTATTATGCAACAAAAATTGAGTTTCGCGACAAAAATGAGGCAATTTAGCTGCCTTTTCTATCAATCATTCTTAAAAAAGTTTAAATACATACTAAATAATATAAAATGATAATAATAATTAAATCAGAAATATCCTGCTTTATACATAACACCTTCTGTTTTTTTCTCATTTCTCAGTCTACGCAATTTCGCAAGTTTAATTTTTCGCTGGGCAACTTTATATTTCACCGACATTACTTTGTTTCTAAAATAGGTTCTTCGATAATCGGATAACAAAGCCAAATGTTTTGAAGTTTTGCTCAATGGAAGGTTAAATGTCTGGAGAGTTTTTAATGTACCACAATTGAATTCTGAAATGGCACTGGAGACTGCAATTAACACTCGACTTCTGGAGGCATCCTTTTCTTTGGAGCACTTATTCCAAATCATTGAATGGAGAGATTCATTTGAGTTTTGAGTTAAACCTCTCAAACACCGGTTCAATAACTGGTTGGAGGCCAAACGCTGGTAAACGGGCAAAATTTTTGGCAAATACTCCTCGTTAATTGCAGTTCTTACCCAGTCTTTATGAGGACCTGGTTTTTTTCCACGAGCTAATGCAGATTGGTAAAAGCACCAGGAATCTTTAGCCGTAGGGCACTTTTTGTGTTGAGGCTTAGCATCGGTTGAAATGCAATGATACAGTGTAGCATAGATTGCTGTTTTCATGCCTTCAACATCACCCTTATTTCTTCGAATGGCGTTCGCATAATACCTAGTAAGTTTTTTGATGGTTTCGTCTTTGAGGCTACCATGCTTTCTACCTCCCAAGGTAACACCTTTCACCCTCCAGTCTTTCACACACCGTCTCAAAGCAGTGCCCAATCGCTTACTGACGTGATTTATGCACTCTTCTTTTTGTATATCTACATTGCTTCCGTATACTTTTTTTTCTTTCAATTCTATCAATGTTTTGGAATCCCCATCTGAGAGTAAGGTTGTGTATCTGAATCCTATGCTCTCAGATCTTTGCCATAGTTTTAGAGCTGCTTTAACCTCCATAGAACCAGATGAACCACTGTGTGTGGAACTGCACGAGTCTTGATGTCCTCTGTACCAGATATCGAACTCTGCAGTATCTTCAACGAGATCACGTTTTGCTACGTCACATTCACCGCAACGCTTGGATGAAACTTCAAAATCGACCACGAAGCCAGTAAGAATGTCAATTACACATGCGAATCCTATGTTGGATGTATGTCCTCTTGTCATCCAAGAGCCGTCAAAGGACACTCCAATGTCGATAATATCCGACTCATTAGTACACCCATATGCTTTTCTGATTTTTTCATGAGTTTCAGAAAGCATTTTTTCTACTGCGGAATCATTTTTCTTACGAATTCTTTTCTTATACTCATTAAATGTTCTACTAGACATAATATCTAGATTCATGGACATACAAAACTTTTGAACGGCTGCATAGCCCAGTCCCAAGCTCAGCATTGCTTGCACCATTCTCATATTTACATCAAAAGGTGCATTTGATGTGTTGATAGACATACATTCACTTGGAAATAACTGTTCAGAAGTACATTCTTCGATATTTAACTCTTCACAGTTCTCGCAAACCACCTTCAGTTTGTGAGCTAGTCCCTTTCTTTGCCCAATAGAAAGTTTTAGAGAAGAGCTGTGGCATATGGTGCAAATCAAATTGCTAAATATTCTGCTCAAGTTACTGCTGTCAACAAGGATATAATTCGATGTCAGTAATGCATCATCAATACTTCCTGTGTTTTCTGAATTCATATCCAAAACACTCGTATCATCAAGTCTCGTACGTTTATCATCTGAAGAATGACTGATGTTATTTACTTCATTCTGAACCCTCTTTATTCCGTTTAGCCTCCTGGCTTTTGTTGAACGTTTAGGACGAGGCATTATTTCAAAATCAACGATAACTTCTAAAAAGCTTTCAGATTTCAGAACCACAAAATGATTTACCACCGATCAAACTAATTATTTCGAAAAAGCAGACTTTTGTTGTCAGAAAAACTTCAAATATAAAAGCACGAAAAAACTACTCAATACATAAACAAATAGACGATTTAGGTAGTGAAAGTTGAAGTTAATTTTCCGCCCAACATATATTTAGTTTATTTACCAAAAATAATTTATATTAATTGACTTTAACAAGAGAAAAAATTAAAATGAACCCTAACCGTGATGACAGCTGTCAAATAAAAGCCCTGACATAGCTCAGAAAACTTCAAATATCTACTAAACTAAATGGAGCTTAGTTCTAAAATTTTGGGAATTGCTCTCTAACTGTATTAGGCATGCAAATATCCAAAAAAAAAAATTTCGATATTTTGGTCATTTTTAGGGTACTGTGTAGCCTTGTGCTAATCTAGCTCAATATAGCATTGGGACAATGGTATATTTAAGCTAGATTAGCACTTAAACTAGATTAACTTTTCATGTGTGAATGTAGTATTACTGACTTTAAGTTTTAATTAACCTTATTTCTACCAAAGTTGCTCGTTTTCAGCTAATTAACCTAAAAGTATTATATTAGAAAATGTATAAATTGGTTTATTTTTAATAAATATACCTCAGGGGTTTCATTTGCCTACCATTCGAAGAAAATAAATTTTTAAAAGGTGTGAAAAGGTTTCATTATTCTTTAGTCGCCAATTATATTCACACCTGTGTTGAAGAAGACAAAAATAGCGCGTAAAATGGGAAATATTCAAAATATTTTCATATCCTAGTCAGTAAAAGTTATTGTTTCCCATGATAAATCCTACTACTATTATAATTGTGAAATGTTTGTCTGGATGTTTGTTACTCTTTCACGCAAAAACTACTGAATGGATTTTAATGAAATTTTACAGTAATGTAGCTTATACATCAGAATAACACATAGGCTATAATTTATAAAGAGAAAATCGGTCCTTCATTCTTTTTTTTCCCATTTTCCTTCTTTTTTCACTTATTTTTCCGTGTTTGAAAACCTGTTTTACCAGTCATACCACGAGTTAAAAATAAAACATTGTTTCAAATGAGACAGATCACTAGACTTTTTCATTTACTAGATCTTTTATTTTAGTTTTAAACACTGGTTTTAAATTTGTTAATTTGTTCACTAGACTTACTAATTTACTAGACTTTTTATTATGGTTTCAAATGTTTTATTTTATAAAGGCACCAAGATATTAAACATTATCAGAAACATCGGGATTGTAAAAAGTGACAAGAACACCGGGATTGGAAAATTAGCGAGAACATCGGGATGGAAAAAAATTACCGGGTTATAAAAATTACCGAGAACACTGGGATAGGAAATTTACCATAAAGACACCGGGAATACCGGAATTTTAAAAATTACCGTAAACACTGAGATAGGAAAATTGCCGGGACCGCCGGGATTAGAAAAATTACCGTGACCACCCGGATAAGATTACCGGGAACACTGGGATAGGAAAGAGGTGCCTGGGATACCGGGATGATTTGTAATATTGCTAATTTACAAAATTATAAATGTATTTTAAGAAATATTTTAAAAAATAAATTTATACACTCCACTCGTGCAAGGCCGGGTATAACAGCTAGTATTTTATATAAACAAGATTTCTCTGAAAAATACTATGGTTGAGAAACTCCAACAGTATATCAATTTTAAGCTTCTGCTGGATTACTGTAACATCTAAGTTATAGTCCTAATAGTAAAAATGGATAAGCTTGTTAGTTTATAGAAAAACCTTATTGTAATTATCAAACAATTTTGAGACTATTTTTTTTAAATTACTTTTTTAAAGAAAATTAATTTTCTTTTTTCACACTACGCATTTAAGTAGAAATATGAAAACATGTGAGATGAAAGTAAAACGTGTGTGGGGAAAGATAACTTTTGATGATAATTTATATACTAAATTATGTTATGCATTTAAAAGTGAATTTTCTGGAACGATAGGCAACTGAAAACTGAAGTACATATTACAAATAAATTGATTTGTATATTTTTCTAAGATCATACTTTCAGTTTATTAGCTGGAAGCGAGTAACTTTGGTAGAAAAGCTTTTTTAAAAATTAGAGTGCAGAAGGGCGCTATTATTATAATTTTATAACACATATGAATAATCCGAAACATCATTTTTAACACCAAATGATATCTTTCTAGATGATTTTATGAAAAAATTTGTGATTCAGCTATTTTTATCACTTTAATGGGTTTTAGCAAAACCTCTCACAGTCTCGCTTCTTTCGCTTAGATTATAGGGGTTATAACGAAAGATTAATCCCCTTTATCATTGGACTTCTACCTAATTAAACTTTTAATAATGTATTTGGACCAACTTTAACACATTAACAGTCAAAAAATTTATAAAAAATATTTTTTTTCTTTTTTCCGAAACCTAGGGGGTTTGAAATTATACCCTAGAATTCTCTTAGGGGGTCTAAAAACTCATATACTATCTATTGGAGCCAAAATGAATAGGGAAAGACAGGAAAAATAGTTTTTTGTGACTTCGTAATCCAGATACTATCTTTGTCAGTGGTAAGGGCGCGATTTAGAGCTGCTCCAATAGCTATGATCTCTGATCTAAACACTGAACAATAGTCAGGGTTCCTCACTGTCCTCCGACTCGTAATGAAACTGTTTTCTTATTTTACGCCTCCTTTTTCTTCAAAATTGGGATTGATTCCTAACTCTTAAGCCATTTCAGCACTTTCTTCAAAAAATCTTTCTAGTTTTTGGGATCTAATATCATTTATGTTATTTTTCAGTTCTTCAATTAAATGGCTTGCGTTAGATATAGTGATGGTTTTCTTCTGGAGGAGAATGTTTACTTTATCCATTTCCTCTAAAATACACTACTGTTCATAAATTAAGGACGGAACTGTTTTTTCAACATAACACCTAGTGAAATTATTTTTCATCAATGAAAATTATACCAAGAGATGTTCAATGGGTGGGAATACAGGGCCCGAAAGCAAATTTCCTCTACCAATATTTTAAGGGGGTAAATGGACCCTCCATTGATAATGGAGTCCCATTACAATTTGGAGCTGTGGCAGAAACGTCTGTGTAAGAGGTATTTTACCGAAAACTTTAAGGTTATTGTTATGAATATGATTACTCCTGAACTCAGTGCATATTTTTAAAAGCCTGTGTTACCTTTAAATGGTATTTTTTATGTTTTATTGATAGAAATCGGTCTAATCATCATTTTTGGCAAGTTTTAGCTTCTGGGTCATTTTTGGTAATTGGTATCTTACCGTCAACCATGTTTTTAGTAGTTCTTACATGTGCTAGATTATGTTTAGGTCTGGAGACCCTGAAAGTAAATTATTTCTTTCAATATCGTGACTTTCAAGAAACTTTGAGATAGCCAAATTGTGATTTTGTGCAACTTTTTCTCTCATAAAGAGAAATTCCTGACCTGAAATTTCTTCTAAGAGAATCAAATGGGACATGAGAACACAGGTACCCAATAGCAAACATCAGTGAAAATATCTGCGGTGTATACGAGGTGCTCAAACGGCACAACATAATTGTATAGTTTCACAGAAAGGACATCTGTTATTAATGTTTGAAAAAAAAATATTTTTTTGTGTTTATGGACGTAGATATACCTAAAAAGAAACATATAGTTGTAAAAATATCTCCATTACCTTTGAAATTAGTTTTTAAGACATATAATTTCTCCATTGATACTCTATTACTGTTATAGACATTTCAACACTCCCTATACACGAAAAAAAATTTCCCTGATGTCTGCGATCACGTGCCTGGGTTCTCATGTCCCATTCGCTTCTTTTAGAAGAAATTTCAGATCAAGAATTTCTCTTTATGAGAGAAAAAGTTGCACAAAATCACAATTTGGCTATCTTAAAGTTTCTTGAAAGTCACGATATTGAAAGAAATAATTTACTTTCAGGGTCTCCAGACCTAAACATAATCTAGCACATGTAAGAACTACTAAAAACATGGTTGACGGTAAGATACCAATTACCAAAAATGACCCAGAAGCTAAAACGTGCCAAAAATGATGATTAGACCGATTTCTATCAATAAAACATAAAAAATACCATTTAAAGGTAACACAGGCTTTTAAAAATATGCACTGAGTTCAGGAGTAATCATATTCATTACAATAACCATAAAGTTTTCGGTAAAATACCTCTTACACAGACGTTTCTGCCACAGCTCCAAATTGTAATGGGACTTCATTATCAATGGAGGGTCCATTTACCCCCTTAAAATATTGGTAGAGAAAATTTGCTTTCGGGCCCTGTATTCCCACCCATTGAACATCTCTTAGTATAATTTTCATTGATGAAAAATAATTTCACTAGGTGTTATGTTGAAAAAACAGTTCCGTCCTTAATTTATGAACAGTAGTGTATTAGCCCAAATTACCAAACTGAAAATGAAGTTGAAGGACTTGATTAATGAGAGAAAAGTTCTTGGCCACAGAAACAGTTTCCTCATTCTTCCTCAGATGAACAAGTTCATCAAGAACTTTCACTAAGTTGGCAATTGTTTGTGAATGGCTGAAATGGCATTCCTTTTCGATGACCACCGAGTGTCACTATGTTTTTTCAAAGTTACTTTTAAAAACCTTTTCAAAATATCCCATCGTTCAGTAGAACTGAATAAAAAAACAAACAGATTTTGCACAGTTCCTAAAAAGGTTATCATTTGGGGCGATACACTCGCAGCATGGACTCCAATCAAATTCAAGGAGTGAGCTGAACAAGGAAGAAAATAAGCATTTTCATTTACTTCACTTATTCTTGCCTGCACCCCTTTATATTTTCCAGTCATGTTAGCCCCGTTATCGTAGCATTGTGCTCGACAATTTTTTTATATCTAATTCGTCATATTCTATTTTTTTTAGAATTTCTTGGGCTATACCTTCCCCTAATTTTTCCTTGGATTCTACAAGATCTATGAACCTTTCTTCAATAGAGCAGTTTCCCGAATCTGTTATTTTCACATATCTAATAATTTCGGTCAACTGCTCTTTATGTGAAAAATCTGGAGTGCAGTCGAAAATTACCGAAAAGTATTTGGCATTGTGAATTTTAGTTATTATGTTTTTTTTAATTTCCTTAGAAAGAATCCCGATCATTTCGTTTTGGATGGTATTTGAGAAATAAGAAACACTTCTTCCTGGTTTTTTCATGTCTTCGATACGACTGTGAATTTCTGGGTCATGTTTCGCAATCAATTTCAGGGTCTTTAAAAAAAATTCCGCAATCCCTGCTATCAATATCAGAGGATGTCCCCCTGAATGGCAAATTGTTTTCTGCACAAAATAAAATAACGTTTATAATAGTTTTCAAAACATGTCGCTATTTCATTTTCTCCGATTCAATTTGTTTCTCTAATTTTGAATCGATGAGGCCACGGCCAGACTTGGAACGCACCTGTCTCTCTAACTCTTTCCAACTTACGTACGCCAACTTATGTTGTGGAGAATTATCATGTTCGGGAATTTTTGGATTGAGTTTTCTCCAATTAGAAAATCCACTCTTTGGATTTGCTATCTGTGGAAAAATGCTCCCAAATTTCCCAAATAAAACACAAGGAAAACAAAAAATAGACTTTTTAAGCTTGCTGAATATGAGCCAGTCTCGTCTTACTTTTTCTCCATTTGGCATGTTTTTATGATACCATGTGGCAGAAAAATGGCGACCTTCACTATCTATTGTTTTAGAAAAATCAAATTCATAATTTCTATAAGGACCAACCTCAACCAGAGTAGTAATAAAAGAATTGGTCAAAGGGTATTTCCAGCAGGCTGGATCATATAAATCAATTGGATTTTCTGGAAGGGTGAGTTCGGAAAAGGCTAATTCCATGCAAAATTATCCTTCGAGTGATTAAAAAAATATTTTTTATTTTAGTTAAAACATTTTTTAATTGTTATAGGAATAACTGAATTTATTAGATTTTGCATAAATAACATTTTGAAATTAATTTTGTGGCAACAACAGATTCAAAATGATTGTTCTAAAGATGTGAAGTTATTTACATTTTTACACCATTTTCATCTTCTAATTTCAAAGGTAAGTGAAACTTTTTGAGTAATTTTGAGAATGTATTTTTAAAAAACAGCATTTAAATTACTTATTAAAATATTTATTTAGATTATTTTTCTAAATTTTTAATATTTATTGGGAAAATAAATTTACACATTTTACTGTAGAGTAAGTCACGCAAAATAAACAAAAGTTTCTTTTAATTTTCTGCACTAAGTCAGATCTTCAAAATTTTCAATATTTTCCTTCTTTATACTAAGGGCTATAAAACTACAGTTTTTAATTTTTAAATGATAAACGTATTTATTGAATATTAAGCTTTTTTGTTCTGTAGAGTAAGTCACGACAATAACTCATCTTTGAATTTATTGAAATTATCAAATTAAAATGAGGCCAAATTTTAACTTTAGATGGTGAAAACCGCAGCTGAGAGAAAAAAAGAGCAAAGAGAAAGACTAAAAGCCAATGGAGATTATAAAAATTTTAAAGAAAAGGAATCAATGAAGCAAAAGGAAAGGCGGGGGAAAAATAAAAGATCCATGACTATTGAGCAAAAAGAAGTATTAAAAATAAAGAAGAGGGAACAAATGAGGAGATATAGAGATAAGAAAAAAGCAATAAAAGCTGTGAAGGATCTTCAGAATGATAATTTAAAACTAAATTCAGATTCACCACTCAAAGCATTCAAAAGTCCTGCTTCCTTTGGGAAGGCTCTATCTAGGGTGAAAAGAAACTTGCCAAAATGTCCAAATAAATCTAAAGCATTAGTGAAAAAATTAGCTTGTCAAATTATACCAGATATTGTACAATCAGCACCTAAAAGACACAAGATAAGTCAGTTTAGTGAAGAAATAACATCAAAAGTAAAAGAATTTTTTGAAAAAGATAGTATATCATACCAGGCACCAAAGATTATGTAATTATGAAAAATGAAAATGGTGAAAAATTAAAACTACAAAAGAAATATCTGTGTGTGACTCTAGGCGAAGCATATGAAATTTTCAAAACTGAAAATCCTGATGTGAAAATCGGTCGTTCAAAATTCTGCAAACTTCGTCCAATTCAAGTTTGTTTGAGGCATGAAACTCCATCAAATTTATGCCTTTGCATATACCACGAAAATATCAGACTTTTGGTAGAATCAATTTATATTTTACCAAGCAAAACATCTGACTTAGTGAGCTTAATTGTGTGTGATGATTGCCGTGAAGACATTTTCTATCAAAAATGTGATGGATGCAGAAACTTAAGTAAGCTACATGATACCACTGCTATACTAACTGAGGAAGATTTAGATAAAGAAATAAAATTCTTTCAATGGGTAAGTGATGAAACAAAAAGTGTATCGCGGAAAAGAATATCGTCATCTTTAAAAGAAGGAATTGAAACACTGGAAAAGAAACTACCACAATTTTTACAACATGTTTATGTAAAACGTCAACAAGAACAGTTTTTGCAGCATATTAAGAACAATATACCTTCAAATACACTAATTTTACATTTTGATTTTAGCGAAAACTATAGTTTTGTTTCTCAAGATGAGATTCAATCTGCACATTGGGTGTCAACATCCTGCATATTATACACTGCAATGGCTTACTTTGTTTATAATGGAATATCTCAATCTGTACCAATAGTTGTGGTATCTGATTATCTGCATCATGACAAATATGCAGTAGTTAAATTTAATGATATCATAATTAAAAAAATCCAAAACGAATTTCCTAACCTCATTATTTCGAAAGTTATATATCAATCAGATGGGACAGGACAGCATTTCAAGCAGAAGTTTTCAATTTGTTTGGCAATGCTGCAACCTCAAGATGTAGAGTGGCACTTTTCAGCCACAGGTCATGGCAAAGGGCCTATTGATGGCATTGGTGGGATTGTGAAACGCAGAATAAGAGAAGCCACACTTTCAAGAAAAATAGACCCTCGTTCGGCTGAGGATTTTTTTCATTCAGCGAAGACTATATGCAGAAATATAACGATACTGCACGTTACTGCAAGCGCAATCGTTGAAGAAAAGCCGTTAATTGACAAATTATGTGCACCATTTGGAAAAGAAATCCCTCCAATCCCTGAGACTAGAAAAATGCATTGCTTTATGAAAATAAAGAATTATGAATTGAAAACAGCCAATATATCACTAAAACCAAAGCAGTTCTCAAAATTCAACTTTTTGACAGAGAGAAGACACCAAAAAATCTGAAGACACTTTTTAAGCTGTCAGAACCTAATTTTGATCACATATGTAACTTTAGATTTACAAATTTTGATATTTACATTTTTAAAGTTAAATCTTATTTTGGCAGGAGAAGGAAACGGGAAGGACAGAGCGTGTGATGGAAGCGAGCCTTGTGAGTTCCTGAGATATATTCTTCAGGAAAATGGAAAAATTCCTGAAGACAAAAATGGGAGTACCAGAATGGATTTACTGGTTAGCAATCTAAAGTTGCCTCACGAAAGTTTATAGAAAATAACTCAAGACTGCAGGCTAAGTCCCCACTCTGGAAAGCAGAACGTCTCTGCCGGCTGACCGCTTCCATATTTGGAAGGATTTTGCGATGTACCAATAGAGGGAGACCCAAGTTAATTAAACAAATCATAGAGGGTGCAAAACCCTTTACCCCAGTTCACACCAACTATGGTGTGGAGACTGAAAAGAATGCAATCGAAAAATTCAAGCAATATTTGTGCGATAACCATAGGAGTGGAGACGTTTTAGACTGTGGACTGTTCATTGACAGCGATTGTGGTTTTTTGGAGGCCACCCCCGATGGTTTAGTTATTTGTGACTGTTGTGAGCCCTCAGTACTTGAGGTAAATTGCCCTTCAAGAGGAAGAGGAAAAATGATCCAAGATATCAATATTAAAGATTTCCTTGATGAAGACATGCAGCTAAAAAAAACACACCAATACTTTGATCAAGTTCAAGGACAAATGAACATTTGTGAACTGAACTCTTGTTTTTTTTTGTTGTTTATACAAAGACATACTGATTAGAAAAATTGATTATAAGCCAGAGTTTTGGATGGAACGTAGACAAAGACTCTTTAATTTTTACAAAAACCATGTGCTGCCTCAAATAATTTTTTCTTAAGCAATTGCTAACGAATGATTGTGCAAGCTTTTAAATAAGATATTTTAACAGTGAATGCATATCAGGCTACCTTTTTTATTTTACTTATAATAAAATTTTTCTCATGAAAAATGCTACTAGATTAATGTTATTAAAATTCATAACAATAATTTGTTTTCAAATATATTCTTGTTACAAAGATTCTTAAGCAATGATCAAACCTGTATTAATTAAAATATTCACAATGTTATTCATCCATTTCATTAGATTTGAAAGAAACTTTAATTTATTATGCTTTCAGTGAAATTTTTTTTCACGAGATTCATTAACTTTGTTAACAGCTGTACATAATATGGTATTAGGTTTATTAATATTTTTTACTGTAACTTTGTTTGCATTCTTGATGTCTCAAAAAATAATGTGGTGTGCTCTTTCTACCATATTAAATAATGAAATAAGTACTAATATTTTTTATAATTGTTTATTTCCTTTGTGCTGAACATCTACACTAGCGGAAATAAAAATCCCAACACCAAGAAGGAAAGGAGATATCAAAGTCAAATTTATTTCTATGATTGCACATAGTATCAATGTGAGTTGCGTAAAAAATCAGCCTTCCTGGATATTAGGGGGCCGAGAAAAACAGGGAGGAGTGTTGTCTCCATAGGTGTCCATTACCGCCGTCACACGTCATGGTGTTGAGTGACAGGGGCTCTAAATGACTTTTGAGGGATTGGGGGACCATGTTGCCTCTTCAGGTAGTCCAAATTCATATGGTACACCAGCGGACGTTGCATACCGGACTAGGTGATTTCTCCTCTTTCTCCGGACATGTTTTGTGAGCATTGGTTCTTACGAACGGATAGGCCAAGGTAAAAATGCAACATAGGGGGTTAAGTAGAAAGCTTGGACATTGCATGAAACATGTGTTTGTGTATTTTTCTCTTGAAATTCGTCCCCAGGACAGGTCTGAAGGTAAGGACGGACAACCGGCTAAAAAACCTCAATGAAGCAGCTCTGGTTGGCCAAAGTACCGGTAGATCATACTGAGGACAAGTGGCAGTAAGATGGATGTCGTTTGCAGTACTGCGGATTGTCCGTTTCGTCAGCATAGCTTCTTACGTCTTTGCCTATAAACAAGGGGCTGAAAATGGGCCTTTCTGTTTCCAATAGTGCACGAAATAAGGAAATGAAAATCCCAATTTCATGACATTGTGTTTATGAGAGAATCCTGCTTCGGTTTGGAGCACCACGACGGTTGGGTATGAGTTTAAAGAGACAATGGAGAAAGCGCACTCAGCTGATGATTTTCTAATCGTTCCACGAAGTGGTGATGCAGGGTAACGGAGTGGGGTTGCATTGGATTCCATTTCTGCAACTCCTGGGTATGATTCACCAGTACTTTTTCCAACCAGAGCTGCGTCATTGAGGTTTTGGAGCCGGTAGACCGTCCTTACCTTCAGACCTGTCCTGGGGAAAAATTTCAAGTGAAACATGCACAACCATATGTTGTATGCAATGTCCAAGCTTTCTTCTTAACCCCCTAGGTTGCATTTGTACCCCGTCTTTCCCGTTCTCTGGAACCAACACCCACAAAACAAGTCCGGTCAATGAGGAGAAATCACCTAGCCCGGTATGCAATGTCCGCTGGTGCACCATATGAATATGGACTACCTGAGGAGGCAACATGGTCCTCCAATACCTCAAAAGTCATTTAGAGCCCCTGTCACTCAATGCCATGACGTGTGACAGCGGTAATGGACATCTATGGAGACAACACTCCTCCCTAGTTTTCTCGGCCTCCTAACATCCAGGAAGGCTGATTTTTTAATCAATTCACATTGATACTATGTACAATCATAGACATAAATTTCACTTTGATATCTCCTTTCCTTCTTGGTGTTGGGATTTTTATTTCCGCTAGTGTATAAAAACAAATATTCATACCTTTCTTTTTCTGATCATTCTCTCATTTTATATAATAAAATTCAATGTGTATATGAGAATGTTGGTCTTGGTTTTCTTCCAATTGCCACTAAAGTTTGCTTACACAAGTTTCTGATTAATTTGATGATTCTTTACAATTTATATACACATTTACATCACAAAACAGGTTAAGAGGGAAGTAAATATTCAGTACCATAATTCCCTGATTAATTTGATAATTCTTTACAATTTAAGGTATACATAAATTTATCTAGAAATTTACATCCCAAAACAGGTTTAGAATGAAGTAAATATTCAATACCATAAGATGGGGAAGAGTTGGAAAACTTATTGTTTGCTTTTAATCCCCTTGCAAGTTACTGCCACGGTAATATTACCCACAGGTTAATAATTAAAAAATATCAGTGGTTTACCGACCCTTTTTTCAGTTTTTGTAAAAAAACAAGATTTCTTTATTTTATGTTAAGGATGAAATATTTTGGGGAAGGGTCCAACAGATCCCTGGATATATTCTATTAAAATTAGCCATACAAATTTCAAGATGTGTTTTAAATTAGTATTATAATTAATTTAGTGAAAAACACTGCTATGGTATGTTTTATTTAAGATTTGTTTAAGAAATTTTATTTTCTGAGTGATGGTATCAGGAGAATCCGACTATGCGGCTGAAGTCCTCCCATTAACTTATACAGATGCAAGTAAGCACTTTTAAAGGACAGGTGAAAAAATCAGGACTCCTTAATTATACAGAGATATCGATATACTCGAAGAATTTAGATTATTTCGAATTCAAATTTTGTTTTCTCCCATGTGATGCTGGTAAACAAGAAGTATTATGGTTTTTTATAAATTACACTGTTCTACACTGAAAAAATTTTCTTGAGGAAAATAGTCATTTCTAATAGATTTTGGGTCGCTGAATACGAAAATCACCATTAAAATTCTCAATTGACTCAGGATTTTCGGGGAACAGCTCCTCCCCCTTTTCACGTTTTTTAACGACTTTATAACTTTGAACTCGATTTTCAGGGTCAAAAAGCATTGCTTTAATCTTCAAATTGCCCCCCAGGGGACAAGAAATGTTCAAATTAATAAAATATGATAAATTTATAAATGGATAGGGTTAAGGGGTAGTTAACCCCCTAAGAATGCAAAAAATTAGCTAAAAATTATAGAGGTTTTTATACGCTATTTTTTCCTCTTATTTTATACGCAATTCACGTTTGAAGGGTCCTAACCCTTCCCCATGGACCCAAATTTGATGGCAATATGCAGCAATGATTTTTGCTAAAAGCGGTTGAGGTGAGAGCGCCCCCAGAGCACCCACGGAAGGGTTCAATGCCGCACTTAGAGTTTAACTGTGCTGTACAAAAAAAAATTTGAAGCCACTTACTGAATTTCAGCTGATTCTTGTGTAAAATGATCTGCTGAATTCAAATATGACACCCATTTTCCTCCATCACCCTCAGTTTTTAAGGGGATGCCCCCTAATTTTTATCCACAGCCGTGCATCTATTAACATCTTGAAACATGGAATCCTCACTCCCGAAAACCGGTCAGTTTTTAAAGAACTGAAGAGTTTCTATTTAGGATACACCCAAAATATAAGAAAAACGTCATTTGTAATCTTTTCAAAATCATCGATATTAATTCCTGAACTCGCGAGCGCCTTCGCGATTCTGGAAGTCTTCCGAACTCTTCCGCGGGGACTTCTGGGAGGCTAACACCTCAACCGCTTTTAGTAAAAATTATTGCTGCATATTGTCATCAAATTTGGGTCCTTGGGGAAGGGTTAGGACCCTTCAAACAGGATTTGCGTAAAAAATAAGAGGAAAAAATAGCGTATAGAAACCTCTTTAATTTTTAGCTATTTTTTTGTATTTTTAGGGGGTAATTACCCCTTAACCCTATCCATTTGTTATAAATTTATCATATTTTATTAATTTGAACATTTCTTGTTAACTGGGGAGCAATTTGAAGACTAAAATAATGCTTTTTGACCCTGAAAATCGAGTTTAAAGTTATAAGGTCATTGAAAAACGTAAAAAAGGGGAGGGGCTGTTCCCCGAAAATCCCGAGTCAATTGAGAATTTTAATGGTGATTTTCGTATTCAGCGACCCAAAATCTATAAGAATTTACTATTTTCATCAAGGAAAAAATTTTGAAGGTCAAATTTGTAGAACAGTGTTATTAATGCCCTCTCAGGTTTTTTTTGGGCTTGCCAATCTTATCAAGCATTGTTAGGGATTTTAGGAGGATTTAGTTTTAATCCCCATACCTCTTTAGAATGGATCTTTTACTATACATATAGTTAACAAATTTAAAAGCTTTCTCTTTCTTTATAACTTACTCAAAAATTTATTTTATAAAACAATTTGGTAATTTAGAAGAACATAAAAGTTTGGTTTTTATTCTAAGAAAAAAAACAGAAACTATCACAGAAAGAAAACAATTTTTATAAAAAATCATTAACAAGACACAAGGAATAATTGTTAGAGCGCTGGTACTTTTTTATTAAAAGCTTTATGCCTCTGTAAATTAAAGTTTATACTATGTTTATATATTATGTAAGGAGACAAAAGTTTATGACACTACATTTACCCTCAGAGAATAAAATTTGGTTCATAAATATTTCAGGTAAACCATACCTAAAATCCAAAAGTTTGATTTTTAAAAATCTTAAGTACATATTGAATAATGAATAAGATCAGAGTAATAATGAATATTACTGTTCTTTTTTTTTATTTTTAAGTGATACATAAAACCACAGCATGTACACTGCTCACAACAATTAAAGGATATTGGTGGTTTTGGTACATATTGGCAAGCAAATAAAAAATTTGCAGTGGTGCAAGCATTTTTCATAAACTTTGGGCCATTTCAAAGCTAAATCCATGCAGATATCAAAATAAAAATTTTATTTTTACTTTTTTTCATCAAAATTGGAAAATGCACATTTTGTGTAGTTAAGCAAAAAAACTGAAAAATCTATCAATACTTAATTGAAACCCCATTTCGCTTGGGGTATGCTTTCTCCTGACTTAAAACAACGTTGTGGGACTGTTTGCCACCAGGTTTGTTTGTTTATTTTTGAGGGGCTGGGGTGTTTTCTCTCCATTTTCCCCTTTTAGAGCATTTTGCAGCACCTGAGCTGTTTGGGAGGTATTTGATGGGCAGAAATTGGTTTCTCAAGCATGTGCTAGACTTGTTCTATTGGATTCCTGTAGAGAAAACGAGCTGGTCGATCCCTTTCTAGCGATTTCCTCATCCTGGAGAAAATCATTAACCAAGGTAGCACAATGTTTTCTGTAATTATCATCCCTGAAAGTTAAATTATCACCGATTTCTCCGGCATGAGGGACAACCAGATGTGTTTGACAACCAGAATTTTTTTATTTGCTTGCCAATATGTACCAAAACCACCAATATCCTTTAATTGTTGTGAGCAGTGTAAGTTGCCCAAAATATTTGGGATCTGGTTATGTATTAGTGGGTGTTCTTTCGGGCTAGCTCGGGAGACCCTTGCCACACACAACCACACTCTTCGAAGGATTAAGCTGGACTATTTATTAAAGAATAAAATATAAATACATTGATATATACAATAAATACAATGCCATCTAGCGGCGGATCAGTGAACTAAATTAATACTTATAAGATGATATGAAGCTCAAACAGTGGGTAATATGTACTGAATAAATTTTAACTTGGTGAAATTTGTGATGTGTATTTCATTTTATTACAAATGAATTTCTAGAAAAAAAACAGTGATGAACAAATAAAAGGTGAATGGATTTTACAAATAATAAGAAATTAAGACATAGGTAATTAATACAAGATTTATCAGCGAACCAGGAAAAGTTTGCAATTGATATTCCAAATAAACACGAAAAAACCTCACCCAGTTTTATGTTGTTTTCCTTCTGAAATCAAACATTATTCACAAAAAGTAACAAGGTAATTATAACAAAGTATAGAAACATAATATTCTGTTATCTGTAAGGCTAAATATTGCCAAGCTGTTGGGGATGCCAAATGTTACACTCTTCTGATGATGATACAATTGACGACACCGAGAAAGATTTGTTATTGGATGTTCCAAAGAAGCATTCAAAAACAAATCTCACCCAGTTTTATGTTGTTTTCCTTCTTAAATCAAACAATTCACAAAAAATAACAAGTTATTATAACAATACTATTTAAAAACCTTAAATTCAAATTTAACCAAGAGTAAAAATTATCAGGAGTTATCTCTAATTTCTTTTTCAATTTTGTACATGTCTTATCCCACTCTTCCTACTGAAAATTATTGCTGGTACTAATTGTCTACTAAGCTATCAGCCCATTTGCAAACACAGAAACTTTCTAGAAAAAAGTTCAACAATACATTACATATTTCTTCAGATTTTTTACGACAAATTTAATTATTGCTGAAATAGTCCGTTGCTTACTTTTGTGCCGAAAATTTGTTTACTTTCAAAATAGAAACCAAAGTAAAACACCAGATAAAAACGGACAAACCAGATAAAATCACGCCAAACCTAAACACGTGCGGTCACCTCTTTTCAGGTCTTTGTAAAGCAAATTACAAAACCATATGCAACTACATTACTTATAAATGAAGCTTAAAACAAGTTGTAACAATTAAATTTAATAGCAGAAGCGAATACCGAAATATAATTAAGATACAGCACTAAATTCAGTGAGTGATTCGAGTAACAAGATTTTTAACTGTTTAATAATCAAAACAAAAATATAAGAGTAGTGTGTTTTTGAGAGTTTCAAATAATTGGGGCGAGGGAACCTTATCGCTTGAAGTTATGTGTTGTGATTAGGATTGGAGTTGAGATGTTTTGCTGTATAGGGGGCGCTGTTGATTATGGAAACAGTTAAGAAATGTTATATTTAACCGCTAAAAAGACTGATGCAGCCATCTAGCAGTGATAGTTTAAGTTATTTATAGGGTAAAATAATTGTTTTTTAAGAGAATATTAAAAAGATTTTATTTTAAGAGCGGGATTTGAACCTGCAAATAGGTACTTGACTTAACGGATCCCCGACGCTATGCTCTCCCCGTTAAGCCATCAGTACCCGATTCGTTTTGTGTTTAATATAAGCTCTTTAACAGTGGCGGATCTAGAGGGGGGGGCAACAGGCCTTTTGCCCCCCCTTGGGCTCAGGTACCTTTTTTAAAAATTACGGTAAGAAAAGGAAAAACGAAAATCGGACTTCCGAAATTCGAACAAGGTTAACAATAAGGTTATAATAACAAGGTTATAATAAAACAAGTTAACCCTGTTTTATTGGGTCTAATTTCCGAAAATTTTCTGGTGGAGGACCCCCAGACCCCCTTTTCTATTGGGAACTCAATTATTCACAACGTCTTTACATTCTGCCCATCAAAATGAAAATCCTACACGAAAATGTATACCTGAAATTCGGGCTTTAGGTACCAAAACTAGTTGAAGTATCTTTCCAAATAAAAATCTATATACCAGCCATGAGTTTGCACAAAAATGAAAAAGGCTGAAAAAGCGCGTGAGCTTAAATTTACAAATTACACTAATATGTAGCGTGCAATATATAATTTTGACAGAAATAAAATTTAAGCACATAATATAAACAGAATATATTACCTGAACCAACTTTTACAAATAAATAATTATACATGATCACAAAAGTAAAAATCTCTTAAATTTTGATGAAAATTTAAAAACATAAGACAAACAAGTATAATAACATAGTAATCAAAAGCACAATTGCTCATCACCCCATAGATATCCCGGTAGTGGGTGGGACTCAGTTAACAGGGGTAAATTTAGAGGTGAGTAAGAAGGTAGTAATAACCGTCATCTCGATCTACTCGCCGCCGGGTAGGTCTAGAGAACTAGAGATTTGCCTCACAAAGGCCCTAACTCTAAATGATAGAATAATAATATGCGGCGACTTCAATGCCTGGCACGAAGACTGGGGTTGCAGGAAAGCAAATGCGGGGGGACACGCTCTAAGGAAAATAGTCGACGATCACGGGCTGACAATTGCTATCCCAGACAAGCCAACTAGAGTGACTACAACGTGCAGCTCGACGATAGACCTAGGCCTGTACAAGAATGTATATTCAGGCTGCCAAGCTGTCAGTATGCCAGAGCTCTCCTCTGACCATAACCCGGTCATGCTCGATTTCTTTAGCGTCTCGCTAAATAAAAACAAAGTGTTTAGGAGTCAGCCCATTGACTGGGGTAAATTCAGAAACTTAATAAATGGGGAGCTGAGTGGGTTGGTGTTACAATCCAAACCTTCTACAAAACAGGAGTTAGAGGAACTGGTAAGGGGGTTCACACAGGCTGTGAGTAGGGCCATTAATGGGGCTGGGAAACCCCCAAGGGAAAGGGAAAAAATATTCTACCCAAATTCAGTCAGATATTTAATAAAGTGGCGGAATAGGTTGAGGAAGGAATACCAAGACAGTAGGGACCCCCGCACAAAGAGCATGTACAATAGAGCAAATAAGCTTGTAAAGAAAGAGTTAGAAGTGCTCAATCAAAAGAACTGGGAGACCCTCCTGGAATCGCTTGATCCGGAGGATAAATCTATTTGGCGTATCCCCAAAGCCCTGAAACGAAAAAAAGAGCCTAAGATGGCAAATCTAAAAACAAGTGGGGGGCTGGCCTGCACCAATGTAGAAAGAGCTGAGGCGATCGCGAACTCGCTAGAGTTGCAGTTCAAACCTACCCAGGTAGCACATATTGGTTGGCCAATATTGCATTTCCAATATTCAACGATGCTAAAATGACCCCCCCTAGCAATGTTCTGTAACATTGCAAAACAGCATTGTCCAATATTGAGCCCGTATATTCAACATTGAGTAATATTAAGTGCAATATTGTACGGATATTTTGGCTGGGGGAGTCTAAACATTGCTTAATATTAGTTTTATAATATTACTTAATATTATTTGTTCATTATTATTACTGAATATTATCATTTTACAATTACAATAGTATTCCAATTGTGAAATAAAGGAATTTTCAATTAATTTTCTCTTAATAAGTATTAAAAAAGAAAATCATCTGCTAAAACTTTTGAAATCATATCAATAGTTAATTTTTTTAAAAACTAATGCTCAGATTAAAAAATTTTTCACAGATGTTTTTAAAACACTTATCAAGAAAAAGTAATCTGAAAATTCTTTTACTTCACAATTAGAATATACCAATATAATTATAAAATAAAAACATTCCATAAAAATATTATTTGTTTTTTCATTTTAGAATATATTAGTATTTCATATGGGAAATAGTGTTTTTCAAATTAATTTTTTTCACAACAGGTGTTTAAAAAAGATATAGTTAAAATTTTTGATTCCAATTCTAAGCTTATTTTAATAAACTAATGATCGGACTTCAAAAATTGCTCAGATATGCTTTTCTTTTTCAAACACCTATAAAAATTTTATCCTTTACATTCAGCTTTAAAAAAACGCTTTTATCACAGAAAATTTCTAAGGTTTCACCAATACATTTATAGAAGTAGGGTCATATCATAATTGAAATAATACATTAGTTACTGTTAACAACCTGGTGTATTAGCGAAAAAAATGAATACAATTTAAGACCATTCTTTATTATTGTAAAAATATTCATTGTAATAAAAAATTAAATTTAAAAAACTACATTCAAAGAAAGACATTTCTTCAAACACAGATTGTTCTTCACAAAGAGCCTTCACAATAAAATTCATAGAAAAAAAACTTTTTAAAAAAATTAAAACACATGTGTGGTATTGTGGTACTTTTAGAAAAGCAAATTTTTTACACAATTGTAGTTTACAAATCCAAATACATTACTTACCATTAAAATAGTATGATATAAATCCTTGTTCAGTTTATTCTTATGAATGTTATCAAATAGAGCAACAAAACAAACAAAAAAAATTCAAAATATTTTTAAGTTTTATATGTTGTTTAATACAACCAGATGAAAAGGTTAAATGATTTAAATTAAAATTGTCTGTGTACTTTAATTATGCAGAAATGTTTGAAAGAGAATACTCAGAAATATTTTTGACAAATAATACATAAATTGAAGCACTGAAAAATATCCCAAGACACTCTTGAATATGATGATTGAAAGACATGAATATGATAATTTGACACTCTTGAATATGAAAATTGAATATTAGATCCAATGCAATTTGCTACACTAATTTTGTATTGGATCTTAAGAGGACTCAATACTTTTAAAAATGCATTAATAATTAGCTAGATTTTATCTTATTTTTGAATGTTGTTTCAGGTCTAAGTTTAACTTAAAGTGTGTTTCCATAAAAAAATTGCCTGAAGAATGGCCATTTTAAATTTAACTAAAAATTGTTATTTCTCACTCAATATTTATTTATTTGGCTTGATTTTTGTTGTAAACCCAATCCAAATACAAGTCTATAATTCTAAGAATAGATATTTGGAATATCTTAAATAGTTCAGTGTAATAAAAACTAAATGAAATTTTTATGGAAGAAAGAAGCAAAATTTCATAAAAGTTTATACTACTCTTAAACTGCTTAAGATATTCAAAATATCTATTCACAGAATTAAAACCCTATATTTGGCTTAGGTGAAACATTCAACACTTAAAAATAACAAATAAAGCTATTTTTAAAGGTAATGAGTCCTCTTAAGCTATTTAATGGAGTCAACTCCATGAAAAGCTTCTTTGTCAACAGCCTGTCTCATCAACTTTCTCAAAACTATCCTCAACTTCTTCTTGAACTCTGGGTTTTCGCCCACTCCATTCTCCAGCACAGGCCAGAACCTTGCCAAAAGTCACACATAAAGTTTCTTTGGACTCATCTTTGAAAGTTAGGGCTGCAGCACCTAAAAGTGAAATAAAAAGGTTATAATAAAGGATAAGTAGTCTAGTTGTACTTACTAGTGACTTTTCAAAATTATAAAAGAAAAGAAACACTAAAACTTGTACAAGATTAAATAAAGAAGGATCTGGAAAGGACAGATTTTCCCCTCTAATTTAAAATCCTTTAATACACTGTAGAGCTTTCATCTGAAGAATTAAGTAAATTTTCTAATTCGAACTCATTTAAAGAAAAATTTTAATCTTTTATATTAATTTCATACTTTGACGTTTATCTTGCATGATAGAGAATATGCAACTTATCAGTATTCTATTACCTATTACACTGGGGAACAATTTTTAACATAATTTCTGTTGACTTCAATTTTTTGGCTGTTTTAGAGTTCAATGGGCACACTGATTAGAAAACTGTTGTTAGTTTTCTTCTATCACGTCAACTTTTTTGGCAAGCAGTCCCGCCCCCTTTTTACGTTTTTCAATGACTTAATGACTTTGAATTCGATTTTCAAGGTCAAAAATCATTACTTTAGTCTTTAAATTACACCCGAGAGGACAAGAATGGTTAAAGTTTCTAAAATATGAAAATTTTTAGCGAATGGATAGGTTTAAGGGGTTATTACCCCCCTAAAAACGCAAAAAAATCGTTAAAAATTGTAGTTTATTTTACGCTAGTTTTTACACTTATTTTTTACGCAATTCCTTTTCAAAAGGTTCTAACCCATCCCCAAAGACCCAAATTTAATGAAAATTGGCCGCAATGATTTTTGCATAAAGCGGTTGAGGCATTAGCTCCCCCGAAGCACTTGCGGAAGGGTTCGGAAGACTCTCTTTCGCTTCGGGGACGATAACACCTCAACCGCTTTTAGTAAAAATCATTGCTGCCTATTTTAATTAAATTTGGGTCCTTGGGGAAATGCTAAGACCTTTTATAGAGGAATTGCATAAAAAATAAGAGTAAGAAAAGCTTAAAATAACCCCTATCCTTTA
This sequence comes from Tetragnatha versicolor, assembly GCA_024610705.1. Lineage (NCBI taxonomy): Eukaryota > Metazoa > Arthropoda > Arachnida > Araneae > Tetragnathidae > Tetragnatha > Tetragnatha versicolor. The sequence continues at coordinate 23,625,040 of JANDEH010000013.1, read as the reverse complement.
TAACGTTCCTTTTTTTTGCATTTCAGGGATTTTTCTCTTTATTTTTTTACGCAATTCCTCTTTAAAAGGTCTTAACCCTTTAGTGCGCACATTTTCCTAGTAATGTCAATATTTTTTTGTTGATTACTTATGAGCCCCAAACACTAGGAAAAATACTAAAAAAATTCCCACTTAATTATTTTTTTAATTATCGGCAATTATTTAGTCTTTGCATATATGCAAAGCTGCGCATTTAGGTCTATTTTGAACACACTATTAAAAACAATGCAGTTAGAATGAAACTTTTTTATTTAAGCACAAAAATACTTATTTCAACTTGTTTAAAGCTTTTAATCACTTATTATCTTTATTTATACTTAATTTTAGACTTAAGACCTGTCTGTACATCGGGGTCTGGCTTTTTTTCGGTTGTCAGGGTTAATTTTTGAGGGATTTTGAAACAAGTCTATCAGATTTTTTTTTGAGAAAACTAAACTGTAATGTGTTTAATGCGAACTTAGGGATATTAAATCCTGTATTTTTCCTAATATTCTGTTCACTAACAGTTAGCAGTACAGAAAAAACGTGGATCCAACGCCCAACATTTATCTACATTTCTACCTGTTATTTTACTAAGAATATTAATTTTTTCAGAATAACCACGTTATAACACAGTATTATAGCTACATTGATAAAAAATAAAACACAATAAACCACCCAGAGTCAATTTGATCTTTTTTACACACACAAAAACACATCAAAACGAAACCATCAGACTCAGACATACGCTCTGCTATCATCACTATAGCAGAATAAAAAAAGAGAAAAATATAAAAAAATCATAACAACTTGAAAAGAAACCTCATAACCTCTGAAGGAATGTTTTGTCTTGCCACGTGTGAAGTTTCATTCTCATGGGATAAATCCAAGGTCATATAAAAGTGCATCTTTCACACTATGTCTAGTGTTCTAGAAATATGCCCCCTGGCTGGGCGATAATGAGTTAATAACTATATAATTCTTAAACTGGTGGATCCAGAGGGGCTAACGGTTATATTTACCCCCTCTGGAACTTGTTAACGAATGTTGGTAAAAAATTAAAATTTTTAATTTACTAAATTTTTTATAAAAGGAAACAAATTAAAAGTTCTTACAAAAAAAATCTTATCCACCCTCAAGAAAACTAATATCGGTATTAAAAAATATATACCAACGATACAACCCATAAACCATGTAAAATTTGCCTAAAATAATAAAATAGATCCATAGAAACATTGAGACAAATATCTAAAAATGAAATGTGAAAAGCAACCTAAATGCGCAACTTTGCAGATATGATAAGTGGTTAAATTCGTCCCTAGAGAATCAAGAAATACTCACTTTGAAGATTCAAAGCCAAATATATGACAAGAAAGGTCCAAATTTTGATATAAAAAATTATCACATCTATCTGAACACGTTTACTAACTTTTAATTGCAATCAAATTAGCCCGAAATCGGTAATCTGTGATTTCCGCAATCTTCAATACTGTTGGCCTTATTACTTCAGTGTAAAGCCATAAATTAGCAAACTCATGCCATACATTTGAAAACACTGCTTTACAGATGTGGTAAACCGCGCATTTGAGCATCTAAGTTTAAAAGGAGGGGGAGAATTAGCTTGGATACATCGCTTTGCATATATGATAAGCTGCGCACTAAAGGGTTAACCCTTCCCCAAGGACCCAAATTTAATGAAAATAGTCAGCAATGATTTTTACTAAAAGCGGTTGTGGTGTTCGCGTCCTCTAAGCGTAAGAGAGTATTCTGAACCCTTCCGCGGACGCTTCGGGGGTGCTAATGCATCAACCGCTTTATGTAAAAATCATTGCGGCCAATTTTCATTAAATTTGGGTCCTTAGTGATGGGTTAGGACCCTTTGAAAAGGAATTGCGTAAAAAATAAGTGTAAAAAATAGCGTAAAATAAACTCTATCATTTTTAACGATTTTTTTGCGTTTTTAGGGGGGTAATAACCTTTTAAACCTATCCATTGGTCACAAACTCTCATATTTTATAAACTTTAACCATTCTTGTCCTCTCGGGTGTAATTTAAAGACTAAAGTAATGATTTTTGACCCTGAAAATCGAATTCAAAGTCATTAAGTCATTGAAAAACGTAAAAAGGGGGCGGGGCTGTTTGTCAAAAAAGTGGACGTGACAGACAAAAACTACAGTTACTTTTGGATTCAGGGGCCAAAAGTGATTCAAAAACAAGTCACAGTTCTAAGACAACGAAATGGCTGTTCCCCAGTGTTATTGTTCTCAGTGCCTCAGGATACTTTTGAAACGATTTCTTTCCTTTCCGGCCAAAACGGCTATATTGTAAAGCCAAATCTTGAGTAAGTATTTTTCTGGTTATATTGTCTACTAAATTTCTTGGTGTCCTCCCATGGCAAATCTGATGTAGGTATTGCACCTGAAAATTTTAAAACAAATTAGAACATCACTCAAACACAATGGAATTAAATAATGTTGTAAAAAAAGGAAAATTCTTAACTATTTTAGCTGCATAGTTAGGGTCAAGAAGCTTTTTATTAAAAGTTATCAGCTCTTCTTCTGTACTAAGTGGTAAATTTGTTTCTGGAGGTACTATGGGCATTCTCCCTATGCCTTCAACACAAACAGAGGATGTCTCCACCATTCTTTTTATCTGGTTGCTCATATCCCCTACTTTTGAACTTAGGTTTTCTAAGTATTTAAACATTCTTTGATCTAAAAAAGGAAAAGAGACCAATTAAAATAGTACAAGTCCAGTAAATTTTCTTTTTGTTAAAATATAATCCATATATTTGCCCTTTTGATTATTTTTCAATATGTAAGAACAAGTATTAAGTAGAATGTGAGTGGCAACACTTAAGCTTCTTCGTTTACTTTAATAGTCTTTTTTTTCTATGTATGACTGCTCTGATCGGTTGGTTGGTTGGTTGATGGGGTTTTATGGCGCAAGAGCCATATTTGGTCATTCCGCGCCAAACACAAGACAAATATTTTTCATTCAAATTTAGATACGTTTAATTAAATTAATACCATATAGGAAGGAGAAAATATTTTTATGGAATTCGTCCCCTAGAAGGTCTGATAACGATGGATATGGCATATCAAATTTCAGCAGCCTTACCAGTTGAAATCGGGGGCATTCTGATAAAATGTGCTTCACAGATACCGGAGCGTTACAAAGTGAGCATATAGGGCTTGGTTCGTTATGTAGTAGATGTTTATGAGTAAAATAAGTGTGTCCGATTCGGAGCCTTGTCAGTTTTACATCCAAACACCTTTTCAATTTAGTTTCAGGGAAGCCAGTCACAGAAGGTTTAATGGAATGCAATTTATTTTCATGTTCTTGGTCCCATGTATTTTGCCAGTATGATTCAATCGAGTTTTTAATATATTTTCCAACATCATTGAAAGGTATAAATGAGTTTAGTTTCAAAGTGGCAGTTTTTGCAGCCAAGTCTGCCTTGTCATTGCCAGGGATGCCTGAATGGCCAGGTATCCAGCAAAATTTTACGGAGTATCCCTTGTCCTTTAATATAAAATAGATATTTACGATTTGGAGTATGACAGGGTGGCTTTTATTGTTATAATTTTCAATTGCATCCAAGCAGCTTTTCGAGTCTGTGTATAAAATGTAATTCTTAGACCGAGAATATTTAATTTTATTCAAAGCAATGAGGATAGCATTGCTTTCTGAGGTAAATACAGAGCAGCGCCAGTCTAGCTTCCTGGAGATCACTCCATCGTTAAAGATTGCTGCAGACCCAACATGGGCGTTGTTCTTAGACCCATCAGTGAATACCTCTAAAAAACTTGAATATTCTTGTCTGTGATGTCTAAAAAGAGAATTGAATATGATATTAGGTGTCGAGGATTTCCTCCATTCACTGAAGTCATGGATAATGTCCAAGTCTCTCGGATTCCAAGGAGGAATTTTAAAGTCATTTTTTAAAATATTTACATTTTGCATACCCAATGAGGAGAGTAATGTCAACATCCGGTGTCCAAATGAGGGTGTAAAAGACTTTTTTAATGAAAAATGGGTTTTGAACTTGGGATAAACTATAGTTTGAAATAAGGGATGAGATGGATTTGATTTTGTTTTAAAGTAATAGCGTAATTGAATACTTGCACGTCTAAGGCTTAAGCTTGGTTGTCCAGCCATAACATAAAGGCTATTGACGGGAGAGGTCTTAAAGGCTCCCAACGACAATCTTAGACCTTGATGGTGGACCGTGTCGAGGCTTTTCAAAGAAGACTTTGAGGCAGACCCGTACACAGCACAGCCATAGTCTAGTTTGGATCGAACTGTGGCATCGTATATTTTTAGAAGGTAATTGGAATTAGCTCCCCAAGACGTATTTGTCAAGTATTTTAAAATGTTCAATGACTTAGTACATTGCCGTTTAAGATTATAAATGTGAGGTTTAAATGTCAGTTTGGAGTCAAAGATGAGACCCAAGAATCTACCCTGAGTCCTAACTGGGATAGGGTTACCATTAAGTAAAATTCTGGGGTCAGGAAAAATCCCTCGTTTTTTAGTGAAATTGATACAAATGGATTTCTGGGGTGATATAACAAAACCGTTTTTCTTAGTCCAAGAATCAATATTATTTACTGCAGTTTGCAAGAGTCCTTCAATAAAATTGATGTCAGTCCCACTACAAAAAATTTGGAAGTCGTCTACAAAGAGAGTGCCATTTACTCCAGGAGGTAGTTGGTTGATTATGTCATTGATTTTTATGATAAACAGAGTGACACTCAGGACGCTACCCTGAGGTACTCCCTCCTCTTGAAAGCAATCATCTGAATGTATGTCATTGATGCGAACGTTAAAAGTTCTTGTCTGAAGAAAGTTGCGTATGAAAACGGGAAGGTTCCCTCTCAAGCCCATATTATGTAGGTCACGAAGAATGCCATAACGCCAAGTTCGATCATATGCTTTTTCCATATAAAAAAAGATGGATGTTAAATGGCGATTTCTAACAAATGCCTCTCTGATGGCAGATTCCAATATAAGCATATTGTCGTTAGTGCTGCGTCCAAAACGAAATCCACTCTGATATTTTGATAAATGTCGTCCTTTTTCTAAAAAATAAACTAATCTCCCATTGATCATTCTTTCTAATAGCTTGCACATGCAGCTTGTCAAGGTTATTGGTCGATAGTTATTAGGGTCAGAAGCATCTTTCCCAGGTTTAGGAATGGCAACAACAGTAGCCCTCCTCCATGACGTCGGGAAAACACCCTCGTTCCATATTCTATTGAATAATGATAGGATGTTGAGCAATGAGTCTTCGTTTAGATGTTTAAACATGTCATAATGGATGTGATCAGGACCAGGTGATGTTGGATGGGATTTATTCAGTGAATGTTTGAGTTCTGTAATGCTAAAATCTTGGTTATAGTCAAAAGAGGACGACGTGTCAAAGTCAAGAGTTTTCAGTTCTTCACTTCGTTTGTATGCTATGAAATCTGATGGGTATGACATTTCATGCGATACTCTGGAGAAAGCTTTCCCAAGAGTATCTGCAATCGTTTTGACATCAAAAATAACATTATTATTTATTTTTAGAGACGAGATCGATGGGGAGATAAAGCGGCCAGATATTTTCTTCACCTTGTCCCAGAGTAGTTTAGATGATACCTTCCCCTGAATTGACGATACATAATTTGTCCAAGATTCTCTCTGGGCTCTCCTTCTTATTTTGCGGAATTCCGCTTTGGCCCGCTTAAAAGCCACGAAATTATCATTTGTAGGGTACCTCCTAAAAATTGACCACGATTTCTTCTGTTTTTTTCGAGCTACTTTACACTCATCATTCCAATATGGTTTGTTAATTTTTGATTGTTTCCCCGATGTTTTAGGAATTGTCATATGAGCTGCCGCGAGAATGACAGACGTCACCCTCTCTACAGATTCATCGATGGAACCAATATTGATCATGTCAGACGTAATGAGAGCTAATGTCTGAAAGAAATCCCAGTCAGCTTTGGCTAAAATGAATCTTTGTGGTCGTTTAGACGGTGTCAGGTCATTAGATGGAACTGACAGAATCAGAGGGAAGTGGTCACTATTATGTAGGTCGTCAAGAACTCTAAAATTCAACAATGGTAACAATGATGGTGAGCATAATGCCAAGTCAAGATGATGGTATGTTCTAGATGGGAAATGAAAATATGTTGGGGTCGCGTCGTTTAGAACGCAGAGCCCGTAGTCATCTATTACATTTTCGACCAGTGTACCTCTACTGTTAATGTCATTGCTTCCCCAAATTGGGTTGTGTCCGTTAAAGTCTCCCAGTAGTATGACAGGTGATGGTAATTGTGTAATGAGGTTATTTAGGTCCTGCTGGCTTATGTCTTCATTTGGAGGTAAATATATAGAGCATATGGTGGTTAATGTGTTTAATTTTATTTGGATAGCGACTGCTTGGATGCTTGTTTGCAGATTCAGAGCTGAGGAAGGGAAGCTATTGTTTACGAGGAGTGCTGTGCCACCTGAAGCTCGGCTACCATCCGTATAATCCTTTCGGTACAAATGGTAGTTTTTGAGCTTTACAGAATTTTGAGGAAGCAAGTATGTCTCTTGTAAGGAAAAGATGATGGGATTAAAAATATTTATCAATGATTTGATTTCGTCAAAGTGAGTATAAAATCCATGACAATTCCAATTTAGAATGTTCGTTCCTATAATTTAGGCTTTTTAGTTTTATTACGGCTACCACCGCCTTTTGCATTTAAGATATCCTCTTCGTCAGTTTCCAGAGTTAGAGTAGAGCTTGCTTTTTGTTTAGCATTTAATCTATTTATTTTAGGAAGTGTGGTTTGAGGTGAACTATTTTTGTTAGATGTGTTTTTGTTTGTATTATTTCCATGTTGACGCTGGTTCTGTACGTTTTGGGGTGGACTAATTATTGTTTTAGGTATGGAGCTGTTTTTATTGATTATATTACTTTCAGGTTGGTTTGGACTTGTAGTGGTTTGAGACGAGTTGCTTAGCTGGGTTGCAGTTAAGGTTTGATTATCTTTTGTTTCCGTTAATGATTTGGGCTTGAAATTGTTATTGAATATCAGGTTTGTCTGGGTTCCTCGGGTGCTAGTGGATTTTACAGCAGATGAGTAGGAGAGATTAGGTTTAGGTGTTCGATTCATTACTATTTTTCTAGCTTCTGGGAAGGTGATATTGCTTTCGTATTTAAGAGTGACTATTTCCTTTTCTATTGACCATCTGGGACATTTTTTATCATAGGAGGGATGTTCGCCTTCACAGTTTGCACAGTGGGCGGTGGTAGCATCGCAATCGTCGGATACATGTTTTAGGCTAGCACATTCGCCACACCTTGCCTGTCCACGACAGATCTTTGCAGAGTGACCAAACTTTTGACATTTGAAGCAGCGCGAGGGGTTGGGGATATATTGGCGGACTGGGATATTGAGGTAGGCTATTTTTACGGATTTGGGAAGCGTAGTAGTGTTGAATGTAAGTATAATATGTTTGGTTTTTATTACATGATCCTTTTTCTTGATTACTATTCTTTTAACATCTATTACTTTTTGATTTTCAAGTTCAGAGAGGATATCGTTTTCAGTGTCATAATATAAGTCTGGTTCCGAGATTACACCTCTGCAAGAGTTTAATGATTTGTGCGGAGAGACGACGACTTCCATGTTTCCAAGATTTTCCAATTTCATAATAAGTTTAGCTTGATTTTCGTTTGCAACTTCGATTAAAAGATCACCATTAGCAGTTTTTTTGATATTTTTTACATCGCCGACCATGCCCAATATACTTTTATGGATTAATATCGGAGACGTATCTTTGAATGTGCTTTCTTTCCTTTTAATGATAAAGAATTTCAATTCGTTTAATTTCAAGATATTTTGTTGTTGCTCCAATGAAGGAGAAGGGTTGGTGGACTCACCACCATGCTCAGAAGGAGAGGGGTTGGGGGTTTTCGGTTGTGCGTTTTCATCCGAATAACCTTTTTCGACTTCCATAATTTTTTAATAGGGAGGGAGGGAGGAGGAGAATCCCTTCCCAACTTCCAGAGGACCAGTTTGGTGGGGCTAGCCCCAAAGTCAACAGCCAGCAGTGGCCTCGGGAAAGCCCCCCGCTCTGCCATGCAGGACCCCGTCCAGGCACCACCTGGGACCGCAAGACAGGCGAGATTATTCGCCAGCTGATAGAGCAGCCAGGGCATTGCTGGTTAGGCTACCCCGGGCTCCTGTACTATCTGGCGGCCTGAGACGCAAAACTCAGTTTTTGACCTGTACCCTCTACATGGCTGTCTCCTCCAAGACCCCACCTCACCAGTCCAAAGGTCCTCAAGAAGTTCAAAACCCCACTCCCGATGCCAGTTTCCCTAGGGTCGAGCAGTCCGCTGGGTCGTCATATAACTTATAAATCATCAGACCCAACCTCAACCCACTCAACCCTGGTATGCCACAGGACTTTGTGTTGAAGGTTGGCCTATAAAAGGCACAAATACCACAGGGGTAAAGTATAACAAAAGAAAATTTAGTTTTAAATGAAAAACTTAAGAACTATATAAAGATATAAATAAATGTTCGAGAAGTAAATTAAATCAAGTTTTTAATATTTACATATAAAATGGTGCGTTTTCTATGGTGAGAACAAGATTGGCCTATTATAAGGCACAAAATACTGGGGTACCAGGCAGGCTGAAGATTTGCCTTTTAAGAAGGCACAAGGACACTGGGGTACCCTCGGGATTGTGACACCCGTCACTCCTGTCAAGGTGTGCCCCGTCACACCCCAACAAGAAGTGCCCCTGAGGGCCCTGCTCTGATCGAAATTTTTGAAGAAGACAAAATGGCCTGATGGGGCTGTATATGTCTCTATGATGTTCTATCTATCTATGTATGACTGCTTAAGCTAATGCATTTCTAACATTTTAATCTTACATGCTATTCAAAGTTCTTTCCATGACTTGCTAATATACCTGTTGGTTGATCACTCGTTAAAACCCATTTACATTTAATCCCACTGGCTAAAAAGCTGATTTAGTTCTCATCAAACTGTTCTCACAGATATAAATTCTATCTGTAATAAATTTACGTAAGCAATATTAAAAATCTTAAGAAAGATAACTCACATATTGCACGCTCTGATCCTTCAGGGTTATTCACATTAGAACAAGCTCGAGATGATTGACTGGAATCTACAAATACAAAAAAAAATCCAGATTCTTAAAAAATGATTAGTTTGGAAATTTATTAATAAGTTTCTATCTAAACATTTCAATAGTATTTCCATAGGAATTCACTGTAACCCCCAAGTGGATAATGCTAATTTGAACTAAGCCCCTAGAGAAGGGGGTGGCATAAGGACAAATTTCTTGGATACAGAATTAAATCCATTATTTTTCCCTGCCTTAAAAGTTGTAATAATATAATCCTGATATAAGCAAACACATCTAAAAACTTATTTTAACGTTCATTCTCACCAATATTAATTCTATCTGTAAAAATTTACATAAGCAATATTAAAAACCTTAAGAAAGATAACTCACATATTGCACGCTCTGATCCTTCAGGGTTATTCACATTAGAACAAGCTCGAGATGATTGACTGGAATCTACAAATACAAAAAAAAATCCAGATTCTTAAAAAATGATTAGTTTGGAAATTTATTAATAAGTTTCTATCTAAACATTTCAATAGTATTTCCATAGGAATTCACTGTAACCCCCAAGTGGATAATGCTAATTTGAACTAAGCCCCTAGAGAAGGGGGTGGCATAAGGACAAATTTCTTGGATACAGAATTAAATCCATTATTTTTCCCTGCCTTAAAAGTTGTAATAATATAATCCTGATATAAGCAAACACATCTAAAAACTGATTTTAACGTTTATTCTCACCAATATAAATTCCATCTATAATAAACTTTATAAACAATACTAAAATTTTTTAGAAGATAACTCACATATTGCAGGCTGCGATCCTTCAGGATTATTTACATTAGAACAAGCTTGAGATGATTGACTGGAATCTAAAAATACAAAAAAACATCCAGATTCTTAAAAAGGGTTAGTTTGGAAATATAAATAAAAGAAGTTTCTATATAAAGGTAACATTTGAATAGTATTTTATTCTGTAATCCCTAAGTGGATAATCCCACTTTAAATTAAGTCCCTTGAGAAGGGGGTGGTATGTGGATAAATTTCTTGAATACTTAATTAAAAAATTCTTAATAAACCATAACTTGTTAGTATAAAAAATAACCAGTTTAAATACTTAAATTGAATCCTTTTTCTTTAACCATTTAAATATAAGTATGTATTTATTTAAGATCTGTTCTATACTTACTCAAATTTTTAGAGTCACTAATACCAGGGTTTCTACTGATGTTTGTCCATTTCGGAAGCTCATACTGCTTGGAAGAAATTTGGTCTCTTTCTTCTTCAGACACATTGAACAACCGTTTCTTTTTTCTCATTGACATTTCTTTCTCTGAAAAGCATCACAAATTAAAATCCTGCCTTTACTTTAACCTTTTAAACCCTTAAGATGTGTTCAATGCTCACTCAATTTTGGGTCCATTTTGCTTCTGGTGCTTTCATTCCATTTTAAAGACAAATCTTCATTTTCTTCTTCAGATGATTCATCCGATAAAAATCTAGTTGGTGGCTTTCTTTTTCTCTTTGTTGTTTCTTCCTCTGAAGAATCACTGCTTATAGCAGATGTCATCCTCAAAGTTTCAACCTTCAGTTGCGCTCTTTTAAAAGAATCTGAAATTTAATAAGGGAAAACTTAATTATATGTGTATTATAAATAATATGAATACCCTTAAATGATCAATCTTCATTATCAGTTTCCTTAAGTTTAAGCAGCAAAACTGAAAATGTTTAGATATCTATGATGATCTAAGCTTTGGAAGATTTGATATGGGACAGATACCATTAGTCATAACTATAGTTAAAAGGGGATTGGTCAAGTATTTTAACCCTATAATTTTGCTCTTACATAATGCATACATTGCTCTAACAAAAAATCATTAAAAAAAAGATAAATGAAGGAATAATAAAATAAACCTACTTGAAAAGCTGTATATTCTAACTTCTAGATTACACCAATCCAGATGAGGTGGCTCGCATCTCAGAATCCATTTTTTAACTGTAGACAATGGACATGTTGGAGGAGGCCACCTAGCTTCAGTTTCTGAGTTTAACCATAATGATGGTATAATTTCTACACTCTCATCTTGTGAAAAGCAAATCACAGTGTATTTCTTCTTGGTTATGTTTTCTGAAAAATTATAGTTATTTATGCATAAGACATACATTGGCCACAGTTACCCAAAACTCTCTTCTAATCATTTCTATTATTATCATTTTAGTTTAAAATACAAGTGAATAAATAACTGGCAGTGAGATAAACATGAGCAGTTTTATGGGAGGTTTGGTTCTTTTTACTAACCTACCCCACTCGAGGAAAGGACATGGCTCATTTGAGGCTACACAAATCACACAACAAACTTTGAAAATGTAGAAACACGTGTTCAAGCCAAGCACGGAAAACTTGGATTTTGCAAAAAATATCTTTAAATAATTTAAATTTTTGAAAAGTAAATTAATACCTAGATAAATAATGTGACAGTATATATGCTTTAAGTTACAATATAAAGGACTGGGGGCACTTCATTAATCTGCAGAAAAATTTATGCACAGAATGTTTGTTTTCATCCAAATCTGTCAAAACAATATAATTTATTAAGAGAAATCCAGTATTTTTAAATAAACTCAGAAATTGAATAATCATTTTTAAAATTAATTTCATTTTATGTTTCTTGAAAAATTATATATGCACATAAACTTGATGAATGGAAAGTATTAAAATTTACTTTTTAATCTAAGAAGTGGTTTATAATTAGTTCAAACTCAAAGATCCCTTATTCTACTGGCAAACAATCATTGACTGACACATTGAATATTGGCATCCCAGTATCAGTAAGACTTGAATAAAACATCTTTCCAAGAATACAAAATTCCTTAAGTTCTTCTTTCAATTTATTTACCAAAACCGAGATAATGCTTCCTAAACACCACAACATTAAAGAGAAATCAGTATGTTTTCCAGAAATCTACACCACCTCCCTTATTAAATGTTTTCTGCAAAATCCAAGTTTTTTACACTCTTTGGCATCTAATAACAGTAGTTTTAAAAACTGGTTCAACTAGAAGGTACTTAAACCAGTATTAAACTGTAGGACAGAAAACTAAACTACATGATTGAGATAAAAATTTTTAACAAGCGTGGCAGCAACTCACATACATTGATAACCAACAAACTAGGACATAAAACTTAATTACAATGATTAAAGCAACAAAAAAAGAGTAGCAACAGAACAATTGGCATACACACACATATATACAGGGTGTTTCAAAATTGCGTTGCACGGCTTTTATTCGAAACCAACGCCTCCTAGGGTCATGGAAGTAAGGTCGACCCCTAGGTAAGTGACCCTTAAGAATCCATTGAGATGACTTACAGCGTCCCTAGCGGCGAAATTAAAAAGTTAAAAAAATTAATTTAAAAACTAAAGGAGATAGAGCAAAAACCTCGATGAGAGTATTGTTGCCAACGTCAAGAAGAACTCACTGAAACAAATTTGATCAAAATATCTTAAATATTCGCGGAGATATTAGCATGTGAAAATAGCACTTTTTCAGGGGTCAAAAAATAAAAAGTTCGCATATTTCCAAATTTTTTTATTTTTTGATTAAATTTTGTGTTCTTTCAACTAAAAAAACACAAAACTACACAATAAAACTGAAAAATTTGGAAATATGCGAACTTTTTATTTTTTGACCCCTGAAAAAGTGCTGTTTTCACATGCTAATATCTCCGTGAATATTCAAGATATTTTGATCAAATTTTTTTCAGTGAGTTCTTCTTGACGTTGGCAACAATACTCTCATTGAGGTGTTTGCTCTATCTCCTTTAATTTTTAAATTAATTTTTTTAACTTTTTAATTTCGCCGCTAGGGGCGCTGTAAGTCATCTCAATGGATTCTTAAGGGTCACTTACCTAGAGGTAGACCTTACTTCCGTGACCCTAGGAGGCGTTGGTTCCGAGTAAAAGCCGTGCAACGCAATTTTGAAACACCCTGTATATAGTACTTAAAAATTTAATCTTACTAGGTTAAGAGCTAATTAGGGATCATGGCTATAGCCACTTTATGTTCCCAGCTAATTATACACTTTGTTAAAACCTCATCAACTTGAACTTCTATAATTGTATCATCATAATTGGAAATTGAAAACATGGAGAAGTCACTAGACTTGTATGGATCCCTGAAATAATCCCCTTTACAAACAACTTCCTTACACATTAATTTTATACCAGTATTTGTTTTCACAATATGTTTAACTGTCATAATTTTTTTACTTCTTAAAATCACACAGCTGTCACTAATTTTAACTGAAGATAAGGTGAAATTGATTGCTAATTCAGAGTATTCTTCTCCACAACAAGACGAAACATTTATAGGGCCTATGTATTTATTTAATTGAATTTGATCTTGTTCTACAAGGTGGACTTGAATCTTCTCTGACAACCTTTTACATAATTGAGATAGGTGCTTGGATTGAGTACGTAGCATTTTCTTCATTTTCCCCAAAAAGTTCTCAAAAATATAACATGAGAAGTTATTGAGGGTCCCATGATCTCTTACATCATTAGCAAGATGTAGCATATTATGGACATTATATACCAAAGACTTGCTTCCATATATAATGCCCATGTCTTCCACAAATGATTTAAGAAGATTCTCTGCAAACAAAATGCACAAAAATATGAATTCGATAAAATATAAACAGCTACATGTAAACACAAAAAGTGTCTATATAATTTTCTAGGCAAAATTTCTTTCAAAACAACAGGGCCATAATACAAAACAAATTGGCGAAACTCTGTTGCCTTCCAGCGATCTATTTCCTTTAGCGATCTTGGTCTTCTGTTAAACTCCCGTGGAACTGAATCAACAAAACCAAGTAATTTGAGGGACACTTGCTCTACCTGCTTTTGGCTGATACGAGTATTATTAATTATGCCTCTATTACCGTATCGAATCCAGCATAAAATTAGTTTTCTCATGACACCAAGGTCTAATAAATGCATAGGATCCAAAGGAAATTTTGAAACTAATCCAAAACTTGGAGAACTAATTTTTAAAAGAGGAGTTACTCCATTGTGATGTTTCTCTTGAACAAATGATGAAAAGTCTTTATCACTTCTCAAGGGGCTCTCAATATCTGGGAACTTAACATGGCCATCAACAACAGTACCCTTCTGAACACATTTTTCACAGCCATAATAAGCATTATGGTTCTTGATAGCTTTTATATAAGAACGAGCAGGGGAGTCATAATTAAAGTGTTTAATTTCAAAACTATATAAAACAAAATTTTTTTCATAACCATTTCTTAACAAGTCATTTATTTCTAATACAAAATTATTTAAAAAGTCATCCAAAGATGTTGGCTTACTGCTGCCATAATGACAAGCGATAATAAAAGGGGACAGTTTGATTTCTGATACAATCACACCTAAAATTGGCCAAAATTGTAAGTTAGAACTCTTACTAATTTGCAATCCATCAACATTTATTCTAATATTAATTTTGTTATCCGGACAAATTTTCTGTAAATCTACATTATCAAAATACTTTCGGATACCAAAATATATAAACTGTTCATTTCCTTTTTTACTATGTCTGAGTCTCTAAGTGTCCTTAATAAGGTTCTACTATCACTGGGAAGCTCATGATGTTCATCTCGTAGTATTTTGAGTAAACTAGTTGTGGCATTTTGGGCTACATTATGTTCTACAGCCCATATCCTTAACTTTTCTTTAAATGTTATTCCAGATGAATGCGATTCATATTCAGTCAGTGAGCTTTCATTTCCTTCAACCGAAATAATTTCATTTTCAAACTCTCTACAGAAATTGGAATCTAAAATATCCTTTTCTGTATCTGTGTTTTCATGCTGATTCTCATCCATGCTAATAAATAAGATTAAAAGCTATCAGAATTTTAAAAAACATTCCGCATATATTCTGTTGCATTGTGATAAAAATAAAGACAACAAATATTGATTTTAATTCTTTAACTAGGACTAAATTTTAATTAAATTTATTCAAGGAGACTGTTAGCCGAAGTTGAAGTTATGATTTATAAAAAAATATCCCTGCTATAACCATTGTTAGGGGAGTGGGGATGAGGACACCTGAACTTTTTTAACCTAATTCCATTTTAAATGTTTAATATTTTAAACAGAATATAGTTATATCAATATCAACAATTAAAAAATTATTATGATTAACATTAGCTTCCATTTCTGTAGTAATAGGACCCCAAGATGTGTTTTAGACCTAGTAACTTAAATGTTTAACTTCTCATTTGAATTTATTAAAAATAATCTATCTGACACTAAAATTTTACTCTGTATTTAAATATAATATAAATGAAAAAAATTAATGATTTTTAAAGTTTTTCTGAACTCTATTTTTAAAGTGGGTATGAAATGACTAACTCAGTTCAATTGTTTGATCATTTTCTAATTTTAAAACTTTTCCTCAATCGCTTGCTGTATACCACATTTTATTAACTTTTTTAATTCAAGACTAAGATTACTGAAATTGGGGGTAAAAAATAACATTTTATATTTTAAAACTTATGAGAAACTATGTACTAAATACTAAATGTGCCAATACTTGGAACTTTCACCTCAAAGGGGAAATGTTTAAACCCTTTTAAAGAAAGTTGTCTTATTCTCAAATTTTAAGAAACATTCATTTGGAACAGCAACGGCAGAAATATTTAACTGCATGGAAGAAATTGCTTTTGGAATTTATGTCTAAAGACATCAAGAATTACCTATTTTCACTCTAAAATCAGGGTTCCCACTCAATTTCAGAAATAAAATTCCCTGACTTTTCCAGGTCAATTTTTAAGATTTTCGGTCAAAAACTAACAACTCGCGACATTTTTCGAATACTTCTCCCATTTTTGAACACATAATTTTCAATAAATTGGCTACCTTTTTTGCTTTTTCGAGCCAAAGTTGACACACAATCATTAAAAATTTTCATTTTCCAGGTATTTTTTATGATTTTCCAGGTTTTTGGCTAAAATTAACCATTTTCCCTGACTATTCCCTGACTTTTTAGGTTAAATTCAAATTCCCTGACTTTTCCCTGTTTTCCAGGTTTTCCCTGACCCGTGGGAACCCTGTAAAATGTACAAACCCATCACTAATATGGCTTACTTTTCTTCAGAAAATAAGATTATATTTTTCATTGAAATAAATGTATACATTTTTCTTTTAAATGAATTTTTAACATTGTTTTATTCTGTACATTTCCAATATTTTTACATCCTAACCATGGTATGAATGACACAAATATACATATATTTATTAAGACTTTTTTACAGTATAAATAATGGGGGTAATTGATTAAAAACATGGATTTAAATTGTAACCATAAGATCATTCAATAACAGAAATAAAAAATGCAAATGCTTTCAATTAAGTATGTGCTCTCACTTATTTGTAACTGAGGCATTTAATCAACAATGCAACAGAGAAATATGCTTTTTAACAGAATAAAAACTTATCATTTTAACATAATTATCTAAAATGTACCTAAAGGAAATCCTTTCACTAAGGGATGGGTTTGGATCGCCATCATGATCAGGAGCATCAGGAGACTGAATTTGAATCGTATTCTTACTAACGAATTCAACGAAGTTTTTAAATTCATTTTCTTTGACAACTCGCGACAATTCACTTTTCGCTTTTCTTTTTAATGTCTTCTTACCTGACATTTTCTTCATCCAGAAATTTTCTTGAAAAAAGAAAGGACGGAACAATAACGCATCCAAAGAACGACGAAACAAACGCGGAACACGCCAAAGTTGGTACCTTCAATACAACCGCTTTAAAAAGATCGGAGTTGAGATGTATTCTGCTAACTTCAAAGTCGTAATAATTTAAAAACTATCTGACGTGAGTGATGATAAAAAATAAGGGGTACTTAATACCCAGATATTATCAGCTAATAAATTTCAGCATCATATTTAAGCGCTCACAACTTAATTTAGTTTTTTCCTCAAGTATTTATACTATTTTATGGTTGTGGTTGGGTTATATTGGGTATATTCATTAATTTTTCGGTCTGTGCTTGATCTCAGGATCCGCATACAAACCATATCGTTAAGTGAGACACACAAACGGAATTATTACTGTCACAAAGAAAGAAAAAATAACCAGGGCGAGGACCATGAATTGAACCCTGCTTGTGCAGACTGTGCTGTTAGCGCAATGAGCTGCATTTTAAACGACTTAAACCCACTATCTCGAAGCCTAAAATTGACTCCTGTATACAGGGTGTTTCAAAATTGCGTTGCACGGCTTTTATTCGGAACCAGCGCCTCCTAGGGTCATGGAAGTAAGGTCTACCCCTAGGTAAGTGACCCTGGAGAATCCATTGAGATGACTTACAGTGCCCCTAGCGGCGAAATTAAAAAGTTAAAAAAATTAATTTAAAAACTAAAGGAGATAGAGCAAAAACCTCAATGAGAGTATTGTTGCCAACGTCAAGAAGAACTCATTGAAAAAGGTTTGATCAAAATATCTTGAATATTCGCGGAGATATTAGCATGTGAATATAGCACTTTTTCGGGGGTCAAAAAGTAAAAAGTTCGCATATTTGCAAATTTTTTTGATTTTTTGATTAAATTTTGTGTTCTTTCAACTAAAAAAACAAAAAACTACACAATAACACTGAAAAATTTGCAAATATGCGAACTTTTTACTTTTTGACCCCCGAAAAAGTGCTATTTTCACATGCTAATATCTCCGCGAATATTCAAGATATTTTGATCAAATTTTTTTCAATGAGTTCTTCTTGATGTTGGCAACAATACTCTCACTGAGGTTTTTGCTCTATCTCCTTTAGTTTTTAAATTATTTTTTTTAACTTTTTAATTTCGCCGCTAGGGGCGCTGTAAGTCATCTCAATGGATTCTCCAGGGTCACTTACCTAGGGGTAGACCTTACTTCCATGACCCTAGGAGGCGCTGGTTTAGAATAAAAGCCGTGCAACGCAATTTTGAAACACCCTGTATATATAAACACATCCCCAAGTCAATACATCCAACGGTTTGTAATTTTTAGTGTATCTTTACTGTAATTTATGAGTCCTGGGTTGGTTGAACCGGATTAATTCCCGAAGCAAGCTAATTTACATGTTTTCCTTTTCCGGGATTTACTCCCAATTTACGAGTATCCACAGCTTAATTACCCATCATTTATAATCTGCTAAAAGTACTCTAAAAAACCATGTAAGACACATGGTAATGCTCCCAAAATTTTTCCGGTTCCGAACTTAAATTTAAGTTAAAAAATGCGTTGTGGCTATATAGACAAGAGTAAGCTTTATTTGAGAACTGAAACTGCTAGGTGACGTAATAATCACCATGGTAACCCGTAATTTTGGAAAAACTTTGCCATATGGGTACTTTACAATATAAAAAATATAAAAAAAAATATAATAATATTTTTGAATTTATAAGCCTTTTTTGTATTTGTGTTTTTTGGTCGAAATCCAAATTAATTTTCAAAGTCTAATTACTCACTTAATTACAAACGGATTTCTACCAAAATTGAATATGACGTGTACGACGCGATATATTTTAAGATTTTATCATCTAAATCTTGAAGTTGCATTTAATTTATCTAAAATTAACGATTTTCGGTCGTTTTACGCATGGACCTCGGGACCCCAATTTTTATCCCGCAATCTTCAAACTCCAGATTCTGAAAGTATAATGCAATGGAATAAAAGTTAAAGGTTACGTACCTGAAGAAAATTTATTAAAGCAATTTTTCTCAATAAAAACACTAGTTCGGTGGATATATCCAAAATCCCCCCTCTGTGGGTACACTAGCGTTTCTTTTATTAAAATAGGAAATTTTTGATTTTAGAGGGGAACTATAAACTTTCAATTCACCATTCTGACTAACGCCATGTGCCTTTTACTAGTGTTAAACGTTTCTTAATGTTACTGAATATCGCATTTCGGTTCAAATTTTTCGTCTGTTTTTATCTTACAATGAGGTTAGCATCTGAACACTATACAATGGAAAACAAAAACGCAACCACTTTATCTTTTTTTTTTATTATTTTTTTGCAAAATAAAGCTTTTTAATAATGGAAGAAAATATTGCTTAATATTAAGCAATAACATTTTTTAATATTAATACATAAATATTACTTAATATTAAGAAATGTTGAGAAAAAGCTTATAAATTTCGGAAATTTTAATGAGTGGCTAAATCGTTTGAATGCGCTTTTTTACATAAATACTAAGCAAATTTATCGTAATTTAACTTGCTATTAAAATAATTTAAACTGTTTTAAAAATACGCAATATTTTTAAATGTTGGTCGATATTGCAATATAATATCTGATCTTCCTCGGCGTTTTCAATGTTGGCCAATATTTATGGGATGTTGGCCAATATTACTGTGCTACTTGGGATAACCCTACCAAAAATGAGGAAAGGGAGAAGGAGGTGTACAGGACAATTAGACAATTCACCATTGACAAGCCACACTCAATTCCCCCCCCCCAGATAGCCCCACGGTATGTAGTTGAGGAAATAAAGAAGGTAAAAAAGCATAAAGCCCCAGGATGGCATAACATCCCAAATAGTGCGATTAAAAACCTAACTCCCTTAGCAGTATGCGTCCTAACAGGCATTATCAATGGTATCCTATACTTGGCACACTTCCCGTCGTCCTGAAAGAAAGAAGAAGAAGCAAAGGTTATTGCCCTACCCAAGCCAGGTAAAGACCTGAGCCTGCCTGTAAATTACAGGCCGATATCCCTACTGCCCACCTTAAGTAAAGTCACAGAGGGAATCATACTGAGGTATTACAATCAACACCTCTCTGAAAACAACATCCTAATCCCCCAGCAGCATGGTTTCAGAGAGGGCCTCTCCACGTCCCACCAGCTCCTAAGGCTGATCGAGTTAGTGAAAACAAAAAATTTAAAGGGAAATACAGTGGGAGCGGTCTTCTTTGATGTGGAGAAGGCCTTTGATAAGGTTTGGATTCCGGGCCTGATTTATAAAATGATCACGAATAACTTTCCAAGCTACTTGATAAGACTCATGGTCACCTATCTAACAGACAGGACTTTTAGGGTATCAGTGGGGGGATAATCCTCTGCAGTAAAGAAAATCAGTGCAGGAGTGCCACAGGGCTCCAAATTGGGACCCTGCCTCTTCCTATTGTACATTAATGACATTCCCACCTCCCCAAAAACCACTTTAGCGCTATTTGCGGATGACACATCGCTATTAAGTAAAAATGTCCCTTGGGTTGTGGTCAGCAGGCTTCAGAAGCATATCCACTTAATCGAGGACTGGCTTGACGAATGGAAAGTTAAATTAAACGTGGGAAAGACAGTAGCCATACTGTTTAACAATAACAAATCCGATGTTGAAAAATTAAAGGTATACGGGCAAAGCATCGAATGGGAAAAGGAAGTAAAGTATTTGGGCATAACCCTAGATAGGCAGCTAACAATGAGCACCCATATAAGCAATATCCTAAAGTCATTCAACAAAGGCAAGGCTATCCTATACCCTCTGATAAGTGGGCACTCTAAGCTCAGCTTAAGCAATAAAAAACTACTGTACCTGGCCTATCTAAGACCCTTGATCACATATGCCATACCAGTATGGGGGCTGGTCAGCAAGTCACAATTTAAAAGACTAGAAGCAGCCCAAAATAAGGTATTGAAATGGATAGCTAAAGTCCCTCGATATTTCAGAAATGAGCAAGTTAGGGCGGCATTAGGGGTTCCCTCAATAAGGGAGTTCACTGCCTCCCTGGCAGAGGGGTTTTTCAGATCGGTTGAGATTCATGATAACCCAACAATCAATTTGTACGCGCATTACGATGCGACGCTACCGCAAAACAGGTATCGGCCAAAAGCCATACTGTTAGAGTAAAGGTAAATCAAACATAGGCTCTTAGTTGTCGCACAAAAGCCAGGAAAATTTAGTACATGATGTGTAAATTTAAACTCAATGTGTAAGCAATGAATAATAGTGAATGTTGAAATGTTAAGGAGAAATACACAACAAAAAGTGAGCTGTGCATAGAGTTGCACAGTTTCCCCCCGCTGGATCGGGGAATGATTGTCCTTTGTATATTTTTTCATACTGTTAATAAATGAATTGAGCCAGGGTAGGGGAGCACCCGGGGGGGGGACTTTGTGGATGCGAATGGCAGGACGCAACAATGCTAGGGGAAAAGCAAGGGAAGAGTCATGGGCGTGTTCGTCCTCTCTCTCCTTCACGGACGGGGGGCCTCGCGGCTTTCCTTTACGCCAGGGGGTTTTTCGGAGGCGTGTTTGATACTAAGGCAGACCAGTAATCTAAGAACCGTACGACTAAGAGAATTCAGTACTAAGTCGGTATGCGCCCCCCTTCGGGGGGCAGGGGACCGATATTTTAAAGAATTGTAACGGAGAATCTCGACCACTTAGGGAGCGAGGAAAGAAGGGAGCTGCGCCAGTTATTGGGAAAACACAGTAAAGTGTTCTCGGGCAGGCTGAGCATCGCCAAGGTCAGGGAGCATAAAATTAGATTGGTGCCCGGGAAGGAAAGGAAGAAGCCCTACGTATACCGCGTACCGGAGACATTAAAACCAGAAGTAGACAAACAGATAATGGAATTGGAAAAGTTGGGCTTATTCGAACCCAGTGACGCGGAGATTGCTTACCCGATAGTATGTGTTGGTACAAGATGGGGGGACACGTATGTGTATAGACTTCAGACTCCTGAACGCGGTCACCAGGAGTGACGATTTCCCGATGGAAAACTCCACCGAACTGATTAATTGCATAGGTAGAGCCAAGGTCATCACGTGTCTCGACGTGCTGAAAGGATATTGGGAAATCCCTTTAGAGGAGGGAAGTCGGGATTTCACATCCTTCAAGACGCACCGCAAAAATGACTGGTAAATGCCTCAAACGTTTTTAACAAGAATTTTTAAAAAGGTCGATTTTTGAGGCCAAAAAAATTTAAAATTTGATAAAATTAAACTTATTACTGTCCGATTTTCTTCCATTTTTAGTATGTTACTAGCTGTTATGCCCGGCCTTGCACGGGTGGAGTGTATAAATTCAATTTTTTAAGTTTTCTTAAAATATATTCATATAATTTTGTAAATCAACAATTACCGATCATCCCGTTATCCCAGACGCCTTTCCTATCCCGGTGTTCCCTGTAATTTTATCCTATCCCTGTGTTCCCGGTAATTTTTCCTATCCCGGTGTTCCCGATAATTTGTCATATCCCGATATTCCCGGTACTTTTTCCTAACCCAGTATTCCCTGTAATTTTTCCTATCCCTGTGTTCCCGGTAATGTTTAATATCCCGGTGTCTTTTTCCATCTTAATAAAATAACAAATTCGGAACAACTATATAAAAAAATATCTGGTTAATATTAATAAATCTAGTGAAAAAAGTAACCAATTTGGAAATGAAATAAACGGTCTAGTTCTAGTAGTAAGTATAAGAGTCTAGTGAACCGTGTCTTTTGAAACAATGTATTATTTTAAACTCGTTTTCCATGAAAAAATAATTTACAATTTTCCATAAATATTTTTATTTAAAGGAAAAAAATCTTAAAATAAAGGATAATGGCGTTTGATAATGAATTATTTGAAATTATTTTGATGTTTTCACAACTTATATCCTTTTTAATTGGACAATTATAGAGTTTTTCCTGTTAAAATATTTGATATTTGGAGGTTTTAATCTCGCTTACAATAGTGAGTCGAGCAGATCCACTCTGGTAGAGAAATGGAGAAATAAGCGTTTTCGGCTATAAATTCGTTAATTACTCGTAATTGTTCGATTTTAGAGCTTGGAAAACTTGACAGTGACAATCGACACCTCGAGATACGTCTATGTACCGAGTTTTGTTCACGCCTTCGGCGTGGTTTTGGAGGAGATGTGTCCTCCACCCACATACACAGCCACAAACGTTTTTAGTTATATACTAGCGGATATGCCCGGCCTTGCACGGGTGGAGTGTATAATTTTTTTAATTAAATTTTCTCAAAATATATTTATAATTTTTAAATCAGCAATTACCGATCATCCCGGTATCCCAGGCGCCTTTTTCTTACCCCGGTGTTCCCGGTAATTTTTCATATCCCGGTGTTCCCGGTAATTTTTCATATCCCGGTATTCCCGGTAATTTTTCATATCCCGATGTTCCCGGTAATTTTCCTATCCCGATGTTCCCGATAATTTTCCTATTCCGATGATCGTGGTAATTTTTATGTCCCGGTAATCCCTGTACTTTTTTCCTATCCCGATGTTCCAGGTAATTTTTCTTTTCCCGGTGTTCTCGGCAATGTTTCCTATGTTGAGTCTAGTGAACAAAAATAACAAATTTGAAACAATAATAAAAGATCTAGTAAATTTAAAAGTCTAGTGAACCGCTTCATTTGAAGCAATGTTTTATTTTTAAGTCGTTTTCCATGAAAAAAAAATTACACTTTTCCATAAATATTTAAATTTTAAAGGAAAATGTCTTAAAATGGGGGAACCTAACGTTTCAAAATTAATTGTTTGAATTTATTTAGTGTTTTTACAACTGATATAGTTTTTAAATGGACAATTATAGAGTTTTTCCTGTTAAAATATTTGATTTTTGGAGGTTTTAATCTCGTGAACAATAGTGAGTCGAGCAGATCTGCTCTGGTAGAGAAATGGAGAAATAAGCGTTTTCGGCTATAAATTCGCTAATTACTCGTAATTATTCGATTTTCGAGCTTGGAAAACTTGACAGTGATCGTTCCCGCCTCGAGATACGCCTATATACTGAGTTTTGGCCACGACTTCGGCGTGGCTTAGGAGGAGATGCGTCCTCCACCCACATACCCACAAACGTTTTTATATATTTACTAGCGGATATGCCCGGCCTTGCACGGGTGGAGTGTATAATTTTTTTTAAATTAAATTTTCTCAAAATATATTTATAATTTTTAAATCAGCAATTACCAATCATCCCGGTATCCCAGACGCCTTTTTCCTATCCCGGTGTTCCCGGTAATTTTTCATAAAACGGTGTTCCCGATAATTTTCCAATCCCGATGTTCCCAATAATTTTCCTACCCCGATGTTCCCAATAATTTTCCTATCCCGATGTTCCCGATAATTTTCCTTTCCCGATGATCGAGATAATTTTTATGTCCCTGTAATCCAGGTACTTTTTTCCTATCCCGATGTTTCCGGTAATTTTTCTTTTCCCGGTGTTCTCGGCAATGTTTCCTGGTAAATTAATGAGTCTAGTGAACAAAAATAACAAATTTGAAACAATAATAAAAGATCTAGTAAATTTAAAAGTCTAGTGAACGGCTTCATTTGAAACAATGTTTTATTTTTAAGTCGTTTTCCATGAAGAAAATATACACTTTTCCATAAATATTTAAATTTTAAAGGAAAAAAATCTTTAAATAAAGGAAAATAACGTTTAATAATGATTTATTTGAATTTATTTTAATGTTTTCATAGCTGATAAAGCTTTTAAATGGACAATTATAGAGTTTTTCCTGTTAATATATTTGATTTTTGAAGGTTTTAATCTCGTGAACAATAGTGAGTCGAGCAGATCTACTCTGGTAGAGAAATGGAGAAATAAGCGTTTTCGGCTATAAATTCGTTAATTTCTCGTAATTATTCGATTTT
This sequence comes from Tetragnatha versicolor, assembly GCA_024610705.1. NCBI lineage: Eukaryota > Metazoa > Arthropoda > Arachnida > Araneae > Tetragnathidae > Tetragnatha > Tetragnatha versicolor. Next base: position 23,600,210 of record JANDEH010000013.1, on the reverse strand, counting down.
CGAGCTTGGAAAACTTGACAGTGATCGTTCCCGCCTCGAGATACGCCTATATACCGAGTTTTGGCCACGCCTTCGGAGTGGCTTAGGAGGAGATGCGTCCTCCACCCACATACCCACAAACGTTTTTATATATTTACTAGCGGATATGCCCGGCCTTGCACGGGTTGAGTGTATAATTTTTTTTTAAATTAAATTTTCTCAAAATACATTTATAGTTTTGTAAATCAGCAATTACCAATCATCCCGGTATCCCAGACGCCTTTTTCCTATCCCGATGTTCCCGGTAATTTTCCTCTTTCCCGGTAATTTTCCTATCCTGATGTTCCTGATAATTTTCCTATCCCGATGTTCGAGGTAATTTTTATGTCCCGGTAATCCCGTTATTTTTTGCTATCCCGATGTTCCCGGTAATCTTTCTTTTCCCGTTGTACTCGGGAATGTTTCCTAGTAAATTAATGAGTCTAGTGAACAAAAATAACAAATTTGAAACTATAATAAAATATCTGGTTAATATAAAAGTCTAGTAAACCGCTTCATTTGAAACAATGATTTATTTTTAAGTTGTTTTCCATGAAAAGAAATTTACACTTTTCCATCAATATTTAAATTTTGAAGGAAAAAATCTTGAAATTAAGGAAAATAACGTTTCAAAATAAATTATTTGAATTTATTTTGGTGTTTTCACAACTTACATCTTTTTTAAATGGACAATTATAGAGTTTTTCCTGTTAAAATATTTGATTTTTGGAGGTTTTAATCTCGAGAACATTAGTGAGTCGAGCAGATCCACTCTGGTAGAGAAATGGAGAAATAAGCGTTTTCGGCTATAAATTCACTAATTACTCGTAATTATTCGATTTTCGAGCTTGGAAAACTTGACAGTGATCGTTCCCGCCTCGAGATACGCCTATATACTGAGTTTTGGCCACGCCTGCGGCGTGGCTTAGGAGGAGATACGTCCTCCACCCACATACCCACAAACGTTTTTATATATTTACTAGCGGATATGCCCGGCCTTGCACGGGCGGAGTGTATAAATATTTTTATTTTGAGTTTTCTTAAAATACATTTAATATTATGTAAATCAGCAATACCCAATCTTCCCGGTATCCCAGGCGCCTCTTTCCTATCCCAGTGTTCCCGGTAATTTTCAAATCCCGGTGTTCTTGGTAATTTTTCCTATCCCGGTGTTCCCTGTAATTTTCCTATCCCGGTGTTCCCGGTAATTTTTTTTATCCCGGTAGTTTTTCTTATCCCGATGTTCCCGGTAATGTTTCCTTTCCCGGTGTTCCCGGTACGTTTTCCTATCCCAGTGTTCCCAGTAATTTTCAAATCACAGTGTTCCCTCTCTAGTAAATTAATAAATCTTGTGAACAAAGTAACAAATTTGAAACACTGAGATTTGAAACAATAATAGAAGATCTAGTAAATTGAAAAGTCTAGTGAACCGCCTCATTTGAAACAATGTTTTATTTTTAAGGTGTTTTCCATGAAAAAATTTACACTTTTCCATAAATATTTTTATTTTAAAGGAAAATATCTTAAAATAGGGGAAACTAACGTTTCAAAATTAATTATTTATATTTATTTTGGTGTTTTTACAACTGATATCCTTTTTTAAATGGACAATTATCGAGATTTTCCTGTTAAAATATTTAATTTTTGAAGGTTTTCATCTCGTTAACAATAGTGAGTCGAGCGGATCTACTCTGGTAGAGAAATGGAGAAATAAGCGTTTTCGGCTATAAATTCGTTAATTACTCGTAATTATTCGATTTTCGAGCTTGGAAAACTTGACAGTGACAATCGACACCTTGAGATACGTCTATGTACCGAGTTTTGTCCACGCCTTCGGCGTGGTTTAGGAGGAGATGTGTCCTCCACCCAGTCACATAGCCACAAACGTTTTTATATATATAGAGATAGATAGATAGATTATTTAAGTCATTTCTAATTGAAAACCGTTTAAATTATTTTTTGCAATTATTTTGTGGTTTTGAGCGATGTTTAAATTTTTTCGACTTTCCAAATTTTGAATTAACTTTTAAAAACTGAAATTTTAAATTCTTTAAAATTTAAACGGTATATTCGTATTCAGCACTGAAAAATAGCCTATAAACATGTATCCTAAGTCTCTTTTTTTATAATTTGATTTTTTGAAATTTTTTTCGGCCATTTTTTAAAAATGGAAAAAAATTAAATTTCTCCCCTCCGATTTTGGCAGATTTTTAGTATGTTATTATTGAGGTCATTCCCAAGTGAAAACCGTTGAGAAACCTTTTATTTAAATTTTTTCGAGGTTCGGCCCTTTTTTCGCTATTTTCAGTGGACTAAAATGTTATTTTATTTTAATAATTAATAATAAAATACTGTTTATACGTATTTTTAATGTTAATTATCCTATCCGAACATTACATTACAAAGTGCTGGTTTATTGCGCCGCCATATCCTCCGCAATACTTTAAGATAATTTTTTTCCTCTTCTCTAAAATCCCTTGGAAAAGTGGCTCTTCCATCCCCCAGTGTAGTAGGTCAATAAGGAGCCACCTGTCCCTCAGGGGTTCCTAATAAGGACGCTTGTAAACATTTTTTTATCATTGTAATTAAATCAGAATAATTACAAGTTCGCCAATTTTTATAATGATAGTGAACAGTCCAGAGATAGTGCTCATACATTTTTAAGTCCTATGATGTGCACAAGGGGGTGAAAAAATACATTTTCCTTAGGGTGTCCGTCCATATTAGAACAGGTGCCTTATTTTACATATCTTCATACAAACGTTTCAACCCAGTACGATGTTCTAATTTACATTTTATCCAACAAATAAAAAAATATTGTTCTTGAAATTTAAGATGGTTCCGTCCCTAACACCTACACAAGTGTGAAACACAACTTAATAACACGAGCTTGTGTAGTGCGTTTTTATTTTATTTCAAATCTGTTGTCTGAAACAAGTTATCTTAAAAGATGCCTATCTAAATTCATGTCATTAAAATATTATTTTACTGTATGAGTTACCTATGCGTTCAATATCCAATTACACTGTTCAACACTGAAAAACGTTACACAACATTGGCACAAAACTTCAAAAAAACGAAGATCAATCGGATCAGACTGACCTGGAAAAATTAGTCAGGTCAATGAAATCTATCCCCGATGCAGTCGTCAATGTTGCTTATGAAGAAGAGAGCAATGAATTGGTCGGGGTGTATTTTCAGGACAGCAGGATGAAGACATTGTTCCAAAAATTTCCGGAGTTAATTATATTTGACGCAACCTACAAGTTAAATAATTATAAATTGCCCTTATTTGTTCTTTTGGCCGTCGACGGAAATGGAGAAAGCGAAGTTATTGCCCTATTCCTAATAAAATCAGAAAGTACACTATGTGTTGGTGCAATGCTGGATTTTTTCCAACATCATAATCCAGATTGGACACGCATCGAAGTACTACTTGGTGACAAGGATTTCGCAGACCGATGCGTGTTCCAAGAAAAATTTTCTGCAGCAAAACTGCAAATTTGTTTGTTCCATGCATTGAAGACATTTAAAAAAGAGGTGCCCTCCAAACTTGGAGAAAGTAACAAATATTTAAAAAATCATGTTCTGGAAATTTTTACTGCTCTGGTCTATTCCAATTCCGAAGAGGATTATGATTTAAATTATAGTAAACTGGTTTCGCTCAACGTTGAAGAATTGACGGCCTACTACAATGATAATTGGCATCAAATTAAAGATGAACAGAACAAGAACTTTATAATTAAGAATAGAACAACCAACATACTAGAGGGCTTAAATCAAAAACTGAAAACAGTAATTGCTCGCTATAGTGCGATGGGTAAATTTTTTCAAGATTTGATGGTCTCGGTCATGTCAACAAATGTGGAAAGGGACCATCGAGCCATACAAATGTTCGAAAAAGCTCCAGTTTTGAACCAGAATTTGTATGAGGTGGAGTATACTATTAGGAAACGTCTAACACAATTTGCAGCCGAGCAGGTCTGTAAGGAATACAGAGAATCCAAGAAATTATCCTCATCTGAAATCCGTGACGGATCTCATACATTTGCTAGTAAATCGAAAGAAATTTATGCAAATGAATCCTCTTGCTCATGTGGATTCAATTCTTCCATGGGTTTGCCATGCCGCCATGTTATGTCGGTAAGGAGGGAAAAAGAATTATATATGTGGATTCTCTGTCGCGTGTAAGGTGGACACGGCCTTATTACGCATCATCTCATCCTGTCTTCAAAAATCAGACACATCAAGGTCATTTTGTTATTGCTCCTAAACCCCGAACGGAGTGGGAGAAATATGGAGAAACAAAAAAAAATAACTGAAAACATAAATTCCACACTTTGTCGAATGACAGGTATGAGTATTACCTTGAGAAATTGAAGGAATTTCAAAACCTACTGGTCAAAGATGAGCCAATAAATTTTATAACAGAAGAGTCCACCCCCTTAATTCCAGATGTTCTCCCCTCTACTGTATCCACCACTTTTGTCAACTCCCCATCTTCCGTAACAACACCTGATGTTCCATCATTCCGACCAACTGAAGTTCCTGATGTTCCTCCGCGTTTCCATGGTAATTACTCTTAAAAATTTCAAAAATACTTTTTTAAGTTGTGTTTTAATTACATTAATTAATCCCAATAATTATTTTCTACATATTTAATTAATCATTTGTAATTTATGTGCAGAATCCTTGACCCATGGTCACCCTCCATCTTCTTCGGCACCCTCTGATGTTTCTACTCATGCTGTAGGACGATTCCATGGTAATTACTCTTAAAAATATCAAAAATACTTTTTAAGTTATGCTTTAAGTACATTAATTAATACGAATAATAATTTTCCACATATTTAATTAATCATTTGTAATTTATGTGCAGAATCCGTGACCCATGGTCACCCTCCATCTTCTTCGGCACCCTCTAATGTTTCTATTCATGCTGCAGGACGATTCCATGGTAATTACTCTTAAAAATATCAAAAATTATTTTTGAAGTTATGTTTTAAGTATATTAATTAATACGAATAATAATTTTCCACATATTTAATTAATCATTTGTAATTTATGTGCAGAATCCGTGACCCATGGTCACCCTCCATCTTCTTCGGCACCCTCTAATGTTTCTATTCATGCTGCAGGACGATTCCATGGTAATTACTCTTAAAAATATCAAAAATACTTTTTAAGTTATGCTTTAAGTATATTAATTAATACGAATAATAATTTTCCACATATTTAATTAATCATTTGTAATTTATGTGCAGAATCCGTGACCCATGGTCACCCTCCATCTTCTTCGGCACCCTCTAATGTTTCTATTCATGCTGCAGGACGATTCCATGGTAATTACTCTTAAAAATATCAAAAATACTTTTTAAGTTATGCTTTAAGTATATTAATTAATACGAATAATAATTTTCCACATATTTAATTAATCATTTGTAATTTATGTGCAGAATCCGTGACCCATGGTCACCCTCCATCTTCTTCGGCACCCTCTAATGTTTCTATTCATGCTGCAGGACGATTCCATGGTAATTACTCTTAAAAATATCAAAAATACTTTTTAAGTTATGCTTTAAGTATATTAATTAATACGAATAATAATTTTCCACATATTTAATTAATCATTTGTAATTTATGTGCAGAATCCGTGACCCATGGTCACCCTCCATCTTCTTCGGCACCCTCTAATGTTTCTATTCATGCTGCAGGACGATTCCATGGTAATTACTCTTAAAAATATCAAAAATACTTTTTAAAGTTATGCTTTAAGTACACTAATTGATCTGAATAATTACTTTCTACATATTTAAATCATTATTTGTTAATTTATCTACAGAATCCTCATCCTTTGTCCATCCTCCATCTTCTTCGGCACCCTCTAATGTTTCTACTCATGCTGTAGGGCGATTCCATGGTAATTTACGCAATTAAAGAATCTTTATTACTCTATGTATCTTATTTTATTATAAACAACTATAATGTATTTTGAAGTATATATTTTATTTATTTAGTAACTGAACTCACACTTTAAAATGTTTTATACCCAATAGATCCTGATGATCCACCGCCAATCCCTTCCCTGCCATCCACTAGCACTCTCAATCTTGCCTCAATAAAATTGACAAGGCCTGTAAAGAAACAAGGCAAGGCCAAAGGTTTCGGACAAACGGTAATTGGTTTGACACGAGGTAGAAAGAGGAAGCTTAGAAAATGTGAGATATTTGAAAAAAAGCCTGCAAATGAAAAATTTTTTGAAATTTTAAAATATTTTGTCGATGAAGATGTTGCGAAAAGGGCAATGGGTGGTTCATTAATAGAGGAATCCGAAGTGGCTGTTATTCCTCAAATCGTACCCATGCAGAGAATACGGGACGAAAAAGTCGATCTAGAAACGAATTTTTTTCGAACCAGATGCATTTTTGATGGTGGAGCAACTGAAAGAGGCAGTCACGAGGATGAATTGGAAATGCTGTGATTGTTTGGAAGACTTAGGAACTATAGCATCCAATGCGATACGTGCCTTAACTGGTACGATTGGACTTGCCAGAATTTATCAAGTAGTCCAGCATCGAGATACTGGTTTTGTTCTGCCTGCAGGCAGGTGCAATAGTCTTAACTAAATGTTCAATACTTTCTAAAGATTCTATTATATTTCTATTTTACCCCTTACCAAAGAGTTCATTTTTCATTTCGCTGGTTTATCCCGGCCCTTTCTCTGCGTTTTCTCGCGGCGGGCATTTTCGCCGATCCCAACCGCTTCGCCGAAAGGAGGCGCATACGTGGGAACTTATCTATTTGTTTCTTCTCTTCATTTTCGTTCTTGCGAGCGCGAGTAACTTTATACTTCCGTTTTACTTTCGGGTTTCGTGTATGTTTGCCTCTTTATGTAATCAACGTTCCTTCGGGCCACATGCGGTTCACTTACTAATTCCAGATAATCTCTAACTTTTGTTCCTTTCTATATTTTAACCGAGAAAAATGACGATTTATAGTGTAAAAAAGTCCGGATAATCGCGATATTTCGCGTAAGTTTCGTATTGCTCGCGGAGTGTTCCGTTCCTCATGCGATTTTTGGACGGCCGCGGTTTTGGAGTTGAAGTCAGCTTCTTCTTGTGTTCTGTGCGATGTGGGAAAAATAACTTTATAGTGGTTTGAAGCCATGAAATCCGGTGTTTTAATATCACGTTCCGCGGTAAAGTCGAAGAGTAGCGATTTTTCTCAAAAGTACCGCTTTTACGGCGCTTAGTTGAAGCTGGTTTCTTTTTACATTGTAATTGCAATGCAGAATAAAATTAAACGTGGTCAGATTAGCCTAATAATAATGCTGTTTTTTTTAATTGTTTAAAGATAATAATCTGTCAGAAATTATATCAAGGGGATAGTAGAAGGGTGGGGACCTGCCCTCCAAAAAATCGGACTAAGTGTCCAAAACAAGTTAAAACCCTGTTTTTAGGATCAAATTTCCAAATTTTTAATGGCGAGAACCCCCAGCCGGACCCCCATGACACTTGCAATCCTATAATTCACAATTTTTTATAAATAAACATTAAGTTAATCAAAATGCAAATCCTATAAATATGTCCAAAATTTGGGCTAAATGGGCAAAAACTAGTCATAGCCTTGTTTTTTAGAGTCAAATTTCCAAAAATTTCTGGGGAGGACCCCTAACCCCCTTAGTTCTTTAAGCTATATTAATCACATTTTATATTGAGCTCCTTGATATGAAAATTCTAACTAAAATTTATAAAAAAAAGCTACATATGCCTATTGTAGTATCGCCTATATATTAATTTGATTATATTAATTGATATTTGATTTTATTAATTGATTTCACACCTGCAATTTAACTAAAACTTTTCTTTACATGAATAAAATAACAAAAGAGCTCTTGGTCGACAACTCTTGCAACATGGCAAAAACAACTCTTGGTCGTGGTTAGGGTACCCAGATGAGATCAAATATCTATTTGGCTACTGAGTTCTGGGTAGAAAAATATTCTGGATTTTTAATCTTAATTATTTTATTTGGATAAAAATGATTCTAAAATTTATTAAAAATCGAGCCAAGATTTCACCTAAATTGGGTTCAAGTGGAGGCGTCATATGGTACAAAGTTATACGTGCTCCCATCCCCATCCAAAGGAGCAAATTAATTTAGCTCCGGGACAGAATTTAAAAAATTATTTTTCTCAGCAGCTCGGGTGGGTTGATTTTTTTGGGTGTTCGGGATGTTAAAAAGTCAACAAAACCGAATACAAAATTTTCAAACCATGATAAAAATGAGTCCCTTAAAAATATGCAATTTGCCATGACAAGAACTTATTAAACCTAATGATTTCATGTATTTTATTCTAATTGATATGGTTCACAAGATTTATTAAAATGTGGTTGTACGGTATTTTCAAAGGGTATTGTTTACACTCATACTCGAAAAGAATTGAAAATGCTGTTGATTTTAAAAACAAACTTTTACCATCGACATTTTTTATAATCTTAGAGCGATACATTTTCTTAAATATTTCTTGTAGTGTGATATTTTTGCATTAAAAGGCTTGGTTATGCTCGAATATTGCAGAACTTTCAAACAAAAAAAGCATAAAACCCACTTGAATCAAGTTCTTTTTAAATCGAACCGTATTTTTTCGGGTTTGGGGCTGGTATTCTTAAGAGAAAGTCGAAAGAAAATAAATTTATTATTACAAAAAATAACTTTAATTAGACTTAAACCTATTCCCCTCAATGGTGACTTTTTCACTATTTTAACATTAAAATTACTCCAACTTGATAAAATAAAATACAATTTTTTTAGAAATATGTATTAAAAGCAATAAGTTTGTTCTTTGAATAGTTTCTATCATTTAATTGCCCCTCAGGGGAACACCTTGTGCGGTGCCAGGTGTACGGGTGTCACAATCCCGAGGGACCCAGTGTTTTGCGCCTTATCTCCCAAGGCCAATCTTCTATGCACCGTTCTTTCTCTCCCTTTTCCTTTTTCGTCTTGAGACTCACTTCACTACCTCAAGATTGTCTAGTGATCTTTTCCTCCCTCTACGTTTTCCTACTCGAGCTTTTGTCTTTTCTTCCCTTCTAACTTGGGGCCCCACAACCCCGAGTGACTCTTTCCCAAGGTAGTCGCGCCCCCGGGATTTCTATAAGCGATCTTTCTCCTTTTTCTTTCCTCATTACTTCCTCTTTTCCTTTTCCACCATAGTTAAAGACAAACCAGTTTTGATTTACTAGATATATTGCATTGGAAATTTTATTTAAAATCTTATTACCTCTAATGAGATTTTATGTTATCAAATAGTTTGCCATTTTATTATGTATGAGTCTCATCTTATTTTCAAACATATAGTATTATTTCGACGAGTTTCCTTTCTGATTTTGATTAGGGGCTGCACGTTTGCCGTGTGCGGCGTCCCGTAACGTGGTGAAGGGAGACCTGGAGCGTTGAGGGGACTTGTGCTCCGCAGGATCTTATAATTTCCTGGGGGCACAAACTCCCCAATACACCTCTTTGGCCCGTAATCAGGGTAAGACGGGTGGCCGGCGTATCCTGTAGTGGGTGTAGCCCGCGCCGGTCAATCGGCTTCCTCTATCGTACAAGTTCCGTCACTTCAGGGTGATCTCTCCCCCTGTGGTGCCGAAACAGAATGATATAGTGATGTGAGGGTTAGTGCTGCATAGGTTGTTGTAGCACTATATCCCGGTACCACTCCTGGAGGGGGGGCCCGAGTTCTTTCGTCGTCGAAAGCCGGCCAAAAGTTGGTGGACGGCGGCGACTGCCGGGGCACCCCCCTCCCCCTTGTTGGGCTCCATGGTGGGCGGGAGCGTACCGGGCTGAACAAACGGACCAATCAACCATGGCTTTTCTTTCTTCTAATTCTACTCCTTTAGTGGAGCAAACAAAACAAAAAAACATAACCAATGAACCAGATGTAAAATTTTTTATCATGAAGAGAACGTCCGGAGATCTTAAAAGTGTATCTGCAATTTGATTCATAAAACCGTATGCAGTCATGTTGGTGAAGTAAATAATTTAAAAAAAACAAGAGCTGGTGATATCCTAATTGAAGTAAAAAATGCGAAACAATCTTTAAATATTCTTAAAATTACCCAACTTGGAACAGATATTTCAGTAACAGTTACCCCGCACAAAACCTTAAATATCTCAAAAGGCGTAATTTCCGAAGAAGACTTAATTTTTGACACAGAAGCAGGTATCCTAGAGGAATTAAAGACTCAAAAAGTTAGCGATGTTAAAAGAATATTTATCACAAAAGATCATGCCAAAATACCTACTAAACACCTCATCCTAACATTCGAAACACCATCCCTTCCAAAATCAGTTAAAATTGCCTACATAAACGCTCCAATCCGCCCATTTATACCCAATCCACTTAGATGCTGGAAGTGTCAAATATACGGCCATTCTGGAAATGCCTGTCGCGGAAAAAAAATTTGTGCCAAATGTTCCAAACCTGATCATGTTGCTGATAAATGTGCTGCCGAAAAATATTGCTGCCATAACTGCAAAGGGGGACATGAAGCCTACAACCTACTAAAACCATGGTTAACGGTAAGATACCACTTACCGAAAATGACCCAGAAGCTAAAACCTTCCAAAAATGATTATTAGACCGTTTTCTCTCAATAAAACCTAAAAAATACCATTTAAAGGAAGCACAAACGTTTAAAAATATGCATTGAGTTCAGGAAAAATCATGTTCATTGCAAAAAAACTTAAATTTCTCGGTTAAATACCGCTTTTATAGACGTTTCTGTCACTGCTCTGAATGTGTAATGGAACTCCATTATCAATGGAGTGCCCATTTACCCCCTTAAAATATTGATAGGGAAAATTTGTTCTCTGGCCCTGTATTCTCACCCAATAAACATCTTTTGGAATGATTTTCATGGGTGAACAATAATTCTACTAGGTGTTATGTTGAAAAAACAGTTCCGTCCTTAATTTTTGAACAGCAGTGTATTTTGGGGTGTAATTTTTTCTAGAGCTTAATTGATCTTGTTGCTTAGTTGTTAATATTGTTAAGGAACAGTAACAAAATGATTATTTTGTTCCTTTTGCCAGCCTTGATTTTAATACATATCAGGATTTTTAATTAGCATGATCTGATAGAATGACAAAGATAAACAAAACAAGGTAATGTATTGCTATAAGCTTGGCTTTGCTCACGACAGATACAAGTGGTTTTTCCCAACAGGTTAAAAGAGTTGAAAGTAAAATAAAAGTCAAGTCCCCCAAAATTTTTTGTTCCAATTACAACACAGGTTAACCCTGATTCTGATGGTCAAATTTTCAAAAACATTTCTTTGGGGGAACCTTCAGATCCTCTTCTCTTATTATTAAGAACTACTCTAGTTCTCCCAAAAAGCTTTTGACAAAATAAACCTATATTTCAACACGAATTTCAAAGAAACCTTAAACCTTTGTTTTAACTATGTATTAAATTGGTAAGAGCCAGTGGGTGGTTAGCAAGAGAATATTGAAATGTTTATTTCTTTGGTAGTTATTAAATCAATTTTCATTAACTTTTTCCGAGAAGGGGTTCTCAATCCTTGAGCTGTCCCTATCAGTATTCTATTGTTGAAGAAACCTGGGCAAATCCACGGGTAACTGACTGACATTTTTTAAGAAAAACGCTTAGTATTTTGTAATTTTCTTCCCAAAAATAAATGATAAAAATTACTTTCCACCCAGTTTATTGCTTTCTTGTTAGCTTCTAATGGCACAATTAAATTTTCAAAATACGTTTTATTTATTTTTGAAAAATTTTAAACAACATGGTAACTGACTGACATAAATGTTTCATAAATGTTAGTCAGTTACCATGTTTAAAATTTTTCAAGAACAAATAAAAACATATTTTGAAAATTTAATTGTGCCATTAGATTAAGCTAACAAGAAAGCAATAAACTGGGTGGAAAGTATTTTTTTATCATTTATTTTTGGGAAGAAAATTACAAAATACTAAGTGTTTTTCTTAAAAATGTCAGTCAGTTTTACCCGTGGAATAACCCACCTTTAACTATGTAATAAATTGAACACAGTGACAATTTTAAAATCTTTATATTGGGATATCAGTCTTAATACAATTTTGGTTGAGTATCCTCAGCTTACAAAAGAAAACTGAGTTGCTTATAAAAATGATTGAACCAGCTGAAATGTGAGATGGTATGGCGGTAAAGAAAACATTCAGATATTGCCTAATTTTGTGTAACCTTGTATGCAATTTTTTTCATTTGAACACAGATTTCCTGTATCTTAACTGTATAGCATTTATTTCATCTAATATTTTGTTTCCTATTTCAGATGAACTTGGAAAGATTATGAAAATGATGCATCTTACTGTTCATATTTTATTTGTACTTGAATAAACCTCCAGTCTGTTTTATCTGCATATTTGCTTGTTATTTATTTCTTATTACTGTACATTATGATGAAAGAAATTAATTTGAATTTTAAAAATACGTATTTGACAATTGTTACCTTCAATTGAAGTAGTTGGAACAACAAGCTAATGTCAAAAGCTTTACATTGAGGCACTTGCAACTACGAGCCAACTACTTTGTTGGAGTTAGCTCGTTGTTTAAGGGAATGTCCCAATTAATTGGGAAAACCATGCCAATCCATGTTCTAACGATGAAGTTTTATTCATTTAAAACAAAAACTTGTGTTTATTATTTGATTTTTCAAGTGTTTAGGAATGTGTTTTGAAACATTTTATCAAGTTCCACCTAAAATTGACATTAAAGCATCAAATTTTAACATCTGTGTGTTTGTGTGATAAGTTGTATTAATTTTGATGACTAAGTAAAAATATCTGAACAACTGAAACTGACAAACTCACATTAGCAGTATTATCATTTAGAATCATTGGCAGTAAAATTATTAAGAACTAGCGCTAAAGCGCTAGACCCGGCTTTGCCCGGGCGCAGTAGCGCTGACGCGCTAGACCCGGGCTTCGCCCGGGTTTTATTTTTTTATAAATATCATCTGGTGCGTTACAGATGGGCTTCGCCATGGAGCGAGTAGATCAAACGTGGTATAGTTTAATAGTTAATGTAGGTTCGAAAAGTTAAAAACTATAAAGGACATACATACATACAGACAGACATTGATTTTTATATATATAGATTATAAAAATGTTCAATTTGGTTAAAATTTATTATATTCTTAATTAATGAAACTTTGGGAATAAAATTGAATTTGAGTTTTTGTTTTCTTACTACAATCACTTCCAATTTCTACTACTATACTCATAACTTATTATATCGAGGTTTTTATATTGGTTAATGTATAGAGGGTTTTGTATATTCATTAAATTAGAAGTGCCTCATTTAATTTTTTTCCTCTGAATAGTGGCACTTTTACCACAGAAAGGTTGGCCACAACTGTGTTAGAGCATAGACCTTATTTTAAATTCACTTTAAAAAGTGAAATATTTTATATAAGCTCTTGCAAAATAGAATAATAAATAAATTTGAATGGTATCAATTAATATGTAAAACATTAGAGTGACTACGTATTTTGAACATCTATTCATGCTCCTAATTATAAATAGAGAGTTTTTAAAGTGGGGCATATGTTTTTAGACAGACATTTCAGATAATTCTAGATAGCAATACATATAAAACAATTAAGTATTAAATGTTTTGAAGACAGAATTGAAGCTGAATTGCTTTTTAAGGCCCATACAGATAGGAATCGTCTATTTACTTAAATAAAATGCATTAAGAGTTAAAGAAACATTTATCTACTATTTTTTACGAACTATTTAGGTTTTTTACATTGTTTGTTAAATAAATTAACGACTTAAAATAATATTAGGCGTGCATATTTCATACAAATAGATGCACATTTTTATGCTCATAATTAATTTCAAAAGAGTTTGATAGTTTAAAAAACCAATGAGTTTGATACTGTAATTGGATAACTACTTCAAAAATAAACTATTTCGAAACATCACGCATGCAAATTTAGGGTGATACGATGAGAGGGACGACGAAGCGTCCGCGCGAGTCGAGCTCAAAACAAGAATGAACCTGAGAACCAATAAAATCCATCCCTTCCCCAATGTTAGCTATTCTGTGATTGGCCAGCGCTATTCCCATTTCAACATAGCTTTCGCGACTTTTCCAAATCAACAGTTGGAATTCCGGACTTCGTGCTACGAAGTTAAGCGAAGGTTGATATGGGATTTCAACGATCTTCCGAAAGCAACATCGGAATTCGTCGATGTCGCTTTCCATATCAACGTGCTCATGCTAAGGCCCCAGGAGCGGAATTTAGAAACGCGGATGCGCTTTCCAGACTGGTATAAGATGCAGACAGGTACGAACTGTTCCAGTTATTCAAGTGATTTGATTGGTGTATGAAACTGAACATTTATTGATATTATTATTCGTTTATGGAATTGTTTTTTTGTGTTGAGGTAGCCTACTGTTCATTTGTAAATTGTCATTAGTGAATTATTGGTATGTAATTTGTTTGGGATTTAGGTAATTGTATTCTATGGTTGGACTGCCAGAGTTAATTTCAGATTTATAATTACAAGTAATGATAATCTTGCCTGGGGGGTGTAGTGTCTGGCAGTGGGCCACAGGGGTCGCTCCTCCGCCCAGAGTCCGCCTCCCTGGGAACCCTTCTGTGATCAACAGATAGAAGGGACAGAACGGAACTGAGCGGAGGAGAGGCGAGGGTATTTAAGGGGGGAAACTGGTTGAGCGAGAGGACGGAGCTGAAAGGAGCGCACGCTGGGAGTGCGTGTTGTTACGGTAGTGTACATTTGTATTAAATTATCTTGGGAAGTGTTGTGTGTGTAGAGAAAGAGAACGGAATTAAAGTCCTTGATATTCCGACCTGTTGCAGTGATTATTTTTGTGGTGTCTTGGTGTGCGGCAATTCAGATATTACAAAAGGTAAGTGGAATTTCATTTGGGTATTAATATTGTTAGGAGTTTTATAAATAAAATTAGTTGGTAAATACTTGTGTTATTTCATAGGTGATTCATTCTCGGTTAAAAAATTACTTTGATTATTAAAATGAATGCAGAAGCTTCGACTTCGCACACTACAGATGCAACTGAAAATTTACCATCAACATCGAATGAGGCATGTTTTGTTTCCTTTCTATTTAATAACTATATATTTCTCATCTGTTAACCTCTTTTAATTTTATAAATTATCTTTTTAGAAAAATGAATTTATTTGTGATCAATGTGGGAAACAGTGCCGAGATAATTATAACTTTGCTCGTCATCTAAACCCACTCATCTAAAGAGGCATGTTTTGGTTCCTTTCTATTTAATAATTATATATTTCCCATCTATAAACTTCTTTTTTAATTTTATAAATTATGTTTTTTAGACAAATGAATTTACTTGTAATCAATGTGGGAAACAGTGCCGAGATAAACATAACTTGACTCGCCATGTTAGAACTTGCTCATCTAAAGAGGCATGTTTTGGTTCCTTTCTATTTAATATTAATATATTTTCATACATACATAAACTTTTTTTAATTTCATAAATTATCTTTTTTAGATAAATGAATTTATTTGTGATCAGTGTGGAAAAAAATTCCAAGATAACTATAAACTTGCTCGACACTTGAAAACACACACATCGGTTAAACCTAAAAAAATTCCTCAAATTAAACGTTCAAAAAAATCAGATTCCGCTCCCCCAGCTAAGAAAAAGCGTCTTAATGTTCCTCAACCTGATGAGAGGAGTTTAAACACATTCACTTCGGAAACTTTAACAACAGATAATGAAAACTGTCAAGATTTGATTCTATTTTTAAATGCTATTAAACAACCACTCTATGAACGTCTAGAAAATCACCTCATAGAGCGAACAGCAATTAAATTGTATTATAGTCAAAATTCATTTTAACCGAATTATAACAGAAGAAGAAATTCAAAATTGTACAAACTATTTCCGAAGTGAATGTGCGCAAACCCTTTTAGATGAAGAATTAAATTCGGAAATTGAGATTGCTTTTTCTAAAGTGAAAACCTGCTTTGAGCAATTTGAAGCTCAGGGGAGCGGGTGGTTTATTGATGTTATTGAATACCTAGAAATTCAAGTGTCTACCTACGATCCCTTCGTAGGATCTTCATACATTACAACTCCCGAAAAAACAAGATATACGGGTAGTATTATTAATGTTAAAAACAAAGATGACAAATGTTTCATGTGGTCGGTTCTAGCTGCTCTACACCCTGTTAAAGATAATACTTCTAGTGTTTCAAATTATAAGAAACATATTAACGAGTAGAAATTCGAACCCGACATGACTTTCCCTTTTCGAATCAATAAGATCCCCAAATTTGAATCCCTTAACAACATATCCATTCATGTATACGGGTTCGAAAATTCAATGTTCCCCATGTATATTTCAGAGAATATTGTGGATACCCATGTTAACCTTCTTTTCTTGTTAAATACCGAAACTAACCACTATTGCTACATTAAAAATATGAGTAGACTTATCCTCCCTTACAAAACACAACGGGAAATCCTATTTTTGTCAGTATTGTTTGCATAGATGTTCTTCGCAAGCTATTTTAGATAAGCATATCTCTTTTTGTAACACCCACAAGCCCCAAATGGTTGAAATGCCCACTGATAACCATATCTCTTTTGATAAATTCCATTACCAACTCCCCATCCCCTTTTCTATTTATGCCGACTTCGAGTCCATAATCACCCCAAACACCCAGCAGGTAAATGCCGTTTCTCAGCATGTAGCCTGCGGATATTGTTATGTGATTATCGGACCCGAAGGAGAATCGGTTAAACCCCCATATGTGTATCGTGGTGAAGATGCAGCCAAAGTATTTATCCGTTCACTTTTAGATGAAGAAAAAGAAATTTCTTCAATTTTGAGAAAAAAAAGTCTCTCTTAAAATGACTCCCCAAGATGAGGAGAACTTTAAATCGGCCATCAATTGCCATATTTGCGGGGAGGAATTAAAAACAGATAGGGTTCGCGATCATAACCATTTAAACGGAAATTTTAAGGGGGCTGCTCATAATAGTTGTAATTTAAATTTTAAAATAAGTTGGAAAATCCCCGTAATTTTACACAATGCTAAAAACTATGACACGCATATTATCATGCAAGCCTTGGGTGAGTTTAAAGATGAGCGTATTTCTTGCATTGCCAATAACATGGAGAAGTACATTACCTTTTCTGTGGGTAAATTACAGTTTTTAGATTCGTTTCAATTCATGTCTGCATCTCTTAGCTACTTGGTCTGTAATTTACCTAACGAAAAGTTTTCTGTTATGAGGGAACATTTTAACTCTAATGATGCTGATTTACTAATGCGTAAGGGTGTTTACCCTTACGAATATGTAAACAGTTTCTCTAAAATCTCTGAAACACAATTACCTGCAATAGAACACTTCTTCAGCTCATTAAGTGGTGAGCATATAACTGAAGAAGAATATGCTTACGCACATGAAGTTTGGCGAACACTTAAATTAAAAACATAAGTTGATTATCACGATATTTATTTAAAAGTAGACGTTCTTTTATTAAGCGATGTTTTCCAAAATTTTAGATCTTTATGCTTAGAATTTTACCAAATTGACCCTTGCCATCTTTTGACTTCCCCAGGACTTGCATGGCAAGCGTTTTTGAAATTTTCTAAAGTTCAGTTAGAATTAATTAAAGACCCTGACATGTATTTATTCTTAGATAAAGGTATTCGTGGCGGTGTAAGCACCATTACCAAACGACATGCCCTTGCTAACAATAAATACATGTCAGATTTTAACCCTTTGGAAGCATCAAAATACATAATGTATTTTGATGCAAATAATTTATATGGGTGGGCCATGAGTCAGGCCCTCCCGTTAGAAAATTTTCAATGGGAATCTCCCGAATTGTGGGATGAAACCAAAATAGTGCAAATTCCTAATGATGGTGATATTGGCTATGTATTCGAAGTGGATATAGAGTATCCAAAAGAAATCCACGATACACATAATTGTTTGCCTGTCGCAGCCGAAAAAATGTATGCTGTCCCCCTATCAAATAAATTTAGCAGAAAAATTAGGCCATAAAATAACCGAGTCAATTACTAAATTAATTCCAAATTTAAATAACAAAACTAACTATGTTTCTCATTTCGTAAATTTAAAACAATATCAAGAATTAGGATTAAAAATAACGCATGTTCATACTGTATTAAGCTTTAAGCAATCCAAATGGTTAGACTCATATATAGATTTAAATACACGACAAAGAAAATTAGCTAAAAACTCTTTCGAAAAAAATTTGAGGGGGAGAGCAAACATACAATTATCTAACAACGAAAGACAGGCGAAAAAGTTAGTTTCGTCTCCGGCATTTAAAATTTTTGATGAGGGTTTAACCGGTATTCAACTAATTAACATAAAAATTGTTCTCAACCGCCCCATTTATGCTGGTTTTGCTATTTTAGAGCTCAGCAAAACATTAATGTACGAATTCCACAAATTTATTAAAAAAATGTATCCTAATGAAGCTACCCTTTTGTTTACCGACACAGACTCTTTATGCTACGAAATAGAATGCGAAGACATCTATAATGATATGGGCAACAATTCGGATTACTTTGACACATCTGATTACCCCCCTACACAACAATAAAAACAAAAAGGTATTAGGCAAGATGAAAGATGAGTTAAATGGGGAAATAATTCATGAGTTCATTGGACTAAGGTCTAAAATGTATTCTTTGAAATCGGGGGAATATGAAAAGAAAACAGCTAAAGGGGTAGCTAGAGCTATCATCAAACATAAGCTGAAACATGAATCTTATAAAAACTGTCTATTTAACCAAGAAATTACTAGAGAATATATAACTCAAATTAGAAGCTACAGTCATAAAATTTTTACAACTTCTACAAATAAAATATGTTTAAGCCCCTACGATGATAAAAGATTTATTTCAAAAAATGGTGTTAAAACCTTAGCTTTCGGGCATCACGAAATTGATGACCTTAAAGTTTAATTTTTTATTCTATGTATATTTATTATTAAGTTTTGCAAAATTTATTTTAAATTATTTATCAGAAAATGTACATAACCGATGTGTGTGTGAGAGAGAGAGTGTTTTCTTATCAAACAAGTCTCGTCAATCTCGGAATGGAGTCCCTGTTATCACGGCTTGGTAAGTATGCTATCGCTGGATAAAGGTTCTTGTGTTGATAAGGAGTAGTTGCTATAAAAGCTTTGAAGCTTATACTATCATTACCTCGATTTCAGCTCATCGTGAAGCTTTGCTGTGAAGAGACTACTCACTGTTTCCAGTCTCCGTAGAAAGATCGTTCCAACATTTAAAAAAATGGCAAAACGTTTTTCCAATAACTTTGAAGAGAATGATGATCTTTTTATTTCATGTAACATTTATTTATATTTTGCGAGTAGTATTTATATTGCATTTAATCGTGTTGCTTCTTGAATTTACTTTAAACTTTTAGATTTTTATACTATAATATCGCTTACGGATATATGTTTCATATCCTCAATGTGAAAATAACGGGAATTAGTTTCATTTAACCCACATTTATTTATTATATTTAACGAGTTGAATTTATATCAAATTTTAGTAAAAGCTGTTTATTCTAAACTTTATAAGAGTTTGTTCCTCAATTTGAAATGGAATATTGTTTTCGTTACTCTATGTTTAACTTGAATTATTATTTAGTTAAATCTTTAATTTATTTACATCATTCTCTTTAAATGTTGAACTGAGCTAGAGGTTTCATTAAATATTATTATTGTTGTTGTTGTTTCCTTATACTTATTTATTTATTCTTCTTTACAGCAGACAAACCTTCTCCCAAAAGGTTTAACTGGGGGGCTGCTAGCGCTTATTATGAACCGTCGACATACTCGCCGGAGGTGTCCCCCAGCCTGATAACATCGGAGGTGTACCCCCGTCAGCTTCGCCTGCCAGCCACCACCGCTGCACCCTCACCAGCCACCGCCACTCCTGAGCCCCACCAGCCAGCCACTGTCGCTCCCCCACCAGCCACCACCACCGGTGCCCCGCCAGCCACAGTAGCACCGGAGGTGCTTGCCACCCAGCCCCACCACGCCGCCACCACCGCCGCTCAGCCAGCCACCTCCGCCCTGCAGCCAGCCATGACCACCACCCCCCATCCATCAACGCGTGCAATCACCGCCGCACCTCAACCCCGCAAGCGTGCTGCTGATTTCACTTGGAAGACGATTGCCGAGTGGGAGCTAGGGGGTGATGTTAAAGCAACTGTTGCGAAGAAGGGATGGGTAGTGCTCATACATGTGCGAAAGTTTTCAAAACATGGCAAAGCGCTGCAAGATGGGGTTACGATGACTGCCAAAGTGTGGGACTACTTCAGCGAGAAGCTGTTCAGCTTGGAGCTATATGATAAATCATCTAGCTTCATAGCTCAGAACTGTCCTGGCTATGGCGGAGAGTGTGTCTCCAAAATATAGGGAAGAGCGCCCTATACTGCACGCACTTGTACTCAACAAAAGAGTATAATATATATTTGGATGAAATCCAATTAAATACTTTAAAAAATTTGATATTCGAAATTTCGGAAGTTGTTACCTGTAATATGTAAGTATGTATATATATATATGTAAATAAATGTGTTTTTTTTAATTTTCATGAATTTGTTTGTTTTGTTTTTAATCTATTTTTCTATTTTAAGTGTGTTATAATTTAAATGAAGTCTAAACTAGGTTTTTTAAAAATATTTAAATGTCACAGAAGAAGAAGATTTTCTCTAATATTTTAAATTGTTTAGTAGCTAGAGGAAATAAGTTTTATTAAAACTGTTTAAAAATTATAAGTTTACGACTATTTTAAGGAGAAAATAATTTATCCTGCTTAAATGTTAATATTAACATGTACTGAAAAATGTATATAATAATAGTAATTAGTCTTAACTTTAACACGTTGGAATTAAATATTAATGCTTCAACTTTGCTGCAGAGATGAAACAAGAAAAGGTAAGACTTTTATGTTAGGTTGAGGCAAGATAGCAAGAGTAATGATTTTCACAGGATTTTAATTTTTTATATTAATTTAAAAGTTTCAATAAATTCTATTCATATATACTTGTTTAACTTGTAAATTATAAACAACAAATAATAACAACAGTTTAACCAGAAAAATCTATTTTATTTTACACAAATTGTAATACATAATTATTTAAACGATATCCATTTTGCTGATGATTTTCTACTACGTTTTGAAGGAGGTTTTTGTTCTGATATTTCAGCAGGTAACTGTCTAAAGTTTTTATTTTTAATGTAATAATGAGGAACATTCATAAATGCTAATGCTTTTAAAAATTCATCCTTGCCATTGAGTTCCAAATAATTTTTCCTATTTGTGAAAATTAAATTAAATAAATCAGCGAGGTTAGAATTTGCTAAAGATCGACCTTTAATAGATATTTCCCCTTTTTCGTTCCAATTAAAGTAATTAGGATCTTTTTTCATTAGTTGTAACAAGGAGCTGGCTTGCTTTTTCAATGAAGTTGGAACTGCATTTAAAACAACAGTATCGTAATCGAACAATTGCTTTTCTTCTTCTCTTTCCTTCTTGATAGGAATTTCATCATTAATCTTTTCCACTTCTGAAGGATCATTCTGTGGTGTTTTCCAAGGTGTATTATAATCCTTCCATTTTCATTTTATTTTGTAGTAACTCGTAATATTTCTGAACCTTATCGTAATCACTTAGTGTGCTGTTCAACACTTTTAGCATTTCTTTATCAAAATCGCTGATCAGTCTCTGTGAGGGGACATGTTTGGACCCCTCTGGAACCAAAACAAACTTTTTAGCGAATTCCATTGATAAGACCGGTTAGAACTGACAATGCTGCAGGGATCAGAACATTCAGGAATCCACCCTTTTGTATGATAAGTGTTTTCTTCGTAAATAGAGAGGGCTTTTTGTCGGCAAGTCTTCGAAGAGTGTTCTTATGCTTTCTCAAACTTCCTTTTTGATACTTTGTTAAAGGCACATTCCCTTTTAAAACATTTAAACAACACTCGCAAATAGCTTTAATGCAAGTAGTGGGAAGTTTTTTCAAAATAGTTTTGCGTAATTTTCGAGGACAGCTGCTTAGTAGATGTAACTGATCGAGTTGTTTCTTAGTCAACGTCATGCTGTAAAATGACTAAAATGTAAACGTACACATTTTTAAATACGTTTCATTTGATACACATACTGGGTTTGGTTAGGCAAAATACATGCGCGTAATCTCATTTCTTCAGGAGTATTACTTCGCAAGTCTATGAATAAATATGAAAAAGGTTGTTTCGTTGCATCTTCATAAACCTCTTGAAAAAATTTAACATGTCTCGGGAACAACTGTTTCCCTAAGTGAGTTACTTGACTGAGATCACGTCTATTTTTACACAGTAGTAAATAATGTGAATTCAACGTAATTTCTCTCATTTCTTTTCCTTTATGGAAAAAATTTTGAGTTATAAAAATAACGCTTAAATTCATATGATGACTTCCACGCGTAAACATATGGGTTAACTTCTTATCGTTAGCACATTCACTCATTAAATCATCAATGATGAATAATGTGTTAACCCCCAAAAAGTCTTGATAGTTTGATGGTAGACCTTCTATAAAAGTAACGTTTGATATTTCATCATATAAAGGCTGATATATTCCGTAAAACCAAACTATTTTATCAGGAATAGTGGAAAACATTTCCTTTCTAAAATGCAGGACATCACGAACAAACAAACTCTTTCCACTCCCAGTTGGACCTGCTGCGACCATTGTGAATGGGTGTTGCAACTTTGGAAACTCCATTGTAAATGAATACACGATTTATAATCAAATAGCTTTTATTGATAAAAATTAGCACGCACTTTGAACATTTTGGTTATAAAATTGTACACTAAATTATCATTGGATACATGGTTTGATACAAAAGAAGACAACACATCATTTATAGTTTTACCACGACATCGAGAATATAAAAAATACAATATTGTCCACATACAGCTGTTGTATTACTTTGTAAACGCAGGGGGTTGTAATGTATACAGGAGAATTGAGATGTAAAATTCGCAATAGGGCCTTGGAAAAATGTAGGAGAATTTCCATAGGAGTCAAAGAATTCAACAACATGATTACAAGGAATATAAAAACATACCCAATGTGAACCCTCCTCAAAAGAGGGATCCGTGTTTGCTATAAAGCATGTGGGATATGAATTTATCTTAATAGGAAGTTGATCACTTGGATACACCCCCATAAAAAATTTTTTAGTGAATTTATTCTGCGACAGAGCTCTGCTCAGTTGATTAGAGTCCATTTTTATTTAGTTTGAAAAATCACACAAAATATGTCGCTCTTTGGAAATTTCAATAAAATTTTCAAGCTCAGCATAGACTAATACTGAAATGGTTTTTTCTAGAGCTTCGGAAAACTTTATTTCCAATCTTAAATTTCCTTGTTCTTGCAAATTGAGATGTTGACCATCACATAAATCAGCGCTCAAGTCAAAAGTAAAAAGTGTGTACCCCTTCGAGAATTCTTCTCTAGAAATGAAATTACCCTTATCTTGATTAAAACCAGCAAACAACTGGTGATAAGCCCGAATATAGCTATTACTCTCAAAATTTAATTCTAAGGGTTTACTAACTTGGAACCGGCTGACCATTAAGATAAACACTTAAAAAGTTTATGTTAAAATGCTCAAATAAAAATGGATTTAAATTATATTGTCCATTAACAGCTGCATTATCTAAACATGCAATAGTAATACGTTTGGGCATGACACCTAAAAATACATTATCTTGCATAAAAGACCAACTGCCTTTAGACACAGAATACATTTTACATATTACTCTATCAATAGGGTATTTAGCCGTAGCTTTCTCTAACGCTTTGGCATGTCCAAGTGAAACACCCGGTGATACTTTCACCTTGCGTACGAAAAGGGAAGCATGTTCTAAAATTACTTTATACTCAATATCATTCTTCGATGCAATCAAACAAAAATTTGGATTGGATCGCGTTAATTTAATTTTCAGGTCGACCAAGTTTAATAAGAGTCTATTCTGTTGAAATATGTCACAATGTAACTGCCCAATCATATCTAAAGTTTTACTCCCGCTTGTCAACTTGAAACGTTTTTTAAGTCCCTCGTTTCCATCTGCTTCTAATGAGGGGTCAACGACATGTAAGTTGGTATCCTTATAAAATCCTTCACAACTCAGCAGGCTCTTTTTAGCATCTTCACCATAATTTAGCACTGTTTCAATGTAAGCTCTGTACGGATAGGTGTTGGTAGATGAAGAAATGCATCGTTCGTTGAGACTTACATCTACTTGACTGAAGAGTGAATGCAGATAACAATTGGTGGGAGCAACCAGATCCGTATCAGTTAAGGAACTTCCATCAGATTTTGTAATTTTCACTTTAACCTATAAATGCGATGAAGATAAGTCAAAGTACTCTGATCCTGATCCTGCTATGGAAAATTCAACGATTGAATTTTCACGAACATTTGCGATGGAGTGATATTCCACAAAATATCCTTTCTCTATTGCGGTTTGAGTGGGTGGTATCAAAAACAAGTCCAGCTCGGTTTTTGCACAGGGCATGGAATCTTTATGAATAAGTTTAGACATTTTCCGAGCAAAAAATATCGTGTGCTTTCGCCTTCTTTTTGGGTCGTGAAATGGTGCGTTTAGCTGCACGCTTGCGCTTTTTATTTCTTCCAGATCCAATCATTGTCTTCATTTTTACTGCAGCTTTGTCAGTCAACTGCTTTCCAGCTTCTTTCATTCTGCGTCTCAAAGCTATTTTAATATCGTCACCTTGAGATACATCATTGAGCATATTGACTCCACTATGAAACAATTGCTTCCCAACAGCTTTAGCACCAGATTTAAACAATGGAACGGCAGCTCTAAAAAGTGATCGAAAGATGCCTCCAATTCCATATCCTCGTTGAAAAGATGCACCTCTATAGTAATTTAATCCACTCCCCGATTGATTACAATAATAATCTTCAAAAGTTTTTTCACAACATCTATATGGTACATACATGGTTACAGATATTTCTGACGGAAGTGAAGCTTCACGTACGAACGCCCTCGTTGAAATGGCGTGAGTTCTCCAGTGTGGGTTCTTATAACTATTTCCAAAGTATCAATTATTTTTCTATTGACAGGTAAGTAATGAGGTCGCTCATATTGTGCAATTATTACTTCACCATCCTTTCCTGTTACATTAACGATTCTTAAAAGTGGGGCTAATACATCTCCCACTATTTGAGGAGCTACAATATCTGTATACACCATGAGGATACGATAATGTGCACACGGATCAGCAACATATGGACCTTCAGTTACAACTGTTAAATCTAAATCAGGAGACTTTATTTCACAGGGTTCAAATCCTAACAATTGAGCTAAACCGTCTTCGAATATAACTCTAGCGTTATCTTTTACAGTGACAATAACACGTTTAGTAACTGGATTAAACTCAAACTTGATTTTATTTTTATGTTCTTCAAGATATAATTCTTTTATAATATCTGAAACGTTTTCATAAAATCCAGGCGGAATGCGTCTTCCAATTTTCCTTCCATTACCTATGTCAAATCCAATCAAGTTATTCGTTGAGTTCACATTGAACCATGTGTGAGGGTAAATAAATTCCACTAAAGAAACTTCCCATTCACCTTTAAGTTCAATGGGTACTGGAAATCAAGTTATAAAATGAGAAATTTTATTCTCGGAAAAATATCCCATGGAACTGTCACTGGGGAGAGTAACGTAGAAGCTCATGGCTGAAGAGTAACTGAGAAATATTGATTCAAGTATTCATTTATATCTTAGTCATGTCTGAAGATGGAATCCATTGATTAAACTTTGATGAATATCCCTTAAATTTCACGAAATATTCCACATGTTTATCCTTTTTTCTCTTGCGTAAAATTTTTTCAATCGAAAAGTTTTCCTTGGTTTGAACCTTTTGTAGTTCTTGAGCGTAAAACGTTCCTTCTATGGGTTCATTTAACATATCTTTGATTCGGTATACAGGAGGATCTCTTTTAACACATTCAGTAATAGTAAACAGTTCTTCAGACCAATTGGTTTCGTATCCTTTCTCAAAGGTAAGCTTATTTTTCGAAACCCTTACAGTATCACTGATTGCAAATACACATGCTTTCTTCAATTTTTGAATATCACCATATAATGTGAACCATACTTCACTCTCTTTCTCAGGAGTTACATCTATCGGAGACATTTTAATGCTGCGATGGAAGCTTCTGTTATAACTTTTCAATAATTCACTTAACACGTCAACATATCTGTAAGTGTTCTTGGCTGTTAAATACTTCCACATCTTAGTTTTCAATGTGCGATTAAATCTTTCTACTACTGAAGCTTTCGTTTCATTATAAGTTGTAAAAAATCTCACTTCATTCTTTTTCAAGAATCTTTGAGCATCAACGATTGCCTTGCCTGTTTTGTTTTTTAAGGGAACCGCCCATGCATATTTTGAGAAAACATCTATACATGTTAGTAAATAGCGAAATCCATTGTTATGCTTGCTCCATTTCTGCATATCCACAAGATCAGCTTGGAATTGGTTATTAATGCCAGAGACTATGACTCTATTTCTTGGAAATGATCTTCTCGCAGGTTTGTGTAATGTGTATGTATCTACTCCTTCCAACCACGTCCGAATCTTTTTCTTACTTACTTTTCCTCCTGCAGCACGGAATAAAGCATTGACTCCACCAAAACTTTCTGCGTGGCGAGGATCCTGATACGTTTTTTCCATTGTAGTAGCAGGAAACGCTATTTTGTGTTATTATAATTTTTAAACGCATTTGAAGTAACATTCAAAAACATCAAAAAATCAATAGGTGTTTGGATGTTTCCCGTAAAAACATAAATTAAAGAAAACGTAACGCATACAATCAAGTATAGAACGATAAAAAATACAAGTTCTTCGCGTGATAACATGATTGCAAATGGCAGTCACCTCTAACGACCTTGCATTAAATCCCCTCTTCGCTAAACAACCAGCCAAACTGAAATGTAGCCTCGGTTCAGTTGATAAACGCGCGTATCAACGAGCCCAGGTTATATTTCGGCATCCGCTGATCAGGGGTTCGAGCCCCAACTTTTACTGTTTCTTTTAAATATTATCTTTAAAAACAATTATTTAAATATATTCTAACAAATAACTTAAACTATCGCCGCTAGATGGCTGCATCAGTCTTTTTGGCGGTTAAATATGACATTTCTTAACTGTTTCCATAATCATCAGCGCCCTCTATACAACAAAACATTATTCTAACAAAAAACTTAAACTATCACCGCTAGATGGCTGCATCAGTCTTTTTGGCGGTTAAATAAAACATTTCTTAACTGTTTCTATAATCAACAGCGCCCCCTATACAGCAAAACATTATTCTAACAAAAAACTTAAACTATCACCGCTAGATGGCTGCATCAGTCTTTTTGGCGGTTAAATAAAACATTTCTTAACTGTTACCATCATCAACAGCGCCCCCTATACAGCAAAACATCAACAGCGCCCCCTATACAGCAAAACATCTCAACTCCAATCCTTATCTCAACGCATAACTTCAAGCGATAAGGTTCCCTCGCCCTCGAATAATTTGAAACTCTCAAAAACACACTACTGCAGTGCAGCGACAAGTCCAAATTTCTAAATATTATCCCCCAACATTTCAAGGTCGAAGTAGCAAATAGTGATAAAATTGATAAAATTCATTGCATTCAAGGAGGGCCGAATACCTCCATGGACTCAAAATAAACACCTTAAGAAGTGACAATGGTGGAGAGTATCGCAGTAAGAAGTTTGATGAATTCTGTGTCCAAAACGGGATTAAGAGGGAGTAGACTGTTCCAAGAACACCACAACAACGGTGTAGCAGAGAAGGCAAATCACACCTTATTTGATATCACCAGATGCATCCTTCTTGAATCCGGAATCCCAAACTACATATGGGCAGATGCTGCCCACACTGCCTGTCATCAAAAGAACAAATGTCCATCCAAGGCCATCCAGGGACAAATCCCAGAAGAGTTGTGACTTTTTTCGGCGTCAACTCATCGTTGGGCAATTATGCTCAAACATCTTAAGAAAGGCGATGAACGTAAGCCATTAGTTCTAAAAAGAGTATCTGACACAAGGTGGTGTGCAAGGGCCGATGCGACGAGGGCATTGGCAAATGGTTACAACAGTTTCCAGAATGTTTTGGTGTCTGTGATGGAGATTCATCACATATCCTTTCGCGATCTAATTTTTACTGCTGCAATTGAGCTCATCCCCTGAAACTCTCCAAAAATTCCTTTCTCACTCAAAAAACCACCTGCAGACAGGGCCCGATTTAAAAAATTTTTAACAGTAGGCCCAACATTCAGGAAGGGGCCCCCACGTTACGCGGTACCTATGTGTTATCACAACCACATGGAAGGAGTTGGGTAATTTGGATTGTATGAATACAAATAAAATATAAAAGTTTACGTGCATTAAATGTATGTAGTAATTTAATCACATGTTTGGATTACATTAGGCTTTATTTGGTCATCAAGTAATGAAAAAACATTCTAGAAAGTATAAAAAGTTATTTCTACTATAAATTTTAATTAACTTTTTAAATTAGGGGGCCCTCAAATTGTGGGGCCCCTAGGCCCGGGCCTAGTAGGCCTAATGGTAAATCAGGCCCTGCCTGCAGAATACTTGCAACTGCAAAACATCTGATTTCCCTGCTTTCGCACGACACAACTGTCCAATAATTTTCAGCACACTCTCCAACGGCTCCCAACTTGGACATATTTACAACTGTAAAGTTCACGCGGCCAATGCCTTCCTTTGAGGTTGTTTACCGATAAAGTGTAACATCTCTGAAACTCCATCTGCACAGACAGAAACGATGAAATCTGTCTTCGCTTCCAAATCCCGTCTTTTATGGTGATCATACCGCCATTCCCCATGTCATAGGTCAGCACGCAGCTGATGAGAAAAAGAATCCCCCAACCTAACTCCCACAAACAGGGACGTTCTAAAAATTAAACCCCCGATATTCTAAATTCCAAAAGCCTTAACAATAACAATAAACTAATTAAACTTCCACTCATTTTGTTCAGCTTGAAACAATGAGTCGGAAAATCCAAGAACTAATTTTGTATCTCAAACCATTCATTTGCTTTTGTGCCTAGAAGTTTTTATACAGTTCTAATCCTCCCGTAACCTTTGATCTCTGTCCCCGACATTGATACCTCCCTCGTGGTTGGCGCGATGGCGAGTTTTTTTTGTGGGTGTTTGTCAATCCTACTGAGGACTGACTAGCCAATACTTTGGCGTTCTTTTAGATTATTGACCTACTCGGTATATAAACGGGATCCCGCCAATTATCACGGCTCCTCACATCTTGATTGGCACCATTGACGACGTCGGGCTGCTGCCCGAGATCCGCGGGCCGTTTTGCGGCATTCCCGCCTGACACCTGCGGGACACCTTGTGATTCACGGTTCCATCGGAATCATGGAACCGACTTGCAATCTGATAGATCATCCGCGTGGAGGAGAAGAGGAATAACACCTCCAAAGTCCAAATAGTGATTCCCAAGCCTCGACGTCATTCTTGTGTGGTGTTGTGTTCAAAAATTCGTGTAGTGTGTTCCTGGATACTTCAGAAATCTGTGTGCATCCAAAAGTGTTTATTTTCTCTTTACTGATCCAAACGTGGTGTATCTGATCCTGTGTTAAAAAAAGTGACCGCTCTCAGCTCCGGACAGTGAATTAAATATTAGTGTAACAAGAAAAGAATACCTGCAATAAAACGACTAGTTGCCTCATCCCGTTCGTTTTTCTTAATCTACAATTTGTGCACATTTTCTATTATTTTTGGATCTTCATCATACGGTTAATGGCTCTTCATCTGCAGCTCATCAAACTGTAAGTTAAAACTTTTTGATTCCAATTCTTCTACTTATGGAACTATCTTCCAAGACCAAGATTATTTCCTCTTCATATTTTATTAATATATTCACGGCCTACTCTTTCTCTTCAGTAATTTAATATCTATAATCCAAACATCGAATTCACAAGGGTTTCCGTTCCTGAGGTTATTTTAATTAAACACAACGCATATCATAATGTACTAACTATATAACCACTATAAACACAATAACTACATTACAGTGTCGATTGAGGATGATAAAACTCAGGCCTCACATGTGAGGCATGAGGCAAAATGCTTGCTAAACGAGTTAAGGAAAAAAAGAAAATGCTGTCATGACAGTATTCTGGGCTACCATTCTAGACCGAATTAATGGTGTAAGCATATCATTACAAAATTCGACAATTGAACTTGGAATAGCTATAAATCATTTGGAATCACTGCTTAATTTTTTACAACGCCAGCGAGAGTTGTTCGATCACTTTGAGAAAAAAACCAAAATGTTATTTTGCTTCTGAATTGTGCTGGAATCGAAGAAAGTTGCAAAACCCTCATGGCATTCATAGTTTGTCCAGAAGCTAAAAGAGTGTATGCTTCGACACTGCGATGACTGCCCAAACAAAGACAAGCTTCTCCAGTTTTTGGAATCAAAATTTGAAAATTATGACATTGAAGACCTTGTTCAGTACAGTCAGTGGGTATCCACTGATCGTAAAGAAAGGATAAGATGTTCAAGCACAGTTGGAGAATTCGTAGAGTTACTTATTGAAAAATTAAACAAATTAGTCCCTCATGCATTTATTGCCAAGTCTCAAGCTTCCTACTTTAAGAATTTAAAAGAATCAAGCCCATTAGAAACAGCAGTTATATCAATGGATTTCAGTGAAAATTATTCTTTCCAAATTCAAGAAGAGGCCCAAGGCTATTACTGGACCACCAATTCATGTACCCTTCATCCTGTCATGATCCACTGCAAGGATTCAAGCAACCATAAAAAAATATCCCTCTGCATAATATCCGATGATTTAAAACATGATGTCAGTATGGTATACAAGATTCAAGAGAATATTACATCATATATTAAGCAGGAATATCCCTATATTACGAGCATACACTACTTTAGTGATGGATGTGCTGGGCAATATAAAAATAAGTACAACTTTATGAATCTGTGCTTACATCAAAAAGATTTTCACCTTGAAGCTCAGTGGTCGTTCCATGCCACCAGCCATGGTAAAACGGAGTGTGATGGAATAGGGGGTGCAATTAAATGTGCAGCTAGAAAGGAAAGTATGCAGCGAAAACCAGGAAAAGAAATGATAACGACAAGTGAGCTTCTAGAATTTTGTCAGGCTACATTTAAAAATATCCATTTTCTCTTAATTACAAAAGAAGAAGTTGATGTAACTCTGCTGTTTCTAGAAGACAGATTTCAACTTATTCAAACTCTTCCTGGAACAAGATCATTCCATAATTTTCGGCCCTTAGAGAATTTAACCATTGAAGCTAGAAGAATAAGTTGCGATGAAGAGCCGGCTCTCACGTTTAATTTGTGTAGCAGGAAACCATCAGAGGTAAAATTAGAGGATTTATATTCTGGATGCTTCATTGCTAGCACATATGACAATTTATGGTACTTTGGTACAGTGAAGGAAGTTAACAATGAAGAAAAAGATGTTGTTGTCTCCTTTATGCATCCAAATGGACCTTCACCATAATTTTTTTGGCCAGAGAGAAAAGATGTTTGTGCCATCCCTATTCCTCATGTCCTGATGATTGTGTTGAGCCCCCCATAACTTCAACTGGGAGAACCTTCAAATTCACTCAAGACGTCACAGAAAATATTAACTTAATATTAGAAAATGCAAGTTAATTGAAGAGCCACCTAAGGATATTTCAGTTGTCGCCCGGTAAGTTTTTTAAAATTTAAAATATTATTATGTTGTTCATTATTGTTCAAAATGTGTTCATTATTGTTACATGTGAATATTATCTATTTTAATTCTGTACCTAACCTTTTAATTTTTTTATTAATATAAAAATATGTATAACCAAACTGACTGAAAATTAGCTAGATAATGACTAAAATATTTTTTTAATTGTTTGGGCAAAAGTAATGTGTTTTCTATTTAATATTTTTATAAAAATATATTTCTAAATATTCTAGAGTATATAAAATGTAAAAATTCATTATATTAAATTTGTGATATTGCATTTCCAGCTCAATTTAAAAGCACTATTCGGAAACAGTGATTAATCTGATTTTTAACATTGAAGTGAAGAAAAAATATGAAGGAAACAAATAATCACCAATTTTATTTTTTTATATGTTAGAACACATTTTGTAGACAAGAAATAAAAAAAAAGTTTGTTTGAATATCCCTTTCCCTCTTTGAGTTATTCTATTTTACGTAAAACACCTTTTTTTCATAAAAAATGACTTTAGAATTTTTTAATAATTTTTATGATGACTAACAAGTCAAAATGAATTTTTTTATTGAATCCTTGCATAATAAACTGTATTGGAAAAAAATTCAGTAAAATTGATTGGTAAATAAAGAAGTTATAATTTTTATTCAAACTAGATCACTTTGGAGCGATTGCCAAAAAACGTGAAATTTCGAAAACTTTAAAACTGCATGACTTCGGGTCACTAAACCCTCATTTTTTGGGTTGATTTGGCGTGGAATGACCCTGAGTGCAAGTCTTAAGGGCAATAGGATATTGCCAAAAATAATCAAGATACTTGAACTAGAAGTGGTTCTTTCATACATTTTTAGCGAGATTTGTGCCCAGCTTATCCTAAAGTACCCAAAACACAAAAAACATACAATTTTAATTGCTCAGTTTTACTAATGGTTTCAATAAGGGAAGGTATTTGATTTTTTCTGTGCAATATGCTTATTTCCCTTTAACAGTCATCTGTCTTCCCCTAACGTTTTAAAATAGATTCTGTGTATTTAATTTCACATGAAGTTCAATGTTATTGTGGTACTTCTTTAAATTAAGGGAGCGAACATCTTGCAAATTGTATTTTATTGGTAATGGTTTATAATATAATTTGGTACATGTTATTAGCCTGTCGAATGTTTTGGACAATGTATCAAAAAACTCGGCTTGTATAAATGGCATCTAATGGTGGACATAAACTGGCCTAGCGGCGACTGCTAGAACAGTCGCAAATGCGGCTGCTCGCCTTCGCTGTATTCAAAAGTATTTTTGGAATTGGGGGTCTCCTTGAAATTTCAATTGAAACAACTTTTCACCTACACTGCGATACAAGTGCCAAAACAGTTCACAGCCATTTCGCCTTCGCTGTGTTCAAAAGTGTTTTTGGCGAGGGGGTCTTCAAATTTCATGGGAAACAACTTTTTCACCTACACTGTGATACAAGCTCCAAACCAGTTTACAGCCATTTGTGACTGTTCGCCTTATAAGTATACCTCTGTTCATATAGTACAAAATCCTGCTTTGAATTAGAGTTTAAACAACTGGTCTTTCGACTCCACCTCCCTTTTAAACAGTGTGAGTTGCAAACAGCGGAAGCTGATGGTGATCTAAATTGCTAAATTAAATTCCATCAAAAAATTAATTGGTAAAATTTTATTTAAATTTGGCAATTTTACGTTATATTGTAAAAATGATTGTGAAATATTCCATTTTTTGAAATGGTTCAAATTTGAATCATTTATCAATTTGTGTAGTTCTTCCCCTGTTTGCAACTCATTCTTCCCCACTGGTGTAAACTTCAAATTTTATAAATAAGTAGATTTTTATTTTAAATGGAGGGATTACATGGCAAACATTAACACCTGATATTTCTTTGTAGTTTTTTGCCATCTTGGCTGGGCTATTTAGAGATTATGCTTTCATATATAAATCTGTGGGATAGCATTTTCTGAAATTGTAATAATGTTTTTGTGGGGACTGGTTTCTTATTTCAAACCAAAGGCCTGTCACTTATCAAATTAAGGGTCTATGTTATTATAAATTTAAAAATAATCTTGATTTTAAAATTTTAGAGATTCAATTTTTTCATTGGGTGTTACGAAATATGCAATTTAGAAGTACTGTCTTGCTAGATTTTTAATGCTCTCGGTAAAATACATCTCCATAATAAAATCAGATATTATTCAAAGTGTTAAATATATATTACATTGTGGAGTTTATGAATTATTATTTTTTATTTCAGATATGGGCGAACAAAGTTGCTGATTTGGAAATCCATTAAATGGAATTTTGTGTACTCGTCAAAATTGAGGGTGTGTTGTATAAAATTGAATGTTGATAAAAAATGGTTGTAAGTTTTTCAAAAAGTTTTGCATGCTTTTAAAAATTACAATAAAGGGGGGTTTCTAATGACTTTTAACTATTGTTAAGAGCGGGAGGCTAGCAGTGTGAGTTTCCAAAGGTAAAGGTTACGATACTTTACAGCATGCATAGAATGTTCATCATTTATTTTAAAAAATTATCGTGCTTGTGTATTAGTATAGCTATGCTATTTGTTATCAATAAATAAAAAAAATTCAAAACAAATAGTGAAAATATCAGACAATTAAATTTTGTATGACATACAAGTGTGTATATAAATAAGGTGCAACTTTTGAGTTATTTCAAAAAGAATCTAGGTTACACAATGAAAACATCCAGGTAAGAAATTTAATCTTACTAGTTGAGATGGTATATCATTTTTTGAAAACAGTTGCTTATTTTTAAAAACTGATTTGATTTAAACCAGATTAAAAAAATTCTATTAACAGTTTTTTAAAACTGGTTTAATATAGTTTAAACATAATACAACAAATTCAGGTCCTATTCTACTATTAGCTATTTTAGTCAATATTTATAATGGCTGATTTTAGTACCTATGGTAAGTTGATTATCCCTTATCATTTTAGACTTCTTAATCAGCATGATAATTAATTTTGGTGCAGCTTTTTAGAAACAGTCCTCCAGCCACCATGTTTACTCACATCTAAAATGACAAAAAAACGGAGATCTAATTAATATTATTAGATCCTAAAATAATTAGTATATTATTAGAGATCTATTATAACATCTGTATACTTACAACACCTAAGTGTGGTACTGGTTACACATGGTGACTGGAGGACTATTTATAAATCTGTTCCTTTTATTTATATTAAAGGAATAATTTAATTATGCTTTACTAGCACACTTTTGATTGTTCTTTTTTGGTATGCATATTTTCCAAGATTACTAACGCTAATTAAAGTTTTAAAATCAAGTTATTTTTGTAAATTTTAATATCTGACATGGTTTATGAAAAAATATATAAATCCATTCTTTTTCAAATAATCTAACTATTGATGGTAATATCTTGGAGAAAATTTGCATTTGAAAAGTGGCCAAGGAAAAAAATCCCCTCCTGAATAAAATAATAAATTAAGAGTACAAGATACTAATTTTTATTAGCTTTGTTAGTAATAATAAATATCTCAATACCCTGAAAATAATCCTTTTAATTTCTACTATAAAAGGTGAAATTTAAACTTTTTTCTCTTGTTCTTTTTATGTTGTGTGAAAAAATATTAATAAATAATCCTTGAAAAAACATTTATTTTAAGCTTTGTAATAATTTAATGTTAAAAAAAGTTGCAAATTAAAGTTTTTGATTTAAATTGATTTTATAAAAAAGAAAAGTATTTAAATTCAAATCAAGCAACCCTGTTTTTAAGATATGTCACAACTACCAACACAACATCGCGCGCCGATAGAGAACAGTCGCTCCAACAGCGCCACCTGGCCGCAGCTCCACGCGTCCTAACGCCCAAGGTTTCCGGTTTGCACCGCTAGGTTGTGCTGTAGTAGCGCTAGGGAAAAATGCCAAACGCGCGCTCACGCTCGCTCCCAAAACGCATTGAATACGCGTCATGTAATACCACTTTAGCCCGCAGTAGCACGCGCGTTCCCTAAAGTTGCCGAAGCGCAGGAAAAAAATTACATGCTGCCGGCAAGTCTGGCGACTGCGACGCTAAATTTTTCAAACAATTTCACACATTATTTAAAAGATTTATTTGAGTTGGGAAAAATTTATAAGCCATCATTAATAAAAAAATTAAACTAAAAAAATTGGTTTAAATCATGATTTATAATAAATCAAACAGCCCTGTTGACCTTATAGATGAGTAATTATAGTTGAATGAGAAATTCTTGACTATATTTCACCTTTCATGTTTAAATTATTTTCTCGATACCTTTACAAATGTTAAAATTTATCATTCTTTAAAATACTTAAACTTTTGAAATTTTCTTCTCTTTTTTAATTAACGTATGCATTACTTTCAAAATCAGAATTTTTTTGTATACTTTGATACTTTGAAAATGACAATGAAAATACTTTGCAAAGAAAGACTTAATTGTAACTTATTTTTCTAACTACTTAGGTGCAAGTCAAACAGCAACCCAAGAAAAATTGCACTCAACCTATGGGCTCCATCCCATGTTTTCATCCGGGGAAATCAGCACTGAAGCTAATGTACCGAAACCCTTGATACCTCTAGCAGATAGGGTTGTGAATAATGAAGCTATGCTTCTTAGCTTTGTAGCTGAGAAGTCTTTACCTTTTTCTCTCGTACCCGACTTGCTGGAACTAATTATAGCAATATCATTACATTAGACAAAAAAGCATTGAATAAAACTATGATGCATCGAACAGCAGCATCATATAAGTTAAAATTTGGCTTGGCAAAAACCATTAAAGCTAATATCATTGAAGATTTAAAAAAAGAAATGTTTTCACTAAACATAGATGAATCTACCAGCAAGAATAATGAGAAAGTTGTTACTGTTTTAGTTAATTATTTTAAGGAAAACAGAATAGTTACAGAACATCTACATTCTTTTACTGTAGACGTAGTCAACAGCGACTCTCTTTTCAAAGGAATTATTTCCATGATGCAGGAAAACTCCATTCCATGGGAAAACCTTTTGTCTGTCTTACTTGACTCTTGCAAGGTTATGAGAGGTAAGAAATCTGGCTTAGAAGTAAAACTTAGAGAAAAATGTCCCCATCTATTAGATATAGATGGTGACTCTTGTCACCATGCACATAATGCTGCAAAGCAGTTTACAAAACAATTTGAACTGCACTTGGAATCCTTATGTGCTGATATACATAGGGATTTCAAATGGTCTTCAGATTTCTGGGTCTGCCCTTAAAGAAATATGTAGCGCTTTAAATATAAAGTACACTTCCCCAGAAAACTATACAAGTTTCAGATGGCTGTCAGTGTATGACGTAGCCCAAGATTTGTCAAGGTGTATGAATGCATATATTCTCTTTAATTTTTCTTTTCTAAACTAGACTAGTAAAATAGAATACCTTCATTTAGTTTTAAAGGTGTTCAAAGAACATGGTGTGAAAAGTAATGGAAGGAAATTCATAAAAAATTTACAAGAAAAGCTTTCTTCAAAAAATTTAACTCAAGATGGAAAGGAAAGAAAAACTAGAATTGCAACGAAGTTGTTTCAAATGAATGTTAACACTAAATTAATTATGAATCTATACAGTTCAATTTTACCTTTATTAAGGCGTATGTACACACTGAAAGTCTGGAAAATTGACAAAAATATAGATTTTTTTATTAGCTTATAACAGGGGTTCCCAACCATTTTTCATCTGCGTACCACTTGACTTTTTGAGAAATTTTGGCGTACCACCAACCTATATATTTTAATAAACGTATAATATTTACTCTTCTAAAAAAGTTCAAAGGCTTTTTGAATTAAATTCCTGAGAAAACTTCATATTTAATGGTTAGATATTTGTTTATTTATAACATGCTTATAATAAAGGAAAAATCAAAAGATAAAAACAGTATTAATTTACAGTTTTATTTATTATACCCATAGTTATAAAAACATACAAATAAAAAGTTAGTGCAAACTCAGCAAAAAATTAATCAGCATACAAAATATACTTTTATAGTCTTATTTAGTGCGAAATTTGTTCTTGTTTGCCTTTGATTAAAATATCAACATTAGGAGTAATGGAACTTATCTTCACTCTTAAGTCCTCTTCAACACTTATTCTTCTTCTGTGTTTAGTTTTTATGTAGAAGAGTTCAAACTCACAGGAACACTTACTTAGAAGTTAATCAAAGATTTCTCTTTAAAATAATCTTTCATGTAGTAACTATCTTCTGTTAGATCGATAAAACTTTCTTTTAGGGCTTTGACTCACGCGTACCACCTGAAACGTTCCCGCGTACCACCGGTTGGGAACCCCTGGCTTATAATATTCTGCATTTCTTTAGCTTTAAAATAACACCAAGATCTTGTGAATATTCGGAATTGAACCCGAGTTAGAAGAAATTTTGTGAGGGGAAGTCCCTCAAAATTTTCGTTTCGTTTTCTAGACCACATGTAAACAACCTAATTTCTCAGGAACTCAAAATGAAATTTACTGTTAATTAATTAAAAATAATTATTTTTAATAATATTAATTTGTTTGGCAACGATATCTTAACTGTAACTTTCTCTGAAGACATTTGTTGATGTTTAATTCACGTGCTTTCTTGTGATATATTGCTTGATTCACGACGACTTATTGCTTGATTCTCAGCTATACTATTTTATGATATTTTGATTAAATTTAATTAATCATGGGAGCTTCTCGTAGAAGTAAACGAACCAGAAAACGAAAATTTATTGGTAATCAACATACTCTCGAAGGATTATCAAATAAACCAGTAATTTCGTCTTGCTCGTCGTCTGCTTCAAAGGTGAAATTGGATAAAGTCCTAACTAATGATGCCTCGTACGACTCGAAAGGAGAGTGTTTTTTCATGGACTTGGACTGTCTGAAACGACTTTTTTCTTCCTTTAATTGCCCCAATTGTTCAGGGAAAAATTTAAATGTCCGAAGCAACCCAGCTTTCAAGATGGGATGTTGTTTGAAGTTGTTGATTGTGAAGATAGTGGATATAAAACTGAAGAATGTGAAACTTCCAAACATGAACAGTTCTACGAGGTCAATAGACGGTTGGTCTATGCCATGCGGGAGATTGGCTGTGGGCACCGAGAAGCAAGTCACTTCATGATGATTATGAATATGCCTCCTCCACCAAATCCTGGCCCATACAACAAACATTTAAAGAGTCTGCTGCGGGTTGCTGAACCCTTGGCTAAAGGAGCTATGCGGGTGTCGGCGCATCGTGTTGCCCTAAAATCTGGATCGTCCGAATGCGGAGCGTCTGTAGACGGGACCTGGCATAGACGTGGCTACTCCTCCCTCAATGGGGTTGTCACGGCTCTCTCCATTGATTCAGGTGAGGTGCTTGATGTCGAGGTGCTGTCGAAACACTGTGTCGGCTGCCGTAATTGGAATGAGAAGGATAAAACTACAGCGCGATATCTCTCCTGGAAGGCAAGCCATAAATGTGCTGTGAACTTTAAAGGATCCTCTGCATGCATGGAACCTGTGGGGGCAGTAAGAATTTTTCAGCGATCCACCTCTGTGGTGAGGAAACGCCATTTGAAGGCATTCCTCACTCACATATTTTCTGTAAACGGCCGATCGCCCTTTTTCGTCCCTGCTTTCACCGCGCGAGCTATTCTTTCTCCGATAAAAAAAACCACCTTTGACCTATGAGTCAGCGGGGAAACATTCCTAACGCGCTTTTTCTTGAACGAACCGGTTTTGGCTTGTTTTCGGTCTTGGCTTAATTTCCTCCCTGCTTTGGCGTGCAGTTACTCCGCCAAGACGGAGTCGTTCTCTCTCTACACTCTGAATTAATTTTAAGAAAAACCGCAGCGCCACCTTTTACCCAAAACTTAACTGTGTTTGTAACACCGAGCTTGTTGGACTATAAAAGGCGGGAGACATGTCTCGAGCGGTACTTCAACTACTTCAATTTTTCGTTGGGCACATCGCTCAGTTTGCATAGTGTGTGTTTTAGTCTTCTCTTAAGACTCTGGCTATGGGATCGCTCTTACATCCAACATCATCGGCGTAAATAAAAATCACAAAGCAAAACTGCTTGTGTTTGGTCCTTTTTTGAGCGCATGAGTCCCCTTATTTATGATTATTTCCAGACGATCGAGGTAGTATCCTTCTTGCAGCCAAATTTTCGTGAACAGCCTGTCCCCTGCGAATTCCGGCTAAGCCTAACCATGCAGGTACCTGAACGGGCTCCCGGCCGCCACGCCGTCTAGGAGGTGAGTCACAATCGACGCGACGAACTGTTTTTTTCGCGGCATTCCTCTCCCCGTCGATGGGAGAATTTTTCCAAGCTAAAGGGACCCGGTGACCGCTCGGACTATTCCCAAATGAACTCTACCCTGGAGCCAAGTGTGTTCGTGTGATACGTAATCACCAATTAGATACCTCGGCGAGTCTTCACCCCAGCGCGAACTTCTCAGCAAATGGTGAGTCCCCTCCAAAACACCAGAAGGAAAACCTTTATGTCCTCTAATAGGACTCATATAACTACAGTAACAAAGTTGATATGTAACATGTAATGTTAGAACGAGAGTGTTTTATTGGTGGTGATCAATTCGTTTTATTGAAAGTTATTTTGTCATGAATTCTATCTCTCCTTCTCACAACAACCTCTACGAGAGGGCTGCAGTATGTTGACTTTTACGGCGATGGAGACAGTAAAAGTTACTCCGCCGTTAGTGATATTGATCCATATGAAGGTAAGCAAATTGCAAAGAAAGAGTGTGTTGGCCATTACCAGAAGAGGTTGGGAACTGCTCTGAGGCAGCTAAAGAAATCTGTGAAGGGAATTGGGGGAAAAGGCAAGCTCACAGATGCCAAAATAAATACAATGCAAAATTATTTTGGTCTTGCATTACGGAGCAATACCAGTTCCGTAAAGAACATGTCTGACGCAATATGGAGTTCCTTTTACCATTTGTGTGCACAAGACTCCCATCCCCTCCATACCAAATGCCCTAAGGGTATTGATAGTTGGTGCTCCTACCAACGAGCCACAGCTGCAGGTAAACAAGCCACCTACAAACACAAGGGAGGATTACCGCTGGACCTTATCCCCCTTATCAAGCCCATATACACTAGGCTAACTAGTCCTGAAATGCTAGAAAAGTGCCTTCATGGACTAACTCAAAATGCAAACGAGTCTCTTCACTCGTTAATATGGAAGATATGTCCCAAGACCTCGGAACGGTAAAATTTGCTGTATATGATATTGTGTTACATTTTAACTGTGGGTATAAAACTGAATTGGAAATAATGAAACGCATAGACATAAAACCAGGATATTACATGTTAGAAGATGTGCGGTTCCGAGACTCTCCGAGAGTTTCGGAAAGTTTACGGCAGTCGACACCACACCAGAAAAAAAGGCGGAAAATAATAAAAGGGCTCAAGACAATAAAATTAAAAAAGAAGGTATCAGTTATGCTGCAGGACTCTTCTAATTTGGTATGTTCCTCAATTTTATAAATTTTTTTACAGTTTATTTCATAAAAACATGTTCTAAAACTTTAAACTCAATTTCTGAAGAATCAGTTTTTTACTATGTTATGCTTTGTTTGAACGGTGATAATTCAAAAAATAATTAATGCATGATGATTATTTTTTTATCAAAATAATCAGTAGAATACAAGGAAGGGTCTGAGCCTCAAATTTGAAATAATTGTGAAGAAATTTATTTTTTATGAATTTTCAAATGTTTAAATTCATGAGTTTTTCTGATTTTTGACTGTCTTGAAAAATATTTATAAAAAATAAAGTATTTTCTCTAGCAACTTAGTTTGAGGCCCGGACCCTTAATCATATTTAAACGAATGTTTTCTTACTAAGTACGACTTATAGAACCCGTTACATTTTAATGAAGGACCGTTTAAAAATATGCTAATTAACTCATTATTTTTCAATTAATTAATTAATTAATTGTACTATTTAATTTTTTTTCACAAAAATAGATTTAAGCATACATAAGTGATATACTGTGAAAATTTGGTATTTTTATTCCTAAAATTAAAGAAAAAAATTTCTAGTGTGTACGTACGCCTTAAAAGAATATGTTCCCCGTGTGGGCCCGGGTAGAATAGTCCCACTGCAGCCCATGCATGGCGTAAGAGGCGTCCTAAAATGGGTACCCAGTGCCCGGGGGTATAGCCGGGTTCCTCCTTTGTGAGGTTGGGCGATGGGCCAATACCCCATCACTTTAAAAAAAACACTGATTACAGAAACCTTAGGTCTTGAAGATATTTTGCTCCTGGAAGATGTAGCGACTTGCGTGACTCCTGACGGGGATTATTTGACCTGGTCGGAGGACACGCCAATGATGTCTCAAGGGGAAAGCCGAAAGGAGCCCTTGAGACGGATGAAGTCACTTACAGATCCCAAACACATTTTTAATGATAAATTATTAAAAAGAGCGAAAATGAAATCAATAGAACAAGAAATTAAAATGAGGAGAGGGCGCTTTACTGGCCATGTGTTAAGAATGGAAAGAAATGAAATTCCAAGTGTTGCTATGGAGTGGGCACCAGAGGGAAGACGAAGAAGAGGTCACCCAAGACTAACATGGAGAAGGCAAATGGTTGTTGGTTGGTTGGTTGGTGGGGTTTTATGGCGCAAGAGCCATATTTGGCCAGAAGGCAAATGGAAAGAGAGAGGAAGCGAGATGGACCAGCTGGCAGGAGGCAAGGGTGGCTGCAGCGGACAGGGCAGGGTGGAAAGCAAGACTCAGGGCCTTTTGTGCCACAAGGCACTAAGACATGATGATGATGATGAAAAGAATATGTAAAATTGTTTCAATGTAATGAACCTATGATCCATAAATTGCACCACAAGCAAATAGAGTTATTAAGAAACTTTTTGGCTTGTTTTGTAAAACCTGAGGTAGTATGTAGTACTTTTAAAAAGTCAGTAAAAGAAGTAAAAAGTTTAGAATTTGATGACAAAAACATTTTGCAAACAAAATTTATATTTGTTGGTGATAAAGTTAAAGAACTCATGAAATCATATCCAAAATGCAATGATGCTTTGCAATTTAAAAAGTTGCTTGTAAAAGCATATGTT
The DNA here is from genome assembly GCA_024610705.1 of Tetragnatha versicolor. Taxonomy (NCBI): domain Eukaryota; kingdom Metazoa; phylum Arthropoda; class Arachnida; order Araneae; family Tetragnathidae; genus Tetragnatha; species Tetragnatha versicolor. The sequence goes on along the minus strand of JANDEH010000013.1, from coordinate 23,557,161 downwards.
GGTTGTGCTTTAACTCTCATTTGCAAAATGCCTATTGACAACATGGTATTAAAAAGCGCCTCTGCAATAGATTTCCAGTGTAGGCAGCACACAATATCATTGAAATTATAAAAAGACCTGCCTCAGCTTGTTACAAATATCTTGACCTCCAAAGAATCTGAATTATATGATCTTGAAGTGCACAAATTCCAGTCTGACGAATCTTTGGATATTGCTGAGGAAGAGTCCATTGCTTGCTGGTGGATGAGAAGAAGGAGCAAGTATCCTTTTTTTAACAAAAATGGCTCCAGCTTTATTAACATGTTTTCATGGGCCGAATGTGGAGGGCAGTTTTAGTATCATGAATAATGTAATAACTGCTGGTTCTTCTCGTTTAAACATAGACACATTTGGTTGGTTGGTTAGTGGGGTTTTATGGCGCAAGAGCCATATTTGGCCATTCCGCGCCAAACACAAGACTAAAATACTTCATTTAAATTTAAATACGTTTAATTAAATTAATGTCATATAGAAAGGAAAACACATTTTTATGGAATTTGTCCCCTAGAATGTCTGATAATGATGGATATGCCATGCCAAATCTCCTCTGCCTCACTTGTCGAAACCTTGGGCATTCAGATAAAATATGCTTCACAGATAACGGAGTATTACAAGGTGAGCATATAGGCCAAGGTTCGTTATGAAGGAGATGTTTATGAGTAAAATAAGTGTGTCCGATTCGGAGCCTTGTCAGTTTTGCATCAAAATACCTTTTCAATTTAGTTTCAGGAAAGCCAGTCACAGAAGGTTTAAAAGAATGCAATTTATTTTCATGTTCTTGGTCCCATGTATTTTGCATAGACACATTTGATGCCATTCAGTCAGTCAAGTACTCATTAATGGCTGAAGGGAAGTCGTCAGTTGCGCGGTATAGAAAGTTCATGTTCTCCTACAACTTATGCAGAATGCGAACGCGCCCAAGTTGTCATCTCACCTGCGTTCTTCTTGGAGAATTCAACAGCAATAGTCGATGATGTTTTCGTCACTGTATCTGGGCCCATAGACAATGTGCTCCTATCACCACATCCAGCACGTACTCAGTATGGCTCACCAGAGGCACCGTCATCAGCTGGGACTTTATCATGAAATTTCCTTGTGCTGCTACTCCGCCGACTGGTAGAACAAAGCTGAATTGCTCCTTGCAACAACCTCCGGACGCCTTGCCCCGTTCCTTGGTTGTCCTTCCTGCATTCTCACCAGTACGAGGGTGCGATACCATGAACTTGACTAACTCCTCACTCCAATTGACGAATATGACATCACTGTTCCCTCGTCAATGCCTGGTCCTATCGATGATTCACTCATCATCACTGATGAATATACTGACTCTGTACTCAACGAATCTGAGAACTCACAATCCATAGCTTCTCCTGGTTCCGAAAACCCCACTGACTCTCACTCCATGGTACAGACCCCCTCTGGGAATGAAAGACCCCCAGCTATTCCATGTGTGACTCTAGATGAAACCCTCGACTCCCCGCAACACTTTGCTAGTGGCCCACAATGCTCGTCACCTCTAGCGATGACATCCTCGATACTGAAAGAATCCCCAGCTGGCCCATTCTTCACACTGGAAGAAACCTTTGACTCCCCGCAAATTCGAGTCTGCGTCCAAAACCGTTCATCCACTGCTCCTCAAGCCACGAGTCCAGATGACCCACCACAGCAGCGAAGGTTCAACACAGGCGAACCATTAAAGGAGTACTATATCTGCTACAAATGCGGCGAGTCATTTGCCAGAAAGCCCCGCCTCAATCTACACAGACGCACATGCTCTGGTCCACCAGTGCCAGCACCCACATCGAGTCACAAGCCCACCGATACAGATACCACACCAAGTAATAGCATAGATATGCATCCCTCTCCCGAGTCCTCTTACTCCCAGAACAATGAGATGTCGACCGTTGCATCTAACACCCCTGCTGGACAAACTGTCACCCATCCCACTCAAGATTCCACAATCCCGAATTCGATGAAAACCCTGTCTCAAGAATGCCAAAGCCCGAAAATTCGGTGTACTGGATGTGGATGGATGTTTCCGAACTTGAGTGCCATTAAACCTCATCTTCTTCAAAAGTGCACCAATGCACACCTGGGTTGCTCCTTGTGCGAATTCACCGGCACCCATTTCAAGTCCATGTGGGATCATTTCAGAATATCCCATGGCTCCTGGGGCACCTCTACTAACCAAGAACATCCTCTTACCAAAAACCCTTCCAAGTCTTCGTCTTCCTTGGATCCTCCCCGAACTTAATACAAATAAACTGCCCACTCCCCCAACATTCTGGACTGTCCATTCCCTGGGTGCAACTCCAAGATCATCATGAAAGGGACAGGTTGGCGCACACTAACAAGGTCTCTGGTGGCCCACCTCCGCATATCCCACAACTATAGAAAGGCTGGCAAAATTCTCTACAGATGCACCAAATGTTAGCCGATTGCCTTTTTTCTTATTTTCATGTATATTTAGTAAAAAATATATTTTTGCAATGAGACCCATTTTACCCCACATTGGGGTAAAATAGGTCATTACTTTTGATGCTAAGTTAAATCTCTACTCTGAAAAGTAAAATTTAAAACTTTTCTTCAAAGAAACTTCAAAACTTTTTTTATAATGACAAGGTAAAAAGTAGTGAACAAAAATGTAGTGAAGTGTATAAATGACAAGGTGAACAAGTAGATTTCTGCATTCAGTGTACATAAGTGTCTGATTAAAAACTGTAATTAGAGGGTGTTAAAAAATACTTCGCAGAATACTTATGTGAAACAAACTCCTATAAGTTTGAACCAAACCCTCCTCCCTTCAAAAAAAAGGCGGACTGAAAACCTAAAAGTTTTCTTTAGGCCCCCCTTGACTTTTAACAAATTGGCGACCCTGCCTCCATTTCAACATAAAACGATACTTTGTTTAAACTTGCTCATCAATCAAATTAATAAATGAGCCATTTCTTAAGGGATAATAATCAAAAAATTTTTATAGGGAACGGCAGAAATTCAGACACCTATAGGTGTAACAGCCTACCCCTCAGCCAGCCAGGTCAACAGACTCGAGAATACGGTCATTCAAGAAGAGGGTGCGGGCAAAGCAGCTGATAATCAAGAACAGCAATGCCAACACCATTTGCGACGCCACCATCCAAAGGCCCGAGCTTTCGAAAGGTGTGCTGCGGCTCTTGAGAGGGCCAACAGCCTTCAAGAGGCAGAGCAGCAACGGATGACTGCATTTAATGAGGAGGTTTTGAACCTGAAAAGAAGTAATATAGATGCCCTTCTTCAAATTGCCGAATCCTTGAATAAAATTTAATAAAAAGTTAACTTGTTTTTATTGTGTTATTGATCTGGATAATGCTAAATTCAGGTAAGCAAATGAAAGTACAGCCTTGAAAGAACTCTGTTAGATAGCATAAAACCTCAAAAATTATGTGGATATTATATGTATAATTAGCTAGTTTCAAAAACCTAATTAGAAAAGTAGTTTTAAGGTAGAAGTTTAGATATTTTTCTTCGCAATTACAATTTAATATCTATAAAATTTTCAAATCATGATGATGTGAAAATAAATTTTGATCAAATTTTATAAGATATTGGCAACATAAGCAAGTCAGCGTAGAAAATGTAGCATTTTGAAGAAAGTTATAATTGTTCTTTGACACATTGCATTTAACACAGGGTTGGAAAATACCCCGGTAGCACAGCAATATTGTTCATATATTGGCCGATGCTGGCGTTCATCGGCCTGCAAATGCCTATTTTGCCCAATATCGGCAGATATTAAATCACCTCAGATCTTCCAACCATTGCTGCAGCCCATCGTAAGTTTTTAATTATTTATACTTTTTAAGATGTATTGACAAACTATTGAATTGTCAAAAATTATCAACAGATTTTTGCTTAATGTGTTCTGTTTTGACTTTTTGATCAACCTATTGGTAATCCTTTGTTTTGACGTTTTGATTAACCTATTGGTAATCCTTTGTTTTGGATCTTTTTAATAAAATGAATTCTCAATATAGTTCATCCAAAACAAAATCCTTGAAAAGGAAGGTTAAAAACGATTTAGATGAAATAGCTAGAGAAGAAAGTGTTAAAAACGCATAAATAAAGGTAGTACTTCTAATGATGCAGTAGACCATGAATCTCTACCATTAGAGTCATCATCCCGTGCAATTCAAATTGATGTAGCCCAAGTTGAAAATCAAACTGATTCTAGTGTGTCGAGTACTCTTGAACTTCGAGATGCTTCTTTAATGGTATCTAATAAATTATCCTTTCTCATTTTATCCAGTAAATGAGTTGTCCTTTATAAATGGAGCTAATGTTAATATTTCATTCAAATTTTTCATTAATGTTTCATTCTAGAGTGTGAAACAGAGAAAGTGTTTCAAAATTGCGTTGCACGGCTTTTATTCGGAACCAGTCCCTCCTAGGGTCATGGAAGTAAGGTCTACCCCTAGGTAAGTGAGCCTGAAGAACCCATTGAGTTGACTTACAGCGCCCCTAGCGGCGAAATTAAAAAGTTAAAAAGATTAATTTAAAAACTAAAGGACATAGAGCAAAAACCCCAGTGAGAGTTGTTGCCAACGTCAAGAAGAACTCATTGAAAAAAATTTGATCAAAATATCTTCAATATTCGCGGAGATATTAGCATGTGAAAATAGCACTTTTTCAGGGGTCAAAAAGTAAAAAGTTCGCATATTTGCAATTTTTTTTGATTAAATTTTGTATTCTTTCAACTAAAAAAACACAAAACTACACAATTTCACTGAAAAAATTGCAAATGGGCGAACTTTTTACAACGTTTTTATTAGGTCACTTTCAATCTTGTCTGTCCGTCCGTCCGTCCGTCTATCTGTCTGTTCGGGAGGAATTTAGTAATCAATTTTAAGCATACTTCCCCATGAGCTAGAGACTTGAAATTTTGAACATAGTTCGGATCTGGATGACAATACGATATTATCTCATTAGTTCGGTTCTATTTGCTGTCCCTGAACCCCCAGGGGGACTTAAAGTTTAGAAGTTCAACTATAGGACCTTATTGTTAAAAATCATTGTTGTGCAGTTTGCCTCCTCTTGTTATCAAGATGGCTTTAGAAGTGTTGTATAAAATATTAGTAAAAGGAAAATTTGTAAGAATAAAAGTAATACACAGTACATGCAGTACTTCATGCAAATTTTGTATTTGTAATACATCAAATGTACTGACTTTATTAATTAGTAACTGAAAAGTTTGTCACCAATATATTTTTTAAAACACTTTTTTTCTATTACTAGTGTTTCAAAAATTTCCAACGTCATCTGAATAATATCTAGAGGCAAAAAACTGTGCAATGATTTTAACAAAACAAAGTAAAACCATGTGTTGTAGTTAAAGTTCAGAAAAAAAACACTTTTTAGTTTTATTAAAAAGATAAAGGAATCAAATTCTTGGAAGGCGTTCAGGGGTTCAGGTCGCAAATTCTAAACTTTACACAACAAAACTAAAAACCAGAAAATAAATAATGAAAAAAAAAACCTTTTTAAAGAACAACGTTTTTAAAATGCACTAAAAAGTATAAAATAATTTTTTGTAACTCCTTGTAAAACGAAAAACGTGGGGATCATGCAATAATATTTACAGCTACTACTCTTGTCACTCTATTTACCATTATATCTACAGTTAAAAATTATTTAAATGAATGATGAAATGAAGTTGGATACCTAATGCATGATCCCCACGTTTTTCGTTTTACAAGGAGTTACAAAAAATTATTTTATACTTTTTAGTGCATTTTAAAAACGTTGTTCTTTAAAAAGGTTTTTTTTTTCATTATTTATTACTTTTTGACCCCTGAAAAAGTGCTATTTTCACATGCTAATATCTCCGCGAATATTCAAGATATTTTGATCAAATTTTTTTCAATGGATTCTTCTTGACATTGGCAACAACACTCTCACTGGGGTTTTTGCTCTATCTCCTTTATATAGTTTTTAAATTAATTTTTTAACTTTTTAATTTCGCCGCTAGGGGCGCTTTCAGTCCTCTCATTAGATTCTCCAGGGTTACTTACCTAGGGGTAGACCTTACTTTCATGACCCTAGGAGGCGCTGGTTCCGAATAAAAGCCGTGCAACGCAATTTTGAAACACCCGGTATATATATGTATACATATTTATGTTTTTCCATTGCTTTTAGAAATCAAGATGGAAAAATCAAACAGACCACAAATGAAGACACTGATTTTGATGAAAATTACGAATTTAACATAAAAATAAGTAAAAGAGATAATAACTTTAATGTTGGCTTTATGTTTAAAATATAAAGTACCAGATACTGGTATCATTAGTTTAATAGGATTAATCAATGTAATTCTAGGAAGGGAGTTTATTAATCCAAGTTTATATAATCTATGGAAGAAATTTGATTACAATAGAGATAAATGTGTTATTACTCATTTTTATTGTACGAATTGTGACTTGTACTTGGGATGTAATGGTGAAAAAGAATCTGTTATGCGACATATGCAAAGATAAGGTTTCGACCAACCCTCAATTGCCATCATGTTTCATGAGCATCTCCCTTGAGCCACAAATTAAAAAATTAATAAACTCTGGGACTATAAATCTGTCATACGTTTCAAATTTTAATAATCAAGTAAGTAATGGCAGTTTTCGTGACATTAATGATGGTAAACAGAAAGAAATTAAGAAAACAGACAAAATCACCTTTTTTGTCCTGTAATTTTTCTGTAGATGGAATTGCAGTGTATAAAAATGTGCTAAAGGATCACTTTGGCCAATTTTGGTTACAGTAAATGAAATATGTCCTTCCATACGGTTTTAAAATGTTTTACTGGCAGGGTTGTGGTTTGGTTCAACAGAACCCAAGATGGACATCTATCTAAAGCCTTTAGCTGAGGAAGCTATAAGACTGGCTAAAGAAGGGATTACCCTTGCGTCTCAGCAAAACTTGAAAGTTTTTATAGCATGTTGTTGCGCCGATTCTATTGCCAGACCTTCTATTCAAAACATGGTTCAATTCAATGGCTATTTTGGTTGCCCCTCGCCCCTGGTATAAACATCCAGGGTTTTGGGTAAGCGGTGCCATGAAATATGGGTGCCAGACTGCATTGCTCTATCCCGATCGGACTCGGAAGGAAACTATCTTACAGATGTCCAAAGCCCTGAAAGATGGCAGGATCATCCAAGGTGTTAAAGGTCCCAATGCAGGTTACAGGTTACAGGTTACAGAGTTAGAGACATTTGCTGACTATAATTAGCCGCTTCGTCTTCTTCTTCCTATTTTCTCTGTTTCTCTTTGACTACTGCTTCTCTATCTCTACAAATTTTTTGCTATTGCTTTCAAAAAGAAGGTTAATGCGTTTGTTTTTTTTCTGATGTTTCCTTTATTAGTCTGCAATATCTCTGTAAAGGTTAAAGGTGACGAGGATATGTTTAACGTTTCCATAAGCTTTTTCCTTTCATTGGTAAATTTTTTACATTGCGTGAGGAGATGTTCATTTGAATCAATTACATTGCATATGGTACAGAGAGGGCTTGGAATTTTCCCTATTTTGCATAAATTTTCATTCGTTAGTAAAGTTTTTGTTCTTAGTCTTGCCAGTAACACGTCTAATTTTCGATTTGGGGTTAACAGTTTGTCCTTGGGAGAACCTCCTTCTAGGTGTACGAAGTCTGCTGCATATTTGCAATTTTTCCAACTTTCTTCTTCCTCTTCTATGATTTTTTGCTTGATGTTTTTTATTAAGTCTTCTGGGGCTATTTCTTGATTGATGATGGTGTTTGGAGCTTTTCTGGCTTCCTCATCAGCTTGCTCATTTTCTGGAATCCCCTTATGGCCAGGAGTCCATATGATCTCCAAATGTTGCTCTAATTCTAGGACTTTGTTAATACAATTGTTTAATTGAAGAATGACCTTAGGAGATTTCATATTAATGGAAGATAAAGCTTTTAAAACTGATAGACTGTCCGTTAAAATTATATAGTTTTCGTCTGTATTGATGAATTCTTGAATCGCTGTAATGATAGCAACTGCTTCCGCGGTGAAAACGCTATTTGTGTTTGGTACTGTACCTGATGTTACTTTGGATGTTTTTGTATTTTTCGCTGCTATTTTTGTATGTGTAGTATTTTTAGAGGCATCTGTTGATATTATTATTTTGTTGATCATGTCTTCGGTTTTGCATAGGTTATAATAGCATTGAATTTCCTCATTGGATAGATTTTTCCTTTGAAAACTATAATTGTTTAAACTGAGTTTTAAATTTGGATGGATATTTATTTCTATACTTTCTTCAATTATATTTTTTGGATCTATGGAGTATGTCGTCTTTAATTCTTGAAATCTGTATTGGATAGAGTGGTGTCGTTTCAAACGAGGAGGGTCGCAGGTTGTTGAAAAAGGTTCCCTAAGAGCTGAGTATTTTCCAAGTGCGATATGTTTGATGCCAAATTTTAAGAACATCAACTTATGTCTATTTTTTAAACTCATTTGGTTAGCTTCCTTATATAGGAGAGGTATGGGGGTCCATTTGGGAAGGCCAGTTGCGATTCTTAATGCCTTATTATATATTATTTCGAGTTTATGAAATAAAGTTTTGCAGGTGCTATTGAATATGTGACTTCCAAAATCTAAATTGCTTCTTATTGTGCTGTTTACTATATGAATGAGATGATATGATCGGGTTCCCCAAGAGGCTCCAGCTATGGCTTTGAGTGCATTGATTTTCCTGTTCGTTTTTTTTGTTAGGTGTATGAAATGTTGTTTAAAGGATAAGTTCTTTGAAAAATATAGTCCTAATATTTTTATGTGTTCTTCCCATGGAATTTCTTGATTTTCAATTTTTAGCTTCCCATTTGGTTGTTCTTTTCGATTGGAGAAATTAATTGCGCTACTTTTTTGTGGACATATAGATAATTTCCATTCTTTACACCATGAACTTATCTTGTATAAGGCTTTTTGCATGTTATTCATTGTTTGAGTGAGATTAGGATGGTGTGAATATACAAAAATGTCGTCCGCGTATATTAATATTTTGGCATTGGATAGGTATTCGAAAAGGTCTGACATGTAGACGGTATAGAGGAATCCGCTTAAAACGCTTCCTTGGGCAAGACCGCGGTTTGATTTTTTGCTGGTGGACAAGGTGTTTCTCCATCTCACTTGGAACTCTGTCTTTTAGGAAATTCATTATCCAATTTGCGGCATTTCCTTTGATTCCCTTTTCTAGTAATTTTAAGATGAGGCCGTCGATGTAAACTGAATCATAGGCTGAACTTATGTCCAAAGCAACCAAAATGAAAAATTCTTCTTTGTTTTTAGCTTGGCTTATTTCTTGGAATAGGATTGATTGACAATATGTGACGTCTTTAAACGGGATGAAACCTGCATGATTTTCGTTAAACGAATTTATTGTATGTCTAATGAGTCTTTTTAAAATCATCTTTTCGAAGGTTTTACTTACGACTGAGGTCAAGGAAATTGGTCTATAAGACTTCGTTTGATCTTTATCTTTGTTAGGTTTAATGATAGGTAGAGTGATTGCTTTCTTCCAATCTTTAGGTATTTGTCCGGTTTCCCAGCTTTCATTATATATATCTAATAGGGTATTTAGCTGATTTTGATCTAGAAGCTTTAAAAATTTGTTACTTATTTTGTCAATGCCTGGTGTTGAATTTTTTGAATCTTTTATGGCTTGTTTTAATTCGCCTAGGGTAAAGGGATGGTTATACCATTCATCGTTATGACTACTCAAATCTAGTGGTATATGTTCTTCAACGGTTTCCTTCTTAAATGAGTTTGCAAATAACTCTGCTTGGTCCTGTGAGTCTTGTATTATTTGATTTCCCTGCGTTAATAAGTTGTGGTTTCTAGGATAGTAAGGTTTTTTATTTACTGCCTTTAAGATGTTGTATATATTTTTGGATTCTTTTTCGTTTTCGCATAGGCTGTTCCAATAGTTGGTTTTACTGGTCTTTATTAATTTGCGAAGTTTTGCAGCTACTCTTTTATATTTTGTCCATAATTCAATTGACATATTTCTTTTTGCTAATTTATATAAGGTTCTTTTTTGTTGGAGAAGGCTTTCGCATTTTAGGTTCCACCACGGTTCTTTATATTTTTTTATCTTAACTAGTTTGGTATTTTCTTCGATCAGTTTTGTACATTCGACAAGGAAATTTGGTTTATTCTCATGTTTAATGTTTCCTATGTTTTTTTCGATGTTATTCCATAGTATTATTTTTCTTGTTTGTTCTTCTCCGTTGTCACTTTGATTTATAAATGTTTGAACAGGGAAATGATCGCTATCATACAGATCCTCTTTTACCCTAAAATTAGTCTGATTAAAAATGTCTGTAGAGGTGATGGTAAGATCTAGCAGAGATGTGTATTGGTTCGATTTGTACGTGTGTTTGGTCGTGTTGATTAAAACTCCGTTGATGTCATCTATCCAGTCGAAAAATTTGCCGGCATCTTTAGATTCCTTTTGACATCCCAGAAGGGGGTGTTTTAGATTCAGATCTCCTACAATGATAAAGGGTGGATCTATTTTCTTTTTTATTTCTTCTAGTAAAGTTGAGTCAAACGTTCCTTTAGGGGAGTAGATATTGACAATTGTTAAAAATTTTTTGTTCAGATAAATTTTGATTGCCAGAATTTCGTTATTCGTAGGAGGGAGGTTTGATAAATCAATCATAGTCGAAGATATATTCGATTTTACTGCGGTCAGGATTCCACCACCCCTCGCGCTTCTATCTTTCCTGTATATGGTTTTGTTAGTTAAATTAAATCTTTCATCGGTCTTGAGATAAGTTTCCTGGCATGCTAATATGTCAGTTTCCATAAAAAAATCCTCTTTCAGCCAGTGTGTTTTATTTTTTATGCCCCGAGTATTCCATTGAACTATGTTTAATCCTGATTTCTGTCTTGTCATGACTTTAAAATATATAAAAAGCTTTTACCTTTGGCGGCTTCTTTCCGCTCCAGGCGAACTTCCTTTAAATCTCCTGAAAACTGGTTTTGGCCTTACTGGGGGTTCTGCCTTATATTTAGTAGATCTACCTTGTGGTCTTTGGTGAATCCGTTGCTTTATCTGTTCTTGACTAACTTCTTTAGTTTTGACTATAAGGCTTGTTTTAAAAAAAAAGGATTGTCCTTTCTTATATTTGAAAGCGGAGTTTCTCTCTGATTCTCTTGGGTTCGTGTTCGTTCTTGATTTCTATTTTCTTCCGTTTGAATTGTTTTAATATGATTAATTACTTGTTCCGAATTATGAAAATATGATTGCATGTCGCTTTCTTCTGGTTTGATGTCTTTCTTCTTGAAGTCTTCTTTTTTCTTCTTTCTGGGTGATTCAGGGTTGTCTTCTTCTTTATTTTTGATTTTTGTGATAACTTCTTTTCCTTTAGGAATATCTGTTTTAGTATTATTTTCTAAGATGGTAATTAGCATCCTTTGTATACCGTTTATAGCTTCACTAATAGTTTCTTTTATGTATTCCTTTATTTCCTGTTTATTTTTCTCCATAGTAATGTTAAGTTCTTCAGATTTTTTCTCGACTTCTATGTTCTTTTTAATTACTTTGGCATAATTTTGTGACCTCCCTTCAAATCTTTTCCGGGCTTCTCTGTATGTGAGGCCATTTGTATCCTTATAAATCAAAAATTCCTCTTCTCTTCTGTACATCTCACATTCTTTTTCACCTGGTACGTGACCACTTTTCCCACATGAGAAGCATTTCTTATCTGGATTATTACATTCTTTATCGTCATGAGACTCTCCGCAATTTCTACATAATTTGGGATTCTTGCAATATTTCGTTGGATGATTGAATTTAAAGCAATTTAAACATTGTCTTGGTCTGTCTATAAACCTTATGGGATCTTGTCTGGTCATCCAAATTTTTATTTTTGGGGGGAGGTTTCTTCCATATGTGGTTACTAAAATTGTTTTTGTTTTTGTGAACTCATTATAATTCTTCCTTGTAAATCTTCTTAAACTGTGTATAAATAGCTCATTTTCTCCTTCAAAATCTTCTTTTATTTCATTTAAACTGATTTCTTGAGGTATGTTTTTTAATAAGAATTTAATTGTATTGCTTTCTTTTTGTATATTCGCCTGAACTCTAACACCAACTATGTCTTTTATTGCAGCCAGTTCTTTAGCAGTTTCCCCATCTTCAGTTATTGCTATAATTTTCCCCTGTTTAGTGTGGATAAATTCGGTAATCTTATTCACATTTGACAACTGTTTGGTGAAACTATCTTTAATTAATCTAGGATGCCTTTTAATCGTATTGGGTTCTTCAGAAATAAATGTGATGACAAATTGTTTTGTTCCGTTATTTAATCCTGCAATTATTTGGTCATGTAAACTTTTTTGGACTTCTAAATAATTTTCTGATTCCGTAATCATTTTTTCTTCCGAGTTGCTGACGCCCGGGGGCGTATTCATGATTTAAAACTTTATTCTTCTTTTCGTTGATAAGATAATTTGCTGAATCTTTAAGAGGGTTGTAAGTTATAACAATATTTCAAAGTAAATAAAACAATGGTACTGTTAACAATGTCTATTACATACTTGATATTGCTGAATCAAATGCTTGTAAAACCTTTTGGCTGATAGCTCTGCTTTTGGACCACCGATGACGGATTTGAGACTTTCGCTGATTACTTCACCACTGAATAGTTAATATATTGAAGTTTGTTTATTTTAGGCTTGCAAAACCACCTTTAAAATATTAAGATGACCGGAGGCTATTTTTTTACGTGTTACTATTATATTGCAACAATGGTTCTCCATCCCAATGCAATGCTTCTGGTACCTTTCTTTGATGCAATATTTAACTTTGTACCGGATTACATGCATGGGATCTTGTTAGGAGTAACCAAATATCTAGTGACATCTTGGTTCGATAGTAAAAATAATGGGCAAGAATATTACATTGGTTTGGCTGCATATCGACAAGTAATAAATGAACGTATGGCTAAAACTATTTCGCCCCGAAATGTTGGGAGAATACCGAGATCAATTAATGAAAGGAACATGTATAAAGCTTCCGAATGGAGGAATTTTTTATTATACATGTGTATGCCTTGTTTAAAAGGAATTTTGAAAAAAGAATACTTGGACCACATGAGTCTTTTATTTTAGTCGGGGCTGTTGTGGTGCTCCTGAGGTCTTCTGTGACTTTGGAAGAACTTAAAGAGGCAGACCAACTCATTTTGATTTTTGTTAGCCAAGTCCAAACATTGTATGGTGAAAGTTATATGACGTTTAATATGCATATGCTACTTCATTACGCAAATAGCATTATAAATTGGGGGCCTCTTTGGTCCCATTCTATGTTTGCCTATGAAAGTTATAACAATACTCTACAATCCTTCATTATGGGGATTCGTGGAGTCAGATCGCAATCTGTAAAACGATTTTTCTTACTTCAAGATCTTAAAATTGTTAAAGGTATTCAACCTAGTGTAAATTCATAATTCCAATCAGCATTCATTCCAGGCACGCAACTAGTGTTGAAAACAAAACGTGTTCTATCGATTCGATTCTGCAATCGATTCTCTTAGTTAGATTCGATTCGTTTGATCTCTGATGTCGATTCGGTTCCCGAAGATTTGATTACCTAATTCTCGAGAAAGTAGTTTTCCCGCTATGAAATATTAACATCACAAATACGATCTTAAAATGATTAAAATTTTAAATCAACAGTACAAATAAGAAAACTTTCATCGAGTTCTAGGAATCGATTCTTTTACTATTTAAATTCTTTTGAAATCGATTACAAGGCATTCGATATCAGTTTTTTTCATTCTGTACGTAAAATGATAAAATTTTGTAAAGTTTAATATATTTTGAAGACAATTTGAAGATTCTGCTCAATCTGTAAAATGTCTGCATTCCTTGTCTTCAAAATTTCTGAAGATACATCGTCTTTAAAACATCTGCAAATTGTCTGCAAAAATTCTGAAGACCATTTAAAGGTAAATCTATGTCTGCGAAATATCTGTTAGTTGTCTTCAAAAATTCTTAAGATAGTTTAAAGACAAAGCAAAATCTGCAAAATATCTTAAAATTTTTGTAGAATTTCTGTAGAAAGTGACTTTTTCTGAAGAAAACCTTCAGATTATTTTTAGTGGGGTGTTCTGCAAGTCTGAAACTAGACTTGGTTATTTTTTGTTTCAAATAATTGGGTTTTTAATTAAAAAAATAACAATACATTTATTTTTAATTTAAAAATGTATGAATATTTGATAATTTAGGTAGTGATATTACTTACTATGTTTTATCTTTTTTAACCAACATTTGAAGGTATTTTTGGAGCATGTACTAAAGTGTGTTGGTCTTAATTATTGGTCAGGGAATTATGAGAGGGATAATCACTAGGCACCTTGAATTGTTTAATCTCTGCACTGATGTTTGTAAATAATTTTTTAAAAAATCCATGTATGCCACTGGATTTAATGATGCCGATTAAGGTATTTGTAGAAATTATATTTACATTTTTTATGTAATAAGTTATTGTAATATTTGCATTTGTTACCATTTGGAAAGACAAGTAATAATAAAATGTTTTTTGCCTATAATTCCTTGTGTTTTTGTATGATTCATCCTCACGTTCCAGGGTGAAAATGTTAACAAATGTATTGTTGAATCATAACATGGTTTTATACTTTAAAGACTGAAAATATTTATATGGAGTGGTATTTTTATCTCTTTAGAAAAATATTCATTCAGCGTAAGTATTTTTTTTAGCAATAGGAAGGAAGAATCTGAAAATAATGGAGTCTTTTCTTCCCTAAATGAGGTAAAGTTTACAAATGACCAGTTAGAAATAATAAGCGAGTTAATAGTGAAATAATATAATGTATTAATAGTGAAATAATATTTTATGAATTAATAGTGGATTTGTAATTAGTGAATTAAATTTATACGAAACTCACTTAATGGCTACCCTGGAACCTTCCACAATGATTCGGGAACGTTCCACCATAACACAAGGACCTTACACCATGCCCACTCTAAAACCTTCCACCATAACACAGGAACCTTACACCATGCCCACTCTGGAACCTTACACAATGACTCTATAACGTTCCACCATAACACTGGAACCTTACACAATGTCACCGAGACCTTACACAGTGGCTCCGTGTAACATTACTCACTTTTAGTGAGGCAACTTCTTTCCACACATTTAGTGTGTAAAGTCCAAAGATTTTTTAAACAGTGGGTAGAGAGACCTCCTGTTGACAAAAATCACGGGGCTCCCGAGAAATCGTGGAGACGGTCTGGGCAAGAAACCCCAGTAGCGAGAAATTTCCGAAATCGGGAGTTTGAACGAAAAAGGGAAGTGCGGTGTTACGAATGTAACCAAACAGGGCATATCCGCCCCCAGTGTCCCCTTAAAAATAACCCGCACCGAGTAAACAATCTAACTGGGAGGGAATTTGCACCTTCTTTTGAGCCTTACCTCCGGAAAGGTCTTGTAAACGGGGTTGAAATGAACATCTTGCGAGATACTGGAAGCAGTATTGACGTAATTCCCGCGAGATTAGTGAGGAGAGATGATTACACGGGTGAAGCAAACCCTCGAAAATGATTATTAGTGCTTGCCATTAGCAAAGGTAGAGCTAGAAATCGCCAATCTAGGGGATGTAGTTACCAAGGCGGCGGTAGCAGGACAGTCCATTGAAATGAAACACTACCTAGTGGGGAAGGCTACACAGGACCTAATTGATCAGGCTAATCCGCAACTGCTTAATCAGGTTGTCACGCGGAGCCAGGCTAGAAGGGAGGGTAAACAGGAACCGGTCGAGACCCCTCTACGCGAGATAACGGGAGAGAACCATGAAAGAGAGGGAGCTGAAGTGGAGTTGAGTTCCTTTGACGGATTTTAAATACTATTTTAAATATTTTAGAATTAACTTTTAGGTTTTTAATGCCACAGTAATTCTGCTATTAATGTTTTTACTATCAATGGAATTTTAATGCATCATATAACTGAGTAATAACCTCCTGCTTGCACGTATACAAGTTGACTCTGAATGTAATGCGCGTGGTATTTATTGTTCAAGCTGTGTATATTCAGATATCTCTTGTCCTAATTTCTTAAGGGCAGACCAAATGTTTGAAGATGTAATTTTGTCTTTAAATAATTACTTGGTTGCATTGAAAATTAACATTTCAAGTTTTGATTAGGTTGGGAGATTAAATATAAAAACAACACATGGAATTATTTTAGCTTAGAAATAGTTAAAATAGTTTACAATCAATTAGTTTTGACCCCAACACCTCTATCACTACTGTATGTAACTTTCTTCTCTAACTCTTAAGCACTTTGCAACGAAGTGTATATTTGGACGGCCAAAACGGCCAGTGGCGCATGCGCTGTAGGTCTCGTGATTACGTAGCAGTTTCGGCGCTTAGTGATGGAACCAATGGAACGCCGAGGCGTGGAAATTAGAGTAGAGTTTAGTTGAAAAATGGCCGTCCAAATATACAGTGCCACTTTGCAACCCCCCATTTAATCACAATAGACGATATTAGTGTCACGTCACTTGCTTGTTTGGATACGTTGATTCCATTCGTGATTGGTTCCAAACGGAAGTACTTCCATCACTAATGGAATCAACGTTTCCAAACAAGCAAGTGACGACATGACTAATATAGTCTTTTTCTTGTTTTCCCTTTCCTCTGGATACTTAATGTAATAATGCAAATTGTGTTGTGTAATTTTTCAAGCTGCCTGTGCTATTTATTAAAGTTTAAGAATTTCATGAGCTCCAACTGTGCACTTTTGGCTTCATTGTTGTTTTATGGTGTAACATATGCACATACGGGACTGAGAGGGAACTTGAGTAAATACAGTTTGTCTTGTACAGTAACTTGAGTCTCGGATTACTTATGTGATATTTATTTTACGAGCTTATGGTGTTGATCGTTAAAGTTTTTGGTGTATCGTTATCAGACATCATAGTTATGGATGTGATTGAATGTATTGTACTTTCAGGGGAAATCTATGTTTTATTTTAAATTGGTTAGCTGATTTTAACCAAAATTTTATTTAAATAACAAAATTTTACATAACTTACCATTCTTAATCCTTCATTGTGATTGAAAACAAAATACTATTGCAAAATTCAGTAAATGGGCTGTCCATAAGTGATGCCACACTTTTTCACCAAATGTTTTTATCTTCCCTATGTAACAAAATGTGAAACTATACCATACTCCTCCCCCTTTGTCGTTGACTCGGTCTTGCATTAACTATACTTCCAGAACAAGGTTGGCAAAAACATGGTACTCCAATATTTATTCAAGCTGAAGTATACCCCACCTTATATGTCCTCTTTCATTTTGATAGTATGTAATTTATATAAAATTATAATACTCTTCGCTTCTGTACAACAATTCAATATGCTGAGTGTTAAATATAATTAATCCCCTCCAAGTATGGCATCATTAATTGACAGCTCCAATAATGCTTGGACTTACTCAGTTTTTTTCTAAAAATTAAATCGTGTTTTAGTAATTTATATAATGGATTTAAACTTTTTTAACTGTTGTTTTGTAAGTCACCCATAACAGTACTTTTACTTTAAATAAAATACGATCAAAAATTTATTTTATCGAAATTAATTGTAAACATTGAGTGATATATTTCGTGTCTTATTATTTTCAATAGCTTAAACGGTATTGTTTAACAAGTCCGAGTTTAAACAAAAATATGAATCGGACAAAGCAAGTTTTTTTTTACAGACTTGGAGGTTTTCTTTTTCCCTGATACCCCCATTTGCTCGAGCTAGTACGAAATTGGTTTCTGGACACTGGATTTGTGCTACAAGATGGAACAAATATTAAGAACTTCTTGAAGCCTTGATTGAACAGACATCCTCAGAATTGAATGTATGCCACAAATTAACTTCTGATCACATTCAATGCCAAGGAAGTCAGAGGCAGAAAGTTAAGCTAGCTGCCCAATTGATTTCTCACAACACTGCATCTGCTCTTACGTACTACCATTTTAAATTAAACTTCCGCAAACATGTAATCAACAACACTAGTGGTTTTATACCCAAGATAAATGATTGTTTTTAATGTGATGAATTTCATCCTTGATGATGTGTACCAAACATTTATTGGTAAGCGTTGTCAAGGAAAACCTTCTTTTCAAGTTTTCCAAAAGCCCTTTTCATGAACATTAAAAGCCTGAAAGAATTGTTTAAAATGTTGAATGATAAAAAGTTAGTTAAATATATTTTAACGTCTAAACTGAACCAGGATGCTTACGAGAACCTTTTTTCCCAAATCAGGAGTCGTGGGAGTTTAGACGACCATCCAACCCCAATTAACTTCCTATATCGACAGAATGGTTGTTTTGTTGCAGTCAATGGAAGGCAACACATCTCTCAGCAATGCTGAAGAGTTTGTATCGTCTAACATTAGGGTGGTCCTAAGTGTAATGGTAAAAATTTTTTTTCGGAATTTTTCAAGTCGCACCCCCTAAATTTTTTCCTTATGGGGTAGTAAATAACTGGTAAAAATTTCATCCGAATCGGTTAATATTAACACGTGCCGCAAAAGGGATGAAAATCTGAAAAAACATCAAAATTATCAAAACTTTGAAAAATCATAAAATTTATTTAAAATATATAATTCAATATATTTCAATACTTTTTTTAACATAAAATGCTTAAACATGAAGAATATTGGCCTTTATAGCCTTTGACAATTTTTAAAGGTATTGTATTTTCTCCTCATTATGCGTTAAAATATCGTTATATTCTTCAATAAGCTTGATTTCCCTTTCTGCAGCATTATTTACAACAGGTAAGTTACTGACGACTTTAAACCCTTCCTGATAACCCTTCCTTAGAGTCCAATAATTTTCACACGTTTTAAGGGATCCCTAGAAATAAATTTTGAAGAAAACTTAAAAACCTTTGAAAACAGTTTGCGGTTCATTTTGACACAAAATTGGCTTGATTTTTCTTGAGCCCTGCCAGTTTTACAAAACTAATTTGCAACCATTCTTACACACGTGTAGATTCTTTCCCTCTAAACTCTTTGGAAAATTGCTGTGTGGGGACAGACTCATCAAAAAAGGCTAAGGCAACTGTCTCCTCCAACAAACCATACCCATGACTAATCATTTTCTTTGATGCTGCCTTAGATTATATTTTCATTAATTTCTCTGTAGAAAAACAGGTCCCTCATGAATTTCAATTCTTTAAATGTGGCTTTGTGATCCATTTGCACATCAAACCCGGCTTAATGCATAGCTTAACAATAATACTCATACCTTGTAGTACTTGATTATCCAAATTAACCCTCATTTCTAAATATAAATATCGTTAAGCAATAAATTACTTAAGACATCCACCTAGAAGGATGGATGGCACCAGGTTGTTTAAATTTAATCATTTTAGCTTCATAATAATCTAAAAGTGCTATTGTCAACCATAAGAAACTTTTGGTAGTCATCCTCTCGATTGGTGTTCATGCTTTGATAGCATACTTGTGAGTTTTTAGCATACTTGTGAATTTCTTCTTTGTCTCTTCCATCAATGGTGTTTTTCACAACTTCATTTTTAATACCTGATGGGTACTTTGATTTATAGATAGCATCCCAAGATTTTCAAAACGTATAAATAAAAATACAAGTCCATGGGATGTAATTACACAAGCTCCAAAGGCCGCTTTTAACACTAATTTAAGAACATTAAAATGTATTATGAGCTTAGGCTTATAAAATTCAGAGTAAATTTCTATGTCAAACCTTTAACCATGATGAATTACATTTAAAATCTAATTTTCATTGTTTTGAACATTATATTAAAGTTTTGTTTTATGTCCTTACCCTTATTGGAAAATCCTCCACTTTATCTTAACTTCTCCATTGGAATCCACTTACTTATAGCAATGTATTTCACCCTAAAATATGTGCCCTAAAATATGTTTATGAAATAAAGTTTTGCAGGTGCTATTGAATATGTGACTTCCAAAATCTAAATTGCTTCTTATTGTGCTGTTTACTATATGAATGAGATGATATGATCGGGTTCCCCAAGAGGCTCCAGCTATGGCTTTGAGTGCATTGATTTTCCTGTTCGTTTTTTTTGTTAGGTGTATGAAATGTTGTTTAAAGGATAAGTTCTTTGAAAAATATAGTCCTAATATTTTTATGTGTTCTTCCCATGGAATTTCTTGATTTTCAATTTTTAGCTTCCCATTTGGTTGTTCTTTTCGATTGGAGAAATTAATTGCGCTACTTTTTTGTGGACATATAGATAATTTCCATTCTTTACACCATGAACTTATCTTGTATAAGGCTTTTTGCATGTTATTCATTGTTTGAGTGAGATTAGGATGGTGTGAATATACAAAAATGTCGTCCGCGTATATTAATATTTTGGCATTGGATAGGTATTCGAAAAGGTCTGACATGTAGACGGTATAGAGGAATCCGCTTAAAACGCTTCCTTGGGCAAGACCGCGGTTTGATTTTTTGCTGGTGGACAAGGTGTTTCTCCATCTCACTTGGAACTCTGTCTTTTAGGAAATTCATTATCCAATTTGCGGCATTTCCTTTGATTCCCTTTTCTAGTAATTTTAAGATGAGGCCGTCGATGTAAACTGAATCATAGGCTGAACTTATGTCCAAAGCAACCAAAATGAAAAATTCTTCTTTGTTTTTAGCTTGGCTTATTTCTTGGAATAGGATTGATTGACAATATGTGACGTCTTTAAACGGGATGAAACCTGCATGATTTTCGTTAAACGAATTTATTGTATGTCTAATGAGTCTTTTTAAAATCATCTTTTCGAAGGTTTTACTTACGACTGAGGTCAAGGAAATTGGTCTATAAGACTTCGTTTGATCTTTATCTTTGTTAGGTTTAATGATAGGTAGAGTGATTGCTTTCTTCCAATCTTTAGGTATTTGTCCGGTTTCCCAGCTTTCATTATATATATCTAATAGGGTATTTAGCTGATTTTGATCTAGAAGCTTTAAAAATTTGTTACTTATTTTGTCAATGCCTGGTGTTGAATTTTTTGAATCTTTTATGGCTTGTTTTAATTCGCCTAGGGTAAAGGGATGGTTATACCATTCATCGTTATGACTACTCAAATCTAGTGGTATATGTTCTTCAACGGTTTCCTTCTTAAATGAGTTTGCAAATAACTCTGCTTGGTCCTGTGAGTCTTGTATTATTTGATTTCCCTGCGTTAATAAGTTGTGGTTTCTAGGATAGTAAGGTTTTTTATTTACTGCCTTTAAGATGTTGTATATATTTTTGGATTCTTTTTCGTTTTCGCATAGGCTGTTCCAATAGTTGGTTTTACTGGTCTTTATTAATTTGCGAAGTTTTGCAGCTACTCTTTTATATTTTGTCCATAATTCAATTGACATATTTCTTTTTGCTAATTTATATAAGGTTCTTTTTTGTTGGAGAAGGCTTTCGCATTTTAGGTTCCACCACGGTTCTTTATATTTTTTTATCTTAACTAGTTTGGTATTTTCTTCGATCAGTTTTGTACATTCGACAAGGAAATTTGGTTTATTCTCATGTTTAATGTTTCCTATGTTTTTTTCGATGTTATTCCATAGTATTATTTTTCTTGTTTGTTCTTCTCCGTTGTCACTTTGATTTATAAATGTTTGAACAGGGAAATGATCGCTATCATACAGATCCTCTTTTACCCTAAAATTAGTCTGATTAAAAATGTCTGTAGAGGTGATGGTAAGATCTAGCAGAGATGTGTATTGGTTCGATTTGTACGTGTGTTTGGTCGTGTTGATTAAAACTCCGTTGATGTCATCTATCCAGTCGAAAAATTTGCCGGCATCTTTAGATTCCTTTTGACATCCCAGAAGGGGGTGTTTTAGATTCAGATCTCCTACAATGATAAAGGGTGGATCTATTTTCTTTTTTATTTCTTCTAGTAAAGTTGAGTCAAACGTTCCTTTAGGGGAGTAGATATTGACAATTGTTAAAAATTTTTTGTTCAGATAAATTTTGATTGCCAGAATTTCGTTATTCGTAGGAGGGAGGTTTGATAAATCAATCATAGTCGAAGATATATTCGATTTTACTGCGGTCAGGATTCCACCACCCCTCGCGCTTCTATCTTTCCTGTATATGGTTTTGTTAGTTAAATTAAATCTTTCATCGGTCTTGAGATAAGTTTCCTGGCATGCTAATATGTCAGTTTCCATAAAAAAATCCTCTTTCAGCCAGTGTGTTTTATTTTTTATGCCCCGAGTATTCCATTGAACTATGTTTAATCCTGATTTCTGTCTTGTCATGACTTTAAAATATATAAAAAGCTTTTACCTTTGGCGGCTTCTTTCCGCTCCAG
This sequence comes from Tetragnatha versicolor, assembly GCA_024610705.1. Taxonomy (NCBI): domain Eukaryota; kingdom Metazoa; phylum Arthropoda; class Arachnida; order Araneae; family Tetragnathidae; genus Tetragnatha; species Tetragnatha versicolor. Next base: position 23,534,754 of record JANDEH010000013.1, on the reverse strand, counting down.
GCGAACTTCCTTTAAATCTCCTGAAAACTGGTTTTGGCCTTACTGGGGGTTCTGCCTTATATTTAGTAGATCTACCTTGTGGTCTTTGGTGAATCCGTTGCTTTATCTGTTCTTGACTAACTTCTTTAGTTTTGACTATAAGGCTTGTTTTAAAAAAAAAGGATTGTCCTTTCTTATATTTGAAAGCGGAGTTTCTCTCTGATTCTCTTGGGTTCGTGTTCGTTCTTGATTTCTATTTTCTTCCGTTTGAATTGTTTTAATATGATTAATTACTTGTTCCGAATTATGAAAATATGATTGCATGTCGCTTTCTTCTGGTTTGATGTCTTTCTTCTTGAAGTCTTCTTTTTTCTTCTTTCTGGGTGATTCAGGGTTGTCTTCTTCTTTATTTTTGATTTTTGTGATAACTTCTTTTCCTTTAGGAATATCTGTTTTAGTATTATTTTCTAAGATGGTAATTAGCATCCTTTGTATACCGTTTATAGCTTCACTAATAGTTTCTTTTATGTATTCCTTTATTTCCTGTTTATTTTTCTCCATAGTAATGTTAAGTTCTTCAGATTTTTTCTCGACTTCTATGTTCTTTTTAATTACTTTGGCATAATTTTGTGACCTCCCTTCAAATCTTTTCCGGGCTTCTCTGTATGTGAGGCCATTTGTATCCTTATAAATCAAAAATTCCTCTTCTCTTCTGTACATCTCACATTCTTTTTCACCTGGTACGTGACCACTTTTCCCACATGAGAAGCATTTCTTATCTGGATTATTACATTCTTTATCGTCATGAGACTCTCCGCAATTTCTACATAATTTGGGATTCTTGCAATATTTCGTTGGATGATTGAATTTAAAGCAATTTAAACATTGTCTTGGTCTGTCTATAAACCTTATGGGATCTTGTCTGGTCATCCAAATTTTTATTTTTGGGGGGAGGTTTCTTCCATATGTGGTTACTAAAATTGTTTTTGTTTTTGTGAACTCATTATAATTCTTCCTTGTAAATCTTCTTAAACTGTGTATAAATAGCTCATTTTCTCCTTCAAAATCTTCTTTTATTTCATTTAAACTGATTTCTTGAGGTATGTTTTTTAATAAGAATTTAATTGTATTGCTTTCTTTTTGTATATTCGCCTGAACTCTAACACCAACTATGTCTTTTATTGCAGCCAGTTCTTTAGCAGTTTCCCCATCTTCAGTTATTGCTATAATTTTCCCCTGTTTAGTGTGGATAAATTCGGTAATCTTATTCACATTTGACAACTGTTTGGTGAAACTATCTTTAATTAATCTAGGATGCCTTTTAATCGTATTGGGTTCTTCAGAAATAAATGTGATGACAAATTGTTTTGTTCCGTTATTTAATCCTGCAATTATTTGGTCATGTAAACTTTTTTGGACTTCTAAATAATTTTCTGATTCCGTAATCATTTTTTCTTCCGAGTTGCTGACGCCCGGGGGCGTATTCATGATTTAAAACTTTATTCTTCTTTTCGTTGATAAGATAATTTGCTGAATCTTTAAGAGGGTTGTAAGTTATAACAATATTTCAAAGTAAATAAAACAATGGTACTGTTAACAATGTCTATTACATACTTGATATTGCTGAATCAAATGCTTGTAAAACCTTTTGGCTGATAGCTCTGCTTTTGGACCACCGATGACGGATTTGAGACTTTCGCTGATTACTTCACCACTGAATAGTTAATATATTGAAGTTTGTTTATTTTAGGCTTGCAAAACCACCTTTAAAATATTAAGATGACCGGAGGCTATTTTTTTACGTGTTACTATTATATTGCAACAATGGTTCTCCATCCCAATGCAATGCTTCTGGTACCTTTCTTTGATGCAATATTTAACTTTGTACCGGATTACATGCATGGGATCTTGTTAGGAGTAACCAAATATCTAGTGACATCTTGGTTCGATAGTAAAAATAATGGGCAAGAATATTACATTGGTTTGGCTGCATATCGACAAGTAATAAATGAACGTATGGCTAAAACTATTTCGCCCCGAAATGTTGGGAGAATACCGAGATCAATTAATGAAAGGAACATGTATAAAGCTTCCGAATGGAGGAATTTTTTATTATACATGTGTATGCCTTGTTTAAAAGGAATTTTGAAAAAAGAATACTTGGACCACATGAGTCTTTTATTTTAGTCGGGGCTGTTGTGGTGCTCCTGAGGTCTTCTGTGACTTTGGAAGAACTTAAAGAGGCAGACCAACTCATTTTGATTTTTGTTAGCCAAGTCCAAACATTGTATGGTGAAAGTTATATGACGTTTAATATGCATATGCTACTTCATTACGCAAATAGCATTATAAATTGGGGGCCTCTTTGGTCCCATTCTATGTTTGCCTATGAAAGTTATAACAATACTCTACAATCCTTCATTATGGGGATTCGTGGAGTCAGATCGCAATCTGTAAAACGATTTTTCTTACTTCAAGATCTTAAAATTGTTAAAGGTATTCAACCTAGTGTAAATTCATAATTCCAATCAGCATTCATTCCAGGCACGCAACTAGTGTTGAAAACAAAACGTGTTCTATCGATTCGATTCTGCAATCGATTCTCTTAGTTAGATTCGATTCGTTTGATCTCTGATGTCGATTCGGTTCCCGAAGATTTGATTACCTAATTCTCGAGAAAGTAGTTTTCCCGCTATGAAATATTAACATCACAAATACGATCTTAAAATGATTAAAATTTTAAATCAACAGTACAAATAAGAAAACTTTCATCGAGTTCTAGGAATCGATTCTTTTACTATTTAAATTCTTTTGAAATCGATTACAAGGCATTCGATATCAGTTTTTTTCATTCTGTACGTAAAATGATAAAATTTTGTAAAGTTTAATATATTTTGAAGACAATTTGAAGATTCTGCTCAATCTGTAAAATGTCTGCATTCCTTGTCTTCAAAATTTCTGAAGATACATCGTCTTTAAAACATCTGCAAATTGTCTGCAAAAATTCTGAAGACCATTTAAAGGTAAATCTATGTCTGCGAAATATCTGTTAGTTGTCTTCAAAAATTCTTAAGATAGTTTAAAGACAAAGCAAAATCTGCAAAATATCTTAAAATTTTTGTAGAATTTCTGTAGAAAGTGACTTTTTCTGAAGAAAACCTTCAGATTATTTTTAGTGGGGTGTTCTGCAAGTCTGAAACTAGACTTGGTTATTTTTTGTTTCAAATAATTGGGTTTTTAATTAAAAAAATAACAATACATTTATTTTTAATTTAAAAATGTATGAATATTTGATAATTTAGGTAGTGATATTACTTACTATGTTTTATCTTTTTTAACCAACATTTGAAGGTATTTTTGGAGCATGTACTAAAGTGTGTTGGTCTTAATTATTGGTCAGGGAATTATGAGAGGGATAATCACTAGGCACCTTGAATTGTTTAATCTCTGCACTGATGTTTGTAAATAATTTTTTAAAAAATCCATGTATGCCACTGGATTTAATGATGCCGATTAAGGTATTTGTAGAAATTATATTTACATTTTTTATGTAATAAGTTATTGTAATATTTGCATTTGTTACCATTTGGAAAGACAAGTAATAATAAAATGTTTTTTGCCTATAATTCCTTGTGTTTTTGTATGATTCATCCTCACGTTCCAGGGTGAAAATGTTAACAAATGTATTGTTGAATCATAACATGGTTTTATACTTTAAAGACTGAAAATATTTATATGGAGTGGTATTTTTATCTCTTTAGAAAAATATTCATTCAGCGTAAGTATTTTTTTTAGCAATAGGAAGGAAGAATCTGAAAATAATGGAGTCTTTTCTTCCCTAAATGAGGTAAAGTTTACAAATGACCAGTTAGAAATAATAAGCGAGTTAATAGTGAAATAATATAATGTATTAATAGTGAAATAATATTTTATGAATTAATAGTGGATTTGTAATTAGTGAATTAAATTTATACGAAACTCACTTAATGGCTACCCTGGAACCTTCCACAATGATTCGGGAACGTTCCACCATAACACAAGGACCTTACACCATGCCCACTCTAAAACCTTCCACCATAACACAGGAACCTTACACCATGCCCACTCTGGAACCTTACACAATGACTCTATAACGTTCCACCATAACACTGGAACCTTACACAATGTCACCGAGACCTTACACAGTGGCTCCGTGTAACATTACTCACTTTTAGTGAGGCAACTTCTTTCCACACATTTAGTGTGTAAAGTCCAAAGATTTTTTAAACAGTGGGTAGAGAGACCTCCTGTTGACAAAAATCACGGGGCTCCCGAGAAATCGTGGAGACGGTCTGGGCAAGAAACCCCAGTAGCGAGAAATTTCCGAAATCGGGAGTTTGAACGAAAAAGGGAAGTGCGGTGTTACGAATGTAACCAAACAGGGCATATCCGCCCCCAGTGTCCCCTTAAAAATAACCCGCACCGAGTAAACAATCTAACTGGGAGGGAATTTGCACCTTCTTTTGAGCCTTACCTCCGGAAAGGTCTTGTAAACGGGGTTGAAATGAACATCTTGCGAGATACTGGAAGCAGTATTGACGTAATTCCCGCGAGATTAGTGAGGAGAGATGATTACACGGGTGAAGCAAACCCTCGAAAATGATTATTAGTGCTTGCCATTAGCAAAGGTAGAGCTAGAAATCGCCAATCTAGGGGATGTAGTTACCAAGGCGGCGGTAGCAGGACAGTCCATTGAAATGAAACACTACCTAGTGGGGAAGGCTACACAGGACCTAATTGATCAGGCTAATCCGCAACTGCTTAATCAGGTTGTCACGCGGAGCCAGGCTAGAAGGGAGGGTAAACAGGAACCGGTCGAGACCCCTCTACGCGAGATAACGGGAGAGAACCATGAAAGAGAGGGAGCTGAAGTGGAGTTGAGTTCCTTTGACGGATTTTAAATACTATTTTAAATATTTTAGAATTAACTTTTAGGTTTTTAATGCCACAGTAATTCTGCTATTAATGTTTTTACTATCAATGGAATTTTAATGCATCATATAACTGAGTAATAACCTCCTGCTTGCACGTATACAAGTTGACTCTGAATGTAATGCGCGTGGTATTTATTGTTCAAGCTGTGTATATTCAGATATCTCTTGTCCTAATTTCTTAAGGGCAGACCAAATGTTTGAAGATGTAATTTTGTCTTTAAATAATTACTTGGTTGCATTGAAAATTAACATTTCAAGTTTTGATTAGGTTGGGAGATTAAATATAAAAACAACACATGGAATTATTTTAGCTTAGAAATAGTTAAAATAGTTTACAATCAATTAGTTTTGACCCCAACACCTCTATCACTACTGTATGTAACTTTCTTCTCTAACTCTTAAGCACTTTGCAACGAAGTGTATATTTGGACGGCCAAAACGGCCAGTGGCGCATGCGCTGTAGGTCTCGTGATTACGTAGCAGTTTCGGCGCTTAGTGATGGAACCAATGGAACGCCGAGGCGTGGAAATTAGAGTAGAGTTTAGTTGAAAAATGGCCGTCCAAATATACAGTGCCACTTTGCAACCCCCCATTTAATCACAATAGACGATATTAGTGTCACGTCACTTGCTTGTTTGGATACGTTGATTCCATTCGTGATTGGTTCCAAACGGAAGTACTTCCATCACTAATGGAATCAACGTTTCCAAACAAGCAAGTGACGACATGACTAATATAGTCTTTTTCTTGTTTTCCCTTTCCTCTGGATACTTAATGTAATAATGCAAATTGTGTTGTGTAATTTTTCAAGCTGCCTGTGCTATTTATTAAAGTTTAAGAATTTCATGAGCTCCAACTGTGCACTTTTGGCTTCATTGTTGTTTTATGGTGTAACATATGCACATACGGGACTGAGAGGGAACTTGAGTAAATACAGTTTGTCTTGTACAGTAACTTGAGTCTCGGATTACTTATGTGATATTTATTTTACGAGCTTATGGTGTTGATCGTTAAAGTTTTTGGTGTATCGTTATCAGACATCATAGTTATGGATGTGATTGAATGTATTGTACTTTCAGGGGAAATCTATGTTTTATTTTAAATTGGTTAGCTGATTTTAACCAAAATTTTATTTAAATAACAAAATTTTACATAACTTACCATTCTTAATCCTTCATTGTGATTGAAAACAAAATACTATTGCAAAATTCAGTAAATGGGCTGTCCATAAGTGATGCCACACTTTTTCACCAAATGTTTTTATCTTCCCTATGTAACAAAATGTGAAACTATACCATACTCCTCCCCCTTTGTCGTTGACTCGGTCTTGCATTAACTATACTTCCAGAACAAGGTTGGCAAAAACATGGTACTCCAATATTTATTCAAGCTGAAGTATACCCCACCTTATATGTCCTCTTTCATTTTGATAGTATGTAATTTATATAAAATTATAATACTCTTCGCTTCTGTACAACAATTCAATATGCTGAGTGTTAAATATAATTAATCCCCTCCAAGTATGGCATCATTAATTGACAGCTCCAATAATGCTTGGACTTACTCAGTTTTTTTCTAAAAATTAAATCGTGTTTTAGTAATTTATATAATGGATTTAAACTTTTTTAACTGTTGTTTTGTAAGTCACCCATAACAGTACTTTTACTTTAAATAAAATACGATCAAAAATTTATTTTATCGAAATTAATTGTAAACATTGAGTGATATATTTCGTGTCTTATTATTTTCAATAGCTTAAACGGTATTGTTTAACAAGTCCGAGTTTAAACAAAAATATGAATCGGACAAAGCAAGTTTTTTTTTACAGACTTGGAGGTTTTCTTTTTCCCTGATACCCCCATTTGCTCGAGCTAGTACGAAATTGGTTTCTGGACACTGGATTTGTGCTACAAGATGGAACAAATATTAAGAACTTCTTGAAGCCTTGATTGAACAGACATCCTCAGAATTGAATGTATGCCACAAATTAACTTCTGATCACATTCAATGCCAAGGAAGTCAGAGGCAGAAAGTTAAGCTAGCTGCCCAATTGATTTCTCACAACACTGCATCTGCTCTTACGTACTACCATTTTAAATTAAACTTCCGCAAACATGTAATCAACAACACTAGTGGTTTTATACCCAAGATAAATGATTGTTTTTAATGTGATGAATTTCATCCTTGATGATGTGTACCAAACATTTATTGGTAAGCGTTGTCAAGGAAAACCTTCTTTTCAAGTTTTCCAAAAGCCCTTTTCATGAACATTAAAAGCCTGAAAGAATTGTTTAAAATGTTGAATGATAAAAAGTTAGTTAAATATATTTTAACGTCTAAACTGAACCAGGATGCTTACGAGAACCTTTTTTCCCAAATCAGGAGTCGTGGGAGTTTAGACGACCATCCAACCCCAATTAACTTCCTATATCGACAGAATGGTTGTTTTGTTGCAGTCAATGGAAGGCAACACATCTCTCAGCAATGCTGAAGAGTTTGTATCGTCTAACATTAGGGTGGTCCTAAGTGTAATGGTAAAAATTTTTTTTCGGAATTTTTCAAGTCGCACCCCCTAAATTTTTTCCTTATGGGGTAGTAAATAACTGGTAAAAATTTCATCCGAATCGGTTAATATTAACACGTGCCGCAAAAGGGATGAAAATCTGAAAAAACATCAAAATTATCAAAACTTTGAAAAATCATAAAATTTATTTAAAATATATAATTCAATATATTTCAATACTTTTTTTAACATAAAATGCTTAAACATGAAGAATATTGGCCTTTATAGCCTTTGACAATTTTTAAAGGTATTGTATTTTCTCCTCATTATGCGTTAAAATATCGTTATATTCTTCAATAAGCTTGATTTCCCTTTCTGCAGCATTATTTACAACAGGTAAGTTACTGACGACTTTAAACCCTTCCTGATAACCCTTCCTTAGAGTCCAATAATTTTCACACGTTTTAAGGGATCCCTAGAAATAAATTTTGAAGAAAACTTAAAAACCTTTGAAAACAGTTTGCGGTTCATTTTGACACAAAATTGGCTTGATTTTTCTTGAGCCCTGCCAGTTTTACAAAACTAATTTGCAACCATTCTTACACACGTGTAGATTCTTTCCCTCTAAACTCTTTGGAAAATTGCTGTGTGGGGACAGACTCATCAAAAAAGGCTAAGGCAACTGTCTCCTCCAACAAACCATACCCATGACTAATCATTTTCTTTGATGCTGCCTTAGATTATATTTTCATTAATTTCTCTGTAGAAAAACAGGTCCCTCATGAATTTCAATTCTTTAAATGTGGCTTTGTGATCCATTTGCACATCAAACCCGGCTTAATGCATAGCTTAACAATAATACTCATACCTTGTAGTACTTGATTATCCAAATTAACCCTCATTTCTAAATATAAATATCGTTAAGCAATAAATTACTTAAGACATCCACCTAGAAGGATGGATGGCACCAGGTTGTTTAAATTTAATCATTTTAGCTTCATAATAATCTAAAAGTGCTATTGTCAACCATAAGAAACTTTTGGTAGTCATCCTCTCGATTGGTGTTCATGCTTTGATAGCATACTTGTGAGTTTTTAGCATACTTGTGAATTTCTTCTTTGTCTCTTCCATCAATGGTGTTTTTCACAACTTCATTTTTAATACCTGATGGGTACTTTGATTTATAGATAGCATCCCAAGATTTTCAAAACGTATAAATAAAAATACAAGTCCATGGGATGTAATTACACAAGCTCCAAAGGCCGCTTTTAACACTAATTTAAGAACATTAAAATGTATTATGAGCTTAGGCTTATAAAATTCAGAGTAAATTTCTATGTCAAACCTTTAACCATGATGAATTACATTTAAAATCTAATTTTCATTGTTTTGAACATTATATTAAAGTTTTGTTTTATGTCCTTACCCTTATTGGAAAATCCTCCACTTTATCTTAACTTCTCCATTGGAATCCACTTACTTATAGCAATGTATTTCACCCTAAAATATGTGCAATAACCATAGTGTAGGGGGTTTTCAAGTTTATCATAAAATACATGAAGATTCCGCTTTGAAATAGCTCTTTTGAGAACGCCACCGCAGCGTCCACCGTTGCGGCGGAAAGTGCGCATCGAGCCGGCATTCCTCCCTCAATGCTACGGGAGTCCTGCGAATCTACCGTACTCTAACTTCAATCGCGTTGCGGCACGTGTTAATATCAAAATATTTTAAAAATATTTGGTATACATTCATTTCATACCTTAAGGAAAAAAGTTGGGGGGTGCGACCGAAGAAATTCCTAGTTTTAAAAATTAGGACCACCCTAGTCTAACATCCTAAAAAAACTGAGTTGTCCAAAGTACATAACCTAGCTGAAAGCCTAAATGAAAGTACTGATACTGCCGACAGTTTATCTGCCGCTGATGTTAGCACAGACACTGCTAACGACAGTTTGTTTGCTGATGTTTGCTCAATTACAACTGATTGTTGTTAAACAACTGACTGCTGCTAATGTCAGTAGCAGTGTCCAGGCTGCCCCCAGAAGTGAATTTATTGGGGAGACCAGCCAAGATGCCCTCCAATACCTGGCTGGTTGGTTTGCGAAGAAATTTGCCATTAAATATCCTCATTTGGGTGTTTTTACGTACACCCTCAATATAATGAACCAAGTTACAATTTGCCCACCCTGGACTGTACATCTCTCCCATGGGGGATTAAAAATGCCCTTTGATAAGTTCTTTATTCAAGTAAAAGAAATGGAGAAAATCTTCGTCGAGTCATTTGGAGAGGAACTTCCCCAAAAAGAAGTTTCTCATTACAAAAACCTCCATGAAGGTTTTTAAAAAGGTAAAATTTACGATAGAAGTAATTAAGCTATTGTAAAGCAAAGGTTTTTAATCAGACTGAAGTATGTTAATAAAACCAAGTATCTGTTCAATAAAAAAAGTATGCTACAATACCAAAGAAAAACAAAAATTGCAAAACAATAGCTAATAAAATATTTATTTGTATATAGAGTGTATTTCTATATTTGCATTTGATATTTGCATATTTTATTTTCATATTGGTTTTAAAAAACAAATTAAAACACAATTAACTTAAAAAACGATTTGTTGAGAAATTAATATATTGTCAAGTGAGGAAACATCAAGTCTCTGATTAAGTCCCCATATCTTAACAAGTAAAAAAGTTCCACCATGTCCCATTTTGTTGCAAATTTTTTTTCCATTTTCTGCTTTTATCTTCTTAATTTTTGCGTTTTAAGCGTCATTTTTGTCCAATAGCAACCCTGCAATCCCATCCAATTTATTTATAGTATCCCAGTATGTAGACATTCTTTTAATAGTGTGACTTTGTTTTTATACTGCAGTTCATTTTGAAAATTGACGATATTTTGGTGTGTGTAGATTTTGCGCATTTATGTACAATACGTTTTGTTAAATTTTGGTACAGTTTAAATTACAATTCAACGGTAATACTTAACAGAAAAAGTGGGAAAACGCTCTTTCTATAATATCTTGAGACATTATTTTAATACTTCCTGTCGTATACATTAAATGTTAACATTGTCCAAGTGCTGTGCAGCTCAACTCACCTCGACTGGCGTTAGTTGACAAGCGAGCCTGTTGTTGTCATCGCGCTCTCTGAGCAGATCAAGCCTGAATAAAGATATATAATCTCCTTACATTCTCGATTCCATGATCCAAAACTTATTTTAAAGGGTGTCGGGAGTAAACAACTACTAAGCTTAGACAGATATTGCTCAAATTTGAACAAGCGAACAGAAAAAAAATCCCCTAATACTCGGAACAGCCAGAAAAGAAGACGGCTGTTTTTCGCCATGCTTGTGGAGATGAGCTAAAAACCATCTACCGAACAATGACGTTGACACCAGTACCTCCTGCAACGGAAGTCACCCTGCAGCTGATTTTCGACGAACTTGATCACCAGTACGACTTTCAAAACGAAATTTATGCATCTTTCCTCTTTCTGGAAATCAAGTATAGCGACTAGAATAAGGCAGTGTGTTTACAGCTCATATACACCTATATAAAAAAGTGGGCCCAAAAAAGGCGAAAAATCCAGGTGGCGAACAATAGCTTGTTCCCACTCTCTATGATACTATAATCTATGATCCGTGCGGTCGCGTAGTCCCGTTCCGTGTTGATATAATCTTGTTTGTTTACTATCGTTTATTCTTTTTTCTGCTTTCTCTGATGTTTTTCGTTTAGTATATTTTACAATTACGATGAATAAAAAAAGAGATAAAAAGTGCTTTGTTCCTGGCTGTAACAACAGTTATTATAATAGCCCCAGCTTGTCTCTATTTTCAGTACCAAAAGGAAAAGATTAATTGATAAATGGGCTGAATTTATTCCTCGAGGAAATCATAAAGACTTGGAAGAATTTTCTGTGCTCTGTGAAAATCATTTTGACGAACGCTTTATCGAAAGGAATTAACAATATACAATTAATGGGAAAGAAAATTGTATTCCTCGAATGAAGATAAGTTTAAGAAAAAATGGTTGGTTGGTGGGGTTTTATGGCGCAAGAGCCATATTTGGCAATTCCACGCCAACACAAGACATTTAAGAAAAAATGCTTTTCCTAACATTTTCCCGAAGTTACCTCCTTATCATGATGCTGATTTTTCTCTCGATACAAGTATTTCTTCCCCTCCACCGACTTACTATATCTCTTTCAAATGATGAGATTCAGTCTTTAATTCTAGACGTTCCAAGATATAGTGATCTTTTTAATTTTCCATGCCATTCCCAAGCTGTGGAAAGGTGTGAAGATGGTTACTGAAGCATCAGGTGCAGTCTGTGGAACAGAGCCACGGGATGGGTTTATACGAGCGAGAATTGAATTTCCGAAATTCGAAAAACACGAATTTCCGAAATTCGTGTTTTTCGCTCCACCCTAATTGATATGCAATCGACGTTCCTCAATACAACCCAGTAAACAAGGCGGCCCTGAAGAAAACAGTATCCGCAATAGATTTTTACTCTTTCCGGCTAATGGAACGAAAAGAAAATAGCATCCTAAATTTTAGGAATCTTTTGAACCAATACATGGTTGACATGTACGCCAAAGTGGAAACCGAAAGACTCAATTTCGTCCGGCATAATCAAAAGAAACTGCGATGCGAGGACTACGTCAATCTGAAAGACGCAGTAAAGAAAGCTGATGGGGACCTAACCAAGATCGGTAAGATGGTGATATTACCATTGAGTTTTACGGAGAGCCCACGCTACATGCACGAAAGAACGCAGGATGCCATGACCTATGTTCGACATTTCGGACGTCCTGATCTTTTCATAACATTTACTTGCAATCCGAAATGGCCGGAAATTACGGAGCTTTTGAAGGATGGTCAAAAGTCCTATCATAGGCATGCCATTGTGGCTAGGGTTTTTCATCTCAAGGTGAAGAAAATATTGGATCTTCTTACTAAGTTATGCCTATTCGGTCCAACAAGATGCTACATGTTTACCGCGGAGTGTCAAAAAAGGGGCCTGCCTCACGTGCATATTTTACTGTGGCTGGAAGAAAAATTGAAGCCTTCAAGGATCGACGGAGTGATTTTTGCCGAGATACCAGCCCCGAAAATGATGCGACACTTCACGAGGTAATTAAATTCTTTTGGACTAGCCCTCAACAACGGGCAGCTGAATTTGCCGCCCCCCTCACTTATTCCAAGAGGGAAAAAGCCTCTCTACTTTTTGTGTTTGTGGCTGATGAACCCCCTGAAAGCCAATATCATGCGGCAATTTCCGGGGGAAAACCTGCCACAGGAAGAAATAGTTTACAATTACAGGCTAACTAAGCAACGGCGGTTAATCGGAAATGCGTTCGGGATTCTTAGTTCCCGCTTTCGCATTTTTAGAAAACCCATACATGCAGGTGTTCACACCATTGATTCACTTATTAAGGCAGCCGTTGTTCTGCATTATTTCCTGAAGTCTATAGACGAGGAGTTGTCGGACAACGGAAGCACGTACTGTCCAGTTGGCTATGGAAACTACATTGACCCCAACGGAGGAATGAGGGATGGAGGCTGAAAGATAACTCCGACATGTCAAGCATGTTTGGCATGGATCCATCATCATCCTAAGCCTGTCATGCATTTGCCAGAGAGTTTCGAGAGATTTTGAAGCGGTTCTTCAATGAACCAGAATATTAGTTCCAGGTTTTTTTGGAGCTATTTTCCTCTAATGTTAGTTAAGAAAAAATAATGAAAACCATCCTGAAAAATATAAGATAGTTCTCCTATAAGACTGGGATAAGAGAAATAATAATCCATTGAGCAATTTGTAAATAAACTGGCTCTATAATATTACAGGGTACATAATTTCAAGAGTGAGAAACTTGAATACTACTTGTAGTCATTGCTGAACATTGTAAGTAATGAGGAAGTTTCTGCCAAGTTCGCGCAATTGGTTTCAATGAAACAATATAAACAACAAATATATTTATATCGGTGAATGTCCGAAATTGGAGAATGACGACAGTCACCAAATTTCGATCTTTCACCTTCACAGTGTTGTTAGAAGCAGTAACTAACAATGTGAAGTTCCGGAAGTGAGAAAAGAGACTTTTTTGCGATGTTAATTTTAATGATGTATGGGAGATAAGGAGCTGGAGTCCAGTGAGCGACAGATGTAGAGTCTTTCTTATTCTGCCAAATTAAACATTGGAAATTACCACTTTTTATTTGATTTGGAACAACGAATGCAACAAGTGGCGCATCGACAGGATCGACTGAAAACCCCAGTTGAATTTCCATATATTTCACCAATATTTTTCCCACTCCAGTTACTTAACTGTAAGTTACTTGACCACGAATTGCTGATTGATCCTTATTGGTTGAAACTAACCATGCGACCCGTGACGTCATCTCAGAGTTATTATATTTCTTTTCCTCGTTTCCTTCAAAATGTCAAAAGAGGAGAACATATTTATTTCACGGCGTTTGAACGGAGTTTAAACATGAGCTTGTTACAATCTCAGCTACACGTAATCGAAAATAAAGAGACTAATGGGGCGTGCTGGGCGAAGAAGTCTCAAGTATATGTACAGGTGGCTAAGGCCTACAATGACACACCCGGCATTACTTGCCAACGCACGGCGAAGCAAATTCGTCAATGTTATTTCAACATCAAAAAATGCCATTGAAATAGAGCCACCAAAATCCGTCAGGAAGTTACATTAACTGGTTAAAAAATGGCTAAAAAAAGGAGAAAATATATTTCACAGCTTTTGAACGCAGCTTAATAATGAGCCAGTTGCAACCCCACCTACATATCATTGAAAATAAAGAGACTAATGGGGCGTGCTGGGCGAAGATGGCTCAAGTTTATGAACTAGTAGCAAAGGCCTTCAATGAGACCCCCGGCATTGCCTGTCAAAGAACGGCAAAACAGATCAGACAGTGTTACTTTAACATTAAAAAAAGCCTCGGGTCTAAAGCAACCAAAATCCGACAGGAAGTGCGGCTAACTGGTGGTGGCCAAATAGAGGAGGTCGCGATGACGGAACAAGAATATGCCTTCATTGGAGATACAATCCTAATGCCATTAGCCACAAGTGTAAACTGTGATGCAGGGTTGGAGCACATTTCTAGTAAGTTTTGATTTACATTTTTCAACGATGTGACGTTTAGAAAAAAAACAAAAAAACTGCTCTTTCTGCCGGTGCTAGAGCGGCAGCCTTCATCGAAAAGGAGCAAGCAGAAAACATGAAGTATATGGCAAGGAAATATGAAAAAAGAATCTATCGCTGAAATGCAAAAGGAGCTTTTGAAACAAAAAATTGAATATACGAGAGGCAAAAGAGAACTACAAAATATTATAATGGAACAATTAAAGCAAAAAAATTGTGATGCTGATGGCTTACGATTTATGTTTAACAATCAATAATAAATGTATTATATATTCAATTTGGTGACCATTTGTAACGTTATTTCTTTTTTACACAAAACACTTTTGTCTTAGTAGTTAAAATCTTGAAGAACTAACTACCCCTTGAAACAAAGTCCTACAAATTATTTGAAGCTACTTTACAACCTTAATTTTATTGTATAGTTCAAAAACTGAGTATAACACCATTCGCTTAAAAAAGGCACTTTAATTATACCATTATGGGTCTTAATCAAACTCCCTAAGCATCAGAACAAAAAATAAAAAAATATTATCGCTGTATGAAAACACAATAACACAATTTAAAAGTCCGATAATTAGGATGTCATGGCTGAAGGTTTAAGCGAGTGAAATATTCTCTCAGAGGAGTTAAAAATATCTGTTTGGAAGGTACATTTTTTCTTAAATAAGTTATGTAATTACTTTCAGGCTCCCCCAAATTCTGGATCCAAATACTACAACTACAAGGGCTACCATAGCCTTGCATTGATGGCTGTCTGTGACCACAACTACAAGTTCCTGTTGGTCGGCATTGGCGCCCCTGGAAGAAGCAGTGATGGAGGGGTTTTCAGCGCATTCTCTTTTGGACAAGCCCTTAACAACGGGCAGCTGAATTTGCCGCCCCCCTGACCTATTCCAAGAGAGAAAATTCCTCTACCTTTTGTGTTTGTGGCTGAAGAAGCCTTCTCCCTGAAAGCCAATATCATGCGGCCATTTCCGGGGAATGATCTGCCACAGGAAGAAAGAATTTACAATAACAGGCTAAGCATGGCCCGGCAGTTAATCGAAAATGCGTTCGGGATTCTTAGTGCCCGCTTTCGAATCTTTAGAAAACCCATACATGCAGGTGTTCACACCATTGAATTACTTATTAAGGCAGCCGTTGTTTTGCATTATTTCCTGAAGTCTATGGACGAGGAGTTGTCGGACAACGGAAGCACGTACTGTCCAGTCCAGTTGGCTATGGGGACTACATTGACCCCAACGGAGGCATGAGGGATGGAGGCTGGAAGATAACTCGACATGTCAAGCATGTTTGGCATGGATCCATCATCATCATCCTCCTCCTCAGCCTGTCATGCATTTGCCAGAGAGTTTCGAGAGATTTTGAAGCGGTTCTTCAATGAACCAGGGGCCGTACCTTGGCAGTGGAAGATAATGTAATTACAGGGCACTTAGCAGTGGTCCCTTTCCTTCAGGCCCGTCAAACCAACACTGATTTAACGCGTATCTGGAGAAGCCGTCAACATCTAAGGGATTGCTTTTGGAAACGATGGCAAAAGGAGTATTTGATGGACTTTAGAACGTTTCACCAGGTGAAGAACCCGCCCAAAGGAACCGAAATCCGGGTTGGAGATGTGGTATTTCTGCAGGACGAGGTACTGTTAGTACACTTCGACAATAAAAAAAAGAGGCGATTCTAGCTTGCAAGCCCTTATGGGGTTTGGGCTGTACTTTCGCACAAGAATGGAGATCTGGACCTACCCATAGCGTTCGCATCCCGTGCCCTCACAAAAGCTGAAAAGAATTACAGCCGTAATGAAAAAGAAACACTAGCCTTGGTATTTGGTGTGACCAGGTTTCGAAATTACCTGATGGGCCGCAAGTTCACATTACTCACTGATCATCGTCCACTGGTGAGCTTGTTGGCAGACAAAACCTGTCCCATCAGTTGCAGCAGCACGAATCCAGCGCTGGGCATTGATTCTGTCAGCCTATGCATATCAGATCCAGTTCCAAAAGGGATCGTTAAACTGCAATGCAGATGCCTGTCGCAGGCTACCTGACTGCCAGAAACTGGAATCTCCCCTTGCCAACAGATGTCGTCAATAAGGCAAAATCGCTTTTATACCAACTAAGAATAATTTGAAGTTGAGATTTTTGGCTGATGCTAAGGAGTTAATTTAAAAGTTTTACATCCTTTGTACAGGAAATAACCACATCAATATCAACCCTGTCATCTTAAAGAATGCTGGTAAATATGTTACCCCAGTTAATACCAGAGATATTAATTGCAACACTTAGTATTAGGAGTAAACAAAAAATATTTTACAAGCTATTTTAATATTTTATTTGAATTTCTGAAAAACAACCCCCTTCGATTTTTAAAAATACCTATATTTGAATGGGCATAAAAATCATTCTGGTCATTGGGTTATGATTGGTTGGTTTGTTGAGTTTTATGGGACAAGGGCCAGATCAGGCCATTCTATCCCAAGAAAGACATAGACCATTGGGTTATGAAATTAAAAGCTTTATATTTTTATATTTCTGGTATAGAAGTTATTTGTTTAGCTGCTTAATTTAACGAAAGTTTTTGTTAGTTTTCAAACAATAAAATATATTTCCGAGTCTTCATTAGTTATGTAAAGAACCGCAACATAACAGGACCTGTCCCCTTTGGTTTCACTTGCAACAACTGTGGGAAGCAAGGAAATCATTGGACACAGAACTGACCTACACGCAATGTAAGTGTTGAGTTTCCTTTAATATAAAAGCTCCCAAAAGTAAAAGAAATGTCGAGGAACTTTTCCAAGAAGAAACTTTCTCAAGAACTCGCATACGGAAGAGGATTTAGCGAGTCACGCTAGAGTTGGGAGTGGAACCTGGTCCGGATCCAAGAATCGTAAAATTGAAGAACTTATTACTTCAAGCGTGAACTACGAGGAAAAGGAGACAGAGGTCATTCTAGTAACAATTGTGAAGCAGCGACTAAAAAAGGGGAAAGGAAGCGCCAGGAAAAGAAAGAGGAACGAGAGGCCAATGAGAGGCGCGAAGTAACTCAGAAGTTTCGAGTTAAAAAAACTTCGGTTAGAAGCGTCCTTGCGAGCAGTGTCTTTTGCAGTGAACGAGTTTAATATGGGGACATTGCGTGGAGTAAAAGAGACAAGATGCGTAGATTGAGTTTGGATTGGATGCAGCAAAAATTGCTGCTACCTTAAGTACCTTAATGTTGTTTTGAAGAATATAAAGTTAAATGATAAATATTCAATGATTGATAACAATAGGACAGTGCCGGATTTTCTGTGTTCTTAGAGCATTTCTTCTGTTTACACTTTTGACTGAACTTATTTACTTCTATTCCGCATAATGATCTTATTGAAAATATCTTATCTAAAGAGGATTGGATGGATCTGTGTAGATTTAATATTCATGAAAATTACGTATTTAATGGCATCAATTTTTATAGACAAGATAAAGGAGTTCCAATGGGTAATTCTTTCAGCAGCATTTATGCAAATATCTATCTGCACATGTATGAAAAAATTTATCTAAACGTAAATGAGGTTAAGGGTTTCAGATACATTGACGATCTTGTATTATTTAATGCTGATAATTATGATTTTATCTTCGATATTTATCCCAAGGAATTAATACTAACGAAAACTAATAATAATATTTTTAAAGCTAGTTATTTGGATTTGAATATTGAAATTTCTAAAGGTAATACACTTATAGGCTTATATGACAAAAGAAAAGACTTGGGGTTTATGGTTAAATTCCTTTCAACTTATCATAGTAATTTACAGAATAAGATTTTAAACATATTTCATTCACAAAAACATAGATTAACAGCTATTTGTATTAATCCCAAGGACAAAAAATCTGCTTTTTAACATTTTAAAAATATCTTTGAGGAAAATTGCTTTCCCTTTAGGTTTATAAGGTCAATTGATTTTTTACTAAGAAGTTTAAAAGATTGATTTTGGCATTTCACTCTGGTTATACTATATTTGTTTATTTCTCTGTTGTAATTCTTTCATTATTTATCTTGCTATTTTTTCTGCATGCTGGGTGTTGGGGACGGGCGTAGTTAGAACTTTGTTCTCTGCGTTCAGAAACACCCCCTCTGCTCAGGTCGTCCCCTTGACGAAGAGACCTGGGCGGAGTTCATTCAAATTTTTGTCTTTGATTCGTATTCTTGGCATATCTTTTATTAGTTGTTGGCTTTTAGCGCGACTTTTGAATTTATGTCTGATTTGCTAATTTTCCAATTGTACTTTAAATTTTTTCATCATTCTTTTGTTCGTACCTTGATGATATAATTGTGTTATCGGTCACTTTCAAAAAACACATTGGACTTGGAAGCAGTATTTCAGAGATTGACGTAGTTCAAGCTAAACGCAAACCAAGAAAAGTGTCAGTTTGGATGTTCACGCATCAAGTACCTCGGATTTTTGATAACTCCAAAGAGGTTAGAGATTGACCAGGAAAAAGAGTCTTCTATCCAGAAAATTTCACCTCCTTCCAACGTGAAAGAAGTCCAGTCATTTTTGCAACTACATCCAGAATTTTGCAGAAAAGTCGAAATCACTCAGCGAAAGGCTGCAATTAAAGTTTCTGCCTGACTTTAACGAGACAGATGGATTAGCTGAAGAAATACTCATGATTCATGACGTTCAGCCTCTATGATGTCTTACTCAAAATTTTTACCCTTCGATTGATGGAAAAGCACCGTCTTCCAAACAAATATCTATGCAACTCAAGTTGGCAAAAATGTCCAGCCAGTAGATGTAGAGAAACTTTGTTTTTAAAGCAATTAATTTGCTGATGGGGATCAAAAAGTTTCCCAGTTATAAGGATTTTATTGGTGATCCATTGAATGCCAAACAGTCGTATCGACCAACGCGAGTTTCCTAGAGTTAACTCGCAATCCTCGGGTTATCGCCAAAATGTTATTTACCAGCCAAAACTCGAGAATTGCGCTCCTAATGTAACCCCAAAATCTAACCCTCAAAAGTTGGAGGGTTAACCCTTGGAATATCTTTGTTTACGTTCTTCACCATCGCAAAATGGAGTTTTTGGATATTGTTGAAGTGTCCCCGTGGGAGGATTTAAATATTAATCAGAACTTCGAGAGGAGGCAGCGGATTTTCAATGTAAGAGAACCCTTTCGAGAATCTTGATAATATTGACTTTAAGAAGAGATGCAGATTTACGAAAGGAACTTTCGAAGTTGTATCCAAAATCGAAGTGGATTTACAAACGTTAACTACGCGAAATAACTAAATTTCACCTTTAATAAAAGTCTCAACAGCTATGAGGTTTTTCGCATTCGGATCACAACAAATTAACATCGGTGATCTTCAAATCAGCCAACCGTAAACGTGCACCATCATCAACGAGGTTGCCCACCCTTTGGCCAAATTGCGACCAATGTACATTTATTTGCCTTCTTCGGAAGAGGAAGGAATGGAGGTAAGTTTGAAAAGCTATTGCTAATTAAATCAGCTAGATTTCATATCAAATTAGATTAGGTCTGGTGTATGTTAGCATTTTATGTTCGAGAGATTATCACCTGTTCATAGAGTAGTATCTATTAGCATTAATTGCTGTGATAATTTATTACTACCTTTTTCTTATAATAATCATTGAAGGTTACAGGGATTAGCTATTCCAAATTAAGTGTATTGTGCAGAATTCACAAAATGGACATAAATCCTCAACCATGTTCAAACCCCCATCTCTGATAAATGTAGCTACCCTCATGTTGTGGCCTTAATAAGCATTCTGGTTTAGATTTTTGGACAAATCTTTGAAACAAGGGGAGTTTTGACTGGACCGTAAGCAACCACAAGATAACATGCTTAAAATAAAAAGAGAAACACAAGAGCAGTGAAAAAATATCAAGTCATAAAAGACTAAATATAAGTCATAAAAGACTACAACAAAAACATGGGTTACGCAGATTACTTCGATCAATTTAAGAATTTATACAAAATAGACCGTAAAAGCAAAAAATGGTGGCATAGAATTTTTTTCACTTTCTGCATGTTTATGTGGCGAATTCATATTTGTTATACAAAATGCATCTTGAGAAAGTGTAGAAGATTTCAAAACATTGAAATCCTTTCGATTACACCTCATTCAGAGTACGATTTTAAGTCCCCCTTGGACTTCTGTATGTCGTTTTTCCTTCGGAGCGTAAGAGGATGCTTCTCACCTTTAACCTTTTGATTACAAGAGACTGGATGCTCCCCTGAGGGGAATGAACCCGGGGGCGTATTCCCAAACCGTACGGTCGATTGAGCCCGCTTGGCACGCCAGGCAACCTCAGGAACCTGATCCCGCGTATGCGCTTTGACTACCAATACATATGTTAACAAGGATGGTCACGTGACACGCGCGCGTAGCGAAACCTGACACCACCCTCGCTCGCTTGCCGCTTTTTTTAGTCTTTGTGCGAGTCAACGAGCGCGTGCCTTTACACCATTTTTTGGCAGCCACGCTGTATAAACGCGCTGTCAAATTTAGCCATGGAGGATATGCTCATGAAAACTTCTGAAGATGATTTGCCTCTTAATTTCATCAATGTTATAATTAAGACTGAGGAAGAAGTTTCAGAAATTCGTTCTTCCATTAACTGCTCCTCAGATATCGTTTCTTGGATGGAGGAATTCTCCAAAAACACTAACACCTCATGGATTGTGAGGGATTCGTGTTCAAAAGAAACTTTGAAACTTCTATGCAGATGAGTTACTTTCAGTCACTTTTAATTGCTGCCTTAAGAAAAACAATAGTTGGTTCCTTAGAAAATGTGATAGTGTTTATTGGTTTTCTTTATTAATAAATGCTTTTGCTTTCTCACAAAACAATAGTAATAATCAGGGTTTTTTGGTTTTTTTTAGAAATTATAAAATATTTTGAGATATTTTAAAGAAAGTGTTATTAAATTTAATCTTTTGCACAAAATTAAAATTTTAAGGTGATTTCGTTTCTCAAAAAAAATCCTTTCTCATGCACACGTGTATAGATTATGGGACTTTGGCTCTTCCCAACTCTATAATCCCCAAGATATCTCAAAGCTCCCTGCTGTGGAATGGGAAAGAAGGATGGAGCCAGTAGTTCGAAACAAGGTTCGCAACCAATTCCCCAATCGATATGCTAGAAGGGTGGGATTGGTGGTAAACTCCCTATATCCATATTTGGGTTGTGCCCTTGATGCATTAATCTTTTCTCCAGCAGAAGAACCTCTTTTGATTATGATTTTTATCCGATCTGGAATGATTTTTATTGCCGAAGCCGTTCACTGGAATGATTTTTATTGCCGAAGCAATAAAAATCATTCCAGTGAACTTGGGAAAAATTCACAATGCTTTCTTTGGATAATCTTAAATTTATTGATTTGTATCAATTTTTAGATTGTTCTTTAGATAACTCTTGTAAATAACTTAAAAACATCGGATCACGATTCTAAAATATTTAATTCATTTTTTGCTAGCTATGAGAATTTGAATTCATTAAAGCAAAAAGGCATATTCCCCAACTTCAATTTTGACTCAATAAGAAAATTAAATTATACATAATCTAGAAAATGATTATGTAACCAGATAAAACTCAACAATTAAATAAAACGTAGGCGTTCCCTGCCGGTCTAGTGGCGGGGTCTACACGCAACCCAGATAAGATAATAACAATCTGGGCTTTGGTCGCCTGCGGGGGTTTTGGCGGCCGTGCACCGCGCCTTTTGCGCTGCAGACACACTGCACCTAATGCCAGCATATGTACCCAAGGTATATAAACTACCGGGCAGGACTATTACCAAGTCCGACAAGTTGGGACGTCTTGCGTCTACCTTCGAAACAAGCTTTTTTTAACACTTTGACAAACGATGAAATTTCGGAAATAAATATGAACATGCACAACTCGTATTCAAAAAATTTAATTGCAAAACATTGGCGGACTATTTAGAAAAAATGTCGACACCCTAATGCTCGTGGAAGTGTTTACCTCATTTAGACGAACATCTATGTCCTATTATGGATTGGATCCCGCGCATTTTGTTACAAGCGCCGAACTCACATGGAACGCTGGTTCAAAATTATCTTAAGTAGAACTCCAATTATATTGGACAACGTTAACGATTATATTTGGTTTGAGTCACAAATGCAAGGGGATATGCTTTTTGGGAAACCATCATGCGATAGCGAACAACCCATACATTCCCGAGAGGTAAGATAGCAGAGCGAAACATAGCTACATTCTAGCTCTCAACGCCAATAAGCTCTATGGTCTATCGATGATACAACCTTTACAGATTGGGAATTTTAAATGGTCAAGTCCAGAGGAAATTACAACTTTCAATGTTTCTAATTATGATGAAAATTCAGACGCAGGATTTATAGTAGAAGTAGACATTCTTTATCTAAAAATTTACAGCTAACAACAGACGATTTGCCTCTTGCTCCCGAACGCAATTAAATATAACATACGACTTGTTATCTGATTATTCTCAAAAAGACTGCGATAAATTTAATTTGAAACACCCTACCAACTAAGAAACCGACACCAAATTTTTACCCGGAAAAAAATCCATAGAATCTAGCATTTAGGCAGAAACCCTGGTTAGCTAGCTACATTAATTTTAACAATGATAAAAGAAAAGAAGCTACGGAAGCAAACCAACCCGTCTCCACCCCAAACAACGAATGGGATAAACACAATCCCCAACGATAAATGTCAAAGCGTCACCGGGGAAGTCACCAAAAGGTCAACAAAACGTGAAGCCAATACACCAGCTCCAAATGGAGTTGCGCTTTTCAGCGGAGACAACAGGGAAGGCTCTAAGATGATGAATATTTCAAGAGCCGACCCATTTCCGTACAAGCCACTAATGATCGAGTCCCCCCCCCGGACGACTCCTACTGTGGAAGAAGCCACCAGCCCGGAGGAAGATGCCATAGTAGAATCAACAAAACTGCAACCAGATGTCAAGCCGGAGACAACGGTAATACAGATAGAAGAAGAACCAACTGTCTCTCCGCT
The DNA here is from genome assembly GCA_024610705.1 of Tetragnatha versicolor. Lineage (NCBI taxonomy): Eukaryota > Metazoa > Arthropoda > Arachnida > Araneae > Tetragnathidae > Tetragnatha > Tetragnatha versicolor. The sequence goes on along the minus strand of JANDEH010000013.1, from coordinate 23,511,112 downwards.
GCCAGGAGTGGAACAGACGCAAGGGGGGACACTATTGTTCGATTTAGAAGCAAGCTGGACTGGAGCTGCTCACTCAACCCCAAGAAACAGCAAAACCTTGGATCAAGAAAAAGACGCAGTGAAATCAAGGTCTGCCTGGGAGATCCTGTTCGAAAACACTGAAATTTCGAAGAAACAACGGATTGACAACCTCAGCTACTCACAGGAGGAACTATGGAAACTCCCAACCATTGAAGAAATGCTAGAAGAGCAGGGGGAAGGAGCACTCCAAATATCCTGCCTAAATACCGAGCAAAATGCCGAAGCGCAAGAGGCCACTGGATCCCCCTCCAAATATATCGAAGTCATCTAAGAGGAATCAATAACCAACCAGACGAACAAGGAAGCAGCCCCAGCATCCGTGAATAACCGAAACAAACAGAAAAAGAAGAAGACGAAGAAAAGAGCTGAGACGGCGCAGGGACAAGCTGTAGCAGTTGCGGAAGTACATCCCGCTCTGCCTACAAGGAAGAAACCGAGTACCACTGGGAAGGCGGCAAACCAAAAGGAGGGGAAGGGAGTAAAGAAGAATCCGGCGGTCATTACTGCATCACAGCAAGAGGCTACAGGAATCGAGAGGATCCATGACCAAAGCGTTGCAGTGATTGAACAGACCGCAGGTACCAAGCAGAAGCTCAACACCTGCCGGGATTGTAGGCTTCAACTCCCCACAGCCATGGAGTTTCACCATCACATACACAGGACTTGCGACAAGGCCCAACTGCAGTGCAGCTGGTGTGGTGAAACAATCACAGGTTATAAGTGTCTCCACCACCACGAGAGGTTCCTGTGTACTGTCCCCTTTCAGACTGCAAAGCAAGAAGAGGAGAGCGTTGCCATCTACGAGGCAATGTACATTGACTTTGAGACAGGCGTCCTGCAGCTCAATTTCCCTCTCCCAATGCCGGCGAGATGCCCCTTCCCAAGGTGTAGGGCTGACCCATTCCAAGGGAAGAGCTGGTATGAAACAAAGGAGAAGATCATAGACCACATCAGGCAGGACCACGGGTTCATGAAACCGAAGGTGGTCCTCGCTTGCACAGTCTGTGACCGAGAGATAGTGGGAACTCCAGTATACCACTTTTGCCTTGCGAATGGGGTCACCGCCAAAGCACTCGGTGCCCAAACAAAGTCTAGAACGATACTGAAGCCCACTAAGAAAGCCCCCACTGCCGAAGGAACAAAGTGCAGCTTCTGCAGAAAAACCTACATCGTGGAATGGAGGCTCGCTAGGCACGAAAGTGCCTGCAAGCTGAACCCAACCCGGAAGACCAAGAAGAACAACAGGAAAGGGGGGGACAAGGCCTCGCAGAATCGAACCCCGACCATGCAGGAGAAAGTCTGGTACAGACCACGAACGAGAACCCGGAAGCCCGGACAGATCAGAGAAGAAAGAGGTGCAGAGAACAAAGCCAAACCCTCAAAAGAAAGAGTCGGAAGGCGAAAAATGGATTGACGACCTGGTATGTGGCGCATGTGGAGAAAGGATGGAGGACAAAAGCGCACTCAAGGTCCACAAAAGGAAGCACTGCCGAGCAACCCTCTTGCGGTGCGAAAAATGCACCTTTGCCTGCAGAGGCAAGAGGCGCCTAGTGACGCACAGAAATACGGAATGCTGGGGGTTCCGGACCGAAAGGAGATCGAGCAACTCCGAAGACGAGCCCATAAGAAACAACACAATACTTCTTGAGGAGAGCTCACAGAATGTAGACGACCCTCCGGTGATAGCTGTGACAGAACAAAACGCCAGCAACACAAGAAATCTGAACGAAGAGGAAGAGCCGCAGGCAGGCGATGCAATTAGAGAGACAAGCGTCGGAAATGGAAACGTCATCAGATCAAAATATATCCCAGGGTATTTTGACTTCCCTACAAAGACGCTTACTTTGGAGCTACCACTCCCAAATGTGGTGGAGTGCCCGATCCAGGGATGCCAGAACTTATTCAAAAATAAAGAATGGACCGCCAGTAAGCGCTCCCTGGTAAGGCATATCCAAGACGTCCATCAATATGCAGACCTAAAAACCATAACCAGGTGTAAGATCTGTGGGGAGGCACCACTCCCCAAGATTTTGAGCAAGCACGCCTGCCTGGCGGGTATTGATACCTCAATCAGAGTGCCCCCACCGCACCTAAATTTCAGATGTACGAGGTGCCTGGAAGCATTCCCAACGAGAACCGCGCTCCAGAACCACTCGCAACAACACAGGTTCAGGGAGGCAACTGAGCGATCTGTATACTCCGGCCCACTGAGAAACCCTGCCGGGCAAAACATCATTCCCGATGGGGCTGATCCAGAGGAAGCACTTGCCGAGGTAGAGAGACGGCTCGCCGAGGTGCAGGAGGAGCACCGGAGGAGGAGGGAGACAATGAATCCTGTCCCACCAGCCCCACCTAGAACAACAAGGCGGAGGCAGACGGACACAGCCCTCACCCCGTTCCATGACCTGCTGGACGCGATCCCGCTGGAGACCGACGCCAGCAGGGCATGGGATCAGTTCGAGCAGTTGTACAGTGAAGAAAAAGTTCAATTTCTTCTGATTCCAAAAATGTGTTACACTTGTATGTTTTGTATTAAATTATGCCCTAAATAACTAAAACGAAATGTAATCAAACGCACCACACCCCCTCACGTGCTTAAGTGGCGAGTGAGTGAGACCACGAGTTTGGTTTGGTTTTTGGGGTAACATATTTTCCGGTATGTGTGCTTGATCTCAAAGACCACGAGTCTTATGCTCCTGGCTTTCTCCGTTTCACTCTTGGCAGAATCTGTTTATAATTTAGTGAATAAGTGTGCTATATTTCAGCCTCAACTATTTCTTCTTTTTCCCAAGCTGTGTGAATTTCAAATGGGGAAATATTGCAGTGTTTGTGAGTAAACTTCACTTGCTTGAAAGTTCCATGCTTGATACCGGCGATTTCTCATTTGCGATTTTATATTTTGAATTACTGCTACTTCATTTAGTAATTTTCTTGAGCTGTTTACTAGTTAAACTTCTGCCAAGATATGCTTAGATCTAAAACGTTTGGGAAAAAGAAGTTCTGCGGAAATCAACATTCCAAAGCCACTTCTGCTTCTGACCATGTGGACGTGGTTGAAGAAAAATCTTCCGATTCTGAGGATGTGTCTCCAAATCTCAAAATTTCCGTCCAAAAGGGGGAAGTGCCTTTGGAGAATCTTAAATACAACAACATTATTGTGGAATTAGGATGTATATCCCACCTTGTACAGAGCTTGTGTTGCTGCAAACAGTGTGGAGCATCTGATGGATTAGAGCTGAAAGAAGACATTAATAGCCGAAGGGGATTAGCTGTAAATTTAGAACTAATATGCAACAAGTGTGCCAATAGTGTCAGTTCTATATCCTCAAGGCCTGCCAAAAACAGCTTTGATATCAATATAAGGCTCACCTATGGCATGAGAGCCATTGGCAGGGGTGGAGCAGCTGCACGGATCTTATGTGGTATTATGAATCTTCCCCCTCCACCTGCAAAGTTTGAGCGACACCATTCCATGCTCATGGATGCGCTCTCTAATGTGAGTGAGGATTCTATGAAATCTGCAGTTTTGGATGCAATAAACATCAATAATGGTGATAACAAGATATCGGTGGCTCTAGATGGCTCGTGGCATAAACGGGGGTTCTCATCTTAGAACGGTGTAGTGTGTGCCACATCAGTTGACAATGGGAAAGTTATAGATTTTGAGACCATGACTAAATACTGTGCCAACTGTAAGCATTTTAAAGATGACTGTGAAAACTGGAAAAAAAATTATGTAGGTTCCGGCGGAGGTATGGAATGCCAGGGTGCGGTGAACATTTTCCAGAGGTCGGAAGCATCACGAGGTGCGATTTACTGCAACTACCTGGGAGACGGGGACTCGAAAGGTTTCCATCATGTTGAGGAGGCTAACATTTAAAAGGATGTAGAAATTAAGAAGTTTGAATGCGTTGGACATGTCCAAAAACGGATGGGCACAAGGTTGAGGAACATTTTGAAAACGTCGAAAGGAGAGAAGTTGTCTGATGGAAAGAGTATCTGTGGACGTGGAAGACTGACTGCCAAAGAAGTCGACAATATCCAAATCTATTATGGAGCAGCCATAAGGGGCAAGTCATCGGTGGTGGAGATAAAAAAGGCCATTTGGGCCATATACTTTCATAAGCTTAGTACTGATAAGAAATCAAATCACGAGTTGTGTCCCCTCGGTGAAACAAGTTGGTGTGGGTACAATCGTAGCCTTATAACTGGGGAATCCTACAGCCACAAACATTCTTTGCCAGAGAGCCAGTTCTCCTCAAAATCAAAAAGGTTTTCCAGGACTTAACGAAGAAAGAACTGTTAGAAAAATGCTTGCATGGGAAAACCCAGAATCCCAATGAAAGTTTCAACCGTTGCATATGGGACCGGGTCCCCAAAACCACATTTGTTGGCATTGACACCCTCAAAATTGGAGTCATGGATGCAGTCATATGCTTTAATGATGGAGCCATCAGTAGGATGAAAGTACTTGAGGGATTGGGTGTAACTGCGGGTTATAATACTGAGTGTGCGTTGAGAGCTATCGACCAGAAGAGGATTTTGGAAACAATAAATTGGAATGAAAAGCTAAAAATGGAGGCCAGAAACAAAAAAAGAACAGTGAAAAGGAAGTCAGATGCCAAAAAGGAAGTAATGCCTAAAATTTTTGCAGTTTATTGTGTATTAAGCATTGCTTTTACTATAGATTTTTCATTTTGCTTGCAGGTTTTCATGTCTTGCATTAGAGATAGCTTGCTCTCTTATTATGTATTTCTTATACTTTTTATCATTCTCATCATGTTTTTGCATCATTATATGAAAGATATGGCATGTTCTCTTATTATATATCGCTTTTATTATTCTGCTTATATTTTTCGCAATGTGTAATAGAGATAGCATGCTCTCATATTGGGTTTACAGTTCGGCTTGTATGTTTTTTCCGCGCATCATTATATGATAGAGATAACATGTTCTCTTATTATGTATTCCTGATATCGCTTTTATCATTCTGCTCATATTTTGTCGCTATGTGTTTTAGAGATACTATGCTCTCTACATTTTTATATAGCTTATGTATGTTCTTTGCTTTTATAGAAAAATAAAGAAACAGAAGTCTGCTAGCAGATGTCCTGGAGGGATTCGTGCGTGTTGATACTTTTATTTTAAAAATTGTATCACACGCATGAGACCCTTCAGGCCATGAAATCGTCGGAGAATCTACGAGCGCTAGGAATTCTTGGGAAATCGTCTTCATAATCGAACTTCCGGAGAATGACCTGCTGGTCATCTCGCAAAGTGTTGCATGCTTTTAAAAATGGATACACTATGTTGGACGAATCTGTAAGTTAGGGTAAAACAACGATGGAGAAAAAAAGTACTACCATAGAGGACGTAGATTTTGACACGCACCTCAGAGAATATCGGTTCTAGCACACTTGGTGAATAGTCTAAGTATTTTTTCCCTATTTGTGAACAACCCCTTCGAAGTATACAAACGATATACCAAACCCGTAAGCAATTTTTAGGTGATACAAATACCCTCACGTTTATAACCGATACAGAAACCCTCAAAATTTTGAGCGATACAAATACCATCAATCTTTAACTGATACAAATACCATCAATCTTTAACTGATACAAATACCGTCACCCTCAATCAGATACAGATAGCGTCATGGGTATACTACTCACCTGGGTAGCCCTAAGGCAACAGACTATTTCCGTACCCTTAGGTCGAATAAAACGAAGAAACTCATAAGGAGTTTAGTCAAATTAATTAGTAAGAACTATTTACCCTTCTTCTTTGTGGAAAGCAAGGCATTCAAGGAGTTAGTCAAAGAATTAAACCCAAGTTATTCAATGCCAACCAGGAAGACTCTCTCGACTGCACTGCTTGATAATTATTATCAATTAGAAAAATATATGGTTAAGAATGAGCTACAAGGGAATTTATTGTGTAGCCTTAACAGATGGTTGGGCATCACCAACATCAGAAAAATAAATCTCCCTTAATGCTCATTTTATAAACAAATTTTCGGAACTAAAGTCAGTAATGTTTAGTTTATAATGAAAGTCAGACATCTGAAAATTTGGAAGTAAAACTGAAGGAATTGTGTGATGAATGGCAAATCACAAACAGAGTTGTGAGCATTACAACCGACAATGCGAAGAACAACACAAAAGCAGTGGAATTAATGTGGAGCACGTTCCTTGCTTTGCTCATACTTTGAATCTCGTAGTTAATAGGGCATTAGAGAATCCAGACAAAGCCTCTATAAAATCCCAAATCAAGGAAGTGGTTGGGGGAGCAGAAAAAAGAGGTGATAAAGAGCTCAAGCTGAAAAATGATGTTGTGACACGATGGAATTCCACTTTCATCATGTTTGAGCTGGTTGTTGAAGTCCATGAGAGTCTAAGTCGTGTGCTCGCATTCGAATATCCCACATGGCCCCAGACTAGTGAGGAGACTATAAAGATTCTCAAAAACATCAATGAACTCTTGCTTATCTTCAAGAGTATTAGCGAAGAGATGAGTTCAGAGAGAACAGTAACCATTTCAGAGCTCATACCTCTTTCCTCATTATTGGCTGAGGAATGCACCAAGTTTTTAGATGTTGGAGATTGTACAGAAGTACAAATGATGGCAGTTTTGATGAAAACTGAATATGAATCAAGGTACAAAGACTTAGAAAACAACAAGCTGTATGCTTCTGGGACTCTTAAATCCAAGATTTTTAAAAATGGTTTGGAAGTGATCGGAAGGCCACACTGGCAGTTGAGAAGCTGTACCGCAGCTAAGGTGAGTCTTCTTGAAGCAGCTGCAATAGCAGAGGATAGTAATCATGCTAGCAATGCAGCGCTTCACAACCACCAAAAAAGCCTACAGCATTTGGAATAAATATGAAGAAACTGTAAAACGATGGCGGTGAATCTTACACCAAGATCGGCTGCCACTGTGGAAGTGGATAAATATCTACAGGATCCACTGCTACAGAGAAACATGAATCCCGTCAAGTGGTGGCATGAGAAAAGGTTGGTTGTTGGGGTTTTATGGCGCAAGATCCATATTTAGCCATTCCACGCCAAACGCAAGACAAATATACTTCATTCAAATATTGATACGTTTAATTAAATTATTATCAGCACGAGAAAAGAGATCTATCCTCGCTTATACAAGCTTGCTAAAAAGAGACTTTGTATTCCTGCTACCTCAGTGCCATCTGAGAGGCTATATTCCAAATCCGGACTAGTTATATCCGACAGAAGAACGAGAATGAGTGGAATCAAGGGTAAATGAAATTCTTTTTTTTTTAACTACAAAACAGGTTAATAGAAGTACTTTTACAATATGTCATGTAATAATTTATTTAATAAATTCTATGGTTCGTAATATGGTTTAAATAATTATATGGTTCGGGAAAATTCTTGGAATCTGCAGTTACCGTTACAGCTACCCTCCATTTGTGCATTTGTCCGTTTCAATCCTGCTCCTGAATTCTTACAAAGCATTACGATGACGAACGATTTCCAATTCTTTATTTCAATATATTCAACATGAAAAGAAAACTCGCTGATTACTTCATAAAAATTTACCAGACAAGGTCCATGGCCATCTCGACATTTTACCGGAGAAAAACACAAACTAATATCTAAATGTAAATTATATTTGTTATCTTCAACTGATTAAAGAGATAATCTGATTTATCAAGTGTGGTGTTTACTACAGCACTCCACAATACCTTAAATTATTTAAAAATTCAACTTAAATATTTTATATCTTGGTCAGCTGAAAGTGGAAAAATAACTTAGTTTTTACAAACAAAAATCTTTTTCTTCATTGGTACTTTTCTTTTAGATAGGAGCAGGTTGGTTGTGGTTGGTTAGTTGGAGTTTAATGGCACAAGGTCCAAAAAATCGGACAAAAAGCACCAAGACATAGATAGGAGCAGGGCTAGACAACTTTTTAGCAAACGAGTACACATGGAGGAAATAGAATCCAACCATTGTTGTTGGTACTCTCCTGCACAAACTTTTGTTATTATTGAAAAAGTACATTCCAGTTGCAACATATTCACTGTTGAAAGCAATTGACGTATGTTTCAAGTTGTTTTGTTATGAACTTGGAATTCTCACCTTTCTGCAAAAACGTTTGGCATTTTCACAATTATGGCTTTTTTTAATTGTGATAATTTAACTGAAACTCCATCGTGCGTTAGAGAACTTAAAAATCGAATTTTTGAATTTTTCACCATTTAAATCCGCCCATGGCCGATGTCTGCCATAAATTTGAAATTCGTCAAAGTATAATCAAATATTATATTTATCTATTTTTATTCTTTTTGCAGCAAAATGCTTGGAAGGCTGCAGCTGCACTAAAGGCGTTCAATATTTTCGTTAATACAAGGGACATTTGTTTATTTTCTTTAATTAAGAATGTTGTAAAATATTTGCAAATAATTTATTTGTTTTCTTAACATGTGTGCTGTGTATGCTTAACATTTGTCCCACATTTTAAAGTCTTTATTAAAAATATTTTATTACATTTGCGACTTCGTAATATTTATTGTCAATTATTAAAATAACTATTCGAGACATTCGATTATTTTTTACAGTTTGATTCCCTGCTATTGCATCTATGTCATTGAAAAATAAGGAGAAGAGGAAGTTGCATGAAGTTTGGAAGATTGTTCCCGATAATCTTGAGAGTACAGCTGATAAAACACTTAATATAGTTTTAGATTAAAAGAGTAGTTTGGGTATGTGTTGCAAATGCTGTACCAAGTATGCATCTGAATTTGGAGTTACCAGTTTCGTGAAAGATCATAAAAATTTTAATCCTCCATCTAGGAAAAGCGACCGAAATTGAAGATTTTTCATCCAAAGTTCATAAATCCTGTTACTTCAGATCAAAAGAACCAGTTAGCCGATATTCTGGATGTGCGGGAAGAAATACAGAAACTTAGCCCTGGAGAACAGGAAATTATGATTAACATATTTCGCACTGTATATGGAATGATTTTGGAAAACCGTGCTGCGTCAAGGTTTCCTTCCAATGTACTATGCAAGAATCAAATGGTGCAAATTTAGGAAAAACATACAGAAATTCTTTTTCATTTAATACTTTTATGCACTTCATTGATGCAGACTTGGAAACAAAATTAGCAACTGAACTCAATAACAGTAATGCATTTTCAATTATGACAGATGCTTCTACAAATCGATCTGGGGCAGAATAATGTCAGATTTATTTCAGTGCAAAATGAGAAAATTCCAGAAGTAAAAGTGCAGTTTCTTGGTTTAGGAGAAATTGAACCGAGTGCTGATGCCAATGGACTGTTGAAGTCCATAAATGAGGTTATAAATAGTGCAGGTATATAGAACAAAGGGAAGAAAAATTGGTGTGTTGCACTGTAGATGGAGCCCGTGTTAACATAGTTCAAAAAAGGCGGATTAATTGAAAAAATGAACACGACATCGCACATAACTTGCTTTAATCGTGTTTTTGACTTATGTGTTAAAGAAACCATCACAATTATAGCAAGTTAGTTTCAGGAGCAATGAGTGTTGTACGATCATTACGAGTTCATTTTATCGTCTAGTCCCAAATAGATGAGGGAGCTTAGAAGAATGCTGCTGTTCGCAGTCATTTCTAGGAAATAACATCTCCATTTTAACAAAACAATCACAGAAAAGAAATTAAAAGTACTGCGAATCACCTTTTACTTCATATTCAACCATTTATTCTCTGTTTGTGTTACTTGATTTCTCAGAAATAGCAAGTGAAACGTCGCTGCGTTTAGAAAGCAAAACATTTTGTTACCTACAACAGTGTGAGAACCCTAAAAAAGTTAGTGTCACTGATTTGTCAATTAGACGACGAATCAAAATGCAAGTATTTAAGTGCATTCTTGCAGGAGTGCGAAGAAATTGGGGAAAATAAAAGTTTTAAGGGCCGAAATTTAAAAATAGCTACGAAAAGAAACTTTCTTACAAACCCTTGGGAGCAAGGAAAATATTTATTTGGAAATGTTTGCAAGAATTTGAAGAACTGCTTAAAGGTGTCGGGTAAATGGGTGTTTGGGGTATATAGAAAAATAAGCGATATTTTGCTTTTGGTATTTTCTTGTTGGTATAATTAATAAGTATTGAAGAACTTGATAAGGGAACCCTGATATTGTGTTTTGAGAAGAATAGAGTTGTTGGCACAGCTTCGATAAGAGTCGACCAGCTGCCATGTTTATCCACAGCTTTAATTAGATCCTGCAAATTGCTAGCAAAGAAGGGAGCTGTTGAAACCACTAACAAAAAAGGAGCCAAAGCAATATCGGGTTTTTTAGAGCCGAGAAAGGCGCTCTTCCTCAAGCACCTTCAAGGTATAACATAACAAAGCGCAAATCGGTAATTTGCATTTCGTACGATTGTTATTACAATGCTTCAAATCTGGCTTCAAAGTTATTGAAAGCCTCAAGCAATGTTTCTAGATCCCAGATTTAAAAAGCAATGTTTTGAAAAGAATGAAAAATTCCAGGAATGCTCAAGTTTTATCCAGGGAGAAGAGAGCAATTGATAAAAAAAATTGTCAAACAACATCACAACCTAGGTCATCAAGCTCTTCATCTAATGGTTCTTTCTAGAATATTTTTGAAAAAATATAAGTAATCTGGTTTGACAGCGGTACTTGAACTTTAGAAACAACTTATGAAGACCCCGAAATATAAAAGAAAATCTGCTATTCAAAAATATGACGTGCTGGTAGAACTACATTTTGCAATTGAGAGCTCGTGTCTTTTTGAAAAGTCCATGAAGCTGTTTTGATTTTCAGAACCTCTAATTCATAATTTATTCACAGAACTGTTCGGCCTATTGAAACAAATAAAGGCTCCGGTTTGTAAACCCGAAATAAAGGAAAGTGACATAATTTCTACTTGCAACCTATCGAAAATTTATGATAAAAGATAATGAGCAACACGCTGCATGTTACACGATGCAGCGCCATTACACCAGGCCTCAAGCCAGTAAATTTTGGTGCGCTCTTGTTCTGAAACAGACGTTTTACGACAAGGCTTCTGGTCGATATTGCCGAGTGGCCTGGTTGAGATTGAAGGCTACTGTACTACAAGATGCTACTTGGAAAATAATCATGGTATTCTTACAAGTGTTCAAAATTACTACGCCACTATCCGATTACCTTCAAACAAAAAATCTAGACTACGCCAAAGCGTGGAGGAATATTGAGTCTTCTCTTAGTAGACCAAAACACCTACGAGACAAGTTTTCTGAAACTTTGAAAGCAGCACAACGCTTTGTTCTGAAAATGACGCAAAAACTTGAAGAAAGAGCAAAGACGATGCAATCCTTAATGACATCGTTATAGGCCAAGCAATAACTGCGAAAAGAAAGAAGAAAGTAAAGAAAATGGCAGGAGAAGTTGCTGAAGACGACAGTGCTAGAACTTCTCCCGAAGAATTCAAAATAACTATATTTTCTTAATTGCGGATAGAGCTGTCCAAACTATGGAAAGTAGTTTTGTGCAGCATTTTGTGTTTTGTGCGCTCTATTTGGATCTGGCCCGTTTCGACCCAAAAAGTTTCAAATCTGAAGAATCTCTACCGACTTGCCCTCAATGCCAGAATATTTTAACTATCAAGCACATTTTAACTCTTTCATTCCCAATGATTAAAATTGCAATCTTGACTTTTCTCACTTTTTTCTCCTTTCCGGTGACAATCAGATTTAAATTATGCTATCAGAATTGGCATCCTTTTCCTTTTTAAAAATATTTTTTCTGACTGCCTGTAGATGGCAGCATTTTCCATATTCATGGATTAAATGATAACACTGTTCTACACTGAAAAAATTTCCTTGATGAAAATAGTCATTTCTTATAGATTTTGGGTCGCTGAATACGAAAATCACCATTAAAATTCTCAATTGACTCAGGATTTTTGGGGAACAGCCCCTCCCCCTTTTCACGTTTTTTAACGACTTTATAACTTTGAACCCGATTTTCAGGGTCAAAAAGCATTGCTTTAATCTTCAAATTGCCCCCCAGGGGACAAGAAATGTTCAAATTTATAAAATATGATAAATTTATAACAAATGGATAGGTTTAAGGGGTAGTTAACCCCCTAAGAATGCAAAAAATTAGCTAAAAATTATAGAGGTTTTTATACGCTATTTTTTCCTCCTATTTTTTACGCAATTCCCGTTTGAAGGGTCCTAACCCTTCCCCAAGGACCCAAATTTGATGGCAATATGCAGCAATGATTTTTGCTAAAAGCGGTTGAGGTGAGAGCGCCCCCAGAGCACCCACGGAAGGGTTCAATGCCGCACTTAGAGTTTAACTGTGCTGTACAAAAAAAAATTTGAAGGCACTTACTGAATTTCAGCTGATTCTTGTGTAAAATGATCTGCTGAATTCAAATATGACACCCATTTTCCTCCATCACCCTCAGTTTTTAAGGGGATGCCCCCTAATTGTTATCCACAGCCGTGCATCTTGAAACATGGAATCCTCACTCCCGAAAACCGGTCAGTTTTTAAAGAACTGAAGAGTTTCTACTTAGGATACACCCAAAATATAAGAAAAACATCATTTGTAATCTTTTCAAAATCATCGATATTAATTCCTGAACTCGCGAGCGCCTTCGCGATTCTGGAAGTCTTCCGAACTCTTCCGCGGGGACTTCTGGGAGGCTAACACCTCAACCGCTTTTAGTAAAAATTATTGCTGCATATTGTCATCAAATTTGGGTCCTTGGGGAAGGGTTAGGACCCTTCAAACGGGATTTGCGTAAAAAATAAGAGGAAAAAATAGCGTATAGAAACCTCTATAATTTTTAGCTATTTTTTTGTATTTTTAGGGGGGTAATTACCCCTTAACCCTATCCATTTGTTATAAATTTATCATATTTTATTAATTTGAACATTTCTTGTTAACTGGGGAGCAATTTGAAGACTAAAATAATGCTTTTTGACCCTGAAAATCGAGTTTAAAGTTATAAGGTCGTCGAAAAACGTAAAAAGGGGGAGGGGCTGTTCCCCGAAAATCCTGAGTCAATTGAGAATTTTAATGGTGATTTTCGTATTCAGCGACCCAAAATCTATAAGAATTGACTATTTTCATCAAGGAAAAAATTTTGAAGGTCAAATTTGTAGAACAGTGTAATAGTTTAAGTTTCTGAATCGGTGCTTTTTTATTTTTACTTCAAAGAAATTCAAAGGAATATCCGTACTGATTCTGATTTACTTTAGAGATTAAGAAAAAAATGATTGCGAACAATTTTGAGGAAAAATATAGGTGGTTTTCACATGACGGCACTTCCGGCGAAATAAGTTTTGTTTCGAAATGCTGGCGCTCCAAATGGTGCCCAAATCCCATAAGCGGTAATGTTAGAAATTGCTTTAATAAATTACATTTAAAAATATAGGAAGTTTACAGTAAAGCAGAGGTACTCGTGATATTAAACACAGCTTTGTTTTGCTTTGGACAAAGTTTTAATTGTAAATATTTGAAACATTTTATTAAAACCAACATTTTAAAAATGAAACCGATCAAAAGCAGACGAGACAGCCATTCAATGAAGAAAATTATTATTGCAGGTATGATATATTTTTACTTTTTAAAGTAAGATAAAGATGGTCATTTTGTTTACGAATAAATATAAATAGGAAGAACTGCCCAGTTATTGATAGTTTCAGCATAAATAATAGTAATTGTGTACAATTAGTATTAGGACTTTGTTTTTTAATTTATAATTTGTGTGTTTACATTTTGAACCTACTTGCACAAAATTTCCTGAAATATTTTTTTGCAAATTAATGTAAGCACCCCCATAATCCTTCAAATTTTGACCTAAAAAAATTATGACAGTTGTATATACATATTTTTTTAATTTAAAATGCTGATTGTTAAACACTTTGTTCCTTAAAATATTTTTTTATTTTATAATCTATCAATGAGATGTAGCAAAACCAGTGACTGAAATAGGCAATCCAACTAAAAATGTGACAAATTGAGTTAACTCTGGACAGGACTGCACCAGACAGATGGACACAAAGAAAATTACAGAAATGAAGAACTTATGAACAATACTTTATTTAATGCGTGAAAGAGTTAATAATTATAAAAGGGTTTCATTTATTACTCAAAATCACTCACTACCTGTTCTTTTATAATAATTTTTGAGTACTTTATCAACTTGTTAAATATGTGATGAAATATTTTAACCTTATAAAGCAGCGTTCGAAATTGTACTGGATTGCTGGTCCGGGACAACCAAAAAACGGCTCGGACCAGTGGAATCAGAAAATCACTGGTCCGCTGGACCAGTGGTGAAAAAATATCCCACCCTCCAGTTTTAGCCTGCAATTTCTCTTTGCTTGAAATCGGGAGAAAGGCAAAAAAAATAATTTCATTAAATATAAACCAGATTACAATCCAGTGCGTCAACTAACAATGTAAAACTAATTCTAAGTTTTATTAATTTGTGAGCAATATCATTTGTTCAAGAATAGTTCTTTTTTTTTGCCAATTAGTGCAATTGTACCCAATTTTTATGTAAATTAGAGAAATGTTATTTAATCAAGAAGATTATTTTAATTGTATGTCAGTTAGTGAAATATTATTTAATCAAGAAAGGTATTTAATTAATAAGATATTTTAAAAGTAATTGATTTTTTGGAGCTATTGCTTATTTCTCATAAATTTATTTTATTAGCACTTACTTTATATAAATTTCATATTTACAGCTGGTAACTTATAATTGAATATGTATTAATTTTTAGCATTACTATTTGGTACTCGGATTCTGTGCAATGGTTACTTTATAATAATATTTAAATTGGTCCTTTTTAATTTGTCGGACCAGTAATTTTTGTTGCGGACCAGTAAGATTGGAAAAGCACTGGTCCGCAGGACCAGTGAATTTTTTCCCCAATTTCTAACGCTGTTATAAAGTATACTACATAATGATGTTCAGCATATTGAGAGAACCTACGTATTACTCGAAAAATATTCCTATTTAGTCATTAGGAAGTGCTTTAAAATTTAATTTAATTGTTGTGTTGAAGACTAGTCATTTTATATTTTAATGGATAATTTAAATAAAGGTTATTTTAAGAGTTGTGTCCTAGTATTTCACTGAAATCTTTAAGCTTGGTTGGGTAGATTTTAGTAAAACATCTTGAAGAAATCAGTTTAATTAAGTTCTTGGTATAAGGTAGGAAAAGTGTAAAATTATTTAAAAAGGCACATTTCTTTTAAGGCACTGGCGCACCATCCCTATCTTGGGTCATACGCCATAAAAACCCAATCATCCATCCATCCATCTTCTTTTTAGGTACACCATTGTGAACTATTGTCAGAAATAGATACTTTCTTATCGTTGGCATGCTTAAATTTCAACAGTTTCAAAGGCTGATTTTTTTATGTTGATGTATGGTAATTCAGAACTGTAGCCCTCTAGCTTAAAAATGCTTTTTTTTTCCAAAACTTTTATTTTTATATAAATAAGATCTCTGCCTTTTTACTTGAAGGAAATGCAAAAAGTATTGCAGTTCAATTGTAAACATACAATTAAAAAAGTATTTCAGAAAATTTTCCACGATTGAATTGGTTTAAAACTTTTTAATGCTTTAATTATTTTCTAATTACTTATACTTCTTGCTCTGCCATGAAGAAAATACCTGGGACAGATATCACAATCTCTAGACGGTAAACTCTTCCGTGACCAGGGATCTCAATAGTATTTCACTAAGTTGCCGCTAATTAAAAAGTCAAAGCTAGTGGCCTAAATAATTTTATATCTAGTCAATATTTATTTTATTACAAAATTGTAGCTTTACCTTGGCTTAAAACACTTAAGTAGTCAAATTAATTTAAATTGATTTGTTGTATAACTTATTTATTATGTTTAAGACACCTTTAAGGTTTAAAACTGTATTGGAAAACATTAACCATTTTTCGGGATTCTGCGGCTAAGTTCCAGGGGGTCAAGGTAGTGCTGCACCCCGGTGACAAAATTCCGTTAAATATTGTAAACAATAGTCACAGTCCTCGTCCAAAAAAAGTGTAAAAGCTACTGTATGAAACATGTTTAAAACTTTTACTACTATAGCTAAAGAAATAAGACCAGTAATGCAGTATTCTGATATAAAATGTATATTTACTGAATTGGTGTTTGACAAGCAATGAAGTATAAATAACATTTAGCATAGTGTTACAAAGATTAATTTTTTCTGTTGGCACTAATTCTAGAAATATAATAAGAAAACTAAGGAAAAAGATAATACTATTAATATTGCATACTTTTTAAGTGGTTCTAATACGATTGAAAGTTTTATTTTTCAAATACCCTTTTTACTCGATCGTTTAAAGAATCAACATAATTCGCATTCAAATTGTACAAGAAATAAAGTTTGACAACCTCGTGAAAATCATGGCTACTTCTCGTCTGCTTCAGTTCCGATTGGTTCCATTTTAAAAATAAGTGATTTAAAAAATATATTTCATAAAATTATAACAAAAAATTATATAAAAAGAAAGAATAAGCTTTGTTTAAAAGAAAGAATAAGCATTGGGAGTCGGCAAAAGTTTCCCCGACCTTCGATTTTAAGGGACACCCTAATACACAGCTAAACGTATCTTGCTGGCTTCAGCAAGCGAAGCGCAGGCTTCAAATCAGGTAAGCAAATTTATATATTTTGATACCATACCGCTCTAATACCCACAACCAGGAATTAGTGTGTAACGAACTATCTTTCTTTATATACAGGGTGTTTCCGAATTTCGTTCTACGGCTTTTATACGAAACCAAGGCCTCCTAGAGTCATGGAAGGCCTACCCCTAGGTAAGTGAGCCTGGAGAATAAACTGGAATGACTTATAGCGCCCCTAGCGGCGAAATAAAAAAAGTTTAAAAAATAATATAAAAACTAAACTCACTGAAAAAAAATTCATAAAATATCTTTAATATTCGCCGAGATATTAGCAGGTGAAAATAGCACTTTTTCAGGGGTCAAAAAAGAAAAAGTTCGCATATTTGCAAATTTTTTTTATTAAATTTTGTGTTCTTTAAACTAAAAAATCACAAAACTACCAAATAACACTGAAAAATTTGCAAATATGCGAACCTTTTCTTTTTTGACCCCAGAAAAAGTGCCATTTTCACATGCTAATATCTCCGCGAATATTCAAGATATTTTGATCAAATTTTTTTCAGCGAGTTCTTCATGACGTTGGCAACAATTCTCTCACTGTGAGGTGTTTGCTCTATCTCCTTTAGTTTTTAAATTCATTTATTTAACTTTTAATATCGCCGTTACGGGCGCTGTAAGTCAACTCAATGGATTCTTCAGGCTCACTTACTTAGGGGTAGACCTTACTTCCGTGATCTAGGAGGCATTGGTTCCAAATAAGCCATGCAACGCAATTTCGAAACACTGTATATAAAATAGAAACACGGAAATAGTTTGTTTCATGCGGTCTGTGCGTTTCGGGCATTTGATTGGTCGAAACAAATCTTCCTTCTCTCGGAGTGGCTGACTCTCGAAAGATTTGCCTTGTCAGAATTTCTTAGTGTGAAGACTGTAAAGATTAATCCTGTATGTAAACAACGGCGATTGTTTACATCCGATTCGCTTCGCTGCTATGGCGGCGTGTTTTTTCGTGTTTAGTTATGTGTTTCTTACTTAACACAACAATAATTTTATTCCGCTTTTTGCTCATACAGTTTCTTTTCATTCTGTTCTACGCCGAATGTTTTGCTTTCTTTCGATTAAATTTCCGTTTTATAAAATTGCCTCACGGATGTCATCCAGCGGCATTGCGATGTAATGTATTATGCGGATTCGTCCCCCTCCCGTAACAGTTTTCTTTGAATGTTCTGAGAACATCGAATATTTTATCTTTCTAACAATCAATATCAAAGAAAAGAAACATACCAGTGCAACTGTGAACTTATACTAGGTTACAGAAAAAAATGACCTTCAAAACGAAACTCGAAAGCGGTAGTTTTTTAGGGGATATGGACAAATTTCAATATTAAGCGGCGTGTTGATCCATAGTTGATCACAATAAACGATGTATTTTACATTAAATTTGGAAGAAATATACAAGACCTGGAGAGAGTAAAAGAAACATCACGCATTCGATCAAATACTTATGCCAAGTACCTAAGCACGAGTTCGACTTTCAGCAGAATATCCTCCTCAGAAGCTAAGATGGAATTCTACACAAAACTTCCAAACATTGCCTTTTTTGGACATTGCCAAGTTTTTTTTACTGAAAATTGGATTACAGGATTATTTTTCCCTAAAGCCCCGTGAGCAGCTATTGCTCGTACTAATGAAGTTGCGACCAGGACTACTAAATCAGGATTTAGGATATCTATTTGGTATCAATTCTACTACTGAGGGGAAGATTACATTAAATTTGGAAGATATACAAGACCTGGAGAGAGTAAAAGAAACATCACGCATTCGATCAAATACTTATGCCAAGTACCTAAGCACGAGTTCGACTTTCAGCAGAATATCCTCCTCAGAAGCTAAGATGGAATTCTACACAAAACTTCCAAACATTGCCTTTTTTGGACATTGCCAAGTTTTTTTTACTGAAAATTGGATTACAGGATTATTTTTCCCTAAAGCCCCGTGAGCAGCTATTGCTCGTACTAATGAAGTTGCGACCAGGACTACTAAATCAGGATTTAGGATATCTATTTGGTATCAATTCTACTACTGAGGGGAAGATTACATTAAATTTGGAAGATATACAAGACCTGGAGAGAGTAAAAGAAACATCACGCATTCGATCAAATACTTATGCCAAGTACCTAAGCACGAGTTCGACTTTCAGCAGAATATCCTCCTCAGAAGCTAAGATGGAATTCTACACAAAACTTCCAAACATTGCCTTTTTTGGACATTGCCAAGTTTTTTTTACTGAAAATTGGATTACAGGATTATTTTTCCCTAAAGCCCCGTGAGCAGCTATTGCTCGTACTAATGAAGTTGCGACCAGGACTACTAAATCAGGATTTAGGATATCTATTTGGTATCAATTCTACTACTGAGGGGAAGATTACATTAAATTTGGAAGATATACAAGACCTGGAGAGAGTAAAAGAAACATCACGCATTCGATCAAATACTTATGCCAAGTACCTAAGCACGAGTTCGACTTTCAGCAGAATATCCTCCTCAGAAGCTAAGATGGAATTCTACACAAAACTTCCAAACATTGCCTTTTTTGGACATTGCCAAGTTTTTTTTACTGAAAATTGGATTACAGGATTATTTTTCCCTAAAGCCCCGTGAGCAGCTATTGCTCGTACTAATGAAGTTGCGACCAGGACTACTAAATCAGGATTTAGGATATCTATTTGGTATCAATTCTACTACTGAGGGGAAGATTACATTAAATTTGGAAGATATACAAGACCTGGAGAGAGTAAAAGAAACATCACGCATTCGATCAAATACTTATGCCAAGTACCTAAGCACGAGTTCGACTTTCAGCAGAATATCCTCCTCAGAAGCTAAGATGGAATTCTACACAAAACTTCCAAACATTGCCTTTTTTGGACATTGCCAAGTTTTTTTTACTGAAAATTGGATTACAGGATTATTTTTCCCTAAAGCCCCGTGAGCAGCTATTGCTCGTACTAATGAAGTTGCGACCAGGACTACTAAATCAGGATTTAGGATATCTATTTGGTATCAATTCTACTACTGAGGGGAAGATTACATTAAATTTGGAAGATATACAAGACCTGGAGAGAGTAAAAGAAACATCACGCATTCGATCAAATACTTATGCCAAGTACCTAAGCACGAGTTCGACTTTCAGCAGAATATCCTCCTCAGAAGCTAAGATGGAATTCTACACAAAACTTCCAAACATTGCCTTTTTTGGACATTGCCAAGTTTTTTTTACTGAAAATTGGATTACAGGATTATTTTTCCCTAAAGCCCCGTGAGCAGCTATTGCTCGTACTAATGAAGTTGCGACCAGGACTACTAAATCAGGATTTAGGATATCTATTTGGTATCAATTCTACTACTGAGGGGAAGATTACATTAAATTTGGAAGATATACAAGACCTGGAGAGAGTAAAAGAAACATCACGCATTCGATCAAATACTTATGCCAAGTACCTAAGCACGAGTTCGACTTTCAGCAGAATATCCTCCTCAGAAGCTAAGATGGAATTCTACACAAAACTTCCAAACATTGCCTTTTTTGGACATTGCCAAGTTTTTTTTACTGAAAATTGGATTACAGGATTATTTTTCCCTAAAGCCCCGTGAGCAGCTATTGCTCGTACTAATGAAGTTGCGACCAGGACTACTAAATCAGGATTTAGGATATCTATTTGGTATCAATTCTACTACTGAGGGGAAGATTACATTAAATTTGGAAGATATACAAGACCTGGAGAGAGTAAAAGAAACATCACGCATTCGATCAAATACTTATGCCAAGTACCTAAGCACGAGTTCGACTTTCAGCAGAATATCCTCCTCAGAAGCTAAGATGGAATTCTACACAAAACTTCCAAACATTGCCTTTTTTGGACATTGCCAAGTTTTTTTTACTGAAAATTGGATTACAGGATTATTTTTCCCTAAAGCCCCGTGAGCAGCTATTGCTCGTACTAATGAAGTTGCGACCAGGACTACTAAATCAGGATTTAGGATATCTATTTGGTATCAATTCTACTACTGAGGGGAAGATTACATTAAATTTGGAAGATATACAAGACCTGGAGAGAGTAAAAGAAACATCACGCATTCGATCAAATACTTATGCCAAGTACCTAAGTATGAGTTCGACTTTCAGCAGAATACCCTCCTCAGAAGCTAAGATGGAATTCTACACAAATATTGCCTTTTTTTGGACATTGCCGAGTTTTTTTACTGATAATTGGATTACCAGGATTAATTTTTCCCTAAAGCCCCGTGAGCAGCTATTGATCGTACTAATAAAGTTGCGACTAGGACTACTAAATCAGGATTTAGGATATCGATTTGGTATCAATTCTACTACTGTGGGGAAGATAGTAACAGAATGGTTATACAGAATGAATAACGTTCTTTCCAAGGCTATATGTATATATTTCCAAGGCTAGTATGGCCATCTCAAAAACGGCTGCGAAACATTTACTCGTTATTATTTTATGTAACAGAGATTGAAATCCTACTTGCATTGTCTAATAACCGCGTTGTCTCTCCCCCATAGGCGTTCGTCGTCTTGGGCGGTTTTTTCGCCCATTTTTGAATTTTCTGCAACATTTCCGCCCATTTTTTTCGCTCATACTCTTTTCACCGTAGACTTCACATATATTGGAACGAATGTCCACAGTCGCCATGTTTTTTGCAAACAAAAAACAATCTCAGAACGTGGCGGGAGAAGCGATTAGAAGCTCTATCTCAAACAGCTGCTAAATCTAAAATAATCATCACAGACAGCTGACCGGGGCGGGGATTTGTTGGAAAGGAGCTAAGGTACACGCCAGTATGGTCAAATTCCGCGTAACAGCGTTCCTAGCGTCTGCAGCTTATAGGGAACCTTACTTTACGGACAGCCCTCGTATATGCATCATAAAGAGTCGAGGATTTAAATATATTTTAAAATTCAGTATTTTTAAAGATAAAACTTGACATTTGTTTTCTTTTATAACTTTACAAAAATAGTATTTCAATTCATTTTAACACTTTCTACTTTTATTTGTTACATAGAAGCAAGTAATTAAGTAAAACTTTAGTTTAATATTTAAATTTATGTTAAGTAAAATACGCCTAATTGTTGTTCCATTACATGTCATACAGGAGGATACAAACATGCAGTAGCTCTATTAATGTGGCTTCATAGACGAAGTGAAGAGCCTGCTGTAACTTCCGTAAAAAGCTACTGGAAGAAATCTAAACTCTCCCGTATAGGATCATCTGTGAAATTTATCAAATCCAAGTATTTATATAAAAACCCATGTCCACCCCAACTCCAGCAGATGGTTCTTTTTTGACCAAAATAATTGGCATGAGCAAAGTGGTAGAGAGAAATAATACAGTCTTAACCAAATATTATAAGGAAGGATTTAAATTTGACAAATTATCCCTCTATAAAATTAAGTTTTTTTCGTGAGAAAGAAGGGAAAACTCCTGAAGACTTCATCAGTTATTGTTCTGCTACCATGACGGATCGGCTATGCCATGAGGCCAATGTAGAAATGGTTGACCAAACAGAAAGTGGATTATGGCATCATCTACGGTTCTGTAGGATTACAACCTCAAAGGCCTACGAAACTGTAATCCTTTCTATAGAGTGGCAAGACACTCCATGGAACGAAGTGAAGTTAGACGTGGGAACAACAGAACTTGCCGGCAAAACCCTTTCTACTCAGTTGAGGCCGCTGAAGAGTTTAAAAGTATAAGTATAGATTTTATGTTTTGGTCGGCAGTATCGTTGGACGCCTATGGTTCTCCTGCTTTCCAAACTGTTTCATCTGCCATAGTAGAAAGAGAGTTCAAGAAACTTAAAAATGATATTTTAAAAGGAACTTGCGCACCCTTAAGAATAGACAAATTTTTAGCACGGCACTTTGTTTCACTGGAAGGATCCTGTCTGATAGCCCATGCTTCAAGGGATGACTAAAAATTCATGCGGGTTGGAGAACAAAGACAGGTATCACGACGTGAAGGAAGTCCGGAAACTTCTACTTTGAGACTTTTCTGATTTCGACAGTCAAACTTCAAACAGGGAAGCTTCATTGTTTGGTGATATTGATGTTCATTATGACCCCAACCTTCCTGGTAGTCAAAAAAGTATCTTGTCGGGCAAATGGATCGAGTCTTTGAGTAAGACATGATCCAGGGAATTTCAGGACCCATTTCCTTCCATTCGTTCGAATCGACCGAAACGCTGGAGTCATTTAGATCCTAGCACGGAGCTGACTGTAGCCATCCGTGAAGGGCAAATACAGGCACAAAAAAGGCTGTTGCTAAATGGAATTCTGTGCTATAAACCTGTACGAATGGATACCGTAACACGCGCGTCCAGGTTTTAAATACTTCCTTTTTTATATTCATTAGTGCAAGTAATGGCAACTGCGTTCATCAACGATGAAAGTTTTCGAAAACGGCTGGCGCTCTCCATCCATCCTGCAAATTACTAGCAAAGAAGGGACCTGTTGAAACCACTAACAAAAAAAGGAGCCAAAGCAATATCGGCTTTTTTAGAGCCAAAAGGCGCTATTAATTGTGGAAAAGCTCAACGCTTTTCACATATTTTCTAAACCTTTCGAAAAACGCCGATTCAAAATTCCCTCCTTCTACTCTGGTGACCTTGTTTACGCGCTTTCTAGGTCATCGACACAGCGCGTACCAGGCTCAGATCACGTTCCCCTTTTTTTCTTGCTCAAACGGGTTTCTTTTGGAATGTCGGAGCGCTTAGTAACAATCCCCTGCTTCGTGTGTGTTTCTTGGCTTCTTTCTGTTTGGCGAGCTATTTGTGTTGGCGCGTTTTGTTTAGATCTTCTGAATGACTCGCGGTTGTTTTTCCCCTTAGTTTCACCCGTTGTGGGTTAGCTCGCCAGATGTGACCTCTCCCGCCAAGTGCTGTTTCCTCTCTCTCGCGTCTCCGTGTGCTTTTGTACTAACTTGTTTTTTTCGGTGAACCAATCAGGGGTCACTTGGTTCCCAGTTCAATCTTGTTCTACTGGCAACACTCTTTTTTTTTCGCTATCCCTTGTGGGGATTGAGCCATTTTCTTTTTGTCCTAATAGTGCTGGATGATGTTGGCCCCTTATCCATCAGTAATTAGTAAATGAATAAACATGAATTTAAAACTTATTTAACTTGTTTGGCCCCATCCTTTAATTTGCTCCCCACACCAGCTCTCTTCAAGGATGGACTTTGGATTGGATTATTAGCGCCAGTTCAGCGGACACCGGCTATTCCAACGCCGCCACGACAGGTTGCTGCACAGGATTTATGGTAAGTGCTGCGGATAACACTAGGAAACTTGTTAAGAACCTGGCTGTGGCGATTTGGGGGACTTCAACATTGGCTGGCAGGTCTATTACCTGTAGACCTTGCCGGAACAAAAATGGCCCCAAGAAAATTAACGAAAACGAGAGAAAGGAGAGTAGTGTGACAGAGGCAAAACCACCGCTAACTCCTGAAAAGTTAGGGATAATAGCAGGTACATAAATACCTTGACTTGTTAGGATTTAAACTTCTGCATTTTCAATTTTTCTATAAGGAAAGTAATTTCCCATTTGTGAAACATGGGCAAAAATATTCAGAACCTTAATTATAGGCAACATAATATTGGATAAAAAGTTGTTCCAAGAATTAAGTGCTGCGGATAACACTAGGAAATTTGTTAAGAACCTGGCTGTGGCGGTTTGGGGGACTTCAACATTGACTGGCAGGTCTGTTACCGGAAGACCTTGCCGGAACAAAAATGGCCCCAAGAAAATTAACGAAAACGAGAGAAAGGAGAGTAGTGTGACAGAGGCAAAACCACCGCTAACTCCTGAAAAGTTAGGGATAATAGCAGGTACATAAATACCTTGACTTGGTAGGATTTTAACTTCTGCATTTTCAATTTTTCTATAAGGAAAGTAATTTCCCATTTGTGAAACATGGGCAAAAAATATTCAGAACCTTAATTATAGAATTTTTCCATCTTGCTAAACAGTGAAATTAAGTAGATGATGCTCAACATTTGGGACATGAAAATGAAAATAAAATGGCTTCACAAACAAAGAGAAATTGGAAAACAGAACAGTCTAAAAAGCACGAGCTAGACTTATGACAAAGCACAGGCAGAAGAAACTTTTCAAAACCGAGACCTCCGACGCAAGATCATATGGAGTTTTATCCCAACGACTCGACTTGTCGCTTGATGTAGCGACAAGCCAAAAAAGAGCGTTTTCTACGGTCACTGGAACTTTCAAAAGAGGAACGAGAATCCATTCAAAACTCCACTTGCGATCAAGCTTGGAGCGGAATATGGCTAGAATAGAGAAGGAAACGCCTCACAGCCTTCAACTTTGAACGAGTTTGCAAAATGCTCCCAGCATCAGGTTGCGGCAAATTCGTTAAAACTTTTCTGTATGGAAGTTTTAAAAATGCTGCGACAAAGTACGAACAGGACATAAAAGAGATAGCCATAAAATTTAACAGAGGCTAAGTGTCAAAATCCTCAAATTTGGACTGTTCATTGATGAACAAATACCGTTTCTGGGAGCATCTCCTGACGGAATTATTGAAAACGGGGATGGGCTTGTAGGAATAAAATGCCCCCACACAGCTAGGGAGAAGAGTCCTTTTGAATATTCAAGGGCATTGAAATCCAAGTTTTTAATTCCTCATAAGGAAGAAGATGAGAGAGTGGGATTCAGCCAAAACCACGACCATTACTTCCAAATATAAGGACAACTCCACATCGCCAAAAAAGTTTGTTACTATGCCCTATATTCTCCGAAAGGGCTGATTCTTAAAAATTTTGTAAAAGATGAAGTTTTTTGGAAGAACAAAATGGAAGATCAATTAAGTTTTATAAAATTGCATTCTACCAGAATTAATAGATCCTCGACACCCAAGATCCATGCCTATTCGAGAACCTGAATATATTCTTGCAGAACAAGAAAAAATGCAAGTAAAAGGTAAAATTGTTTTTATACATTACACAAAAATCGCCATTGTATAAACATACACACCAGAGCACCAATAGTTGAATGAGAATGAATAGCACTTTGTATATCAGAATTTAAAAAGTATATTTAAAAATCATGGCACAAATAGTATATTTTCAATCCGTATAGTTTATTCGAAACCAACGCACATTTCCAATTTTATTTATATTTACAGTCATTGATTAGGGTAGGAGTGATCCTTATTTTGTGTAAAGGATTTGAAACATGAAATAAAACACTACCTGAGGTAGGGCTACTCGCGCAAACCAACTGGTCCGAATGCGGAAGACTGATATGAAAGAGCTGTTGATGCACTGGGGCTGTTGGAACTTTATGGAAGATCATGCTGATAGTAAAACGACGGAGGAAGCTGACGAGGATTCCGACTTGCCAGAAGGAAGTTGGCAGACCCACAGCTAAGAAAGAACAGCTTTCACCTTTATTTTATTAAGGGGTTCGAGCTGACCTGAGACGCTTGCTGTTCGTCATCTGATGGAGAAAATTATTCCGTAGTTTTGTGATCTCCGGTGATGCTTCGTACTCGCCAAAACGCAAGCCAAGCTTCAGAATTAGTGTTGATAGATGCTTCTGGTTGGATGGACAAACAGCGGCACAGGCTTTATATCTTTGTGACACCTACAGCAGCTGGCGGTGTTCCTTTAGGAGTCGTAATAACAGACTCCATAAAGGAATCTGTTTTCAAAGAAGCTTTCATTGCTTACAAAGAATTATTGCCCGAAGATGCTTTTTTTTGGTAAGAAGTACCCTCAAGTTATCTTGACGGACAACGACATGAAGGAGAGAAATGCTTAGGCTGCAGTATTTCCGCAGACAACTCTCCTCTTATGTCAATTTTATATGCTGAAATCAATGTGGTCGTGTGGTTAACCAAGAATCATCACGGTGTAGAGAGCACCTACAGACAAGAGTTTTACTTCCTCATCAAAAATTTTCTTTATTCATTTAATGAAGAGCAGCTAAATGAAAACATTTCAATGCTTCTCAGGAAAATTAAAGGCTTTCAACTTGAGACCCACCTTGCATGGCTCTTAAGTTTCAAGGAAGATTGGGTGAGCTACTTTGGGAAAAAATTGGTAACTAGAGGAAGCAATACAACGAACTATGTTGAATATGTCAACATAATTTTTTTATCTGGTTATTGGCTGATTGACTTTTTATGGCACATGGCCATTATGGGGTATTTCCTCAGCCAAGAGGAACTTTATCGTAAAGAATGCAATCAAAACTTAATCTCAGGTTATTATTGGGGTTAGTCTTATTTTGTCCTGCATACGAGGTCAAGGTACGATAGTGCAGCTGCAATGTCAGGAGCATTTGACGGAGTTCAAGCCAAAATAAAAGAAAAATTTATAATCTGCACTCTACGTACATTGCGCTTCTCATTCTCTGAATTCCGCAATTTCAGACGCTTGCAACATGAAAGATGTGCGTAACAGTGTAGGAATTCTGGAAAAAGCTTATTCATTTAGGAATACTTCAAAAAGAAAGTGTTTTGCAGGAGAGTATAGTAGAACTTCACCCAACTTCAAGGAACGAAGCACTAAAAAAGCTATCCCCAACACGTTGGATAGAGTCTTGAATCAATTATGGCGGTGATAAGAGTTTCTTGAGTCAATTGAAAATTGGGCTGTACCTGGCAACCCCTACTGGGATTTTATTTTCGGTCGCGATCTCCATGTCTCCGGGCGCGAATTATGGCAACCCTACTCCTTGAACCCGTTTGCCCAGTGGGAGGGAGATTCGAAGCGAGGGGACGTTCGTCCCTTTGTCCTGGGCCAATTAGCGACCTTATTTTTAAAAATGGTTAAACGGGGTTCACGGGGTTTGTTTTCGGGGGTGCTGAACATTCCAGATTCTGCCATTTCGTCGTTTGCCGTGCAGGTCGTTCGTCGTCGTTTGCCGTGTCTCCAATTTAACGCCATTTTCATCCTGTTTCAAGTTGGTCCCCGTGGATTTCGTGCTCCCGAGAATGGATGCTCCTATAAGGTTAGAGAGTCTGTTTAAATTAAAATTTGGGGGGATTGAGGGGATTATTAACTTTTGTATGAAAGTTGGATTGATTGCGTCTGTATTTATGTGTGAAGTGTGTGGAAAGGAGATGGTACATGGTACCAAGGATGGGTCTGATGGTTGTGAATGGGTATGTCGAAAGAAAGGAGTGAATGCGCATCGTAGCAAATGTTCCGTGCGAAAGGGGTCATGGTTCAGCAAAAGCAAGCTAACCATGATCGATGTATTAATGGATACGTACATGTGGGTGTATGGAATGAAGTGCAAGGACCGAATGCGTGAGCTTAAAAGGAGTAGCAAGACTGTGTGTGATTGGAGTAGTTTTTGTAGGGAAGTGTGTGTGCATGCATGTGTGAATAATAGTGTTCGTTTTGGTGGTGTCGGTGTGGTTGTTGAAATTGATGAAAGTAAATTCGGGAAAAGGAAGTATCATAGGGGTAAAAGAGTGGATGGTTCATGGGTTTTTGGGGGGTAGAAAGGGGTAGTGGGAAGAGTTTTTTTGTTGTTGTGAAAGATCGAACGAAAGAGACTTTAATGATTGTGATTAATGAATGGATTTTGCCGGGTTCCATTATAATTTCTGACTGTTGGAAATCGTACAATGACCTCCCCAAAGAGGGCTTTGTGCATTACACGGTTAACCACAGTCAGAATTTTAAGGACCCGGCAACGGGAGCACACACAAATGCCATCGAGGGGACCTGGGCGGCCATTAAGCGTGGCCTGCCCAAAGGCCGTAAAGACAAGCAGAATTTTGAAGCCTACCTGGCCGAGTATATGTGGCGCCGGGCTCATAGGGAATCCGAGGACCTATTCATGGATTTCATCGGGGCAATTAAGGAGCTCTACAATCCGAATGATCCGGTTGAGCCAGAAATAGCACAGCCTGAGAAGGACGCCCCCGCCGACATTCCGGAGCCTACACAAGAGGCCTCCAGCCCGGCTCAACCGGTGACGGACGCCTAATTGCCCCGAAAATATTATACATAGACTGAAAATAGTGTAAATATATTTATTTAATCAAGAAACCTACATTTAATCCAGAAACCCTATTTAAGACCAGAAACGACACACGGTAAGTTGTTTTTCCTGTAATTTCTCATTCCTGCTTATTTTGCATGTTTGTAATTTGCTGATTTTGTTCGTTCGGACTTTTTTCTGATGCCTACTTTTCCAATGATTTTGTAAAATTTTGTTAAAGATGCCAGAAAAAAATAGGCCGAAAATCCGCCATTTTGTAAGTTCGGACTTTTTTTGAAACCCGTGTTTTGGCGCGATTTGGGTTGGCGACTTTTTTGGCGCCAAATATTAGGGGCCCCGGATAGTAAAGTACTACCGAAAATTGGGAAGGAAAAGATTCGTAATATTAAAATATATTGTGCAGTACTAATTTAGAACAATATTACGTTTAATAATGTGAAAATTCGTCATTTATGAGTCGAATAGAACAAGTTAAACTCCTCCAGTGTATTCTTACTATAGGTTAAATTATGATCCGTTTGCAGAATTAAGCAACAGAATTAGTTAATTGCAAGTTCATAAAATGCTCAGAGCCCGAAATTTGAAACCCCTTTTTGAACATTTGATAGCCATGAGATAGGTTGGTTGGTGGGGTTTTATGGCGCAAGAGCCATATTAATAGCCATGAGATAAAAAGGCAGTAGAAGCAATGTTGAGGACATTTCTATTATTAAATCGGTTATAAATGGTATCCCTGATAACTTTAACAAATTTAATATGAATGACTGGTTGGTTGGTTGGGGTTTTATGGCGCATGATCCATATCAGGATATTATGCGCCAAACAAGACTATTTAAAACAATTTAAGATTCCATTTCTCGCCCAAGTGCAAAAATAAGCATAAAATCAATAGCTGTGTAATGCTCGGAAAAAAGAAAAATGTTTCACGTCCAGAAGCGTATGGGAACCAGATTGAAGAAACAAAGAAAAAATGAAAGGCGTGTAACTAGCTGATGGAAAATCCCTGTCTGGGCGTGGTCGCCTAACATGCTTTGATTGACAGAATTGCGGTGCATTATGGGAATGCAATCGGAAACAATAAAGAAAACCTTGAGGACATGAAAGCTGCTGTATGGGCTGCCATCTTTATTCTCATGATACAAAGCCAATGCACACTTTTCACCCTGTTGGAGAGACTTCATGGTGCAAGTATCAAAAGCATATTGCATCAGGAAGCATATTGTAAAAGAAGACGTCCATGCTGCAGAAATACCTTTTAGACAGACCGCAATGGCACAATCATTGGGAACCGGACAGTTTCAAAAAATGCGATTGTAAATCGAAATGTAATACAAATAGGTGTGCATTCGCAAAAATAAAATCCTTTGCAATTCTAAATTAAATCAATCTTGAGACTGTACAAATAAGTAATCCCTAATGTTGTGTTATGTTTTTTTAAATGTTATGTAAAATTCTTTCACTAATTCCGTTATTATAAACTATTTAATTTTGTTTATTATAGATACCAATTTATCAATGATTAATTATATAAAGTAATTTAATTCAACATTTGATTGTATAACATTTTGATTCTTACGATATTGAAAAATAAATGTTAATTTCATTAGATGCAATATATATGTTGCCTTCTCCACCTCTGGGACCCTGGCGGACTGGAGACAGTTTATAAAAGAAATAGTTTTTTGGATTTCGTAGAGACGACGTCAGAAGAAATTGGGAGGCGTCGGGAAAATAGTGGAGATCGGCGAATCGAAGTTTGAAAGCTGTGAATATCAACGAGGCCGGTACGTCGAAGGACAGTGGGTATTTGGGGAGGGTCGAACGCGGTACCGGTAAATTGTTCCTAGTTGCCGTTGAAGATCGTACTGCGCGGACACTCTAATATCACTTATTAAGAAGTGGATTCTTCCCGGCACAACAATACATAGCGACCCCTGGGAGTCCTGGAACAAGTTGTTTACAAATATACAAGAACCTGTCCCAACCCAAACAAGAAAATTGTAATTTTCTTAACGTTGATATTCGTTGGTTCATATAGTAATAAATCGTTGGGTTTTGAAGGAAAAAGTAAATTTAAAAAATCACTATGAATGCTTTATTTAGGCAACTTCAGGGAACATTGATTGAAATGCAATTTTTTTCCTGAAGTAGCCTAAATAAAGCTCTCATTGACTGAAATGATTTTTTTCAGATTGATTTGCAACAAAAATGGAATCCATAATGTGTGAGAATTTAGAAAGAGTTTCATAGCATTGAAAATAAGTTTGATGAATTAAACTATATTATCTTCAAAAAATCAAACTGTTTTTCTTTGGATAAGTGGAAATGCAAATTTCTTATAGCGATCATTTATCCAGAAAAATAACTGCCCGTGCCAACAACGGATAAGTTAAAATGTAACAAGTAAAAATGTAATAAGTTTTAATACAAAACTGCCTTTTAACAGAATCATCAGCCAGATGCTGCCTACTTCACTACTGTTACGGAGAGTGAAGACACCGATTCTTTCAGTGAGACAGAGAATTCTGCTATTCCAACCATCATTGATCAGGTCCTAGAGATTGGGAACAATAACGAGCAAGATCTCCAAGAGAGAAAAAGTAGATGATGTGTACCAATCTCTACGAGCCACGCCATCCGAGATCTACGAAGAGAAATAGAGGAGGCGACCAAGGCGATACATGGCTCCGCGTGTGGAAAGGAAGGATAACTGCCTCTTTATTTCATCGAGTCCTTTGTTGTGATAAAGGGATAGAAGGTGTAGTGAACAAAATATTGCAAAATGTATGGGAAAAATACACAAGCTTCACCTATACCAGCAGAAAAAGAGATCTGTACAAATATACAGTGAAGTGATCGCCGATGGAAGCACCTGTCTTCGATGGCTGGAAAATGAGGGATACGTCCCTTCAAGGAAAGATTGCACAGATGGTCATCAAATGACCCTCTACCAAGACTACGGGCTTGGAACCTACAGGTGCCAGAAGAAGCATCTCAGAGGGGGTGTACAGAGTGTCTCTCGTGCACAAGGGACCTTCTTTGAAAAGAGCTGCCCGACACCCGAGAGGGCCGTCCTGGTCATATATGCATTCTGCATTAATCTGATACCATCCACCCCGGACCGACTAAATCCACGGCTAGCTATGCGGCTAGAGCCATACCTCTTCTAACCCAACGACGTCCTTGGAAGTCTCCAAACGTACATGTGTGCGAAAAGCTTGGGGTTCTTTTTGACTTTTAACTTGCATTAATCTGAGTTATACGGAATATATTGTTCAAACTTCCACCCAGCCGGGGAAAAAGAGGGAAGGCCACTGTCACCAAGTGGTACGGAAAATGCCGTGAGCTAATTTCCACATTCATCACTGACCGGGACTCCACAACTCAAATAGGAGGGCCTGGCCAAATTTTGGAGATCGATGAGACCAGGTTAGCAGGTTGCGGGAAGGAAACTGGGTCATCGGTATGCTTGATCGCACAACCAAAGACATACGACTCGTGAAATGTCTCAGTAACAACCGGTCTGCCGCTGTGCTTTTATCCCCGATACTAGAGAGCGGCACCGGGTTCCATCATACACTGACCAGTGGGTAGCCTACAACGGGTTGCTAGCCACAGGACAATACGCACTTCTGACGATGAATCACAGACAACCTTTATCAACCCCGTCTCAGGTGACCACATCTAGTCAATTAATGGTACCTGGACCGACGTGAAAGCCAAGATCAACAAAGGCCAAATATCGGCTGAGGATAACTACTATAATAACCTATAATAGTAGAACCTGGTAATTGTTATCATTTTGGGATTCTTCTTTATTTAAAAGGATTGTTGGCCAATGTTACTTCTATTCGTACCATCGATTTGCTAATTGGTGTGGATGGATTGCCTCTATTTGGGATAGTTAGGATCTGAGTTGAATGTACCTGACAACCAATAAAGTTTTCCCTAATTGGTATTTTTTACGAGCCTAAGAAAGCCGAAAGCCCTGTTATTTTTTTGGCATTAGACATACCTTGTGCCATTGAAAATGGTATTGTAGTAAATGGTACAGAAATTAAAAGTATGAAAGGATTTGTTTGCGATGATCCTATTATTCTTGTACCAGATGCATACAAGAAGGCGAGTATCATAAATGGAAAGTGACTTTTCCACTACTCGATTGTGAACCTTGAACTCATCTGGGTTTCATAAATAAAGAAGATACGAATACAATACTTCCGAAACCCCTTTAATAAATATTACAAATTTAAATTTTGATACTTCCTTACCATTAGATTACATGCATCTTGTTTGCCTCGGTGTTAAGCGTACGATGCTATCAATTTGGTTGTTTGGTAAAGTGCCTAAAAAATTGCCTCATCGAATTGTTTACTATATCTTCGAGCTTACTGTCTTTGCAGGGTTGTATTCCTTGGGAATTCAATAGTAAACTCCGAGGGCTAGATCAGATCAAGCGATGGAAGGCAACCGAGTATAGGCAATTTTCTTATACACTGGCCCCGTAGTGCTTAAGAAATCGTTCTTTCCGGACTATAAAGGTTACTATGAAATTTTCTATGCAGAATGTCTTCTTAAGCACTTCAACCTTCATAGAAATATACGGACAGCAGTATATCACCCATAATTTCTATGGTTTGACTCGTATAGCAGAAGACGTAACCACTTTTGGAAATCTTGATAACTGTAGTGCTTTTAAATTCAAAAATTTTCTTCAAATTTTTAAAAATCTGGTAAGAAAGGGAGACAAACCTCTTGAACAGGTAGTCAAACGTTTGTCTGAATGGTTTTTATCAAAAATTGGTTTAAACTACTTCCATAAAAAACATTCTGATGAAGCGCCAGTTTTTAACTAGGGCAAACTTTCTCACTTTCATGCGTAAGGTTGCGATTTTTGCAGGCAACACAAAATGGACCAATTCAGGAAATTTAGGCTATCAACTTCAGCGCAAGATTCTTGTTGCAAGCTATCAGATGGCAGTATTGTTTCAATCTTCAATTTCGTTAACTCGAAAACTCTTAATTATATGGGAATCGTTTGTAAAATATTCGATAATGTCACAGATTTCTATGGTCCTCCACTTCCACCTAGTTATCATTTAGGTTTATATAAAGTAAAAAACCCATCAAAAAGTTTAATGATCAGGAAGGTATCCGACAATTCCGAAAAAATGGTACTTAAAAATTATCCGATTTCCGTGTTGCCTTTACAATTCCATCATCGATCAGGTCCTAGAGATTAGGAACAATATCGAGCAAGATCTCTCCATGAAAGAAATAGGAGATACTATGTGCCAATCATCAGAGATCTACGAAGAGAAATAGAGGCGACCAAGGACCAAAGCGATACATGGATCCGCCTGAGAAAAGGAAGGATAACTGCCTCTTTATTTCATAGTCCTTCATTGTGATAAAGGGGTAGAAGGTGTAGTGAATAAAATATTACAAAAAGTAGAGGAAAAATCGTACCCTCCTATGAAGTATGGGAAAAATATGGAGAAAAATGCCATCACCAAGTTACTGGAGTGGCTGCAAGAGCGATATATAAACCCAAAAATATCAACCTGTGGGTTAATGGTTGACGGGAAATTTTTAGGGGCATCACCTGACGACATTGTCACCAGTGACTGCTGTCCAGTGACAAGACTTGTAGAAGTCGAGTGTCCGTTTTTTGCCAGGGATTCTACAGTTAGAGAATCACTGGGAATCACTCAAATTTCTCAATAAAAACCTAAACTTAAACAAAAAACATCAATATCACACGCAAGTTCAACGCCAGTTGGGCATCTGGAACCTCAAAAAAAGCATCTTTGTTGTATATACACTTTTAGATATACTTTTTCAAGAGGTGGATTTAGATGAAAAGTTATGGATGGATTAAAAGCCTCTACCGTATTTACTAGTAGTAGTACGTCTACGTAGTATTAAAAAGATTAAGCCTTACTTATCGCACGCTCTTTTGCCAAGAGCTTATAGTCGGGCCAGATGCTGAGGACATCCAATTGAGGTTGTCCTCAATTGGATTGGTTCCTTTCAGAGCTCGCTACAGCAGCGTGAATACAATCATCGATTGCTTGGAGTTCCAGATATAAAAACTGAGCAACCCAATTGAACAGAGTGTTTACAATTCGATTCAAAGCGCATGTTTAAGAGTGAAGTAAGCATGTGGAAGAGTAAAGTAGAAAACAATCGGACAAAATGGCCTGGCTAGAGGCGAAAAGAATCTGTGCTGGGAGGAGATCCACAGGGAGTTTATGGCAACTCCCAACGTGAGACCCTTCTCCCAAGTTCAACTAATGAACTTATACAGAAATGTAAAGAGAAAGGCAACCAGAGTAGCTAGTGGAGAGCGGCAGAGTTTGTACAAAACTGGGGGAGGTGTCCCAATAATCCCTCCTGAAGGGAAGTTGGACCCCTTGAGTGTGAGAGTACTCGAGATGGGTGTTATCAGAAATCCCTTGCCCTCCATGAAAGATGGGGCTGGAGACACAGGGCCACTTCTCTTAGGCAAGTTTATTTCTTATTTATGTCTTAACAAATTTCAAAGTTTTTATATGCCCGAATTCAAAATTATGACATTAACATTAGAACTACACAAGCCTTCAATAGAATGGGTAAAGGATACAGGGCGATGGAGAATTTTTGCATGGTGATCGACATGCCTGTATATTCACCGAAAACCTACAGGCATTGCGAGACAATCTTGCAAGAGGCCTATAAAACCTCCCAGTCAGACTTGCTAAATGAAGTTTGCAATAAAGTTAGAAATGCCTACATCGAAAGGGAATGGCGTTGTCATTCGATGGGACGTGGATGACACGACACACATCCCTCCTGGGTGTCAGTCCTGCTATTGACATTTTGACAGAATACGCAGTAGACTTTTAAGTAATGTCTAAAGTCTGTTGACAATGTGCGGTGGCTCTGAAAGACCTTGGAGGGGATTCAGCGGAATTCAACATATGATACGAGGAACCCAAGCAGGAGTGTAGCGTAAACCATAAAGCCTCATCAAACTCCATGGAGCTTGCCGCAGCCGAATTAATTTGGAAACGGTCCGAAGCCTTCGGGGATTTCAGGACAACAATTTTGTCTGATGGTGACTCAAAGTTATTCACTCATCTTCAAAAATTAAAGTTGTATGGAGATAATAAAACGCTGGTAAAAGAAGAATGTGTAAATCATGTCAGTAAACGACTTGGGACCGGTTGGTTGGTTGGTTGCATAGATTTTTATGGCACAAGAGCCAGATTAGGCCATTCTATGCCAAGCAAGACCAATAAAGCAAAGTTATAATTTAAAATTAAAAATCTAAGCGAGCAAAGCTTTGACTTGGGACCGGCCTGCGTATGGTAGTGAAAAAGTGTAAAGCACAAGGCCATTGGAGGCAAAAAGGCTGGTAAATTGAAGGATGCTACAGTAAAAAAAGCTGGCTCAATACTACCAATCTGCCATTCTTAGAAACAAGGGGAATTCCCGCAGGAGATTCTCTGCAAGTTTGACCTATGTGTGCACGTCATATGGAAATTCCATCTGGAAGCATGACCTCGAAAATATTCAAGAAGTGCTACAAATCAACCTTAGATTGGGTATTCTTTAGTTTTTGAAATGTTCTGGAACTTTCCGAGGGGACGCTTAGTGTTGTTTTGCGATTTCCGTTCTCTCTCGCTTCTCCTCCATCGCCGGTGTGTGCTTGCAATTGTGGTAAGTTTTCTTGATTTTAAGTAATGGAAGGGATTGTTAACCTTAAGAAAATCCATTATTTGGAGTTTCAGGGACAGAAAGCCGTCATAGATTAGCTAGAATCCCCAAAGTTAAAAGCCAATGTTAGTCTTTGTGAAGAATGTGGGAAGGAAATGCAGATTAAAGCAAGGAAGAATGTAACAGATGGGTTCAGTTGGGTTTGCCGTCGCGACGGCCATTATAAAAAAAGGAGTTTAAGGGGAGTCAGTACCCTGAATATCTTAAAAAAATCTATTTTGAGTTTTTGATGGATTTGGAATCTACAGTTCAATACCTTTACAGTGATATATCGCTTATGCGAAAATTCAAATTGGAAGTGTGTTAAAACCTGTTTTTAAAAAACAAAACCGACGATCAGCTGTTGTACCACGCCCACTTCGACTGGGAAAGACTTGTAAACAGAGGCGTCTGGAACTTTCAGAGCTATAGAAAAGCCTCAATATATTTTAGTTTTTATGTTAACCGAGATGTCAGTGTAACTGTAAACATGACTGAAAGATCTGTTTATTTACCCTTTTCGCGGGAATCGTAAAAGTAGCGTGCTAATTTTTGCAGTCTGATATTTTATTTTGCTATTTTTCTGCAGATTGCTTTCGTCGATTGAGATTTTGTAAATTTACAATGCCTAGATCTAAAAAAGTGTTTAAAAAACGTCGGGGAACATACTTTCTAGGTAGGAACTCCTCTGCCAACGGCAGTGATGTGGACCAAAGTGTAAGTTCCAAACCAAAGGTGCCTAAATGCTCAGCAAAGGAGCGAAAAATTCCTGATTTGAACGACACCTATTCAAGTTTTGAAGACAGTGATGATACAATTAACTCCATTATTGATTTGAAATTACTGTCATTAGTGTTTAAGAATGACATTCGGTGTAAAATGTGCAATAGTGGAATGGACTTCAGAGTAAAAGGAAACAATGCCGGACTTGCACTTTGTTTTACTCTAAAATGTTTTCAATGTCCTTATCAAGTGGAATTCTCCTCATCTGAATATCATGAAGGTACGCAGATAGCCACAATTAACAGCCGATTTGTTTATGGTGTGCGTTCTATTGGTAAAGGAGCTGAAGCCGAGAGAATGCTGTGTGCGGTTTTGAACCTTCCGCAACCTCCAACAAGATTTGCCCCCTACAACAAGAGATGTCTTGAAGCTACTAAGCTTGCTTTTGATAATTCTATAGCAACTGCTGCTCAAGAGGCTGTTGCTGAAAATAACAACTCGGACATTGCAGTGGCAATCGACGGCACATGGCAGAAGCGGGGCTTTTCTTCGCTCAATGGTGTTGTAACTCTCACGAGTGTAGACACAGGAAAAGTTCTTGATGTTGAAGTGTTTTCGAAATACTGTCTATGCAAAAGCAAACTCCAACATGAAAAGCAGTGTAAAAAGAACTTTGACGGGGCCAGTGGGATGATGGAGGTGAAAGGAGCGTCCGCTATTTTTCGAAGATCGTTGTCGACCCATGATGTGCGGTATGTAACTTATTTAGGGGATGGAGATTGCAAGGCCTTCAATCAACTTGAAAAAGAAGACATTTATGGAAAAAATTGTCCAATAGAAAAATGGGAGTGTGTTGGACACGTGATGAAAAGAATGGGGACAAGACTTCGCCGTCTCAAGAATGAGATGAAAGGCAAATTGTTGTCTGACGGCAAAGGTTTATCTGGGAAAAACCGTCTTACAGATGCAGAAATTGACAAGATCCAGACATATTATGGACTAGCGATAAGAAGGAACCATGATAATGTAGAAAAAATGAAGCAAGCTATTTGGGCAATTTTTCTTCATAAACTCTCAACAAATGAACACCCGCAGCACGGTTTTTGTCCAGTCGGTGAAGATTCTTGGTGTGGATTCCGAAAAGCGGAGGCTACAGGAAATGTTTATGATCACAAACACAGTTTACCTGTTCCTGTTGTTGAAGCTATGCGGCCTATCTTCAGAGAACTCTCCAAACCCGAGTTGCTGAAGAAGTGTTTGCATGGAAACACACAAAATCCTAACGAGAGCCTTCACAATGTAATCTGGTCTCGAGTTCCCAAGACTACTTTTGTCCACATTGAGACTCTTTCTTTGGGTGTCTATGATGCTGTATGTTCTTTCAACCTGGGGAACGCATCTAAACTTGAAATTCTACAGAATTTGGGGATAAAACCTGGAAAGTGTGCGGTTAACGCAATGAAACTTCTAGATCGGGAAAAGCTTTTGAGAGCTTCTTATGCCTTCCTTGAGCAAACTAAGGAAAGGAGAGTGGAAAAGAGACTTAAAAGGAAAAGAGAAGAGGCTGAAGTTCAAAAAAATCCAGTAAAATCTGGATATGCTGCAGGTTTTTACTAATAGGGTATGTTTATTTCCTTTAATTGCATTTTTCTCAAAATGATGTTTTTGAATGTGCGTGTACCTTTTTCTCAGAATCTACTGGATGTATACTCTTGAAATTTTTAACATATATTCCTGATATGTGGTTTTACATACTGAAATGAGATTATAATTATATCTTATGAGACACTTATTTTATATGAGTTTTCGTAGAAAATATTGTCGATTTTTAAAAATTTCTGAGTAGCGTTTAAAAAAAATTTTTTTAAACCCTAATTATTAATATTTTTTAAAAAGCTCACTTCAGTATAAAGACAAGTACCTATACAATGTACACAAAAAATTTCAAGCTTTTATGTCCAAGAGTTCCTGAGAAAAAGGTACATAAAAATGGTGAATTTAACATTATCGGTATAGAGGGTACCGACTCCCCTTAAGGGGTTCAAATGGGTGGTTTACAGATTCTCAATTATCAATAACCAAAATTGTAACTATAACTTACATGTGGGTTTACAAATGTAAGAGTATGGATATAGAAAGGGAAGTTGAGATTTCTAGCCATGCAGTTGCTGACTGGGAGAGTTTTTGTAGGGAGGTATGTGCAGAAATTATGATTAAGAGGAGTGTTAAATGTGGGGGGCCTGGGGTAGTTGTAGAAATTGATGAAAGTAAATTTGGGAAGAGAAAGTATAATAGGGGGAAGCACGTGGAGGGGGTTTGGGTTTTTTTTTTGGGGGGGGTGGAGAGGGATTTTCCGATAAGTCTTTTTTGTGTGTTGTGAATGATCGTACGAGTGAGACCTTGCTCAATGTGATAAGAGAGAATGTTTTGCCGGGGTCTACCATTATATCAGATTGATGGAGGGCGTATGATTGTCTTTCCTCGGAGGGCTTTCAGCACTTCAAAGTAAATCACTCTCTGAACTTTAAAGACCCCGAGAAAGAAGTAACTTATTAAA
Organism: Tetragnatha versicolor; assembly: GCA_024610705.1. Classification (NCBI taxonomy): domain Eukaryota; kingdom Metazoa; phylum Arthropoda; class Arachnida; order Araneae; family Tetragnathidae; genus Tetragnatha; species Tetragnatha versicolor. The sequence goes on along the minus strand of JANDEH010000013.1, from coordinate 23,471,312 downwards.
AAACGAGAGAGTAACTTAACGAGAAAGTACCAGAAACTTATTAAAATAATCAAACTGTGGGCCACAAAAATTCAAAACCAAAAACTGCGGACAATTACCCCCACCTTAGTTTAAAATTTCGTCGTGGACAGTTATTAAAACAGTCATTAATTCAGGTATTTAAAGCGAGTTGAGCGTTATATTTACCTACAATTTGTGTTCCTTTGTAACATTAAAAGTTTACTTTTATTTTAGACTTGGACAGACAAAAAGAGGACCGTGAAAACAAAGAATAATAAGTTGAAGGCAGAACGCAACGTCACTGGTGGGGGTCGAGTTAACCCTAAACCCCTAGCTGTTCCAAGTCTAGATACCTCATCTGGAAGAGACCAAGCCACAGCAATTTTCAATGCACTCAACGACTGGAACCTTGTCGACAAAGTGCAAATTATGTGCTGTGATACTACAGCATCAAATACTGGCCGACTAAGTGGGGCATGCGTCATGTTAGAACAAAAACTTCACAGAGAGCTGGTATTGTTCGCTTGCCACCATCATGGACATGAACTTGTTTTAAAGAATGTATTTGAAACCAAAATAATACAAATATCGAAGAGTCCCGAAATTCCTCTCTTCAAAAGAATAAAATTGGAAATAAACTTTTATGTCGGTTGACAAATTCCACTAGTATTAAGTTTTTAATAATTGTATCGTCTTTTTTATAGGTTATAGTAAATAAGCAAGCTGCTTACAAAGAAAAAGGGATTGCCCTTAATTTCTCCAAGGTTTGATTTGATTTGAGTTTAATGGCACAAAACCCCATTGGGGCATACCGCGCCAACAAGACTATAATTTCTCCAAGGATCCCCAGGCAATTGTGGTGGTGACACCATTGATGCAAAGGGCCCACAATTTGCCATATACCAAGGATGTTGTCTTCATTGACAGCATTTCCTCCTGCAATGCAGAGAACAATGCTGTCACTTTTTTGCTAACTCCTTGTGCTGCAGGTGCGGTCCTTTTAGGAATTTTAATTACTAGTAAGCTAGTTTTTAATTACTACAAACCACCAAGGATTATGTTGCCGGGTTCCGGCTGTTACAAGAAAGTCTTTGAACCTTTTGGAGGTTCTGGTTTCCCAAAAAATTTCATGACCGATGACAGTGATGCCGAGAGGAAAGCCATCAACACAGTATGGGGAAACTAATAGATTCCTTTGCCACTTCCATATTTCGCAGGCTGTGTGGAGGTGGCTGCGCAAAGCGGAAAATAAAATAGCTGAAAATGAAAGGCAATCCCTTTATAGGTAATTATATAGCTCTCGCGTTACAGTATGTTGAATGTGTTAGCTATAAAAGTTTCTATTAAGCTATTTGTAAAATCGCATAACAGGCGATACATCGCCAATTCTATGGAACTGTATTTTTAATGTGTTTTATCATTTTTAAAGTTCCTGGTTTAGCACTCTTAACTTCCTTCTTTCATCCACTAAGCACGCTTATATGTCACGTCCAGTTATGTAATTGCTTTACATGTGTTAAAATTTAATAAAACTAAATTTAACCTTTCCAATATTGTTCGAGTCTCCTGCAATCTGTAGTTATCCTGTAAGCTAAGTGCTCGAATCAACTAGATCTTCATCAAAGGTAAGCAAAACCTTTATGCTACCTTCTAATTAAAGATATTATTAAACTTCAATATAAGCTATCGAAGGCGCAATACCAACAAAGATTACGAGACTGAACTCTTTCCATTTAAATATTGAGGTATGTCTAATTATTGATGCTTCACAATCCTTTGGCGCCGGCATGTTTTCTTGTTTTTTGCAATTATGTCTCTTAATAAATCGTAATTTCACAATTCGACTTTTTCCTCGAGTCCTCATGGGAGATCTGCCTCTCTACAACTATGAATTGACTGGATGTGTGCACTTGAGACGGGGTTGATAAAGTGTGTCGTCCGATTCGTGTATTGTCCTAGGGCCAGTAACCCGTTGTAGCCTGCCCACAGGTCAGTGAATGATTGAACCCGGGGCCACTCTCGGTAGTATCAGGGGTAAAAGCACAGCGGCAGACCGGTTGTTACTGGGACATTTCACGAGTCGTATGTCCTTGGTTGTGCTCAGAACCGACAAGCTCCTTGCGTGCCGTGTGCGACTCTTGCATGCCTCGACATCGTCCATCTTGGGTCGAGATCCACCATGGAGATCTGAGTCGGCATCCGCTTATCAGGAGACCGTGTGCGACTCTGGGCCCCCCTCCAGAACTCCGCTACCGTACAGGCATTTTCTCACCTGCGAAGCCATTTCTGACACAAACGAATACTCACTACCCTTGGAAGGGAGTCCCGCGGGAGCCAAAATTGTCATACAGCGTCGCTACAGGCCGCGAAGCTCGGGTGTTTCTAGAAGTAGCCTATTCACAACGTTTCGGCATTCCGCCTTATTGGCTCAAAATAGTGCAGGAACATAAACTGAAAGGGACTACCCTTCTGGACTGAAATTCAACTTAAGGTTGGTTGATTAGATTTTTATGGCGCATGACCCAAGATAGAGTATAGTGCGCCAGACACAGGACAAAACTAAATCATATTAACCTTTTACAGGCCAATGTTCCCAATTGGGAACATCATGTTTGAAAAATCATAAAAAATTAACTACTATAAGTATACGGTTGAAAAATTATCTATGTAAAGTTGAAAGATGACTTGATTTTTTGAAATTTAAACGAAGTTTATTGCTTAATAGGAAAAAATTGCAAAAAATCTTAAAATCGGCCATTTTTACGCTTTTTGACAGAGGCACACAAAACAATTCGTAAAAAATCGAAATATAGTCCTAAGTTTCCAAAATTTGGTGAAGATATTGAAAAAGACTTACCTTAAATAGATATCCTCAGTATTAATGATAAATATTAAAAACAAGCTTGTAGGAACTTGCGAAACATGCATGTTCCCAATTGGGAACATTGGCCTGTCGCCGCTATACTAGGAATCCGAGTTTCTTGTGCGGCGTTATACCATTGATTGAAGCGATAGAACTGTGTACTTCGGCAATTTCTTTTCAGAAAAGAATAACAAGGTTATATAATTGTTAAAGGGGAATCCCCTTTTAAAGAGGAAGTATCTGGTTTGAATGTTTTTTATTGAGTAATTGTTTTTTTTATTCGAATCTAAGATTTCGCTTTGAAAAATGATGGATGTGAATAAACCACGTTTCAAAGTTTACAGTTCCAAGTGATTTATTCTTATACAAGTAACAAAAAGTTATTAGATTGAGACATCTCACAATCTCAGTGTTATTTATTATACCATAAGAAATAAGTTAAGAAAATATTTATTTAGAAATGATTTCTTTCGAGGAATAAACGTATAAAAGGTTTCAAGATATTTGTTAAGTAAGGGAGTGAAATTTTCATTAAAATACATAAATATTTCATATAAAAATCAACTAATTCATCTATTACTCAAAACTGTAATCATTATTCTAGCACTTATTATAATATAATCTATTTTTAAATCCTACTTAATACATGTTGTCTTTAGTATTTTGCTTGTGTGTAGTAAAAATACTTGCTTTTTAACTATCAAAAAACTAAAATTAATGTTAATTAATCATATTTTAATAGTTTTTTGATATCCCCATTCTTAATTTGTATTTTTCACACTAGAGTATAAAAATTAGAAGCAATGATGTAAAATTTGGGTATTTTTCTGATATGCAACGTGACATTCCCGTAAATTTTTTTAAAATAATGAAATCCACCCAAAATTACTGCTTGAACTGAAACATAAATTACGTGTAAGGTTAAATTTGTAAGCTATTCCACATAATTTGGGTTATTATTTGATAGATTTGTCACTATATACTATTCGCGCTCTTCCCCAGGAGAAGTATAGTCGGAAGTGGCCAATGTTCCCAATTGGGAACATCGTGAAAATCGTATGTAAAAATTTTTTATCACCTTGATATTAATAAAATCTCTTAATTGAAGCATTGGTAGGTAAATTATGCAAAAAAACTTATTAAAATATACCTGGATCTGAATTCGGCCTGTAAAAGGTTAATTCCCATAAATACTTAAAATAACCGGCCATAGGCCTTTGTCGGACGTACTCTATACGTCAAATTTAATAACGTTAAAATATTGTTAAATGTGATGCGTAAAACCAATCTCATAAATATACTTAAAAACCAATGAAAGATCGGAGCAATTTAAAATTTGTGAAAGGTTAAAATCAGTACGATTAAAAATGATATTTTTATATGGGGTGAAATGAGGACAGTCACAAATGATGATTTACAGTTAACAAGGTGTCGCAGAAATGACAAGTGTGAGCTTCTTCTCCCATCAGAAGATAACGATGAGTCATCCTCGTGTGCCCGATCCGTAGCCTGATCAGTAGGACCTCCTCGCGACGGGTAAGATTTCTACACACTCGTCGCGAGAGAGATGGCATCACGGAATGCAATTTATCACCGACTTGCTGGTCCCATTCAAATTGCCACATGTCGTTAAGTCTACGCCGGAAGAGTGATTTTATGTCCTGATATGGAACTGGAAATCTGTCTGTTGGGCCCGTGACTGACCTTGCAGCACCGTCGGCCTCTTCATTCCCTTCAATTCCGACGTGACCAGGAATCCAGCAGAAACATACTTCTGTGCCAGTCTTGTTTAATTTTGATAAAGTGACTATGATATCGTTAACAATGGGGTGGACAGATGAAGTGTGTGAGACAATGCTTTTAAGTGAGGAGAGGGAATCTGAGTAAATGGTAGACTTTTTATGAGTGGAGAGTGATATGTGTTCGTCCTTATAGCATGCAGTTCTGCTGTGTATATGGAAGCTGTGACAGGGAGGGAATCGGAGATGGTTGCGCACTGGCAGACGGCAGCGGCACCTACGTGTAATTCGGACTTGGACCCATCAGTGAAGATGGGAGTATAGTCCGAATACGTCCCTCGATGTTCCCTATACAGCGCCTTGAATACATAGCTTGGGAGTGATTTTCTGCAGCGAGTGAGAGAGAAATCCACTTCTGGGATGGCTCGCTCCCATGGTGGAAATGGGGCTATGCTAGACTGAGCAACTATCTCAATTGAGATATCCCAGTCTCTCATTAACTGTCCCATCCGAAACTGGAATGGAGGCGGGCATGCACGTGAGCTACGATGAATAATGAAGTAATGTAAACTAAAATCAAACATAAATGTAAATGCGGGATAATGACGCAGTGACCTCGTCTTAGCGTAATACGATAGGACCAGATAGTTCCTTCGTAAATGCAAAGGCGGCTCAAATGCCTCCGCATAGAGCGACTGCACTGGAGAGGTACGGAACGCGCCGAGGCAAATACGTAGACCTTTATGATGAACTGTATTGAGAGAGTGTAATAATGACTTACAAGCTGAGCCGTAAACGACGGAACCATAATCCAGCTTGGATCGCACTAGGGCGCGATACAACCGAAGCATGGCCGTCGTGTCGGCACCCCAATTAGTGTTAGTCAACACTTTTAACAAGCTCAGGGTTTTTAGACATCTATTCTTTAGATCGTGGATGTGGCTGTGAAATCGGAGCTTTCTGTCGAAGATAACCCCGAGGAAACGGGTCTCTTCGACAACTTGAATTTCATAGCCCCCCAATCGTAACTCGGGGTCGGGAAAGAGACCTCTTTTGCGGCCGAAGGATACACAGACCGTTTTCTCGGCAGAGAACATAAAACCATTTTCTAAGGCCCATCGATTCATTTTGTTTATAGATGTCTGTATGTGACGCTCAGCTACAGATAATGATTGGGATGAATATGAAATTTGAATATCGTCTACGTATAATGAATATTGTGTATTATGATTGATGTGATGCCATTAAGTTTGATGATAAAAAGTACAACGCTTAAAACGCAGCCTTGCGGAACACCTTGTTCCTGGGTAAAAGTGCTGGAATAAAATGTGCCAATTCGCACCTGAAAGTGCGATGGTCTAAAAAGTTAGAGATAAAATTCGGCAAATTTCCCCTTAAGTTAAAATCGTACAAGTCCTGGAGGATACCTCTCCTCAAGGTTATGTCATACGCCTTTTTAATGTCAAAAAATACTGAAAGACAATGTTTTTGTCTAAAAAAGGCTTCCCTTACGGCTGTTTCCAGCCCTAAAAGGTTGTCAGTGGTAGAGCGATATCTACGGAAACCGCTTTGGAATGGTGAAATTAAATTTTCAGTTTCAAGATAAAATGGGAGCCGTGAGCTTATTATTCTCTCCATGAGTTTGCACAGACAGCTTGTAAGAGCTATAGGTGTGTAGTTAACAGGATAGCCCGGGTCTTTCCCGGGTTTGGGGATCGGCAGAACGAAAGCGTGACGCCACTTCGAGGGGAATTCTTGCTTGGTCCATATACGATTGAATAGGCTCAAAAGGGAGAGTAAAGAGTCCTCAGAAAGTTTTTTTATCATTAGATAGTGCAATCCGTCGGGCCCAGCTGCTGAGTTCCCGGAGCGGTTCAGCGCCGTACGAAGTTCCAGCATGGTGAGCGACGAGTTGTAGTCTTCGTTGGATATACCGAAGTCCATATTCGAACGCTCTGCTTTCTGCTTCAGCGCTTGGAACGCGGGGGGGTTCAACTTAAGGTGTGTCTGTTTTTGATAAACTCTTTATTTTATTAAGTGTAATTCTAATATGTGTCCCGGATTGCATGCGAGTTCCTTTCCATCTGTTCATTCTTTTTTTTATTTGTTACACGATTTGAATGTTTATTTTTATCTTCCGGTCAATTATGTGTCATCTCTACGTGTGTTGATTTGGATCTATCACCTACCCTTTGTCCAACCGTGGAAGGTTGGTTAGTTGGGTTTTATGGCGCAAGAGCCATATTTGGCCACAACCGTGGAAGGAAACGAAGGGCTAACGTTGTGCAAACGATTTTTGCTACTTGAGTGGTGCTTAGAGCAGATTGCCAAATTGTAAGATTATGTACTGAACAAAGTGTCACTCTCCAACCTCCTTCAGGCCCTTTTGGACAGAGATCTTTTAATGCAAATAAGCATAAAATATCATGTGGAAAAATTAAGATATCTGAAAAACACACTAAAAATTCAAAAATTCACTTCCATTCAAAACTCCACTTGCGATCAAGCTTGGAGCGGAATATGGCTAGAATAGAGAAGGAAACGCCTCACAGCCTTCAACTTTGAACGAGTTTGCAAAATGCTCCCAGCATCAGGTTGCGGCAAATTCGTTAAAACTTTTCTGTATGGAAGTTTTAAAAATGCTGCGACAAAGTACGAACAGGACATAAAAGAGATAGCCATAAAATTTAACAGAGGCTAAGTGTCAAAATCCTCAAATTTGGACTGTTCATTGATGAACAAATACCGTTTCTGGGAGCATCTCCTGACGGAATTATTGAAAACGGGGATGGGCTTGTAGGAATAAAATGCCCCCACACAGCTAGGGAGAAGAGTCCTTTTGAATATTCAAGGGCATTGAAATCCAAGTTTTTAATTCCTCATAAGGAAGAAGATGAGAGAGTGGGATTCAGCCAAAACCACGACCATTACTTCCAAATATAAGGACAACTCCACATCGCCAAAAAAGTTTGTTACTATGCCCTATATTCTCCGAAAGGGCTGATTCTTAAAAATTTTGTAAAAGATGAAGTTTTTTGGAAGAACAAAATGGAGGATCAATCAAGTTTTACAAAATTGCATTCTACCAGAATTAATAGATCCTCGACACCCAAGATCCATGCCTATTCGAGAACCTGAATATATTCTTGCAGAACAAGAAAAAATGCAAGTAAAAGGTAAAATTGTTTTTATACATTACACAAAAATCGCCATTGTATAAACATCCACACCAGAGCACCAATAGTTGAATGAGAATGAATAGCACTTTGTATATCAGAATTTAAAAAGTATATTTAAAAATCATGGCACAAATAGTAGGGTGGGTTGGGGTAAAATGGGTCAATTTTAAGGTACTTTCACATTCTAAGTTTTATTTCATCAAAACTATTATTTTTTAAGGATTTCTTTCAATTGGATCTTGACATTACAATCCTTCAGAAAATTTTCATCTAATTTTATCAAATATTTTTTAGTTATAAGTTGGTTAAACTTAGCATCAAAAGTAATGACCTATTTTACCCTAATGTGGGGTAAAATGGGTCTCATTGCAAAAATATGTCAAAAATATATTTATTACTAAATATACATGAAAATAAGAAAAAAGGCAATCGGATGTGCCGTTTTTATCTTAAAAAATTTGTTTTAAGTTGTATTTTAAGGAAATTGTAAACGTTTGAAGTTAATGACCATTGTTCCAAATGTAGCAATTAAAATACTTTATTTGGCGAAAAAATAAACTTGGTTGACAGTTCAATGTATATTTGAAGGAAATGAGTTAAAAACATTGTTTTTACTTAATACAAAGGGCCTCTAAACTATGACCCATTTTACCCCAAGTACAAAATATCGTTATAAAAGATAAAATATTTTATATTTTTCTAAGCTGATTGGCTTGAAATGTCTCTCAGACTTTCTTTTATGGAAAAATAATACAAAACTCTGCTGTAATTTATTACAATATATAGATATTTTGGAAGTTAGTACACCCTGTTTTTTCGATGACATTATTTACAGTTCAAATTAAATATTTTTTCTGTCCTCAAATTCATAAATCTTAATTTTTGACAGTTGAAAAAGGTTGCCAGCAGATTAAAGAATATAATTAAAAAAATTAGTGAAAAAAATTCAATTTAAATTTGATTCATATCGAGTTAATTAAAACTGACCTATTTTACCCCATGACCCACTTTACCCCAACCCACCCTATATTTTCAATCCGTATAGTTTATTCGAAACCAACGCACATTTGCAATTTTATTTATATTTACAGTCATTGATTAGGGTAGGAGTAATCCTTATTTTGTGTAAAGGATTTGAAACATGAATTAAAACACTACCTGAGGTAGGGCTACTCGCGCGAACCAACTGGTCCGAATGCGGAAGACTGATATGAAAGACACGAGTAAAGCCTAAAGCGTCCAACACATAGGTCTTCCCCGCCATACTTAGGGGCAATGCTTCCGACGCGTTTCAGCGAGGTCGATAGGAACTTGGATCAGAACATTCTTCGTCTGTATCTAATATTTCCTCATTCATATATATTGGCTACTGGATGTATTCGAATGGTCGCAGGTGTGTTTATAGCTCTGCTCGAGGAATTGGAAAATCGTATTTTTGACCATTGTGAGCCAGAAAGCACATGGGTGTCTTGATAGTAAAACGACGGAGGAAGCTGACGAGGATTCCGACTTGCCAGGAGGAAGCTGACGAGGATTCCGACTTGCCAGGAGGAAGCTGACGAGGATTCCGACTTGCCAGAAGGAAGTTGGCAGACCCACAGCTAAGAAAGAACAGCTTTCACCTTTATTTTATTAAGGGGTTCGAGCTGACCTGAGACGCTTGCTGTTCGTCATCTGATGGAGAAAATTATTCCGTAGTTTTGTGATCTCCGGTGATGCTTCGTACTCGCCAGAACGTAAGCCAAGCTTCAGAATTAGTGTTGATAGATGCTTCTGGTTGGATGCACAAACAGCGGCACAGGCTTTATATCTTTGAGACACCTACAGCAGCTGGCGGTGTTCCTTTAGGAGTCGTAATAACAGACTCCATAAAGGAATCTGTTTTCAAAGAAGCCTTCATTGCTTACAAAGAATTATTGCCCGAAGATGCTTTTTTTGGTAAGAAGTACCCTCAAGTTATCTTGACGGACAACGACATGAAGGAGAGAAATGCTTAGGCTGCAGTATTTCCGCAGACAACTCTCCTCTTATGTCAATTTTATATGCTGAAATCAATGTGGTCGTGTGGTTAACCAAGAATCATCACGGTGTAGAGAGCACCTACAGACAAGAGTTTTACTTCCTCATCAAAAATTTTCTTTATTCATTTAATGAAGAGCAGCTAAATGAAAACATTTCAATGCTTCTCAGGAAAAGAATTAAAGGCTTTCAACTTGAGACCCACCTTGCATGGCTCTTAAGTTTCAAGGAAGATTGGGTGAGCTAATTTGGGAAACAATTGGTAACTAGAGGAAGCAATACAACGAACTATGTTGAACATGTCAACATAATTTTTTTATCTGGTTATTGGCTGATTGACTTTTTATGGCACATGACCATTATGGGGTATTTAAATTTATAATCTGCACTCTACGTACATTGCGCTTCTCATTCTCTGAATTCCGCAATTTCAGACGCTTGCAACATGAAAGATGTGCGTAACTGTAGTAATTCTGGAAAAAGCTTATTCATTTAGGAATACTTCAAAAAGAGTGTTTTGCAGGAGAGTATAGTAGAACTTTACCCAACTTCAAGGAACGAAGCACTAAAAAAAGCTATCCCCAACACGTTGGATAGAGTCTTGAATCAATTATGGCGGTGATAGAGTTTCTTGAGTCAATTGAAAATTGGGAAGAAAAGGATTCGTAATATTAAAATATATTGTGCAGTATTAATTTAGTAAAAAATTCTTTCTTGTTTTACATTAATGAAAATTATCAATATTATGTTTAATAATGTGAAAATTTGTCATTTACGAGTCGAATAGAACATGTAAAACTCCTCCAGTGTATTCTTACGATAGGTTAAATTATGATCTGTTTGCAGAATTAAGCAACAGAATTAGTTAATTGCAAGTTCATAAAATGCTCAGTGCCCGAAATTTGAAACCCCTTTTTGAACATTTGATAGCCATGAGATAGGTTGGTTGGTGGGGTTTTATGGCGCAAGAGCCATATTAATAGCCATGAGATAAAAAGGCAGTAGAAGCAATGTTGATGACACTTCTATTATTAAATCGGTTATAAATGGTATCCCTGATAACTTTAACAAATTTAATATGAATGACTGGAGGTTGGATATCGGCAGGTTGATTTCGTCTTACATCCATATGAAAAGCGTGAGCATGGACTTAGTTTGGTTTTATTTCTTACCAACGTAAAAAGTGGAACTGTTATGTAAATAAAATTATTGATGTGTATATTTAAACGTTTGAGCATTTTAATCACACTCTGAAGTAACCCTACCACATTTGTGACCCGGACGTTGGATATCTGCAGGTTGATTTCGTCTTACATCCAAATAAAAAGAAGCAACAAAATGGAGTACTGTGATCATGTCTATGATGCCCTTTTCGGCTTTTGTGGGGATCACTTGATCCTCCCTGAGAGTTTGGACATTAAATGCATCTCCCCGATCTCTCAGAGACAAACAGTACATTCTATAAATTTGAAACTATAAATAATGAAAATATACAAGATATAACAGTATGGAAATCTGACAATCTCAATCTACATCTTGGTACATCACCATTTTTCAGGTTGATTAATGATGATACGCTATGTATGATGAGTGAGCGGATAAATACCCTCTTAAAAAGAAGTTATATGAATGAAATTCTTCATATTCATTCATTTTTGCAGTAGAAAGCCAGGAAACTGCTTTACTCTCTGGTTACAGAATTCTGGATATTAAATTGCATTTTGATGCAGTTAGTGAACAATTGTGTTGCAAAATTTGCAAAAGGGACATCCAATTTACTGAAGTTAAAATGAAGGTAGCAGCATAATCATTTTCCATTTCTTGCCCCAACTGCAAAAATAAGCCAAAATAAGTGAAAAGGATAATCAGCAGCACGAGTGTTTGAAAACATTCGGGCTCTGCTGGAGCAATGGAGGTTGCAGGGATAAAGAAGATCCGTTTCTAATCGTGATGCACAGTACCTCAAGTACATTGGAGACGGAGATTCAAGAACATACGCAGCGAAGCCTTATGGAGACACTGTGATAGAAAAACTGGAATGTGTCGGCCACGTCCAGAAGCGTATGGGAACCAGATTGAGGAAACAAAGAAAAAATGAAAGGTGTGTAACTAGCTGATGGAAAATCCCTTTCTGGGCGTGGTCGCCTAACATACTTTGATTGACAGAATTGCGGTGCATTATGGGAATGCAATCAGAAACAATAAAGAAAACCTTGAGGACATGAAAGCTGCTGTATGGGCTGCCATCTTTTTTCTCATGATGCAAAGCCAATGCACACTTTTTGCCCTGTTGGAGAGACTTCTTGGTGCAAGTATCAAAAGCATATTGCATCACGAAGCATATTGCAAAAGAAGACGTCCCTGCTGCACAAATACCTTTCAGACAGACCGCAATAGCACAATCATTGGAAACCGGACAGAGTTTCAAAAAATGCGATTGTAAATCGAAATGTAATACTAATAGGTGTTAATTCGCAAAAATAAAATCCTTTGCAATTCTAAATTAAATCAATCTTGAGATTGTACAAATAAGTAATCCCTAATGTTGTGTTATGTTTTTTTAAATGTTATGTAAAATTCTTTCACTAATTCCGTTATTATAAAATATTTAATTTTGTTTATTATAGTTACCAATTTATCAATGATTAACTATACTATAAAGTAATTTAATTCATCATTTGATTGTATAACATTTTGATTCTTAGGATATTGAAAAATAAATGTTAATTTCATTAGATGCAATATATATGTTGCCTTCTTCACCTCTGGGACCCTGGCGGACTGCAGACAGTTTATAAAAGAAATTGTTTTGGATTTCGTCGAGACGACGTCGGAAAAAATTGGAGGCGTCGGGAAAATAGTCGAGATCGACGAATCGAAGTTAGGACGCCGTGAATATCACCGAGGCCGGTATGTCGAAGGACAGTGGGTATTTGGGGGGGTTGGACGCGGTACCGGTAAATTGTTCCTAGTTACCGTTGAAGATCGTACTGCGCGGACACTCTAATATCACTTATTTAAAAGTGGATTCTTCCCGGCACAACAATACATAGCGACTCCTGGAAGTCCTGGAACAAGTTGTTTACAAATATACAAGAACGTGTCCCAACCCAAACAAGAAAATTGCAATTTTCTTACCGCTGATATTCGTCTGTTCATATAGTCATAAATCGTTGGGTTTTGAAGGAAAAGGAAAGTTAAAAAATCACTATGTTCCCTGAAGTTGCCTAAATAAAGCATTCATTAATTGAAATGCAATTTTTTTCCTGAAGTAGCCTAAATAAAGCTTTCATTGACTGAAATGCAATTTTTTTTCAGATTGATGTGCAACAAAAATGGAATCCATAATGTGTGAGAATTTAGAAAGAGTTTCATAGCATTGAAAATAAGTTTGATGAATTAAACTATATTATCTTCAAAAAATCAAACTGTTTTTCTTTGGATAAGTGGAAATGCAAATTTCTTGCAAATTTCTTTCTTACAAAACTGCCTTTTAACAGAATCATCAGCCAGATGCTGCCTACTTCACTACTGTTACGGAGAGTGAAGACACCGATTCTTTCAGTGAGACAGAGAATTCTGCTATTCCAACCGTCATTGATCAGGTCCTAGAGATTGGGAACAATAACGAGCAAGATCTCCAAGAGAGAAAAAGTAGATGATGTGTACCAATCTCTACGAGCCACGCCATCCGAGATCTACGAAGAGAAATAGAGGAGGCGACCAAGGCGATACATGGCTCCGCGTGTGGAAAGGAAGGATAACTGCCTCTTTATTTCATCGAGTCCTTTGTTGTGATAAAGGGATAGAAGGTGTAGTGAACAAAATATTGCAAAATGTATGGGAAAAATACACAAGCTTCACCTATACCAGCAGAAAAAGAGATCTGTACAAATATACAGTGAAGTGATCGCCGATGGAAGCACCTGTCTTCGATGGCTGGAAAATGAGGGATACGTCCCTTCAAGGAAAGATTGCACAGATGGTCATCAAATGACCCTCTACCAAGACTACGGGCTTGGAACCTACAGGTGCCAGAAGAAGCATCTCAGAGGGGGTGTACAGAGTGTCTCTCGTGCACAAGGGACCTTCTTTGAAAAGAGCTGCCCGACACCCGAGAGGGCCGTCCTGGTCATATATGCATTCTGCATTAATCTGATACCATCCACCCCGGACCGACTAAATCCACGGCTAGCTATGCGGCTAGAGCCATACCTCTTCTAACCCAACGACGTCCTTGGAAGTCTCCAAACGTACATGTGTGCGAAAAGCTTGGGGTTCTTTTTGACTTTTAACTTGCATTAATCTGAGTTATACGGAATATATTGTTCAAACTTCCACCCAGCCGGGGAAAAAGAGGGAAGGCCACTGTCACCAAGTGGTACGGAAAATGCCGTGAGCTAATTTCCACATTCATCACTGACCGGGACTCCACAACTCAAATAGGAGGGCCTGGCCAAATTTTGGAGATCGATGAGACCAGGTTAGCAGGTTGCGGGAAGGAAACTGGGTCATCGGTATGCTTGATCGCACAACCAAAGACATACGACTCGTGAAATGTCTCAGTAACAACCGGTCTGCCGCTGTGCTTTTATCCCCGATACTAGAGAGCGGCACCGGGTTCCATCATACACTGACCAGTGGGTAGCCTACAACGGGTTGCTAGCCACAGGACAATACGCACTTCTGACGATGAATCACAGACAACCTTTATCAACCACATCTAGTCAATTAATGGTACCTGGACCGACGTGAAAGCCAAGATCAACAAAGGCCAAATATCGGCTGAGGATAACTACTATAATAACCTATAATAGTAGAACCTGGTAATTGTTATCATTTTGGGATTCTTCTTTATTTAAAAGGATTGTTGGCCAATGTTACTTCTATTCGTACTATCGATTTGCTAATTGGTGTGGATGGATTGCCTCTATTTGGGATAGTTAGGATCTGAGTTGAATGTACCTGACAACCAATAAAGTTTTCCCTAATTGGTATTTTTTACGAGCCTAAGAAAGCCGAAAGCCCTGTTATTTTTTTGGCATTAGACATACCTTGTGCCATTGAAAATGGTATTGTAGTAAATGGTACAGAAATTAAAAGTATGAAAGGATTTGTTTGCGATGATCCTATTATTCTTGTACCAGATGCATACAAGAAGGCGAGTATCATAAATGGAAAGTGACTTTTCCACTACTCGATTGTGAACCTTGAACTCATCTGGGTTTCATAAATAAAGAAGATACGAATACAATACTTCCGAAACCCCTTTAATAAATATTACAAATTTAAATTTTGATACTTCCTTACCATTAGATTACATGCATCTTGTTTGCCTCGGTGTTAAGCGTACGATGCTATCAATTTGGTTGTTTGGTAAAGTGCCTAAAAAATTGCCTCATCGAATTGTTTACTATATCTTCGAGCTTACTGTCTTTGCAGGGTTGTATTCCTTGGGAATTCAATAGTAAACTCCGAGGGCTAGATCAGATCAAGCGATGGAAGGCAACCGAGTATAGGCAATTTTCTTATACACTGGCCCCGTAGTGCCAGCATACCACCTGAAGATCTTCCAGAGTGTGTGGAAGAAGGAATTGTCTCCAGTGTACCACCTAATGTTCCCCTTAAAACATCAAAAAAGAAGTTGGGTAGAGTAAATTTTTCTGCAAAGCAGAATAGCACCTCAAATTCGTCAAACATAATAGACAAGCAGTGTCTAATTACTTTTATAGAAAAACATCTTTGCTGCATCCTCTAAAAACATTTATCCATGTTTCCATGTTAAACATGCCATCATGAACTTAGACTCTCATAAGACCAACCATTCTAAAAATTTTTTGAGAACCGCCTCGAAATCCGTAGCTGTTGCAAGTATGAAGAGAGCAGATAAAGATGAGGCTGACGCCAGCAACTCCACCGACATCACAGTTAGTGGAAATGGTACGTGAAAGACAAGAGGACACATTTCGCAAATAGGAAAGTCATCGATGTTGAAGTGCTGTCGACATCATGTAAAGCATGCGAGTCCTTCAAAGGATCAGAAAGGGAGCGGAAGGAATGGTTTAGAGGACATGCCGAGACATGCAAGAAGAATCACGCTGGATCTGTCAGAAAGATGGAAGGTGATGGCATGATAAACGTTTTCCGGCGATCTCAAAATGAAAGAGAAGTTAGGTACCTCAAATAAATTGGTGATGGAGATGCAAGGACTTACCTTTCAATTTCTGAAGCTAAGCCATATGATGTACCTGATGCCAAATTAGAGTGTATAGGCCATATACAGAAGAAAAGGTTGGGGAGTAAATTGCGAAAATTGAAAAAAGAATATGCCGGAAAGAAATTAGCAGAAGGTAAGGGATTGTCTGGGAAAAGCAGCGACATCTGCACGCTCATTGCGGTCTATTCGGACGTGGCCTGGTATCCAGCAAAACTTAAGACATGCCCGAGATGAAAAAAATATGAATTGAAATGTTGAAGCACTAAATAAATAATTTTAAATATTCAGCTTTATTCTTTTTGTTGTATTTGGGAATAAAATAAATTTATTGCACAACAATTGCTAGATAGAATAGTAAAAATAAGAGCTGCTGGTAAACGTGCCATTGCTGAAAATTATTTTGAAATACTTAATTTAGAAAATATGTTATGGACTAAATAAAAATTTGTGAACTATGGACTGTTAAAATATTTGTCTCCGTTCTTTAAATTTAATGAATGTAAATTTTTTTTAGGTTGATGTGATCCCAGCTGATGAGATCAGTTTGAAGCATAAAACAATTGAAAAGCTGCCAACTAAAGTTGAGTTGGAGTTGCTATCAATCAAGTCTTTCAAAAAGTTCTTCAATTATGTATAAATATTAGCAAGCAGTTTTTTATACACAACTTTTTAGGACCAGGCCCAGTTTTACTAAAGAAGCTTTAAATAATTGAAGAATAAATAATAAAATTGATAATCTTTAGAACCCAGATTTATAAGTGGGATCAAATGTAAACAAATATAAAAAATTTGTCAATTCCACAAAACATCTGTATAACGTAGTTTTTCAACTCTCACAAGTTCCCATTCCTGTTATTTTTAGATCCATTTATTTTTTTCAATTACCCGAATCAACCAATTCTTCATAGTGAAAAAATTTGGATTTTCATAGGTATCTAAGGTGTTATATTGTAATCTTCATTTGTGTTGAAATCTATAAAAGTAGTAATTTAATAATTATATAGCTTTATGCATTCAATAGATAGAAATGTGTACTCGTTTTATAGAGGTTTTAATTTGGTTGGTTGGGTTTTCAAGGCCCACGACCCAAGACAAGGGACTCATGTGGGAGATCCTGAACCATTTCATGTGGTTATAAGATTAGGTTCATGTCAGGCCATGCCTATGCCAGAGCAGTCAAAGAGCACATGTTAGCTTTCTAAGCCCTTTTAACACTAGTTATGGAGTTCCGTAATTTGCCATAATTAATTTAGTCATATTTTGTTCTTTCATGTGTTTCATTTCTTTTTTATATCAAATGAGAAAATATCCGATGAATATAAAAGGACCTGCACATATTCAAACATAATGGTAGGGAGTTAAATTGTAAATCGTGTAATCTTTCCTTTGCTTCCGTTAAAAGCGTCAAAGGACAAGTTACTTAGCAAGTGCTTTGACGAGTGTGCGAAGAGTATTACCGACAGCAATGTAGTTTGAAACAGGAGAAAGATCCCTGAATACATTTACCAATTTTTATTTTGAGCCTTTGCAAGAAATGACAGATATTATAAAGGGAAGAACTGCACTCCAAGAAGCTGTGAGGAGAATTATGAAAGGCTTCCTCTCTCAATGATGCAGTTATCAAGCCAACTAAATTGGCCAGGTAGAGGAGAGAAAAGAGGTTTTCTTGACCTCATGTCTCGAAGACTTATGCGCAAGCATAAAAGCACAAGATTACGCTGTTAGAATTAACGAGCGATACTATAAAGGAACGAACCACACTCCAAGAAGCCGTGAGAAGAATCATGAAGGGCTTTCTCTCAATGCTGTTTAAAGCCAATTATATTGGGTATAATTATTGCGGGTGATTAGTCAAGGTAACAACTGAGTTAGAGTAACATGCACTACCACAATTCTAAATTTACCACTGCTCAAAGTTACATCATGTCGGTTAACGGTTTGCTACACCTCGTGGAAGATAGCAACATTTTGAGTTCAGTGCATTTGTTTGAGGATTTAATGCAGATAATCAAAAAGAAAATGGTTTGTTGATTAATTGGTGTTTTACGGCATATGGACCATAATAGGGCATTTGGTGCCCGACAAAAAAAAAAGGAAAACTTTAAGTGACAAACCTTAGCAACAAATTAATCTTAGGTTATCAGAGCAAAGGGAGATATTAAATCTTACTGTAAATCCTAGACCACATGACCAAATTGCATTTGTGAAAGATGGCTTTATCATTTATCCCTAAAAATATTTCAAAAAAGCAGTATTTTCTCAAACTTTTGTTTGTACTTTAAGTCTCCTGATAGTAATTGGTTTGTACTGTGCAATATGAGTTATTTGTCAAGAATTTACTATGCAATTTACAACAACAGTTTTTTTCATCACAAAACACAAAGATTTTCAAGGCTTCATATTTCATACTAGAATATATGGAGCAATAAGAGTGGTTCTGAGTTAAGAATTTTCTATACAGTATCAGTTGTTTTTGTCAAGAAATACAAGGACTTTCAAGGTAAGTCCGAGGCTTCATATTTATAGTGATTTGTATATATTTTACAATATTACTTTTTTGAAATAAAAAATACATCTATATTTATTTTAAGTAGTGAGAAAAATATGTTTTGTGCAATATATAAGTTGTTTGTGTTAAAAAATGAATGTAAATATATAGGTCTTTCAATGCAATTTCGAAGCTTCATATTTCTTAAACCACCCAGATATCACTCATGAAATTTTTACTACTTGTTTATATACATTAGAA
Organism: Tetragnatha versicolor; assembly: GCA_024610705.1. Classification (NCBI taxonomy): domain Eukaryota; kingdom Metazoa; phylum Arthropoda; class Arachnida; order Araneae; family Tetragnathidae; genus Tetragnatha; species Tetragnatha versicolor. The sequence goes on along the minus strand of JANDEH010000013.1, from coordinate 23,452,546 downwards.
GACTATCCTGTACAAATTTTATAATTTTCCTATCTGTCCAATTTTAGATATTGAACTTTGATTTTGGCATTTTTTAGCCGAGATGCCAAGTTTGACTATTTTTTATAAAAAAAGGGACAGGCTTGAATTGTTTCATTTCACTTCTAAAACATTGTTTAGAAAGGGATATATTGAGGAAAAAATTTGCGAAGGTGAGTTTCAGTTTTTTCCTATAAAATTTTAAGGTCAAAAACCGAATTTTTCACTCAAAAAATGAGATTTTCAAAAATATATAAAAAATGTTTTAAACTATTATCATAAAAATACTTAACACATTGAATTAGTTCATTCTTTAATAAATAAAATGGCTTTGAAATTATTTAAATATGTTGGAAAGAAAAAAAAGTAATAAGGGTTTCCGTAAAGTGTGTTTTTCACCGAAAACAGGTTTCGACCAGGCAAAAAATGGCCTCCAAAAAAAATTGGAAAGGTTTAAAAAATTTTTAACACTTGTTTTAGTATCTCTAAAGTAAGGTTAACTAACTGGCAAAGAATGAAAAAAATCAAAAATGTCGAGCAACAATTTTCTCTTTTTCTGGATGATTTCACATGGATTGACCCGTAAGTTAATTGACTTTATACGGCACATGATCTACAGTAGAGCATTTTGCACCACTTAATGTAACAAGAAAAATTTTAAATTAAATTGGTACTCTTACTGGATGACACTGAAAAGTTACTCAAGGGCTTTGCCAACTGATATTAACACTATATACTAGCCACACAACGTTGTCTATTGTCAAAACCAGAATGAAAACGGGATGGATAAGCTTCAGCGGATAAATTTAAGCCTTTTTAATCCTTCCAGAAACCCAGTAGAAAGGCTGAAGATCTACTAGGTGGATAAAATAGGAAGTTGGATAATATCTATTCTAAACACATTGAAGAAACCCTCTTTAGATTTTGAAGTTGTAAATATATATGGTCACAGAGATTACATAGTAAAACATTCATTTTTCACCTAAGTCAAAACTATTGTTCTCGCAACAGGAAAGATTTCAGAAAAACGAATTGCAATAATCTTCATTCACCAGCAATAAAAGACCAAGACAAGACTCTTATTTTTTTATCTGATGACACTGACCTGGAGTCATCAAATATCACAAGTCTTATGCGCCATTCGTCAGTGAAACAGAAGACAGCAGAAAACTAAATATATTAAAAGAAGCAACGTTGCCAAAAAGAACACAACACAAGCAAATTAATTCCGCGAAATTGTTTCATTTTTTCAATTAATCAAGTATTCTAAATAAATAAAAACGTTATTGACGTAAATTAGGCATAAGAAACGACCGCGATAAAGAGGCAAAGACAAAATAAAAAATAAATAGGGAGCGGATTCATCTTCTTTGAATCCTTGCTTCCAACAAACAGAGCACAGACAATAAGAGACAGACCGGTCAATAGGCGGGGCTTATCCGGAGAGCTCAAGTGGCGCCTCCGACAAGCGGTACCGGAACTAATTGATTAATTTAATATTTTTTAATCGAAATCTTTATAAATTTTTTTGTTGACGAAACTTGCAATATTCTATTTCGAAAGTAAACATGAAGTTTGTGTGAATCGTTTAATCGTACTCTTTTCAATTGTTTTCAAGATTTATAAATCATTTTAACAGTGTCTTATTGCATTAAGGCACATTTTATCTCGTTTCTTCAAGCACCGAAAATCTTAAATCCGCCATCCGTTAATCAGAAGCAATTTTATTATCCAAAAGGTATTTTCCAAGCATTTGCAGCAATATTACCGCTTATGATAATACATTGTTAACATTGCCTTTGTTTAGTTATACTTGAATTTCAATTATTGAGCTTTCTTGGAATAATTTCATATTTGAATAGGCTATATCTCAGGGATCGAAAATGGAGGATTCGCCTCAGGGCACCCCCATGGATACAGAAAAAACGTACATAGATAATTATTTAGAAGTTAAAAAAAGCTTACACGATCAAATTAATGCAGGATTAAAAAACGGCACCAAGAAATTTGTCATCATTTTTACCCCAATAGACGAAAAGACACCTATAAGTCATCCCAGAGCAATTAAGGAGAGTTTCGCCAGGAATTTGTCCAATGTGAACAAGATTAGTGAATTTATTCACACCAAACAAGGAAAACTAATTGCAATAACCGAAGACGCGAATACAGCAAAAGAACTTGTTACAACTAAAGATATAGTTGGAGTTAGAGTTCATACGAACATACAACTAGAAAAAGCAACACAATTAAACTTCTATTAAAAAATATACCTCAAGAAATCAAGTTGGATGAAATAAGAGAAGATTTCGAAGGAGAAAATGAATTAAGCATACACAGCCTAAGAAGATTTACAAGGAAAAGCAGTAGTGGTCTAGAGAAAACGAGAACTATATTAATAACCATTTATGGAAGATGCCTACCATCGAAAATCAAAATTTGGATGACAAGACAAGATCGTATTAGATTCATAGACAAACCCAGGCAGTGTTTGAATTGCTTCAAGTTCAACCATCCCTCAAAACATTGTAAGAATGCTAAAGTGTGTATACAGTGTGGAGAGACCCATGAGGACAAAGCGTGCAATAATCCTGTAAAAAAATGTTTTTCATGCTGAAAAATCGGCCATTTACCAGACGATAAAGGGTGTGATATGTACAAAAGAGAAGAGGAATTTTAGAGAAGCATTTTGTCCTGTTAACAAAATCCTGATGTTGACACTGAGTATTTATGTTGAATCCATTGATAATGTTTACAGCGCCCTTAGCGTCGAAATAATAAAGTTTAAAGCCACGAAGGATATTAAAACTTCAAGCTAGCGGAAATAAAAATCCCAACACCAAGAAGGAAAGTAGATATCAATGTCATAATGTCAAATTTATTTCTATGATTGCACATAGTATCAATGTGAATTGCTTAAAAAATCAGCCTTCCTGGATATTAGGGGGCCGAGAAAAGCAGGGAGGAGTGTTATCTCCATAGGACCATAGGTGTCCATTACCGCCGTCACACGAAATGGTATTGAGTGACAGGGGCCCTAAATTACTTTTGAGGGATTGGAGGACCAGGTTGCCTCTTCGGGTAGTCCAAATTCATATGGTGAACCAGCGGACATTGCATACCGAGCTAGGTGATTTCTCCTCTTTCTCCGGACATGTTTTGTGAGCGTTGGTTCTTACGAACGGAGAGGCCAGGGTAAAAATGCAACATAGGGGGTTAAGAAGAAAGCTTGGGCATTGCATAAAACATGTGTTTGTGCATTTTTCTCTTGAAATTTGTCCCCAGGACAGGTCTGAAGGTAAGGACGGACAACCCGCAAAAAACCTCTGCGGATTGTCCGTTTGGTCCGCATAGCTTCTTACATCTTTGTCTATAAACAAAAGGCTGAAAATGGGCCTTTCTGTTTCCAATAGTGCACGAAATAAGGAAATGAAAATCCCAATTTCATAGTATTGTGTTCATGTGAGAATCCTACTATGGTTTGGAGCACCACAACGGTTGGGTATGAGTTTGAAGACACAATTGAGAGAACGCACTCAGCTGATGATTTTCTAATCGCTCCACAGAGTGGTGATGCAGGGTAACGGAGTGGGGATGCATTGGATTCCATATCTGCAACTCCTGAGTATGATTTACCAGTACTTTTTCCAACCAGAGCTGCGTCATTGAGGTATTGCAGCCGGTAGACCGTCCTTACCTTCAGACCTGTCCTGGGGACAGATTTCAAGAGAAACAGGCACAACCACATGTTGTATGCAATTTCCAAGCTTTCTTCTTAGCACCCTAGGTTGCATTTTTACCCCGTCTTTCCCGTTCTCTAGAAAAAACACCCATAAAACAAGTCCGGTCAAAGTGGAGAAATCACCTAGCCCGGTATGCAACGTCCGCTGGTGCACCATATGAATTTGGACTACCTGAAGAGGCAACATGGTCCTTCAATCCCTCAAAAGTCATTTAGAGCTCCTGTCACTCAATACCATGACCTGTGACGGCGGTAATGGACACCTATGGAGACAACACTCCTCCCCGGTTTTCTCGGCCCCCTAACATCCAAGAAGGCTGATTTTTTAATCAATTCACGTTGATACAATGTGTAATTATAGAAATAAATTTGAATTTGATATCTCCTTTCCTTCTTGGTGTTGGGATTTTTATTTCCGCTAGTGTAAAAAACGCACAGAAAATTTTTCATTAACAAAGCCTCAAAAATAAAAAGTTCGGAAATCGGAAAAATTATTTTATTTCTTTAATAAAAACTTTTTATTAAGACTAAAAGCATTTTTATGACTTAAAAAGCAAGGTAATGGTAAAGGTGAAACTTGCAATTTTGCGAACTTTTTCTTTTTGGAGGCCTGAAAAAGTGATATTTTCACATGCTTATAATCTTAAAATCTCTTCGAATATTAAAGATACTTTCATGAAAATTCTCCCTCTTTTTTCACAGTTATAAGCCATCAATCTGAATGGATTCAGTATCTCAATGGATCGCAGAAAAGTAAGTTTGTAACAGATATTTCATATATTAATTAGTTTTCTCCTCTCTCGCCTGAGGGCACTGCGTGTCTTGTTTAATGTACGTGTAATGTAGATGCTTCGTACTGAAGTGAAGTGATTTCATTCGGAGTCGAGATTTTCCCCGCCGCCGCGCCGGTTGGCGCGCGGGGCTTGTTCATTAGTTTCTCTTTGTTAATTGTAAATAGTGTCCTTCGTCTTGTAAATAAAAGTCTTCGTCCGACTTATGATGACTTTGAAGATTGTTACAAGTTTAAATACTGTATTTAGATGTGAAATTTCCAGGGAACGACCTCCCACATCCCACCCGAGACCCCCCTTACTTGGATTTCTTTATCCACCAAAACTTTTTAACTAAATAAACTCTAAAAAAAATTCTATACACACACAGTACACACCACTGGTCAGTGGCGTAGCTAGAGATTCAAGAGGTGTCCGCGAAACTGGTTTGCGAGCCCCTCTATACGTAATTTAAATAATTTTTGTCTGAATTAAATTAATTAATAAAATGAGTAGTTAATTCTCAACTACACATTGATAAGTAATAAATACAACTAATTAATAATCATAACTAATTTAGGACAGTATTATTTAAGTGCCGTTTGTAATAAATGCTTGACCGTGCCCGTGGTCCCGTCGTGGTGGTAGTGATCAGTAATGTCTATGGGCACCGAGTACAGATTCAATAAATTGAAGTTTCAGTTTGGTATGCTGGAGCTGGGTCACACATGGGTCAACTTAACTCAATATTTCCAAGTTTGATGAAATGAGCACCAACTCAAGTTATTCAGCTGAAGGTCCGGCGTCAGGTTAGCTAATCAGCCTGAACAAAAGCTAATAAGTAATTAGCATTCAATATACGAAAAGTAATGAAAAGAATATGGGCCTAAAGCATTCTAATGATTTTGCAATAAATGTTTGAGTGACAAATCGTAACCCCCGGATAAGAGTTCTAGTTGCATACTTGAATTTTGTTTTGTGGGGAAAACTTTTTGAACCCTAATTTTTTCTACGGCCTTCTGCTGATAGTTAAAAATCAAATTTGAATCTTGGTGCGCTTATTTTCAAAGTTTTTCCGATTCTGCCAAGTCCTAAAACTAACTAAACTCATTGGCGCAACAGCCCTAGTGGGCCAAGGCCTACGATGCCCATCTTCGTTTTCGTGACCGTGGGGCCCTGGGGTGCAAGGTGTTAGGCATGTGTCCCGGTTAGGTGGTCATTCTAACGCGAGACCCCCAGTGTTTAGTTCCCAAGCACGCTTGGTCCTCATTTTATCGACCCACTGAAGGGATGAAAGGCTGAGTGGACCTTGCCCAGCCCGGGAACCTCGCCCGGGAGCCAAGTCCTCGACCCTTAAAAAAAGGAGTTTTGACTCGTTTTGGGGCTTTAATACTCTAATTTGGGTGACATCCAGATATGATCGTTTCTAGCATAGGCGTAACGAGGGGCGGGGGGATTATTGGGGATGTAACCCCCACCATTGCATCACTCCCTGAAACCCCCCCCAAAAAGATTAGCGTCAAAACACTTTTTGCATGCAAAAAATTTTCGGGGGAGGACCCCCGAACTCCCCTTATTTTTACCTCATAGGTTATGGAGTAGCTTCGTTTTCTATGGTGAAGAATTAAAAGTTTGTATTTCGAGAGGCAAGGGTTTAAGAAGGTTTATGTCAACCTTTATGTCAAACAGGGACCAAAATTAGGTGATTATCCAAAAATTAAGTAAAACAATATTTTAAGGAAAATTTACACATTTTTTCTTGAGGAAGACATCCCCAATTTAAGTAATATTCAGTATTAAAAGTTGTATAGGTTAAAAATTTAATATATCCTCTGAAATTTTTTATGTAGTAGCTTCACAATAAGCAATAATATGTCCCTCTTTCACTGGAAAAATTCCATACTAAAGCCCTTACCCTCTGAAAGATCTCTGATTAGGGCCCAAGTGCACAGAAGCGTCCGTTAACCGTTGAATATTGGTCCTATAGTTCGAAAAGCGTTTTGTCTTATCTACTCAACGTTAAAAAACTGTTTATATAGACCGAATAATGAAACGTTTCCCTTTCAGTTTGGAGCCGACGTTCTTCTAAAGGCCGATCCAGGATGTTTTACTAAACTAATCAGACTTTCGGCCCAGTCGGTCGTGTTTTTAAATCAATTTGACGGACCGTTTCCCTTTCCGTTCGGAGCCGACGTTCTTCTAAAGACCGATCCCGGATGTTTTACTAGACTATTCAGACTCTCGGCCCAGTCGGTCGTGTTTTTAAATCAATTTGACGAACCGTTTCCCTTTCCGTTCGGAGCCGACGTTCTTCTAGATAGGGATTGTTTCCCGGGATCCCGGAGAATTTTAAGGCCGGGACACGTCCCGGGATTTCTCAGTCCGTCCCGGGATCCCCTCAAAATTTTAAATTTCTTTACCGCTGCTACAAACGCTTAAAAATCGTTCCTGATAGCATGAACAAATATTTCCTTTCTTTGGAAGTAACGTATAAATTAGTGGAAGTGAGGTGGTTTAAGTCAATCATCTGCTGAATTAAATTATCTCCCACTCCTAGAACTTTACAACTAAAAGCAATAAACAAGGAACTTGCTGATTTGTATAATACATATAATGCTCACATGTTTTCATAAATGGCGAAACTTGGTTACTCATCAATGATTTTTATTCTTTAGTATGTTAGTGATAAGAAATACGAATCCTAATAACTCCCGGCACGAGGCCATTTTCAGACACATAGCCTCTCTAAGTGCGTGGGGCGTGGTATGATGACGCCACCACAGAGTTCAGAGTCCGTGGGTCCATGGGAGTTTGCAATAACAACATTTCATCTCTCTGGCAAATAATCTGTCGCTGTGTAGTCTATAATATTCCCAGTTTGTTTTATAGGTACAATTAAAATTTTTACAGGATTTTGATCCTAAGACACCAATCTGTGTTACTATCTACAAAAAAATATGAGATTTTTTAAATAGAAAAGAAATACAGGCACTTGAAATCGAAAAAAGTAAAAATTCATGAAAAAACACATTTAAATCAAGTTTACATACTTTAAAAAATACCTTAATTCAAATATTTTTCTTAGATTGTAGAAGATAACATGCGTTATAATATAAAGAGTGAAACAGAAAAAAAAAGCATCCGAATATTTTAAGTAGTTTAAGAGTAATCACTGTTACCGTGATCCGAAATATACAAAAATGTCATTCTTCAGAAAACGGCTTCTAAGTTTAAAATTGTATGTTAATCCTGGTACTACTCGGTAATAAAACAGCTGTAACTTGTGTTCTAGATTACTCAGAGTTCAAAGTAAGGTAGTTTTGGAAAGCTTATTAATCAGGCTATAAAATAAAACAATAAAACAAAATTTGATATTTTTGGCGAAAAAGACGATTTCAACGCAGGCAGTTACCTTAAAGGAAGCACTTTTGATTAAATTATTTATAAGTTAGAATCAATAATTTTTAACCACTTAAATAATGAGAGGTGCTCTTAGGGTGCAATCGAAAAAGGCAAAAATGAGCTAAGACGCGATTTTGAACGGCAAAAAGTCAGAACTACCGTATTTGACGCATGCCGTGATGTAAATGATGGACTAATAGTTAAGTGAGTTTTTCAAAGTTTAAACATTTTTATTTTTTGAAAACCCACTGGAATTGTAAAAACATCCCTTATTTATTGTAACCTGGTTTAAATTAAAAAAACAACAACACTAAAATTTTAACAATATCCTGAACTTTGAAAAAACCCATTCAATCGAAAGAAATCTATTTAACTTCTCGCTTAATCAGGCTTTTCCCCGCCTCTCGTGACGTAGTTGCGATCCCAGCGCCAAAACAGCCCCACGATCCCATTCAACTTTTTGATTTCCATTAGCGCCTATGACCACCACTGACTGAGCTATAAAACAAACTGGAGTCACTAGTTAGCGTGTCGAAACCGCATCACACCACGGAAAGGATTTCCATCTTCTTTTAATTTTCCCCATCTGTTAAACCAGTTGCATACACAGAATGAAACGACCATTCTAAATTTTGCTCATAATATTTTAAATAACAGGCATCGGCGGATTAAAAGATGGTCATGCGGGGATTGCCCCGATTGCTTCTAGCCCAAAATGCCCCGATTGCTGAGAGCAATCGGGGCATTGTAACCTTCCGCGTGGGCACGGACGTAGCTATATCTTTTACAAGGGGGGGGTCCAGAATTTATTTTGCAAAAAAAGCAAACACATTACATAAACTTATGTTAAAATCCATTTGACACTCAAGCAAAGCTGCTAACTTTCAATAAAACATAATAAAGGTTTGTAAAATATATATGTATGATAAAGAAAACAAAGCTAAAACAGTATGAATAAAATAATTACTTTAAAGTACTAAATTTAGCCTTTTACGCCCAGGAAGTCTGCCATCTCCCATTTTGTTTCTAATGTAGGTTTTTAACTTCTTCAGAGTAGAGAAACTTCGTTCAGGGGTCGCAGTAGACGCAGGGAGTGTAGGTAATATTATAAGAAGCTTTTTGGTTAAAGGGAAAAACAATTCATCGCACTGATCAACAGCTTCTAGAGCAGGGGCAGGTTTTTCAGCAACCGATTTCCAGTGATTATATTAAATTTTAATTCAATATAATCACTATCCATTTAATTGAAACGCAACTTGTCTAATAAGTGCCAGTATATTAGGGGGGAAAATATTCATCTGTGTGAAATCTTCCCAGTAATTTGCAATTTAATTTTTCTAAAAACACTTGTAAAGTAAAAATGTCTTCACTAAAAACGAACCTTTTTGCTCATTGCAGTACTTATATACAATTTTTAACAAGCGCTGTAATTTTCAAGAACCATTTTCATTAGAATTAGAGATAAGTCGATGATTTAATGGTGCAGAAACTTTAACTGGACAAAAGTTCAGAGAAAATAACATCTAAAGCAGTGTTTCCCAACGTGGGACGCAGACCCCACAGGGGAGCAATATGATTTTCTAGGTGGGCAATTTGAAAGTTTCAAATAATGGCATGGACTACCAGGCTGTATTTACTTTACTTAAAATTGAATTTATGTGAATCTGTGGTGTAAGCGGATGTACAACCGATCATATTATGGAAAGGAAAAGTAACAAAATATAAATAACCATTTTTTCTCATTTCTGGTTCAAATATAATTTTTCATAAGAGAGGACTTACCTCTTTTCGCTTCATTGTCATTTTTTGTGGATGGACCCTAATCGGCTATTTCTTCATTTTGTAGAAGTTCACGAGGTAATTCTCTTACGTTTTTAGAAAAAAACCCAACAGAGATTGTTGAGTAGTACGTTTCATAGTGTTTTTAAAGACTGCGTTTATTTTTATTCAGTAACTACTCACACATGCACACAAATAAGAAGTTAGAGAACAAGACTGCGCAATACGAAAAGACACATAAGATGAAAGGGTCGCGCCCGTCTGCCCGAAATCCATCTTACCGAAGTGCCTCTTTCCCGAACGCCACAAGACCGAAAGACCTTTAGCCCGAACGGGACTTTTGACCGAACGGGACACTTGACCGACAGGACTTTTTACCGAATGGGACACTTTACCGAATGGACTTTTTACCGAATGGGACACTTGACCGAACGGGACACTTGACCGAACGGGACTTTTGACCGAACGGGACACTTGACCGAACGGGACACTTGACCGAACGGGACTTTTGACCGAACGGGACACTTGACCGAACGGGACACTTGACCGAATTGGACACTTGACCGAACGGGACACTTGACCGAACGGGAAAAAATTGATGTTCAGGCCAAGGGGGGGGGGTTCGGACCCCCTAAACCCCCCCCTTATATACGTCCATGCGCGTGGGCACAATCGGTCACTTGTTATAGTATCGGAGGTTGTCACTCCAGTTTGTTTTTTAGCCCTATGTGATGGCCACGGACTCTCTTTTCTAGTACTCTGTGTGTGGATGTATTCACATTAAACTGTTTTGTAGATATGGATCATCTATTCAAATAAATTTCATAAAAAAGTAACTCTCAGAAAGATTGCATTTAAAAAATAAAATACGAGTTTTATAAAATGCTCCCTCAATCGCTACGAGCGTTATTTAATCGGCTTCTCCCAATGACTAATCTGTATGATTTTGTCCTTGAATATTAATTTTACTCAACTCAACTCAACTTCAAATCTGATAATCTGATCTGATCTGATTTCCTAAATTTTAATTATATAATTTGATTTTTAAGGGAAAATGATGGATGCAATATGCAAATAAAATGAATAAAAATTCGGAACACACCCCGTGAAGAAAACCTGAATATTGAGCAAAGTGAAAATACTTATGCTTCTTTTCATTCTTCCTTCACATTAGTGAAAATTGAATTTTTACTTCGTTTTGATTTTCTAGATAGCCATGTTCTTTGTGATTCCTTTTTTGTGTATGAAATCGGCTGGCCACAAATTTTACAAAAAAGCTTATTGGTATGGTATAATTTTCACTTAGGGGTTTTTATGTATTATATTTTATGTTTTTATCAATTGCATATACTACCGTTATAACTCTACTACGTGTGGAGTGGAATCAACATATAAACATCAGTAACAATATTCACTAATGATGCCTTATACGAGGGTGGTCCCAGAAGTACCCGGCCTAACAAAGAAAAACTAAAAATTTTTAGAAAATTTTTCCCAATTTCTCTAGATAGGCTTCTTTTAGCCCCATACACCTCTTCCAGTGAAGTTCCATGGGTTCCATGACCTATTTTTAGAAGGATTCGTAAAAGCCCTCAAAATGACCGTTAACAGCATATTTTACTTGATAATTTTTGCAAATCTTTGCCCATCGAACCATTTTTTGAGGTTTAGGAGCAAAAATGACCTGTGGGGACGAAATCTGGGGAAAACCGCACGTTTGAGTAATTTAAACATTGATTTAACTGATTTTAGCCATCCCGACAATGGACGCAATTTTCATCAATTGCGGCAGCCATCTTGCACAAAGCTTTTTCAATATCAAATTTTCTGTCAAAATTCTGTAAACTGCACTTTTGGAGATCCCTGTTTTATCTGCTAGGTCCCTCACCTTCGATCGGCGATCATCCACCACCATTTTATGGATTTTTTAAACCAATTCTGGAGAAGGAACTTCATTTGGTCGACCGGTTCGTTGTTCGTCTTGGCAGCTCGTGCGACCATGTTTAAATTCCGCCACCCAGTATTTGATGGTGGAAAATGAAGGGGCAGAGTCCCCCAGTGTGGAATCCAGCTTTGCTTTAATATTCGTGCAACTTAAGCCCTTCAAATGGAAGTATTGAACAACGAAACGATGCCCATTTTTATCCATCTTTAAAATTTTACTGCACTTGTTTTCTATTAGAACCCGCGAAAACGAATTCTAATTAACTTTCCCCATTCCGATTAAGAATTTGGTCCCAACTATGTTTGAACTTTCGCCTCTAGTCATTTTTTCGGTTTAATAAGCGCCATCTGTAGGTCAGGCCGGGTACTTTTGGGACTACCCTCGTAGCTATGACCATCAGTCATCCCATAATATAATAACAGACTGGTTTGTAGGTACAAAACTGGCTCCTGCTCTAATTATTTCTTGTATATTTTCAACAGAGGAACCATCTCCCCCAAAATTTAGGAACAGCTTTAGAAAGAGTCCACCAGGAGTTTGTAATTTTAATATTTATACGGAACAGCTTTCGTTCAGCAAATAAAATCACAAAATTAAAGAAACGTAATAATCAAAACTTATATAAAAATTACTAAAAGAATAAAAACTTTACAAATGATATCTAATAAAAAACGAGACAACTCCATTATAATCAGTCACACCAAGTACGTCTGCTGCATGGTTGTGCTTCGAGCCATTAGGTTTTTTAATTTTTTCTCCCCCTTCAAAATGAACAGTACTGGCTCAACTTAAACTTATTACTGAGTAACTACAGCAAGTTCTTATCGCTGGCATTCATCACCTAACAAAGAAAAACTGTAGGCCAACTTCAGAGAGAAGGTGCTTTCTTCTAACGACATCTCCACACACATATTTTTCTAGGCTTCTTTGGCTAAGAATGTCCTTATATGTCCTTGCGCTGTAAAATCCAAACCAACCAATCCACACTATCTACTTTTGGTTTTCTTTTTTGTATTGTGGGTTGCTACGTCTTGAAATTTTTTTCGGGAGCATCTGAATTAATACCGCCGTTGGTGCCTAGGAAGAATTTTTAAACAGTATTCCTCAATAAAAGTCAAAACTGCAAATACGTTTGCAGTCTGATGGATATGCACCCACAGCACTCTGGCAGCCCGCATCACGTATCCATAAAAGGAAATAGAATTCAATAGACGGTTCAATTTATTCGATAATTTAGAAAAAGTATGTACATTAAAAGTGTGTAATAAACCCAAAATATAATTTTAAAAAATTTTTTAACAGTAAAATTAATTTGAATTATTCTACTCTCATGGCGCACTATACCCTGTCTAGGGTCATGTGCCATTAAAACCCAACTAACCAACTTATCTCGTAAATATTCATAATAGAGGAATTTGAACTATATTTAATCAAAGGCCAGTGTAAACAAACTAGCTTAGACACGGACCACCTCCATAGCCAAAATCAGGCACTTGTTATGCTAAGTTCGATGCCCTGCATTTCACTTTCGATTAAAATTTTTTTAAAATTGTATTGTAGTTAAAACATGTATTGTATTCTATTTCCATGCTTCTAATTTTTTAAATAAAGTAAAAAACTTTTTTGATTACAGCTAATTAAAAATTAATACGCCCCTCGATGTTAGTTAGGTACACTTTTCAGAAAAACTATTGCATATATCTTTCTAAAATTTGGTGGAGTTATTGAAAACAATCTAATTAACAGTAATAAGGGTTTTGTTTAAATAAATTCAGCAACACTTTTCTTAGATTTTGGTCTATATTACAGAAAAAGGGTTACTTAACATTCTTGGAAAGTTTGAACCCTGTATCTACAATAGATTTTCTAAAAAATATATCAAAAGTCACAAAAAACACATTTTGAGAAGATTGAAAAAACTAAAAAAGTAAGATATTGCTTCAAATATTGTGTTTTAGTACCTCCCAGGGCCATAAACATCTTGATTTTGCTACTCCTTGTCCAGTTATTTTTGTTTGGATAGTTTTTTGTTCTGGCTGCTTAGGAAGATTTCTGATTGTTTAGCGCAGCCTCTCGCAAACGATCATCATAGTCTATCTTCAGCGCTCGATGCATTTGTAACCAGGATCTATTTTTAAATTATTCAGGACCTTTTGTGCGAATGTAAGCTCCATTGTTTAGGCACAATATGGCATCTTTAAATCCCAGTCCTACAGTTCTGATTGAAACAAAAACAGTTTTTGAAATGCGCTCCCACACACAAAGGTTAAAAGATTCGTGGGGTATTGAGCCCTTACATGAAGGCATCTGGCAAGAAGTTTCTTATCACACAGGGCCCTGAAGATAGGTTTAATAGCTGTAAGGACCTCTTCTGGCAAGGAATACTTGTGGTCATGTTATGCCTTCTAATTTGGCTTTGTTGTACTCACACAACGTGGAACTTTCATCGGGGCCCCTTTTCCCCTTAAAGGAAAAAATACATTAGTAATTATAAACAAAAATTTCAGAAAAGGTTAAAAAAACCCCAATAGTTTGGTCTTACCCAAGGGAGGCTCTTCATCGAGGGTCACCTCTTCGGGCTTCTCATCTAGTGGGGTCTCTTGGGGCTCTTCATCTAGCATAGCGACCAACTCTCCCGATTTTTTCGGGAGACTCCCGAATTTCGCAGCTATTTCCCGAAATCCCGAAAAAGTATTAAATCTCCCGAATTTCATCAAAAATCGAGTATTTTTCCGGCAGTTATAACTTTTCCGATTCTCCCGTCCGCACTGAGGCATAGGCACTGACGTGAACTGTCTGCTAGTGTTTTTCTGTGTATTTCATTATTGCTCCGCCCGCACTCCGTAGGCAACTCAACTCCACTCGAGTCTTGTTTTGTTTTCGTCGCGTCGCGTGCTACCACAGAGCGTGCTACGGCGGCGGCGTACTACTAGTTGTAGTTTCGTTTCGTGTTTGCTTGTTAAAGATGAGTTGTAAAGCTGAAGCTAAAAAGTCAAAAAAATATTTGCAGCAGTACAAGGATGCATATAGCGCTGAATTTTCCTTTATCAGCAAGTCAAGAAAAGGAAGTTCTCTGGCGTTTTGTTCAGAGTGTGGAACAGATATCAACATCGGACACGGTGGGAGAGGAGATATCGTAACCCACATTAAGTCTAAAAAACATCAAGCTAATGCAAAATCCAATCAAAATTGCTCAAATATTGGAACTTTATTTTCTTCTTCTGAAGACTTCAGTATCATTAGGGCAGAATGTTTATTCACTATGTTTATAATAGAACATAATCTTCCCATTAGATGTGCAGACCATGCTGGCCCTTTATTTAAGAAAATGTTTCCAAAGTGTGAAACAGCTCAAAGGTATGGTGCTGCACGAACAAAAACAACATGTATTATAAAGGAAATGGCTAAGGATGTTCAATCTTCTTTAGTCACTTGTTTAAAAAATCAGCCATTTTCCATTGCTACTGATGGAAGTAATGATTCTGAAAATAAGTTGTATCCCATTGTTGTGATCTATTTTAGTGAGGTGACTTCATTAATTGAGAATAATTTGCTGTTTGTACCTGTGTTAAAGGGTGAGTCAACAGGAAGAAATATTGGTCAACTTGTTGTAAATTCTTTAGTTAGTAGAGATATTCCTGTAAAAAACTGCATTGCATTTGGGTGTGACAATGCAAATGTCATGGTCGGAAAAAAGAATGGTGTTGCTGCAGTTTTACGGGAGATGCATGAAGAAATTATTACTCAAGGATGTGTATGCCACCGTATCGATCTCGCAGCTGGTCGAGGAGCAAATACTTTGCCTGTAAATATTGATGAATTATTAGTTGATATTTTTTATTATTTAAAGAGAAGCTCCAAGAGGAAAGATAGATTGAAACATTTACAAGAACTTTATGATTGTGAAATAGAGAAAATTTTGAAACATGTTGAAACTCGGTGGCTGTCAGTTTGTAAATGTCTGACAAGAGTTATCAATCAGTGGACTCCATTGTATAGCTTTTTCGAGGAGGAATCTTCATCAGGTACTAAAAATGCTGCTACAAACCTCGACACCAGTAAAATCTCAAGATTGCTAAATGAAGCAAGTGTTGAAGAAAACCAAAAGAAAGGAACTAAACGACTTAAGTCTGATATTGAAGAAAAGGTACAGACTGGAACAAAAGGACTAAAGTCTAATGACACTACTAAAGGCTACTTAAAAAAGACTAAAACTCCTTCCTCAAAGACTAAAACTCCTTCCACAAAGACTAAAACTCCTTCCTCAAAGAATAAAACTCAAAAGCAAAGAATTTGGAACTTTCTGTCCTCTGATTTAAACAAGTCTTTTTGCTTGTTTTTGGTAAATACAGTTGAAGTTTTGGAAAAAACATGTTCTCTACTTCAAAGTCAGAAACCTTTGATTCATATATTAAGACAGATACTTATTAACTTATTTAAAGAACTGCTCTCTAGATTTATCAAGCCAGAAGTAGTTGTAAAAACTTCATCAGTTCTTGATATAGATTACCAGAAAGCTGATCATCAGAAAGATGATAATGATTTGGTAATTGGGTTTTCAACTTCAAAAGTAGTTAATGCTTTGGATAAAAAAAGTAAGAGTGTTTTTTATTTTCATGTCAGGAAGTACTTTGTGACAGTTTTGGATTACATTCGCCAATCATTCCCATTCAAATCAGATGTTTTAATTAATGCTGAAGTGTTAAATGTTAATACTATCATGCATGCTAAGTTCTCTAGTCTAAAATTTTTTGTTGATAAGTTTCCAGTCATATGTAGAAAAGATAACGAAACCATAGAAAGTGCTATGGACATATTACAATCTGAATTTTGTGAATTTCAAATGGAAGTATTGCCGTCTAATATCAAAGAGGAAAAAAGGATTGATACACAATGGTGTTTAGTCAACGAACTGAAAAATGAACTAGGCAAAAAGAAGTATGAGCATTTAGTTAAAACAATGCTTTCATTGTTAGTAATTCCACATTCAAATTCAGAGTGTGAGCGTATCTTCAGTCAAGTTCGGAAAGTTAGAACTGAATCAAGGTCCTCTCTTTCAAATGAGAACTTGGAGAGTTTACTAGTTACTAAATGTGCAGATAATTCTACTTGTTTCCAAAAAGAGTTTTCGAAAGATTTTTTAAAAAGAGCTAAATCTGCTACCCATTTATCCTTTTCTTAATTTTTAAATCTAATTTAATGTCATAATTTTTAATTTTCCAAACTTAGTTGTGATATATATTTACTTTCCTAACTTACATGTGATATAAATTTACTTTCCTAACTTACATGTGATATAAATTTACTTTCCTAACTTACATGTGCTTTAAATTTACTTTCCTAACTTACATGTGCTATAAATTTACTTTCCTAACTTACTTGTGATTTATGTTGTTCAACATTTTTTGTTTGTGTTACTCAAGATTTTTTATATATATATTCAAGTTTTTTATTATTCAAGATTCTTAAATGTATATTTTATTCAAGAAATAAAAATACATGACTTTAAATTTCTTTCCTTTTTAATCTCGGAAAAGTACCATATTTCTAACAAATTTGGATGTCGTGAAAATCTCCCTAAATCTCCCTAATTTGTGTGAAAAATCTCCCTAATTTATGTCAATGAAAGTTGGTCGCTATGATCTAGTGAGAACTCCTGATCTATTGGGAACTCCTCCACTTTAATTGGCAGCTCCTCATCTAGTGGAACTGTTGCGTGACTCTGGAATGGCCTATTCTAAGTCGTGTAAGGAGGACGTCCAGTCGTCTAGATGGGAGTGACGGCAGGGGTGAGATTGTAGGCTGTATACTGTCAAGTTTATTCTAAGAAAAAACTTTGGATACTAACTGATAGATATTATGGTAACGTCCTATTTTTAGGAAGTACGGTAAAATACTACCAAATTTGTTTTTACGGCATAAATAATATTTTTGTTGAAAAAATATTACTTGCAATAAAAGCAAAATTATAATTCAAAGTGACATTTTCCTAGGATAGGTTAAAAATTGCGAGTGCAATCATTTTGTTTTATTTTTTATATATATTGTATACATGTAGTGGGTCCAATACAGAAAATCATTTTTGAACACAATTCTTATTTTTTCAAACACAGAGTCAAGTTATATAAAATTTCATTTCGGTTTTCTTAATTAAACTCCTCGAGGAGCATGCAAAA
The DNA here is from genome assembly GCA_024610705.1 of Tetragnatha versicolor. Lineage (NCBI taxonomy): Eukaryota > Metazoa > Arthropoda > Arachnida > Araneae > Tetragnathidae > Tetragnatha > Tetragnatha versicolor. Next base: position 23,434,717 of record JANDEH010000013.1, on the reverse strand, counting down.
CTTGATTAACATCAAAATATCATAGTTTACATTATTCGTAGAAAATAAATTGTCCTCGAACAAAGTTATGCTTGAAACTATTTCGTCCTTCTTGACACATTGCTATTTTTTAAAGATTTTTTCGTCCACAAAGTTCAAAGATTTCGCCAGACACTGAGAAGCGCCGCATTCTGTTCCAGTTGTGGGTCCACACAGAATATTGCACGTCCCACGTAGAACTTGGTCCACACATCTTTTGCTGTACAGCAAATTTACCACCGTTGCTGACACGAACCCTCTTCTATCATACCGGAGATACAATCCTTTGTTAATCAGGTTTTCTCATCCTAAAATGTCAAAATAAAGATTCTGTAGTGAAAATATTTTGAAAATTTATCATTTTCTGATGCAAGTACAAAACTGTGTCCTCTTTGCTTTCGAAAACATGTTCGTTGTGATTTATTTTGCTATCAAGATTTATTTCAAAATACAAATCAATTAAAATTATTTCTTAAATAAAATTTTTTCACAGAAATATTTTTGGGGGCAATTGATTTTACCAGGTAGATAAAAACCATTATCGTGTTTCATAGTTACGACCGAATTAAATTTTTTTACAAAAGAACGGAAATGAGATACCATGGACAATTGGACTGTTTATCAGAAAAACAAATTTAATGAAATTTTTAATAAATAACCCGATTGAACATATCACTTTTCCCACCCATCTGCAACAAAATCACTGCCCTCTAGAATAATTCCCCTGCTTCAACAGGCTCCATGTTGCTTGATGATCCTTTATAGTTTGTGGAGCACTTGTGGTTGGCCTTCCAGTTTAGGTATTTCTTTGGAGCTTTTATTTTTTCCTGCTCCAGACACGACATCCATGATAATACTTTGTTAACCACTGCCGCATCTACCACTTCTTTCGTGTCCTTAAAAACTGCAGTCACTACACCGGTAAGCGAGGAGTAGCCTTTCCTACGCCAGGAACGATCGACAGACTCCTTACTCCCTTGTGTCTAACTTTTGCCGAACACATGAGCAGAGAGTTACATTGTTTTCACAGCTAGAGGCTCGACAACACAACAAGATCACAAACGGAGCCACACAATCTAAAAATGTATTATTGGTTTGGTTGATGATTACCCTCTCCTCCTACACCGATGGGTTAAGCTGGAGGTAACATCCCTGATGGGGGTAAATATTTCAGAGTCGTTTAGCGGCCGTCTAACAACACAGCGGCAACGTCACGTTTACCTGGACAGGTAAATTAATTTTAAAAAACTGGCCTTTTTCGGAACTGTAGCGTGATGGTCCCACAGAGTTGCAGCTCTGACATGAAATATTCAGGTTTACAGCGCATCCCATTTTTGAAGAAGAGTCGTATTGAACCTGCAACGAGTTGTTTGAACAGCTGGGGCACTTCAAAACTCTAAAAAGTGAGTTAAGGCACAGGACATCATTAATAATAGAATGTTCCGGAGAATCATTTTTTGCTCGCGGGTCAGTAACATTGTCCTGCTTTCTTTTGGAAGCAGTTGGTATCTCAACAGCCGAGTCTGGTTTTCCAGAACTGTTGCTATGCTGGTTACCAGGGTACTTTCACTACAATGGCATTCATTCCTGCTTGTATCTTAATCTAGAATCAATGTCTTGGAGCTTTTTGGCCGATTTGTTGGACCTTGCGCCATTAAACCCCAACTAACCAACCTTCTACGCTTGGTTCTCGAAGATGATCACATACTTTATCAAGAACTGAGAATATTCGTAGGCAAGAAAAAAATAGCTTTCTATAGAGTAAATACTATTATAATAATTGAATTTACAAACAATTGTTCGAGCATACAGTTAGTGAATGTTGCCAACTAGAAAAATATATTACTTTCCTTTTAATGTTTAAAAACTATAATTAATAATTAAAATTCCGTAGAACAGTGTTTACATCTCATTTGGGAACCGAAACTAAAAGTTTTAAGATACTCTTCTATAGACATTACAATTTTATTGTACAAAAATTTGTTATTTTTCCAACAGAAAAAAAGTAATACCAAGTAATAAGGAAAAATTTTATTCAGAGCACAATTGTTTCACAAAGCTTTTAAAAAGAAGTGTCTTTGGGGTTTTGGAATCTCCTTCAGCATTCTTCCAATTGCTAACCTCACTGCTGCCTCTATGCTTTGGTCGCATTGCTGATAAACAATAGGTAGTACTTCGTTTTCCCAAAACTCCTTTTTTAGCTAGTTTATAATTAAGAAACAAAGCAATAAGACTCTTTAATACAGGCAAAATGTAATCTGTCACTTGCCAACTGTACAGCAACCATTTTATAAGGATTATTGTCATGATGAAACAATTTATTGAGAGCACAATTGTTCCATAAAACTTTTAAACATGAGTGTCTTTCAGGGTGTGGGAATCTCCTTCAGCATTCTTCCAATTACCAACCTCATCGCTGCCTCTACTCTTTGGTCGCATTGCTGATCAACAATAGTTTGTATTTGGTTTTCCCAAAACTCCTTTCGCTTTCTTTTTTTAGCTAGAGTGCTTCTTATAATTTAGAAACAAAGCAATCAGACTCGGTAATACAGGCAAAATGAACTTCTTCACTAGCCAACTGTCCAGTTACCATTTTATTAGGATTGGTTAATAAAGAAAATTCAATTGTTGAGGAATAAATATTTAATTTTCAAAAAGGGTATAAGAGCAGTAACGGTTTTGTTACAATCAATTTTGTTTCTTGTCTATAAACCATAAGTGTGGAAGTTTCCTCTTCATCATCTTTAAATGATGAGACTATTTTCTATTCACAATATGAAAAAAGAATCAGCATCCAGGACATTTTTACTGATTTTATGTTGGTAAAACTGCTTGCTGGATATTGTAATTCAGTCTGCGAAATAATTAAGGAATCAGTTATACAAATAAGTAACTTATTATGGGAAACTAACTTGCAGAAGATCTTGGAAAAAAAACATTTTAAGAAATAGTTTTGTGTCGATAATAATCATTGATTGCACGACACATTAACAGTCTAATTTAGAAACAAACATTATAGAAAATTTTAGTTACATAATACATATAAATAATTTTAATTGAAAAATATTTATTGGGAAATAAAACTTAATGAAAGTAAAAACAATTCTTTTTATCTTCATTGCTATTGATCAACTTATCACCACTAATAACGAATTGTTAAAATTTAGACTTGCTACACAATTATTCCAATATATCTTTTTTTTAAATTCAAGATGTTTACAGTGAAATATCTTGTAAAATCTTGCATCACCATTCTTACAACAATGTATTTAAGCATTAATCGCTAATTAAATAAAAATATAAGGCCAAATGGGGTCAATTATGTTTAGTCAAGCAAAGTGTATTGTGAAATGAAGTATTAGGAATGTATCATACAATCATTCCCATTACTACACTAATGAATTTATAAATTTATTGAAGAATTAAAAACTTGATAATTAGAGAAGCAATATCTGAAAACAATCTTAATCTACTACAGCTAGATATATTGGCTAGATAATATACACATATTATACAAATATTTTTTTAAATTAAATAACAATTTTTGTCAAACCATTTTTTATAAAATTTGTCCCATCCATTGTATTGAATAGTTACAATGCAGTTGTGTATATATTAAAAGCATTTAGCTTACAATATGTTTTACAAATCATACAACAGAAAAGGCAAGTCGGCTTTTGCGCCAAATTACAAGAATGCGGTATATGGCAGTTATCGATTCCATTCCTGCTGGATGGTATGCCCAATTCTCTCCATGTTGCCCTATTGGAGGATCCCATGTCAGTGACATTTACCACATGTAGCCATCTTGTGCTACATGGCTGAAGCATCTGGCTGAAAATTGTACTCAGTCACCCATTAGATGAGCACACCAGCACCATACTTTATAGCCAAAGCGAACTGGTTTCCCTTTTAGAGACATTTTGCAGGAATGTCTGGTATCATTTATTCATCGATAGAATACTAATTCCAAAATTGTACATCTGTACAAATGTGCTGCCTTCTACACTGGTGATCTTAATGGGTTAAACATGTACTAATTTTTATACCCAAGATAGCATTTAATGTTTTTCTGAACTCGGAAAGGGATGTGTTCCCTTTCATTCCATAAGGCTGTATTTCTGCGCTATGGATTGTGTCAGGATTTTCTTTATTATACTATGTATGAAGGAACTTGCTGTTTTTCCATGTCCAACATCATTTAGATAGTTAACCTAAAAACTGAGAAGTTTATAAGTACATAACTAGCAAAAGATATTTTAGTTTTGCAAAAATCGTTACATTGCAGCAGACTGACAATATAGATTGCGAGCACACAGAGAACCATTCAATTTTCCAGAAAAATCATTTTAAAAGTTTATATTTTTTATTGATAAATTGATTTCTTCCTTCTGCCGTAGCTAAAAAGCTTTACCTCAGCACCAAGACAGTTTTTTTTTTCATATTGCAGAAAGCTAAAATTCAGAGCACTGGGAGCAACTAATTTTTCAAAGAAAATACTAGATGAATATTTTGTGTCCCATCCGCATACCACTCTGGATTTTGGGAGAGTAGTTGGAGGTTTTCGTCTGTTGTAAATAAGAGCATTCTTCCATGGTGTCATCTCCCAAGTCCGATTTCAGGAATCTGGTCCGTTCCATTCACGTGGATTTTTTGCATTGTAATAAAGTTCTGAAGGACTTATTAGGTAAGAGGGTGTGTTTGGTGCGGAATGCCCAAAATAGGGACCTTGCGCCATAAAACCCCAAACAACCAACCTGACGCGGAACCAGTCCACAAATCAAATGAAAGTAATGCCTCCTGGTGATGCAATTCCAATCAAACCTTTCGCCGTATTTCTATTCTTATAATGACTAAATGTCATTTGTTGGTGAGAGAGATTGAAAGGATTTTGCACCTCAAACTCCAGGCGATCAGTAATAACCCTAGAGTGAGGATATTTTAAAAACTCTGGTGGCATGAATTCATCTACCTGCATCCTGACTGGGCCAAATTGGTACAAATTTCACCTTGTGTATTAATGTGACGTATTTCTATTCTTATAGTGACTAAATGTCATTTGTTGGTGAGAGAGATTGAAAGGATTTTGCACTTCAAACTCCGGGCGATCAGTAATAACCCTAGAGTGAGGATATTATTTTAAAAACTCTGGTGGCATGAATTCATCTACCTGCATCCCGGCTGGGCCAAATTGGTACAAATTTCACCTTGTGTATTAATGTGACGTATTTCTATTCTTATAGTGACTAAATGTCATTTGTTGGTGAGAGAGATTGAAAGGATTTTGCACTTCAAACTCCGGGCGATCAGTAATAACCCTAGAGTGAGGATATTATTTTAAAAACTCTGGTGGCATGAATTCATCTACCTGCATCCCGACTGGGCCAAATTGGTACAAATTTCACCTTGTGTATTAATGTGACGTATTTCTATTCTTATAGTGACTAAATGTCATTTGTTGGTGAGAGAGATTGAAAGGATTTTGCACTTCAAACTCCGGGCGATCAGTAATAACCCTAGAGTGAGGATATTATTTTAAAAACTCTGGTGGCATGAATTCATCTACCTGCATCCCGACTGGGCCAAATTGGTACAAATTTCACCTTGTGTATTAATGTGACGTATTTCTATTCTTATAGTGACTAAATGTCATTTGTTGGTGAGAGAGATTGAAAGGATTTTGCACTTCAAACTCCGGGCGATCAGTAATAACCCTAGAGTGAGGATATTATTTTAAAAACTCTGGTGGCATGAATTCATCTACCTGCATCCCGACTGGGCCAAATTGGTACGAATTTCACCTTATCATTAATTAAAGTGGCCAGGTAGTTAAATGTCCTGGACACAGTTGGTGGTGAAACCTATTCAAAAAGTAACATTTTAAAATAATCAATACCTTTATTTAATTAACCCAATATATTTTTAGGGTAGCTATTTATTGCAAATATCCAAACTTTCCGTCTTGGAAAAATTTATGAAATTTAAAATAATCTTCATAAAATTGTAATAAGTATAGAAACCCTAATTTTTCAATAAAAATTATGATAAAGTTCTGGAGGACTTTTTGGTAAGGAGGTGTGCATTCCATAATAAAGCAAAAGCAACATCTGCTTAGAATCGGCTGTTGGGAAGTCTAACGTAGCATTTCCGACATTATTTAAAACAGCATTCGCGGGGTTTGGAGGTGCTAAGAAGATACAAGCGCTGCCAAGATCCGGCAACAGACACGCCGCATTCAACAAAGTCATCAGGATCTGCAGGCGATTTAAGTTCCATTGCTGCGTGATTCATAGATAATTGTGCAACTTCAGATGCAGCTAGCGACAACTTGGCTTCTTGTTCTGCATACGGTGGTGATGGGAGTTTTAGAGTGGCTCAAAGCTTAATTGCCCCCGAGCGTCTTTTTCCTAGCTGTCGGCATGGCATAAATTAGCCAGGTGTTCATAATTGGTGCACCACCACACTTTGGGGATGAAGGGAAACTTCACATAACCACAGTCGTCACATAGAAGGGAATAGTGCGAGCACAATCCATATATTGAACCTTCAGTCAATTTCAGGCAAGTAGGACAGCACAAATCAGCAATTTTAGGGGCTATCCCTGGACCCCTATCGTTGACCCGATTGAGGAATGTCCACCTGGTTAGGCCGATGGGATTATAAAAATAAAATGGTGATGGGTAACTGTTGTACCCACTCAACATCTTAAAAGTTTAAATTTTTTAACAATATTTCTCAGCATCTTATCAGTTTTCTTTTTGAGAAGTTGCGTTTAAAAGGGAAGATGTTACACGTTTTCAGGTAAGTGATAGTGAAGACAGTGAAAACTTCCCCATCATTTCTGGCAACAAAACTGCTTTAAAAAAAATCTTCAGCCTTAGCAGAAACTTCCTTCCAAAATTCTTCACCTGGGAAGATCCTTTCAATATGAACATCATTTTCCTTCCACAAAACAAAGTCACAGTAGCTCCTCTGCGTGATAAAGAGTTGACACTGAATCTGGAAGTAATAGGAATGTTTCTTATAAAGAACAGGCTTCCCATATTTATAACTTCCAAACTTTTATGTTTTTCTAGTTTATCTTCTTTTTTCCTGACACAGTATGGACGTTTAATTTCCAGGCATCCACGGCCACAGCAGTCACAATTGACTAGTCCATCAGGCGATGCTCCCGTATGTGGATGGTCAGGATTTATTACTAGACCACATGTTGTTACCTGTTAAAAACATTGGTATTAATAGATGAAAAAATAGAGAAACCATCAAGATGGTTAAAAGTAAACCGACAAGGGAACAGCTTAAGAAGTTACTTGAATTGAAGGGGGGTGTTCTACCATACTCCTTCCTAGCTCTACTTTCATGCTTGCAACCCCATGTTGTTGCTCGGGTCAGGAAGGCCATGCTTGAAGGATAGCATATTTTCTTGATGGTTGAGATGACCGGAGAGGAGACGTTCGTAGAACACAGACTTCAAAGTAGAAGCTGTGATCCGCCCAGCCCTATACATGAACCATTTTCGGGTCTTGGCTGCCCAGAGGTTTCACTGTTGATTCTCCTTGCCGCAGTGGCATCAACATCAATTGAAACAGTCTCGGCTTGTTTCACCAACTCTGGAAGATTCAACTTTAAATTATCCTCCTTGAATAAATTGGTCAGATATTGTTTGTTTGTCTCACTGTTGTTAAAGGGTTTAGCGGTGTTCAATATGGTACTGCCACAACCAGCACCATGAAGAGTGGAGCACAAGGACTTGTCCTTATCTAATCTTGGGATTGTAGGTGCAGATGTAGACACCTAGATAAATAATAATAATAAATATTTGATATACATCATGCACTCTACAAAACAATCTTTCCACAATTTTGTTAAAACAGAAAAAAACTTACATTTTGGATAACCACCACATTAGCAAGTGCTGTGTTGTGGTGGCAACATACAAAGACAATGTGGAAAAAAATTCAGGAATTCCCCCTACCGAAACTTGCAACAAATTCATTAACTTTACACTAAAATAAAAAGCATAAAACTCAACTATAAAAACAAATATCAAGCATAATTTCAACGAACCAATACAATAGAAGAAAAAAAAGGAAGAATGTCCAAGTGAAAAATTAAAAGACAGTCAAAAAATATTTCCACATCATTATTTAAGAAAATAAATTGCTACTAAGAGAAAAACGTTACAACCTTGATGTTACTTGTTTCTTTTAAAGTGAAGCGTATATCCTTCACTTCAGAAAATGGCACATCCTTTTTTGGTTGGCCCCAGTATGGAGCCACAGAGGTGACAGAAGGATTTTCCTTCAAGCGGGTGATGTTTCCACAAAAAACATTAATGCTGCAACATGTGTGCAGGCTTCACCCAAGCCAGCCATGCTAGTACAGTGCGCAGACTGCACATTGGTCAACTTACTTGCGATGAACCAAGGCTCCTAGGGTTTTTCCGATAAACGTTGGGTATGTTTCACCTGAAAATAAGTGTCGGCTAGGAGACGAAAATGAGCAATGGACTGTAATTAAAGGGTAAAAAATACAACTTGGTAGATTTAATTGATTTATTGGTAGTCGCGAAGAACACAGGAGCAAAATTGCACAATAAGCAAGTCGATGAAAAACAGCAGTAAAATATATTCTGTGGATTTTTCCAATAAAAGCTACATAATGAATTGGCTCAACTATTGAAGAATTCATTTAGTTAGTTAATTCAGGCCTGCATAGAACTATATTATTGGACAATTTAAAATACTACTCGCATTAGAATGCGAATCGTACACGTCCAGGGCATCAGTTGTGGATGCCATACTAGGGTAAGGAACATCCTTTTTAAAAAAAGATCGTTTTTTGCCAACTAAAAACAAAATCAAAGCACTAAATTAGTGTAAAAAATTATATGATAAATTAATACTAAATTTTTCAACAAGAAATTTAAAATTATTATTGTTCAACACAACACGTTTTATTTCTAACAATATTTTCAGACTTTTTTGAAAATTTGGCACTTGCCCAAACCTATAGGTAACTTCATTTTTTCTATAAAAAATACATAGGACGTAATAAATTTGCTTTTGAGGGGGTAAAAAATAATTTATGGGCCCCTCCTGAAATAAATTTCTGTATACGCAACTGACTGAAGGGTTTTAGTCAACCTTATAATTGCATAAAAGTCTGTTTTATAACAATAATACAATTAATATAATTCTTGTATTTCTATTGTATTGGATTTTCCAATACTTTTTTTCAGAAAAACTATAGTTTCTAGATAAGGGAGTATGAAAACAATGAATTTTCCTTAAAATTTTAAAATTGAATAAAAAATGCATATTCCCATGAGACAATCACTTTCTTTATTTACGAAGCCGCGGATGCCATCTTCTCCTATTAGATCAAGAATCCTTGTTTATCTCTTTGGCGGGGTTTACTTGCCCCCACCGGTTTTAGACTGATCCGCCTTAAATTTCCGTAGCTTCGGTTTTTGTCAAACTTTTCTTGTCCGACCAAGTCTGAGATAAAAAAAGGTCAATGTCAGAACTGATCTTAAATACTTAAATCACGAGTGGCCAACCCGCGGGGCGCATGGCCCGTTTTAAATAATTTTGGCCAGTGAATTTTTTCAAGTCAAAAGTTTAAATTTAAGTTAAGGACCCCGAAATTAGGTCTAAGTGTGCCCATAATAGTAAAAAACCTGTTATTTAGAGTCAAATTCCCAAAACCAGAAGCAAATACTTTATCTAATTTTTAAAAAAGATGTATTAAATCTATCATTGAATTTATTGCAAAAAGGATGGATGGTTAAAGTATAGGGACGTATAATTTTGTTCTTTTTGCAGCTTAAGGATAGATAACTGTACGTTTTAAACTCATAAAGCCTCAATTTTTCAAATCGTAAAGTCAGGCCTCGCCCCTTAAAAGCTTAATTTTTTTAACCAAATTTCTCAGCATCTTATCAGTTTTCTTATTGAGAAGTTGCGTTAAAAAGGGAAGATGTTACGCGTTTTCAGGTAAGTGATAGTGAAGACAGTGAAAACTTCCCCATCATTTCTGGCAACAAAACTGCTTTAAAAAAATCTTCAGCCTTGGCAGAAACTTCCTTCCAAAATTCTTCACCTGGGAAGATCCTTTCCAATATGAACATCATTTTCCTTCCACAAAACAAAGTCACAGTAGCTCCTCTGCGTGAGAAAGAGTTGACACTGAATCTGGAAGTAATAGGAATGTTTCTGGGAAAGAACAGGCTTCCCATTTACAACCTCCAAACATTTATGTTTTTCTCGTTTATCTTCTTTTTTCCTGTTACAGTATGGACGTTTAATTTTCAGGCATCCAAGGCAACAGCAGTCACAATTGACTAGTCCATCATGCAATGCTCCCGTATGTGGATGGTCAGGATTTATTACTAGACTACTTGTTGTTACCTGTTAAAAAACATTGGTATTAATAGATGAAAGAATAGAGAAACCATCAAGATGGTTAAAAGTAAACTGACAAGGGTGTTCAGTGGTATCAACATCAATTGAAACAATCTCGGCTTGTTTCACTAACTCTGGAAGATTCAACTTTAAATTATCCTCCTTGAATAAATTGGTCAGAAAAAGTTTGTCTCACTGTTGTTAAAGGGTTTAACAATGTTCAATATGGCACTGCCACAACCCGCACCATGGAGAGTGGAGAACAAGGACATGAAGTCCTAATCTAATCTTGGGATTGTAGGTGTAGATGTGGACACCTAAATAAAGAAATAAAAAAAATATTTTATTTCCATAATGCACTTTACAAAACAATCTTTCAACAATTTTGTTAAAACAGAAAAAAAAAACGTTCATTATAGATAACCACCACATTAGCAAGTGCTGTGTTGTGGTGGCAACATTTCAGACAATATGGAAAAAAATTCCGGAATTCACCCTACCGAAACTTGCAAGAAATTCATTAACTTTACACTAAAATAAAAAGCATAATACTCGACTTTAAAACTAGTATCGAGCATAATCTCAACGAACCAATACAGGAGAAGAAAAAGAAAAAAACGAAGCATGTCCAAGTGAAAAATGAAAAGACTGTCAGTTAAAAAATATTTCCACATCATTATTTAAGAAAAGCCACGCTTTTAAATTGCTACCAAAAGAAAAACGTTACAACCTTGATGTTACTTGTTACTATTATAGTGAAGCGTACATCTTTCATTTCAGAAAATGGCAAATCCTTTTTTGGTTGGCCCCGGTATGGAGCCACAGAGGTGAAGGATTATCCTTCAAGTGGGTGATGTTTTCCACAAAAAACATGAATGCTGCAACATGTGTAAAGAGTCCGTTTCATAACTGTTTTCATCAAAATCTTTTATATTTTTCACTGACACAACAACCATTACTCCATCAGATATAAACTTTACAAAGGCATACATTTTAAAATTTCGAACGAAATCGAGTACTGTGTAAACAAAAAAGGCTAATCCGCGCGACCACAAAAGAAATTTCCGAGCAAGGTTGTGTTGCCATTTGCTGAATAAAGTTTTCAAAATGAATCTTGATGAAATTAATTATATGTATGATTAATTAACGAAATTCTACATGCTACATAAGCAAAAGAAACGATGAAATCCAGAATATTATGAACTTGCCTGTTTTGAATTGATCAACCTTCATTTCCCCAATAGCTCTTCTGCTTTGTCGTTTTATGTTATCCCAACAAGCTTTTAAAGAGGCCACCAGTCTGTTGGTTAACATTAAGGCATTAAACTCGGATTCAACTTTACTCCAGGCTGCCTCTTTTTCCTTCCATGATGTGCCGTCAGTTTTTTTATTTTCAATTATTTTAGCATATTTGGATACCAGCTCCACCAAAGTTTTTCTCTCAGATATGGAGTAGTTGTTTCCTCCATTTCGCTTCTTTCCTCCTTCGCCGTCATCACGCATTTTGAAAATAAAAATAATGAATAATTTGAAAATAAAGCAAGAAGAGTGCAACAGTATGGACAAGTATTATTTTTAGTGAACCACTTTGAAATACACTCATTGTGAAAAGGATGAACAGTCTTTAAGATGATAAACGTTTAGTCTTTTTTATTAAACTCCACGAGGAGTATGCTAAACTTGATTAACATCAAAATATCACAGTCTAAATTATTCGGAGAAAATAAAGTGTCCTCGAACAAGTTATGCTCGAAACTATTTCGTCCTTCTTGACACACAGTGCTATTTTTAAGATTTTTTTCGTCCACTAAGTTTAAAGATTTCGCCGGACACTGAGAAGCGCCGCATTCTGTTCCAGTTGTGAGGGTCACCTTTTAGGGCTTCTCATCTAGTGGGGTCTCTTGGGTCTCCTCATCTAGTGGTAACTCCTCCACTTTAATTGGAATCTCCTCATCTAGTGGAATCTTTTGGGTCTCCTCATCTAGTGGGGTCTCCTGGGGCTCCTCATCTAGTGGGGACTGAAAGACGGAAGTGCAGAAGATCTTACAAGCAATTTTTGGGGGTTAATAAATTGTTTGGTCCTTTTTGTATTCCAACAAGCTATTTATTAGGGCCAAGTCTACTGCATGGAAAATCATCCTTAGAGTCCACTTTCTGGATCTGACCTTAATCTTATAAAGGGCAATTAACTGATCTATTAGGTCAACCCCTCCCATCCCCTTGTTATAACGCCTTACCACTTCAGGTCGTTTAACTTTTATGACTAGTGCATCAGGCCATGCTCCAATATGTAGATAGTCAGGATTTATTATTAGACCACATGTTGTTACCTGTTAAAAAACATTGGTATCAATAGATGAAAAAAATAGAGAAACTTGCATCAAGATTATTAAAAGTAAACTGACAATGGAACAGCTTAAGAAGTTACCTGAATTGAAAGGTGGGTGTTCTTTTGTAGTTTACCATACTCCTTCCTAGCTGTACTTTCATGCTTGCAACCCCATGTTGTTGCTCGGATCTGGAAGGCCATGCTTGAATGATAGCATATTTTCTTGATGGTTGGGATGGCCGGAGAGATGTTCGTAGAACATACAGACTGCTAAGTAGAAGCTGTGATCCGCCCAGCCCTATACATGAACCATTTTCGGGTCTTGCCCTGTCCAGAGGTTTCACTATAGATTCTCCTTGCCTCAGTGGCATCAACATCAATTGAATCAGTGTGAGCTTGTTTCACTAACTCTTGAAGATTCAACTTTAAATTATCCTCCTTGAATAAATAGGTCAGGTAATGTTTGTTTGTCTCACTGTTGTTAAAGGGTTTAACAATGTTCAATATGGCACTGCCACAACCAGCACCATGGAGAGTGTAGCACAAAGACATGAAGTCCTAATCTAATCTTGGGATTGTAGGTGTAGATGTTGACACCTAAATAAAAAATAAAAAACATTATTTTATTTCTATAATGCACTTTACAAAACAATCTTTCAACAATGTTGTTAAAACCGAAAAAAAACGTTCATTATAGATAGCCACCACATTAGCAAGTGCTGTGTTGTGGTGGTAACATATAAGACGATATGGAAAACAAATTCAGGAATTCACCCTGCCGAAACTTGCAACCAATTCATTAACTTTACACTGAAATAAAAAGCATAAAACTCAACTTTAAAAACAAATATCAAGCATAATCTCAACGAACCAATACAATAGAAGAAAAAGAAAAATACGAAGAATGTCCTAGTGAAAAATGAAAAACTCTGTCAGTTAACCCCTTCGGCCCTGGATTTTTAATTTGATTGTTAAAAAATCTATGTGTGTTTAGATATGCTTTATTATGCATAAATATCATAAATATTAAGTTTTGTAACATTCTGACATTTAGTTAATTAATTAAAAAATGTTCTAATAATAGGACACCAGGCTTAACTTAAAGAAAATTCCAAAACTTTATTTTAAACAGTTTCTTATTATTTAAATTATTATTATTACAATTTTTCATTGTTTAGTATGGAACATTTTAAAACAATTTCTTTGTGCATGAAAACATAAATATACCTTCCATTTTTTACAAAAAGACGTTGTTTTGTAAGTGCAGCCTTCCATTTAGCATCTTTGTTGCTTATTGCTTCTTTCTATCATATGTTGCATTCCATCATATATGGTATGTCTTGACAGGGCCTATCAGATGTATTTAGTTGAGGTGAGCATTAGGTGAGGTAAAGCATTATCAACTGATGGCCTCCCACGTTTGGTAGTCGTTTGTTGTTGCATAGAAAGAGTTTCTGCAATCTCAAAGGTGAAATTTAGTAAATCCTTCTGATTTTTTAGAGGGATTTGTAACAAGTTGGCATCCCTCTTGTATTCCAACCAAGAATTTATCACAGCTGCATTAAATTAGTGAGAGATAACACGTAGTGTCCACTTTCTGCTTTTTTATGGATGTTCCATATAACGATATGTTAAGAAATTATGTTTGTCAACGCCTCCCATACTTCTATTGTAACCTTTTACAATTTCTGGTCTTGACACATCAATAAAGATTCCATGATTTTTGCTCCATCTTTTAACGGAGTCCTTATTTTTATCAGATAAAAGTATGAAAGAAAGTAAAATAAACTTAAATATGATTTGTAGAAAAAGAAGTTGCAACATTCAATAGGGAAAGAAGTTTTATCACTATAAAGACACCTGGTGTACTTTTAAGAGAACATGTACTAAATCGTGCTCAGTTGACTTTTAGGCCTCATGTCCTATTAGTAGAACAGATATTATATTATCAGTTACTAAGCAATTTCTGACTTTTTTGCTCTAAAAAGCTCTACTATAGTAAAATATACTCCATTTTATGCAGTGTAATTTTTTAAGACACAAAAACTAACATTTAATATGGAAATTTTGATAAAATAATAGACACTTTTACTTTTTGACAAAAGATGGAAAATTCTTGAATGCTTGTCTCTCCTGAAATAGTTCTGTCACATGGTGAGTGAAACTAAAAGCATATATTGATTCTTGGATGTATTATTAGTAGGACACCAGGTTTTTAAAATTTAATTACCTTCGGTTAATTATTTTTTTGATGATTAAAGATATGTTCTAATACTAGAACACCAGGGCCGAAGGGGTTAAAAAATATTTCCACATCATTTTTTAAGAAAAGCCACACTTTGGGAAAACGTTACAAGCTTGATGTTACTTGTTTCTATTATAGTGAAGCGTACATCTTTCACTTCAGAAAATGGCACATCCTTTTTTGTTTGGCCCCAATTGGAGCCACAGAGGTGAAGGATTTTCCTTCAAACGGGTGAAGTTTTCCACAAAAAACATTAATGCTGCAACATGTGTGCAGGCTTCACCCAAGCCAGCCATACAAGTACTGTGTGCAGACTGCACATTAGGGTGTCCCGAAAAAATTTTTTCGGCTTTCGCTAATGCAAGACCTTTTCAAAATTTGCGTAATTGATCGTAGATTACCAACATATTTTTGAAAACAAAATTAAACTATATCTTCAGGGCTCTACCCATCGATTATGTTTTAAAAAATTGTCATTTTTATGGAGATTATTCGCTCTATTCATAATTTTAATCCAGATCCTGGCCCTCCATTCCGGGGTTTCCTGAACACTTCATTCAGTTTGAAAGAGTCCGTTTCATAACTGTTTTCATCAAAATCTTTTATATTTTTAACTGACACAACAACCATAACTCCATCAGATATAAACTTTACAAAGGCATATATTTTAAAATTTTGAACGATATCGAGTACTGTGTAAACGAAAAAAGCTTAACCGCGCGTTCACAAAAGAAATTTCCGAGCAAGGTTGTGTTGGCATTTGCTGAATAAAGTTTTCAAAATGAATCTTGATGAAATATTATAAATAAATTTTTGAAATCTGTTTAGATAATAAGAACTGAACCATGACTATGTATAATTAATTATAGAAATTCTACATGCTACATAAGCAAAAGAAACAATGAAATCTAGAATATTATGAACTCTCCTGTTTTGAATTGATCAACCTTCATTTCCCCAATAGCTCTTCTGCTTTGTCGTTTTATGTTATCCCAACAAGCTTTTAAAGAGGCCACCAGTCTGTTAACATTAAGGCATTAAACTCAGATTCAACTTTATTCAAGGCTGCCTCTTTTTCCTTCCATGATGTGCCGTCAGTTTTTTTATTTTCAATTATTTTAGCATATTTGGATACCAGCTCCACCAAAGTTTTTCTCAGATATGGAGTAGTTGTTTCCTCTATTTCGCTTCTTTCCTCCTTCGCCGTCATCACGCATTTTGAAAATAAAAATAATGAATAATTTGAAAATAAAGCAAAAAGAGTGCAACAGTATGGACAAGTATTATTTTTAGTGAACCACTTTGAAATACACTCATTGTGAAAAGGATGAACACAGTCTTTAAGATGATAAACGTTTAGTCTTTTTATTAAACTCCACGAGGAGTATGCTAAACTTGATTAACATCAAAATATCACAGTCTAAATTATTCGTAGAAAATAAAGTGTCCTCGAACAAGTTATGCTCGAATCTATTTCGTCCTTCTTGACACACAGTGCTATTTTTAAGATTTTTTCGTCCACTAAGTTTAAAGATTTCGCCGGACACTGAGAAGCGCCGCATTCTGTTCTAGTTGTCAGGGTCACCTTTTCGGGCTCCTCATCTAGTGGGGTATCTTTGGTCTCCTCATCTAGCGGGGACTGAAAGACGGAAGTGCAGAAGATCTAACAAGCAATTTTTGGGGGTTAATAAAATTGTTTGGTCCCTTTTGTATTCCAACAAGCTATTTATTAGGGCCAAGTCTTGGCGCACTATACTCTATCTTGGGTCATGCGCCATAAAAATCTAATCAACCAACTAGGGCCAAGTGTACTGCATGGAAAATCATCCTTAGAGTCCACTTTCTGGATCTGACCTTAATCTTATAAAGGGCAATTAACTGATCTATTAGGTCAACCCCTCCCATCCCCTTGTTATAACGCCTTACCACCTTAGGTCGTTTAACTTTTATATTCTCTTTGGGAACTTTATTCCACCGTTCTACCTCATCTTCTTCCCCTACTTCAAGGAAGTTTGAAGAAATAATAATAAAATAATGTGATCTTAAAATTTAAGTCTGTAAAATATAAAAGTGGGATAGGTGATCTCATGAATTACTCCGGGTGAGAGGAAAAATCATTTTTATTAGGGTTTTAATCGGTTCTTTTCAACAGATTTTTTTAACAACTCTATTAATTGCCAGTTTTGGTTGATAACTTCTTGATTTTGCTCTTATATTTTTTGGCAAAACTCTTCTGTTTCTGCAGCTCATTCGTATAATTATTTTTTCATGCTTAAGAATTTGCTGTGTGGTTTCTTGAAATACCTCCTCGAATGCTTCTTTGAAATGATTAATTTTTATTCGCTACCTTCCAGGTTTTCCCTTCTCTGCAAAGAAATTTAATTATACGTATAATTTTATATTAGTATGTACTTATAGAAGCAAAAAGGAGTTTCGTTAGCAAAACATAATAAAAAAGACTACACATTGGTTTTAAAAACTAATCATATTTCGTAAGAAAATGATCACTTCACTCAAAATATAGAAATAGCAGATGATAACTACTTCATTTACACTTAGCTCCTCTAATTGAACAACTAGGCTATTTATAAATATTAAGTCAGTGTGTTCGACTTTAGATTTAGTGTATTGAGATTCCTTACAACCTCGTTACATGTATCTAGCATGTCTAATAGGTCCTTCAAAGAGGTGACCTTAGCCCTAAATGATACGATATTGTTAATTAGTCTTAACGCCAGCTGCTGCCTTTTCTGGTACCTGCGACAGAGAAGGTCCCAGCAGTGGGAGATCCGATGTAGTGAAAACCCTCTGATGATTTATTAAAACAATCAGCATGATAGAAGTGTTTTCTCGGTAAGGTTTAGATCTCGTTTAACAAATTGAAAGGAGACCGCGGACATTTAATGTGAGAGAAAATGTTTTGGCAATTCCGGCCACTTGTTGGGATAGGTTTATCAAATCATCATCCTCGGGGGAGACATCTTTTCCCTCGATGACGTCACCTAACGTCATCGCTAGGTTGTGAAGTACTGCTGTGGCGAGAATAATGGACTGTGCGTTCTTCAGCTGGCATCGTAAAGGAATACTCAAACAGCTATGTCGACGTTTCCACACACCATATTGACGCTCTACAACATTTCTAGCTCTGCACTGAGACTTGTCATACCTGCAAAATATTATTCGAAAAATAATAAAAAAATTGCGATATAAAACAATACAACCAGCATACGGCCGTAAATGAAACTTCTAACTTCAGTGTGTGTGAAAGTGTAAATTCTGACCCGAAGGAACCCTGATTACGAGCTAAAATGAATTAACTAAGAAAATCGTAAATACCTGATTTGACCAGCCCCAACTGGATTGAGTCTCGAGATGAGCTCTTAAATAGGACTGGTCAAATACAGTACTGTCGTGGGTCGAACTAGGCTACCGGACTACAATGTTTCGAATGAACAAATCCGCGTCTGCTAATGTCTGCACATTTAGGACAAAAAATCCTTTCCGGCATCTAAAGGTTTCAGCCCTTTCGCCTCCTGGACTTGCAATCTTTATCAGGGTACAATCTAGAGCACCTAGCACAGATGGAAATCCAAATAGAGTGTAAAATTAACTGCTCACCTGAAATGGACAAGATATATTTCAGTTTACGAGTAAATTGAACAATGCCATGCAACTTAATAATACACTAATTATTAGGGTGTCCCAGGCTACAATGGTGAATTTTTTTTTCGAATTTCACAACTCATACCCTTTATTTTTTTCGTATTTGACTCCGTAAACTTAAATATTATTTCGATCGGATAACGATAACCCGTGCCGACTTGACGTCAAAGTAAGTTTTACAAGTTTGTATGGAAGCTGTAGGGAGATTGTAGAGTTTATTGTTTATATTCAGTAAATAAAACACATTTATAATATATATTTATTGTAACACATTAATCATTAATTTTTTTTCAAAGTTAGCCTTTTACAGTCGGGATATACCTTTCTCTGTTCTTGTACGCAACATAATAAAAATTGCTTTTGCTCCTCTTCAACAGTGATTAAACCATGAAAGTCCTGAATTAATTTTACCGTTTTTTCTGCTTTATCATTAACTGTCTCAGTGTCAGCAGCTTCCTTTACCTTGTTGGAACGAATCATTATTTGACCATGAAGAAGGAATCTTGTTCAGAAAACTGTCATCAATTTTGAGTCGATTAAAGTAAGAACTTGTTTAAGCGGATGCGAAAGGGCCGAGGGGTGTGTATAAAGAAATCTTAAATGTATCAACAAATGAGAAGCAAGTAAATGTTTCAAGTGCTTTAGTATGTGCAATTTTTGTGGGATGTGGGGATAATTTTTTGTGGGATGTGGGGATATAACACAGTTGGAGTATTCCAAAAACAGAGGTACAAAAATGTCATTTAGCTGATCATGATTATAAAAATTGGGCACCAGTACTTTTTTCGAGGCGCACTTTATAACTCAGATGCATTAAAACTGGAGCTTGTACTTTTGCAGCTGTTTTTCCAATCGGTACTTTTGCCTTATAATCTTGTGTGTGTGTGAGAGATAAAAACTACCTGTTCAGGCCTAAGCATAGATGCAAGTTCCTCAAGGCCGTTGGCTGAAATGTTAATCGGCGTGATCTCTGTGTATCTGTTTGGGCTCAACACGATACTTCTGAGGAAGGGCACTCAGGATCTAGGCAATTACATTATTTTCTCCAATAGTCTCTCCACAGTCAAGAATTTGATTAGAAAGGTTCTACACACTAGAGATTCATTGAGTGACACTCTCGGGGACTTCCATCTTCAGCTGATAGAACTTATCCAACAGCATCATTTTGTTAAAGTCAGATTTTAACTTCAAGTTTCGTTATCATATCTCAACAAGCACAGCTTGGAGGTTCATACAATGAAATAAATACAATATAATAAAATACAGAGAAAAATCAAGCATGCGCTAATGTGCGAGTATTATCCCTCCTCAAATAGAGTTTGTCGACGAAGGCACTGTGGGCAACCTTGAGAGAAGCTTCTTAAATTTTTTTTGTTAAGAAGAATCGTCGCATTCCTACACACCCTTCACGAAATTTGGTTCGGAAACCTCAGATTCGGATTCAGCACCCCAAAAAACATACAGGTAGCGAAGAATAGCTTCCACCCCAAATCTTTCTAAATAAATACAATTTGACTGGACTATAATTGTGAGAATTAAAATGAGTAAAATATATCCCATTCAATAGTCTAATGTCAAATTATAAAAATTGCACATTTTATTGCTTTCAAATCACAAGTGAAAATAAAAATAACCGAATATCTGGGGTATCTGCAACACAAAATCACTCCAAAAAAATTTCTATAAAAATAATCTGGATTATTAATAATATTTTAAACCTGAGTGTAACACCTTACTCGTGAAATTTAAAAAAACATGCTTCATGCATTCGCCTATTGCAGACTTCGAAGATTTTTTGTATTTTTATGGCACACGATGCATTTACCTTGTGTGGTTGAAAATAGACTATGACCGATTGCTGCAAATTTTATTTCGGTTAGAACAGGTGCACTTGACCCCCTTTCCTGCTGCGAAAAGCAGCCAGTCCCACTTTAATTGCTACTAGAGCAACCCTTCGGCAAAATTCCAAATGGGTCGATGTCTGTGCATGACCCACGGCATGGCAATGCAACCGCCATGCTGCCACTACATCCATAATTAGGCCATTGGAAAATAGATTCCACCACCACTTTTTTGATTGCATACTTGGTCTATAGGTGCCGAGCAAACGTTCCATCACATCAACACCCCCATATGTTAAATAAACAAGGCAATCATATGGGGTTGTTGGACAGTTATTTTCGATTTTTGTTGCGAAGAATACCTTGTCACACCTTGTGTGGGAAACACACCTTCTCTGTTCGACATAACTGCACAGGATCTGACCATCCCCACGATAATCCCCTCTATTTTGTTTCGCAAATTCTTTTAAAGCTTTTAATGGGCATTGGCCAGTTCGGTTTTCTCTGTGCCTACAACTCGAAATCCCATTTCTGAGAGTTCCGTCAGTAGCGCATATGACTTGAAGAAATTGTCAAAGTATAGAGACAATGATCTTGGGGTTTTTCCACCACCGATGCCAAACGAGGCCGCGCGAGAGCCGGATGGAAAAGTAGTTTAGGGGGCCGGAAACTTGCTTCCGTGACGTCACACTAGACAGTGAAGGATTTGTCCGTTTTACGTTGAGCCTATGAGAAAGTTGATTTTAAAACCTTAACTTTGTGATCACATTTATAAAGTTAAATATTCTTAACAAAAAAAATACTTAAATTATTCAAATAATTAACCTTTTTCATATTTATATAATATGATCTTATTTATAACAATTCATAACCTTTAAGTTTCTCGATAG
Source organism: Tetragnatha versicolor (assembly GCA_024610705.1). Taxonomy (NCBI): domain Eukaryota; kingdom Metazoa; phylum Arthropoda; class Arachnida; order Araneae; family Tetragnathidae; genus Tetragnatha; species Tetragnatha versicolor. The sequence continues at coordinate 23,413,325 of JANDEH010000013.1, read as the reverse complement.
ATAGCTTGAAGCTAGTTATTTATAAATTGATTCAAAACTTTTTTTTAAATTAATATAACTGAAACTTATGATTTAAAGTCTAATAAAAGTTACTAAGTATTTTGATAGTTTAACCTTAAAAAGCTAGATTACAATTAAATAACTAGATTTAAATTTATTGCAACATTTACAGTCAATTTCTTTCTATTTTATCACAGTATTATTAACACAAGATTGTTATAGAGTAACACATTTTTATTAACGTGCATTTTGCAACAAACACTATACATATAGTTCAGAATTTACATATCAAATTAAAGTGGCCAGTTTTCTTTTCGATTCGGGTTTTTACTTTATTGTTTTGAATTTTCACATAGTAGTTTATAAAAATATTGGCAGAAACAGACAAGCATTTTTTTGTTAAAACTGTAGAGTTAGTTTTGCATAACATACAATCATGAATAGGTATTGCATTCAAAATACTTAATTTCTCGAAAGTTAATTGTTGATAAACATATTTTTGGTTTTTACAATTTAAAAACACTTCTTCATACTTCTTGGATATCAATTTAGAAAATAGGGCATACATATGTATCATGATTTTAATGACAAAATTTGTAGGCCATTTTAAGCCTCCCCGGTCAATAAAAGATGTGTATTGATTGGCTTCGTCAACATTAAATTCACATTCAAATTTTTGTTAATCACAAGAAATTCCATACATAAAGAGCAAGTAATGTTTCCACCTATGTACACTACCCACATATCCACCTATGTACACTAACAATCCTTTAAAATCATCACCAATTACATCACAATCATATATGGAAATATATGAAATGGCGCATTTTTCTACTGAAATTTGTCCACAGGCCAGGCATGAAGGCAAGGAAGAACAACCAGCTGCAAAACCTCAACCGTTCAGCTTTGGTTGGTCAATGCACAGGTAAATCATACCGAGGAGATTCGGCAGTGGAATGGATGTCTACAACAAAATTTAGAATTATACCCATTTATTAAATATAAGCTTTTTTCACTATCCTATATCTATATTTCTTGCATAACTATTATTGAAATGTGTTGAATACATTAAGTAAGAGCAACAAAATTCGTACGGATGCTTTACATGAATAACACTAATACTACAAATATTATTTCCTGGCAATAAAAATTTTCTAAATCATCAAATACAATTAATGCTTACAATCTGGAAGAGTTACTTGTATTGAATAAATCGGAAAGCTCGCCATTTAAGTCCTCTTGAGTTTGTATTCGATAAACTTTGGATGTTTCATTTTTCTTCACGTAAATCTTGCCATTTCGTGCCCAACAAAACTTGAAGTTGTTTACCTTTTTGAAATTCCTTGATAAAAAGAATATTTTAAGTTCAGGTGCTCATTGAAATACAGGGTGTCCCAAAACGACCGCATATGCTATGCATAGCGGTTGTTTCGTCACACGGGCCTTCTAAAAACGGCCTTTTGAAACGCGCTCGCACTACATTATGTCCTAGCTCTTTAGCGGTACATCGTAGAGGGGCACTTTGGGCAGTTTTTATGTACTTCCAACGAGGAATCTAGCTATGCATAGCATGTGCGGTCGTTTTGGGACATCCTGTATAGGACAATTATTTTTATTGTGAAAAATGAGCGGCCAATCGCTCAAGGCATTCAATTTTTCTTGCTTCCAATGCATTTGCTATTTCAAATTGGTTTTGCCAAAGAGTTTTAGTTTCTCTTATGGACGTAGCAACATCACGCAACGCTTCAGCCGTTGCAAATTAGGCTTCTATGAGGCTTGCACACTTATCCGTATTAATTGCTACCCCTCGAGCTGCCCGAGTCGGTTCTTTTTTCGAGGATATCTATAGGATATGTTGTTGAAGTAAGTTTAAAAAATCTCGTGGAATTTTTGGTACGAGGTTTGGTTTTGGGGATTATTTTCTGTGTACATCTTATTCTCCTCCAAATAAAATTTTCTTGTTTTCTTTGTGAAATAGTGGGACTTCCTTTCTTTCAGTAAACGGATAAATTTTAAAAAATTATTTCGTGAGTTTCTTCAGATAAATTGTGAGGTCGATTTTTGTGAGTTCCCCTCTGCTCAATGTGACCTGCCCCTGTCACGGCAAGAGATTCCCGAATGCGTTGAATACGACCCTGTGATATTCCATGGAGAGAAATAAAAGCCTTTTTAAACACAATTATATCAGTCAAAACGCCGTCTCTTCATCGAGTACTTGAACCCTGTATAAAAACGAAGCATTGTGCTGACGAGATACTGTATCATCGTCTGATCTTGAACGCCGTTGAGCAACAGGTCAAACTGTAATCAAGCCACTCAAGTACAAACTTTGCTTTCTGATATGTTATTAGAGCATTGATATTGCTTGCACTTACAGTCCGGACCAGGAGCATGGCTACTCGCTCGCAACATCTTCGAGGCATCGGATATTCTCCCTGATTTTTCAGTTTTTTACTCCCTCGATCGTCTATACTCTCGAGGATATCGCTTTCATCACTAGAATCATTCATTTTCATGACTTAAATAACACGCAAATACAAAATTTATCCGTTTATGTTAGAAAACATTTATTTAAATATAAAAGTTAAAAAATATTCATGTAACTCTTGAAATTAATTAAAAATAGCTTAAATTTGATCTTTTTTTTAAGTTTACGATAAACATCATAATTAAAAATCTAGCTAAATTAAAGTGATTTTTTAACTTGTAACATTCTTTTAGGACAATTATCTAGGGAATGACCTAAAAAGTTCTGGATATAAAATTTTTTATAGAAGTTGCAGCCTTTTTATTAGGAATACATTAAATTTTCAGTTTTTTCCCTTTCTTTCCTATATAAACAAGCTCCTACACTCACTTAGAATCAACAAGATTTCCATTGGTCATTCCCTAGATACTATCAAAAACCTTCATGCCAAATTTCAGAATACAATCATTTCATTTTAAAATATCATGTTTATCGTAACTACAGTTATCAAAATATACAGTTTTGAGATAAATTAGTTTAAAGTTAGAATAGGCCATTTCTGGTGACAAATTAACTTTTAATTTAAAATAAAGCCTCTTTATTTATAAAATGTGATTTAATGGTCTCAAAAGTCTCCTTTACGGTAAGTTACACCCTCTGATTTTTCGGTGCTGGCATATTTCATCTTCTTTGATGCTCGATTTTTTTTTCGCAACAGGTGTTGACTGCTGTCTTGCAGCTTTGATTCGATTTAAGTCCAAATCTAGAAACGAATTCCTGGTGTAAATACCAGGAACTATGTTCAAAGTTTCTAGTACCTCTAGAAGACCTGCAAAACCTTTGTTAAAGATTATAACTGCTATATTTGCACCGAGAGTACTTTTGTAACTTTTTCTAGAGGCCGTAGAATTAAAAGTAAAACTGTTTTGGAAGGCTAAAAAGCTGTTCTACAAAATGGGATTATAAAAAAATTGTAAATTTTGTTCGAAATTGACGTTTTCAACGTAGGCACGTACGTACCTTAAAACACCTCTTTTAATATTCGAAGGTGTCCCACTTTCAACAATAAAATTATAATTTTTATTTTGAAAAATACATAAATAACACAAATAAGCATATTTTTAATTTCAAATTTTTATCAGATTTCCTCATTTTTGTCATGGCTTAAATCACTGACTTTTTGGTTTTCTCAGAGAAATTTTTTTTGCATCCATTTGTAACGTAATGTAATTTGCTATTAAACGTATACATTTTTATTACATTTAATACAGAATTATTATGCTTCTAATGACTAAATATATTTGTGACAAAATAAGTAAATTACAAAAATTCATTTAAAAAAAGAAAAAAGGTTAAATAGAAAGATTTTTAATAACGAACAAGAACATTGAAAAAAATATTATCTTGTATTCTATAATATAGAATTTAAATTTACAAATTTCCGTTATCTAAAACAACTGTTAAAAAACAACCTCGGTCCTTAAAAACCGTTTGATTGTTTTTAACATAAATATAAAAAGTTCCAATAAATTCTACATTGTAGTATTGTTACAGATCACTAGTACCACAAGACTGGACAGGTAAAGCCGGGGTTCTTAGAGACCGCACTTAATTGTTGCAATTTGTTGGATAAAAAGGAATTTACAGTGTTATGAAAATACAGACCAGAAGACGATAGATTCAGAAGACGAAATGGTAACCCAAGAAAATCAAGGATCGTAACCAACCCGTTCAAATAACTTTGAAAATCAACTGTCATCTTCTTTTAAACTAGAACTTCATTGCTAAAAACTCATTTCAGACTTAAAAATTAAAAAAAATCTTCATAAGTAATCTTGGAAGAAGAAGGTTAAGCGGCTCGACAGAGCAAGCAAATACCTCAAACACATTTCAATTCAATTCAATTCAATAGATTCCGGTAACCGGCCCACTTGTCCGTCAGTATCAAAGTACCCGAAGCGACGTGTTGCTGGATTATCGGTAAGAGGGCAGCCTCCGACCGGTAGTTGTTAGGGCAAATTGCAAATCTAACCTCCCTGGTGCTACTCTCCAACATGCCGAGCATCCATCTCGGATGCGGTCCACCTCGTACTTCCGGCGGCCGATATTCGTCTCATCAGTATGTCTATAGGATAATTTCGTCGTAGGTAACTTGCATTGCCGCAAAACAGTACGTTGTTTGGACGACCCTTTCAGGGCTTAATCGGGCCCTTTCAAACCACGTCCCCTTTGATCTCGACACAGCTTCGACTCTCCCGTTGGCATGCTGGTTCTTCTTTTATGATTTGTATCTGTCAAGTCCCTCTTCGTTGAGTCTAGGGTATAAATATGTCTTGGTGTTTGGCGCGGAATGGCCAAATATGGCCCTTGCGCCACAAAACTCCACCAACCAACCAACCCTCTACCGGGCATCAAATGGCATCAGTGTTTCAGGCTATAGAAACTTAAGATTCTTGAAAACCGCAGATCCAAATATTGCCAGTATTTATTGCATTAGTTCAATCAAAAAGTCCACGGAAGTTGTCTTAAATTTTCTTATGGATTCTTTGTCCTTTATCTAGGAAAGGGCCTCCGTTGCATTTATGACTACGTAAACATCAGATATTTCTTGTACATCTTCGCCGTCAAAATTCAAAGTAAAAGGATCACTATCACGAACAACTTCCAGTTTCACAAAATCCGACATCAAAGCTTTAAGTAATTGAGATACTTAGTCGTTTAAAAGAAACTTGCTTCTATATCCATTCCTTAGTTCTATTTTAATGACCTCCAGGATTGTAAACCGCATCCCATGGGAATTGAACTTAAGGTGCAGCAAAATATCCATTTGCTTTGGACTTAACCTAAAGAAGTTTACGTAGCTTTCAACGTCAAACAGGCGCATTTCAGTTATTAAGTTTAAAAATGCTCCTTTTTCTTGACATCTTCTTGAATATATCTTGTATCCAAAATCTTCGCCACGGTTTCTTTCTTTTCAACAAAGCCAAGATTAATAAGATGGCTTTTCTTTTCCGGACCGAACTAACCATTTTATCCAACAAAAACACTGGCGGCAAATAAAATCAAAGGAACAGATCCTTTACATTTGGCGGGAAAATAAAAAGTTTTAACAGTAGGGCGGGGCCTAATTTTTGAAGAAATTAAAAGTAAACAATAGCGCTCGGCCTCTAGTGAGCGGTTTAAGAAACAGATAGGGCTTTAGGAAACAGATAGGAATTCAGCCTACGAGTTTAGCCCAAATTATTTAACATTTTGTACAGTGCAAATTGATTATGCACAGTGCAGTGATTGATTACGTTTATACTCTTCTTCGTTAATTAACTCCTTATTTAGCTCGTTATAAAAAGCATCTCTTGGAGGTAAATGAGAATCTGAGCATTTATCGAAGTTGTCAAAATAGTCATATGGGAATACACATTTTCTAATCTAACCTCTCCGGTGCTCCAGCATGCCGAGCACCTAACATCCATCCCTGATACGAACCACCTCGTACTTGCGGCGGCCGATCTTCGTCTTGTCTATTTCCACCTCCGTTCCCGGGCCGCCGATTTGGGTTGAGTACCTTTGTGTCAAAACATACTCCCTAATGGGCTCTCGGAGTAATTTATCCAGTCTGCCACTGTTTCTCGGCTGGTGCGCCTTCCGGCCCGTGTAGATGTCTGTAGGATAATTTCGTCATAGGCGAGTTGGGACAACCCTTTCAGGGCTTAATCGGCCCCTTTCACACCACGTCCCCTTTTCCCTCGACGCATTTTCGAGTCTCTCGTGGGCATGCTGGTGGTTCTTTTGGCATTTATATCTGCCCTCTGCGTTGAAGAATTATTTCATTTTTCATGAAAGAGCACATTTTTCCATTTTTGGTCGATATTAAACGATATTTGATCAATATTAAACGCTTGTTCGTAGGGTCAAATTTTCAGGGAGGACCCCCAGACCCCCCCATTCGGTTTTTGGATCTAAATGGTTTACATCAATTTCTACAAGTTCGACAAAATGTAAAACTCCTACAAAAGAGAGGCCAAAACCAGTTGTAAACCTACTTTTAAGATTACTTACATTTCCAAAAATTTTCTGAGGGGACTGGGAGAGGGCACAAACCCCTTTGGTACTTGGAACTCTATTATGTACAACTATTTTCTTGTAATAAGTTCTTTAAAATGCAAAAATCCTAACAAGAAATGTATAAATTTCTTGTCCCGAAATTCGGATTAGGTGTAACAAAAACCTGCTTTTTAGACTTAAATTTTGAAAAAATTTCTGGGGGAGAACTCCCAGACCTCCCTTTAAGTAATTGGAACAATATTATGTACAAAGAGAAAAGTTTCAATTTCATTTTGAGAAATTTTAGCCAGCCCAAAAACCAAATCCTGGATCTGCCACTGTATAGTTACGATTTAATGTTTATTTTCATGTTTATTTCTCATTGGCGAGCTCTTTGTGACGCCAGGAGATTTTTCTCGGGTTCCGACTTTGTTGGGGGAAACATACAGGTTTTTTTTCCAAATACAATCCAGATGGTTGGCACTATACCAGCTGCATCATTTTCCTCAACGAAAAAAACTACAGCAAATTTTATGATTCTGTCAAAATGAAAATTGATGCAATTGGAAATTTTTCAGACAGCGAATTCAGAAACACCCCTTCTGTCCGTGTCCAAGCCCCCTGATGACGAGGCATGGATAGTTTTTTTAGTCATTTGTTTTGTGACCTAATATTTTGATGGAATTCTTGCTTACTTGCAGTATTTTGCACAGGATAATAAGGAAAATAAACCATTTTGGAGCTTATATTATTAAGATCTTCTTCCTTGAGTGCAGATGGGTTTAAGACAACAAAACAATAAAGGGCAGTATTCTCAATGGAGGGTTCTTCGTAAAAGTTGCAAACATTTTGATATTCCTGATATATTAATTTATTTCTACCATTTTTTGTAGAAATATTCCAGACAATAACCATTTTCTCCGATTTCAAACAGCAGATATAATCAGGAAAAGTTGTTTTTAGAGTGAAATTTAAGAATTTAACACAACCAAATTGGTTTTGGGCGGTTAGTGGCAGATAATAATGGCCCTGAAGAATTGGGCAATGAAAATTTCCATTCACTGGATTTACGGGCAGAAAAAGGCATATAATGTAATTCAGAAATTCGTTTAATAATTTGGGGGAGAGGCTTACTGCCTTTTTTATCAGTCTTTTTTAAGGACTTCAGATAATTTGCAAAAGGAAATATTCTGGAAGATTCTAAGGATTCAAATGTATTTAAGTTATCTGGCAGATGGATGATGTTGTAAAAATTGTGGGTAAGGTACTTTAAGCCATATAACTGCTGTGTTGTATATATAAAACATTTAATCAATTCTGTTGCATAAGTTAAATTATCTAGAGTGTCAAATGTGGTGATAATAAAATAGATATTGAAAGACTTAAAAAATGATTGTAATATGGCAGCTATTCTGTTTAAAATTTTAAAAAAACCTACAGGTCCAGTATAGAGCAAAAATTGTCTGAATTCAATGGCCTTCCATCTTCTTAAATCATCAAAGGGCCTTGGTTTTCAATCAAATTCAACTGGCATCCAACTTTTTAAAGATAAAAGTTCTGTTGAAATGCTGATGGTCATAGGAGCAGGTAATTTTTTTTTGGCACAGGACCAAAACTCCATATTTAAGTCGGTGTTCTTACGACTCCAAGGCAGATGAGGTGCATGGAAAATCGATAGGATAATAATCGATAGCAAATCCATCCACAAAGTTCAGACCAGGAATGAAGATAAACAGCAATTCTTATTGTGGAATTCCTCATCCTGTTTTCGAAGAATGGAATCGTGGGTTTTTCTAGGGGCATCACAATCTGGAAAAATCACCTGCCTGCCAGCCCTAAGGACTCGAAAATTTTTTTGGGAAAAGAATACTTTAATTTATGAAAAACGACCCCTATTTTGTCTTCCTAACCCAAGTGGTTCGCCAGAAATCACAACCGAGTATTTTTTTTCCTCAATACTTAACTTGAGTAAGGTAGCTGTAAGGTGCCTTAAATCCTTTGCCAAATTGATTTCTACTATTGAGAATATCAAAGGCATTATTTATCACCTCAATGAACTCAGAAGTCGGAGCACTCCCAGAGAATGCTGCTAGCCCCAAGGAATTCAAACACTCCGAGGCAACAGCCATACTGTGGCTGAGCGTCTGGGCTGCTAGCTTAACCTTCATCACCTGTTCTTTGAACCTTAAATGTGTTCGACGAACTTTGGTTCCTGCATGAACACCTTGCATGAACACCTTGGAATTTCACCAACTCTTCTTCATATGTCCAGGAAATCCTTCCTCTATTTGCTTCATAAATTGGCGCAGATAATAATGCATTGCGAACCAGTTTCAGCATGTGTGGAGGATCTAAAAATACATACACTGGATCATCTGTGCAAGGATGGGAAAACCAAGTTTTTAGGGCACTTGCCTCACTAAGACTACAACCAAGGCTTTCTGCCATGGCAACATTAGTAGCAGTCCCATAAAAAGCGAGACTAACTAGAATTATTCGTGTGGAATGTAAATGATCTAAACAATTGTTTACTAAGTTAGCCCTTTCAAATGCAGACAATCCATTGATACAAAAGTACCAACAGGCAATTTCCAATTTTTAGTCATGCATGTCAGCATGAAAACTAATGCATATTTGGCTGGATCCAGCCCATCATGGTTTACACCTGTACCTATATCAACGACTCCACTCATTTTATTTCCATTCCATTCCAATTTTTCCTTATAGACATTTCGTCCATCATTAAGCAGCTGATTACAGGGTCATCACTTTTATCAACTTCATCTATTAACAGTAATCTTACTTCCTCGTTGAAGCCAGGCCCACGTCCGACAGTACTATACCATCTAGATATAGTTTTAGGATGAGACACTCTTAAGCATTGTCTCGCGGACAAAGTTATATGCCCTTGCTGAATAAAAATTCAGCGTTAAGGAGGCGTTTGGAGGTGGCAAGATTCATAATAGTCTTAAAAGTAGGTTAAGACGTTTATGTTGTATATTTGCCTTATAATTGGGTTTTTTCCCTAAAAGATACTTGACAATTACAATTAAGTTACACCTGGGCTTAGTTTCTAACAGGTACTTTAAAAAGCGCTAAGTATAATGAAAATTGAGAAAATAAAATCCCCTTATAATCAGCAGATTTTTCATGACTATTGGTTCATTTTACGAAAATGTTAATTTTTAAAAGTAGTTAACTCGCGTTAAGGACAGAGGTAGCACCATTTTCAACAAGATATCTCTGTCAAGACCTAAATAAGGGACTTCATGCTGTTTATTCTTCTTCCCGAGATCTGCAATGATCTTGGAGGACTTTTCTCACAACTTTTCATTTGATAATTTCATGTATTTTTCCGCTTCGCTACCCTCTACCTTCGCTATTTAATTTTTATTATTATGTAAGAAATACACAAAATTGTTATTTTCTGACACTTTTTTGTAAATTGGTGCAAAACGTGAAAGAAATTTTGAAATTAAATTTAAAAAAAGCATTGTGTATTGTAATGTAAAGTTTTTTGCGAGTATGTCCTTTCTTGGATACATTTAAAAGGTAATGGAATTGTCCATTCTATGGACAATGATGATCCAAGATGATTCCGAAGATTCTATGTCGGAGTCTGTATATTCATAATTTGAAGGCACGGGCATGCCATTGTCATCACTTATCAAGTGAAGATTTTGCGACACTGATACCAGCTTTGCAGTGCGTTCATCTGTCAATCTATTTCTTTTCTTCCTTTTTATGTTGCTAAATGCCTTCCAATTGCGTTCACATGAAGCAGCTGTTGGGAGAATATTCAAAGTCTTGACTGCAATCCAGGTCTCTGTTCAAAAGGCTGGTCACATGTAGGATGTTCTCAGTGTTTCGTTGTTCAGATGGAATCTTTCCCATTACAGCCCAGCACAGACTTGTCTGAACTGCGAGAGTTTCGTTTTTGCACGAGTGAATACGACCCGTCCAAATTTGACTGACCTTGTCCGCTCTTATCAGTAGGTGAATAGAGTCATTCTTCACGGACCGCTAACTCGGTCCACATTTTATCACGCTTCTCCGCCGTAAATTCATTCGTTAATTTATTTTTTGCCAGCTCCGGGTGCTCTATTAAATAATTAACTATTATCTCCGTTTGGTTTTTATTCGTTTTCACTTTAAGTTTGGTTACTTTACTCATTTTGGCTTTTTTGATGGCATTCATTTGAAATTTAAAAAATGGCTAAGAGAGAGAGACAAGACGAGACACAAGTACACACGCAGTCAGCAGAATGATGAATGAAAACGCGCCTGGGTGACTTCAACATTTAAAGAACCAATAAAAGCCATTCCTTGATAAATGTTAACTTTTCTGTTATTGGCCAGAGCAATTCTCATTTCGATGTTGTTTTCCCGAACTTTTCAAAACCGACCGCCTCCACTTTGGGCATTATTAATAATGGCCAATTAATCACATTGCCCGTAACATGAATTGTAAATAGTGCAATTTTAATTTCAACATATACTGCTTAACCAACGATAGAAAAAGGGTCACGTGATTTTTACAGATAGTACTCGTACTTTTCCGATAGTGCTCGACTTGTGTGAAAAAAAATTTCCATATTGATATTAACCAAGAAGCGGAACAGGTTAATATCAATATGGAGATTTTATTTCATACAAGTCGAGTACTATCGACCGTGCAACGCCTGTAAAAATCACGTGACCCTTTTATCATCGTTGGTTAAGCAGTAGTTCTAGTTGAATACTGTCTAACACTCGTTTTCATGACTTACAAGATTCTTTACTTCACTACGAGTTCTCAGTTTATGACAGTAATTGACTTTCAATCTAGTTGCATACTTAACTTGTTGTAGAGTTACTCCAAATTTCACAGCCACATGGCTTTCTATATCAGCCCAGGTATCTTGACAGAGGACTTCCTTCTGTTTGCTTCCTTTGATCCCTTTAATGTGATGCCTACCTAACATCCGATCCGAAGATCACCTCGAGCAGATATCCTGTAAACTTAGAGTAGTTAATTTGTCTGCACAGAGAGTACTTATCTTTGGGAACTTTTACATTTGGCCCTATTTCCACAAAATACTCCAGGTCCTTAAAAACAGTTGACCTCTTATATTTATTTCTATACTTAAAAACTTTTTCTCGTAGGGTCTCTATTTTTCTTTTTTCTTAATATCTTCTCTTAGATCCCTCAACTATCTCTGCAGTGAAATTGCATCATTATTTAGAATGTTGCAATTACGGCAATGAGATTTCACAGCAGCCAGCCGTCCCTTAATATCTTTCAACAGCAAGGTAGAATCTTGCTTCTTCTTTAAGACTCCAGACTTAGGACTGAAAAAAATATGTTAAACAAAAATCAAATAATCATCAGTCCAGAAAAAATATATAGTAGGCGACTCTGCTTATTGTGATCACTTTAATTGTTATCAAAATTGGCTGTTAATTAATTGTATTTAGTTTAATGCCAAATAAATAGTTTTGATATCAATATATCGCTTAGTGTTACCAAAATGTGGTGAAATTCCCCTAAAAACCTCCCTTTTTACCCGTTTCAAGACCAATTTTTAAATATAAATCACGCTAACTGTCCTCATGCTAATAGGACCAGACCTCGAAATACCTATAACCCTTCCAGATTGAAGGATGATAAAGCACCCTCTGTAAATTCCACTGTCGTTAATACTGATGCAAATAGGATTTCTAAGAAAGTAAAATTATTGAATAAGGACATAACCTCCCTTTTTGACTCTGGGTCTGAAGTCACACTTCTACGATAGGACATTTATGATACCCTACAAGCTCCCGAGTTGGTCAACCGCCCTATTTCTTTACGGAGTTGGAGGAAGTCAAATCAATTCTCTGGGATATTTTTGTTCAATTGTTATTGTTGATGGAATTGACATTCCCACTAGAATTTATGTCCTACCCGAAATGAACTTTGACTGTATAATCGGTATGAATGTTTTAAATCAAGTTAACTTTTCCTATACCGATGGACGTTTAATAGTCTCCCAAAAAAATAATCTCATCTTCTCAAGCGCAATAAGTAAAGTCTACAAACTAACAAAAATAAAACAGGAAATTGAAATAGAAACTTTAGCAGCTGATGACGAATCCTCAACGATTTCCAACGCACATGCCCTTTCTCCTGCTCTTTCGACCAATGTTTTGGGTTTGAATAATAATCGCGATGACCGCTGCGCGTTCAAGAAGGAAATAAATAACTAATCAAGACAATCTTTTTGGGGTTTTGTTTTGCATGTCCAATGCTGTAGTAAATTAAACTCTTGTTGATACAGGCCATATTCTTGATGCAACTTTAAAACACCAATTAGAAAATGATAGTGAACTACAAACCTTTAGGAACTCGTTGCACAGACTTGCAGATAAAAAACCAATTGCTCAACGGCCACGTCGGTTAGCCATTTCTGAGAAAAAAGAAGTTAATAGCCAAGTCCAAAACTGGTTAGATTCAGGCATAATTTCCGAAAGTTCTTCAGACTTTGCTGCTGCCATAGTTTTATGGAAAAAACCTGACATCAACCAGCATTTGTATTGACTGTCGGAAATTGAATTCAAAAATAATCAAAGGCTGATTTCCTCTTCCCTTAATAGAAGATATTTTAGATCAATGACGTCCCAAAATCTAAAAAATGAGTTAAAAATGAGTAATATTTACACTATTAAATAACACTTTAATAAAATTCAAAAATAGAATTTAAGGGTGGATTCATTAGGAGGATTTGAGGTCCCTGATGGTTGTGGAAACATAATTCATTATACAGGGTGATTCTTAATTACGTGGACAAACTTCGCATGGGGGTAGAGGGGACCTAGACAAGCATATTTCGCATAGGAATGGGGGGGGCGCATCCTTACCGTTTAAGAGCTGGACCTAATGTAGTGCGAGCGCGTTTCAAGAGGCCGTTTTTAGGAGGCCCGTGTGACTAAACAAAATATAATAAAATGAAAAGCATTATTGCATAAGGTAAGGAAGTATTCCTACTACTTACACCATGAATTCAATATAATTTGAACCACTTTTTAAACCGTGGAGTGAGTTTCAAAAGTGCAATATTCCCAGTCAGCAATGTAAGGTTTTTTTAAGGTTTTTTCTACCTTGAAGTGCAACCCAAAAAAGGTGTTTTTAAGATTTTACTAGAAAACCTTGCAACCCAAGGTTTATCTCAACAAAACCTTAGGCGTAGGTGCGCTAGTTGACGCTTGCAACCTTTTGCGTAACCTTGCGGAAAAACCTCAAATTAAGGTTAGAGGCATAGGTTTTCGTGACGTTGGTCACATTGAGGTTGTTTTGAGGTTTCTAATAAACCTTTTTACAATATTAGAGGGAAATATTTTTGTAACGTTGCTTACATGGAGGTTGATTTTAGGTTGCTAATAAACCGTAAAGCAATGGGTTTTTTTAGGTTTTTGTTGGGTTTACAAAATTTTTTTCAAAGTTCTAGGTTTAGAATCGTTTTATATATTTTTTTCGGAAGTTCTTAGTTAACTATACGACGTCAAAAAATTATTCCTGAAATTATGCGCTACACTTAGTACATATTTTCAGGAATATTTTTACTTCATATAATTCAACAAAGAAACTATGAAAAATAAAAAGTGCTATGCTTAACTTATAACTCTGACAAAAATAAAACTAATTTATTCCAAGTTTTTATAGTTAGGTCATTAAACCCAATCTTTAACAAAAATTAACTAGAATTTATTCACCGTTTAATTACAGAACAGTGTCTATATAAAATTAAGATTTATACAGTATTAAAATTTTAATTTAAATTGTTTAAAATATTTTTTTTAAATTTCTACAATAACTTTAATTTAGGCTCTTGAAGCTCTGATAAAAAAAACTTACCTTTTAAATTTTTGAATCTAGAAGGCAGAGGAACAGGCAAATTTTCATTCCAAAAAATTATTTCAATACATTGAATGCAAGAAAAATCCTTTAGCTCATTGAAAATTTTTTTTTTCAATTTCTACAATAACTTGGCTTAATTTAGGCTCCTAAAGCACTGATAAAAAACTTACCTTTTTAATTCTTAAATCTAGAAAGGAGGAACAGGCAAATTTTCATTCCAAAAAATTATTCAAGACATTGAATGCAAGAAAAATCCTTCAGTTTATTGTACTGATTTATTTACAAACAAGGATAATTTTACAAACAGCCTTCAAGCACTACAGGACTCAAGGTAAAAGTGAGTCATACAAAAAATTATATAGATAAAATATAAATTTAATCAATTCCCTAAATTCATCAAAAATGAAGGGAAATATACTATGAAACTTATTAAAATTACAAATATGATACCTAAACATTATATATATATTTATGGAAAATTAGTCTACAAAAAGTGCTTCAAAGAACAATTTTACAGGGGACATCGTAACCAGACTTGACAGCTCCTGCAAAAAATACAAACAATTTATTTAACTATTTAAAAAAGTAATTATGCAATAACCTGTTAAACGTGCCACTTCATAGTAAAACATCTCAAGAGATAAGAAAATACTTGAAAGTGCCAACAACAAATGTTTAAATTAACAGTAGGGGAGAGTGGGGCACCTTGGGACACCACTTTTCAGACTCAATTTTATAATTATGAACTTGTGTTAAAATCTATTCATCAACATGTTTAGATTATTTAGTGTGTCTAGATAATTATTTACATGTTACTCGTATCTGGTTTTGTGCAATGCAAAGTTACAATCAGATTCAGTTACAAAAACATTTTTTTTAAACATATGAAGTGTATTTATGTTATTACATAAACTGAAAATATGTGTATTCACTAATATTTTAGAAAATAAAGAGAAAGTTTTTTGTTAAATCTAAAGATTAACTATAAGATATATAAAGATTTTATAATTATGAACTTGTGTTAAAATCTATTCATCAACATGTTTAGGATTATTTAGTGTGTCTAGATAATTATTTACATGTTACTCGTATCTGGTTTTGTGCAATGCAAAGTTACAATCAGATTCAGTTACAAAAACATTTTTTTAAACATATGAAGTGTATTTATGTTATTACAATTAAACTGAAAATATGTGTAATCACTAATATTTTAGAAAATAAAGAGAAAGTTTTTTGTTAAATCTAAAGAGTAATTAAGCTTAACATTCAAAGTGTTAAGTGGGGCACCAAGGGACAGTCAGGTGTGGGACATGCTAAAAGACACACCAAACTCTCATGTGAGCAAAAAAATGTTTTTATAAAAAATTAAATAATTTAAGAAAGTAGATATTTATAATTTGATGCAAAAAATCACTGGAAGGAAAACAGAAAAAACTGATTTATGTCAAGACAAAAATGAGGATATCCTTGAATAATTTTGATTTTAAAATAGGTTGGATGTCTAATTTGGGTCGCGCCCGTCTGCCCGAAATCCATCTTACCGAAGTGCCTCTTTCCCGAACGCCACAAGACCGAAAGACCTTTAGCCCGAACGGGACTTTTGACCGAACGGGACACTTGACCGACAGGACTTTTTACCGAATGGGACACTTTACCGAATGGACTTTTTACCGAATGGGACACTTGACCGAACGGGACACTTGACCGAACGGGACTTTTGACCGAATGGGACACTTGACCGAACGGGACACTTGACCGAACTGGACTTTTGACCGAACGGGACACTTGACCGAATGGGACACTTGACCGAACGGGACACTTGACCGAATGGGACACTTGACCGAACGGGACTTTTGACCGAATGGTGCGTTTGGCCAACAACTCACTATGGTCACTCATTTTAAATATGGGCTTTCGATTTAGGTGTCCTGTTGCTTGACCACTGGTCAAGATTGCCTCTATGGCTAAAATCATTATAAAATTAATTTTGGAGATGTTGATTGATATTTTGTAATCTTTACAGTTTTGACATGTGTTTTTGGTTCCAGCTGACCATTGGTCAGTCCGGTCCACTTTCTGTAACTTCTTTGCTTTGACACTGAAGTAGGTCATGTGGGGGCTCAAACCAAACACCTTGAGACCTATAACATTTTCCGGTTGTCCACTGGTCAAGATGGTAGTTTCTGATTTTACCGAAAAATAGATAATAAATTACGTTTTAAAAAATGTATTAGGTTAATGAAATACTGATGTCTTCCATGCTTGAATCGGAAATATGCGTTTAATTTTTATGCAAAGAACTTTATCTTACTGTAAAAATAGGACATTCTAGTATCATTCATGCACCGGGAAAAAACTGATTAATTTTTTTATGTTTTGAAAATAGTTTAATACTTGTGCAAGTTTGTTGAAAGGTCAACAAACTTGCACAAGTATTAAACTATTTTCAAAACTTAAAAATTGTTGCCCGTTATAGAATACTATTACAAATATAAGCAATGAATAATTGCAGTCTAATTTTTTGTTAATTCTTGTGTATTTAGAATAGCTGAAACCTCCAGAAAAACCTTAAGATTACCAAAGCCCTAAAATATAATTTATTTTCAATTTAAAGTAGCTTCTTTTCTGTGTAAGTTGAAGCAACGTGTGACGTCATGCGTGCATTGTTTATTATCATTCCTGTTTAAAAAGGCAAAGCTCTAAGGTTTTTTTTTCACATCCTTATAGTGTTTCGATAATACGGTGCTTCCCCCATTTACAAGAGGCACGCGTAACGTCACCCAGTTAGGTGCTTTCTGTAATAAACTATCTCGTAATTAACTGGAAAAAAAATTGTGTAAAAACACAAAAATTTTTTGAATCAAGAGATATGTTTGATTGAATTAAAAGTATATTTAGAATTTTAAGAGATGCTGCAATTTTCCATTAGATTTTTAAACAGAAATAGTTTTTGTGGTTCAATTCACTCTAATAATACAGATATCATATTTTATTTTTTTTTATTTAACACGTGAAACTAAGCATAACTTTTAATAAAATATAATTACACTGGAGCATATTTTTTGTTGAATTACCCTATATATTTAATAAAAATTAAACCGCTTAATAGCGACGATCTCTTCATTTGATATTGACACTCTTCCAGCAGCGGCTTGCTAGCAATCGCTGCGTGGTTATGGTCGGATCCGTTGTGTTTTTTTATTTTTTCGCCCCCTTCAAAATACACTGTTATGGCTCGAGCATTGCACTTCAAATTTTTTTTGCTCTCACAGGCCCAATACGTTACCTCATTCCTACTCTTATCTTTATGGTACATGTACCCTTCAATGGATATTTTTTTCATTCCTCTTGTTGAAGTTACTACTAAAGCATTCTGCCCAATCATGTCTCCGCTCATCTTCCTGCTGCTTGAAGATTTACTATTAATTCTGCAAAATAGGAATTATATCAAGTCAAATACCATAAGATATATAATTATTGAATGATAAAATATACAAGGTGTTTCAGGTAAATTTTTTAGAACTTCTAGAGATGTAGGGCCACCTAGAAGAGTCAGAATCGCATAAGAATGATAAGTGGGAAATAAACCCCAAATGTCCTTGAAATTTAAAAAATTGGCATGGGAGATAGTATATTTGCCTGTTAAATTTATTTGCAATCTTTTCATACGTGATTCGATTTTGCTAGTTATAATAAATCTTTTAAGGTTCCCTGCTAGCTTGTTAGGAGTGCCTTTCCGAGCTCCCATTTCCAGGTGATTCTGAGTTGTCCAGGTATCCTTCTACCACTCCTACATGTTATGAAGCATTTATCTTATCAAAATAGATAGGCTTTCACAGCCAGTTGTGTTAGAAGTAAGTTTCGGGGCTTAGTTGCCGTGGTCTTGATTGTAAAAGTCGGACGAATGAAACGTAAAAATTACCATTTAAAGGCAGCATGAACGTTTAAAAATATCAATTGAGTTCAGGAATTATCAAATTAGTTGCCAAAAACCTAAATTTCTTAGTTAAATACCTCTCATATAGACGTTTCTGTCACTGCTCCAAATGTGTAATGGAACTCCATTATCAATGGAGGTCCCATTTACCCCCTTAAAATATTGATAGGAGAAATTTGTTCTCGGGCCTTTTATTCTCACCCATTGAACAACTTTTGGTAGGATTTTCATGGATGAACTATAATTCTACTAGGTACAGTGTCGAAAAAACAGTCCCGTCATTAATTTTTGCACAGGAGTGTAGGTAGGGTAAAAAAATTTGTTTATCCTCTGAAGTTTTTGTAAATACAGAGTAACAGTAGTAGCTTCACAGTATGTCCCTCTTTTATTAGAAAAATTCCGTACTATAAGACCCTACCTACCCCTGAAAAATCTATCATGGATAGAAAAGATCCACATATTACATTGCAGCCCGCCACTTGGCTTTTAATTTTGATTTTGCCCTTAAGGACTAGGACTTTGAAGTTAGAAACCATTGCATGCATTCTAAAAAATGAAAAATTTTCCTTAAAAATTGTGTTGTTTAAAGAGCCTCAAAACCAGCTTAAATACTATTTTAAGCGACAAATTTTAAAAATTTCTGGGGGAGACCCCCCTCTGGAATTTGAAGTATTTTAAACTGTTTTACCCTTGGAAATTCAGCCTCTTGCATAAAGTTTTGAACTTTTGGAAATTGAAATAAATTATAAAAACACATTTAAAACCTATTTCTGGATTGCCTTTCAAAAATAATATTTAAAACCAAAAATACATAAAAGAAAAATTATAAACAATTTTATTTTATTTAAAGCTAAATGTGTTTTTATGGTTTCGAAGTAGAGTATATAGCTACAATAAATTTAAGTAAATTTTGTCAAAAAGCTCTAAATTCTTATAGAATATTTTAATCGAAAATTCAAGAAAAAATCTTTAAAAAAATCAATTGCATTTTGAAATCTTTTAAAAAATATATTAAATATTAATTTAGACTTGCAATAAAAACAAATGTATAATAACACAAGTGTTTTAATATCAATTTTCGGACGAAACTATAATAGTTTCAATTATTTATTTACTATAATCTTTTAACGTTTGACCACAGCTTAAAAGCTCGAAAGATTTTATTAAATGTTATAAAACATTTATTAAAGTTTTATAAAAATATTCAAAGTAAAAGCGACATATGTTATGTATGCAGTAGGGTGGAGCGAAAAAAGTTTTTTCGAAATTCAAAAACATACCTATGGCAAAAGTTGTTTTTTGTGAAGGAATTTTTTTCTAATGCACTTCACTTTAAAGAGAATAAAATTACGGACAAAATGAGCCCAATTTAAGGAGTTTAAGTTCAAGCGGTTTTAGAGTATACTATCAATTATTTCCGTATGCAGGAAAAACAAATTCGCAATATTTGCGAAACACTAAAAAAATTACCACTCAAAAATGAAGCACGATAAAAAAAAACGAAACCTGTGACATATCTCTAACAATATTAGTTTATAATAAAAAATTGAGAAAAAATTGTGGGTATTTTATATTGGGCTTTTAGCCTGCTTTTCAAAAAAAAATTGCCAAAATCTCAAAACTTTGAGTTCGATGCGCAAACTGAACATATTAACCGATTTCAAAAACTTCTGCGCAGTTTTTCATTTAATTACAAAAGACAAATTTTGCCATTGGTATGTTTTTCAATTTCGAAAAAAAAAGCTTTTTTCCCACCCTAGCATGCATATGCAGTTTATTTTTAGGACGATGGCAGGATAAGGGTTTAGCACATTCCATTTCAATAATCTCGTGCACATTAATCCTCATTATAAGTCTTTACACAGTAAAAAACTAACTTCTCCAAAAACAGATTATAAATTTGAGCCAACTAATATGCTTGGATGGATCATAGTACTAATTCAAAATAAATATAACAGCTGAATGTTGGGATTACGATATTACAAACCAATCATGCACTTAAAATTCGAACTCAACAAAACGAAAATTCAACATGGATGGGAAGTTATGAATGAAATTGTTGTCAATAGGGACATGTATAGTTCAAATATTTAAAAGTAAAATAATATAGCTCATAAAGAAAATGTAAAACATTTACCTTAATTCAAATGTGAAAACATGTGATTTCTTTAAAACATTTCTTTTCCTGCGATTCTCAATACAATTATTTTGTAAACATTAAGCACGCCTTTTCTCTACTACAAAAGCTCACTCTGCTATGGGCTAAACTGCAAAACAGAGCTTACATGGAAGCAGTCTCGAGAACATCTTCAATGAAAGGGACTGAAAACCAACCCCCAAATACACAGGATTGGTTCCTCATAAAATGAACCAATAGCTGATGAATAGCTCAAGAAGCTTTGGAAATCCTTTATCTTCGAAAAATTTATGACCCCTTTGAGGTGGCAATAGGGCTAATTGGACGTCCTTTCCATCCCTGAGCACTGAATAAACATAAAACCGCTGAAATGTTTGTTATCACAACAGCACCCCCTTTGAAAACCAAAGCCGTCCTACGTCTGGTTCATATATCCTTCACACGTCTCATCATTCATTACCCAAATTCCTGTCACCGTAAACACTTATCGTCACCCCCACTGTCCGAAGATTGGAAATGGACACATCTGGAAGCAAAAAGCGTTCCGCGCTTATCTCATACGGAGACCAGTAAATAGCGAGGGACCCCCTATAGAAGAGGGGATGTTTGTTTTTTCCTACCCCCCCCTTGTCCAATTCCGAAAAACTGGTCTGCGCGCAACTAACGCTCAACGACTTCTTGTGAGGAAAGTTTCTTGCAAAAAAACCCCCAAAAATTTGTGGCTTTTTAGGTTGAGAAAATAAATTTTAAACTTTGATCTTAATTTTTTTTTTCATTTCCCGGGATCCCTGGAAAGAAACCCTAGTCCAGGCTCCAGGCTTTAAGTTTTTAGTAGGTGTTGGGTACATCCGGCTATAAACGAGCCCCTACCCGCTTTGGGGGCATACCTGCTTTGAGCTACTCACATCTGAATAAGTCAAATGTTTTTTAAAGGCTTGATCACAAAACTTGATACAGAGATACTGCTTGACCAACGATAGGAAAAGGGTCACGTGACTTATTTATTGTTGTATTCTTAATTTTACTTAAAATTTACTGCTTTTTATGTATATGGAGGGTCTAACTAAGGTTAGAGGGAGTAAATGTCTCATCCTCTTTCGATCAAATGCCCCTCAGCTTCTTCTTTTCTCCCCTCCAAGTCTTTCAAAATCACGTGACCCTTTTCCTATCGTTGGCTAAGCAGTACTTTCAAATTTAAAAAGTCATTTCTCTTTTGTGTGCTTAATTTTCTTTTCATACAAAATTAATGTATATCCTTAATGCCTTAATTAAACACTTATCACTTAGTTACAGAAATAGAACTTACCATTTCAGGAGTATCACCTCAATACACAGATGAGATGGCAGAATACTCGGTTTGCTGACATGATGTTAGTAAGACAACAGCTGGTCCCTCTATGACCCCTTCACGACATTCCACCCCCAGTGGGAGGAGGAAAGAGTTTTGACTTTGGAAAATCATCTCGGCAATAAAAAAGTCATCTACCTCGGTAGTCCGCTAGTAGGCTAGGGGATACGTAAGCCAGGGAAGATAGCGATAATTAGATTTGACAAAAGACGTCATCATAACTCTGCAATCCACCATTCCAGCAACTCGCATTTTTATACTAAATTTATGCGGGACGAAGAGTAATAAAGTGCCATTTTACAAAATGGTGTTTTAATATTCAAAAAATTATTGATATTAAGATTAAAATTGTGTGATAAAAAATACGATACCTTCCCTCGTAAAATCGAGGGGTTTTCGGTCTCTCCAGCCCAACTCTTCTCTCCAGCCCTGTTCACAAATGCTTGACCAACGTGACCCCTTGACATTTTCTAGAAGTGGGATAAAGTCCAAACATTGTTCAGCTAACTTTTCCCTAAATAAAAGCAATAAAAAATGCAAGAAAAGTTATTAAAATTTGTAGATTTTGGAAAAATTTAATATATAAAAAAAAGGGGAAACATTTTTACCACTTACCACTTCCAAGTTGATGAACGATATACACCAAAACATCCCTCTCACTGAACTAAATAAAATCTTCTCTTTAAGGTCAAAACTTTGTTTCTTTTATTCTTATGATGAAAACGATTTTGAATAAAATCTCTCGATAGCCCTCGAGCACCGCAGCCTTGTTTACTTATTGCCACTGCCGATTGCTGCGAAAGGGGGAGAGCTGTCCAAATGATTTATGACCGGGGCGGGAGGGCTCAAAGAAAATGGGAGGATGCAGGTGTCTTGGGTGATGAAACCACACGTATTAGTCAAAAATTTCGGGATCTTAAATTTACACTTTGCTTTTCTAACCTCCAGATAGATACTTACAATTAAAAGCCCGCAATCTGAAAACTAATTACAAAATTATAATACAATTTTTCATCCCTTGTAATTATAAATTAATATTATTCTTAACAGTCTCCTTTCATTTTCAAATCCTTAAAAAATTTGAAGCTAGGCTAAAAAAATACGTATCAGGAACTTGTCAAGTATAAATTAATATTAATTTTGCTAAGAAATATCAATTTCTTTTTAATGAAGTAATGTATACAGAGGTGCCAAGTTTCAAAAAAAGCTTTCCGTAACCAGAGCTGTTGTACGATTTTGTAACACCGGACTTGTTGGCTTCTGACCACGGTCAAGTTGTTTTTTCTACATCGCAATAACAACGCGAGAAGAACCCGACTTAAACCTGACGGGCGCGGCCTTCCACGAAAGCATCGCGGCAGAAGCGGTACACTCCGCGAATTAAACAAAAACGAAACTTTCACGATTTTCAGCGAAAACTCGTGATTTTTCTTGAAAATAATCCGGAAAAGTAAAATCTGAATTACAATTAGTTCGCGGGCCGCGAAACAATGAAAAAGCGGGACGTCTCAATTTTCTGCGGAAGAAACTCATGCCTGGAAGAAAGGTTCAACAATCCGACCTCCCTCAAACAAAACCATAGACCAATATATAGCAGGCCCAAATTCCACTCAACATTGATGGAAACGATATTAAAGTTTCCCCAGGTTGTTATACAGGCTACGAGTTGACGAAACCATGACACAAATCGTACTTTGCATGGAGAAAAGGGAAGCAAACATTTTTAAAGCGCAGAAATTTTCGAGACTTCATTTAATCCGTAATTTTTAATCGATGTCCGTAACACCGTATATTTCTATCGAGTCCGTAAATATTACGGTCAAATCGTAATACTTGGCACCTCTGTGTATATTAAAAAAGTAAATAGAATTGTTAAGTATAATATGAAGTATATAGAGTGCGAACTATATAATATTTGGAATTAAATAAGAAGCGTTAAACAAGTTTTAGATTCGCATCCTTAATTTTCTAATCATGATACCTATAGGATAAATAACAAAGAAATCTTAATTAAAATCTCTTAAATTGAAGTTGCAATTTTAGGAGAATGACAATACACAGTCCCCTGTGTTATGCTCTTATTTGCGTTTTACTCTTTTCCATAAATACAAAACACTTTTTTCAACGTTTAGTTCATATAATAGCAATAAATAAGGTAGTTTAATTAAAATTTTTACAGAATGGTAACTGAGTATAAATTAATTTATGTACAGTGTGTCCCAAAAGTATCCGTTCACCGGAACCAAAGACACATGTCAAAACTGTTAAGATTACAAAATATCAATCAACATCTCCAAAATTAATTTTATAATGATTTTAGCCATAGAGGTAATCTTGACCAGTGGTCAAGCAACAGGACACCTAAATCGAAAGCCCATATTTAAAATGAGTGACCATAGTGAGTTGTTGGCCAAACGCACCATTCGGTCAAAATCCCGTTCGGTCAAGTGTCCCATTCGGTAAAAAGTCCATTCGGTCAAGTGTCCCGTTCGGTCAAGTGTCCCTTTCGGTCAAGTGTCCCGTTCGGTCAAGTGTCCCATTCGGTCAAGTGTCCCGTTCGGTCAAGTGTCCCGTTCGGTCAAAAGTCCCGTTCGGTCAAGTGTCCCGTTCGGTAAAAAGTCCTGTCGGTCAAGTGTCCCGTTCGGTAAAAAGTCCTGTCGGGCAAGTGTCCCATTCGGTAAGAAGTCCTGTCGGGCAAGTGTCCCGTTCGGGCTTGTGGCGTTCGGGAAAGAGGCGCTTCGGTAAGATGGATTTCGGTCAATCGAGACACACCCGTCTAATTTATGATCTACTTAACATAGCTTTTTCATTATTTATGTTACTTTTGTATTTTTCAAAATAAAATTAATATTTTTGTAGTATTACTGAAAAAGTCCAAAGGTGGGACACTACTGAGGCACCTTTGGACATTAAGAGAGGTTTTTAAATATGTTATTATAAATTCCCTAAAAGAAATAGGAAGCACCCAATAGCTTAAATAAACAAATTTACCACATTATTAAGAAGAAAATAAAAGTAAAATCAAATTATTCAACTCTTGTGATATCCTATGGGACATCTATAAATTACAGGAGGTTTTTTTCCAAAATCTGGACCCCCCTTGGTGAGATTTTGCTGGACCCCCCCTCGTGAGATTTACCTAACACCTTTAAAAATAATTTTCTATCCTATTCGTTTTCATTTTGTGCTTCATAGCACCTAAAACTTTTACATTATTAACGATGTGGGGAAAAAGGACATTATGTTATCATCAGGTTTTCTTTATTATAAAAATCACATAAAACTATTTAAAATTTTACAATATCTTGCTTATTCCATAGACATTCATTTAGGCCAGAAAAACTGCCAATGAAGTAAAGAAATGATTTACTGAATTTTAAATGGGTCACAACAAGGTATTCTTATCTCCACAATTAATTTAAAATATTGGCGATTAAAAGATTACGTTGGACAGAAAAGTTACGACTAGTCAGGCGACAGAGAGGAGGAATCGAATAGTAGAAGAAAGGCTTCGAGCATGGGAGCGTTGAAAAGAGTTGCCCTGAGATTTTAATCGACCCCCCCTCCCCCTTGGGAAGATTTTTCCAAACCTTCCCCCCTTTTTGACCTCACGTAATTTATGGATGTCCCCTAACAAAATAACACAAAACAGTAATCACAATGCATTATATACTGGCATGCATTGGCGTCGCCGGCTACTGAAAATTGGGGGGGACCCAAATATTTGGGATTCCTCCACAGAGGGATTTTACAAAACCATGATTATCTACCCTTAAAAAATCTTTTATTTCGTTTAAGCCCCACCCAGTGATAGTTTTTAGTGCTATATATGATTAGATAATTTCAAAATCAAATTTCTATGCTTCAATCAGTGCTGTAGCGGGATTTTTTTCTGTGAGAAGGGCTCGCCTTATTATTACGTACATTTTTTGTTGAAATAATGTCCCCCAGACTCAGCACTGGCTTTAACCCATTCTAAAAGTAAAAGTGTTCTACTAAATCATGGGGAGCCGTCCCCCTCTTATATGCACCTCCAGTGGTGTAGCCAGAAAAAGATTTCAGAGGGGGATATTGATATTTCGGGAGGGGTTGAGTGAATTTTAGTGGTTTTCTATGGTCAAAAAAGGATATTTTCCGAGTTTTGGGGGGATATATCCCAAAATCTGGCTACGCCCCTGTGTATCTCTTATTATAGGTGCCATTGGTAAATTGGTGCCATGCTTTATGAATGAAGGTTGGAAAAACACACTCGGAAAATTTTAGGTCCTTCCTCCAAAATTAAAAATAAAGTTGTTCCAAACAATGTTCCTAATTATTAGGGGGGAGGTTCCAGAATTGAACTCAAAGCTGAAGGAATTGTAAAAAATTCAAATTATTTTAACCTTCAAATTATAAAATATCAAATTTATCCAATTATATGGTTTCTCAAACATTTTCCAACTAAAACAAGCGAAATCACATCCTAATAATTTACACGCGTTTAGTAGTGACTAAACATGGCGGGCAGGGAGATTGAACTACGATTTCAAGCCTGTCAGTCATGAGACAGTGCCAATTTGGCGACTAATTTCTAAAGCTGTACGGTTTTACTGATTACTGGGTCATATGACAGTATAGAATAGGTAATTCTAAAAACAGAAACATACAGCGGAATTGGATGGAGGCGGTGAGCAGATTCAGAGGTGGCAGAAATGGTCTCGGCATTGGTCAGGGTACACACTAATAGACATTCACATTTGAACTTGAAGTACCATGACATGAAGCTACAGGATATTTTTGGAACTGCGGCGGCGGCAGCTCTTGCTGCTGAAAAAAAAGATGAGTTAAAGCACAATGCTACCCTGTTCCCAGACACCCTTTTTCTTCATAAATCAGCGACAAAAATATTTAATTAGAGCATCTGAAAATTGGGTTCAATTCCTTTAACATTCACACTAAATATACCACAAATCTGCTTTGTATACCATATACAGTGAAATCCCGTTACAACGAAAAATCTCGTTATTACGAAAGTCCAGACAGTCCCCAACCGTTTTTATTTGTGTCAGCGATAGTACGGTTAAAACGAAGAAATTTTACGGTCTCGTGGAGTTCGTTATAACGGGATTTTACTGTATTCTAATATCAACATTTTTTATTTTTAATGATAAACTGAACAGTTATTGATCTAATCTAAATAAACATTTAAACAGTGAGTTTGAAGTATTTTAGAAATATTTCTACTTATTGGTGTCCATAACAGCATGGCGATATTTAATGGGAACGTTAACTGAATTGAATTGCACAAATTGCTTTAAAATATTGATTCAATTCCATTAACGTTCCTACTAAATACTGCCATGATTTCAGGAAACACCAAATAGTGGAAATATTTCAAAATTATTTCAAACTCATAAATTAAAAAGTTTAGATCAATAACTGTTCAGTTTATCAATAAAAATCAGAAAAATTTGTCATTTTAATACTACACATGGTGTTCAAAAGAGCTTGGCATTATTTAGTGGGAACGTTAACAAATTGAACTAAAATATTTAACAAACTTAGTGCTATGTAAGTAAAACTCTAATAATTATATTATTTGAGTGACAAACTGGAATAGATTTTGCTGTTAATAGGGAGATGGCCAAAGATCTGTACAGCAGTCGAATTGGTGCTGCTGTAGAGCAGTCACCACGTTTATGGTTACTGTACATGGGGGAAGACCTGTTTCAAATCCATTCCAACAAACTTTCTTAGTACGATTTACAAAATAAGTAAACTAAACAGTAAATGGCTTGTGAAATGACTCGCTATTCTTTTTTTTGCTAGGCAATTAAAACAGGGGAATCAAAGTTTGAGTAGGGATGCAGGAAATCAAGGTAGCGAGCTAGGCTACTGAAGCACATTCTTTTTGAAGAGGGAAAGGGGTTAGTGGTGAAAAGTAACTGATTTAGCCCTCCATCTCTTTACCTCTACAACCTTAGGAAGAGAATGGCCTGACTTGTTTTGGATTACATTAACCTCATGGCAAGAAAAGGCTAAATGATATTTGTTGACTGATTAGGTTCAATTCCGTAAACGTTCCCGCTCAATATCGCCAAGCTCTTTTAAACGCCATACATTCAAATATTGACAAATTTTCTTGATTTTAATTGATAAACTGAGCAGTTATTGTGTGTGATCTGACTAAACATTTTTATCCATGAGTTTGAAATTATTTAGTAATATTTCTTTTTGGTGTCCAAAAAAGCATGACAATATTTAGCGGGAGCGTTAATGTAATTGAACAGTTGATTACTTCAGTCGAAGGGATATTAATACTTATTCAAGACTTGGAATTAAGAAAAGATTAAACATGTCATTAGAACACTAGTCTATGAAGAGCAAGGCCAACAAAGCTCACTCATTTCAGTGACCAAGGTATGTAAGGTACGGCTTAAATCTAGAAGTGGGTTCAAACGCCAAGCGAAGTAGTAGCGAATAAGTATCAAAGTGAAGTTAGAGACTAAAAATTCACCAAGAGGCCCCAACCCGAACCCACTTTTAGATTTTTTCTGTAAGGTACTATGTCCCAGTTGAATGATCAAATTTCCTCCCAATCCTGCCCTGTGACTCGGAAGAAAATTCTGTCGCTAAACCAACCAAGCAACAAAAAATTAAATCAAAGCCTAAAATTATTGAAGGATATATTACATTAAGTTTTGACAAAATGTAACTTATATAACACAGCATGCATCTAAGGATCCGTTCAAATATTATGTAAGCACTTTTTTGGTCATTTTTAACCCCCTCCCCCCTTGTCAGCAAAGATAAGCATACCTCAACCCCCCCACCATAATTACGTAAGACACTGCCGGAACCCCCCCCCCCCGAAATTTTGACATTCCTTGTAACTGTTTTTTCCTTGAAAATTAGGCGACTCGTACAAGGAGATGTACTTATTGAGTGTAACCCTAAGGGTTCAAAAATGAGTCGAAATACTACTTTTCGGGGTTACAATTTCAAAATGTAAGGGTGGTCCATCTCCAGAAAAAAGTACTTACGTCAGATTTCCCAATTCAATTTTTTGTTACATTTACTTTTGGTTGAATTTTGAAATTATTTATGCAAGAAACAAGAGATTTTCAAAAATGCACCATCTTACGTAAGCATCACTCATATCCCCCCTCCCCCCTTGTCAGCAAAAATAAGCAAAGAGCAAACCCTCCCTCTCCCCTTAGGTGCTTACGTAATATTTGAACGGCCCCTAATGTAGATTGTTTACATTTATAAAATCAAATCAGATAAACATATAGGACAATAACATAACTATAAAATACACAGTAAGCATGAAATCGATATCAAATAGTGAAATAATGTTATTTAAAAGTATGAATAGCATTAAACATACCTTACAATTAACTTGATTCCAATTTTCACTATAGGGATAACAGCCACTACTAACTGTCACGACTTCAGAACTGAAGCTGAAAGAGAAAGAAACCTTAGATTAATAAAATAAACGAATTTTGTGATCAAAGTATCGGTTGAAACACTTGCTGAAAAGGAAATTTTTACAACCGAGGACATAGCGTAAACAAAGCAATACATCTAACCCTAAACACATAGCTAAAACATAAACATAAATCAGAATAATCTAAATCCAAAGAAAGAACATCCGATCATCATACTAAACTTATCAAATCGTAATCGGTATGTGTTTTAGAGCTGAAAAAAAGAAACTTTATAATAAAAAGAGAGAAACATTACACTAAGTATCGGTTGAAACCAAAACACTCTTGCTGAAAAAGAACTTTTAGAACAAAAAAGATAGATAACGTAAACAAATCAATGCCCATCATGATTTGTTTACGCGGAACCCCGGTTGGGAAACGCTGATTTAGGTGAAGGGTTTTTGAAAAACTATCTTTTTTAATTACAAAATTGACTCGCAAAATTTAAAAACATGCAAAATAAAATAAGAATAGGTATACCCAATTTTCTTTTAAAAATGATTTTTTCTTTAAAAATATGGGTATTTTTCCTTTAGCATGACAAAACAGTCAACGGTGTCCAATTCTACATTATTTGGGGATTTTTCGCACCCGGTTAACAAAAAAGTACCATTTGAAGTTATGATCTACTGTTACTGCCAAGAGATGCAATGCCTCGAGAACAATTTTGGGAACTTTAGAATAAGTGCACTTTTGGCGACCTTGACGTATTTTAAACCCGGCCGCCATGTTATGAAATACCGCCAACTTGGCCACCGTTCAAAAAGCGGACTTTTTCTAAAGCTGTACCCAATTTCGTTCTGACATCACTAAGATATATAGAAAGCTCTATAATGAACCTTGACACATCCTAATTCCTTATTTGGTTCAATTCTGTTAACGTTCCTGCTAAATATCGCCATGTTCTTTTGAATGCCATTATATCCAAATATCAACAATTTTTTAGGATATTCCGAACAGATAGGAATCTAACTAAACATTTTAATTTACAAAAAATAAAAGAAATAAGTAATAGAAACATACATCTTACTTATTCATTGATGCTTTTAACTTTGTAACTGTTTTTAAAAAATGTTTAATCACAGAATTAATTATGACATTCAAATGATATTTACAGTAAGTAGATAAAGCCCTCTTAAGTAGATGAAATGTGGATTCACATGATTGAAATTTTTTCAATAAAACTGTTCTGTTAGTCTCAAATACATGAAACTCCATACAGCATTAAAAGCTCGAACTGTCCTGAGTAATCCCGGACGCCTAATTTGCACGGGAAAAGCTGGACATTAGGCGGGATTATACGCCTAAATCGGTACTAATGGTAACAATGAATTAAGCCTACTTACTGAAGCCAGCCAGCGTACCACTTCGGAAACTCTGTGTAACCGATTTTAAGGTAAAAATAATTCAAGAAATCGCTAATTTCCAATCCAAAGCCATTTTAGTAAAAACATCATAGAGAACAAAAAACAAGATTAAAAAAATTGCTTACCTTTTTAATTCAATAAGTGAATCATTTTCAAGTTGGACGAAAGATCAACACAACATAGCCAGCACCGGCAGAGTCCATCTAAACAATGGCGGCGCCGGGTGCGAAAAATATATCTAATGCGCATGCGCAAGTTGGCGACAGTCACGTGCGCATTCTCTTCTTTCCGGAAAAGGGTGAAGGTGGGTTTTGTTGATATTGAGTCGAAAGAGGTTTTTAAAAACCCCCTTTTTCTAATATTAAGGAAAGGCTTTTTGCTAACCTTTTTTTAGGCAACCCAATGACAATACAAAAAAAAAGGTTAACCGCAAGGTTGCTTGCTACCTGGGTTAATATTTTAGTCAAAGAATGGACATCACTTAATGGTATTTAGAAAAATGACGTTTGGGGAAGGAATTTTCAATGATCGTAACATTGATCATGGAAACTGTTTGATCATTGAAAATTCCTTCCCCGATCATCATTTTTCTAAATACCATTAAGGGAACTCCATTGTTTGACTGAGAGATTAATATTGCACGTTTTAATACTAACCCCATGGTTTAGCAAGTGGTCCAATTTCTATCACATTGAGGATTTAAGTTGTACGGATACTCTTGTACCTCATGCAATAATGTTTTTCATTTTATTGTTTTGTTTCGTCACACGGGCCTTCTAAAAACGGCCTCTTGAAACGCGCTCGTACTACATTAGGTCCTAGCTCTTAAACGGTAAGAATGCGCCCCCCCATTCATATGCGAAATATGCTTGTCTAGGTCCCCTCTACCCCCATGCGAAGTTTGTCCATGTAATTTAGAATCACCCTGTAAATATGTTCCTAAAATCAAGAAGGGTGAATGGTAATGATTACAATGCGACATTTTTAGTGAGGAAAAGGAAACATTAGGAAGGCCAACGTGAAGTGAGAACTGTTTGGACTTAAAGAAAATAGCAGTACAATAATTGAAGTCAATATAATATTTTATACAATATAAAAGTCAAATTTTGAACTCACTACTTGGGATTCTTCTGGAGACGGAAGTTTAATAGTGGAAGGAGCCATGGCTGCCAAACATTTCGCCACGGTATTTATTGCTCGGCAAGATGAAGGCTGGCTAATTCTTGCCAAGTCTCCCACTGTTGTTTGTATGCAGCCTTCAGCAAATAACCGTAAGGCTGAGCAGACTTTCTCTATTGATTTGACTGCACCTACTCTGTTCGAGTGATCTCCTATAGCTGGATCGAAAAGATCAACGATAGTCTCTACAGTGGCCTTTTTAAATCTATACCTAGATTTAAAGTCATACTCATCTAAGAAATCTATGTCGAGTGGTCTATGTCTATCAACGGGTCTTCTTTCGATTCGCAACAATGTTTCATATGCCTCGAAATCAACATGATCCCAATAGTCGGAGTCGGCCATTTTGAACACAAACATTCTCGCCAAGGCAAACCCGTAGGTTTGGCTCATAACCCGCCGTCAGTCGGTGGGTAGAACACTTGGGCTTGGGGCAGGCCAAACTCGCAGCACGGAATAGCAAAAGCTTAAAAGAGAACGGGTTTGGCTCGGGTCCAAGGATTGCCCCGTGGATCAGAATAACCGTGTAAAGGTTTTGGGTCAATCCTCCAACAACGGTGTGTGTATCACATTTTAACAAATTCGTTTCATATTTTACACTGTTTGGATTTTAACTTGTATTTTTGTATAAAACCCAAAACAAACAACCAACCAACCAAAGCCTAGTAGAACATTATGCTTACGGAAAGCGGTTTAGTCATGAAATAGTAGAATAAATTTTTAATTATTGTGTTACTTTTGATTTTAAATGTTGAACTTAATTCATACATAAAAACCTTATTCTAATAACAAATTTATTTTCTCATTAAATTATTACACTAATTATGCTTCATATCTTAATTAAACGAGTATTTTTCCATTTAATGAATATTTTTTGTCAATATAAATCATTTTCTAACAATATATTAGAAATTTCGATGAATTTTACGGTATTGCTGCAGCTAGAGTATCAACATTCAGTCTTGGTTTCTCACTTGTCCAAAAATCATTTTCGTCCAGTAACTTTTTTTATACTTGTTTATTATAATGATAATTGTCTTGGTTACATATTATGATGAACATGAATATCTACAAAATGATCGGTGACAAATATAGACGCGCTGCGTCTTCATGCGGACGGCATAAAAAAGGTAAACACACTAAAACTGGGTTGGGGCATTATTGAATTAACTTTAACGACTTTGTGTCAAAAAAGGGGTGTTTTAGGAAAAATATACACTAGTTTTTTTCTCAACGGTGCTGAATCCTAATCTGAACTTTGCATAAAAAATTTCGAATGGCATCTTGGTGAAAATTCGAAAAAACCCTAAAATGTCACCGCATTTTTTGTTTGTAGAACGGAAAGTATGGGTTTCTCATGAAAATGTCAAGTACAAAAAATAAAGAAGATAAAAAACAAGCTTTAACATTGTCAATTACAACTTTTTTGTCAGAAAAATAGTTTTGCCACTAGATTGCGCTGAAACAGTAATTTTTTGGCCTTGTTAATTTTTTTAAATTAATATATTAAATAATGAGAGTGTTTTAATGAACGAATTTATGATTTTTGCATCGCTGAACCCGAAACTCATCTTCTCATCACAAATTGCAAAAAATCTAAAATGCTCTTTTGTTCCGATTCTGTTTTTACCGATTTTCTTAAAAAATATTAATTTCTCGAAAAATAGCAACACGCCAAATTATATTATGTAAAATTTCCTATAAGATGCAGTGTTTCATTTTTTTCAACTTTTGGGGGTCAGCTTTAAAGCTGGGGAAACAAATGATGGTATTCCCCGAACACCATTCGATCGCAATTAATTTCACTAGCAGATACGGCTCGCTCATGCTGCATTTTAGATGCAAAGCATCTTCCACATCCATTGCTTCAACTGCAACGCAAAGGCGAACGCGAATCAATCGAAGAATACTATAAACAAAGATGTAAACAAACAAGCGGCAAGGAAAGCTTCGCTCTTTTCGACGAAGGCGGAATCTGAATCACTATGCGCACAGCACCGGCGCTAAGAAAATCAGTGCGCGGATTTCAGATTAGTCTGAAAGTCGGAATCTGAAAACAGGCGGCACTATGCGCGTACCCTAATAGAATTTGTGTTGAACTCTCGACCATTAGTGGCGTGAAATAATGATGATTTAGATTCTATCGATACTCTCACGCCTTCTCATTTTTTGATGGTTTTTCTGCTAGATCTTTACCATTCCAGGAAAAGACAAATCTGAGGACTCGATGGGAGCTATTACACTGTTCTACAAATTTGACCTTCAAAATTTTTTCCTTGATGAAAATAGCCAATTCTTATAGATTTTGGGTCGCTGAATACGAAAATCACCATTAAAATTCTCAATTGACTCAGGATTTTCGGGGAACAACCCCTCCCCCTTTTTACGTTTTTCGACGACCTTATAACTTTAAACTCGATTTTCAGGGTCAAAAAGCATTATTTTAGTCTTCAAATTGCTCCCCAGTTAACAAGAAATGTTCAAATTAATAAAATATGATAAATTTATAACAAATGGATAGGGTTAAGGGGTAATTACCCCCCTAAAAATACAAAAAAATAGCTAAAAATTATAGAGGTTTCTATACGCTATTTTTTCCTCTTATTTTTTACGCAAATCCCGTTTGAAGGGTCCTAACCCTTCCTCAAGGACCCAAATTTGATGACAATATGCAGCAATAATTTTTACTAAAAGCGGTTGAGGTGTTAGCCTCCCAGAAGTCCCCGCGGAAGAGTTCGGAAGACTTCCAGAATCGCGAAGGCGCTCGCGAGTTCAGGAATTAATATCGATGATTTTGAAAAGATTACAAATTATGTTTTTCTTATATTTTGGGTGTATCCTAAGTAGAAACTCTTCAGTTCTTTAAAAACTGACCGGTTTTCGGGAGTGAGGATTCCTTGTTTCAAGATGTTAATAGATGCACGGCTGTGGATAACAATTAGGGGGCATCCCCTTAAAAACTGAGGGTGATGGAGGAAAATGGGTGTCATATTTGAATTCAGCAGATCATTTTACACAAGAATCAGCTGAAATTCAGTAAGTGGCTTCAAATTTTTTTTTGTACAGCACAGTTAAACTCTAAGTGCGGCATTGAACCCTTCCGTGGGTGCTCTGGGGGCGCTCTCACCTCAACCGCTTTTAGCAAAAATCATTGCTGCATATTGCCATCAAATTTGGGTCCTTGGGGAAGGGTTAGGACCCTTCAAACGGGAATTGCGTAAAAAATAAGAGGAAAAAATAGCGTATAAAAACCTCTATAATTTTTAGCTAATTTTTTGCATTCTTAAGGGGTTAACTAACCCTTAAACCTATCCATTTGTTATAAATTTATCCTATTTTATTAATTTGAACATTTCTTGTCCCCTGGGGGGCAATTTGAAGATTAAAGCAATGCTTTTTGACCCTGAAAATCGAGTTCAAAGTTATAAAGTCGTTAAAAAACGTGAAAGGGGGGAGGGGCTGTTCCCCGAAAATCCTGAGTCAATTGAGAATTTTGATGGTGATTTTCGTATTCAGCGACCCAAAATCTATAAGAAATGACTATTTTCATCAAGGAAATTTTTTCAGTGTAGAACAGTGTTA
The DNA here is from genome assembly GCA_024610705.1 of Tetragnatha versicolor. NCBI lineage: Eukaryota > Metazoa > Arthropoda > Arachnida > Araneae > Tetragnathidae > Tetragnatha > Tetragnatha versicolor. Next base: position 23,377,919 of record JANDEH010000013.1, on the reverse strand, counting down.
TCCACCATGCTACAAGGGTTTTGGAGACAATGGAGCACTAAATATCTCCACACACTCCCTTCAAGAAAAAAGAAAATGAAATTTAATGAAAACTAATGTAAAATAACATAAAACCAACTAAATGTTAAAACTTATTATACCTTTATATAAACTCCAATATAGCTGTGCAGCTATCAGGATATTTTAAATTAAATACATAAAAGGTGATGAACCACATGATGAAAGAATCAGCCGGAGGAATACAAGAACTAAAGTGTCGTTTTTCAATGATAATGGCTGTACTGGCTTCTGGTTACATTCCTAAAATTTTTGTTGTAAATCTATATGTCGAGCCTTACATTAACGAACTAAGTTTAGTGATTGGAACTGGCAACAGCTAAACTGTTTTTTTTTTTCAATTCTATCTTTTGTTTCTTTCCCACTATGTTATGTGTTCGTGTAGTCTTGTAACCGTTTCCTTCTTTTCTTAATAAATAGCCATTTCTCTCTGCTAAACCCCATAATCTCCTCAGTCCCCTTGTATCACATGTGATACAAAAGTTTCAGCTTTTTTTAAAAATGCTGTATGGGAAAAAAGTTTTAGAACGCCTGTATCGCATGTAACATGAAGTAAAAAACAACGTATAATTTTATTTTTAGGTTGTAATAATTAATACTTATGCAACATCAAGATTTTTAGAAGGCTTTTTGGGTTCCAAACGCAATGTCGACAGAGTCAATATAAAATTATTTTTAAAATAGTTATCCATACATTTTAGCATTTTCAAGATATACGTTTTCTTTGCAATGAAACAACCAACCAATTGATGCCAAAAATAGAACTTTTTAATAAAATATTAAGTTGTAAGGACCTCTGAAACTTGTTTGTATCACATGTGATACATCAGGGCCCAACCGATACAAACCACGTTGGTATGGGATTTTTTAACAAGTGCCTTTTTGTAATTTGAATACTATTGAATGTTATAAAAAACATGTTTTAAGTATAAAAACTTCTCTCTGGGTGTTTGTTTTACTTTTTTCAGGTTTTTAGTGTAAATTTGCTATTTTTTAGGTATTTTTTTCCAATATTCACGAGGAGTTTTTTAGCTGATAAATCGGAAACCATAACAACAAATGATTTGCATGGCCTTAAGATTTGTTTGTTAACAATACTGTAATGTTATTTTGGTCTTTACATCAACCAGAAACTATTACAAGGCATTCCATGATAGTCCGAAATTATGCTAATCCTGATGACGTACTCCTAGAGGCACCATGTACATCAAATGGACTGTTAGATTTGCGTGCGAAACCAGTCAAGCCAGAAGGTGGATCAGCTGTTTCAGCCTACTTGGTTGACGAGAAGATGACGACTCCCTTTCCTGAAGTGGCAATGATGACGACAGCAAAGCTACCATTATCCCTTTCGCATCGACGGCTGGGACACCAAGGAATACAGTATTTATAAAGCAATACGACAGAATGGTATTGACTTAACGACGATGGACTGTTTTGTGAGCCATATAGATTTGGTAAACAAAGTTGACGTTCCTTCAAAACTAAACGATTCAAGACTGAAAAGTCTGGTGAGATCATATATGCAGACCTGCTTGAATCACCAGTTTTGTCAAGAGGTGGAAAGAAGTACATACTAGTACTTAAGGACGATTTCTCAAAATTTAGATGTGCAAGTTTTCTGAAGTATAAAGATGAAGTCGTGGATAAAGTCAAGCAGTTTCTTGTTTAAGCTAAAAAAGAACTGGTCACAGACGGTGGTCGTGAGTTCGACAATGCTAAGTTGGTTAAACAGACTGATGATGCAGGAATAAAGTTGCGTATTGTCGTGCCGTCTCTGGGATTGTCGCCTTCCCGACTGATCACCAGCGTTACGCCGCGGCCTCCATCGCCACGGCTATCTCCGTGGCACGAACCAGGGTGAGACCCCTTTCCGCCAAGAGCTTGCGCTGGATTGAGTCGTCCTGGATCCCGCACACGAGACGATCCCTCAACATCATATCGAGGGAGTCGCCGTACGCGCAGAACTTCGCGAGGCGGCGTGGCTCTGCGATGAAGGTGGCCACGGATTCTCCCGCTTTGCGAGAGCGGCTATTAAACTTGAATCGCTCCACGATCTCCGACGGCGCTGGTTCAAAATGGCCCGAGAGCACTTCTAAAAGCCGATCCAAGGGGAGAGCCGTAGGCAACACCGGCGCGATCCTTTGATATCGAACCGCACCGCCTCGTTCATTCGAAGCACTCGGGCACCGACTACGCTACGTTTGTCACCTTGCTCAGCCTTCCAAGCGGGCTTCTAGATTCTCAGCTCATTTATATTTAATCTCATTTAATAGTGGGTACTTTAATTTTGAAGAGAGAATCTAAACATGAATTTTCCTAACACCCCATTTTAGATCCTCTCGCTGGAAGACTCGCAGTCCAGCCCACGGGCCCAAACCGGCCTTTATTTATCATTTCTGGAATAACATACATAGGAAAACTTTTACAAATACAACAGATGGTCGCTTTACAGAGTTTCTTCTAACATGCTGCTGGTCCTCCTCTTCATTATTTCTTTTAATACTTGTCTCGTTCTCCCGTCCTAGAGCAGCTCTCGCAGTGGTCGGTCCCCGAATCCGATTCTTATCGCCATCATCAATGCAGTCTCTTACTCCATGCTCTACTGCGTCCTCTGTTAAACAGAATCTACAGTCGCTTCTCCTGCCATGAATTGTGCTTTGGTAGTTTCCGAATGATCCGCGCCCCGTACACCGGCGCGATCAAGTCTTTCCACCACTGTCAGGAAAATTGCCCGTTGTCTTGCTACGTCGACGATCTCATTCGCAATGAAATATTGCGCTAGACGCTCCGAGTATTGCCCCAAGGCTCCACCGTCTTGTCAAACTCCCCGATGGTCCCGAATGCCGTCGCCGATCATTGATGCTGCTGGGCCGAGATGAAAATCGCTATCTTATTCCATCCGCGTCGTCACTTTTGTATTTTAATGCTTAACTCGATTACACACTTTTAACATGCCTAGGGCGGCTAATCCAAATGTTCTTGATTATATACGATCAAGTCGAAGGGTCACACATACCGGGAGTTCACACCAACAGTTTGAGACGACGTTCTTGCATGCGAGTTCGCGGGAGAATCCCCTCACGCTCGCAAGGCACTCTGGGTGCTCTGCGTGTGATGGAGAGGTGGTGCCTTCTATGGGCTCTTCCCAAAACCGTAACCGCCGTTAGCTTGACCATATGGAGTTGGAATAACAATCCACCACTTGTATGCGTTTATCATAGAGGATCATTATATTTCGACTTATATTTTGAAAATTTTCCAATCATTTTCCTTTTTCTTGTTGAACTAAGTATGAAATGATAGTATTTTTTAAACTTTTTCTATTTATTCCAGTTTTTCGATTCCGTTTATTATTTTTCCATTTAAAAATTTGGTCATTGCTATGGTAAACACAATGCATAGTGACTGAAGTAGTAAGTTTAAAAAAAAAATCAAATATAAGGTTTTAATATTGGCAACTTCTCGCTTGGTGAGCTCCCACATGTGTTCTATTGGGTTCATGTCGGGTGAATTTCCTGGCCAGGGCAAAACATCAATATTTTTGTCATCCAAGAATGTCGTAACGCTTCTGGCTTTGTGGCAAGGAGTCGTGCATAAAAGTGCACTTTTCATTGCCCGGGAACCATTTTTTGAGTTTGGGCAGTAGCCGAGTTCCTAAAACTCGCTTGTATTGGTCTTGCCTCATGGGCCCTCAGGGCACCTTCTACGGTGATTGGGCCCCACGACCCCAAGGGAACCCAGTGATCTTTGCCCCAGGCAGTCGCGCTCCCGGGGTCCTTAGAGCGATCTTTCTTCTTTTTCTTCCTTCATTACTTCCTCCCTTCCTTTCCGTCATAGTAAAGAAAATTGTTTTTTTTTGTTCTCATCCATGATACAAAGGAGCTTTATTTTTAGGCACAATACCACTAGTTGGGTCTTGTTGTATTTATGTGTTTATCATTAAATTTGATTTGCCTTCACTCTCCCTCCATTTTGATAGTGGCTTTACATCACATCTTTCTTCTTTTAAAATAGTTAAATAATCTTCTGGTTTTTATTTCTACTGAACACCCAAGCATAATAGACCCACTTGGTTTTGATTCACTTCTCCCCTGGAGTGTTTAACGAGCTCTGGATGGGCAGCATATGGGAAAACAGGAGGCCAGGAACTGTTTGTGATGTCCTGTTTTTGTTGTCCTGTCCTGGTTAGCAACATACCGTCGTTCCGATGTGTCACCTCTTGCTCTTTAGCAATGTGGCGGCCCATATGTTTCCTTGCTTGCTGGGTAGCTTGTGGGAGCTGCCCAGTCGGTTCTATCGTTTTTCCACCTTGGCGGACACCATGCCGTAGCGCCTGCAGCAGCAGTACAGACCCGCTTGGCAGGCAGACTGTCAAGTACGTATTGTGGGAGCAGTGGGACCAGTAGTGGGAGTGGGAGGTTGTTGTTTGGTGGGTTCTTGATCCCTCCCTCTGCCCACCATAATCTTAAAATAAGAACCTAGGCGCCCCTTTTCCTCATGGGAACTTTTTTGAAACATGGTGGTAAGTCCACCCAAATGACTTCTCAGACATCTCTAAATACTGTTCCAAAATACCTTATTTTACATTCGGAAGAACCAAAATTGGGTAAAATATCACCTTTTCTAGTCTCAAAAGCAATAGATGGAATCGCCGGTAACGTAAGATCAGTTAAAAAATTACCATCGGGGGATCTACTTGTTTGCACAGATACTGATTCTCAATCAAAAAACCTCCTTAAAGCCACACATCTCGCACATATCCCAATAGAAGTTACACCACATCCAACACTAAATCGTTCAAAGGGAGTCATATACTGCCCCGACTTAACTAATTTAAAAGAAACTGAAATTCAAGAAGGTTTTGCAGCTCAACTAGTTACCGAAGTAAAACAGATCGTCGTCAAGAAAGGCGATGAAAAACACAAGACTCCTCTTTTTGTACTAACATTCTCTACACCCCAAATGCCATCAGAAATTAAAGCCGGTTACATCAACTTGAACGTTAGGCCCTTCATCCCCAACCCGCTACGATGCTTCCGCTGCCAGCAATTCGGCCACGAAACTGCTGCCTGCCGCGGCTCAGCAACGTGCGAGAAATGCGGGAGTTTACAGCACGCCGGAGAGTTCTGCACTGCAGCTCAAACGTACTGCGTGAACTGTGAGGGACCGCACCCGGCCTACTCAAGAAAATGTTCAAAATGGTTGCAAGAAAAAGAAATCCAGCGTTTAAAAGTTATCGAGAACATCTCCTATTCAGAGGCCCGAAAGCGTGTGCACAACATCGTTCCGCCACGCCCATCAACATCTTACGCTGATACTGTTAAATGCAAATGCAAATGTACATGCTCCATTTCTACTACAACAGACACATCGGCACTTACAAATCCAGAAGGAACCCAACCGTCTAAAACCGTCCCAACAATAGAAAACACCCTTAACAAAACCATAGAAACACCAGGTCCTTCCACCTCTACAGAGTCTCAGGATACTGCAGAAACAATGGAAGCCACCCCTAAAAACCCAGCCATAGAAGCTCCCGATTCATCTACCCATTCAGTGTCACATGATGCTGTTGTGGAAACCATGGAATTTCAAACACCCCCTACCGCAATAAAACGTTCTGCATCTGAATCAAACATCGAAGACCTGCCAAAAAATAGTAAACCCAAGAGTACTCCGAGCTCTTCGGCCATTCGCTTAAAGAGTTTGGAGACATCTATACATCAACAATACCTACAAAAAGAGGTATTAAATAAAGATAAAAAATATAAAGTTAATAAAATAATATACGATCCAATAGGACCTAGAGGTTCAAAACCCCCCAAGGAAAAAAATAGATAACATTATACAGTGGAATATTCGCGGACTCCGTTCTAATCTAGAGGACTTGAAGCAATTAACAAATATTCATTCTCCTGCGTGCATCGCCTTGCAGGAAACGTTTCTGAGGTCCTCCGACCCGGTTCGCTTGCGAGGCTTTTCGGTTCTCCGCAAGGACTGCGAGTCTGGCGGTAGAGTCTGTGGTGGAGTGGCGCTTCTTGTCGCCCACTCGATACCCTTTTCTCCCGTTGACCTTCAGACGTCCCTGCAAGCTGTAGCAGTACGGCTCACCATCACCTCAACAGTAACAATCTGCAATGTTTATTTGCCACCCGGTGATCCGGTTTCATTCAGAGAGCTTGAGCAGCTTGTTCATCAACTTCCATCACCATTCATTTTACTCGGAGATTTTAATGCGCATCATTCATTATGGGGTTGTCGGGATGTGAATTCCAGGGGGCAGACTGTTGAACGGCTGCTCTCGGAACTTGACCTGACACTGCTGAATGATGGTTCTCAAACTTACATCCATTCTCCCACTCATTCTTATAGTGCCATTGACCTCTCCATCTGTTCGCCGTCACTACTCTTAGACCTAATGTGGAGTGTTGTGGAAAACCACATGGGAAGTGATCACTTCCCCATTGTGCTTTCGTTCGTTACTCCAACCGCGTGTGCGTCTTCACGCACACCCCGGTGGAAATTCGATCGAGCCAAATGGGATGATTTCCAAATGCAAGCAGTTATTACTGAGAGTATGGTTTTATCTGGCACCATAGATGATGCTGTCTCATTAGTTACTTCATCCATTTTAACCGCTGCTCATTCTTTCATTCCTCAAAGTTCCTCTAGGTTACCAAAATTTCCAAAGCCATGGTTGGCGCTATATGTTCTTATGAGGACCTAGCGCCATAAAAACCTAAACCACCACCAAAGCCATGGTGGAATTACGAGTGCCAGGAAGCGCGGAAATGTCAAAACAAAGCTTGGAACAGGTTTAGGCGCTATCCGTCCCCAGACAACCTGATAGCATTCAAAAGGGCACGAGCATACTTTTGAAAAATACGGAGACAGAGTCAGAGGGAATCGTGGATGGCATACGTTAGCAGCGTAACATCCTCCACACCTTCTAAAGACGTCTGGAATAAGATCCGTAAGATTAGTGGGAAGTTTAGCAATCACGCAATATCCATGCTCGAGAGTGACGGCATTACTGTTAGCAGTGTCCCCGATATTGCCAACAAGCTAGCTGAGTATTTCGCCAAAACATCTAGCAGCGAAAATTACCCCCCCCCGCGTTCCAAGCGCTGAAGCAGAAAGCAGAGCGTTCGAAGTTGGACTTCGGTATATCCAACGAAGACTACAACTCGTCGCTCACCATGCTGGAACTTCGTACGGCACTGAACCGCTCCGGGAACTCAGCAGCTGGGCCCGACGGACTGCACTATTTAATGCTAAAAAATCTTTCTGAGGACTCTTTACTCTCCCTTTTGAGCCTATTCAATCGTATATGGACCAAGCAAGAATTCCCCTCCAAGTGGCGTCACGCTTTCGTTCTGCCGATCCCCAAACCCGGGAAAGACCCGCGCTATCCTGGTAACTACAGACCTATAGCTCTTACGAGCTGTCTGTGCAAACTCCTGGAGAGAATAATAAGCTCACGGCTCCTATTTTATCTTGAAACTGAAAATTTAATTTCACCATTCCAAAGCGGTTTCCGTAGATATCGCTCTACCACTGACAACCTTTTAGGGCTGGAAACAGCCGTAAGGGAAGCCTTTTTTAGACAAAAACATTGTCTTTCAGTATTTTTTGACATTAAAAAGGCGTATGACATGACCTGGAGGAGAGGTATCCTCCAGGACTTGTACGATTTTAACTTAAGGGGAAATTTGCCGAATTTTATCTCTAACTTTTTAGACCATCGCACTTTTCAGGTGCGAATTGGCACATTTTATTCCAGCATTTTTACCCAGGAACAAGGTGTTCCGCAAGGCTGCGTTTTAAGCGTTTTACTTTTTATCATCAAACTTAATGGCATCACTCATCACATCAATCATAATACACAATATTCATTATACGTAGACGATATTCAAATTTCATATTCATCCCAATCATTATCGGTAGCTGAGCGTCACATACAGACATCTATAAACAAAATGAATCGATGGGCCTTAGAAAATGGTTTTATGTTCTCTGCCGAGAAAACGGTCTGTGTATCCTTCGGCCGCAAAAGAGGTCTCTTTCCCGACCCCGAGTTACGATTGGGGGCCTCGGAAATTCAAGTTGTCGAAGAGACCCGTTTCCTCGGGGTTATCTTCGACAGAAAGCTCCGATTTCACAGCCACATCCACGATCTAAAGAATAGATGTCTAAAAACTCTGAACTTGTTAAAAGTGTTGACTAACACTAGTTGGGGTGCCGACACGACGGCCATGCTTCGGTTGTATCGCGCCCTAGTGCGATCCAAGCTGGATTATGGTTCCGTCGTGTATGGCTCAGCTTGTAAGTCATTATTACACTCTCTCAATACAGTTCATCATCAAGGTCTACGTATTTGCCTCGGCGCGTTCCGTACCTCTCCAGTGCAGTCGCTCTATGCGGAGGCATTTGAGCCGCCTTTGCATTTACGAAGGAACTATCTGGCCCTATCGTATTACGCTAAGACGAGGTCACTGCGTCATTATCCCGCTTTTACATTTATGTTTGATTTTAGTTTACATTACTTCATTATTCATCGTAGCTCACGTGCATGCCCGCCTCCATTCCAGTTTCGGATGAGACAGTTAATGAGAGACTGGGATATCTCAATTGAGATAGTTGCTCAGTCCAGCATAGCCCCATTTCCACCATGGGAGCGAGCCATCCCAGAAGTGGATTTCTCTCACTCGCTGCAGAAAATCACTTCCGAGCTATGTATTCAAGACGCTCTATAGGGAACATCGAGGGACGTATTCGGACTATACTCCCATCTTCACTGATGGGTCCAAGTCCGAATTACACGTAGGTGCCGCTGCAGTCTGCCAGTGCGCAACCATCTCAGATTCCCTCCCTGTCACAGCTTCCATATACACAGCAGAACTGCATGCTATAAGGATGGCCATCGAACACATATCACTCTCTTCTCATAAAAAGTCTATCATTTACTCAGATTCCCTCTCCTCACTTAAAAGCATTGTCTCGCACACTTCATCTGTCCACCCCATTGTTAACGATATCATAGTCACTTTATCAAAATTAAATAAGACTGGCACAGAAGTATGTTTCTGCTGGATTCCTGGTCACGTCGGAATTGAAGGGAATGAAGAGGCCGACGGTGCTGCAAGGTCAGTAACGGGCCCAACAGACAGATTTCCAGTTCCATATCAGGACATAAAACCACTCTTCCGGCGTAGACTTAACGACATGTGGCAATTTGAATGGGACCAGCAAGTCGGTAATAAATTGCATTCCGTGATGCCATCTCTCTCGCGACGAATGTGTAGAAATCTTACCCGTCGCGAGGAGGTCCTACTGACCAGGCTACGGATTGGGCACACGAGGCTGACTCATCGTTATCTTTTGATGGGAGAAGAGGCTCCCACTTGTCATTTCTGCGACACCTTGTTAACTGTAAATCATATCATTTGTGTCTGTCCTCATTTCACCCCATATAAAAATATCATTTTTAATCGTACTGATTTTAACCTTTCACAAATTTTAAATTGCTCCGATCTTTCATTGGTTTTTAAGTATATTTATGAGATTGGTTTTACGCATCACATTTAACAATATTTTAACGTTTTTAAATTTGACGTATAGAGTACATCCGACAAAGGCCTATGGCCGGTTATTTTAAGTATTTATGGGAATTAATATGATTTAGTTTCGTCCTGTGTCTGGCGCACTATACTCTATCTTGGGTCATGCGCCATAAAAATCTAATCAACCAACCAACTTGCCTCATGGTCCCTTCTACGATGAACAGGGGTCCCATTCCTTTAGCTGATGACATACCATACCATCACACTAACTGCGGGTGTTTGACCCTCTCTGCCAGGCAGTCTGCGTTGTACTGCTCTCCAGGGCGCTGTCGGACAAATGAACATTTGTCAACCAAAATCTGGAATGTTGATTCATCGGAGAAGCATACCTTTAAAATATTACAATAGTGACAAAAAATTGTTGTTGGTGATTAAATTTGTATAAAAATGTTACTCTTTTCCAATCATCCAGTCATATTTCTATGCTGTCTGATGGCCCATTGTAATCGCTTCACCTTCATGTTCTCGGTTAGGTGAGGTTTCTTGATGGGCCGACAACCAATCAGTTTTTCTTCGAGTAAGCGCCTACGGACCGTCCTTTCGGAAGCAATTATCCCTTCATTTTTAATCATTGTTGTTAGACAGGCAACACTTTTACGATTTGCAAGCAGATATCTTTTATTTTGCGATCTGCACGAGGAGTTGTAATCCTTTTCCTATGACATTTGCCATTACGGTCTGCTTCTAAGGGCTTATTTTGATCGATTTTGATTTTGATTCTGTTGACGACTGATTTGGAAACATCGGATATAGTGGCTATTTCTTTCTGAGAGTGCCTGGAGAGAAGTAATACTTCTCTACACTTGGGGATGTGTCTATAGCCTTACCCATGCTAAACAAATAGAAATTTTAGGATATGACGTAATATTAATAAAAAAATAAAATTCCCGCATAAAATTTACCAAAATTAATGCAGAGATAAATATTACTTACTTTCAAATCAATATGGATGGCTCTTGCGCCATAAAACCCCACTAACCAACCAACCAACCAACCAAATCAATATGGACTAGAAAATCTTGCTTAGGATATTTTAGGACTACTTTTTTCAACTCTTCTTTATTGGCAATTTTCAGCAAATTTACTCAAGGTTCGAATAAAATCAATTAATTTCAAAAATTAAACAATTATCGAGTGTTGCCACTCATAAAACTAGAAAAAAATAATGCCAGAACTAATAAAAAGTAAAATAAACGTAATTAAAGTTAATTTATTTCCTTAAAAACAGTTCAATACAGAAATTACAAAAAATTTAGTAGTGTCCCTAATTCAATGGCCACCCACTGTATGTACATGGCGATCGACATCGTGGCTAGGGAGAGACCGCCGTCTTAGTTTAACGTATGGTGGAGTACATTTCCTGGCATTGGCTCCGAAGTTCGTGTGGTAAAAGCACATTTTGTTTGCTGGCTCTCTGTAGCGTGACCTAGAGCGGGAACGACTACGCTTCTGGAAAGGTGGTTCTCGGGAGCGGCTCTGATGATGGACGATTGAGGCCAGATCCTGCATTTGCTGCGTGAGTTGCGCGATCTGCATCTCCAAGGGAGCCTGATCAGGAGGGGCAGGCGGTGGGGAGACAGCGTTTATCGCAGAGGGACTCTGGAGGTCGTGGATCTTGTCCACTGTGGCCGCCAGCTTGGGGAGTTCCTCGTTCAGGGCGCTTACGATGCTCCGAGTTGTAGGTGGAAGGCGTGCCAACCAGAGCGATTTGAGGAGAGTTTCCCCAACAGTCTCTCCAGCGAGGGAACGCATGTGAGCCAACAGAAGGGAAGGGCGATAATCCCCGAGCTCTACACCCTGAAGGAGAGTGCGGATACGAGACTCCTCGCTTTCAGAGAGGACATCAATCAATCTCTGCTTAAGAGTTACTTAGGGTAGGTCCGGAGGTGGGTTCGTTACGATGTCACTGATGGACGTGAGGATGAGCCGCGACTACGTGGTCGAATTTCGTAGTTTCACAGGTTATCTTGGCTAAACGAAATTGGGCTTCTAGCCGCAAAAACCACATGACTGGATTTGTTTTCCAAAAGGGCGGAACCTTCACACCCACGTGGGCGACTTGGGAGGCCTCGGGCTGGCTGTACTGGTCCGGTGTGTCAGGCATGATGTGATGGCGGGAACAGTTCGTAAAACAAGTTCACACAACAATAATTATCGCACGACAGGAAGTATTCACGACGGCTGCAGCAGAGGAGGCGAAAGCCGACACGTGCGTGGGCTGGTTTTGGCCTGGCACTCCCGGTCGATCATGCGCGTGTTCTAAGTCCAAAAGTCACCATTTGTAGGTACTCTTCAGGGGAGATAAGCAGATAAGAACTATTTACATTTTACGTTAAGTCTATAAGTATCGCAAAGTCACAACCTAATGTTTTCAAAATAGAAAGTCTTCGATTCCTCTAAACATGTTACAGATACAGTTACCTTTTTTATACGAAGAAAAATAATACTAATGTTTGAGGCGCGCCTCCTAGCACTGAACGGTGCATTGTTTAATAACACGGAACCGCTACAATGCCATTGATGGAGTACAAGTGACTACAGTAAATGCAAGCACTCAAACAGAAGTTGATGTCATCTCTACATTGCTCAATAAGATATGGGTGGCTGATGAAAAAATTACAGAATTAGAAGAAATCATACAGAATAGAGTCTTCAGCTATGAGGCAATATCTAAGGATGCCATCTTGTTCAATTCAGTAACAGGGTTTACTCCCACTGTTTTTGAAACAGTTTATGAATTTCTTATGCTGCAGGACTTAAAGGATTCAAAGAGTATTTCTGCGAAAGAAAAATTTTTTATATTTATGGTCAGACTAAAATCTGGCATGACCATAGAATTTTTGAGCGCCATCACAAACCAATCAAAAAGTAGTGCAAAAATTAAGCAGCATTAATTTTATTTCTATACAATTAATTGATGTTATAAGCATGTAAAGAAGTAAAAGACATTGATAAACAATGAGAAAAGAAATAACTATTGAAAAGAACGCCGAAATAAACAAATAAACTTGAATTCTATCAATACATGTTCTGATAGTCTGAAATATTAAAGTCAAATTTCATCTTTAAGGCAACTCTTTCAGTGCCGCCACTAATCATTGGATGAGGGACTTTGTTCACATCATCTCTGCTAACTGTAGCAATGTCTGCTTTCTCAGGATAAATAAAATTTGAGCTGAATGGATCCGATCGTCTAAAAAAGTTAAAACTGTTAAATCTTCTTCGTTAACTTTTATGACCGAACCAATATAGTGCATAATAAGTGATTTTGTTGAAAACTTTACGATGAGAAAATCTCCTGGATTTATTTTTGTTTGGAAATCTATGTCATCTTCATCCATTGATTGGTTAAATTCCTCTTGTTCGCTGTCAGAAGACACATCTGTAACTATTCTCTTTTTTGTACTTTTCTTCATAGTTTTCCTTGCATTCTGTTCAAGCATCTTTACTTTTCTCATTTTATGCTTCTCTTCTAATTCCGCTTTTACTGGAGTATCAGTTAAAATTCTTGACTTTGTCCGATTCCATTATCATTGGAGGGCCCATTAACCCCCTTAAAATATTGGTGTGGAAAATTTGTTCTCGGGCCCTATATTCTCACTAGTTGAACATCTTGTGGTATGATTTTCATGTATGAAAAATAATTCTACTAGGTGTTAGGTTGAAAAAACAGTTCCGTGCTTAACTTTTGGAAGTGAGTGTATTAACAAACAACTTGCTTCTTTTTATGTTAAAGACAAATAGTACAGGAGAGAACTTGCTACAATAAATTTTACTTTATTAGCCGAAAAAGTGATATCACACAAGAATGCCTCTTATTAGTTATGCAAGAAAATGGCATACCAATAAGAACAACTGAACAACTTTTGTTTTCACTCAAATCCAAGCTGCCATCTAGTAATTATCAGTTAAAACCATGTGTATTAATGAAAAACATAGGGTGGGTCAAACCTCCCCTATAGTCAAACCTCCCTAGTTTCCCCTAATAATCTATGTATGTACTTGTATTGATTTTAATGATGTATTTCTGTATTATTGTGCCGTTTCAAATCAATAAAATATGTTTTCCTCAAGAGTCATTATTAAAAAAATTTATATTTACAATTTTGCTAGAAATGTCAGTAATTGCTTAACATTGACAATAATTAAATAGTTGAGAAACTATTCCTTGCTATTTTGTTTTCGTCTGCGCAAAAGATTTTATTATTAGAAGAAGAAAAAGCTGTTTTATAGGTAGTGTTTTTTAAATTGCCGAGTTTATTTCAAAGATTCGTTGATAAAGAAAAATAATATTTTGAAAATTTCGTGCTTTTAAATAGTGTTAACTAGCTTTAACAAGTATATGATAAGGTTTTTTAAAAGTGTAAACAAATAATAACTGTTAAATAAATATCCCAATTTGTATCCTAAAATCTGTTGTCTTTTTCAATATTTAATTTAACTATCATATTATTTTAAAATAAAAAGTATTTATTCAAATCGATGTAAAAAATTGTTTTCTGTAATGTTAAAAAATGGATTTTAAATAATTTTTAAGACGCAAACAGATGGATTTGAACATACGCCCCTCAGTTACAGGGCGTGTACGCTATCGACTGGGCTATTAGGATCTTGCAACGGGAAGAGTATTTAAATATTTTAACTAATTGGTAAAACTTTGGGGGCGTTTTCACGGAAACTACTGAATAGTGCGTCGCAATATTTCCAGGATAGGATACCCTTGGTGTATACTACAAACCTACCAAGTTTGAACCCAAAGTCCGTTTCCGATGTCTTGCCGTCCCCTTGTAAGTAAGCCGTCCCCTTTCTTGTATAGCAATACCGATGAGGAGTGTTTCCATGCCCGCGGCACTCGCCCGACCTTCAAAATTGCATTGAAGAGTGCCGTCAGGCATGCTCCCTCGGGATCAATGTTCTTCCAGTGGCGGTATTGGATCCTGTCAGGCCCTGGAGCAGAGTTTTCGAATCGATTCATTCGTGCGCAGACTTCCTGCGGAGTGAAAGGGTCCATGTTTACCGGCTGGGGGCCCCCCACTACCCCTGGAGTCATAAAGATGGACAGGTCCACTGGAGCATTGGGAGGAGGAGTGGAGAAGTGCTCTTGGATCAGGTCCCGTGATACCCGGCATCGCTCCCCGTCACCCTCCAGAATGGCGCGGATCGCCCTCTTCCGAAACTTCTTGTAAGTCCTCTGGATGTAGGACGCATCCTCAGGATCGAAAGACGGCGAGGATGCGGAGGCAGGGGGTGACGGCTCCGGGATGTTGTAGTGATGCTTCACTTTATCGACCATTCTCTCCGCCAGGCTGTTCAGGTCATTGTACGCAGTTGTTAGGTCGTTGTTTTGGGAAACACAGTCAAGGAGTGAGAGGAATGGAGTCAGTGGAGTATCCGGGTGAATCACGGGCCTGTGCGAGGGAGCCGGATTGATGGGAGGGACTGGTGGAGGCGAGGGGTCCCGGCCAATTCGAATTAATTCATTGATGTCGCTTGTCTGCGCCACCTGCTGAGTGGTCCTATGGTTGGCGTAAGAGTTATTACTGATACCTCTAGAGGGGCTCGCTCCGGGGGCAGCCACATTATCTGTCACTGGCTGGCCAGATGTCGCCGCGCGAAACGCTTCCGGAGCTCGGTGAACATGGAGAATATGGTTCAAGAGTCCTCTCCGAGTAGGGAATGCTTCAACACAGCTGTCGCACATGTGTTCAAGTGTTCTTGGGGTGACGCGGCGCATCTGGGCAAAGCGAAGGCACGGATGGAGTGAAGGCAGTCTCTCGGTTATTGTTTGACCACAATGATTGCAGTACCATTGCGCTAGGTATAGGAGGCTGTGCTTGACCCGTAGATGACGGCCAAGGGAGTGCTTGATGGACGACCACGTCCCCCCCTTATACGTGAAGTTGCACCCCTCGACTGGGCAAGTTAGCTCATTAGGAAATGGGCAGTGATATCTCACTATCCTTTCATTCGTGAGGAGCGAGATGGCAGGTGTCACATCGGCATCAGGAAGGACTGCAGGGTTGTCGTCGCCAGGCAGTGGGCCGCCTGCCTGGACGTCCTCGATGGTTATGAGGTTTGCATCCACCCTCGCTTGAATCTCAAGTGCACGCCTGTTGTTGCAGTCAGTCCTATGATGGTGTTGTAGGTTCTTCCTGCCGATGATTGTAGCTGTGCAAAATTCACATCTTACCCTGATCCGCGTGCAGTGCATGGCCCTATGCGTTCGCTTCGCGGACCGGTTGGGCAAGATGGAGCCACAGTAGTCGCAATTATACGCCGTAGATGCGGGCGCGTCATCATCCACCGAAGATTCAGCATGAGGTGGGATCGCGTCGGAGGGCTGTGAGGGTGTTCTGGGCCCCTCAGTGTTGTCCGGTGAGGCATCAAGCGACTGCGAGGTTTGTGGGCCCAGTGGCATCAGGGCCTCCGGGTCGATGGGCGGGCCGGCACAGGATCGCAAGTGTCCCCTGAAGTCAGTGGCGCAGTCGTAAATTTGTTGACATAGGTTACAGCCGATCGAGCCGTTTGCACATTGGTTCATTGAGGCCCTGTGCGATACAATTTGTTCATACGTCTCGAAAGTTGAGTCGCACATACCACAACTGATCGGGCCCCATGGAGGGATATCCTCTGAAGACAGGAACTCGAAAAAGCCACTCGGGCCACGGGCAATTTCGGTGACGTGTGGGGCCGGCACTGGATTTTGAGGGTGAAAATCGTAGAGGTCCTCCTCAGACGAACCGCTTCTCTGCTGGGTGAGGTGGGACGGGAGGGTGGTGGCGAGAGAACCCATTTATTCATGGCCGCTTCTACCTCTGACATCTCGGAGGGGTCCTCATAGGAGTCGACCACGACGAGGGCTCCGTCATCCTCCGTGGGGACTGTAGGTCCATTGGCCTCTCCGTTAATTCTCTTGCTTATTCCTCTGCCTGATGGAGAGGTGGTGATGTCGAGGAAAGGGATGTACGCTGAATGGACCGTCTCACCAGGTAGGGGTGGGGCGGGGGCTGGGATTATTGGGGAGGTGCTATCTTGAGCCTCATCATTACGCTCAAGAGGACAGACAAGATTTATCGCCTCGGGTTCATAGATGACCGTTATCTTCGCCTCCTGAGGCTGCGCAGGACGCGGGGACGTGTGTATCTGGATTGCTCCTTCCACGCATCTTCCCATGTTACAGTGGAAGAAGAGGGCTTGAACATCCTGCTCAGCGTACCCACATCGCGAGCAGAATGGATTACGGGCTGTACAGTTTCTGTATTTATAGTAATGTTCGAATGCTTCATGCTGGTTATGTAGCCGAAGGTGGCACACTCCGCATCTCAGAAAGGGGTTCGGGCCTCGCGATTGACTGCTTGCCTCACCTCTCCGGGGACGTTTCTGTTCTCTGTTCCTCTTTCTCCGCGCTGCCTCTCTTGCTTTAGGTGGATGTTGGTGGGCAGCTGCTGAGGTGGATATAGGGTTGAATCCAATTGGGAGACTCTGGCTGCTCCCCGGACGTTGGTCCAGCTCCTGTGGGGCACCATTGCTTGAATTCAGTTGAATCGGTTTCCCCTTGCTGGTGGTGGAGACAATCCCAGGGCTCGTTCGACCATTCCGATTGCATTTTCTCCAGCCATCATCTGGGTCCACAGCGGGGGTGGTTTTGTCAGATTGGGGCATATTCCTTCGCTCTGCGTTGGAGAGGTGCAGAGGTGAGGGTCCTCGGGGGGGGCTGGGCCTGGGTCTGGGTGAGGGCCTAGGAGGAGGGGGTTCACACCCCATGTCCCGGTGGAGCTTCCGGCCTTGCGTAGAGTAAAAGGTCTCATTACAGGTCTCACATCTGTACTTCTTCTTAAGAGGTGAATGTTGAGACCTGGGTTGCTCCTCTGACTTCCGCGCCCCTCTATATTCCTTGGGTTTTTCCTTATGTGTCCTCCTAGGCCTCACAGCTCGCTTCTTGAGTAGATTGCCGTCAGGTGGAGGACTGGGTTTTTTCAAGCTCTTGGATGCTCCTGCTTCGTTATCCACGATTCTGGTTCGCCCGCTAATGGATGCGGTCTTTCTTATTATTTTGGGGCTTGGGACCAGGGGGGGGCTCTGCTGCTTCGCTCCAGTACAGCCAGCAATGTGCTCGCCTATTAGATACGGGCTGGGCATGAATTCGCCACAAGATCCACATGTGGGAGGGATTGCCTGGCAGTTCCGAGAGTTGAGTAGGTGCTCGATAACTGCTAGAGGGCTGGGTAGGTCGATCCCACAGACGCTACAGATGGGATGAGGTGATCTTGTTGGGTCTGGCTTTGGTGGGGGGGCCTTTTGCTGAGGCTCTGGTCTATTCTCCTCCTGGGCAGGAGGGGTGGCGAAATGCACTCTCCTTCTCACCTGGCTTAGTGAGGGGTGGTCAGCTGGTGCGGCGGCTGATGCTTCAGAGTGGGACACTGCTGGGGACGTAGAAGCGACCTGTGCGTAGGATCGCACGGGCGTGATGTGGGACTGAGGAGGGGACTTCGATGCTGGCTCAGTTGGGGGGCCACTGGTGGGGGCCACAGGCGTTGGTGTCCAGAGTGTCGCCGCGCTGTTGTCAGTCACCGGAATGTTCAGTGATGGGGGGGAGGCGTCGTGAGATCAACAACAATTTCATGTGCTCTTGGGGTCCCAGTTATAAGCCCGATAGCATGGATGGTGAGGATATGGTTCTCCATCTCTTTCAAGGATGTGAAGGTGCCTCACAGTAGAAGCAGTTCAGGTTGCTGCCGTCGCTTGTTGTGGGGCTGCAGGTGGCCTGAGTGGCTGAGGTACACGGCAACAGCTGGGCAGGTGGTGTTGCCACCTGAATGGCAGGTGATCGCGGGCTCGGGGATGGATCAGCAGGTTGGGAGGGGCGAAATACTCGGAAGGAGAGCTCCCATCGACCCTTCTTAGATGGATCTATGTTCGTGCAGCCATGACGAAGGCTATGCTGGGAGAGGAGGGCAATGTATTCCCCGTGGGATCTCCTGATGTGAGATGGGTTGGTGCAGCCGTCGATCTTCAGGACCGTCGTCGCTGCAGTACCCATCGATATGATCACGAGTTGTTCCAAGGCGTGAGTGATAGTGACATTTTAAACTATGACTTTAAAATTAATAATGAATATTTTTACTTTTAGGCTTACAAAAAAATATGGCGGTATTTAGTAGGAACTAAAAGGGAATTGAACCACTAATCATAATAAATCTAAAAAACTTAATACAAACTTTTAAAAACATTCAAACACCAGAATTTCATAGCTTTTTCAACATAACCATTGCAAAAGTTAGGGTCATATTCCACCCATTGTTGAAATAGGCCACCGCTTGTTTCGAAAGCTGGTTTGGCCAGTACAAACAGTCCTTTTGACTTTTTACATAGCTTCATCTGTTGAAGTTGTACATATACCTTTGGATTTAATTTCCCATCATTGTAGTAGTTTTTAACAGTTCCGTCAGAAGATGGGAATTTAACCTCTACTACAAAGCTAGGGGCAATGCCATCTGGCGAAGCTCCCAGCACAAGGCATTCAGGAGTTATTACAAGCCCACATGGCTTAATTTTTTCTTCATGCTCTTTCCTCACTGCCTTCTGGACTTGGGGTTCTAATTTGGTCCCTCGTTTCATAGCTTCTGTAGCTTTAAACTTGGAACCAAATATAGACCGAACCAAGGATCCGTCCGGAGTTTGGCAGTGTGCAGCTGCATAAAATTTTGAAGCAGTGATTCTTCCATATCTAAGCTCATGCCACAGAGGACTCTGAGCTTGGACAAGAGTTTCCTCGGCAGCTCTTTCACATGCTTCTTCTGTAAGGCAGTTCAAGTAACTTAAGGCCTCTGCTGCAGTGTCCCCAGGATACTGTGCTGCAATACTTTATAATACGGGACTGTAAATTAAGGAGTCCACCAGTAGCTATGACCATCAAATCTGAATATTTTACAAGATTGTGGTCAAGGATGACATGAGGCGCAAGAATATGAAACTCTCGCACTCTTCCAATTACTCGTTCTATATGAATCCTTAGAGCTGCTATTTCCTTTGCCTCCATACACTCTTTCTTTGACATTGGTGTGCTTGCAGAAACTCTTGGAGGTCGAACAAGGGAACATTTCTTTACCTCAAGCACAAGGCTGATGTGTTTAAAACCTCGGTCGGCCATAACAAGCATACCAGGTGAAAGGCGATCAAGAAATCCACTATCTTTAACAATTTGAAGGTCCGTAGTTCTACCTCCATAGCCTCTAGACACAAATGAAACAGTTCCATCAGGAGTGGAAGCCACCAAAAACTTCACAGTGTTGGCTTTTTTATAATCTGACCGAGTCAGACTTTGGTGCAGAGGGTTTTGGTTTTTTTTATTAGTACCTCAAAACAATCAATGACTGCATGGACCCTATAGTTCCTTTGGAATGCAATAGGGAGACTATGCATTATTTGTAGATCAGATGGCCATATGATGAAGTTTTGCAAGACACCTGCCAAAGCTGGAAGGGTCTTCCTGAAGTCCCTGGCTACTCTGCTGCCTGATTTGCCAAATAACAACTCCAAGTATGAAAAGGGCAAGTTCATTCTTAACTTTTTTAATGTCAACATGACACACAACTCGGTACACTGACATTTTTCGGCTAGAAAATCAATGAGGCAATTAACTATCTTGGGAAGTCCTAAGCAGAGTACCGTTTCTTTCTTAACTGCCTCAATCATGCAGCTTCTTAGAAGTTCCTTTGCTTCATCTTCATCTTGGAAGTCTGAATCCTCAGACTCATGGGATGGCATATAATCACTATCACATAAGGGTGAACTGGAAACATTATCCTCATCCTCAGGTGGGGTTCTGATTCATTACACACAGGTGGGCCAGGTGGCTCGCCACCTGCCTCATGAGTAGCCTCATCATCATTCATTAGATCATCTGCTCCACTCGCCGCTGCATCATTGGTAGCCTGTGTCACTGGCACATCCGGTGCACTCGCCGCTGCATTATTGGTAGCCTGTGTCACTGGCACATCCGGTGCACTCGCCGCTGCATCATTGGTAGCCTGTGTCACTGGCACAACCGGTGCACTCGCCGCTGCATCATTGGTAGCCTGTGTCACTGGCACATCCGGTGCACTCGCCGCTGCATCATTGGTAGCCCGCAGCATCATTGGGACATCTGGCCCACTCGCCACTGTTCTTGTGGGAATAGTAGTTTGAACAGACTCACTAATGTATTTTACTTTCAAATTTGCTTGAGTAGCCTATACGAGAAAAACAGGACTGTCATCCACATCAATGTCCATCGGCAAACTTTCAACTTCCGCTGTTGAGTTGTTTTGCCTCAAAGCTTCGGCAACTGTTTCCCGATGTTGTCTTGCAGCTGCACGCTGTGTTGAAGCTGCAGGCACACTTTTTTTCTGGCAGTCAAACTTGTGTGGAAGGACACCTTTTTTAACGTACAGTTTTCCACCTTGTAGTCTAAATCTGGTGTAGTTCTCAACGTCATTTTCAAGCTGTAAAAAATTAGAACAATTAGAAATGTATTATTTTGTATCATCAATACACTAATTTCAAGGCAGGGTACATAATAAGTAAAATCAAAATCTTTATCGCTTTACTCAACTACCTAGGCAACAGTTGACCTCCAATTAGCATATACAAACTTAACACACAAACGTGAAACTGAAACAGTACCCCAGTCAGCAGTAAGTGACTAAAACAATTTCAATTGCGATTTAGCTGGTTTTCGTCCCAGTTTTCAATAGCCTTTTACTATTCTTTGATAACACCGATTCCTATTTTAGTCCAGTGTTGCTTATGATGAAGCCTAGATCCTAGATAAACTTAAAGGATATTATAAATTTATAAAATAAAGCAGGAGATACACATTTCATATATAAATCTGATTATTAAGGAAAAGTATTAAGTATAAATGTGTTTACCCTTTCATATTTACCTAAATGTATTATTAATTTTTGCCTTAAGAATTCATAGAGAATATAACTAATTATGAAATTAATTTACCATTAATTTGTAAATAGAAAATAGTACATAAGATGGACATTTACTTACATCAAAATGATCTTCGCAAACATGGCGGGTAGATGTGGTAGACGGTTCAGCATGTTTTTTCGGGTCCCTTTTCATTGCAGTACACCACTTTTCTCGTAAAGTTTTGTCTTGTGGAACAGCAAGAAATAATTTGTCAGGGGTTTTCACCGTCGAATTCTTGCACATAGGCACAAGGCAATATTTATAACGAACTGCCGACATCTCCAGAGCAAATAAAATACGAAATACACGCGAAGAACGATTGTAAAAGCAAAGCACTTTGTGTAAAAGTATAAACCTTCGCGGTTGTTTACAATGAAATCGGCGTAAGTGACGTTTTAGTCACGTGATCTCCTGTTTTTCGTGAAACCGAAACCAGGAGTATTTTAATTTAAAAATTTAAATGAAAAAATAACTTTATTTAAATAAAGGAAATGTTTTTTAGCTTATTTTTTGTCCTTTTATCGAAATTTCATCAAAAAAAATCATGCCAGTTCCTCATTATCTGGCAATAGCCAATTACTTAAACCCTTTTGGGCCCCTCTCGCTATCCTCCTACGCACATTCTATAATGAAGCCTTCAAACCTGGACCTGGTTGCTTGCATGATGTTAGAACGCTGACATCTTAAATATCTTTAACCGGATAACTAAATAAATAGGTATTGCATACTAAGGACAATTCTAAGGACATTTAAAACTAATTCTATTTAGCAATACACAAAGAGAAGAAAACATGGTCATATCTATGTGATCATGTTAAGCTGGGTGTATCGAGAATATCCTGTATCCTCTCGATGTTTTCAATAGGCGAACAAGAATCCCCCAAAATTTTTCTAAATACTTAATTTTTGCAGTTGGATTTGTAGTTAGTAACTTAGGGTATGGGCCAATGGCTTTTTAAAAATTAAATTTAATGCTTATAATGTAATTTTAAAGGGTTTTTGCTTATTTTTTATGCAAATGATTTCAGTGAATCCAAATATTTCCACCTACTTTTTTAAAATTTATTTTTAGAAAAAAGGTTTTCCAAATTGTGGTTCTTGGGAACACTATGTAAAATTACTTAAAAAATTTTATTACTTCCTTACCAGATTAATAATTTACTCATCTTAAACACTAAAAATAAATTCAGTTTAGCTGCCAACCAATTTTACTAATTAACTTTAGCTAAAATTTTAAGCATCAGTATTTCCAGTTTGGATGTAAAAAAATATTACTTGGAGTGCTATTGTTCAGTATTTATTGTGCTGTCTGAATTTAGGATTTTGAAATGAAGTTAATTACTTTGCCTTGACGAGTAGATTAATTATTGCTCTTTCTAATACCTACAAAATTAGTTTACTGTCAGTTAATAAAATTAATTTCAAGTTAAAATAGTAATATAAAGCTTATTATAATTAAAGTTAGTAACAAAACTTGGTGTTAACCCACTCATCATAATTTGCATGGAAAATAATAATCTTCGAAAAACATCATTTTTGGTATTTATACTTTTACCACCATATTAAAATTTTTACCCACTCCAATTGGTTTTTATTAAACTAGTTCTAGACAGAAAAACATTGATAATTGATTCCAGTTTTTAGAACATTATAACAAAATGGTCCCATTTAAATGGGCTTGTATAAAAATACAAAATGAAATAAGTTTTTTAAAATAAATTTAATGATTTAATTTTTTTAAAACATAAAATACAATAAAGACATACAAAGGATCAGAAAATATCCATTGCATTTTAAAGTTTTAGTTTGTTCAAAAGTGCTTCCATTCTTGTGTTAAATGAATAAACCTACAATAAGTGCATAAGATTTAAAACTATCATAAAAGTTGACAAGCCCAACCTTTTTTTAAAATAATCAATGATTTAGTCAATGATTCTACCCCTCCTAAAAGTTCTGAAGCACCCTGTACAAAAAGTACTATTTTTTACAGAATAAGTAATTTATGTAATGATTAAAGTAAAAGTTTTTTAACACAGGTAACATAGAGCACCATAATTGTTTATCAAATGCAACAATTTCTCCATGCATCTGGTTCACATCATAGTGCAATACAAACAAACACTTATTAATGTTACTTAAAGCCAGTTGACCTTGTATCTGAAAGTAATAATTATGATTAGTTTTCAGTTTAATATTCATGGTCTTCATTGAACTGCAAACAAAACCCACTGCGTTTACAGCATAATTCACTCAAAGTATCTCTCTTGGGATTAAAAACACACTTAATCTCCAGAAGAAGGGGTTCCTCCTCAGTGTTGAAGATTAGTCCATCTGGAGAACAGCCTAAATATGGAAAAAGTGGATTTACGTTAACTTAACTAACCAATAACACTACGAAGGCTTCTACGGCCGGAGTTATACATGAAAATGGAGTCTTCCGGGCTTATAGGCCGTAGTCTAGATGTAAGAAATCCAAACGTTTCGACCCCTTCTACGGGGGTCATCATCAGTTAGAATGTTAAGAAACGTTTGGATTTCTTACATCTAGACTACGGCCTATAAGCCCGGAAGACTCCATTTTCATGTTAACTAACCAACTTACTAAACCAACTTTGCGAACATGGCTGTTCTTGTATTTATTTCTAATTTTATTCCGGATGACTGGCTCCATCCGTGTACCCCATTCAATGGAAGGGAGTTTTGAAATATCAGGGGGATTCAAAATCTGTTGTGCCAAAGGGTTAAAGTCTTTAATACGTTTCACAATTTTTGGAAAGTTGGACGCTGTAATTCTGGATTTTCTTTCCTTCCTCCACAAAGAGTTTTCCGACTGTCCAACTGTCTCTCTTTCCAACTCTTACATACAGTAATCTCGTAGCACAAAGATTCCTTAATGAATGCAATTTCACTAAAACTCAATTCATTACTAAAATTAAATCTGTCTTGATCTGGATAAAGTCTGTCTTGGCGCATTATGATCAAAACTGATTCATGCGCCATAAAACAATAATCAAACCAAACCAAACCTGTCTTGATCTGGCGCTCTATGCCCTGATTTCGGCCTTGCGCCATAAAAATCCAAACAACCAACCATTACTAAAATTATTGATTACAGAGCCAGAAAAGGGCATAGCTGGAAGGGGAATTGTAAAATTACATAGGTTACTATTAATAACATGATAAAGTGAAAAATTTTGGGGAAGAGCTTTTAAAGCCTGAAAATTTACTGTTGAGTTTATTGTCACACTTGAGTCACAGCTTTGGATACTAAATGCCTCATCTGCTTTTTTTGGAGAAAATCTTTTCTTGCAAGGCTGATGCCATGTTTGGATTCTCTCAGTCGGTGCTGAATACAATTATTTTTTGCTGTAACCCTCTATAAGAGCTGCCAAAGCAAAAAAATGCTTACAAATTGCAGGATTTGCTCCGTAGGGGCACTCGCAGGTTCCACTTATTATCTGGAAAAATACGAATGTACTATTTAGTAAAAAAATAATTATGCAAAGAATAATAATCATTCATAAATCGTAAAAATCTTGTGTAAAGCATGAAGGACGACAAATCGGGTTTTAACGCCATATTTAGTGTCGGGCCCAGCGTTTTTGCATGAACCAACTATTTATAGCACTCATAAATTTTGTTACATTTTTAAATGTAACTAATAAAATGTTGCCAATATAGTTCAATTGGAGGGATTTACGCCCGCCTAACGGTTTTCGATTAGAAATGACTTAAATAATAACATACTAAAAATGAAAAAAAATCGGACAATAAAAAGTTTAATTTTTTCAAATTTTCAATTTTTTTGGCCTCAAACATCGACCTTTTTAAAAATTCTTGTTAAAAACGTTTGGGGCATTTTCCAAGGTCATTTTCCATGGATGTTTTAGGTATATACCTCTATAAACTAAAAAAAAAACACAATTGGTGATTAAATCATTAGTTAATTAATTTATAAAAATTAATGTTGAAAATACAGGTAAAATCTTTCAGTCAAGTAATACAGAAAATATTTAGACACTTTTTGATCATAAATCATTTTAAAAATAATTAAATTGAAAAGAGACAAAATATCTTTCAAAAAATTTAAATTTTAAATTAATTTAAAAATTTTAAATTTGTTAAAATTTTTAAATTTTGTAGTATATGCATGTGATACATGTCTCTAGGCTATATTTTAGTGCTATTTACGAATATCACGCCAAGTTTTCAATAGAATTTAGAATAAGTGTCGAAAAATTGAAGCACTTTTCTCTATAATTTAGTTTTTTATGCTTCAATTTTTCCACAGTAAATTTAAATTTTAATAAAAAGTTGGCTTGATATTCGTAAACAGCACTAAAATATAGCCTAGAGACATGTATCACATGCATATACTACAAAATTTAAAAATTTTTAAAAATTTATAATTTTTAAATTAAGTTAAAATTAAATTTTTTGAAAGATATTTTGTCTCTTTTCAATTTAATTATTTTTAAAATGATTTATTATCAAATAGTGTCTAAATATTTTCTGTATTACTTGACTGAAAGATTTTACCTGCATTTTCAACATTAATTTTTATAAATTAATTAACTAACGATTTAATCACCAATTGTGGTTTTTTTTAGTTTATAGAGGTATATACCTAAAACATCCGTGGAAAAATGACCTTGGAAAATGCCTCAAACGTTTTTAACAAGAATTTTTAAAAAGGTCGATGTTTGAGGCCAAAAAAAATTGAAAAAAATTACTTTTTACTGTCCGATCTTCTTCCATTTTTAGTATGTTATTATTTAAGTCATTTCTAATACACTAGCGGAAATAAAAATACCAACACCAAGAAGGAAAGGAGATATCAAAGTAAAATTTATTTCTATGATTGCACATAGTATTAATGTGAATTGATTAAAAAATCAGCCTTTCTGGATGTTAGGGGGCCGAGAAAATCGGTGAGGAGTGTTGTCTCCATAGGTGTCCATTACCGCCGTCACACGTCATGGTATTGAGTGACAGGGGATCTAAACGACTTTTGAGGGATTGGAGGACCATGTTGCCTCCTCAGGTAGTCCAAATTCATATGGTGCACCAATGGACGTTGCATACCGGGCTAGGTGATTTCTCCTCATTGACCGGACTTGTTTTGTGGGTGTTGGTTCTAGAGAACGGGAAAGACGGGGTAAAAATGCAAACAAGGGAGTTAAGAAGAAAGCTTGGACATTGCATACAATATCTGGTTGTGCATGTTTCTCTTGAAATTTGTCCCCAGGACAGGTCTGAAGGTAAGGACGGTCTACCGGCTGCAAAATCTCAATGACGCAACTCTGGTTGGAAAAAGTACTGGTGAATCATACTCAGGAGTTGCAAAAATGGAATCCAATGCATTCCCACTCCGTTACTCTGCATCAACACTCCGTGGAACGATTAGAAAATCACCAGCTGAGTGCGCTCTCTCCATTGTGTCTTCAAACTCATACCCAACCGTCGTGGTGCTCCAAACCGAATCAGGATTCTCTCATAAACACAATATCATGAAATTGGGATTTTCATTTCCTTATTTCGTGCACTATTTGAAACAGAAATGCCCATTTTCAGCCCCTTGTTTATAGACAAAGATGTAAGAAGCTTTGCGGACCGAACAGACGATCCGCAGTACTGCAAACGACATCCATCCCACTGTCGCTTGTCCTCAGTATGATCTACCGTTATTTTGGTCAACCAGAGCTGCTTCATTGAGGTTTTTTAACCGGTTGTTGGTCCTTACCTTCAGACCTGTCCTAGGGACAAATTTCAAGAGACAAATTCACAAACACATGTTTCATGCAATGTCCAAGCTTTCTTCTTAACCCCCTATGTTGCATTTTTACCCTGGTCAATCCGTTCGTAAGAACCAACACTCACAAAACATGTCCGGAGAAAGAGGAGAAATCACCTAGCCCGGTATGCAACGTCCGCTGGTGCACCATATGAATTTGGACTACCTGAGGAGGCAACATGGTCCTCCAATCCCTCAAAAGTCATTTAAAGCCCCTGTCACTCAATACCATGACGTGTGACGGTGGTAATGGACAATTATGGAGACAACACTTCTCACCGATTTTCTCGGCCCCCTAACATCCAGGAAGGCTGATTTTTTAAGCAATTTACATTGATACTATGTGCAATCATAGAAATAAATTTGACTTTGATATCTCCTTTCCTTCTTGGTGTTGGGATTTTTATTTCCGCTAGTGTAGAAAACCGTTTAAATTACTTCTTTTGCAATAATTTTGTGGTTTTAAGCGATGTTTTAATTTTTTCGACTTTCCAAATTTTGAATTAATTTTTAAAAATTGAAATTTTGAATTTTTAAAAAATTTAAATGGTATATTCGTATTCAGCACTGAAAAATAGCCTATAAACATTTATAATAAGTCTCGATTACTATAATTTGATTTTTTGAAATTTTTTTTCGGCCATTTTTTTAAAATTTCAAAAAAATTAAACTTCCCGCGAGCTGATTTTGTCCGATTTTTAGTATGTTATTATTTAGGTCATTCCCAAGTGAAAACCGTTGAAAAACTAAATGTAACAATTTGTTCCAGTTTCGACCCTTTTTTTCATTAGATTTACTGGACTAAACCAGATCTTTTGATACTGGAAACTTGCAATTTAAGTAATCAATAAGCTAGTATGTAAAACTAAAGCCCTGGATCCTCTACCATAAGTAGCGACATCACGCTCAATCGGCCGCCATTGTGGGGAGAACTCACTACTAGTCTGGATAGTCTTGCTTATCGTCACTAGTAGTGAGTTCTCCCTACAATGGCGGCCGATTGAGCGTGATGTCGCTACTTAAGGTAGAGGATCTAGGGCTTTATGTAAAACAAGTGATTCAAATTATTCATTCAGTGCTTCACTTATTATAAAATTATTATGGAGGTGATACAGGAAGTGATAATATTTAAATAAATCTTTATATTTAAGTAGGAACAGCTTTTTAAAAATTTTTAACAATGCTTATATCGGGAGAGAAACAAAACAATGTCACAAGTACACTTTTTCCAGCTATACCTATTGATAACATGAGTGATTAAGATAATCAGTTAATGATGAAAATAATAAAACTACCTCACAGTCTGTTTGCTTTACATCTATCTCTACTTTGTACTTGTTGGATTTTTTCATTTCAGCACGAACTGTTCCATGGATGGTATACAGGGTGATTCAGAAATAATCATCAATAATTGGGGGGGAGGTAGAGGGGCCCTAGACAAGCATATTTCAAATAGGGATGGTGGGGCGCAGCCTTACCGTTAAAGAGCTAGGACCTAATGTAGTGCGAGCGCGTTTCAAAAGGCCGTTTTTAGAAGGCCCGTGTGACGAAACAAAACATAATAAAATGAAAAAATCTATTGCATGAGGTAAGGAAGTATCCCTACTACTTACACCATGAATTCGATTGAATTTGAGCCACTTTCTAAACAGTGGAGTGAGTTTCAAAAGTGCAATATTAATCTTTTACTCAAAGAATGGAGTTCCCTTAATGGTATTTAAAAAAAATGATGATCGGGGAAGGAATTTTCAATGATCGTAACATTGATCATTGAAACTGTTTGATCATTGGAAATTCCTTTCCCGATCATCATTTTTTTAAATACCATTAAGGGAACTCCATTGTTTGACTAAGAGATTAATATTGCACGTTTTAAAACTCACCCCATGGTTTAGCAAGTGGTCCAATTTCTATCACATTGAGGATTTTAAAAAGTACGGATGCTTCTATACCTCATGCAATTATGTTTTTAATTTTATTATGTTTTGTTTCGTCACACGGGCCTTCTAAAAACAGATTGATTCATGCGCCATAAAACAATAATCAAACCAAACCAAACCTTCTAAAAACAGCCTTTTGAAACGCGCTCGCACTAAATTAGGTCCTAGCTCTTTAATGGTAAGGCTGCGCCCCACCATCCCTATTCGAAATATAATAGTCTAGGGCCCCTCTACCTCCCCCCAAATTATTGATGATTATTTCTGAATCACCCTGTATATGGCTATACCATCTTGGAGAAAATCGGTAAACACTACTTCGTCAACAAAACGCTCCATATACATTTTATAACTTTTCGTATTTTCATTGAGAAATAAAGTGTCACTGTTACAGTTCTTTTCGGATGCATTTACTTTAGCACGATAATTAAGAATAGTTAAGGAATTGAAATCCCTCACGTAAAGCGGAGTCTATATAAGTTTGTACATATTACATTAAAATTAATTGTAAAAAAATACCGTAGATCCTAAAACTTATAAATAACACTGTAAATACAAATAAAAATAGCATAAAATAATAATAAACAATATAAAGACTTTCAAAACAATTGGATACACGTGTAGCAATGGTAGGAGTTGGAATGTTATTCCAACTCCATTTGGTGATGACGTCACGTGGGAAGAGCCCATTGGGCACATTCAACCCATTATCTTCTTTTGTTTTAAAAAGCTTCGCCTCTTTGCTTGCAGTTTCCATAGCTAAAGCTATATTTCACAGGCACGCTTGAAATCCAAGTTGCTTTCTGATAGAAGCCTATTTTGAATCTGTTGATCTGATAGACCACTTACCAGCTTGTCTCTTACCGCATCATCCAAGAATTGTCAAAGGAACATTTGCTAGCTGCTTGTTTAATTCTCACAATAAATGTGTGTGTTGAAATATCTTCAGCATTTTGTTTCAGATTGTGAAACTTGAATCGGTGCATAATTAATGATGTCTGAGGAGCAAAATGGTTCGTTAAAACTGTAATAATGTCCTGGTAAGGAGTTTCTCTTAGGATTTTTGGTTGCATTAGGTTGACTAAGGTTGAAAAACCTTTCTTTCCCAGACATGTTAGAAGCGTTGCTCGCTTATCGTTATCGTTTGAGATTCTGTTCGCTTCAAAATAGAAATCCACCTGCATATTCCTCGAAGCAGTCCCCTTCGTTGTAGCTGGGCATCTTTACAGTATTTGGCCGATAATTGTCGGTGCCGCCGCGCCGCCCGCTTCGTTTTGTTCAGAATCAGAACGTGCAATTTTCACAGAAGAAGCTTGAGTATCCGCCGGGAGACTATTTTTCTCGTCGCCAAATGTAGTGTATTGACACTACATTTATAAATAATTAAATAATAATAATTACATAAATAATTAAATTGAAATTAGATTGTCTTTTTAAAGAGCACGCGTTTATTTACATCTCTTAAGCCTAGGATAAATAGTACAAGTGAGTTGCCAGTTTACAACATATCAATTCGATAATAATACTGTTGCCACAAGACAAAATATATTATACTTGGTTATTATTAACACTTATGTTAGTGAGTAATCTGTTCCCTTATTTCCCTTTTTAATTTCGCAGAGAAGCAATGAAAAAACCTTTGAAATTTTTTATCATTAGGCCTCTTTTTAGATTTTGAATACAATTTATTCCGAAATTGTTGTCGTTTACACTTTTCATAGTTCATCCACGGTTTCTCTCAATATTTTAATTTTAGTAGTACTTCGCAAAGCATAAGATTTTGATGAGTCTAAAGATTTTTTTAAGAATTTCAATAAATTTATTACACCCAAGATTAACATCCTGCTCACCATACTACACCAAAGACTAGTCTGTAGCCTTCAAAATACCACACAGTTTTGTGAAATCAATTTTAGGATGAGATCCTTGAATAAAATTACGATTACTCTTTGGTAATTCAGTTATATATTTCACACACTATTGCATCATGATCACTCCTACAAGATTCACAAAGCTTAGCTTGGGACATAAAATTAGGAAATTTTTTTTACAAGAAAAACCCACATATAATTATAAAAAAAATTGAAGTTGTTTAAAAAAATCTGTACAAACCTATATAATTAAAATCGGATAAATAAATTGAAAATGAGGCTGTTTCATTTCTTACATAGTGTATGGACTGCTGTACTGAACAAATGTAAGTTAAGATGACGAAACATTCAATACGAGATGAGATATTCACAGCACATTTAATGACGGTTAAAAATACTGTACAAGGATAACTGACATTTTTCTTTCAATTAAACTCTCTATTGCTAAAGGATAATTTTCTTTAGTTATTGGAAAGAATTCTATCAGCTCCCTTGCTTCTGATTTATAGGTTGTTGATTGAATGAGATAATGAAATTTATCAATATTCGTTATGTCTTTGTTTTCATGAATGGTTTGAAATTGGTTCCAAAATATAAGCCAGTTTTTTAAATCGCCGCTAAATTTATAAATTTCTACTTCCGGAAGTCGTGGTGAAGCTGTTTGACTTTTGCTCTATTATTATTCAAATTAAAACCGTTACTAGGGCAAGAAATGCTAATACTTTGTTTTGCCGAAGCGTCATTTAATATTAGTTTGGCTTTCAGTTCTATTCTTACAGCTTTATCTTGGTACTCTTCAACTACGTCGAATTCGGTCATGTATTCTTCTTCCTTAGTTAAATCATTCAAATAGGCGGTATGAGCCGATTCTGCCTTTAGTTGAAACAATTGTAAACCAGTTTCTATTTCCTCTATATCAACAGCATCATCAATCAATAAGTTTTCTAGAATAGTATACGACTTACTAAAAGCCGTTCGTAGCGCTGTTTTATTTCGTTTAAGAATTTCCATCTTTACTATCTTCAACTAAAAAAACAGAGCAAAATACTGATCTGTTCTTCGTATAATTAATTAAAATAGGTTTTAAAATCTTCAAGATGGAAATCGGTTCTGTTTCGCTCACCTGAGATTCAACGTTCAGAACAATGCGCCTACCCGGGGGCGCCAAATGTTTCATTTCTTTCATAGTGTATGGACTGCTGTATTGAACAGATGTAAGAAGATGATGAAACATTTAATACGAGATGCGATATTCACAGCACATTTAATGACGGTTAAAAATACTATGTACAAAGAGGAACCGATATCTTTTGTTTTCAATTTTTAAACTAACAATAATACTTTCTCGCGCAACTACTTTTATGAAGTAAAAATAAAGTATTTTATTTATTTATATTTTATAATCAACAGACAAAGTAAAGAAAATATTATATCACCTGGGATCGTTGAACGATCCATGTTGGTGAACAAACAGTTGGTTACAATTGTTACACAAGGAATTACAATACAAATATAAACATGGTTATAAATAAAAGTATACATTACATGAAAACAAGAGGAAAATAAATAAAAAGAGAATGGAACTTCGTTGCCATTCTTCACAACAAAAGTCACAAAGCTTCTTATCTCCCACTGGTCTGACGTAGTCAGACCAGATCAAATAAACCGTACACCTTTAGCATATCGATCACTAGCAGAGAAGACGAGAATAGATCCTCTCCACGAAGATCAAGGCAGTCCAAGATATGATTGGGAGAAGCCTGCTGTAGATGACAATTAGAACAAAGGGGGAAGGTCTTGTCGGCCCCAGAGAATCTCAAGCATTTGATATGGCCACTAGCGAGGCGTGAAAGGCAGGTTTGGGAAGATCTATCTCCCGAAAAGGAGAGAAAGAACCCTGGTTTAGTAGCTAAGTACCAGTTGTTAGCAGGGGGAATTAACCAATCCTTTTTAATGGTAGATTTTTTGACAGAGTAAAGTTCTTGAAATGTCTGTTTGATGGGACTAGAAATCTGTTGATGACAGCCGTCTTTGGCAAGTTTGTCTGCCATTTCATTGCCATGAATATCCACATGCGAAGGCACCCAGTGTAAATGTACTTTGTGATGTTGTGAAATACATTTTAGTTTATTGTAGATGGAAATACTTGTGCGCTCTCCAAAATTTAACCTATCTTTAAGATGCTGGAATGCACTGCGACTATCCGTCAATATCCAGATGTCTCCAAAGTTGTTCTCCCCAGAGATTGCCTCCAGTCCCTTTTCTATTGCAAGGAGTTCGCTTCTGAAGACCGAGCAGAAGTTGGGGTTACGTTGGGAAAGAGAAATTGTGCGTTGAGGTGTTTCTATGTAAATTCCACTTCCAGCTACGTCTTCAATTTAACTGCCATCTGTGTATCTTTATATCAGTTTTGGGTATATTATTTATGATTTCCAAAGCCATTTGACAAAGCTTCTAGTATATGCTACTGAGTGGATCCGACAGAAGCAATTCTTACTTCGAATATTTTCAGGATTTCATTCTTTTCTCTAAAATAAACACACAGCATGTGCTAACACTGCAGGACATCATTTTTGGTCACAATAGGTAATTTCACCTTAATGTGAAGATATTCTAGGAGTTCTGGGACTTTCAGTTCCAAAATAGATTTCCAATTTGGAGATACAGGTTCCATCGCTAACAGAAATTGCTGGATCAGGTAGTTTTTTTCTGTCAATAAGGGCCATTCTTCAATCACTTCCCATGAAAAGTTTGGTATTTATGGTTAACCTTTGAGATGCAAAAGTCAATTTATGGAGTTTGTCCACTTCCTCTCAATTTTTCGTTCCTTTTTTTAAATTCTACTTTCAACCGTTTTTTTTTTCGTTTTGAGTAGAGTCATCTTTTGGCAAATCATCCGGTTGATCAATAGAACAGCGTTTCCTGTGCTTGGTGTCTGATTTACTTAATTTGGGAATGGATAGTTTCAAAGAACTTGACTTAATGCGATTCATATTGTCCATTCTGAGAATCAAAGAATTTAGGACGGTTTGATACCCATTTTCAAAAACTTCACCATGAAAAATTTAATCTCTGAATGTGGGAATTCTTTGACCAGTTTTGCAGCAATGACCGCTATATTTTTTCCAGGCTTTTTCGAAAATTTGGCCACTTTATATGCTAACATTCGGATGATATGTTTCCTTTCATCTGGATTTGGCCACATGCCTTGCTTGCAAAGGTCCAGAATATTCGGTGGGAACTTCTCCAACGGAATTTTGAAATTTTCAGCCCAACCAGGTGATATTGATTCCATGAGTTCAGGGGAAGATGGTAATTCAAACAAATTGGCTGGGGCAAATTGACATACTCAGCCTCAGTTGTAGATATGGCTGTACAGCTTTGTAGCTGACTCTTCCATGCCAAGGCTCCGCCACTACAAGTGAAAACCATTCCTGAGGTTTATTTTCTTGAAAGAGGGACTCCAGCACAATCTGAATCCGAGAAACGCCTCAGACTACAGTCGGAGTTACACCGGAAGAGAATTCCACACTTTTCAGTCACTTTCAGATAACGCATGACTCTTTTAGTCATGTTCCAATGCACTTATTGAGGCTTGTCTAATACTTGCGAGAGCACGCCCACTGCATAAGATATATCAGACCTGGATACAATTGCAAGGAACATTAAGAATAGCTTCTCGATATGGCTCATCATTCGAAAGAGATGGTAATAGTAATCATCATCATCACTTCTTTTCATGCCCAGAGGCATACAAGGCCTTCAATTTAATCCTCCAACCCCTCCTGTCTCTCTTCAGAACCTTTTTACAGTAAGCCTCCTGGTGCACAAACATATCTCCGATCTCAAGGCATTCTATTTGCATGCCTTGAAAGTAGTTGGCCACACCAATCACAACACTAAAATCCCTTTTCAGTTTCTCTAGAAACTGTTTAACTGCATTCTCATCCTTAGATGCAATGATCCCGTCATCTGCATACACAATTGGATAAACTGATCGGTCCTCATTCAAAAACAAGCACGGATCTGAGTCAGACTGCTTCATCCAACATTTCAGAGGAAAATTTGTAAACCATTCATTCCAGCATCTTAAATCATTACAAATATTTATTTTAATAAAATTACACGTTTAGTTTTGGATACACAGCTTTTGCCCAAAAATTAAATACCTTGCATAGCATATCCTTATAATATTTTTTCATCAAACTCAACCCATGATATATAAAGATCCTTGCTTACTTCAAAGTGGGGATCTGCCACACAAAAACAACCTTTTGACCTACCTGCAAAAAACTTTGCAGCTGCATCTGCTTAAAATGCTTTGCACAGCAAGAGTTTTTTCACCAGCGAGAAAATACTTCTTTAATGTGACATCATTTGATGGGCATTTAATCTCCACAATGAAGTCGGAAGCTATACCGTGAAGAGATGCCCCAAAAACAGGATAGTGTCCATTGAGCAAAAATCCACACTATTTTATCTTACAATGTAGATTTTTTTCGAGGACTCTCCAGACAGTTGCTTCTAACTTACTTCCACGCTTCATTTAATCAGTTGGCCATAATTTCGCTCCACGAATTTGCTCAACTAACGACCCATCTAATGTAGAGCACACATCTTGTTATGTAAATGGCATGTAATATGAGCCTTGCCGAAGCAGCTAGGTCAACTCTCAGGGAATAAAATGAAGGAAGAACTATATTGTGCTTTAGAATCTTTACTGGAAGAAAGAAACTCCAACAAGTTCCATGTCATGATGGATAACTTTTTGCAGAAGTTTCATATAGCTGCACTTTCTTTCATAATATTTCGAGGAAACTTACTACTTACTGCAGACCTAATCTTTGGGCTATGGCCTACAGAAATTTCCCTCATCACAGATACTAACATGTACTGTGAATCTTTTGATAACAGGCTTAAAATATATTATTTATAAAGAGAATTTATTAGACAGCTAGATCATCTACTTTTAACCTTGCTACATATTGAAGAGAATAGAGATTGTATTTAGAAGCTTTATGCGAATCCCTTGAATTTTGTGGAAGGCAATCAATAGCTCTGAGAGGTCACGACGAATCTAAAGATTCAAAAAACAGAGGGAACTTTTTAGAGCTGTTAAACCTCCGTTTCAATGATAATGAGTTGTTAAGAAGTTTTTTACGGAACAGCAGAACAAAATTTCAATATACTTCTGCACCATTTCAGAATGAGATTTTATCCATAATTGGAAATCAGATCAAAAATAAAATAGCCGAAGAAGTCAAAAAATTTTGCCATTACAGCTGATGAAACTCAAGACATACCATGAGCAAGTAGCTATCGTCCTGAGGTTTGGAGGTCCATGAATCATTTTTCGGATTCTATCGAGCTGAAAAAACGGAAGGGGAATCTTTGGTAAAATTGCTAAAAAATTTGACGATTTCTTTAGGTTTGGATATAAAAATTAACGTGCTCAGTGCTATGATGGGGCCTCGAATATGAGGGGTCCATATAAAGGAGTGGCAGCCCTAATACTAATATGGGGCTTCTAAAGACATACTTGAACTGCCATCTACAAAAACCCTTCAAAGCAAAGTTATCGAATCCTGGAATATGTCCAGACATTATTGCACTGGAATGGAAAGAAACTCCAACAAGTTCCATGTCATGATGGTAAACTTTTGCAGAAGTTTCATATAGCTGCACCTTCTTTCATAAAATATTTCGAGGAAACTTACTACTTACTGCAGACCTAATCTTTGGGCTATGGCCAACAGAAATTTCCCTCATCACAGATACTAACATGTACTGTGAATCTTTTCACAACAGGCTTAAAACATATTATTTATGAAGAATTTAATAGACAGCTAGACCATCTACTTTAGACCTTGTTTCGTATTGAAGAGGATACATTTGTCAGTCATTGTATATTGTTAAAGTTCAAAATCCTCCAAGCACATTTACCCCCCAACTTACTTGAAAAGGCATATATCGGGAATGCAAATTCCAGATAACTATATAATTAACAGATCGGAAAATACTTGGTCTTTTTTATCAGTTACAGATCATATGACTGAATATTTTGTTAATAGGGTAAAGCATTATTGTTATGAAGACCATGGCTTTCAAAAATGTCCCGATATGTCTTGTCTAAATTTGTGCAGTCATATGTACAGATGTAACTGTCCTAACCAAAACCCTTTATGTAAACATATTCATAAAAGCCATGCACTTCATTTAAAGGGAACTGGTTTTCTTCCAGAGGTGTCAACGGAAGAAGATAGTTACGTTACTAAAAATTTAGTGACTGAACCTAATTTTTCCGATGTATCAACTTGGAAGGAAACCGGAATAATTTCTAAACAGTTATTTTAACAGAACAGGTTCAACTGTTTCTTCGTTAGAAACTAATGTAATATCCTCTATTAATCCTCAATGTTAACTTTAAAGATAAGTCGTTGGCGGACCGTGGCGGCTGATCGGTTCCGTTGGAGGAAGCTAATTGAGACGGCCTTGGCCTGTACCAGGCTGTAGAGCTTTTGAAGAAGAAGAAGAATCCTCAATGTTAAAAAGTCTTCAAACTTTTCACCTTATCATAGAGCTACAGGGTTGTATCCAACATCCAGCTGTTCAAAACGTTTTGCTTGTCAAGATAGTTGCAAATTTAAAAAATACGGTTTCACATTGCAAAGCTGCAGTTAATTCAAAAGAGTTACAATACTCAAGTAAAGATTTTGGTCCAGTATATGTTCCTCCCAACCAAAAGCAAAAAAAAAGATAATTATTGACCTCCAATCATCTAGTCGATTGATAGCCGCCAAACATTGAAAGTTTAGGTAAATCCCTCCCCTCAAAGTAATTTTAAAGCTTTCACCCAAATTTTCTGGAGATTTAAACAAACAAGTTTTTAAATTACAAGATATAACAAGAAGACGTCACTTGGATGAGAAGACAACCAGGCCAATACAATTGTTGAGTGTCCAGCAAAAGGTCTCGCAGGAATTCAGATTTAGAGATTGCTTGGTGAATCCTACAAGTTTCGCCAGCAGGACAGCTCCGCACAGCTCCAGTCGGGGAAGAGTAGTGTGCTTTATTGGGCCAACTCTAGTCTTACTTGTTAGTAACTTAACCTTGGAGTTCCCAGCAGAGGAAATGGTGTGGATGTAGACTACAGCAGAGTAAGCTCTCTCCGATGCATCGCTGAAACCATGAAGTTCCATGACCTCCCAATCAGGCTGTAAGGCATATCTAGAAATTCTGATGCGTTCTAGATTGTTAAGGTCTTGAATGAAATCTTTCCATCTCCTGGGTGTACTCTTCAGGCAACTGATCATCCCAATCAATGTTCCTTTTCCATAAATCTTGAATGAAAAGCTTGAATCTGATTACGATTGGAGATATCCATCCAAGTGGGTCAAAGATCTTGGAAATGCTTGATAGCACATATCTTTCTGTGTAAGGTGCTTGAACTTGTATGGCATGTACTCTAAAGTGGAACACATCACCTCCTTGATCCTAAAGAACTCCCGATGCTTTCACCTCTTCGTCTAGTTCCCTAGATGACATGCTTCTTAATTCATCTGGCAGATGTAAACAACAACATGCAGATGTAAAATCAACATAGAAATCTCGTTTAACTACCGAAGAAGCCTCCGGAAACCTGGTGCTTTCTTCAATGGCAAGTTGACGAAGAGCTCCAGTTGCCAGATAAGGTGCTGAAGCTGTTCCATACGTAACAGTGAGTAAAACAAATTCCTTGATCTGATCCTCAGATGACTCTCTCCCCAGGATTCGCTGATAGTCATGGTCATCTGGATGAATGAGAATCTGGCGATACATCTACAATGTAATCTACAATGCAATCTCTAAAACGTTTTTGATTAAATTCACAGATTACTGAAATTTAATGTATGTATGTACAGTAGGGTGGTCGCTAATAACATGGGGAAATTTTTTTTTCGTTGAATTTTTAGCGGCACCCCCTCAAAAGGTGCCATTTGATGTCAAACTAATATTCTGAAAGTTACAGACCAAAAAAATAATATTTCGACCCGGCGCCCAGCCCTCAAAGTTTCGAAAAAACGCGATTTTTCACTAAAAATTGCGCGTTTTTCACCATAAAATTAGAACCGGATACAGTAGAAACAAAAATAAGGATTCATTCTTTAGATAAGTTAATAAGCTTTAACTTGTCTAATTGAAACTTTTTTGTGTGACCCTTAGATCAAAAGATACAAAGGGGATTCCACACCCCACCCCCAATATCAATTTTTTAAGGAGACACGGGATTTTCTCTTTTATTCATTAGATATTGTTTACTGGATTAATAACATGAAAGAAATCATTTTTCAACCATATAGGAGTGAAATTTTAGCATTTACAGTGTTTTTACGAGGTTATTTTATAAAGGTGTTCTTATTAAATGCATCATAATTTATAATATGTGATCCTTAGATAAGTGTAAATGTTTTAAAGGATTAGGATGAAAAACTCATTTGTAGTAATTAACTTTGTAATTCCTTAAGGTTTCCTTAAATGTGAAGTTGTACACTATCATGTAATGGAGTATAGCAACCGATATCCTTTTGTACAAGACCACCCTGTGTCTAGATAAGTTATCTATAAGTTAGGACCACTATAAGAATCCGCAGACAGAAATTTAGAGAAGAAAGAATGTAATTAATTAAAAGTATGTTCGAAAGTTTAGAATTGAAAGGAGCTGTTTTGCACTGGGATGGGAAATTGTTACCTCATCTATTGAATAAAGAAGTAGAAAGATTAGCAGTTTTAATTAGCCTAGGAAATTTAGAGTAATTAATAGGATTTCCACTACTAGAAAATAGTAAAGGATCTACCCAAGCTAAAGCTGTATTTTCAGACTTGCAAAAATGGGGAGCAGCAGAAAAAATTGAAGCTATGTGTTTCGACACAACTTCTGTAAATACTGGCCGTATGAAAGGTACATGCGTTTTGTTAGAGCAAATTCTCAATAAAGATCTGTATCTCGTATGCCGTCATCACATTTTATAAATAGTGCTTAAGGCAGTTTTCGATATTAAAATGGGGGCAACTACAGGTCCTCAACCTGAAATTTTTAAGAAGTTTAAATTGAATTGATCTGAAATTGATAAAAATAAATATAAACCTGGAATCGAAGATGAAAAGGTTAAGAAAGAAATAAACGACGTGGAAGAGGTCGGGAGCTTCATAACCGGGTAGTTGCAAAACTCAAAATATATTCCTAGAGAAGACTACAGGGAACTGTTACTTCTGTGTTTAATATTTATTTATTGGGTTTTCAAAACCACATCAAATATCCTTTAGAGCTCCCGGTGCTATGCATCACGCTAGATGGATGGGTAAAGCAATCTATAAATTTTCATCTTTAGAAACTAGTTTCATTCAACCCTCCAAGAGAGGGAAGCAATTAGAACTATCTGTGTTTTAGAACTATGTTTTGAACTGTTTTAGAACTA
Organism: Tetragnatha versicolor; assembly: GCA_024610705.1. NCBI lineage: Eukaryota > Metazoa > Arthropoda > Arachnida > Araneae > Tetragnathidae > Tetragnatha > Tetragnatha versicolor. Next base: position 23,337,215 of record JANDEH010000013.1, on the reverse strand, counting down.
TCTGTGTTTTCATCGTAAATATTTATGTAAAAGCGTGGTTTAACGCTCCTGATCTCCCATTAGCTCCGAATCAAGATTTAAAATTAATTAAATCACTAATTAATTATAAAAAACAGATGGTGAAGAAGTTGCACTTACTAAATTTATAAACCACTTATGGTATTTAAGCCCAAATAATTGGATTTGGTTTTTTTGATAAAAGCCTACATAAAGATATAAAAAATTAACATGGCTTTAAAAGTAGTGTCTTACAAAAATGATGTGGACCAAGACTATAATGAAGAAAAAAGAACAGTGAAGTTGAAAGTTCATTTAAATGACTGGCATTCTTTTTAAGCAAAGAACTAGATAGCTTAATAACTCATTTTACATTAAACTTTTTTAAAAGGTTTAATATTTCGACACAGTTTTTAAAGTATGATCCAGATGAGTGGTGCACTAACTTGGAGTTTACCAAAAGGATTTGATATTGTAAAACATTTGAAAGTGGTTAATGATGCTGCTGAAAGAGGTATTAAACTAGTGGAAGAATTCAATACATCAATAACTAAAGACGAAGAACAAAAGCAATACCTTTTACAAGTTGTATCTGAGTGTAGAAAATTATACCCGGGCGTAAAAAACTAATCTTTCTAAACCCTTGCCTCTTTAATTTTCATTTATATTTTGTAAATTTTAAATGTTAAATTCAAATGTGAAGCTGTTGTGTGAATAATAATCCTAATTTTGTATGCTATGTGTGCTTTTGTTAATATATTTTGTAACTTTAAGTGTATTTTTATTAACTGTTATCTGGAATAAAAAAATTAATTCAAAAAACTATTTTCACTTTAAATCCAAAAATTTCACACTTATATGGTTGAAAAATGATTTCTTTCATGTTATTAAACCAGTAAACAATATCTAATGAATAAAAGAAAAAATCCCGTGTCTCCTTAAAAAATTGATATTGGGGGTGGGGTGTGGAATCCCCTTTCTATCTTTTGATCTAAGGGTCACACAAAAAAGTTTCAATTAGACAAGTTAAAGCTTATTAACTTATCTAAAGAATGAATCCTTATTTTTGTTTCTACTGTATCCGGTTCTAATTTTATGGTGAAAAACGCGCAATTTTTAGTGAAAAATCGCGTTTTTTCGAAACTTTGACGGCTGGGCGCCGGGTCAAAATATTATTTTTTTGGTCTGTAACTTTCAGAATATTAGTTTGACATCAAATGGCACCTTTTGCGGGGGTGCCGCGAAAAAAATTCGCACTTTCATTTTTAGCGACCACCCTAATGTACAGGGTGTTTCAAAAGGTCTAGTACAAACTTGGAGGGGTGATAGTACTCATCAAGACGAACAAGAATTGGTATAGAAAGGGGGGTCGCAGTTACACCGTTAAAGAGCTAGGTCCTAATGTAGTGCGAGAGCGTTACAAAAGGACGTTTTGTCAAGGCCCGTTTAACGAAAAAAAACATAATGAGATGAAAAAATTTATTGGATGAGGTACAGCAGTATCCGCACTACTTACATCGTAAATTTGATAGAAATTGGACCACTTGCTAAACCGTGGGGTGAGTTTTAAAACGCGCAGTATTAATCTTCTAGCCAAAGAATGGAGTTCCATCAATGGTATTTAGAAAAATGATGATCGGGGAAGGAATTTTCAATGATCATACATTGATCATTGAAACTGTATGATCATTGAAAATTCCTTCCCCGATCATCATTTTTCTAAATAGCATTACACTAATGTAAAGGAACTTCATTCTTCGGCTAAAAGATTAATATTGCATGTTTTAAAACTCACTCTACGGTTTAGCAAGTGGTCCGATTTCTATCAAATTTATGATGCAAGTAGTACGGATACTGCTGTACCTCATGCAATAAATTTTTTCATTTCATTGTTTTTTTTTCGTTAAACGGGCCTTGGCAAAACGTCCTTTTGTAACGCTCTCGCACTACATTAGGACCTAGCTCTTTAACGGTGTAACTGCGACCCCCAATTATTCAATCATCCATCAATTATTCCAATATCAATTCTATACCAATTCTTGTTCGTCTTGATGAGTACTATCACCCCTCCAAGTTTGTACTAGACCTTTTGAGACACCCTGTATATTTTATAATTTTGAATGATATTGAATAGGAGACGTATGAAATAGTTGAAGAGTGTTCCTCGGAAATCCCAGAAAATAATACCATCTGTGCTGAAGAGACTGCTGTTCCTTCACAAACAGGAAGCGGAATGAGAGTAAATATTTTTAATACAATCTCTAAATTAGTGATTTGCATTAGCTTGAAATGTGTAATCTATAATTTTTCATGTGCTATTATATTTCACTTATGTACTTGTTTTATCTAGAAACGCAAAAATGAGGAGCCCAACACCACTGATTATTTCGACGCTTTGGAAAGAGAGGAACCCCCCTCAACAGCTGAACCAACGAATGACTCATTGAAAGTGAGTGCTAGTTTTTTAAGTCTAATACATTAGGTGCAAGTTAAGAAAAAAAGTTTTAATTTTTTCCCTCTTTATAGGATAGTTATGATCATGACATTACTGAAAGGAATAGGGGAGACATCAGCATGTTAGAGCGTCACAAAAAAATATGATGTAAAAATAAAAAGTTCATCCACTCATGCTCTTAATGACGTGAAGGGAGGACTAAATCTTCTGTTTGGAGGGGTATTGGAAAAGGTTTCAGGGAACCTGGGTTCCGAGGATTTGATTCGGTTTTGCATAAGCTCAAAATCATTGGATAAACCCAAATCCACTTGCCTGCTACCCAAACGCGAAATGATGCTAGAAAAAATTATTTCCGAAATAGAAAAGGTTGCGCAGTCAGGGAAAGAAATTCCTCTTGACGAGGCTCTCAAAGTGGATGTTATAACCGTGAAACGTCCATGTCAAGAATAGAAATAAAAAACGACGATAACATGTGCTGCCCGAGAGCTATCATTGTAGGTAAAGCTTACTTGAACAATGAAAGTAATAAAAATTATATAAGAGATGGTAGAAAACCCCCACGGTTAAAATTGGCTAAAGAGCTATGTCTAAATGCGGGTGTCATTGAGGGTCCATCCGGTTTTCCCGAAATTGAAGCCTTTTCCTATTACTTGAACATACAGATTTTAGTCGTTGACGCCAGCTCCTTCAATAAGGTATATACGATTCTGTTTTGATTACACTGGGGAACAATTTTTAACATAATTTCTGTTGACTTCGATTTTTTGGCTGTTTTAGAGTTCAATAGACACACTGATTAGAAAACTGTTGTTAGTTTTCTTCTATCACGTCAACTTTTTTGGCAAACAGCCCCCCCCTTTTTACGTTTTTCAATGACTTAATGACTTTGAATTCGATTTTCTAGGTCAAAAATCATTACTTTAGTCTTTAAATTACACCCGAAAGGACAAGAATGGTTAAAGTTTCCAAAATATGAAAATTTTTAGCGAATGGATAGGTTTAAGGGGTTATTACCCCCCTAAAAACGCAAAAAAAATCGTTAAAAATGATAGAGTTTATTTTACGCTATTTTTTACGCAATTCCTTTTCAAAAGGTTCTAACCCATCCCCAAAGACCCAAATTTAATGAAAATAAGCGGCAATGATTCTTACAAAAGCGGTTGAGGCATTAGCGCCTCCGAAGCACCCGCGGAAGGGTTCGGAAGACCCTCTTTCGCTTCTAGGACGATAACACTTCAACCGCTTTGAGTAAAAATCATTGCTGCCTATTTTCATTAAATTTGGGTTCTTGGGGAAAGGTTAAGACCTTTTAAAGGGGAATTGCATAAAAAATAAGAGTAAGAAAAGCTTAAAATAACCTTTATCCTATATAACGTTCCTTTTTTTGCATTTCAGGGTGTTTTCTCTTTATTTTTTACGCAATTCCTTTTTAAAAGATCCTAACTCATCACCAAGGATCCAAATTTAATGAAAATAGGCAGCAATGATTTTTACTAAAAGCGGTTGAGGTGTTCGCGTCCTCTAAGCGAAAGAGAGTATTCCGAACCCCTTCCGCGGGTGCTTCGGGGGCGCTATGCCTCAACCGCTTTTTGTAAAAATCATTGCGGCCAATTTTCATTAAATTTTGGTCCTTGGTGATAGGTTAGGACCTTTTGAAAAGGAATTGCGTAAAAAAATAAGTGTAAAAAATAGCGTAAAATAAACTATTATTTTTGACGATTTTTTATGCGTTTTTAGGGGGGTAATAACCCCTTAAACCTATCCATTGGCCACAAATTTTCATATTTTAGAAACTATAACCATTATTGTCCTCTCGGGTGTAATTTAAAGACTAAAGTAATGAATTTTGACCCTGAAAATCGAATTCAAAGTCATTCAGTCATTGAAAAACGTAAAAAGGGGGCGGGGCTGTTTGCCAAAAAAAGTGGACGTGACAGACAAAAACTACAGTTACTTTTGGATTCAGGGGCCAAAAGTGATTCAAAAACAAGTCACAGTTCCAATACAACGAAATGGCTGTTCCCCAGTGTTATTCTATAAAAGATTGAAAATATATTTTTTTTACATTTGACATTTTCTATTGTAGGTTATTTATAGAGGAAAAGAAAGAGAGCGCAAAATTTACCTTTGGCTTCATAATAATCATTATAATTTAATTAAAAGCATGACAGGGTTTTTGGGAAAAAGTTATTGTTTTTCAACATGTGATGTTAGGGTATTAAACGAAAATGGCTCATCGATGCAAGAACATTTGCTCCGTATGTTTTTCTACATCATGTGTTGAAAGTAATCCTGTTACTTGCCCTAGTTGTAACCGTAAATGTAAATCAGATGCCTGTTTTAAAGCCCACCAAAGCATTGCAGGTAGGCAAAAAAAATCCTTTTGTGATCAAAGGGTACTTGTAGCTCTTGCAACCAAATTTATAGTAAGAACACTCTTCATGTGTGTGTTGCAAGGCAAATGCCAAAATTGTAAAGAAGTTTGTTCCTTAACGAACCATTACTGCACGACAGGATTTTTGGGAAAAGTTTATTATTGTTCAGCATGCGATGTCGGGTATAAAGCAAAAACGGCGCATCATTTCAAAAACATTTGCTCCGTGTGTTTTTCGACATCTTGTGTTGAAAATAATCCCATTACCTGCCCCAACTGTAATAGAAAATGTCGATCAGACGCCTGTTTTAAAAGGCATCAAATCACAAAAGGTAGGCAAAAAACAACCATTTGTAATTAGTTCTTTGTAGCTCTTGCTACCAAATTCACAAAAAGAATGATATACCTATGCTGCCAATCTAAATGTCGAAATTGTAAACAAAATTTGTTCCTTAACGAACCATTACTGCTTTATGCAGAAAAGGCCCCTTCCCGAAACCTAAAATAGATACATTTTTTCGATCTCGAAGTAGATCAGTCGTCATCTGAGCATGTTGTGAATTATGCTATATGTCATTATGACCATGGCCAGGAAAGGATTTTTCAAGGGACCCTAAACGAAGCAGGAAAATTTCTTTTTTCCGAAGAACATAAAAACTTTACCCTATTAGCTCACAACATGCAAGGATACGACGGAGTTTTTCTACTTCGGTATCTCTTAAAACAGAGTGTGAAGCCAAAGGTAATATTAAACGGCTCGAAAATTCTTTCACTCGTGGTGCCTAGTCTCAAAATATGAATGATAGACTCGTATAGCTTCTTGCCCATGGCCTTGGCTAAAATGCCAAATACTTTTGGTATTGAAGAAAGGCCATTTCCCTCATCTCTTCAACACACGGTAAGATGAGTTTATATCTTTTCTTTTTTTCTTTTTTTTTAGTTGTTTTCTTTTTTGTTTTTTAGAAAGGTATTGTACTGTTTTTTTTTCATTTTAGAGAAAACCAAGGTTAAGATCTAACCATTCCTCAATAACCTTACCATAGTTATCAAAATTACTAGTATTCATTAGTTTTCTTTTTACACCCTTTAGATACCTTTCAGCATTGATCTTATTATCGGGCAAAACTGAAGTGTCCAAAACCCAAGGCAATGCAACCTCATATCGACCCTCCTTGTTTACACTTAAAGTTTCCTCGAAATATTTCTGTGTCTCCTCTTGTAACTGAGTTTTGTTTTTACTTACTGGAGGTTCTGAAATACCCAAAACGTCTAATCTCCATAAATCACTTATACACCGCTCCTTTACAAGTAGTGACGTAATGAGAGAAGCCGAATTTACAAAACTTGGCTCAGTGCCTGGCCTAAACTTTCCATGATTGCCCAACCTAGTTTTGTAATCACTGCAGTAAGACCACAATTAAGATTTACTTGTTTACCAGTTCATAACTTTCTGGCCACATCAGCCCCAATTAGCAATTTGATTTCCTTATGAACCTTTAACTTATTGGTTTCAAGATCACTTATTGTTATTTCATGTAACTTAAGTTCATTAAGCCAAGGACCGGATGATATTTGTTTTAAGACTGGCCGTCAAATTTTTCCAAGGTGTGGACAACCATGAAAATATGTGTGTGCGGAATATTAGGACTTATAACCCACTTCTCGAACTGAACTCTAAGCGGCCAAGGGCAATATTAGCCGAACTCTTATACGCTGCGGACCCCTAAAAAACTGTCTTTTTTATTCAAATGACATGTATGTGTTTTACTCAGTACCCAGGACACTGGGTGCTGTCTTTTTCTCTGTTGCAGGTCGTGTTTCCCGGCGGCCACCCTTCCCTTCCCTGATCTTGCCTACCTCTCTCCTTGAGCACTCGGTGGTTTTGGCCTTTTTTGCCCTTTCGGTAGAGCTGCTCAGGGACCACGAAATCGATCCCTCCTTAGGAAGGAAGTTGACTGTGGCTTAGGCCACACCCCTCAGACCAGCACTGCGCAGGCTCCGCCCAGCGGAGACAGCACCATAGAAGCCAGAAGCCCGGCAGGGCTAGGTGCTTCAATCATGTGTTCCCCTCTCATGATATTTGTTTTAGGTTAGAACAGATACAATTTTGACCCAAAACATTTAACTTACACTTATAACCATCATTAATGTCACTTAACTCAATGCAGTAATTCTTATAAACAGCCTCAGGGGTTTCTACACCACCGAACAATGACTGTTTGATTCTGGATTCTCCTATACACTTAATATTCATTTTCTTAACAATATCATCACTGATACAAGATTTGATGGCACCAGAATCATATACTGCTCTAATTAACATTTCTTTAGAATCATTCTTAATTTTTACTAGAAATGTTTTCTTATATACTTAAGCTTATTATCATAGAAATTATTCTTAGCATTCAGTAATTCACAAGTAGTTGGGACATTTTTTACCTCATGATCATACTTATTTTTCTTAACAACAATGTTTCAAGTCTTAAAACTTCACGAGTTATCTTAATTCTAAATTCTGTATCTACTTCTTTTTTTTACAAACTCCATAACAACTCCAAATCACTCTTACCTGATTCCACAGCAGCATTTTTCTGTCGCTGAATGGGAACAACAGGAACGCAAACTTGTCCCGAGTAAGTCCTAGGGACTCGAAAGCACGAATTTGAGTTTGAAGTTTGTCGTACTGAGTCCATGGGTCCATTTTCATAGTACTTATTTTTAGAGATGTAAAATTCCCACATTTTTTGGGAGGCGGGAAAATTCCCGGTTTATTTTTGGGAATAAACCGGGAATTTGAGGGGAATATTGGGAATTTTGACCATAAACAAACACAACGATATTTCACCATCAGTTTTCATTTTCTAGGACTTTTGAGGAGTTAAAGACAATTTTAAACATGATCAAACACTAGTAATTGATAGTTCTTTCTATAAACTATTTATATTATTTCAGGAGGTTTATAATATTATATTGCTTACTTCTGTTTTTAGCTTAAACCGAAGTCGAAGTCTTAGAATTAAAATTAACCTTAAAATTATACAAATTATAGTATTATGACATGTGAAAAATACTTGAAATCACTTACCTTTAACAAAAAGCTAAAGAATCAAAATTCCACTCTAAAAATCTCTAAACGGGAATATTCAAAATTCCCATCCCAAAAAACCGGGTTTATTCCCGGGAATAAACCCGGTTTTTTCCAGCCTTTACATCTCTACTTATTTTATTGGGTTCTTAAGTATTATCCCGTCGACCATGTCGCTGAATCGTAAAACTTCATGTAAGCTTATAGATTGTTCTATGGCCTTGACGATGAATTTGACAGTCCCTGAACGGTTGACGGGAAATTATGCCCTTTAAAGTTTTTTTCCAGCTATCTCACTGGTTGCAACTTTAATTGAAAATACTCAATGATACTTTTGCTTTCAATTTTAAAATTTAGTGACTTACGGCTGTATTCACCGGTAACCTGACCGGCGGTCTGGTCAGGAAACCATGGTTACAGCCTCTGATTGGTGGAAGGAAAATATTGAATTATTTTTCCACCAATCAGAGGCTGTAACCATGGTTTCCTGACCTGACCGCCGGTCAGATTACAGGTGAATACCGCCGTTAAATATGATTTACTTTATAGGTGGATGTAAACATGCAATGGCGTTCTTGATGTGGTGCCATCGCAGAAGCGAGGAACCCTCCCCTACTGAAGTGAAGTACTACTACTGGTTGAAGCCAAGGCTAAGCGATGCAATTTGCAAAGGGGGGTTGGCCACAGCAAAATCATGGAGAAAAAAGTCCAGAACATCAACAAAAAGGGTTGCAGGCTGTTTGGATGTCTACCTTAGTTCATCGACGAAAATAAAAGTATCCTCCATTTTGTACGAGACAGTTGTTTTAGAGCCTATAGATCCTGTAGTGAAATTGAGCATAAACTTTTTATGCGAAAATTTTTTTTAGAAATGGAGGTGGAACTGCGGAGGAATTTATATATTTTGCTTCTAATTCGATGACTAAAGCCTTATGTGAGCAAGCTACCCTAGAAACGATTAAACAAAGTGACTCTCCTATGTGGTACGAGTTACGTTACGTTATGGGTAACGTGACCAGACGTCCCGTTTTGAACGGGACTGTCCCTTTTTAGAGTTACGAGTCCCGGTGTCCCCGAAATGAACTCTGGGACGCGAAATTGTCCCGTTTTCCGAAACCGCGCGGAAATTTGAGTAGTCGAGCCGGCCGTTGAATTTTTTATTTTAATTGAATATATATTTTATGTCTGCCTGCTACAAATGCTCCAGTAGAAAGAGTATTTTCTATGATAAACAAATTGTGGCCTTCTGAGAAGACCCAGTTACAAATTTCAGTTCTAAAGGTGATGTTGATAATTAAGGTGAATATAAAAAAACGTGCCAAGAGTTTCATTCTTACTTAAAATCATCACCAGCTATATTTAAGCAAATTTGTTCCTCTGATAAATATAAATATAACTAAACTTATCGGGTATATTATAATTTTTAATTCGTAACTTTTAAGCTAACTGGCTTTTTCTGAATAAATAACTTTTAAAAAGTGTTTTTTTATTGACTACCTGTCAATTAATCTAAATAAACCAATGTCCCGTTTTGAGTCAAAAAATAAATGGTCACATTAGTTATGGGCGCATCACTGCATCCCGATTGTTTGAGGCTACTCGCTGCCAAACTAAAGACGGGTGCCTGGTCAACACTATTATGGGCTCCTATAATGCCTTTACATCTAAAGCCATGGAACGTGGCAAGGCGTTGGAGTCCACGGTGTTGAAGGAGTTGTCTTCTCAGGTACAGGAGACCATCAGTACCCGTGGAATAAATCTTAAGCCTGAAGTATCCAATTTTTGGTGCTTCTGCAGATGGGTGTTCGTACAAGACAGATGGGTATATTGTGGAAATAAAATGCCCCTCTACTGAAAAAAGTATGAAAAACTAACTGAAAGGAAGTATTATTCAGCCCAAAGTAAAACACCAAATGCAGAGCGCATTACAAGGCAGTAAAATCCTGGTAACCTATGACGTCACACTATGGACCTAACAGGAAATCTTATTTCCATATTTCTCCATTTCCATAGTGTGAACATGGATCATAGAGGCAGACAGAAGTTCCTGCGCCTGCTGCAGTGGAATGCCGGCGGGCTCACACAATCAAAGCGAGTGGAACTCTTAAAAGTTCTAAGAGAAAAGAACATCGATGTATTTACCATCATGGAGGCAAACAGGAGGAAAGAAGACATGGAAAAATTCGCATTTCCTGGATATAACACATTCTTCCTTGAGAAAAACAGAAAAGTTGCCAGTGGCCTGATTTTTGGTGTTAGAGACACAATTACTTCCAGTTTTGAAGTAATCAAGTCCATGGGCCAAACAGACGACAAAGTGGAAATTGCAAGGGTTAGTTGCTGGCTAAACCACCAACACTTCAAAATATTCGGCATATATAACCCTCCAAATAACAAACCAAACTTTGAAATTATCGACATTCACACGAAAACTATAGTAATTGGAGATTTTAATGCCCACTCTAAAATCTGGGGCTACAAAGATAATAATCCAACTGGAGACATAGTGGAGGAGCTCATGAACTCTACTAACTTAGAACTTGTGTACAACGACAAAGACCCTTATACCTTCCTCCATTACAGTGGTACCTCCAGCAACCCTGACTTACTACTGGTCTCTGCTGACTTACACCACCTAACTCATAAAACTGTAATAGACGATGGGGGCAGCGGTCACCGTATGGTAATGGCAGATTTTGTCATACCGAAAGATAAAAGAACACCTCCCCCGTGTGGCAAGGTCTCGTGGAACTTCCGCAAGGCCGACTGGAATGCCTTTAGAGACTTCTTGGAAACTGAACTTGATGTGACAAAAATAAACTTTGACAACCACCCAGAAAAAATCGCCTGCTCAATTAACAAAACAATAATAGATGCCGCCAAAAAATATATCCCTCGAGGAAGACAAAAGAAATATCGCTGCTTCTGGAATTCTAGGCTTACAGAACTTAAAAACAAACGTGACGAGCTAAGAGATAAAGCTCAGAGTCATGAGGACCCCCAGATAGTGCAGGCCTGGAGGAAAAGTGCAGCCATCCTAGCTAAGGAAATTAACGAAGCAAAGCGTTCGACTTTCGACAAATTTATTACTAATCTGAACTACAAAACAGATGCCAAAAAAGCCTACAATTTCACAAACAAACTCTGTTCAAGAGAAACTAAGATGAAAAAAGAACCATTTAAATTGAATACTAAAATACTGTGTGATGACCACCAGGTTGCTAATGCCTTCGTGAACCACTACTCTGCTAAGCAGAAGAAGTCGACTAATATGAAGAAACAGGAAAGAATACTGAAATTACTCTATGCCACTGATAAAACACTGGATAGCTCGGTAATCGAGATATGTAATGAGAACTTCACTGACTCTGAATTAGAAATAGCAATCTATCAGCTAAAAACTGGTAAATCCCCAGGTTGTGATCACATCTTTGCAGAATTTATTCTACATATGGGTGAGAATTCCAGAAGAACACTTCTAAGACTATTCAATAAAATCTGGAACAGTGTTGATGCCATTCCCTCCATTTGGAAGAAGGCTACCATCATACCTATACTGAAGAAAGACAAACCTCCGTCCGACCTCAAAAGCTTTAGACCCATCTCGCTGACTAGCATTTTGTCTAAGGTTATGGAGAGGCTGGTAACAAACAGGCTAAAATGGCTTCTAGAAACCAAAGAACTGCTACATCCTTCACAAGCCGGTTTTAGGAAAAATCGCTCCACAGAAGAACATGTTACCTTGCTCTCACAAAGCATTAAAGACGCCCTGGACAAGAGCCGCATAGTAGGTGCTATCTTTGTTGACTTCAAAGGATCCTATGACTCCGTTTGGAAGTCGATGCTCATCAACAAATTGGTTGCGAAAAATATAAATAGTAAAATGCTGCGCTTTAGAGACTTTCTTGGCCAACGATATATTAGCGTGCGATATGGAACAGCTAAATCCGGTTTTAAACAACTTCATACTGGGCTACCTCAAGGAGCAGTGTCAAGCTGCATGCTCTTTAATATTTATGTTGACGATCTTATAAATACTCTGCTAAGTGAGAGTGTGGAAGTACTTATGTATGCTGACGATCTCGTCTTTTGGACATCTAGCCCCAAGAAGAATGCAGCCCAAGTCTTGCAAAATAGGCTAAATAATGCGATGAACAAACTACTCACCTGGTGCAGCAATAACAACATGTGTGTCAATACTGAAAAAACAGCATATCAGACTTTCTCTCTATGTCACAAACCACTAGAATTGGAAATACTTTACAACAATATCGCACTCCCATGTAGTGAGAGCACTAAATACCTAGGAGTAACTTTCGACCGAAAACTTACATGGAAATTACACATAGATGATATCAAAGAAAAAACGGGAAAAAGAATGCACCTCCTCAAGCGCCTGGCAGGTGTCAGGTGGGGATGTTCCACCTCAACTCTCCACGCAACCTACAAAACCTTTATTAAACCTGTCATGACATACTGCAGTGCACCGCTAATAACAGCTCCTCAAAATCAGATTGCCAGACTGGAGCGGATTCAAAACCAAGCTTTACGGCTGGTTACGGGGGCAGTGAAGTCTACACCTATTCCTGCCTTGTCTGCATACTCGGGTGAAATGAACATAGAATATGATATCAAGAATCATAGAATATGATATCGAAAGGTTTGGGAAGAGGTTTAGAAGAAGCAAAGGGTTTGGGAAGAGAAGCAAAAGGTTTTAGGAAGAGGTTTGGAAGAAGCGAAGGGTTTGGGAAGAGAAGCAAAAGGTTCAGGAAGAGAAGGTTTAGAGACAGATGTAGACGTAGCAAAAGGTTTGGGAAGAGAAGGTTTAGAGAGAGATAAAGATGAAGCAAAAGGTTTGGGAAGAGAAGATTTACAGAGAGAAGGTACAGAACCAGAAGTAGGCAAGGGAGAAAGTTTAGATTTAGAAACAGAAGGTTTGAGGAAAGACTTGCGAACAGAAACAGAATACAGTTCAGAAGGTTTAGAAAAAGAAACTGAGTTAGATGGATTAGAAGGAAGAGGAGGAAATTCTGTGTCATAAGAGTTACTGAGAGTATAAGTATTAGAGACAGAATAAGACTTAGGTTTAGGAAAAGCAACAGTAGAAACAGTAGGCATAGTAAAAGGTTTAGAAGGTAAAGGATTAGGAACATGAAGAGGTTTGAGCAAAGATTTAGAAACACAATCAGAATAGAGATCAGAAAGGTTTGATACAGAAAATGAATTTTGCAGGTCAGAAGACGAGAAAGGTAGAGGAGGAAAGTCTAGTTCATTAGTCAAAGAGGTACAAGAAAGGGACACTTGAGAAGAAGAAAGATTACTCGCCTTGAAGGAAGTCTCCTCGTCTATCATCAGTTGTTTCAACGCTCTAGCAAACGTCTGGGCAAGGTGACCATTCCCTTCACGGTTTAGGTGTAAGCCATCACGTCCCCAGAGGCCCTCCCAAGAACCAAGAGACTTTAAAAAAGAGGTCCCATGAGACAAGCAAAAAGCCTCCAGTTCAGAGTTTACCAGTTGTATCTTTTGGTTTAGACGAGACACGTAGGGCATCTGGGCATTAAGCGTTGATGGCTCGAAGTGGTTGAGGCCACGAGGTAGAACTCCCGATATCAGCACCTTAGAAGATGGATGATGGCTGGCGAGAACCTGAAAGAGCCCAGAAAATTCCTCTCGAATTTCCGAAATGGAACTCGAGAGGTTATTAGTCCCTACATGAACTAATATCCAGTCATAATTACCCGAGTCCCTCTTCAATCTCCTCGTCAGGTCCCCGATCTTAGCTCCTGAAAAGGAACGCAGAACATAATCATCCAATTCCGTGGTTGGTAAATAATCATTGAGATATTTAACCATGGAATCGCCGATTATGGGTACCCGCATTTTATTAGCTCAACTAATTTAATAACTTAGATAATTTTAGATAACTTAATTTACTTAAACTTGGAAACAAAACAATAATGAAAAACTAAGAACCAAAACTAAGTGTTGGGAAAATATTAATAAGAAATTAAAAATTACACAGAAATACTCTTAAAAGGATTGGAATTACAAAAAATGTAGTTTAAAATATAATATTATTATAATAAACCTTAAAAAATAATGCACTAAAGGAACGATAACACTACCCTGCGATGAAAAAAATACAAGGGGTCTGACAGCTGTTCTTGGGGTAGTTTTTGGTGCTGATTTCGAAAATACCAACGAAAAGTTTCAATCACATCAAGTTTTTTAGAAAAATTCAATTTTATTGGATTTTTATGATTTTATACCAAAAAAAATTATTTTGGTAATGAATATCTTCCCTCTTTGCCTAATCATTATTCTACAGTGGTTAAACATACAAAATACCGATATGAGAAACTCTATATTATGTTGCCATCCCTCCCTCTCCATCGGAACATCCGCTTTATGTACCATCAACCAATAGCTTTCACCAATGACGCGCGAAGGGCTCGAATCATTCGTTGACCTTTTGCAGGAGTGCAGACATCTGTGGTACCGTGCATGCATTGATACATAATAAGTACCAAATAACAAAAGTACATAACAAAGTATCCATGTTTCATTTGTGAGTGAGACAGCCGTGATAAGACTCAACATTGGGTCAAAAAAGAATGGTCTAAAAGAGAAAATCTTGTACCAGGCTCCAAAAATGGGATTCGGAATTGCTTAGTTGATCCAAAAAAGTATTGTTACCCCCTCTACATATCAAACTAGGTTTAATGAAGCAGTTTGTGAAGGCTGTTTCAAAAGAGGGCGATTGTTTCAAATACTTGTGTAAAAAGTTCCCAGGCTTCTCCGAATCCAAGTTAAGAGAGGAAATACTATATAATTGTCAAGATATCCGGAAGCTTATGAAGGATAAGGAATTTGAGACTACCATGACTACAAAAGAAAAAGAAGCTTGAGTTGCCTCCAAAGAAGTCGTCAGTAAATTTCTCGGTAATTACAAGGATCCTGACTATAAACCAATTGTGATGAATATGCTTGACAAATATCAAGCTTTGGGTTGCTCCATGAGGGTCAAAATACATTTCCTTCACTCATATGTGGACTTTCCCCCGAAAACTTGGGATCAGTCAGTGAAGAACAGGGTGAAAGGTTCCACCAAGACATCAAAGATATGGAACGCAGGTATCAGGGAAGATGGGACAGGAATATGCTCGCCCACTACTGTTGGATGTTAACGCGCGATAGACCCGAGATTGAGCATAAAAGAAGAGCCACAAAAAGAAGTTAGACAGGAAAAGGAGTACGTACTTAACTATAAACTTTTTTATTTGCTTTTGAATAAGCTTAATTTTTTTTCCAAGCTATCATGTATACAAACATAATATTTGCATTTCTTGATTAATCGTTTATTTCATGTAAGATATCTTAATAAAAACAAGCTAAAAAAAATATTTCGGCTATTTTATTTTGAAGAAACAATACTTTTAATTAAAAATTTTAACTCTTGAATTTTTTTTGTGTTTTTCTCGACCAGAGGTGGGTCATGGGATCCGGCAACAGTATTTTCATACATTTAAATACATAAAAAATAAAAATATGGTCAATAAATAATCAAACCAACTTTCCTAACAAGGATTTGACTATTTTACACATATTTAAGTGGATAAAACCACAGTTTCTAGATATAGGCCAGTCAATAACGACAAAAAAAAGGGCGATTATTGCAAAAAATAAGGTAGTTCCAATTTTTGTCTTATGTTGTTAGGACCCATCGCAGTAGTTAGTAACCAATTTTGCAACCCTGAAAGCCCTGTGCTAACTTCGCAATCCTCAAAAAACCTCAAAATTTTCCGACTTTTTTCAGTTTTTGGCTTATAACTCATACAAAATGCATCCGCACGAAAAAGTTTCAAATGTATCTTTTAAAGTAGATAAAACTTGCAATAATTTAAGACCATCCCCAAGTTTATACGTCCCATAGATTCCGAGTTACATCTCTTCAAAAATGGGCAATTTTTTCCCAAAATTCAAAATTTTGAGTCTAAGTCGCTTTTATAGCTAAAAAAAGCCTATAGTACTCGTCGTTGTATGGGCATAGTAAAGGAAAAATAAAGCTATAACACAATATGACGTTATAAAAATTATTATTTATTTATTGAATACAAAGTTATTTTTCTTAATACTTGTTAATTATTGTTAATTTTTAAATTAAATTGAGATTAATTAGTATGAATTATAATTAATAAATTAAAAATGTATATTAATTTATTGCTTCTTTAAGTATTAGTTTATAAAATACGACTTTTTGAAGTACCAAAGATCATGTCTCTTCCAAGGATTCAGGACTGTCTTCCTCGTTGTCAGACTCGTCTATCTCAATTGTAGGGATGTTGAGGCATGACTTGCACTGACATGGTTTACATAGTGCAGAACACTTAAGTCAAGACCCTCTATATTAGGGTGGAGCGAAAAAACCTTTTTTTCGAAATCGGTCAACGGCTAGTACTCAAAGTTTGTGGTTGGGGGTCCTTATAACCCACAAAAAATTTCAGTTCGATAGGACAATATCTTCAGTCTGCGCTTTTCGCTCAAAGTTTCAGGTTTTTACTAAAAAACATCAAAAATACGAAAATTTCCCAGAATGTTTCTAGATGCTCCAAAATAGTTTTTATGGTAAATAATTACGTATATTGCTAGTATGTAGCTTAATAATAGCGATTGAGTGTGTTTGATTGAAGCGAAATGGTTTTATAAAATCGGCAAAATTATCCAAAAGTAAAGCATTGATATGGATTTCGGGAGAACCATAGCCCGCTGTAGTAAATCGATCACGACGACTTAAATCACCGAAAACAATGATATAAAAAGAAAATAATTAACTTCCAGCTCTTAAGCTCCTCGAAAAATCCACAAAAAGGTGGCTGGATCGAGTGCCTCCCGCCCGCACGCTCCCCCACGCTTTATCTACTTTAAAAGATACATTTAAAACTTTTTCGTGCGGATGCATTTTGTATGAGTTATAAGCCAAAAACTGAAAAAAGTCGTAAAATTTTGAGGTTTTTTGAGGATTGCGAAGTTAGCACAGGGCTTTCAGGGTTGCAAAATTGGTTACTAACTACTGGGATGGTACCTAATAACATAAGAAAAAAATTGGAACTACCTTATTTTTTGCAATTTTCGATGTCGTTATTGACTGGCCTAATAGTAAACCCACCATTTTTCGCTATAATGTCTCTTTTATAGGATTTTAGCAAAAATATCGATATTGATTTTACAAAAAATTCTGATGTGATTGGGGAAAATGGAGGTCATTTTCGTAAACAGCATACCAAATAACATAAAAATTACTAAACACTTATCTTGTATTTTTCAAAAAGTTAAATTTCGCAGGGTAGTGTAATTTTGATTACCACAAGTCGCAACGGTGAATCAAAACTAAATCAAATCAAAACACTTGGCGAGATTGTCTCGTTTCCTTTCGCCAAAGTTTTTGAGCAAAAAAGAGTTCCCACAAAACAAACAGCAAAATAAAGAAAAAAAAACAAGACCAAATGTCTAAAAAATAACATAGATAGTCACGTGACATAAATCGACCAATGGGTGTCAGGTCCATATTTTCCTCCATTGTAAAAAATCCCCAAATGCTACTACAAATGCTGCTTTTGGGGAAAACTAAAGGATTGCTGTGTGTTGCATCACCAAATTTTGAAATGGATAATATTTTAAACCTTCAGTGGGTTAATTATGAAGAGGAGGAACTGAAAGAAGCTTTAACTTCAGCAGAAACATTTTGGAAAACAACAATATTTCCACGATTAATAAACATTCATGTTTAATTAGTGTCTTATGGCAAAATTGATTATTGATTTGAATATATCCGGGAAATAGGTTTGGTTGATTTGTTAAATAATTAATAGGAAAATTTTCTTAACTAATTAATTATAAGCATTTTGATACTATTGGTTTATGTTATGAACCACCAAACCTAACTTCTTGTTTTGAATCGGAAAGTTATGCTGCCTCCCATCCAGAGCATTATTTACTATTTTGGAGCATTAGGGCTAAAAATTATCCTTTTCTGAGCTCTGTTATAATGGTTTGGAATAATATATCTTTAGGTAGCTAACTTTCAATTTATTATGATCTCCTTTTTTGGCTGTATATATATTTTGAAGTAAATAATTAACATCAATATTTAAAATTGATCCTTTCTGATATTTTAAATATATCTTTTGTCATTTTGTACCATATTTTGCATTAAATTGAGAAAATTTTATTGTTGTGTATTATCCTATGGACCATTCAGCAACTTTGGAGTCAGTGGAACAGTTTAGAGGTTAAATATTAGTTCCAATATTTCTATTATGTTTTGAGATGTACATTTTTATTGCAGTTATTGAAGAAATCACTATTGGGCTATTCCATATGAACAGGGACATGATCATGAAAATAAAATAAAATTTTCTTATTATTGTAGGGAATAATTATGCAGTGTTTTGAATTACTTAAATTTTGTGTAAAATTATTTTTATCGGAATGTCAGCATCTAAAAATCAATATTTACAACTGCTTGTTTTGAAGGTTAATTTGTTAATGAAAAATATATGTTTTATTTTGAAAATTAAAAATAAATTAATTAGTTTTTACAACTTTTTTGTTAAATATACTCATAAACTTTATAGAAAGTGTTTTAATCAATTTCATTATATTTATATTCATGAATAACTGAACCACATCCTCCTCGGGTGCATATATCCCATATTCCATCGGGATATTCTTCGGGGAGTGGCGACCACCATAGAGGAAATTCTTAAAAATAAAAAATTTTGGACCCTCGCCTACCTAACTTATCAGGGACACCGAGCTATCGGCTACAATTAACCGGATGCTCGTAACAAGAAGTAAAGTATGAATAACTGAACGCTTATACACATGTAGCGTGAGTTACGAACAGCTTTCTATATTTTATTTGATTTCTGATTATCTTAAGTATTCCCAGTAAAACTGTTTGCTATTTTAGAATAAGGGAAGTATATTCAAACACACCTGACAAGCATATACAGGGTCTCCGATAAATAAAGGGTCACACTTCTAGGGGGGATAGTAGACACCTAGACGAGTCAGAATCACATAGGATTAGGGGGTCCCAGACCAAATCCCAGGGAGTTAAAAATGGAGCGACACCCCAAAAAAATCATTGAAAAATTCATTTTGTAGAAGAACTACTATCGGTAAAAACTTAATAATGGTCTCAAAAATTGTGGTTTATATGATCTTTAAAATTATCTCAAAAGTCTTCACTTTAAAATTTGTTTTGTTATGGAAAACAGTTAAAAAACACAAAAATATGTGAAAATTCTGCCAAAACTTCATTTTGTAATTCGAAATCCTTTCTTTTGATTTTATAATCTGAAAGATCATAGTCGAAAACCCTTAAATCCAAAGTTTCACGTAAAAACCAACAATATTAAACGCTTGAGATCCTGTAAAAGTTGGTTTTTTGCGTGCGCAAAGCCGCGTTTCCAATAGCAGTTTCCGAAACGGGAGTTAGCAGACTCAAACCATGCTTTAACAGGTTCTCAAGCATTTAATATTGATGATTTTTACGTGATACTTTGGACTTAAGGGTTTTCGACTACGATCTTTCAGATTATTAAATCAATAGAAAGGATTTCGAAATACAAAATAAAGTTTTGGCAGAGTTTTCACATTTTTTTGTGGTTTTTAAACTTTTTTTTGTGATAAAAAAATTTTAAACTGAAAACTTTTTAAATAATTTTAAAGATCATATTAAACCACAATTTTTGAGACCATAATGAAATTTTTATCAATAGTAGTTCTTCTACAAATTGAAATTTACAATAATTCTTTGGGGTTGTCGCTCCATTTTTAATTCCCTGGGATTTGGTCTGGGACCCCAAATCCTATGTTATTCTGACTCGTCTAGGTGTCTTCTATACCCCTAGAAGTGTGACCTATTATTTATGGGACACCCTGTAGAATTATTGAAACACTATTTAAGCAGAAAAACAAATTTCAATTTTATACTCATAAATCCATGTCTTTTTTCTTGTAGCGTGAGTTACGACTCTATTTTATTTAATATTTAAAACACTAAAATTCTTATTTCTATGTTTAAAAATTATTTGAAATTGCAATTTTGAAAAAAAATGTAGCGTGAGTTACGTACAGTAGTTACGCGAGTTACAACAATGGAATTGCCCTATTTCAGAAAATACACAGTAAAAAACTAGTTAATATATAAACAAAGTTTTTATTTTTTGCAAATCCATTAATTAACAAGTGAATATTTTAAGAAGAAGAACATTTTTATTTTGAAAAAACAACAATTCATACAAAATTAGACACATAAAACAAGAGATTAATGGCAATAAGTACAAAAAATTTGATATACGAGTTGCCCAGGAGTCAGAGACCCATATGGGCAGCCTATAGAAAATTATAATGTGATTACAAATAAAAATAAAAGACAAAAAAATACATATACATTAAAATTTAAAATAAATAATTGAAAGTGATATCGCAGGGCAAGCTTCAGATTTACCTCCATAAAATAAAGATCCGAAATGAGCGTTAATTACATTTTTAAAAAAAATCTTCGATATTTTCCATTGTAAAAATGTAGATCTTTAATAATTTTTTAAACCTAGAAGGGGACTTCTCGGATTTTAGATTTTCGGGTAAAGTGTTAAAGAATTTAGGTGATAAATATACGTAGTTTTTATGGAAAATTTCTTTTTTAGCTTTAGGCACTAGATATAAATGTTTTGAACGTAAATTATAATTTAAATTACGTAAATCAGAGCTATTATCTTGTTTAAAAAAATAAATAACTGCTTTGAAGAAAAAAAAGGTGCCGAAGTGGTAATATATTTAGTTTTTTGTAGAGATCAAATAACGGGAACTGTCTACGACTGCTTAAAAATTTAATGATCTTGTTCTGAATTTTAACTATTGGATTAATATTTTCTGGGTAATCTCCTCCCCAAACAACAATTCCGTAACTCATTATTGAGTTGACCCAGGAATGATATAATTGAAGCAAAAAGCTCTTACTAATTATCTTTTTAATAAAATAAAACTTGTGGAGAATAAAGCGTAGATTGTTGGTTAAGTATTTTGCATGGGATTTCCATTTTAAATTAAAATCTACATGTAATCCGAGGTATTTTATTGAAGATACTTGTTGAAGGGGTGGGCATTTACAATTAGAATTATTACAGTCTATTAAATGGTAATAAAGGTAAAGATGTTCAGATGGCCCGTAGATGCTGAAGTTAATAAATTTAGTTTTATTTATATTTATAGATAATTTATTAGCATAGAACCAGTGTTTGATGGTCAGAAGATCTTTATAATATTTTGTAATATGTCATAATTTAAATGAAAGTCTCTCTTGGCGCATTATGATCAAAATTGATTCATGCGCCATAAAACAATAATCAAACCATAATTTGAATGTGAGTACAGGATCTGTATCGTCTGCGTAGGTTATGATTTTGCCATTTAATTTTAGTTTACAGAAATCATTGATGTATATTATGAATAGTAAAGGTCCTAGAATTGATCCTTGTGGTACGCCAGACTTTATATTTAAAATATTACTACTAAAATAATTTATTTTTACAAACTGTTTCCGGTTGTTTAGATAGGAAGTAAACCATTTAAGTCCCACTCCTCGAACCCCAATTGAAGATAACTTGTCAAGTAAAATACTATGATTGACACTATCAAAGGCTTTTGATATGTCCAAAAAAAAAGCTACAGATTTATTATTTTTATCTATGCTATTATAAGTATATTTAGTAAATGCTAATAGCGCGTCTTCAGTACTGAGACCTGGCAAAAACCCAAATTGATTATCAGAGATTATGTTAAAAGTCATTAAATAATCATAAAGTCTAGTGTGTACAACTTTTTCAATAACTCTTGAGAAGATTGGTAAAAGAGAAATTGGTCGGTAGTTTGCAAATTCATTTGTATCACCAGATTTATGAATGGGTACAACTAACGCAGTTTTGAGGGACGCAGGAAAAACACCGTTTATGTGGGATAGGTTTATAATTTTCGTAATGATAGAATTATGATAATTTGCTGTTATTTTAAGGGATTTAGATGTTATTTTATCATAACCAGGGGTTTATTATCATCTAATGAGAGAATTATTTTTTTTGTTTCTTGATCGTTAGTTTCATTGAGATAAAAAGAGTTTAGTTGACTGGTTAAATATTTTCCATGATCTTTACCTTCGATGTATAAATTGTTTGATCCCATATTTATGAAAAATTGATTGATATTTTCCACTAATAACTTATTATTGTTAGAAAAAGGTTTTTATCTTCTATATTAGAGTTTGTGATTTGGTTTACGAATTCCCATTGCTTTTTAATATTTTGACATTTTAAAAATTCGGACATATAAAAATTTTGTTTAGTATTTTTAATTTTAGTTCTTTTTGATAAGCTCTATAATTTTGTTCGTGAACTATATCGAAGGGATATTTTTTATGTTTTTTATAAAGCTTTGCTTTAACTTTAATTAATTTTAAAATTTCGTCGTTAATCGATACTACTAAATATTGTGTGAAATTAATTACTATATTTCTCAACAATTCTGCAAAACTGTCATATAAATAATCCACATCATCACAGTTTAAATTTAAGTTAAATGTGTAATTTGAGATAAAGTTATTTACCCTTTCATAATTTACTCTTGAAATTTTTGACATTCTAGGTATTACTTTTGCAGGGGTATTACATTTTATTTTACATACAATTGGATTATGATCTGTTAGATCGTTATTGAAAACTGCAGATTTAGCGTTCATATTGAAATTTCTGAACAAAAAGTGGTCGATACATGAATTCGAACGTGGTCGAGTGATACCTTCAATAAGGAATGTAAAACCCTCAGAACTTGGAAGATCCTGATATTCTAGTACAGAGTTTGTACTAGTTAATGTATCTATGTTAAAATCACCAACTAAGACTACATTTTTAGAATTTATGGTTTTAAGTTTATGAGAAATTCAAGAGTGAAATCATCAATACCGAAGCCCAAAGAACGGTATAAGCACACTATAGTCAGATCAAGAGAGTTGTCAAGATAAGTTGTCATTTTTAAAAAATTTAAGATTTTAACACAGAAAAGTACTTATCCAATCAAGTGTATTAACACTATAACATATCAATATGTAAAATCGATTTTTTTCTTAAATATTTGTAACTAATCAAATCAAAACTACTTTTTTAATAACTTTCTTTGAATATTTATTAATCCAGCTGCAACTATTACCATGTCGTCCATTTGCCCAATTACTGAATGGGGCTTTAATATCTTATACGCTCCAAATCTTCTTCTTAGTCTTTCTATGTGTATTGTGTATACGCAAAGCTGCGATTTGCTTGCTTTTCATGACTTCTTCTTTAGTTGCAGGTTGGTCCGTCATTACTGTTGGTGTCCGAACAAGTTGGCACCCTTTCTTTCTTAATAGTTCTTCGATGTTTTTAAATCCTCTATCGGCCATGACTTCTACGTCATTCGGTAGCTTTTCTAGAATACCGCTGACTTCTATAATTCTTTTATCAGTTATTCGCCCTCCATAACCTGGCGAGACAAATTGTACCATTCCATTTGGAGTAGTAGAGACTAAATACTTCATTGTATTACAGCCCTTGTACTCACTCCATGTTTGAGACTGTTTAATGGGATTTGATGGTTTTTCAATTTCAACCTCAAAACAATCAATTATGGCCGCTATTTTACTGTAGTTTGCTCGGAAAGGTATTGGAAGAGCAATTTTACTGTAACGGCTGGTGAAAAATATTAAGGCATTGAGATATTAATGGTAGAGATTTAAAATTTTTTTTTAGATATTTGAGTTTTAGATAAACTAAATTGATGGCCTAACCTTTCAAAACTGTCGTCAAGTTTTAATTTCATGAGGGTTATGTATATATTTTTAACGACAGGGATGTATTTGACAAAATTATATCAATTATGTGCATTTGTTCAGGCCAGATTCCCAAGTAAGTTTTCGAATATCTATTGTCTGTTGGTAGTGGAAAAGCTTCGATTAACTCTGTGTCAGAAAGTTCCATTTCTTCTTCTGAAAAATGAATCATCAGATTCTGTGTCGGAACTGACATCTGATTCTGGTGGTTCTTCGTGAATATCTGTGTTCATTTTTATTTTTTGCGTGGTCCCATTATGGGTGAACATGCTATAGAAGCAGTATTTTTTTTACTTTGTGTACCAACGCTGCTGCGATTTTTAAAATTTACTTTAATGCCTTTATCAGCATGCAACCGAATGCACTGTCCTTGAATGTCCCGACTATGATCCAATATTTGTATGAATTCAGCTGCTTTAAGTTTTCTTCGGTTGTAAACAGAAAAATTCTATCGTCTTCAGCCGATATGTCCTTAAAAGTGGGTTTCCTATTAAGGGTTTTAGTGTAGGTCGGAGAAGGGAGAATAACGTTAAAGTGGTATGATCTCCTGGGTTCACTCTTATTTTTAAAGCGGTTTATCTGCTTTCGGAGTAAATCAGAATTAGGAAGCAATGGAACTACTTCCGCCGGCATCAAAACTTTTGACATTATTGACTATTCTAGATAGCTTATCACCCATAGAGTTAGGAAAGAAGAATAGAGGAGGAATCGGGTCCGATTTCAACGGAAGCGAGCGATCCCATGACTGCCTAGCATGTCAAAGCTATGATTTACGAGATTTCACGCTATTTGGCACGGCGCTCAGAATATATATATTTTTTGTTGCCTTATAAGTTTCGTATTTTTGTATCAATGCTATCGTATTTTTTACAGTTAAAATATAAATAAGTGATAGCTTCTGTTTTTAAAGGTTACATTTTATTTAAGTAATTTTAATTCCAGTATCTGTTATCTGAAACATAAATGAAATTAACACTACTCTATATCCTATTCTAATTCACAACGATAAAGCACACGCGATATTTAAAGGAAAGCAATTTTAAATTGATGAATACAAAAATTAAAGTAAACTTACTTTAAATGGTTAAAAAGATTTAAAAAATAGTTAATTAATTTTGCTTTTATATAGAAGTGCATAAATTGTGTAATTTGAATAGCGAATTACATCCGAAAACATACAGGGAAGAAGTTTATGGATTTGTGAAGTGAATTATCACTTTAAAATTTGATGGTCTACTTTTTACCTTATTTAACTTGGAGACTCTTCCCCTTTCTCATTAAAGCTCGTTAACCCCCTCTACTTATCACTTCGCGATCTTAGCAAACAATGTTGCAAAAACCGAAAAGCTTGAAACTTCAAAATATAAATACCCAAAAACTAATAGGAAAAAGAGTGACGGTAATCTTCATTCATAAGAGTATGTGGCTTCAAAATAATATTTTTCTGAAAATAGGGGGGGGTCTTATGCCATAAAACCCCAACAAACCAATCTGCTGATTACAGTTTTTTTAATGGCAAACTCGCAACTGAAAAAATATTTTCGAATTAAACATTTGATGGCTTTTGAACTAGTAAATTAAATTAATAAGATTACATTCTACTGATTAGGTTTTGTGTTATGAAATTTCAAGGATATCAAAGCGAAAAATTTTTTAAACAGCCCCAGTGATGGAGACATTAATTATTATTACATTATTTTATTGGGGTATTAAAATTCTAAAAGAAGTACCCAAATCTTGTACAAATATCCATAATAATATTATTAACAATAGGGGAGAGTGTTGTACCTATGGACAAAAATCACGTTTGGATTTTTCTAAGACAGGTAAAATCACATTTTGACCATTTAAAGTGCCCAACCTATAGTTCTAACCTTTGTGAGTAGAGAGATATTTTTTATTAGCCAAAATCTTGAAAATTGGATTTTTAATAATTTATAATAACTTGGAAAAATTTGTGTCCAAAGGTACAACAACCTGTTGTACCTATGGACAGACCCAGTTGTACCTGTGGACACCCTTAAAAAGGGAAGTTTTAGTTGAAAAAAGCTAAGAATGAACATTTTTATTGATGAATTACCTTTTAATAACCTATTTCAAGCCTTTTTAAAATTGAAAATATGTTTTTTAAAGTAATGTAGTTTTAGATCGTAAATGATCATTAAAACGAAGTTGAATGATAAAAGTCTTGATTTTTTACCAAAAACACAAAAATCACATGGTATTTTCAGATCAGAATTTAAGGTAATACTTTCATCAATCATGCTGATTGATCTGACAACTTCACTGATCCAAAAAAACCCAATTCGATCGAAACTTAGTTGTGCAAGCATTTGGTGGTAATAACAGTAATAATTTGGTGGTAAATCTTCTTCATTGGAAAGTTTAAGTTTTTTTAATCATCATACTTAAATGTGATAGGGTGCTTAGGGTTTTACACCATATTTTACATTTAATTCCAAGTAGAATCATAAATTTAAAAAAGTAGTTTAGATCACAAAATATTTGATTTTTCATCTAAAATTCACTTGAAAATAATCGCTGACAAATAGATTACCATTTAGAATTAATTTAACATTTATTAAAATGTATTCAGTTAAATTAAACCTGATTCTAAAACGCTGATTAGCTACAGACACCCACAAGAACGTGTCCGTAGGTACAACACTTATGGTGTCCGAAGGTACAGCATCAGGTGTTTTTGCATTCAAAGTTCTATAAAAGATAAAAGAATTGAGATCTGACTATTTCTAATATCAAAACTAAAAAGTCAAAATCTCGGGGATTCCCCCATATATCCCATTTTATCATATCATAATCATAGAGGAAGAAAATAATTAATGTAGTGATGCACTAAAAAAAACTTTGAGCACCTAAAAACAGTATTTTTATTATAGAAACTTTAAATAATATTTTAAACAGCTGATTTCACGTTAGAAACTAGATAGCATCTGTTTACATTCAAAATCAACCACAAATTCAAATTTACATTTTTTCCCGAATTTTAAAATGAGGTGGCTGAAGGTGCAACCGTCCGTAGGTACAACACTCTCCCCTATTGTTACAAAAATTACATAAATGTAAATATTGGTAACTTATTTTGATACATTTAGCATTAATGTAGCAGCAATCTAAAAATAGTCTTTACAATATGGCAAAAAAATCCACAGAAACTTTAAAAAATCACAATTATTTAGAAACTGCATCTGATAATTGGAATATGCATTATTATTCCTTAATAATTATTGGAAATTATCTTCTTGAATTCTTGAGAAAGAGGTAAAATAAAAAATAATAACGCGCTAAAATTAAACCCGCCCCAACACAAAACAAGCGCCAAGCTCGATCGCCAACGGCCGCCAAAGCTCATTTCATGACTTAACTTCGTAAAAAACAATTTTCAACCAGAAATATTGATTTGAATGACTCAAAAACACATCCAATCTAATCACAAATCTTCATTTTATAATACTAGAAGTAATTTAACTGAAATTCTGTCAAATTTAATCGAATAGGGTGGGTTGGGGTAAAGTGGGTCTTGGGGGAAAATGGGTCAGTTTTAATTAACTCGATATAAATCAAATTTAAATTGAATAATTTTCGCTCATTTTTTTCTATTATAATCTTTTACCTGTTGGCAACATTTTTCGACTGTCAAAGATTAATATTTATGATTTTGAGGACTGAAAAAATAATTAATTTGAACCGTAAATAATGTCATCGAAAAAACAGGGTTTACTAACTTCCAAAATATCTATATATTGTAATAAATTACAGCAGACTTTTGCAATATTTTTCCATAAAAGAAAGTCCGAGAGACATTTCAAGCCAATCAGTTTAGAAAAATATAAAATATTTTATCTTTTATAACGATATTTTGGGCTTGGGGTAAAATGGGTCATAGTAAAGAGGCCTTTTGTATTAAGTAAAAACAATGTTTTTAACTTATTTCCTTCAAATATACATTGAACTGTCTTACAAGTTTATTTTTTTACCCAAACGAAGTATTTTAAATGCTAAATTTGAACAATGTTCATTAACTCCGGATTTTTACAATTTCATTAAAGTGCAACTTAAAACAAATTTTTTCAGATGAAAACGGCTTAGCCGATTGCCTTTTTTCTTATTTTCATGTATATTTAGTAATAAATATATTTTTGACATCTTTTTGCAATGAGACCTATTTTACCCCACATTGGGGTAAAATAGGTCGTTGCTTTTGATGCTAAGTTTAACCAACTTATAACTAAAAAATATTTCATAAAATTAGATGAAAATGTTCTGAAGGATTGTAATGTCAAGATCCAATTGAAAGAAATCATTAAAAAGTAATAGTTTTGATGAAATAAAACTTAGAATGTGAAGGTACCTTGAAATTGACCCATATTACCCCAACCCACCCTATAGCTTGTGAAAGTCGAACGAACTCGGCGCGAAGTTTTTTAAAATCCCATTCATAAAAATGTTTTGGAGATATTATAAATTTTTAAGCTCAGAATAATTAGTCTTTTCTTTCTACATCATAAACAGGTGTTTTTTTCTTTTTCCGATCATTTTTCTATGAGTTATTACGATTTTTCACCTTCGAAATCGACGCGTCTATGGGAGCTCCAATGTTAAAGAATTCTTTTTGCCTAGCATTGATCTTTGGAACACAGGGTTGCCGTCCATGCCGTCTCTATTATTCTTATACCTCTATGTTATCACCGCTTAATAGCGACGATTTCTTCATTTCGAATTTGCACGTATCGAGCACCGGTTTACTTGCAACTGCTGTGTAATTGTACTCCGAGCCATTATTTTTCCTAATTTTTTCCTCTCCTTCCAAATAAACTGTAATGGCTCGGCACCACAATTCAAGCTTTTTTTGCTCTCACAAATCCAATACGACACTTCATTCAGGCTTTTATCATTATGGTACAAATAGCCATGAATGTCATTTTTTCTTTCCTTTTGTTGAAGGGACAACTAAAGCTGTCCAATCATGTTACCACTCATCTTCCAGCTGCTTGAAGATTTACTGTTAATTCTGCAAAATAGGATTTATATCAAGTCAAATACCATAACATCTATCAAATAATTTAATGATAAATGTGGGGAGCAGGATCCCCACCACTCAACTCCGCTCCTCTCACCACACGCGCCGAGGCTCAAACAAAAACTGGCCTTGTAAAAACCACGCCCTTGCGCATGAGCCGGCAGAGCTTCCAGAGAACTGAGAGAGAGCGCTCACATTTATTTGTTAAAAACCTAACTTCTTCGTCTCTCTGTGAATGTCCCCCTTTCTGTTATGTAAAATAGTTCCGAGTATATTTAATTAAAGTAATTTAACTAAACATCCCTTGTGTTTGCTGAGTCCACTACAGCTATGGTCGGATATTGGGGTAAGGTGGTCGGCTACTGGTGCAATGGCAATAAATTCATAAATTGTAAAATTTAATGGCTTAATGTTTTTTAAAACAATTTTTGAAAACATACGTTTTGCTAAGGATAATTTTGGGAATTTATAGGCACTAGTAGTCAGACATTTGATAGTTTTTCCGAGGAGCTATCCAAAAATTGGAGACGTACATATTCACCCCCTTTTCCGGGGCTTTGCATGGAAAAGGTTATATATTTTTCCATATTTGTTGCTATAACTTGTAAATCATACTCATTATGTGCAGCTGATCGAAATTCTCCACTAATATGGTCAAGATCCCGGACACGATCATCATTTAAAGGGGTCGGACATATCCCACACAATACTGCTGTTTGAAAAGCCTCTTCCTGACAAATTCTTCGGCTTGATTGTTTTAAGTTTAACCTCAAGTACTTTTAATTCTTCAATCAAACTGTTCATAAAATGGGAAGCAACGAGTAGTGTGTTTTTGAGAGTTAGGGATAAATGGGGGAGAGGGCGAGGGAACCTTATCGCTTGAAGTTATGCGTTGTGATAAGGATTGGAGTTGAGATGTTTTATTTTGCTGCATAGGGGGCGCTGTTGATTATGGAAACAGTTAAGAAATGTTATATTTAACCGCCAAAAAAACTGATGCAGCCATCTAGCGGTGATAGTTTAAGATTTTTAATATAAATGGGGGAGGGGGCGAGGGAACCTTATCGCTTGAAGTTATGCGTTGTGATAAGGATTGGAGTTGAGATGTTTTATTTTGCTTCATAGGGGGCGCTGTTGATTATGGAAACAGTTAAGAAATGTTATATTTAACCGCCAAAAAAATTGATGCAGCCATCTAGCGGTGATAGTTTAAATTTTTTGTTAGAATAATGTTTTGTTGTATAGGGGGCGCTGAAGATTATGGAAACAGTTAAGAAATGTTATATTTAACCGCCAAAAAGACTGATGCAGCCATCTAGCGGTTATATTTTAAGTTATTTGTTAGAATATATTTAAATAATTGTTTTTAAAGATAATATTTAAAAGAAACAGTAAAAGTTGGGGCTCGAACCCATGATCAGCGGATGCCGAAATATTACCTGGGCTCGTTGATATGAACCGAGGCTACATTTCAGTTTGGCTAGTTGTTTAGTGAAGAGGGAATTTAAAGCAAGGTCATTGGAAGTGACTGCCATTTGCAATCATGCTATCACGCGAAGAACTTTTTTTATCGTTCTATACTTGATTGTATGTGTTACGTTTTCTTTAATATGTTTTTACGGGAAACATCCAAACACCAATTGATTTTTTGATGTATTTGAATGTTACTTCAAATGCGTTTAAAAATTATAATAACACAAAATATCGTTTCCTGCTACTGCAATGGAAAAACGTATCAGGATCCTCGCCACAGAGAAAGTTTTGGTGGAGTCAATGCTTTATTCCGTGCTGCAGGAGGAAAAGTAAGCAAGAAAAAGATTCGGACGTGGTTGGAAGTGTGGTGTCGTGCAATACTTCATAAAATAAGAGTTCAAAATAAGAGTTCCAGAACCTCTGCCGAACATAAGCTTTCGGTAACCCCTTTAAAAGCCTGTTCACATCTCTCAGTCCAATTCCAACAAGCCTGTTTATTCAAAAGTTGGTACAATGGATACAAAAGTTTAGCCAAGTTAGGTATAAATGCCCCATAGTAGTTTACCATCCCAATGAAAGCTTTAAGCTGAGTCGTATTTTCCAGTCTAGGTACCTTTTGGATAGCTTTAACCTTCTCGGGTAATACATTTAGACCTTCAGAATCTATTTTGTATCCTAAATATTCAACTGACTTCTGCAAAAACCTACACTTTTCTTTTTTTACTTTTAGACCACTTTCTTCTAGCCTTGCCAATACCATTTCAAGTCTATGTAAATGTTCTGCTCTATCTCTACCTGTTATTATTATATCATCCAAAAAACACCCTACTCCATTTAAATCCTGCAGGAGCTGGTCCATTAATCGCTGAAACATTGAGGGGGCGGATGATATTCCATATGGGAGACGGTTATACCTAAATAAACCTTTGTGTGTGCTTATTGTAACTAATTCCTTGGACCCCTCATCTAACAGCACCTGCTGATAAGCCTGGGCTAAGTCTAACTTAGTAAACTCTCTACCCCCCTGCAATTTATTAAATAGTTCCTCAATTCTGGGAAGGGGATATTTATCAACTTTAAGCACTTGATTTAACGTTACTTTATAGTCCCCGCAAATCCGCACACTATTATCTGGTTTTAGCACGGGTACAATTGGGGTTCCCCACTCGCTGAATTCTACTGGTGACAATATTTTTTGATCCGCCAGCTTATCTAGTTCCTCATCTATTTTCTCTTTCAGTGCAAAAGGAACTGCTCTTGGTCTAAAATAAACCGGTTTTACATTATCTTTCAAAGTTAATTTAAATACCCCCTTAGAAAAAGTCCCCAATCCCCGATCAAACACTTTTGGATACTTCTTTAACATGTCATTTATTGAAGTTATATGGTTAACATTATGAAATGATGGCACTTGAACACCTCGAGGTATTTGTACACATAAAGTTATAATCCAGTCTCTACACTGCAAAAAAAAGGTCATCGATTTTACAGAAAAAAACTGTCAATTTTTGTGCCAGTTTTTTTCTGTTTTTTATACAGGTTTTTTCTGTTAATATTTACAGATTATCTGCTTATTATACAGGTTTCTTCTGTTAATTTTTTACAGATTATCTGTTTATATACAGGTTTCTTCTGTTATTTTTTACAGATTATCTGCTTATCGTACAGGTTTCTTCTGTTAATGTTTACAGACCACCTGCTTATTTTACAGGTTTCTTCTGTTAATATTTACAGATTATCTGCTTATTAGGTTTCTTGTTTATTTTTTACTGACTACCTGCTTTTTTGTTTCTTTTGTTAATTTTTACATACAATCTGTTTATTCAAATTTCTTCTTTGATTTTTCAGTCCATTAACCTAAACTTGAACTTATGTTTTTCTAGTTTTTTAAGAACAGCATATTTTCAAGAATCAACATTTAAAATATGTTCAAATAACAATGAACCTGAAAATATGTTCAAATAACAATGAACCTGAAAATATGTTCAAATAACCTGATCATCAGATACAGAAATCAAAATATTTCACATTAAATAACACTTTCACAGCAAAATATCTTTTATTAACATATCTATATTATGTTTACACAAAGCAATTTATTATTGTGCTTATATTTAACTTTAAAATTATACTGTTCAAAATTTATACTAAGAGTAAAATGTGATGTGCTGAATGTCATTTCACTCCATTTTCCTTAAAAATCATTCAACAAAAGTGATAACTCTAAAATGCCTCTCTTCACTCCACATTAATTGTTTGTCTTAACTTTGGTTCTCAATACATATCAATTAAGGATGGTAATATATCATATGTCCAGAAGAAAAATCAAGCCAAAAAATTAATATGGAGTGCTGAGTGGCATTACAGGGTTATTTTTGGACTTACTCTTATTAAAAACATTTTAAATTAAAGAAGCTACGTAATGATTGAAATGGAGTGAAATGACATTCATATTTAAATTATAATCCAGCTGATTAAAAAAGTATTTGATTGGTACTAACAAGGGGACGGCAAGACCTCGGAAACGGACATCGGGTTCAAACTTTGTAGGTTTGTAGTACACCCCAAGGATATCCTATCCTGAAAATATAACGACGCACTATCCAGTAGTTTCCGAGAAAACGCCCCCCAAAGTTTTACCCATTAGTTAAAATATTTAAATACTCTTACCTTGACAAGATCCGAATAGCCCAGTCGGTAGCGTACACGCCCAGTAATTGAGGGACGTAGGTTCGAATCCACCTGTTGGCGTTTTATTTTTCTTCTCTTTTCACTTCTTAAAAATTATTTAAAATTCATTACAGAAAACAGTGTTATTTTTTAAAATTATGTTTGCATATGAAATTCCAGTTGAGAAATATTAAAATTAAACCACAAATTAATATTTAAAATTTAAATTAGCTTAAATTTTAATTATTAAATTTTAATTAAGCTCTGTATTATAAAAATTACTTGATTACTTCAACGCTTTCTAACGGAAATAAAATATTTAAAAAAAAACGCTCGCCTCTTTCTCGGTTGATAAATTAAATTTAATTTCTTTCTTATTAATATTTATGTTTATGCTTTTAAAAACAACATTGAAAAATTTTGAGAATAATAAATCTATGTACTTGTATTGATTTTAATGATGTATTTCTGTATTTTTGTGCCGTTTCAAATCAATACGTCAAGTCTCATTATTAAAAAAATGTATATCTACAATTCTGCTAAAAATGTCAGTAATTACTTAATATTGACAATAATTAAATAGTTCAGAAACTATTCCTTGCAATTTTGTTTTCGTCTGCGCAAAAGATATATTATTATTAGAAGAAGAAAAAGCTGTTTTATATGTAATGTTCTTTAAATTGCCGAGTTTATTTCAAAGATTTGTGGATAAAGAAAAATGATATTTTGAAAATTTCGTGCTTTTAAATAGTGTTAACTAGCTGTAACAGGAAAATGATTAGGTTTTTGTAAGTTGTTATTTTAAAGTTTCCAGAGTTTTCTAATATTTGCCTCTTTCTATTCGATGATTGGATAGTAGCAAATAATTAAGGTTTATAAAATATTCATTTCATTCATATTTAATTTAACTATCATATTATTTTAAAATAAAAAGTATTTATTTAAATCAATGTAAAAAATTGTTTTCTGTAATGGTAAAAAATGGATTTTAAATAATTTTTAAGAAGTGAAAAGAGAAGACAAAAATGTGATTAGGTGGATTTGAACCTACGTCCTTCAGTTCTGGGGCGTGTACGCTACCGACTGGGCTATTCGGCTCATGACAGGGGCAGAGTATTTAAATATTTAAACTAATGGGTAAAACTTTGGGGGGCGTTTTCTCGGAAACTACTGGATAGTGCGTCGTAATATTTTCAGGATAGGATATCCTTGGGGTGTACTACAAACCTACCAAGTTTGAACCCGAAGTCCGTTTCCGAGGTCTTGCCGTCCCCTTGTAAGTCCCTTTAACTAACTTCAATCAAACATATTTGATAATAAAGACAAAAGTAAACATTAATACAAATTACAATTTTTACACAAGTTTTAGCTTTGTGTATTTTATGTTTAGTAATTAAATCATATTGCAGTACAAAACTTAGATAAGTTTTTAAAAATATTTCCCAACTAATCTAAAAATTTTAAAGACAAAAAAACATGAAACCAAAATACTTTTTACACAATTAATCAAATAGAGATTGAGGATTATGTTTGATGAGCAAAATAAACTAAAATTTAAATAGATCTAAAAATATCTATTTGAAACAGCATGATGTAGGCACATACATTCATGTTTATTAGAACATGAAATATTATAGCAAAATTGATAGGATCTGGTGCTAACATTTTTAATATTTGAAAACCTGAACACTTTCTAAATGGCCATGTTGAGTCTCAATGCACCAATTAAACTCAGTGAAAGCAATAACATGAAAACGCAATTTTTTTTTACCAAAGTTTCAGTCAGTTTTTCAATACATATCATTCCTTGACAGTGATAACTCCAAAATGCCACTCTTTACATAACATTGCTCGAGATTTTAGGTGAAAATCGGGAGGGCGGGAGAGAGTCTAAATCGTGAGGGTTGGCAAATCAATTACGAATCAATTAACTCATGTGTCGATACTTTGTTTATCAAATTCAAGATTTTTGAGCTCACTGTTTCTTTAGCCTTGAAATCAGGATCATTCTTGGATCCTCTGCAAGGATTAATTCCAAGAAAACATCTGAAAATAAATATTTCAACTAGAGTGAATGCAATGGAAACTAAAGGATTGGCTGTAAGAAGAGTAGTTCCAGAATTAAGAAACCCAGTATAATGAAGTCTTGGTATAGAAAGTAATCTTACCTCTGAACAAATTCAAGCGTTGTAGCAGTTCTTTTGGGATAGTGAATGTTAAACACATAAAAAGTGATGAACAAGAAAGTGAATCCCTGACAGAAATTGTCAGCACATAGAACCTTTTTCCTGTCAATGAACACTGTGAAGGATTTCGATAACATAACATCATCTCCTGAAAATTAAATAAAATGGAATGATGGAATGAATTTAAGTTTTCAAGTTGAACTTCCTTATCTGATGAGTGGCACACTATTCTGAACCAATGCAAAAGAAGACTATTGACTTTTCTACAAATTAGCAAAATAATTTTATCAATTTAACTCACCATAATATACTAGAGTGGGCGTACTAGGAAGGTCTAATTGATCCACATCAAGGGCAACCTGAAAACATGCAACATTGTATTAAAAAATTTCAGCAGAGCATAAAATTTTACTGAAGGCCATTTATGTATTTAAAAATAAAATGTGCAGAACACAAATATGATGTATGGTTAGCCAAATAATCAGAAAAAATACTAACATCAACTGCACACAATATTTGTCCTACATCTTCATCAAAGTAAATGGCTAAAAGTCTTAGAAGCGTGAGAATATCAGTCTCCTTATTGTTGGAACAAGTCTCCAAAACAGACTCCATCTTTTTAATGTTCTTTTTCTGAGGTAAGGTTTTTAAGTAGCTGAAAATTCTATACCCTTTACGGGATAAGGAGTCATTGAACTTTTCATAAAAGTTAATTTCCATTAAAATCAAAAAGTGCTGGCACAATCCCTCATTCGTAAATAATAAAGGCCACCTTTTCATTAATTCTTCAACTGGTGTTCTGCTGTTAATTTCCTTTCTTTGTGAATAAAATGTATCATTTAATAGTTTTTTACTATCAACATCAAGAACTTTGGAGGGGGGCTTTTGCAACATTCTTTTTCTTTTTTCCTCGAGCGTTTCTTCAGTTTCATTTTCTGGAAAATCAGGCATCCAATTCACACAGCCGTATGCGTCTGACTGCTTAACTTTTTTCTCAACATTATTGCTCCTCATTTTTCGTTTTAGAGTATTATATTGGCTAGTTCTATTTTTGTTGTCAAATCTAACCTCCATTTGTTTCTCTATAGATAGGTGTCCTTCACCAACTACTTCTCCACATAGCGTATCAGAAAGGGACTCCGGATACTTTTGCACCATATTTCTAGCAACTATCGATAGGGCTTTTCTTCCAGGCTTGGTGTAGGACTTACTGATGTTGTCAGTTACCACTTGAATTAAGTGTCTTCTTAAACCTGGAGTAAGGCGTTTCTTTTTTTCCAGTAACTTGTGCAGTTCTGTTGGCATTAGCTCCCATGGTATTTCATAATTGTAGGCCCAATCCAGATTATCAAATTCTCTTGGAGATTCTTTTCGAACTTGCAATAATTCTTGTTGAGTTTCTGCCAATGTGTTTAGCTCATCTTCTGCAAGGAAGGAAATAATTTATGAGATATATGCACAAATATTAAATTTTGATATTGATTTGTATGTTTGTTTAGTTATTCGACCATAAGATATAATGGTCATAAGAATTGAAAGAGTTCTCAAAACACTCCTGCTACAGACAAAAAAAGCTACAGTTCATTATCACATATCTTACACCACATTTAATTTAATACAATACTTTCCAGGTAATCTAGGGTTCTTCGGAGAAAATAGCAAACAGGAATGAAATATTAAGTCTGGTCAATTATTATGGTTTAATAGTCAAGTGTATTAAACCAAAAAATTAAGCTGAAAAAAAATGGAATTGGTAAATACATAAGTCAATTTCATAATTATAAAGAAACCTTATTTGAAATAAAACTTTTTGGATTTTAATTTTGTTAAGTTACTTAACAATAACTACAAAAATTATCTTTAGTTAATGTCCCCAAAATATACCAAGCCCCTATTTACCAGCTTGATTGCAGTTAAAATTAAAGAATACATAACATACCTGTTGTTTTCCAACATTTGATGAGGATACGAGCCTGAATAGTTTTCACCACATCTGTCAAATCTTTTTCTTCGATTAATTTTAAATCGTCAAAGTTATTAACTCCCAGATACTCGAGATGCTCTAAAAGAGCATCGAGTGTACCATCTTCAATAAATGGTAAAGCTTTTTTGATACTCAATTTTATTGTATCATCCATCCTATACAACAGAAAAAAAATAAATTGTCTCTGAAACAGATCCAGGCTGTGTGTTATCTAGAATCATATACCTCAAAAACTCACTTCTAAATAAATGTGAAAATGATTTGTGAAGAGCTCTATACTGAAACCTTCACAAAAAGTTACTTGAATTAAGATTTAAAAACTTTGCTAATAATCATCAACTGCAAAGTGTGCAGGGAAGGGTTGCTTCATGTTTCTTACATGACAGATTGATGATTATTAGCATCATTAGGGCCATTCCATGGAAAAGTGGACATGAGGGTTGAAATTTCAAATTTAATATGAAATTAAAGGTAAAGATACAACCAATATGATATTCTAGAGACCTAAGTTCTGAAAAAGTTTTTTTGATAGTTTTTGGGGGCTCAAAGTTTGGAAAATTTGAAGGCTTTTCAAGTGTGCAAAATAGGCTATTTTCAGTTTGACTGAGCCCTAGAACTTTTTTCAATCATTCTGACTGAACAAGCATTAAAAGCCACAGAATTTTTGTATAGCTGCCTACTTGCAACTTTGTTTATCTTATAAAATACTCAATTCCAGAAAAAAAATTTAATTACCTGGTTTTCGAGATATTTAAATTTACCTTATCCTGTTGTCACACCCGTCGCGATGGAATGGCCCATGATCACAAACCTCAAAAAATTAATAAGTATAGGAGGGGATCCTTTTATGCCCCTCAATGAAATTTTAAAGCATATATTGATCAGCATAAAAACATCAGCTATTGCTTAATTTAAAAATAAAACAAATGCATAATGACACATAAATTATTTAAACCATGGGTGGAAAATGGTTATCTTGAAAACTGTAAGATAAATAAAAAATAAATAGTAAAAATCACTCAATTGATCTATTCCAAAACAGCATGATGTAAGCATATACATTCTTGTTTATTTAGAACATAAGCAGGTAAAGGATAATAATCTAAGAAATTACTCATATGAACACAGCATGTTTTTAAAGGATTAGGTAGAATTTCATGCACACCCCACTGATGCAAAAAAATACTCTGATATATTTCAGAAACAAAGTAAACCTCTGTACCATTCTGAATTATTAGTAACTTAATTTTACCAAACACAATACCAACCGAATTCCTTTCTAGAGGTAAAAACAAATCTTTTTGGTAAGAAATACCTTTGGCTACTGCATAGCTGGTGGCTTGACTCCAATAATTACACGTAGGTTTAAAAATAAAGATTTATTTTTAAAACAGTAACCAAAAAATTGAAACTATCTCCAGAAGTAAAAACGCTGTACTCCACCAACAAAATACGCAGCAAAATCCAGAGCGAGTTGAGAACTCGCTGCTCTTCAGGTTAGCCCCGCTACTACTCACACCGCAGTGGCTTCGCAATAGCGCACCCGCATCTCTCCACACAGTAGCTGAGTTGCGGGTGATCGCCACAGGAGCCCCCCACCAGCGACAGCGAGATTTAGGTGCAGCGTAGACTTTTCCACTGGCTGTAACAAAACGATCACTGCCAGGCTGCCCAGTGATTCAGACGATGCAGAAACCACAGTTTGTATATGCGGTGGCATCCTCTGGAGCCAGAGATTCTTCAGGAAATCCTCCTTGAGCTGGTCC
The DNA here is from genome assembly GCA_024610705.1 of Tetragnatha versicolor. Taxonomy (NCBI): domain Eukaryota; kingdom Metazoa; phylum Arthropoda; class Arachnida; order Araneae; family Tetragnathidae; genus Tetragnatha; species Tetragnatha versicolor. The sequence goes on along the minus strand of JANDEH010000013.1, from coordinate 23,298,262 downwards.
CTCGCAAGCCCACGCATCTTTCTCAAAAGGTGACTCGGCTTTTCGTCCCCCAGCTGAAGGTCACCCAAGAGCTTTTTAATCTTTTGCTGATCGGACTCCGCAAACTCCGTAATGAGGCGGTTCGCCAAAGCCTTATATTTATCCTCAGATGGCGGGCTGAGTACCATGTCGGCCACATGTTCTAGGGTCTCGGCATCAATGTGGGCCACGAGGGCAGAAAATCTCGTTGCATCGCTCGTAATTCCGCTATATTCAAAGGCATTCTCACACTGCGCAATCCATAAACGCACATTTCCTTTCCAAAACGCGGGCAGCCGCAAAGCAACGCGCGCTATCTGTTGCACTGGGGGCTGTACTGGGCACTGGGGGCTGTCTGTTGCTCTGGGGGCATTTTCATCGGCGACAGTTGCATCGGCGTCTCCGGGCATCCTAGCTAAAGGGAGGCGTGCGGGAGGAAATGATTCCGTAAAAGTTGAAAGTTCGTGCGCTCAGACCAGGTCACCACTTTGGCTACTGCATAGCTGGTGGCTTGACTCCAATAATTACACGTAGGTTTAAAAATAAAGATTTATTTTTAAAACAGTAACCAAAAAATTGAAACTATCTCCAGAAGTAAAAACGCTGTACTCCACCAACAAAATACGCAGCAAAATCCAGAGCGAGTTGAGAACTCGCTGCTCTTCAGGTTAGCCCCGCTACTACTCACACCGCAGTGGCTTCGCAATAGCGCACCCGCATCTCTCCACACAGTAGCTGAGTTGCGGGTGATCGCCACATACCTTTAACTAGAACATGATCTGATACAACAGAATCGAGAGAGCTCAGAGTAACTGGTAACGAATTTTGAATATCTGTACTAAACATGGTAGGATAAAAGTTCATACTTTTATTAATTGTAATATCATGAGGAAAAAAGCTACCCGAGTGAATGTAGGTTTGCAAAAGCTGATGACGTAGAGATAGAGTAGAGCAAACATTTTTAAAATTACATGAATGCCTGGCACACTTTTTGAAGTAACTATGTTTACTCTCAAATCTTAACGTCCAGAGTCTAATTAATGGTCCAAACTGGGAAATAAGAGATGGATAGTGACACAAATAGTGATGCTTGGGTTTCATAGAGCCTGGAAATGCCTGGGAATGTAAATCTAAATGCTCATCAATGATAACTTGTAAATAAGTTATTTGTTCAATGGATATCTTTGGAGCACAAATAATTTCAGTTATTTTCCGTAACTGCAGACATAAGTTCCAGACATGATCAGTATCGTCCTGAATTTTTTGTCCAATCAATACCGGTAATAAACGTAGTAAAGACCAATTCTGAGCAGCATGACCAGCTATTTTATTACCCTTCAAAATTTTATTAGGTTTATTTCGACCATCCATACCTTTATATTTAAAAACAGCAACATTATTATTTAAGTATTCATAAGTGAACCACTTTTTTACATCTACAAAATACTTCAAATATAAAGCTAAATCGTAAGCTATAACACCCTCAAACAAGTCATGCCCTAAGCAGGGAGGGAGTCCTGGTTTACAAACATGAAAATATTGCAGCTGATTAAACAGAGAAGGAAATTTAATGCCTTCATATGATGTAACCGTAGCATCATTCGAAACTTTTTCAGCTGTAGAATCATACATTGCAGGAGTGCGAATTATTCCTAGAGCATAAGGGGTTTCTTTAAATTCCTTCTGTGTAATTAAACAGTAGCGGCAAAAGTATTCACAACTAAAACTTTCTTGAAAGCCCCCAACCATGTGTGAACCAAGATTATCACCAACAATGGCACTTACTGTACCCTGAACACCAGCATCATTAACTTTTATACCTTGTGTTCTAAAATTTTTAAGTCACTTATCAACTGCGAAAATAATTTTTCATGTCCAAAAAACTTCAAATCATTTTCTAAACATAAAAGAACTAACTGAATATTATCGACGTTTGATCGATATGAGGAATGCAGATTAGTTAGGGTGAAGTATACACCAATGACTTTGTGCTTTTTCCTGGCTGACCCTAGGGGATTAACAACTTCAAAGGCATCTTGGAATAAAATTATTCCCAGAGCATTGGGACTTTTTTTAAATAATGGATTACTTTTACGAACAGAACCATCCATTACATCAAAAAATACTCCACTTTTAAGAAGTCTATTACTATTATCATTGATGTGCTTTGAAATTTGTGTATTGGTTAATAAAACTTCAAGAGTTTTCAAAATAGGTACATACTGAATCGAGCAATCTTGCTGCAGTTTATTTTTACCCAGGTATATTTCTACAGGTGCAACAAAATTCAATTCTTTTTTAAAATACTGCATTCTTTTATAATGTGAATTTAAAGAATTCGTAAGTTCTCTAGATATACTATTATCATTAAGAAGATTTACTGACTTCTTAACTATGTCTTCATCAATTGAGAATGAATTTAAAGTGGTCTGCAATTTATTAGAAGATATTTCAGATATTTCAACATTCATTACATTAAACTGTTCAATGATATCTTGCACAACAGAACTGGGTAACAGATGTTTAGAATATAACTTTAAGATAAATAATGCAGTGTTCTCTCTTAAGTTTCTAGCCAAATCAACATTCTGAATTGGATGAATATCATGGTCACTGGAAGTTGCCAGAGGCACCGTTTCTAGAGTACTAGATTGTTCAGTTTGTATTTCATTAATACATCTATATGTATCGGAAATTTTATCAGCGAAACAATTTTTGTGATAACGACTAATATGGCTGCAAAAAGACGCCTTCGTGGAAAAATTTACAGAGCAATCATTAAATGGGCATGGAACTTTTATAGAATTGTCTATATGCATTTTAAGGTGGGAAAAGAGCAGATTAATTTTGTTAAATGTAATATGGTTGCAAAATGGTAAAGGGCATTTTAATGCAACGTTACTTACCGTTCTATTTTCATTATTACCATGATCTCTTCTCAAATGTGATATAAATGCAGAGTACTTTTTAAATCTTCTTACACAATTTCGATAACCACAACGATACTCAAAGTTATGCCTATTCCTCTTAGAACGACAGTGAAGAAGGTAAAGTTTTAAATATTTAGTAGAGAATGAACACTGAACACAATTAAATAATGGGGGAACCATCTTAATAATAAAAGCATTCAAGTATAATTAAATATATGAATAACTCATTCACAAGGCAAAATAACGACACGTAAAGAACTTTCATCTGATGGAATAGGATGGAGATACAATAAGTTATGAAGTAAAATAAACTTACTTTTGTTTTATATTTATAATTACATTTACAATTTTAACATCTAGCCTGACTTCAAACGACTTCAAACCAAAACTAAAATTGAGCGGTATAACATAAATAAGGTTACAGTTACATTTTGACTGTACTAAGGTAAAAATGCTAGCACAATAAATTAAAAACTCTCAAAGAAACAGAAATTTAGACCATCGGACGTATTAGAACCTCTCTGTTAAGTTGTAAAACCAATTTCTTTATTACTCAGGAATTATATTTGCAATAAAATTAAAACTTTTTACTTTAGTATTTGCAGCGCCATCTTTGGAGATTGAAGCCAACTAGATTTAGAACAGAAAAAATCTGTTTTCTCTCTAAAACAGATTTTTCCTATAAAAAACACAGAAAATATCTGCAAATTTACAGATATTTTTTACAGTGTACCCATCAAAGGTGTACCACTCCTAGTGTACCACCCTTAGGAATTACATACAAATTTAAAATACTTTGATTACTACCATATAAAACCTTTACTTTGATCACACCACAGGGCTGGATTATATCCCCTGTATAGCTTTGAAATTTATCTTGGGTTCTCATTAATTTTATATAAGATAATTTCTCTTTAAAGACACTCGGGTATAGCAGATATACCTGCCCCCGTATCGATTTCCATCCTAATAGGCACTTTTTCTATTTGCACTTCCACTCGAAACGGAGGTATCGACCGCACACACTTAAGATTGAATAAGGAGTAGATAGTGTTTTGCTCCTGCTCTTCCTCACACAACGGGGTGTGGTGGTCCCGGTGCTCACTGCGCTGCACATAGTGGCCTTTTTAAAAGCCGCCTTTTTAAAAGTGATGCTCTCCTGTTCTGTTAATAATCGATCCAAAATCGGGCCGCTACGTAACCCGACGATGAAACGATCTCTCAACGCCGTGTCCAGGTGCGAATCTAGTCCGACGTCGAATTTGCAGAACCGTGAGAGCTCTTTCACTCTCGAGCACCAACTCGCAATACTTTCGCCCTCATTCTGGCTTGCGCGGTGAAATTTGTATCTTTCCGCAAATACGGAGCGCTTCGGAGCCACGTGTTCTTCCAGCAACTTAAGTAGTTCCGTATATTCGTAATCCTTTGGATTTTTCGGCGTACGAATATTTTGAAGAAGTTTGTACGCCGTTTCCCCTATTGTGCATAGGAGAATGCTAGACTTCCTCTTCTCATCTGTGATGGCATTTGCGAAGAACACGTGCTCCACCAAATCCTTGTACACCGAAATGTCGTCGGTGGCCGGATCAAATTCTTTTAAGTTGCCGATGAGGGCCATATCGTTGTAAGGTACTAGTAAACTAATTTATTCATTTTAATTGTACTAGTAACTGAAAACTTTCTTAAAAGAGACTGGCATCACGAAGCACGTGCAGAAAAGAAAAAGACTAACAAATGTAAATAGAACAGGCGAGAACCCAAAACATGGAGTTTGTAAATTTGTCTTGTAAATATAATTAACCTAAATAAAACTAATATTTTAAAGTATAACGTGTGGTCGAATATGCTACATTATGGCGACGAAGGAAAACTGGAAGAAGTCTGAATAAGATGGTCAGAAAGAGAAATAGAAGCACACGAAAAACATCTGAAATGGCTACAGCTAATCAACAGCCTCAGGTAGATGATCCTCAGCCTCTACAACAAAGAGTAAATCTGAGTAAGTTCAATTTTGAAGAGTTTTTACCTCAAAAGGACAATATCAGACTCTATTTGCGTAGATTTAAACTAGAACTTAAGGTTTTGACATTGAAAACCCAGAACATAAACGTGATTTACTGTTAAGAAGTATTGGAAAGGAATTATATAGGCTAGTAAATGACCATTTTGATCCTGTTTCTCCTGATGATAAATCTTATGATGACATTAAAGAATTATTAGAACAACATTTCAAACCGAATTTTAATATTCACGCTGAAAGAACAAGATTCACACAACGTTTTAGAGCAAGCGGGGAAAGCATTACGGATTTTATATCTGCACTTAGAACACTAGCGGTGAATTGCAAGTTCGGGAACACTCTTGATGAACGTTTGAGAGATCAATTTGTAGTTGGCATTAACGACCCGCGTATACAGGAACACATATTTAGGGAGCATCCAGATGGAAATTCGACTTTACTAGATGTTGAGAAAACAGCTCTTAATTTTGAGTCAGCTGTATTAAACGCTGCAGTGATAGAATCGGTTTATAAATCAGAACAGTCTACTTCTAACTCCAGAGTGAACAAAATTAAGGGAAAACCGAATAAACAGAACACCACGAACATCACCTCAAAGGATATTAAGAGGAGAAAATTTCAAATAAATAAAGGAACAACGTGCATTAGATGCGGGAACAAGAAACATCAGAAGGGGGAGAGCTGTAGAGCTGAAACAGCTATTTGTAAAGCTTGCAATACAAAAGGGCATTTCGAGAAAGTGTGTGTAAAATCTGGGAGAGCAGAGTTTGTCCATCAGATTTTCAAAGGTAGAGAAAACAAGAGCATATACGTGGTGACGGTTGAAGTAAATGGAAAATCACTTGTTTTTCAATATGACACGGGTTCTAGCATATCAATTATTCCTGAAAGTTTTTACAAAAAGATAGGGAAGCCTCGTTTAACAAAATCTAAAGTTCTTATTGCGTATCCTGACAAGCCAATCGAGACTTTAGGAGAGGTTAAAGCAACTGTAAAGATAGGGACACAAACAAAGGATTCCTGTTCATTAACAGTAGTACCCGGTGACAGTATTCCGATATTAGGACAAGATCTTATGAAAATTTTTAACATTGAACCCAAATTTTCGGTAAAAAGCATTAATGAAACACACGAACCATTAAAGGCAGAAATCGTAAAGAACTATGCTGATGTATTCGACCAATCTAAATTGGGAACAGTCCAAAGCTTTGAAGTTAACATCAAGCTTACAGAAGATGCCAAACCCGTTATTTGCAAAGCAAGACCAGTACCCTATGCATTAAAATCGGCAGCAGACGCTGAAATTGATCGCATGGTCAGCAACGGTACATTAGAACCAGTAGACGTCAACGAACAAATTATTGAATGGGCTTCTCCTGTAGTGTACGCAGCAAAGAAAAACGGGCAAATAAGGCTATGTGGTGACTTTAAAAGTACCATAAACAAGTATATGATAAAAGATGAGTATCCATACCCAACGTTAGATGATATTTTGTCCAAGTTGAACGGCTGTAAAATCTTCAGCGTAATTGACTTAAAAGATGCATTCTTGCAAGTTAAAGTTAGTGAACAGTCTCGAAAATTCTTAGTGATAGCCACACACCGAGGTTATTATCGCTTTTGCCGGATGCCATTTGGAATTTCTGCTGCGCCTATCATTTTCCAAAGACTGATGGATCAGTTTTTGACTGGAGTCGAAGGTGTTGCCTGGTTTCAAGATGACATTGCGGTAGGAGGAAAAGATCTTAAAGAACACTCAGAACGATTAAGAAAAGTTTTCGAGATATTCAGAAAAGTTGGCTTGAAAACACAGATTAATAAGCTGCAACTTTTTAAGAACGAAATCAAATTTCTAGGACATGTCATAAGCGATCATGGCACAGAACCCGATTATGAGCGTATTAAAGCTCTAAAAGAACAACCTCCTCCAACGAACATATCTGAATTGAGATCATTTCTTGGATCAGTAAATTTTTACTGTCGTTTTGTGAAGAATTTGCAATCACTTTGTTCACCATTACATGATCTTCTAACAAAGAACACTCCGTGGAAATGGACTAAACACCATCAGAACATTTTTGAACAAATACGAGAACACATATCATCACCTGCTGTACTGGTACATTTTGATCCCAAGTTGCCTATAGTATTAGCTTGTGATTCTTCAATTAGAGGACTTGGTGCGGTAATTCAACACCGTATTAATGGAGAACTGAAGTTGATAGCTGCTGCTTCAAGAACATTAACAAAAGCTGAACGCAACTATTCAAGTATAGATCGAGAGGCTCTTGCAATCATGTTTGGTTTGCAGAAGTTTTATAAATACTTGATCGGCATACATTTCACAATACAAAGTGATCACAAACCTCTAGAACGCATTCTAAACCAGAACAGTGAAATTCCAAAGTTAGCTGCTTCAAGACTTACAAGATGGGCAGTTACCTTGAGTGCTTTTGACTACGAGATAGAACACCAACCTGGAAAACAAATGGTTGTACCTGACGCTCTTTCACGCTTACCTTTACCACAGAACGAAGTGAGCGAGTTTGAAGATACGTCATTTGTATACCGTATCATAAATCACACTCTCAATGAGTTGATTTTGACAAGGCAAACGCTGAGAAGACTCACTGAAAAAGACCCAATTTTGTCGAAAGTAATTCCATACTTAGATAAAGGTTGGCCGATGAAGGAAGATCTTCAAGAACAGTTTTTCCCATACTTTGAGAAAAGAGAAGAACTCTCTTACGAACAAGGAATTTTAATGTGGAACAATCGACTGGTCATTCCAGAAAAGCTAAAACAGGCAGTCATGGAAAAGTTACACGAATCTCATACTGGAATAGTAGCTATGAAATCAGTAGCAAGAGTTTCGGTATGGTGGCCTTCGATTGACTTAGAGATAGAAAGAACAGTAAAGTCTTGCCTAGACTGTAACGAACATCAACCTAATATCCCAGACTCTCCATTGCTTTTATGGAACAACACGGGAAAACCTTGGGACAGAATTCACCTAGATTTCGCCCAGTTGCATGGTGAAAATTGGCTCTTCATCATTGACTCTCATTCCCGTTGGTTAGAAATTTTTAATCTAAAGAACACAACATCTAATGAAGTGATAAGATGCTTAAGAGAGTTATTTTGCTCTTATGGAATATGTAGGATCATTGTATCTGACAATGGAACACCATACACATCATCTGAGTTTCGTGACTTTTGTGCAAGTCAAGGTGTGAAACACATCAAAACAACACCATATCATTCGAGAAGTAATGGCTTAGCTGAAAGGGTCATTCGCACATTCAAGACTCGTTTCAAGAAAGCATGCAATCGGTTCAACGATAGACGACACCAGTTACAAGTTTTTCTATTCAACTATCGCACTACAGTACATCGAGCAACAGGTTCCACTCCTGCAAAATTGTTTTTAAAAAGAGAACTTTGTATTCTATTTGATCGCCTAAAACCAGACCACATTAATGATACTGAAAGCTTGAAGTCTAAAATGTATCACGACAGAACATCGCAAGCCAGAGAATTTAACGAAGGGGACAAAGTTTGGATGAAAAGAAAAACAGATCAATCGTGGAAACCAACAAAAATTATTGAAAGAACTGGTCCTTTATCGTACAGAACTGAAGGAAACATTAGAGCTCAGGCAGATCACTTGAGAAGAAGATTCCCTGAAGAAACTCGAGAACAACCAGACGAGCCAGCTGATGGAAGCAACGAGTTTACGCCGAGACGATCTGGCCGCATCACCAGAAAGCCAGATCGGTATGGACTGTCTTTTCAAAGGGGGGAATTAATGTAAGGTACTAGTAAACTAATTTATTCATTTTAATTGTACTAGTAACTGAAAACTTTCTTAAAAGAGACTGGCATCACGAAGCACGTGCAGAAAAGAAAAAGACTAACAAATGTAAATAGAACAGGCGAGAACCCAAAACATGGAGTTTGTAAATTTGTCTTGTAAATATAATTAACCTAAATAAAACTAATATTTTAAAGTATAACGTGTGGTCGAATATGCTACAATCGTGTAGTCCGATTACCTTCCCGTCGCCAAATGTGGTGTCGTGCAATACTTCATAAAATAAGAGTTCACATTTCTGGACTAAAATACTTTATTCATTTTCACTCTAACGCCGACGCACGGCACACGCTTTTCAATGTCAACACTCCATTCCGTTCTATCTGTTGCCAGATCCCGGAATCCTTTTCATAACACAATTGATCGCAGATACACCACAGGAAGGAGTAGATGCATACACATTACACAAACCTGCGAGAAGATCATTTCCAAGAAATATAGTCATCGTCTCTGGCATTATTAATCAATTCCAAGCTGATCTTGTGGATATGCAGAAATGGAACAAACATAACAATGGATTTCGCTATTTACTAACATGTATAGATGTTTTCTCAAAATATGCATGGGCATATTTTAAAATCATTTATTAAATCTCATTATTAAATCTTTAATAATCATTATTAAATCTTTATTATATGCATTTATTAAATCTCCCTTAAAAAACAAAATAGGCAAGGCAATCGTTGATGCTTTTCATTTAATATTTAAAGAGAGAAAACCAGAAGCTCTTCAAACAGATAAAGGAACCGAGTTTACGAATGAGAAATTTCAAAGATTCTTGAAAAAGAATGAAGTGAGAGTTTTTACAACTTATAATGAAACGAAAGCTTCAGTAGTGGAAAGATTTAATCGCACATTGAAAACTAAGATGTGGAAGTATTTAACAGCCAAGAACACTTACAGATATGTCGACGTGTTAAGTGAATTATTGAAAAGTTATAACAGAAGCTTCCATCGCAGCATTAAAATGTCTCCGATAGATGTAACTCCTGAGAAAGAGAGTGAAGTATGGTTCACATTATATGGTGACATTCAAAAATTGAAGAAAACGTGTGTATTTTCGGTTGGAGATACTGCAAGGGTTTCGACAAATAAGCTTACCTTTGAGAAAGGATATGAAACCAATTGGTCTGAAAAACTTTTTACTATTACTGAATGTGTTAAAAGAGATACTCCTGTATACCGAATCAAGGATATGTTAAATGAACCCATTGAAGGAACGTTTTACGCTCAAGAACTACAAAAAGTTCAAACCAAGGAAAACTTTTCAATTGAAAAAATTTTGCGTAAGAGAAAAAAGGATAAACATGTGGAGTATTTCGTGAAATTTAAGGGATATTCATCAAAGTTTAATCAATGGATTCCATCTTCAGACATAACTAAGATATAAATGAATACTTGAATCAATTTTTCTCATTTAACCTTTAGCCATGAGCTTCTACGTTACGTTACTCTCCCCAGTAACAGTTCCATGGGATATTTTTCCGAGAATAAAATTTCTCATTTTATAACACGATTTCCAATACCCATTGAGCTCAAAGGAGAGTGGGAAGTTTCTTTAGTGGAATTTATTTACCCTCACACATGGTTCAATGTGAACTCAACGAATAACTTGATTGGATTTGACATTGGTGATGGGAGGAAAATTGGAAGACGCATTCCTCCAGGATTTTATGAAAACGTTTCAGATATTATAAAAGAATTATATCTTGAAGAACATAAAAATAAAATCCGGTTTCAGTTTAATCCAGTTACTTAACAGTTGTAACCGAAGGTCCATATGTTGCAGATCCGTGCGCGCATTACCGTATCCTCATGGTGTACACGGATATTGTAGCTCCTCAAATAGTGGGAGCTGTATTAGCCCCACTTTTAAGAATCGTTAATGTAACTGGAAAGGATGGTGAAGTAATAACTGCACAATATGAGCGACCTTATTACTTACCTGTCAACAGAAAAATAATTGACACTGTGGAAATAATTATAAGAACCCACACTGGAGAACTCACGCCATTCCAACGAGGACGTTCATACGTGAAGCTTCACTTTCGTCAGAAATATCTGTAACCATGTATGTGCCGTATAGATGTTGTGAAAAAACTTTTGAAGAGTATTACTGTAATCAATCGGGGAATGGACTAAACTACTATAGAGGTGCATCTTTTCAACGAGGATATGGAATCGGAGGCATCTTTCTATCACTTTTTAGAGCTGCCGTTCCGTTGTTTAAATCTGGTGCTAAAGCTGTTGGAAAGCAATTGTTTCACACACTCAAAAAATGGTAGTCTTCAACCAACCGAACCCAGTTCGGTTGATAGTGGTTTGGTTGCCAAAACTAGAGCGATCGTTTCCCAAAACCCCACTGGTCCGTTTGGTTCAACCGAACTCATTCTGTTAGTTCGATCCTGAGAACCGAACATTGTTCGTTTGCCGTAAACAACTGCGAAACCATGGAGCTAGGAGTAAGTGGAGGGAACATCGTCAATAGAATTTCGTTATTCAAGTTGAAGCAACCGTGAAGTCTGGCCGCCATCTTGAGTAATGCAATTTGAAACTAACATATATTTAAAACAGAAAAAAAATACTTTTATCGGTGAGTATTAGTATGTTCTATGAAACTATTTATTTTGGATTAAAATATAAAATTCCTAAACTAAGTTTTCAAATAAAATATGCGCATCCCTTTTAAATTATTGTCCTTTAATACATCTTACTCATTCATGTTTTATTCAGAGGTAAGAGGTCTTCTGAAGAGTGCGAAATAAACATGTAAAAGTTTCATGGATTACGAAGTTAGTCACCAGTAATAGTTTGTGAGATAAGTTGGTAAGTTTGATAAATATTCGATGCATTACTCAAAATGGCCGCCAGTCATTACCACAGTTAAGTTGGGATTTTTATGGCTTCAATGATTTCGGATCATGTTCCCTCCACCTATTCCTACCTCCATGTGCGAAACACGTATGCCGTATATTAAATGCGCTTTCACAATACCCGATACCGACTGTTAAGTGTTAAGGATACTATACTGGAAATTTTTATCCCAGTTTTAATGCATACTGGGAATTTCAATACCAGTTTGAATAAATACCAAGGTAGCACATATTGGTTGGCCAATATTGCATTTCCAATATTCAACGATGCTAAAATGACCCCCCCCTAGCAATGTTCTGTAACATTGCAAAACAGCATTGTCCAATATTGAGCCCGTATATTCAACATTGAGTAATATTAAGTGCAATATTGTACGGATATTTTGGCTGGGGGAGTCTAAACATTGCTTAATATTAGTTTTATAATATTACTTAATATTATTTGTTCATTATTATTACTGAATATTTTCATTTTACAATTACAATAGTATTCCAATTGTGAAATAAAGGAATTTTCAATTAATTTTCTCTTAATAAGTATTAAAAAAGAAAATCATCTGCTAAAACTTTTGAAATCATATCAATAGTTAATTTTTTTAAAAACTAATGCTCAGATTAAAAAATTTTTCACAGATGTTTTTAAAACACTTATCAAGAAAAAGTAATCTGAAAATTCTTTTACTTCACAATTAGAATATACCAATATAATTATAAAATAAAAACATTCCATAAAAATATTATTTGTTTTTTCATTTTAGAATATATTAGTATTTCATATGGGAAATAGTGTTTTTCAAATTAATTTTTTTCACAACAGGTGTTTAAAAAAGATATTGTTAAAATTTTTGATTCCAATTCTAAGCTTATTTTAATAAACTAATGATCGGACTTCAAAAATTGCTCAGATATGCTTTTCTTTTTCAAACACCTATAAAAATTTAATCCTTTACATTCAGCTTTAAAAAAACGCTTTTATCACAGAAAATTTCTAAGGTTTCACCAATACATTTATAGAAGTAGGGTCATATCATAATTGAAATAATACATTAGTTACTGTTAACAACCTGGTGTATTAGCGAAAAAAATGAATACAAATTTATTTAAGACCATTCTTTATTATTGTAAAAATATTCATTGTAATAAAAAATTAAATTTAAAAAACTACATTCAAAGAAAGACATTTCTTCAAACACAGATTGTTCTTCACAAAGAGCCTTCACAATAAAATTCATAGAAAAAAACTTTTTTAAAAAATTAAAAAACATGTGTGGTATTGTGGTACTTTTAGAAAAGCAAATTTTTTACACAATTGTAGTTTACCATTAAAATAGTATGATATAAATCCTTGTTCAGTTTATTCTTATGAATGTTATCAAATAGAGCAACAAAACAAATAAAAAAAATTCAAAATATTTTTAAGTTTTATATGTTGTTTAATACAACCAGATGAAAAGGTTAAATGATTTAAATTAAAATTGTCTGTGTACTTTAATTATGCAGAAATGTTTGAAAGAGAATACTCAGAAATATTTTTGACAAATAATACATAAATTGAAGCACTGAAAAATATCCCAAGACACTCTTGAATATGATGATTGAAAGACATGAATATGATAATTTGACACTCTTGAATATGAAAATTGAATATTAGATCCAATGCAATTTGCTACACTAATTTTGTATTGGATCTTAAGAGGACTCAATACTTTTAAAAATGCATTAATAATTAGCTAGATTTTATCTTATTTTTGAATGTTGTTTCAGGTCTAAGTTTAACTTAAAGTGTGTTTCCATAAAAAAATTGCCTGAAGAATGGCCATTTTAAATTTAACTAAAAATTGTTATTTCTCACTCAATATTTATTTATTTGGCTTGATTTTTGTTGTAAACCCAATCCAAATACAAGTCTATAATTCTAAGAATAGATATTTGGAATATCTTAAATAGTTCAGTGTAATAAAAACTAAATGAAATTTTTATGGAAGAAAGAAGCAAAATTTCATAAAAGTTTATTTATGATCAAAATTGATTCATGCGCCATAAAACAATAATCAAACCAAACCAAACCATAAAAGTTTATACTACTCTTAAACTGCTTAAGATATTCAAAATATCTATTCACAGAATTAAAACCCTATATTTGGCTTAGGTGAAACATTCAACACTTAAAAATAACAAATAAAGCTATTTTTAAAGGTAATGAGTCCTCTTAAGCTATTTAATGGAGTCAACTCCATGAAAAGCTTCTTTGTCAACAGCCTGTCTCATCAACTTTCTCAAGACTATCCTCAACTTCTTCTTGAACTCTGGGTTTTCGCCCACTCCATTCTCCAGCACAGGCCAGAACCTTGCCAAAAGTCACACATAAAGTTTCTTTGGACTCATCTTTGAAAGTTAGGGCTGCAGCACCTAAAAGTGAAATAAAAAGGTTATAATAAAGGATAAGTAGTCTAGTTGTACTTACTAGTGACTTTTCAAAATTATAAAAGAAAAGAAACACTAAAACTTGTACAAGATTAAATAAAGAAGGATCTGGAAAGGACAGATTTTCCCCTCTAATTTAAAATCCTTTAATACACTGTAGAGCTTTCATCTGAAGAATTAAGTAAATTTTCTAATTCGAACTCATTTAAAGAAAAATTTTAATCTTTTATATTAATTTCATACTTTGACGTTTATCTTGCATGATAGAGAATATGCAACTTATCAGTATTCTATTACCTATTATTGTTCTCAGTGCCTCAGGATACTTTTGAAACGATTGCTTTCCTTTCCGGCCAAAACGGCTATATTGTAAAGCCAAATCTTGAGTAAGTATTTTTCTGGTTATATTGTCTACTAAATTTCTTGGTGTCCTCCCATGGCAAATCTGATGTAGGTATTGCACCTGAAAATTTTAAAACAAATTAGAACATCACTCAAACACAATGGAATTAAATAATGTTGTAAAAAAAGGAAAATTCTTAACTATTTTAGCTGCATAGTTAGGGTCAAGAAGCTTTTTATTAAAAGTTATCAGCTCTTCTTCTGTACTAAGTGGTAAATTTGTTTCTGGAGGTACTATGGGCATTCTCCCTATGCCTTCAACACAAACAGAGGATGTCTCCACCAGTCTTTTTATCTGGTGTCTCATATCCCCTACTTTTGAACTTAGGTTTTCTAAGTATTTAAACATTCTTTGATCTAAAAAAGGAAAAGAGACCAATTAAAATAGTACAAGTCCAGTAAATTTTCTTTTTGTTAAAATATAATCCATATATTTGCCCTTTTGATTATTTTTCAATATGTAAGAACAAGTATTAAGTAGAATGTGAGTGGCAACACTTAAGCTTCTTCGTTTACTTTAATAGTCTTTTTTTCCTATGTATGACTGCTCTGATCGAAATTTTTGAAGAAGACAAAATGGCCTGATGGGGCTGTATATGTCTCTATGATGTTCTATCTATCTATCTATCTATCTATCTATGTATGACTGCTTAAGCTAATGCATTTCTAACATTTTATTCTTACATGCTATTCAAAGTTCTTTCCATGACTTGCTAATATACCTGTTGGTTGATCACTCGTTAAAACCCATTTACATTTAATCCCACTGGCTAAAAAGCTGATTTAGTTCTCATCAAACTGTTCTCACAGATATAAATTCTATCTGTAATAAATTTACGTAAGCAATATTAAAAACCTTAAGAAAGATAACTCACATATTGCACGCTCTGATCCTTCAGGGTTATTCACATTAGAACAAGCTCGAGATGATTGACTGGAATCTACAAATACAAAAAAAAATCCAGATTAAAATGATTAGTTTGGAAATTTATTAATAAGTTTCTATCTAAACATTTCAATAGTATTTCCATAGGAATTCACTGTAACCCCCAAGTGGATAATGCTAATTTGAACTAAGCCCCTTGAGAAGGGGGTGGCATAAGGACAAATTTCTTGGATACAGAATTAAATCCATTATTTTTCCCTGCCTTAAAAGTTGTAATAATATAATCCTGATATAAGCAAACACATCTAAAAACTTATTTTAACGTTCATTCTCACCAATATTAATTCTATCTGTAAAAATTTACATAAGCAATATTAAAAACCTTAAGAAAGATAACTCACATATTGCACGCTCTGATCCTTCAGGGTTATTCACATTAGAACAAGCTCGAGATGATTGACTGGAATCTACAAATACAAAAAAAATCCAGATTCTTAAAAAATGATTAGTTTGGAAATTTATTAATAAGTTTCTATCTAAACATTTCAATAGTATTTCCATAGGAATTCACTGTAACCCCCAAGTGGATAATGCTAATTTGAACTAAGCCCCTAGAGAAGGGGGTGGCATAAGGACAAATTTCTTGGATACAGAATTAAATCTATTATTTTTCCCTGCCTTAAAAGTTGTAATAATATAATCCTGATATAAGCAAACACATCTAAAAACTGATTTTAACGTTTATTCTCACCAATATAAATTCCATCTATAATAAACTTTATAAACAATACTAAAATTTTTTAGAAGATAACTCACATATTGCAGGCTGCGATCCTTCAGGATTATTTACATTAGAACAAGCTTGAGATGATTGACTGGAATCTAAAAATACAAAAAAACATCCAGATTCTTAAAAAGGGTTAGTTTGGAAATATAAATAAAAGAAGTTTCTATATAAAGGTAACATTTGAATAGTATTTTATTCTGTAATCCCTAAGTGGATAATCCCACTTTAAATTAAGTCCCTTGAGAAGGGGGTGGTATGTGGATAAATTTCTTGAATACTTAATTAAAAAATTCTTAATAAACCATAACTTGTTAGTATAAAAAATAACCAGTTTAAATACTTAAATTGAATCCTTTTTCTTTAACCATTTAAATATAAGTATGTATTTATTTAAGATCTGTTCTATACTTACTCAAATTTTTAGAGTCACTAATACCAGGGTTTCTACTGATGTTTGTCCATTTCGGAAGCTCATACTGCTTGGAAGAAATTTGGTCTCTTTCTTCTTCAGACACATTGAACAACCGTTTCTTTTTTCTCATTGACATTTCTTTCTCTGAAAAGCATCACAAATTAAAATCCTGCCTTTACTTTAACCTTTTAAACCCTTAAGATGTGTTCAATGCTCACTCAATTTTGGGTCCATTTTGCTTCTGGTGCTTTCATTCCATTTTAAAGACAAATCTTCATTTTCTTCTTCAGATGATTCATCCGATAAAAATCTAGTTGGTGGCTTTCTTTTTCTCTTTGTTGTTTCTTCCTCTGAAGAATCACTGCTTATAGCAGATGTCATCCTCAAAGTTTCAACCTTCAGTTGCGCTCTTATAAAAGAATCTGAAATTTAATAAGGGAAAACTAAATTATATGTGTATTATAAATAATATGTATACCCTTAAATGATCAATCTTCATTATCAGTTTCCTTAAGTTTAAGCAGCAAAACTGAAAATGTTTAGATATCTATGATGATCTAAGCTTTGGAAGATTTGATATGGGACAGATACCATTAGTCATAACTATAGTTAAAAGGGGATTGGTCAAGTATTTTAACCCTATAATTTTGCTCTTACATAATGCATACATTGCTCTAACAAAAAATCATTAAAAAACAGATAAATGAAGGAATAATAAAATAAACCTACTTGAAAAGCTGTATATTCTAACTTCTAGATTACACCAATCCAGATGAGGTGGCTCGCATCTCAGAATCCATTTTTTAACTGTAGACAATGGACATGTTGGAGGAGGCCACCTAGCTTCAGTTTCTGAGTTTAACCATAATGATGGTATAATTTCTACACTCTCATCTTGTGAAAAGCAAATCACAGTGTATTTCTTCTTGGTTATGTTTTCTGAAAAATTATAGTTATTTATGCATAAGACATACATTGGCCACAGTTACCCAAAACTCTCTTCTAATCATTTCTATTATTATCATTTTAGTTTAAAATACAAGTGAATAAATAACTGGCAGTGAGATAATGAGCAGTTTTATGGGAGGTTTGGTTCTTTTTACTAACCTACCCCACTCGAGGAAAGGACATGGCTCATTTGAGGCTACACAAATCACACAACAAACTTTGAAAATGTAGAAACACGTGTTCAAGCCAAGCACGGAAAACTTGGATTTTGCAAAAAATATCTTTAAATAATTTAAATTTTTGAAAAGTAAATTAATACCTAGATAAATAATGTGACAGTATATATGCTTTAAGTTACAATATAAAGGACTGGGGGCACTTCATTAATCTGCAGAAAAATTTATGCACAGAATGTTTGTTTTCATCCAAATCTGTCAAAACAATATAATTTATTAAGAGAAATCCAGTATTTTTAAATAAACTCAGAAATTGAATAATCATTTTTAAAATTAATTTCATTTTATGTTTCTTGAAAAATTATATATGCACATAAACTTGATGAATGGAAAGTATTAAAATTTACTTTTTAATCTAAGAAGTGGTTTATAATTAGTTCAAACTCAAAGATCCCTTATTCTACTGGCAAACAATCATTGACTGACACATTGAATATTGGCATCCCAGTATCAGTAAGACTTGAATAAAACATCTTTCCAAGAATACAAAATTCCTTAAGTTCTTCTTTCAATTTATTTACCAAAACCGAGATAATGCTTCCTAAACACCACAACATTAAAGAGAAATCAGTATGTTTTCCAGAAATCTACACCACCTCCCTTATTAAATGTTTTCTGCAAAATCCAAGTTTTTTACACTCTTTGGCATCTAGTAGTTTTAAAAACTGGTTCAACTAGAAGGTACTTAAACCAGTATTAAACTGTAGGACAGAAAACTAAACTACATGATTGAGATAAAAATTTTTAACAAGCGTGGCAGCAACTCACATACATTGATAACCAACAAACTAGGACATAAAACTTAATTACAATGATTAAAGCAACAAAAAAAAGAGTAGCAACAGAACAATTGGCATACACACACATATATATAGTACTTAAAAATTTAATCTTACTAGGTTAAGAGCTAATTAGGGATCATGGCTATAGCCACTTTATGTTCCCAGCTAATTATACACTTTGTTAAAACCTCATCAACTTGAACTTCTATAATTGTATCATCATAATTGGAAATTGAAAACATGGAGAAGTCACTAGACTTGTATGGATCCCTGAAATAATCCCCTTTACAAACAACTTCCTTACACATTAATTTTATACCAGTATTTGTTTTCACAATATGTTTAACTGTCATAATTTTTTTACTTCTTAAAATCACACAGCTGTCACTAATTTTAACTGAAGATAAGGTGAAGAAATTGATTGCTAATTCAGAGTATTCTTCTCCACAACAAGACGAAACATTTATAGGGCCTATGTATTTATTTAATTGAATTTGATCTTGTTCTACAAGGTGGACTTGAATCTTCTCTGACAACCTTTTACATAATTGAGATAGGTGCTTGGATTGAGTACGTAGCATTTTCTTCATTTTCCCCAAAAAGTTCTCAAAAATATAACATGAGAAGTTATTGAGGGTCCCATGATCTCTTACATCATTAGCAAGATGTAGCATATTATGGACATTATATACCAAAGACTTGCTTCCATATATAATGCCCATGTCTTCCACAAATGATTTAAGAAGATTCTCTGCAAACAAAATGCTTTTTTCTTCTGCACAAAAATATGAATTCGATAAAATATAAACAGCTACATGTAAACACAAAAAGTGTCTATATAATTTTCTAGGCAAAATTTCTTTCAAAACAACAGGGCCATAATACAAAACAAATTGGCGAAACTCTGTTGCCTTCCAGCGATCTATTTCCTTTAGCGATCTTGGTCTTCTGTTAAACTCCCGTGGAACTGAATCAACAAAACCAAGTAATTTGAGGGACACTTGCTCTACCTGCTTTTGGCTGATACGAGTATTATTAATTATGCCTCTATTACCGTATCGAATCCAGTATAAAATTAGTTTTCTCATGACACCAAGGTCTAATAAATGCATAGGATCCAAAGGAAATTTTGAAACTAATCCAAAACTTGGAGAACTAATTTTTAAAAGAGGAGTTACTCCATTGTGATGTTTCTCTTGAACAAATGATGAAAAGTCTTTATCACTTCTCAAGGGGCTCTCAATATCTGGGAACTTAACATGGCCATCAACAACAGTACCCTTCTGAACACATTTTTCACAGCCATAATAAGCATTATGGTTCTTGATGGCTTTTATATAAGAACGAGCAGGGGAGTCACAATTAAAGTGTTTAATTTCAAAACTATATAAAACAAAATTTTTTTCATAACAATTTCTTAACAAGTCATTTATTTCTAATACAAAATCATTTAAAAAGTCATCCAAAGATGTTGGCTGCCATAATGACAAGCGATAATAAAAGGGGACAGTTTGATTTCTGATACAATCACACCTAAAATTGGCCAAAATTGTAAGTTAGAACTCTTACTAATTTGCAATCCATCAACATTTATTCTAATATTAATTTTGTTATCCGGACAAATTTTCTGCAAATCTACATTATCAAAATACTTTCGGATACCAAAATATATAAACTGTTCATTTCCTTTTTTTACTATGTCTGAGTCTCTAAGTGTCCTTAATAAGGTTCTACTATCACTGGGAAGCTCATGATGTTCATCTCGTAGTATTTTGAGTATAGTCCACTGAAAATAGAGTTGAACCTCGGACAAATTGCAATAAAAGGTTTCTCAACGGTTTTCACTTAGAAATGACCTCAATAATAACAAACTAAAAATCGGCCAAAATCGGCCGGGGGGAAGTTTAATTTTTTTAAATTTTTAAAAAATGGCCGAAAAAAAAAATTAAAAAAAACTCAAAACAATAATATAGACATGTGATACATGTTTATAGGTTATTTTTGAGTTTTAAAACCGAATATTGCCTTTAGTTTTGAAAAAAAATTGAAATTTCAATTTTTAAAATTAATTTGAAAAATGAGCTATATGAAAAAATTAAAAAAAACCCTAAAAACCTGACAAAAACATCAAAAGAAATAAATCCAACGGTTTTCATTTAGAAATGACCTAAATATTAACATACTAAAATTTAAAAATTTTACGAGTTAAAGAAGTTGAATTTTTTTTCAAATTTCCATTTTTTTTCGCGAAAAATGCATTTTTTTTTCTAATTCGTGCCAAAACCTTTAGAGGCTTTTGAAAAGGTCATTTTTCGGTGGATATTGTCCACAGATAGTTATATAATGGAAAACCGGTGAAATTAACCCTCAATGAATTAGTTAATTATTTTATTTAAAATTTTGAAATTGGTAAAATGTAGTAAAAAGTGAAAAAAAGGTAATACTTTGGCATATTTACATCAGAATTTAAAATAATTAACTAATTCATTGAGGGTCAATTCCACCGGTTTTCCATTATATAACTATCTGTGGACAATATCCACCGAAAAATGACCTTTTCAAAAGCCTCTAAAGATTTTGGCACGAATTTTAAAAAAATGCATTTTTCGCAAAAAAAAAAATGGAAATTTGAAAAAAAATTTAACTTCTTTAACTCGTAAAATTTTTAAATTTTAGTATGTTAATATTTAGGTCATTTCTAAATGAAAACAGTTGGATTTATTTCTTTTGATGTTTTGTTAGGTTTTTAGGGGGGTTTAATTTTTTCATATAGCTCATTTTTCAAATTAATTTTAAAAATTTAAATTTCAATTTTTTTCAAAACTAAAGGCAATATTCGGTTTCAAAACTCAAAAGTAACCTATGAACATGTATCACATGTCTATATTATTGTTTTGGATTTTTTGAAAATATTTTTTTGGCCATTTTTTAAAAATTAAAAAAAATCAAACTTCCCCCCGGCCGATTTTGGCCGATTTTTAGTATGTTATTATTGAGGTCATTCCTAAGTGAAAACCGTTGAGAAACCTTTTATTGCAATTTGTCCGAGGTTCGGCCCTTTTTTTCGCTATTTTCAGTGGACTAGTAAACTAGTTGTGGCATTTTGGGCTACATTATGTTCTACAGCCCATATCCTTAACTTTTCTTTAAATGTTATTCCAGATGAATGCGATTCAAATTCAGTCAGTGAGCTTTCATTTCCTTCAACCGAAATAATTTCATTTTCAAACTCTCTACAGAAATTGGAATCTAAAATATCCTTTTCTGTATCTGTGTTTTCATGCTGGTTCTCATCCATGCTAATAATATATAAGATTAAAAGCTATCAGAATTTTAAAAAACATTCCGCATATATTCTGTTGCATTGTGATAAAAATAAAGACAACAAATATTGATTTTAATTCTTTAACTAGGACTAAATTTTAATTAAATTTATTCAAGGAGACTGTTAGCCGAAGTTGAAGTTATGATTTATAAAAAAATATCCCTGCTATAACCATTGTTAGGGGAGTGGGGATGAGGACACCTGAACTTTTTTAACCTAATTCCATTTTAAATGTTTAATATTTTAAACAGAATATAGTTATATCAATATCAACAATTAAAAAATTATTATGATTAACATTAGCTTCCATTTCTGTAGTAATATGACCCCAAGATGTGTTTTAGACCTAGTAACTTAAATGTTTAACTTCTCATTTGAATTTATTAAAAATAATCTATCTGACACTAAAATTTTACTCTGTATTTAAATATAATATAAATGAAAAAAATTAATGATTTTTAAAGTTTTTCTGAACTCTATTTTTAAAGTGGGTATGAAATGACTAACTCAGTTCAATTGTTTGATCATTTTCTAATTTTAAAACTTTTCCTCAATCGCTTGCTGTATACCACATTTTATTAACTTTTTTAATTCAAGACTAAGATTACTGAAATTGGGGGTAAAAAATAACATTTTATGTTTTAAAACTTATGAGAAACTATGTACTAAATACTAAATGTGCCAATACTTGGAACTTTCACCTCAAAGGGGAAATGTTTAAACCCTTTTAAAGAAAGTTGTCTTATATGCTCAAATTTTAAGAAACATTCATTTGGAACAGCAACGGCAGAAATATTTAACTGCATGGAAGAAATTGCTTTTGGAATTTATGTCTAAAGACATCAAGAATTACCTATTTTCACTCTAAAATCAGGGTTCCCACTCAATTTCAGAAATAAAATTCCCTGACTTTTCCAGGTCAATTTTTAAGATTTTCGGTCAAAAACTAACAACTCGCGACATTTTTCGAATACTTCTCCCATTTTTGAACACATAATTTTCAATAAATTGGCTACCTTTTTTGCTTTTTCGAGCCAAAGTTGACACACAATCATTAAAAATTTTCATTTTCCAGGTATTTTTTATGATTTTCCAAGTTTTTGGCTAAAATTAACCATTTTCCCTGACTATTCCCTGACTTTTTAGGTTAAATTCAAATTCCCTGACTTTTCCCTGTTTTCCAGGTTTTCCCTGATCCGTGGGAACCCTGTAAAATGTACAAACCCATCACTAATATGGCTTACTTTTCTTCAGAAAATAAGATTATATTTTTCATTGAAATAAATGTATACATTTTTCTTTTAAATGAATTTTTAACATTGTTTTATTCTGTACATTTCCAATATTTTTACATCCTAACCATGGTATGAATGACACAAATATACATATATTTATTAAGACTTTTTTACAGTATAAATAATGGGGGGTAATTGATTAAAAACATGGATTTAAATTGTAACCATAAGATCATTCAATAACAGAAATAAAAAATGCAAATGCTTTCAATTAAGTATGTGCTCTCACTTATTTGTAACTGAGGCATTTAATCAACAATGCAACAGAGAAATATGCTTTTTAACAGAATAAAAACTTATCATTTTAACATAATTATCTAAAATGTACCTAAAGGAAATCCTTTCACTAAGGGATGGGTTTGGATCGCCATCATGATCAGGAGCATCAGGAGACTGAATTTGAATCGTATTCTTACTAACGAATTCAACGAAGTTTTTAAATTCATTTTCTTTGACAACTCGCGACAATTCACTTTTCGCTTTTCTTTTTAATGTCTTCTTACCTGACATTTTCTTCATCCAGAAATTTTCTTGAAAAAAGAAAGGACGGAACAATAACGCATCCAAAGAACGACGAAACAAACGCGGAACACGCCAAAGTTGGTACCTTCAATACAACCGCTTTAAAAAGATCGGAGTTGAGATGTATTCTGCTAACTTCAAAGTCGTAATAATTTAAAAACTATCTGACGTGAGTGATGATAAAAAATAAGGGGTACTTAATACCCAGATATTATCAGCTAATAAATTTCAGCATCATATTTAAGCGCTCACAACTTAATTTAGTTTTTTCCTCAAGTATTTATACTATTTTATGGTTGTGGTTGGGTTATATTATGGGTATATTCATTAATTTTTCGGTCTGTGCTTGATCTCAGGATCCGCATACAAACCATATCGTTAAGTGAGACACACAAACGGAATTATTACTGTCACAAAGAAAGAAAAAATAACCAGGGCGAGGACCATGAATTGAACCCTGCTTGTGCAGACTGCTGTTAGCGCAATGAGCTGCGTTTTAAACGACTTAAACCCACTATCTCGAAGCCTAAAATTGACTCCTGTATACAGGGTGTCCCATAAATAATGGGCCACACTTCTAGGGGGGATAGTAGACACCTAGACGAGTCAGAATCACATAGGATTTGGGGGTCCCAGACCAAATCCCAGGGAGTTAAAAATGGAGCGACACCCCAAAAAAATTATTGAAAAATTCAATTTCTAGAAGAACTACTATTGGTAAAAATTTAAAAATGGTCTCAAAAATTGTGGTTTAATATGATCCTTAAAATTATCCAAAAAGTTTTCACTTTAAAATTTGTTTTATTATGAAAAAAATTAAAAAACCACAAAAAAATGTGAAAATTCTGCCAAAACCTCATTTTGTATTTCGAAATCCTTTCCTTTGATTTAATAATCTGAAAGATCATAGTCGAAAACCCTTAAGTCCAAAGTTTCACGTAAAAACCATCAATATTAAATGCTTGAGAGCCTGTTGAAGCATGGTTTAAGTCAGTTTTTTGGGTCCGCAAACTGCCGTTTCGGAAACGACTATAGGAAACCACTTTGCGCACCCAAAAAACGAACTTTAACAGGATCTCAAGCGTTTAATATTGATGGTTTTTACGTGAAACTTTGGACTTAAGGGTTTAGGACTATGATCTTTCAGATTATTAAATCAAAGGAAAGGATTTCGAAATACAAAATGAGGTTTTGTCAGAATTTTCACATTTTTTTGTGGTTTTTAATTTTTTTCACAATAAAGCAAATTTTAAAGTGAAGACTTTTGAGATAATTTTAAAGATCATATTAAACCACAATTTTTGAGACCATTTTTAAATTTTTACCAATAGTAGTTCTTCTACAAATTGAATTTTTCAATATTTTTTTCGGGGTGTCGCTCCATTTTTAACTCCCTGGGATTTGATCTGGGACCCCCAAATCCTATGTGATTCTGACTCGTCTAGGTGTCTACTATCCCCCCTAGAAGTGTGACCCATTATTTATGGGACACCCTGTATATATAAACACATCCCCAAGTCAATACATCCAACGGTTTGTAATTTTTAGTGTATCTTTACTGTAATTTATGAGTCCTGGGTTGGTTGAACCGGATTAATTCCCGAAGCAAGCTAATTTACATGTTTTCCTTTTCCGGGATTTACTCCCAATTTACGAGTATCCACAGCTTAATTACCCATCATTTATAATCTGCTAAAAGTACTCTAAAAAACCATGTAAGACACATGGTAATGCTCCCAAAATTTTTCCAGTTCCGAACTTAAATTTAAGTTAAAAAATGCGTTGTGGCTATACAGACAAGAGTAAGCTTTATTTGAGAACTGAAACTGCTAGGTGACGTAATAATCACCATGGTAACCCGTAATTTTGGAAAAACTTTGCCATATGGGTACTTTACAATATAAAAATATAAAAAAAATTATAATAATATTTTTGAATTTATAAGCCTTTTTTGTATTTGTGTTTTTTGGTCGAAATCCAAATTAATTTTCAAAGTCTAATTACTCACTTAATTACAAACGGATTTCTACCAAAATTGAATATGACGTGTACGACGCGATATTTTTTTAAGATTTTATCATCTAAATCTTGAAGTTGCATTTAATTTATCTAAAATTAACGATTTTCGGTCGTTTTACGCATGGACCTCGGGACCCCAATTTTTATCCCGCAATCTTCAAACTCCAGATTCTGAAAGTATAATGCAATGGAATAAAAAGTTAAAGGTTACGTACCTGAAGAAAATTTATTAAAGCAATTTTTCTCAATAAAAACACTAGTTCGGTGGATATATCCCAAATCCCCCCTCTGTGGGTACACTAGCGTTTCTTTTATTAAAATAGGAAATTTTTGATTTTAGAGGGGAACTATAAACTTTCAATTCACCATTCTGACTAACGCCATGTGCCTTTTACTAGTGTTAAACGTTTCTTAATGTTACTGAATATCGCATTTCGGTTCAAATTTTTCGTCTGTTTTTATCTTACAATGAGGTTAGCATCTGAACACTATACAATGGAAAACAAAAACGCAACCACTTTATCCTTTTTTTTTATTATTTTTTTTGCAAAATAAAGCTTTTTAATAATGGAAGAAAATATTGCTTAATATTAAGCAATAACATTTTTTAATATTAATACATAAATATTACTTAATATTAAGAAATGTTGAGAAAAAGCTTATAAATTTCAGAAATTTTAATGAGTGGCTAAATCGTTTGAATGCGCTTTTTTACATAAATACTAAGCAAATTTATCGTAATTTAACTTGCTATTAAAATAATTTAAACTGTTTTAAAAATACGCAATATTTTTAAATGTTGGTCGATATTGCAATATAATATCTGATCTTCCTCGGCGTTTTCAATGTTGGCCAATATTTATGGGATGTTGGCCAATATTACTGTGCTACTTTGGTAATGATGGGAATTTTAAAACCGGTATGAAACTATTACGGAAACATTGATTTTGATTCTATGAGATACTACCAGTGTCGATGATTCGATGAACACTTAAATTTTTATACCTCATAAAATATTCAAGAATTTGTAATACTTATCTTAAATATCTGGAGAGTTAATAATTAGAGTAGAATTAATTGATTTTTTTTATTCCAACAGAAAATACAGATTTAACACTTTGGGAATGAAAATCCCTTAAAAGTACAATATGATTAATTACTTTTTATTTTTTTTAATAATACAAATAAACGAGGGTCTTATTGCCATCCCAGGTAAAACGTTTCAACAGTTGTCAAATCCAATGGGCCTGACAATTGTAGCATTACGTTGTATACAGGGTGTTTCAAAATTGCGTTGCACGGCTTTTATTCGGAACCAACGCCTCCTAGGGTCATGGAAGTAAGGTCTACCCCTAGGTAAGTGACCCTAGAGAATCCATTGAGATGACTTACAGCGCCCTTAGCGGCGAAATTAAAAAGTTAAAAAAATTAATTTAAAAACTAAAGGAGATAGAGCAAAAACCTCAACGAAAAGAACGCATAATTTTAAAATGGAAGGTTTTGGAGGAACGTGTTATATTATTGGCTCATCTAGGGGTGAAAAGCTTTCGATCAAGACGGAGTTTGTCCAAATTGGTTCAGGAGTTCGGCCTGGCGGCCGGCCGAAAGGAACCTTTCCATAGACTTAACATGGGGGCAAAACGAAAAGAACGCATAATTTTAAAATGGAAGGTTTTGGGGGAACGTGTTATATTATTGGCTCATCTAGGGGTGGAAGGCTTTCGATAGAGACCGAGTTTGTCCAAATCGGTTGGGGGATTCGGCCTGGCGGCCGTCCGAAAGAAAAACCCAATTATTTTAATATACAGGGTGTTTCAAAATTGCGTTGCACGGCTTTTATTCGGAACCAGTGCCTCCTAGAGTCGTGGAAGTAAGGTCTACCCTTAGGTAAATGACCCTGGAGAACCCATTGAGAGGACTTACAGCGCCCCTAGCGGCGAAATTAAAAAGTTAAAAAAATTAATTTAAAAACTAAAGGAGATAGAGCAAAAACCTCAGTGAGAGTATTATTGCCAACGTCAAGAAGAACTCATTGAAAAAAATTTCATCAAAATATCTTGAATATTCGCGGAGATATTAGCATGTGAAAATAGCACTTTTTCAGGGGTCAAAAAGTAAAAAGTTCACATATTTGCAAATTTTTCAGTGAAATTGTGTAGTTTTGTGTTTTTTTAGTTGAAAGAACACAAAATTTAATCAAAAAAATTTGCGAATATGCGAACTTTTTACTTTTTGACCCCTGAAAAAGTGCTATTTTCACATGCTAATATCTCCGCGAATATTCAAGATATTTTAATGAAATTTTTTCAATGAGTTCTTCTTGACGTTGGCAACAATACTCTCAATGAGGTTTTTGCTCTATCTCCTTTAGTTTTTAAATTAATTTTTTTAACTTTTTAATTTCGCCGCTAGGGGTGCTGTAAGTCCTCTCAATGGGTTCTCCAGGGTCACTTACCTAGGGGTAGACCTTACTTCCATGACCCTAGGAGGCACTGGTTCCGAATAAAAGCCGTGCAACGCAATTTTGAAACACCCTGTATAAGATGATTTCAAATTTGTATGATGTTTCATTTAAAAAAATTATGTATTGTAATTAGTGTAAAATAAAATAGATTTTTCTGGATAAACTGTTATTATTTTTGCTCCTTTTATTGTTGTTTAGAATTTACAAGTCTTTTCAGGTTAGAGCAAGTATATGAATAGGATTTATTAAAACCTTTAAATTAATATGAAAATTAAAATTCTATGAAAATCATTACTCTTGCAATCCTAACATAAAAGTCTTACCTTTTGTTGAAAATCTTGTGAAAATCCTTACTCTTGCTATCCTACCTCAATCACAAACATAAAAGTCTTACCTTTGGTTGTTGTTTCTTCTTAGCAGCAAAGTTGAAGCATGAATATTTAATTCTAACATGTAAATGTTTAAGTTAAGACTAATTACTGTTGTTGTTATTATTATTATACACATTTTTCATGATATGTTAATATGATTTAAGTAGGATAAATTATTTACACCTTAAGATAGAGTACTTAAATTATAATTTTTAAACAGTTTTAATAAAACTTTTTTTCCTCTAGCTACTTAACAATTTAAAATTTTAGACAAAATATTCTTCTAAATATTTTTAAAAACCTAGTTTACACTTTTTTTAAATCATAACAAACTTAAAATTGAAAAGTAGAGAACAAATGAACAAACATAGATGAAAATTTAAAAAAAACACAAATTTATTTACATTATTTACAATACACTTGTCACAATCTCTGAAATAACAAAAATTAGATTTTTTAATGTAGTCAGTTGGATTTTATCCAAATAAATATTAAATTTTTTTGTTTGGTATATCTCTCTGCAATATACATCACTTTTTCCAATGCCCTGCAGGCATACTCGCTCACCCTCAGCAAGAGCCAGCACACAGTTTTGTGCTATGAAGCTAGACGTTTTATCGTCTAGCTCCAAATTAAACAGCTTCTCTGAGAAGTAGTCCCACACCCGCCCCGTCATTGCAACACCATCCACCATTGGTTTATTGTTGCTCGAGAACACTCGAATAAGTACAAGCACAGTTCCTCCTTTACTTTTCGCCACTGTTGCTTTGATGTCACCCCCAGTATATGAATAAGATTTATTAAAACCTTTAAATAATTATGAAAATTAAAATCCTATGAAAAACATTACTCTTAATATCATACCTCAACCTAGCATAAAAGTCTTACCTTTTGTTGAAAATCCTGTGAAAATCATTACTCTTGCTATCCTACTTCATCCAAACATAAAAGTCTTACCTTTTTGTTGTTGTTGTTTCTTCTTTGCAGCAAAGTTGAAGCATGAATATTTAATTCTAACATGTTAAAGTTAAGACTAATTACTGTTATTATATACATTTGTCATGATATGTTAATATGATTTAAGTAGGATAAATTATTTACACCTTAAGATAGAGTAGTTAAATTATAATTTTTAAACAGTTTTAATAAAACTTTTTTTTCCTCTTTAAACAATTTTAATCATTTTCATTTAAAATAGTTATAAACCAAATTCTTTAAGCAGTTTTAATGTATATTAATATGAAATTTAATAAAATAAATAAATATTAAAGATTAAAGGTAAATTAAAACAGCAATAAAGAAAGTTAATGTTTGATTTATAAGAATAATCTTTCCTGTGTCTTATAGTCCACTGAAAATAGAGTTGAACCTCAAACAAATTGCAATAGAAGGTTTCTCAACGGTTTTCACTTAGAAATGACCTCAATAATAACATACTAAAAATCGGCCGGGAGGGGAAGTTTAATTTTTTTCAAATTTAAAAAAAATGGCCGAAATTTAAAAAAAAAACAATAATATAGACATGTGATACATGTTTATAGGTTATTTTTGAGTGCTGAAACCGAATATTGCATTTAGTTTGGAAAAAATATTGAAATTTCAATTTTTAAAATTAATTTGAATAATTAGCTATATGAAAAAATTAAAAAACCCCTAAAAACCTAGAAAAAACATCCAAAGAGATAAATCTAACGGTTTTCATTTAGAAATGACCTAAATATTAACATACTAAAATTTAAAATTTTTACGAGTTAAAGAAGTTAAATTTTTTTTCAAATTTCCATTTTTTTTGCGAAAAATGCATTATTTTTTCAAATTTGTGCAAAAAACTTTAGAGGCTTTTGAAAAGGTCATTTTTCGGTGGATATTGTCCACAGATAGTTATATAATGGAAAACCGGTGGAATTGACCCTCAATGAATTAGTTAATTATTTTATTTAAAATTTTGAAATTGGTAAAATAAAGTACAAATTTCGAAAGAAGTGAAAAAGGTAATACTTTGGCATATTTACATCAGAATTTATTTAGATCAAATCAGAATCAAAAATTAACCTAAAAACATGTATTACATGCCTCTAGAAAAAATTTAATATTTTTGTTCCAGAATGCCAGTTTTTTAATTAAAAATTAAATTTCCCATTGTCCGATTTCTAGTATGTTGTTAGTTAGGTCATTTCTGAATGAAAAGTGTTTAAAAAACGTTTTTTGCAATTTGTTCCAGTTGTTGAGACTAGTTTGATATAATTAAGAATTTTTTTAATTTTAAAATTTTTAAGTCTATTTCAGTTTTTATTGCAATGATAATATTTTTTTATGTAATAGGATAAAAAATCAACCTATAAACATGTATTGCAAGCCTATATTATGATATTAAAATTTTAAATTAAAAAAAAAATTAATTAATTAGTTAATTATGTGTTCTTAATATAATTTATTGTTAATTAAATAAATTCTGATGTAAATATGCCAAAGTACGAGGGTTGTTTTTTAATTAACTTCCATTTTGCTCCTGAAAAAAAAGTAGTAGGAATTTCGAAATAATTTTGCTACTGGTAGATAGGTAATCTTTGAGGATCAATTTCCCTCATTACTGGAAAAAATCGGACATTTTTTCTATTATTTATCGAATTTACAAGCGCGCTCCTCGAACTTATTTCCCGCCAACCCATAGAGAAATCCTCTTTTTCGAAATTTTCCCGTTTTTGATAGTTTAAAAATAAAAAAACAAATGAATATTTAAAAATAAGGTTATTACGGAAGGTTACAAACATCTTTAATTACTTTTCATCGTTATCACCTTTAAATAGACCATTTACCGTACCATTTCCAAAGTTTTTCGATTCCGCTTCATGAAAAGTTTGAGTTTTCGTTGAGCTTCGCATCGGTTCAGACAGCCATTTCCCCCCTCAGCGCACACTTTGCCTGCGAATCTATCGATATTGCCTTGTTTATTATGGCTGTAACTCCAGAATTCCCAATGCCTGGAACTTGGCAGATGCAAAACATATGGTTTTAAACATCCACAATAACATGCTGCAAAAATCACCTGCCTGCCGATTGTCTATTGTTAATGCGAACAGAGTTTAAAGGAAGAGAAATTCTCTAAGGGTTGGCGGGAAATAAGTTCGAGGAGCGCGCTTGTAAATTCCATAAATAATAGAAAAAATGTCCGATTTTTTCCAGTAATGAGGGAAATTGATCCTCAAAGACTACATTTTACCAATTTCAAAATTTTAAATAAAATAATTAACTAATTCATTGAGGGTCAACTCCACCGGTTTTCCGTTATATAACTATCTGTGGACAATATCCACCGAAAAAAGACCTTTTCAAAAGCCTCTAAAGTTTTTTGCACAAATTTGAAAAAAAAATGCATTTCTCGCAAAAAAAATGGAAATTTGAAAACAAATTTAACTTCTTTAACTCGTAAAAATTTTAAATTTTAGTATGTTAATATTTAGGTCATTTCTAAATGAAAACCGTTGGATTTATCTCTTTGGATGTTTTTTCTAGGTTTTTAATTTTTTCATATAGCTAATTATTCAAATTAATTTTAAAAATTGAAATTTCAGTATTTTTTCCAAACTAAATGCAATATTCGGTTTCAGCACTAAAAAATAACCTATAAACATGTATCACATGTCGATATTATTGTTTTTTTTTTTAAATTTTTCGGCTATTTTTTAAAAATTTGAAAAAAATTAAACTTCCCCCGGCCGATTTTTAGTATATTATTGAGGTCATTTCTAAGTGAAAACCGTTGAGAAACCTTCTATTGCAATTTGTTTGAGGTTCGGCCCTATTTTTCGCTATTTTCAGTGGACTTTTACTCTAAACAAGCAAACAAAGATAAAGAAAAAACACATATTTATTTCAAGTATAAAGAAAAAACACATATTTAGTTACAAGATCGAGGTTATAAATTCGGATATATCAAACACGAGGTTTTTTCAAACTAATCAACTGTTCATTGTTCAAATAAATATAGAAAGGCTTAAGCTTATATGCCATTCTACAGTACATATCGCTCTTTCCTATATTCTGCATATAGGTATTATATCCTTCCGCTAGAACAATCACTGAGTTTTGTGCTATAAAACTTTCGGATTTTCACCAACTGTGAAATCCATAATTTTTTCTGACAAAAAAATCCCATGTTTTTGCGGTCATAACCACTCCGTTGACTGATGGTCTGCCTTCTTTATACTCTCTTATATGTAGTAGAATATCTCCGTTATCAACACATCTCGCAATGCTAACTTTCACATTGTCTCCCAACTCCCACTGTTCGAGAGTTTCAAATGTGCCTTTACGTCTAGCAGCATATGGTCGAACAGAAGCGGAGGTGGAAGGTGCAGGCGGTCGAACAGCAACGGTGGTGGTGGTGGTTGTGGCTGACTGCAGGGCGGTGGTGGTGGTTGGTGCTGCGGCGGCGTGGTAGAGCTGGGTGGCAAGCACCTCCGGTGCTGCTGTGGCTGGCGGGAGAGCGGTGGCGGTGGCTGGCTGGCAGGGTTGGGGAGCGGTGGTAGTGGGGAGCATCTCAGATGCTGGCAGTCGAAGCTGGCGGGGGGAACCTCCGGTGCTATCAGGCTGGGGGACACCTCCGGCGAGTATGTCGAAGGTTCATAAAAAGCGGCAGCAACCCCCCAGTTAAACCTTTTGGGGGAAGGTTCGTCCGCTGTAAAGAAGAAATAAATAAGTATAAGGAAACAACAACAACAATAATAATAATATTTAATGAAACCTCTAGCTCAGTTCAACATTTAAAGAGAATGATGTAAATAAATTAAAGATTTAACTAAATAATAATTCAAGTTAAACATAGAGTAACGAAAACAATATTCCATTTCAAATTGAGGAACAATATTAACTCTTATAAAGTTTAGAATAAACAGCTTTTACTAAAACTTGATATAAATTCAACTCGTTAAATATAATAAATAAATGTTGGTTAAATGAAACTAATTCTCGTTATTTTCAGATTGAGGATATGAAACATATATTCGTAAGCGATAGTATAGTATAAAAATCTAAAAGTTTAAAGTAAATTCAAGAAGCAACACGGTTAAATGCAATATAAATACTACTCGCAAAATATAAATAAATGTTACTTACATGAAATGAAAAGATCATCATTCTCTTCAAAGTTGGATATACGCTTTGCCATTTTCATATATTGTTGGAACGATCTCAACGAAGACTGGAAACAGTGGGAAGTCTCTTCACAGCAAAGCTTCACAGTGAGCTGAAATCGAGGTAATTCAGTGGGGCTTGTTGGCTAGCAGCATGGGAAGGAACCGGTGATAGAAATTGAGGATGGCAGAAACCGGCGAAGATCCTTAATTGTTTCCGGCTTTGGAAACTTCACAATAGCCTCTACCTTCTCCGGCAGAGGGGTAATACCTGACGCCGTTACCCTGTGTCCCAGAAACGTGACTTGGTTCTGGCCCAGGACACATTTGGACGCATTAAGATGCACCCCATAGTCCTCGAACCGTTTGAAAACCTGTTTAAGGTGTTGGACATGCTGTTCCTCACTTGTAGAAGTAGGGTTGGATGGTTGGTTAGTTGGGGTTTAATGGCACAAGGTCCAAAAAATCGGACAAAAAGCGCCAAAACATTGTTAAAGATTTAAGCAGGCTTTAAGGCCATTGTCGGGTGTACTCTATACACCGATTTTAAAAGTTCATAAAAACAAGATGATCAGATGATTATGAAATAAAATCTACAATTCATTTGTGATTCTGATGAAGTTTAAAAACATAAATAGTGATGGATTATGTGGATGTTTTAAAAGATCGAGTAGATCAGGTGAGGATGTGTTAAAATATCGGGAGTAGGCAGAGTTAAAATAAAAGCAAGACGTTAAAATATGTTTTACAGTTAAAATTTCATGACAATGAGGGCAAGTTGGTGGCGGTTCTCCAGCCAGAAGAAATCTGTGTGTCGCTCTTGAATGGCCTATTCTGAGTCTAGTCAGAAGAACGTCTAGCCGTCGAGATGGATGTGACGGTATAGGAGATACTGTTGGGTGGAGATTAAACAGTTTATTACTGTAATCTGCATCCCAGCTCTCCTGCCATTCCTTTCATACAGCATCTTTGATAAATAATTTTAAATCGCTGTACAGGATTCTGATTTTTAAAGGAGACACTCTTCGCTGCTATATCTGCCATCTCATCGTCGAAGTAGGAAACGCAGAACTCTAAACCATTCAGCACATGGTGGATGAACCGTTGAAATGTGACAGCTGCATTTGACAGGCCAAAAGGCATAAACAGGAACTCAAACAGCCCGAAGGGGGTGGTTTACGCCGTTTTGGGTACGTCTTCCTCGCGGACGGGGATCTGGAGATAGGCCTTGGCCAGATCCAGTGTGGAAAAAATGGATTTTCCTACCAAAACCTGCATGCAGTCCTGAATGTGGGGCACAGGATATCTGTCCGGGATGGTGTTGTTGTTGAGTTGTCTGAAGTCTCCACAGGGACGCCAGTCCCCATTGCTCTTGGGGACCATGTGGAGAGAAGCCCAGCAGCTGTTTGAAGGTCTGCAGAGTCCGGCAGATACAAGGAACTGGAATTCTTGCTTGGCTGCCCGAAGCTTGTCAGGAGGTAGTCGCCTTGGTTTGGAAGACACAAGTGGACCGGTTGACCATCAGCCATTGGCGAGCCTGTTTTCAGAGAAGAAGCCCATAGCTCTCATGGCGGCATCACGCATCCAGCGCTGGGCGGTTATTTTATCAGGGTACTCCTACACCATTGCGTATAGGAAGGGCTCCCTGCATTCAAACGCTGATGCATGTAGCAGGCTACCTCTGAGGCCTGGAAGAAGCCCATCTATGACGGTGCCAGCGGATGTTGTTCTGCTCCTTAATGCTTTGGATGATAGTCCAGTGACGGTTCACCAGTCTGCAATGGAAATGAAGGCGAGCCCTTTGTTTAGGATAGTTATGGAGTACGTTCACAAAGGTTGGCCAAAAGCAGTTGATGCAGAAATACGGCCATATTGGCTCTGTCGGGCAGAGCTTTCAGTAGAGACTGGGGTTATTCTTCGGGGTAACAGGGTAGTGGTTCCGCCCAAGTACCAGGCATATGTGCTGAGAGAGTTGCATGCTGGGCACCAAGGAGTGTGCGCACTGAAAGCCCTAGCTCGGCAGTCAGTCTGGTGGCCAGGGGTTGACCGGCAGATTGAGGAGCTGGTGCGCTCATGCGGAGCTTGCCAGAAAAGAGCTTCTGAGCCACCACCCAAGTTGTCCCCTTGGCCATATACGACGGTCCCATAGAGTCGAATCCATGTTGACCATGCAGGCCCTTTTGAGAACAGTATCATCTTTTTGGTCGTGGACGCAGCAACCAAGTGGCTAGAGGCGGTGGTAGTGCCCTCTACGTCATCAGGGG
Organism: Tetragnatha versicolor; assembly: GCA_024610705.1. NCBI lineage: Eukaryota > Metazoa > Arthropoda > Arachnida > Araneae > Tetragnathidae > Tetragnatha > Tetragnatha versicolor. The sequence goes on along the minus strand of JANDEH010000013.1, from coordinate 23,262,278 downwards.
CCTCCATTGCTGCTCTACGTGGCATCTTTGCTCTTTTTGGCTTGCCTAAGACTCTTGTGTCCGATAATGGCACCTCGTTTACAAGTGAGGAGTTTGGTAGCTTCTTAAGGGCGTGTGGAATTGTGCATGTCCGCATTGCGCCTTACCATCCCCAGTCTAACGGCCAGGCAGAGCGTCTGGTGCACACCCTGAAAGATGCTATGAAGAAGTCCTCTGGTGGTAAATTCCAGGAGCGACTATATATAGATCGCTTGCTGTTTAACTATCGCAGGGCTCCTTGTTCGTCTACTGGGCTATCACCAGCTGTTGCTATGTTCGGCCGGCCAATTAGAAGCCGTCTAGATCTGCTGCGGCCTGAGGAAAGTCTGGCTGCTAATGCAGGGCGGGGACCAACTACCTTCTGCTCTGAGAATTTGGTCTGGAGCAGGAACCATAGGGTGGGACCAAAGTGGCTCCCAGGAGAGGTGGAAAGCCCCATGGGCAGAGTTCTGACCCCTATGGGAGTTGTGGTCAGGCACCAGGATCAACTGCGGTCGCGGGCTCCAGAGACATCGTCCCCAGAGGTCAACGAAGAACCCATTCTGCCGGATGAGGCAGAGCACCCTTCAGCGACTCCTTTCGCCAGCGGAGCAGTGGCTCCTCCAGTTCCTGAAGTGGCGCATACCCCCAGACGGTCCCAGCGAGCGAGAAGACCTTCTGTCAGACTGGATGTGTGACTTCTAATTCTTGTTTGACTTTATTCCTTATTCGTCTGTGTAAACTAGTCGAGATCTTGTGTCATTTAGTTATATACTTATTCAGTCGTGTGACATTTTATATTATATAGTCAAGTGTGATTTATGTGTTGGAGGGTGTAGTATTTGTTGCATGTGGCAACACCACAGCTACTCCAAGTTTGGTCTGGGCGGAATGGCAACCGCCCGCCAGAGAGCAGACAGCCAGAGCCGAGCACAGACACGCGCGTGTCGACGCCGGGCTTGTTGATATAAATAAATATTGCTGTAGTCCAATTGCTATGTTTCACTGATCTTTCTCCTGTGTCGACCCCGCAAGTACGGATATAACAGTTTGCAAACGAAGGTTCTTGGTTTTTAGGGTCATATCTTCTCTGATTGGGGTTTGGACGTACATTATGAAATGATTTTTCGTAAATCTTCAATCTTTCTTTAAATTCAGGGATAGTCTTACAACATCCAAACAGGATAGTTTTATTAATGTTGGAGTCGTTTATACCACGAATACAGTAATCAATAATGGAAACATCATCCATAGGAGTCGGTGCGTACGATGCAAGTTCTCTTAAGGTAATGAAGTATTCGTTAAGTGTTTGATGGGGTAAATGTTTACACTTGCTCAACTGGACATGGATGTCTCGCTGAAACGGTGGTTTCGAATTCACTTCAAAGCTTCTATGATGGCGGAAAAAGTACTGATATTTCTCTTTGATTGTATGAATGTTTTAGCAATTCCAGTTAAAAGTTTCCGGCAAATCAGCAGTTTTTGGAAATTGTCCGTGACATTGTACGAGCAGAGAAAAGTCAATATCCGTGATAAACATATTGATATAATAATTATCTTGACCAGAAAACGGACGCATTTCATTTACTAGTTCGTTTAGCATGAACATTGTCATGCACTGGGTAAGTAGTATTAGCAGTAAACTCATTTTCGGATTCACAGGTTAACGACATATTGTCCGGATTGATTAATGTGCCGGTTCCAACCGCTACATTTACAGAGTTATTCATATTTGTTTGTAAAACAGTTGAAATGTTAGTTATTCTCATCGGGCGAAGTCATTTTCAATAATTTTCACTTTTAGCACGAAATAAAATGGAACGGACTCACCGTTTTGCAGATCGATGTCTATGGCACTGTAGTCTAGGGATATTTATCAAACGCAGATTCCGCGGCCAGAGTCCCCATTTGGTATGGTATCAGGGGTGTGGTACCATACAAAAGGTACAAGTCGAAAGGAAAAGCAACTTAGGTTAACAATAACATTTAATGGATGAAATAGATACAATTACAGCTGGCGGGCCTTCGCAAAAAAGACAAATCAGACCGCAGTCTCCGCCATTTTTCTCCAATCCGAAAGTAACACAACCACAACTACTACTACTACACGCGCTCTTCTCGCAGAGAGGAGACTAGGGGAAAAGACTTAACATTAGCCAGCGCGCCAACGGCACGGGCAAAACCACATTTATTATAAAAACTTGCAATATTACTTATCATTTGGAATGAAACTGAAGAAAGTGCATAAAGCATTAAGATTTTCACAAAAGGCTTGGTTAAAGTCGTACATTGACAAAAACACTAAAAAAAGAAAAGAAGCCACCTCTTCTTTCGAAAAGGACTTCTTTAAGTTATTAAATAATTCAGTGTACGGCAAAACTGTCGAAAACATACGAAAACGTATTGATGTTTCCTTAGTTAATAGTACAGAGGAAAAAGGCAAAAAATCTGGTAGCACAACCAAGTTTTCAAAATTTTAAAATATTTTCTGAAGGATTAACTGCTGTCCAAAGACTGAAGCAGACTGTAACACTCAATAGACCAATCTATGTAGGATTTGTTGTTTCGGAACTGAGCAAGCTTTTAATGTACAGATTTCACTATAATCATATCAAAAAGCAGTATCCAATCCAAATAAGTCAAGGTTGTTATTCACGAACACAGATTCATTAACTTACGAAATAACAACTAAAGACATATACGAAGACATGAAGAAAAACTCTTCCTTATATATACTTCCGACTACCCTGAGGGAGATCCTTTAAAAAATGATGTTAATAAAAAGAAAATAGGCTGTTTCAAGGACGAACTCAATGGACAACTAGCTCTTGAGAGTGTAGGTCTTAGAGCAAAATTGTACTCTCTTCTATCAACAGAAGGAGAGAAAAAACAGCAAAAGGAGTTTCTAGGGTAGTAATAAAGAAAAATATCAAGCATCAAATGTATCGATATTGTTTGACAGGGGTTAAATCCACTAAGGAAGTGATGTATAATTTCAAGTCTGACCATAAAGATATACAGGGTGTTTCAAAATTGCGTTGCACGGCTTTTATTCGGAACCAGCGCCTCCTAGGGTCATGGAAGTAAGGTCAACCCCTAGGTAAGTGAGCCTGGAAAATCCATTGAAATGACTTACAGCGCCCCTAGCGGCGAAATTAAAAAGTTAAAAAATTCATTTAAAAACTAAAGGAGATAGGGCAAAAACTTCAGTGAGAGTATTGTTGCCAACGTCAAGAAGAACTCATTGAAAAAAATTTGATCAAAATATCTTGAATATTCGCGGTGATATTAGCATGTGAAAAAAGCACTTTTTCAGGGGTTAAAAAGTAAAAAGTTCGCATATTTGCAAATTTTTTTGATTTTTTGATTAAATTTTGTGTTCTTTCAATCAAAAAAACCACAAACTACACAATAACACTGAAAAATTTGCAAATATGCGAACTTTTTACTTTTTGACCCTTGAAAAAGTGCTATTTTCACATGCTAATATCTCCGCGAATATTCAAGATATTTTGATCAAATTTTTTTCAATGAGTTCTTCTTGACGTTGGCAACAATACTCTCACTGAGGTTTTTGCCCTATCTCCTTTAGTTTTTAAAATAATTTTTTTAACTTTTTAATTTCGCCGCCAGGGGCGCTGTAAGTTATCTCAATGGATTCTCCAGGCTCATTTACCTAGGGGTAGACCTTACTTCCATGACCTTAGGAGGCGCTGGTTCCGAATAAAAGCCGTGCAACGCAATTTTGAAACACCCTGTATATTAGAGGGCCGGCTGTGTAAATACCTATGCATATGAGCATTACAAGATAGTGATAGAAGATTAATATTTGTATATATTTGTGAAGTTCTTCCCCGGTGGCAAAATAGGAAAAAAAAAAGAGACTTTTTCGATGTTTTGTTTCTTGTTTTTTTTGTATGCATTGAGCTTGGAGCTGGAAGTCGCGTGTGCGACGGGATTTTGACGAATGGTGTAAATTTATCAGATACTACTGTTAATTATCACTGCTTGGTTTATTTGGAGCAACGAACCCCACAATATTTTTATGAAGAATGATATTTGTATATATTTTTATGAAGAATGAGATTTGTATATATTTTGTAAATAATTTTTCTGCATCGTGTGTTAGGGAAAGGGGGTGGGATGAAACACAAAGGAGAGGCGTCCGGTATCTTGGCAAACAACCTGATTCCCTGGTTTGCAACAAGCTCTACCACGCGTGTTTCGGAAACCAAGCTGGGAACTTGGGATAACTCTCCCGGGGAATATATTTATGTAAAATAACTTTGATTTTAGTGGTGGAGCCGCATTTTATTGGTAGAGCCCCAATTTATCCGCAATTTAGTAGATTGCTTAGGAACCTCTTTCTACCGGCGCAGGAGCCCCTTTCTACCGGAGCAGGTGTCACAGAGCTGCCGGCGCAGGTCCCTGCAGCCTGCGCCGGCTGTCGTAGAACCCCGATTTTCCCACTACTCACGATTATGCGTAGACTTTCGACAACTTAAGAAGATAATTAGAGATAGATATCCTCTTTTCCTCATTGATGATGTTATTGACAAACTCGAGAACGCTTAAGTATTTTCATCCCTCGATTTGAAGAATGGATTTTTTCACGTTCCTGTGGATCCATCAAGTACGAAATTCACATCCTTTGTCACACCTAGTGGTCAATTTGAATTCTTCAAAACCCCATTTGGTCTCTCCACCAGCCCAACTGTCTTCATGCGCTACATTAACTGTATTTTCAAAGATTTGTTAGCAGATAACACCCCGATTCTTTATCTTGATGACTTGGTCATACCTTCCTCCGATGAAATAGAGGGCCTCCAAAAGCTAAAACGAGTTTTGCAAAGAGCTATACCCTGTTCGCACTGCACGGATAAGGGGCCCCTTATTTTCCGCTCCGCCCTCTAACCGGTTTTAACAACCCTTTAGCAGAGCCAGGAGCATCCCATAGCAAAGGGTGGTCGAAAATCGCCCCATCCACTCCAGAGGACCCTTTACTCAACCAAGATGGCAGCGCCCATGGATGTGATGAAAACGACCGTCCCCAAGTAAGTTTAATTTTTAAGTATTTTTATTAAACTTTTATGTTTAACGTTGATCATTTTTATTTCTTCTGTCAGTGTATTTTGCCGATTGAACAGGTAAAGTAGTATTAATGATAGACTACGATTTTCCGCGTGTATAGATTCCAAGAAGTTGCTTGGTTAGAATGTATTTGAATTATATCTTTGTTTTGAAATATATATATTGTTGGGTGCTTGGAATTTCCCCGAGACTTGTTTAAAATTTCTGCCTGCTTTCGGCATTTAACGAATCTAGTACTATTTTTATATTTTTGGAAGTGTTTTTTATTTTGTAGTGTAGATGATTTAACTAGGATCCTTTTTAACGAAGCATAACAATATTTAACAGTGGAGTACTTTTCAGATTTTACGTCGGATATTTACTAATTGTCTCATTTTCACTTCTTTGTTTACCATTAAATCAAACCCCCTTCTCAAATATTCCAAATACATTGTTATTCTAGCAGTGTGGTTGTTTTTATTCCAGTAAATTTTTAAATTAATAGCAAATATGGTATGATAACCTTTAGATCTACATGTCTAGATTTTTCTTTTTTAGGAAGATCCTTAAAAGGAAGCAATGGGATGACGGAGAGACCCTCTGCCTGATTAATGTATACAAGAAAATTCGAAGTGAGGTTCGAAACCACCAAAGAAAGCGTCTTTTGTATGACGAAATTGCCGCCAGTATGGCTGTCGAGGGGTTTTCTCGCACTGGTAAGGAAGTAAAAAAAATTGAGAACTTGATGAAGAAATACAGGTACGTCCAACTAGTTTTCATAATATAATTGTTATTGTCAGTCAACAATCAGGTTCAGACTGCAGTGTTTCTTACTATTATTTACATTTTTTATTTTTTGTAGTAGTAGTAATATACTAAAGCAATCTTCACTCAGCTTACAATCTCAAATAACATTGGGTTTATATATATATATATATATATATATATATATATATATATATATATATATATATATACAGGGTGTTTCAAAATTGCGTTGCACGGCTTTTATTCGAAACCAGCTCCTCCTAGGGTCATGGAAGTAAGGTCTACCCCTAGGTAACAGACCCTGGAGAATCCATTGAGATGACTTACAGCGCCCCTAGTGGCGAAATTAAAAAGTTAAAAAAATTAATTTAAAAACTAAAGGAGATAGAGCACAAACCCCAGTGAGAGTATTGTTGCCAACGTCAAGAAGAGCCCACTGAAAAAATTTTTATCAAAATATCTTGAATATTCATGGAGATATTAGCATGTGAAAATAGCACTTTTTCAGGGGTCAAAAAGTGAAAAGTTGGCATATTTGCCAATTTTTCAGTGTTATTGTGTAGTTTTGTGTTTTTTTAGTTGAAAGAACACAAAATTTAATCAAAAAATCAAAAAAATTTGCAAATATGCGAACTTTTTACTTTTTGACCCCTGAAAAAGTGCTATTTTCACATGCTAATATCTCCTCGAATATTCAAGATATTTTGATCAAATTTTTTTCAGTGAGTTCTTCTTGGCGTTGGCAACAATACTCTCATTGGGGTTTTTGCTCTATCTCCTTTAGGTTTTAAATTAATTTTTTTAACTTTTATGTTTCGCCACTAGAGGCGCTGTAAGTCATCTCAATGGATTCTCCAGGGTCACTTACATAGGGGTAGAGCTTACTTCCATGACCCTAGGAGGCGCTGGTGCCGAATAAAAGCCGTGCAACGCAATTTTGAAACACCCTGTAAATATATATATATATATATATATATATATATATATATATATATATATATATATATATATATATATATATATATATATATATATATATATATATATATATATACATATATATATATATACAGGGCTCGATTTCTAAAAAAAGAGGTACCGGAACGGTAAAATTTATTGGTATCAAAACTGAAAAAGCGAATACTTTTTAATACCAAAACTTAAGCATTTATTTTCAAATTTAAATTTATAAAATAAATTCAAATGTGTTGTACTAGATTAGGAAGAGTGCTCTAACTGAATTATTAATTGTATAAGACGATGAACTCTTTATACACCTTTTTTACAGTGGGTTATACTTTTTTTCCAACAGTGTGCCTCTTGTAGGGAGGTGAGACCTTTCATCAATCATTGGTGAACCAATATCAATGAACCATTAGTGTTGTATATTTTGCCAATTTAAAGAATATAATGCGTAGTTAAAGTCCTTAAATGGTAGGATTGAAGATGTCGCAAATTTTCTTTGCAAATTTGCACAGCGATCTGGCAAATCTGGTTCAAATAAAAAAGAATCAACACCAGGAGCGGATTGTGGGTAGTTCAAATGGGGGTTTACAATCATGTTTTAAAAGAACAATTAAGTAAAAACCTTACAATTAAATCAAAAATATTGTTATTTGCAAAAAAGATAAAAATGCATTAAAAATATTTTTTTAAATTTGAAATATGGCTTTTTATATTTTTTGGTAGGATTCTTACTGTTATGAACTTAATCTGAAAACAAATCTAATAAGTTGAGTTCTAAGTACAAAAAGGGGGTCTTGGGGGTTCTAACACCAAAAAATTTTGGAAATTTGACCGTAAAAACAGGGTTTTAATTCATTTTAGGACTTTTTCCTACATAGAAAGGTATCCGCTGGCCTGAGGAATGGGTCTCGCGGGTCGTAGTTAGGAGACCCCTGAAATAGAATAAAATTTTTTCCGAAAAAGAGGTTCCGGAACGGCGTTCCGGACCGTTCCGGCTGAAATCGAGCCCTGTATATATATATATATACGAGGGTTGTTTTTTAATTAACTTCCGTTTTGCTCCTGTGAATAAAGTAGTGAGAATTTCGAAGTTTCCTACTTTTTTGGAAAAAATCGGACCTTTTTTCTATTATTTATCGAATTTACAAGCGCGCTCCTCGAACTTATTTCCCGCCGGCCCATAGAGAATTTCTCTTCCTTTAAACTCTGTTCGCATTAACAATAGACAATCGGCAGACAGGTGATTTTTGCAGCATGCTATTGTGCATGTTTAAAACCATATGTTTTGCATCTGCCAAGTTCCAGGCTTTGGGAATTCTGGAGTTACAGCCATAATAAACAAGGCAACATCGATAGATTCGCAGGCCAAGTGTGCGCTGAGGGGGAAAACGGCTGTCCGAACCGATGCGAAGCTCAACGAAAAATCAAACTTTCCATGAAGCGGAATCGAAAAACTTGTGAAATGGTACGGTAAATGGTCTATTTAAAGGTGATTACGTTAAAATGTAATTAAAGATGTTTGTAACCTTCCGTAATAACCTTATTTTTAAACATTAATTTGTTTTTTTTTTGTGTTTAAACTATCAAAAAGGGGAAAATTTCGAAAAAGAGGATTTCTCTAATGGGTTGGCGGGAAATAAGTTCGAGGAGCGCGCTTGTAAATTCGATAAACAATAGAAATAATGTCCGATTTTTTCCAGTAAAGAAGGAAATTGATCCTCAAGGATGTACCTATCTACCAGTAGCAAAATTATTTCTAAATTCCTACTACTTTGTTTTCAGGAGCAAAACGGAAGTTAATTAAAAAACAACCCGATGGGGAATTCCGACACCATCGGGGAATTCCGATGGTGACGCCCCCTAGTTTTGTGTCACTATAAAAAATAATAATGTATGCAAAATATCAGCTCATTCGAATAATAATAACCCGTGCGCAGTTCCCTTGAAGTTTCAAAAAAAATACTGATTTTTTCACAAAACATCCCAAAAACTATAGATTAAACCCTCCCATCTTCTTCTTGATTTTTTAATGAGAATCTAATATAGTTATAGTTATAATGTTCCAGATTCCATTCTTCTATCACCCCTCTTTCGGTAGTAAAAATTTTTAAAAGTTAAAATAACTCTTGTAAAGTTGTTTTTCTTGCATTTTAAAAAAAAGCTAATAACTCCAGAACCATACAACTTAAAAACCTGAAATTTGTGCCATTTTGTTTGTAATTTTATTACCTTTCATTTGATGTGCAACATAACTGCCTTTCTTAAAAAAATTTTGGAAAAAAATTAAAAAAAAAATTTTTTTTGAAAAAAATTTTTATTAAATAAATTTTAAGTTTTTCCACTCCCAAAAAGAACATTTCTGCCAAATTTCAAGTTGAAATTAAAATTTGATCATGTAGAAAAAAATAAAAATTTGCGAAATTTTGGCAAGTCCCTAAACATTCCATGTAATTTAACAAAAAAAGGGGTTTCACTCATGGGGATTCCAAAAACTCCCTTGAGGTTGTTCATCAATTTTTACCATGCAAAAAAATTCACTTAAATATCAGAAAATACAACTACTAGCCGATTCGGTACAAAATCTTACAGAGCCCTGTCGGGTACCAAATGGTAGACTGCGTTGTGCGTAGTCATCGGGGAGGAAGAACGAAAAAAAATATTTTTATCTAGTCCTATAGTGATTAAAAATGAATACTAACGCTTGTATCGAACATTTTTTATGGTAAAATTTAGAATTGTAAAAATTACTTTCCGTAAGTAAGAAAAAGTTAGCATTTTTTGGTATGGAAGGCGTGGAACTTCATCGATTCCACTCTTATCTATTCTAAGACGAAGGTTTCATTTTACGGAAGCACGTGTGGCCATAGATAAGAAAACCCCCGAATTAGTTGCAAAGCTACAAAACTATTTGATCGATTTAAAATATAAAAGGAATTTTTAGAACTTGATCCTATTGTATGGCAGAACAACGAGAACTACTGAATAGGACAAAGAATAGCATATCAATTAAAGTAGTCAATGACTGTGCAGAAAGAGGGGTTAAACTGATTGAGGAATTTAACCACCAATTTAGCAAAGATGAATCTCAAAAACAGTTCATCTTACAAACTGTTCAGGATTATCGTAAAAAATATCCGAAATCCAATCGAGAGACATTGAGAAACCCTTATGATAGGATGCTACTTATTTATTTAAAACTTGATTGCAAAGAAATCATTGGAAGAGTTTAGACCACACGGGGGATACTGAAAATTGGGAAAAGAAAGTTATTTTTTTGGTGCAATAAGCAAAGTTTTGACAGCCACGTTTTTGTGACCTTTTTGTATTCAACTTAAAAACCGTGGTAGACCTAAGATATTATCGAAAAATAATTTTTGATGGCTGAAACCACTTCTGAACAATGTGGAGAATAAGTCAGAACTTATCCTGATTTTATAACTCTAACACAACCGGAGCTATGATGATTTAAAAAACTTTTTTCAAAAGTGATCCGATTCACCCCGCTGATCCGATTCACCCCGTTTTACGGTATTGTGATTATTACTTCGTCTGTATAATGTTATTTGCATAGAGTCCATTCATTTAAGTGCACCCTGAGCACCAAGTGCAGATATTTGGTTTTTGTATTTGGCTTGTGTCGAACTTTTCATACTTTCATTAAACATCTTGTCACCATACTGCAAACTTCCTTATTGGAGTGAGTCAGTTCTTTAGCTAGCTGGGTTAGAAAAATCCGCGCGTTGTAGAAAAAAAGGTGGGTGCATTTTTTATTATTTTTCAATGTAAAACTTTTAGATTATATAGAGTAAATAATTGGTTTAATTTTAATGTGATCTTGTAAAAATATTTTTATAAACCTAGGATAAAATACATCACATTAGAATTCATTGAGAATTCATTTGTTACTTAAGTATATGTTTGAATATTGAGTCAACCTATTATTATTTAGATTTATGATTTGATTTTATTCTTTTATCTTTAAACACTTTTAATTTAATGCTAAGGGAAATTCAGGTAAAATATAGGCACATTGAATTAGGTTGGAAACTAGCTCTGTAGGATTTTGTACCGAATCGGCTAATAGCTGTATTTTTTGATATTTAAGTAAATTTTTTGCATGGTACAAATATTATGAACACCGTAAAGGGAGTTTTTGGAATCCCCATGAGTAAAACACCTTTTTTTGTTAAATTACATGGAATGTTTAGGGACTTGCCAAAATTTCGCAAATTTTTATTTTTTTCTACATGGTCAAATTTTAATTTCAACTTGAAATTCGGCAGAAATGTTCATTTTGGGAGTGGAAAAACTTTAAATTTATTTAATAAAATTTTTTTTCAAAAAATATTTTTTAAAAATTTTTTTCCTTTTTTTTATTTTGAAGAAAATTTTTTTAAAAAAAGGCAGTTATGTTGCACATCAAATGAAAGGTAATAAAATTACAAACAAAATGGCACAAATTTCAGGTTTTTAAGTTGTATGGTTCTGGAGTTATTAGCTTTTTTAAAATGCAGGAAAAACAACTTTACAAGAGTTATTTTAACTTTAAAAAATTTTTACTACCGAAAGAGGGGTGATAGAAGAATGGAATCTGGAACATCATAACTAAAACTATATTAGATTCTCATTAAAAAATCAAGAAGAAGAAGATGGGAGGGTTTAATCCATGGTTTTTGGGATGTTTTGTGAAAAAATCAGTATTTTTTTGAAACTTCAAGGGAACTGCGCACGGGTTATTATTATTCGAATGAGCTGATATTTTGCAAAAACTATTTATTTGTATGATGGAACAATTTGGGGGGGGCGTCGCGTTAAGATTTCCAAACTTAAAAAATAAGGACCACCCTAATATATATATATATATATATATATATATATATATATATATATATATATATATATATATATATATATATTTATTTGTATTTCAATGTTTGCAAAAAAGAATTAATTGGTTCTGTGAAGGTAATAGTTCAATCAATGATTGTTTACATAGTATGAGGGACGTTTAAATGAAAAGGTACAAAATGTCATGGAAACAACCAGCAAGTTGGAGATGCTACTTTAGGATTACGGCATATAGTGTTGTGTAGATAAAAAGCACATATTTTTTCAATCAACTAGAAAGTGCCACATTCTGTAAACAGTCTGGGCTGCTCTCGTAGTGACTGAATGTCCCCGTAACAAAAAGAAAATACGTAGAAAAAGATTGAGAAAATATTTTTGTTAGTTAATCTTTGAATAAAAATATCTTATATTAAGTTGTTAATAATTAGAACAAAGATTCTAAATAGAGATTACCACAAACGCTTTTGTTTTGTTGATTGTGTATTTTTTCATATCAAATTTTTATGCTTTATTTGTATAGCTATTTTAAAATTTTTTCGAGGGAGGACCCCCTTTTGTACTTGGAACTCTGTTTAATCCACAATTTCCTATATATCAGGTAATATAGATTCTGTAATTGTTTCTAGGGAAGAAAAAGGAAAAATAGGAACGACGGGTGGAGGCACTTCAAATTGGAAGTACTATGTCAACATACAGGAGGCTGTTGGATATTTGCCCAGCCTGGATCCAACGATGATGATGGAGTCGATACCATCAGATGATGAAAATGGTAACTATTTAATAATTATTTGTTCTTTCTATCAGATTGCTAAAAGACAAGCTGAAACTTAAACTCTAAAAATTCCAAAGTAATTCCAACTCTTAAAATTCCAAAAGTAAAAGTATATCTGAGGGAAGACCCCCAGTCATCCCTTTTTTCATGGAGCTTGTTGCAGCTCTTATTATGCTATTTGGTCCTACACTCATGTTCAAATCTTTTTTTTTACTTTTTAAACAGTGAATTTAATATCTTTTTGTCCTATCCTATATATTTAATGGTCATATAATATTGAATGATTTTTAGCGATTCAGCCTAACATTTGAGACTTGCATACGCTAATCTTAAAGTACCTAAAATTTTAAAAAACTGCTTTAGAACTGTAAATTACTTCGCCATTAAATTTTATTTATAAATAAAATATGTCTATATAAATGTATTCAATTTTCTTTTAGAAGCAGTTGAACAATCATTTGTTTCAGAATCGATGGACATGGTATGTAAATAAAATGTATTTCAATTATTTGAATGTAGAAACTATAAAAAGTGTTTTGCCATAAAAACTCATAGTATAAGTACTGGACAAATAAATGTGTGCCATTATTAGTAATTTATGAAAACTAAGGATTTTGATAAATAGCAATATAATTTCCTTGTAGTATGAACCTAGATTAAATTACCCTACTTTAAGTGCTTGAATACAAAATTAGTATGTAATACTGTATGGGGGAAATGATCCTGCATCTAAAAGCAATTATGACAGGAATGGATTCCCCTGAATGCATAAATGGTCATTCATACATGTGATTCTTCCACCAATAGGCGGAAATCCGCCAATTAGCTTAGCAAAATTAAAATCTGTCTATGCGATCAAAACTGAAATTCCACTTTTATATTTTCCAATAGTTTTTTACTCATAACTCGGACCTTTTAAGTAAAATTGAAAAAAATATATTAAAAATTTCGAAGTATTATGAAAACTAGTTAAGATTTATGCAAAAAATATGACTAGCATGTTGAATCATCAGATATGGGGAAGTAGGAGCCAATGGTCGCCCTCTATTGAAAAATAAAAAAAAATTAAGTGTGATAGAATATTTTTAAAAAATATTCTCCGCCAATTCATTGTTGGAGTAATCACATGTATGTCATTACTTGCAGTGTCTCAACTTTGGCACTGCAGGGATTTTTGACAGTATTGAAAGTTTGGAATATTTTACTATAAATTTGTTATTCAGAAGTCATTTGGATTAGTTTCATTTTTCTATTTTAACTATAGTTAAAATAGAAAAATCATTGTTATATTAATTTATTCAAATTAATTGGGTTTTGCTGTAAAAATGAGCCTCAGCAAAAAACCATTTTATAGGTATATAACTTATGTAATTTAACTGAACCCAAAATTAACTTCAAAGCAACTGAACCATTTTTGGCTTGCTTTATAGTTGGCTGTATAGCTTTAGTGTTTTTCCACAATTAACTTGTAGTTTTTTTTGTAGATTCAAGTTAGCAAATAATTCTGATGTTCTTGTCCACCTCATGCAGCTTTTTAAAAATGTAGCCAAAGCCACTTTAAGTTTCTTTAATTGCGAAATTAAATTCATAATATCAGACATTCTGATATTGGCAATGTCAAGTGTTCTCTTTGATGCTTTTAGATTAAGCGGGTTTTGTGACATTTTGGTTAAGCCTCATAATGTGGAGACAGAATAAAGCATAATTAGCAATATGTTTTTAACACAAAGCTGGTCATATCTGAAATCCTATTTCAGGAATTGCTCACTTTAGAGTTCACATTAATGAACTGCCACTTAATTCTACATGTAACCCGAGCTTTGCTGCTGCTGCTTTTCACTAGAATTAGCTTGTTATTGCAAATTCTTAATTGAGGTGTTTGCTGCAACAATGAGTTAACTCCTTGCTCCCTTGTTGCAGCAAACACCTAAATTGTAAAAAGCATTCCTAAATCTAGTATTTAATGTTTTTAACTTCTAGTCGGCAGCATCTACATCAGGAATTTTAAATGTGGAGGCAGTACTCCAAGATAAATTAGATGCCGACGACCCGTTAAATATTTCGTCAGTTGAAGTTCATCGGGCAGTCGAAGAAAAAAAGGTGAGAAAATTTTAATAAGTTATGAAATAATTTTTTTTATTTCCAAAATTTAATTTATAGGATGTAATTTTTTTTAATTTTGAAAAACTAATAAAAGAACTACTGGTCAAAATGCCTTATATTTCTTAAGTCTGTCAGTCTAAATAGTAGTTTTATTTTCGAAGATAATTATAATCACCCAGTATTTTTTGTTCTTCCTAGCAATCAAAACCGAGGAGGCAGAAAAAAAATTCCCTTATGAAGGATTTTCTCGCAGAATACAAGAAATCAGAGGAGGAATGCAAAAAAAACAATACAGAAATTAGGCACTTACTTGAAGAATATGTTGCCAATGACAGAGAAATAATTGGAATGATAAAATAATCCCAAAATTTACTGAGGGAAGCCTTAAATAAAAAATAATTATTCTGAATTTTTTCCTTATTTAAGTCTTACGCAATAATTAAGATTAAGACAAAGTAAAAAGTAATACTAAAGTAAGTATAACTTAATTTTTTACATATAGTATAAGTTGTACTATATAAGTAAAAAAATATACATTTAGCATTTATGTAATTGCCTGCAATTTCAAAAACAAGTGTTACTACCATATTATTTTTACTTATTATTTTTAAGCAGTGAATATTACTTTAATAGGTAAAATTAATTTAACTTATCAATAAGCTCAAAGATTGATTTCATTTTTTGCACAAAAAATCAGGCATGACCATTTTTTTAGTAATGTATCAATGTAGCATAGTTATCTCTTTATTCTAAAAAAAGTTTTTGGTAAACGAGAAAGGCTTTTTAATTACTGAACCGAATGACACATATATGGTATCAAAATGTCCCGATTCTTTCCGGATTTCCGAGTAGGCCCTTCGATTTCAATTTCGATTTTAATTCTCAATTTTAAAATATTTCCATTTTTTTAGATAACGGATAAGGTCGCAGTTACAAAGCAAGTACTGTCAGTCAAATTATTATGTATCCAATCACAACGACCGATTGACGCTATATTTAAAGATGAAACGTGTTTTTTCACCATTTAAAAAAGTACTTTCGCGATGAAATATCACTCCAAGACTGATAAAAACATATTCTAAAAACTTACATGTACGCCATTTTATACTAAAATTTCACACTTTTTGTCCAATATTTATAATTTTTAGTCTGATTTTATCGAAATTGTAAACATAGTGATGTTCTGTCTCTTATTATTTTCAATTGCTTAAACGGTATTGTTTAACAAAAGTCTGAGTTTAAACAAAAATATGAATGATAAACACTAGGCATATTATATTAACGAGTTACTTTAAAATAATGGTTTTTGTTTGGTCCGAATACTAATAAACAATTAGAATTAGTTATTTTTATAATCATAGATTAAAAATAATTCAGAGGTAGAAGTCGTCCTTAATTTCCTATAAATCCTATATTTTCAAAAAACTTCAAAAAAGCGCCCTATTAATCCTATATATTCTATATTTCAAAAAATAATCCTATATTCTGCCCAAGAGAACCTACTCGTACTTTCAAGTACGGCAATCTACGGAATTTCCGATCTTCGGCGAAGTTTCGATTTCGATCAGGAAACTGGTCGAAACCGGTTCTTTGCCAACTCTTTCCTATCGCATCGCGTTTTGCGACTCCGGCTCCGCCTTAAAGTATTTGATTGGTTCTTATCTAGGAGTGACGTTGAAGTATGAACGATGTGAAGGCTGATGACGTAAGCGTGCTGAGCTCGCATATAGCAAGGCTAAACTAGATCACAGCAGTACGTTAACTGTGTGTACAGGCTCGTTCTTTGCGCTAAAATCGAGGGGAAACTTCATTGCTATGTTAGCAGCGCCATCTGTAAACAAACGAATGGCGTTCTTGAACGGTTTCGCTTTTAACGGAAGGTTATTTTTTAGGAGCTTAGATTTTCTTGAAAATAAATAATTGTGGTTTTATTACAAATGTGTTCTTATTGTTACATTTATTTTCAAACAAAGATATTGAAGTGAATAAACACTTTTTAAAGATTAAGTACTAATTAAGTGTTAAGTACAAACAATAGAGCAAAGATGTTTTTTAAGAAATCAGTATTTCACTTATTAGTGAAATATTATTTAAAAACATTTATCTTACGAAATATCTGACAATAATGCTATAATTAATTCATAATATTCTTCAAACAAGCCGAATAGAATATTATTCCTTAGTTTTAATTATATCCATGGGATCATGTATTAAAAACTGCTTATAAATAGAATTACTTTCTGCTTATTGGATTGGATTTTGGTTACATATATTTTCCAGTTTGTGTATTTGATCTCAAGGATGTATAAAACTACTGTTTCAGAATTAAAAATACTAAAACTCAATTTCTTAAAACTTAAGTTTGAAGTTTGCATTACCAGTAAACAAAAATGGGATTTTGACAATTAGTCAACAATAATATTAAAACTTGTACTCTCCCTGTTTTTACTGGCCTTTAAATTTTATATATTTAACAATATATAAAATTTTAAAACCTATTTTATTATACAAGGTGGCCACAAACCTGGAATACCGGGAATTTCAAAAAACCGGGAATTATCAGGGAATTTTCAGAAATTTCAAATTATCAGGGAATTTTCCCAAAACTTCAAAATTCACGGAGAGTTTTCAGCGAAATCGAAAAAAAACTAATTTCGGTTCGAAAAGCGACAACGTACGAAACGAAACTGCAAAATGTTACATCGGCAAGGAGGTATGTAACTTATGCCCCGCCCACATTCATATTTTCCTTTGGATTAAGCCAGGCCAGGCTCTCGGGTTAGAAAGCGTTCAAGGTCTTTTTGGAGCCAAACCGAAACTTCTCCATTGATTGATGAAAACCAGCAGAAGTCTTCATGTAAGTTATTTTTTCTCTTTTTTTTATTCTTTTCAGATGCAGTGAAACATTGATGATTAATTAGAGTGGTATTTGATATTTGATGGTTTTGGGCGCTGATTTCGAATTCGAAATTTATTGCCGCGTAGGGGTGCGGCGTCGCCAATGAGTTTTAAATAAACTGCAGGGTGCGTACGGTCATGAAAAGTCCTTAAGAAGTGATTAATTTTGCTTTCCACTTTTTAAGGACCTTGAAAGTGCTTCCGCAGCTAATGGGCAAATGTTATGCGCGGGGTTTCCATGTGCGCTAAAGAAAGATTTCAGTTTCGGTTTACTTATTATTGCTCTGTAATGAATGCATCAACAGCATAAGTAATGTGAATCAGAAAAAAAATATTTTCTTTTCCCCCCAAGCTGATAAGTTTACATGCATGTGGTTTCAGAGTTTCAGCACCTCTTTTTTATTGTATCTCGGGGAGGATTGAAGTGTTTATTATGACAGTGATTACAATTTATTTCTCTTAGACTTCGCTTGTACTTAGGGAGTTATTTATTACCTAAACGGAATAAAATTGACGTGTTAAGTGTCTGGTTGGATTTAGAGATGAAAATAGATAATTTATTTAATATATTTCTCAGATTCAGCATTTTCTTCAAAGTTGTTATGCTGGATCATGAAAAAATTTATGCCGTAATTTTAGTTTCAACATTTTTTATAGTCATCTTTGACGTGCGTACGCACCCTGAACTGTCTTTTATTATGCGTTATAATAATAGGGAATTCAATGAAGTAATGTAATTTTTTCCGCCATAGGTGACAACATTTTAATAAAAAAATGTCAACATCTTTTCAAACAGACTGGTTGAGTGATCCTGATTTAAACGCATGGATAGACAAAGTTAAAGATGATCCTAAAAGGGCCAAGTGTAAGATATGTAATGTCACTTTTTCCCTAAGCAACATGGGAAGAACGGCAGTCAATAGCCATGCCAAAGGAATAAAACATAAAAAGAATGAAGAAGGATGTAAACGAACACCATCCCTTAATTTACTGTGGAAATCACAGCCTTCCTCCTCAACTGTAAATGTAGAGACCCCTGCAGTAACAAATGGTCTGGAGTCACAGTCACAGCCTAAAAGTTTAAACAGTTTTATTTTGAAAGAAGAAGTTAGTAAGGCCGAAATTATGTGGTGTATCCAGACTTTGTTGCGTCATAAGTCTATGCGCAGTGCTGGAAGTGATGTACAACTTTTTAAAGTGATGTTTAATGACAGTGAAATAGCCAGAAAAATAGAACTTCAGCGTACCAAAATTGCCTACTCCATTGTCTATGGCATTGCACCTTATTTTAAGGAAAAGTTGCTTGACCATATCAAAACTTGCAATTTTTTCGTCATAGGTTTTGATGAGTCCTTGAATAAGGTTTCACAGCAGACTCAAATGGATATTAATATTCGATATTGGAATAACGAAAAAAAAGAGGTATCAACTAGATACCCGACTTCCGCATTTCCTGAGAGAACAAGGGCTGTGGATCTCTTGGCTGCTTTCAAGAAAGAATTGACGCCTATTTTGAGCTTGAATAAAATCCTTCAAATCTCTATGGACGGCCCAAATGTCAACCTTAAATTTTTGAAGGATCTCAACAACGACTTATCTTCTGAAGATGACGAGGCCCCAAAAATGCTTTCGATGGGTAGTTGTGGCCTGCATAAAATGCACGGAGCATTCAAAAATGCTGTGAAAGCCACAGGATGGAATATTATAGAGTTCTTGAGGGCACTGTACTTTGTCTTTAAGGACGTGCCTCTTCGACGGGCCCAACTTATTGAGTATTCTGGCGCTCCACTTTTCCCAAAAAAGTTCTGCGCTATTCGGTGGTTAGAGAACATTGATGTAGCTAAACGAGCTATTGAAATTATTCCCAACATAATTAAAATGATTGAGGGACTCCAATCAGAAAAAAATGAGCCCAATAGCTCTTGCTACAAAACTGTACGTGAAGCAGTATCAGATCCCCTTCTCCCAGCCAAATTGGAGTTTTTTATGTCCTTATCTACTGAAACAAATCAGTTTCTTGAAGAATTCCAAACGGATGCACCAATGGCCCCATTTCTGTATAACTCTCTGCTCACCATCCTAAAAAATGTTATGGGAAGATTTGTGAAGAAGGAAGTAGTTGAATCAGCCGAATCGATTGTATCGATTGATATTGAGGATAAGAGTAATATAGTGTCACATTCTGATGTTGACCTTGGGTACGGAACTAGAAAAGCTATAAAGCGGGCAAACCGTATGAAGAAAATTCCTGACGTAAAAATATCGATGTTTCGGAAAGACGTTTTGAAAGCTTTTAAGACTTTTTCGGAGAATCTTATAAAGAAGTCACCTCTGCAATATAAGTTAACAAAAGCTGTATCTTGCTTTGATCCGTGTTTGTCAAGTATGCCTAACGTGACCAGACGTCCCGTTTTGAACGGGACTGTCCCTTTTTAGAGTTACGAGTCCCGGTGTCCCCGAAATGAACTCTGGGACGCAAAATTGTCCCGTTTTCTGAAAAATCTGTGGATGTATTAATTTAAAAGGAATACATTGACTGTAATAAAGATGCAAAAGTTTTTGACGAATTTTCGTTAATTTGTAACTACATTACATCTACATCGCAGAAAGTAATCGAATGGAATAATCTAAATGTTTCCACGGAAACTGGATCGTTGAGTTGAAGTATTCAAACATTTTCAAGCCAACAATATTCAGCATGAAAACTTTTCTATTTTAATTGATTATATTTTATGTTTGCCTGCTACAAATGCTAAAGAAGAAGGAATATTTTCTACGATGAACAAATCGTGGCCATCTGAGAAGACCCAGTTACAAATTTCAGTTCTAAAGGCGATGTTGATAATAAGGAAGTTGCATATGTCAGATTTTCAAAAACAAACAAGTGTTCCGTATGGTTTTTTGTATGGTAAAATGAAATATCTAGTCAATTTTTCAAAAAAATGTACAGGTAATTGAATATTTTAATTTAAAAGTCGAGAAAAAAAAAACGTGACTGAAAACGCTTATTGTTTAAAGATGTCAACAATCATACCATCAACTCCATTGCTTTCCACCAATGTTTATCGTATGATGACGTCAACATATGATGATCCCAAACTCTTGGCGTTTTCGCGGGCTTTTAAAAAGTGGATTTTTGTTAATTTTTTTGGCAATCAAAAAATTTCTCGATCGGCCTCTAATTTTGGGTAGTTGCTTATTTTTGCAAGAAGAATCGATTAAAAAAGTAAAAAAAATCATGCAACTTCCTCATTAAGGTGAATATAAAAAAACGAGCCAAGAGTTTCATTCTTACTTAAAATCATCACCAGCTATATTAAAGCAAATTTGTTCCTCTGATAAATATAAATATAACTAAGCGTTTCGGGTATATATATTTTTTAATTCGTAACTTTTAAGCCAACTGACTTTTTCTGAATAAATAACTTTTAAAAAGGGTTTTTTTAATGACTACCTGTTAATTAACCTAAATAAACCAATGTCCCGTTTTGAGTCAAGAAATAAATGGTCACATTAAGTATGCCAAGCACTAGGGACAGTCGTCTAAAGCTGCTTCTCTCAATTTTAGCGGAAAACAACTGGATAAGTGGAATAACTGCAGATGAAGTTGCAAGAGATCTCAAGAGTTTATGCTCAGATTCCTTGGTTGAAAAGAAGTTTCTAACTTTTCTCGATCAAGCACTAGACTTGATCATTTCTGGATGGAACTAATTAGTACCCACTTAAATCGAGAATCTTTAATTAATTTAACGAAATTTGTTATGATTTTATCCCACGGTAATGCAAACATAGAGAGAGGATTCTCTGTTAATAAGGAATGCTTGGTAGAAAACTTGAGAAATGAAACTTTAATCGCCCAGAGACTTGTCTACGACTCTGTTAGAGAGGAGGTAAGAGGGGAAGTTGCTAATCTTAAGATAACGAAGCCAATGATTCTCTCGTTTAGAAATGCCAGGGCTAGACTGGCTGACAAAACTGAGAGAAAGAAGAAAGCTGCCGCAAATTCGGAATTAGAAAGGGAAAAGAGGAAACGTATTGCTAGTGAGAAAAAAGAACTTGCATTAAAGAAGGCCAAGCTTATGGCTGAAATGGAAGCTATAGAAGAACAAGTGAAGAACTTGGAGTAGAGTGGTGGGGTGAATTAAATACAGTCGAACCCGCTTAATATGATCGCGGTTAATGTTATCATTCGGTTATTGTTATCGAAATAAAGAGGTCCCGATCATTCCTATTTAATTTATTGTAAAATATATAGTTTAATATGATCATTTCGCTATTTAAACCCCGCTAATTGTTATCAAATTAGTCCATATCCCTTTCAAAACGACCGTTTTCAATGTTTGTTTTGTAATTAAATTGTAAATTTATTTGTAAATTTTAACAAGTGAACATCTGCCGCTCATCGTAAAGCATCTGGTGTTTCTCTTTTTGGAAATTCACATAGAGTCGGTTGCACTACTATGGTTCTTTCCCTTGGTGATCAGAAAAGAAAACATCTAATGCTCTGCACCTGCATACATTGGAATTTAACTTTTAGGGAGGATGGTAGAGGAGGTACGAATCCATGCTTGCGATTATAAGTGAATGGGATATTCCCACTGTCGCCTTGCAGATGTTTCTGAAAAGAGCTTTTTTTTCGTCTTTGTTTACTGGAATTCAAATAGATTTCAGAACATCTAGAGGGAAAGATAGATCAAAAGGAGAAACCTAAGTAATGAGTTTCTTGATGGGGTGCTGTAAATAAATAAGTTTACGAAGTAAGCGATTACTAATTTTTTTTTAGTTTAACTATACTATTTTTTATCATAAATATTTTAATTTGTATAGTAATGGTGTAAGATCGTACAAGTACATTTTAATTACACCAAAAAAAATATTTATTTTGAAGCAAATATTCTTGATACGCTGTTTTCTACTTTAGTTTTTTCGCATATTGTTATCAATCGGATAATATTATCAGTTTGATCTCGGACAAAAGTGATCACATTAAGCGGGCTCGACTGTATAGATAAAACATTCTTAAAATTTGCGAGTTTTACAAAATTGATAAAATAATATAAAGAATACTTTGTTACATTTTTTTAACTTCGATGATATTTTCAGATTTTATGTTTAATGTCAAGAATAATTTTCCCCAATTGGCAAATTTCTATTAAATAGTCATGTAAAAAGTCTATAGGGGAGAGTCGTCCAAAACGGGGACGGCGGGTCAAATGGGGACATTCGGTTTCTCACTGATAAGTGCTGACATCTGGTGATCCAATGTACTACTATTATTCCTTTACATCAGATTGCCATTTTGAAAAGATTTGTTGACGCCATTTGCTGTTATTCTTCCTGCTACGAAGTTTTGAATTTTTAGCAAGAAAAAAGTTCGATTTTGCCCCTGCACTATATTGAGCTGTATGAATTTACATTTGAAGATTCAATTTTGGTAAGTAATCATTTTTTTCGCTCTAGTTTTAAGTTATATTCTGATATGTTTCTTCATTTTCTATCTTACATGTGTGTGAAGAGATGCCATGTTTTCTAGCGTTCGTCATGGTCGGCTCAAATGGGGACATAGAGGGTAGTCCAAAATGGGGACGTCCCCGTTTTGAACGTCTCATAACAATTTTGAAATATGTTTTAATTTGCTTTAATTCTGAGATATTATGTTGTGAATTAAGTGCTTAAATTGAGTGTAAGATATTATTTGTGTGCATAACGAATGTAGATTAAACAAAATTAGTTTTATAACGATTAAATAAAATTAATTTTATAATGATTAAATGTAATTATTTTTACAAAGATTAAATAAGTATAATTAATTTAATATAGATTAACTAAATTAAATAAATATTTAAGTTACAAAAATAAAATTTAATGTATAATTTTTTTTAAATGTCAAAATGGTAATTTGTTCTGTTATTTACAGAACTATCATTTTATTTGAAGACGAGATGGGGCGCTATCAAAGGAAAACTGATCGACAGAGCTGGTCGACAGAGAGCATGGCTGGTGCAATCCAAGAAGTTTTAGAAGGGAAAATGGGTTACAGGAGAGCATCTAAAGCCTACAACGTTCCACAGACAACTCTGGAGAGGAAGGTGAAAGAGGCTCGACAGAAGGAGCTCTCTACACAAGCGGCTGCTGCTAAACGCTTAGGAAGATATAAAACAGTTTTTTCGGAAGCCCAAGAGAAGGAATTGGTGGACCATCTCTTACATTTGGAAGAGAGGTTGTTTGGCGTTACGCTATCAGATTTGAGAACTCTCGCGTTTGAGCTAGCAGAGAAAAACAAAATTCAGCATGTTTTTAACATGGAACGGAGAATGGCTGGAAAGGACTGGCTTTATGGATTTCTAAAACGTCATCCAATATTAGCTCTACGTAATCCTGAAAAAACCTCAATGGCGCGTGCAAAAGGTTTTAATCGCGTCGCTCTCAAAATGTTCTTTGATTTATTAGAGTCATTGTATCTAAAATATCAATTCTCACCCAATGATATTTACAATGTAGATGAGACAGGCATCTTGACAGTGCCCAATAAGCCATCTAAAGTCCTTGCTCTTCGTGGAAAAAAACAAGTTGGCAGTTTGGCATCAGCCGAGCGAGGGGTACTTGTGACAACAGAAATCTGTGTCAATGCCGCAGGAAATTTCGTTCCAACTATGTTTGTCTTTCCTAGAAAGCGAGAAAATGCTCTCTTGATGGATGATGCCCCTCCTGGATCATTTGCGGTATATCACGAGAGTGGTTGGATTAACAAGGAGACTTTCCTTGTTTGGTTCAAGAAGTTTGTGGAGCATTCAAATCCAGGACCTACAAAGCCAGTGTTGTTAATACTTGATGGCCACAGTTCCCATACAAAAAGCTTGGAACTGGTGAATTTTGCTCGGGAAAATAACGTGGTGTTGATATGCTTTCCCCCTCACACCACACATCGGTTGCAGCCACTCGATGTCTCTTTCATGGCACCACTTAGTGCCTTTTATGAGCAAGAGACAAGGAAATGGCTCATACATCACCCTGGACGATGCGTGACAATTTACCAGGTCGGAAACCTTTTCAAAAATGCATTTTCAAGAGCAGCTACTGTGCAAAATGCTATAAATGGGTTTAAAAAAACAGGGATATATCCCTTTAACAGAGATGTGTTCCCTGAACATTTATTTGCGCCTTCAGAAACAACTGAAAAACCTGCTAACAACCCTTTAGAACGTCATTTAGCATCGAGTGATGGAATCGTCACACCCCCACCTTCCACTTCATCGTTTGGAATATCTCCAGCTATAGAACCCCAGACATGTTCAGCGTTTAACATTTCACCGAAAATAATAATGCCTCCACCACAAGAAATTGAACGCATGAAAAAAAAAGTGAATGACAAGAGGAGAGGTAAAACTGCCATACTCACTTCATCGCCTTATAAAGCAGAATTGGAAGCTATGGAACAGGAGAAAAATGAAAAGCAAAATAAACTGAAAAGAAAATTGGTCAAGAAACCCACCGAACCCAATCCTAAATATCCAAAAGCTAAAAATGAGAAGAAAATAAAAAAAAATCAAGATCCGTTATCATCTGATGAGGAAGAGAATAGAAATGACGCTTGTATTTTTTGTAATGAGCTTTACATTGACTCGAAACACAAAGAGGGATGGATTCAATGTAGCAGCTGTCGAGGTTGGGCCCATGAAGCATGTTCAAGTGTTGACGAAAGCGATGTCAATTTTATATGTGACTTTTGTATTTGATTACTTTTTGTGACATTCTAGTAACTGTTAAAAAAGGTAAAATTCCTTATCTGCATTTTGATTTTGCATTAAAGTCAATCTTTCTTTGTAAAACAAGTTTTTCTAATAAAATTTCGCAGCAGAACTTGAATTTATATGCTATTTCATATGAGTACCCCATTTTACCCACCCGGTTGTCCAAAACGGGGACTTCGAACATTATTCAGAAAAATGTTTTTTTTTGCCTATACTAAGGATTTTTTTTAAAAAATCGCCTTGCCATCTCATAGTCTAAGACATGCTCTAAACGGGAAATGCTTTGCCACATTTTTCTTATTTATAGATTTTTTTTGCAGACAGAAATATGTTAGCGTCCCCATTTTGGACAACTTTCCCCTAAATGTAAATATGTTTTCAGTTACAATAAAAGATGTCATTGTTGTAATGCATTGCGTTTTTGTGTATTCTCAATTGTTTTTGTTGAGTTATTTTTTGGATGATTTACTTTTTACAGGAGGAAAATATTACGAGAATCTATCTATTTTAAGTAAAATAATTGACACTTAAGATATGCATTTTACTTCAGTTTGTACTTTAATTATTAGTATGAATTTTTCTTGATTTTTATCAGCTAACTGCTGAACTATTATTCCTGGTTTAATTCAATTCAGATTACTTAGGTTGAGTCAAAAAAGTTATTGGTTGAGTTTATTTTTACTACTATACTACCAAGTGCAGTTTTTACTACATCTATTGGTGATATTTTTTAAAAATTAGTTTAAATACGATTTTTTAAAACTAAAAAATATTATTAATAAGCTACATATATCACCTTAAAAACTACTTTATTTTTTGTTATGATAGGATTCAAAAGAAATAAAAATTTCATTAGCTGATCATGAGATTATAATTCGTAATTGTAATCAGGGAAAATTTTGAAAATTATCAGGGAAAACCTGGAATTATCAGGGAATTTTAAAATCAGTTCTTTGTGGTCACCCTGTTATATTTGTCACAAATTGATTCAACTCATTCGGAACCCACAGGCCCAACTGTGGTAGAAGAATTGAGGAGAAAAGAATTTGCTCTGAAAGAAAAAACCAAGCAATTAAATGCCAAGATTCTTGAGGTAAAAAGATTGAAAAAACAACTCTCCCTTAAAACTAAAAATCTTCACAAAATGTCAGAGGAAACTAAAGACACTATGCATGATCTCCAGTACTATACTGACAGCATCCATCACCAGAATTTAAAAAAACTGGACATGGAAATGGCTGAATCTATTGAGCCCAACCAACTACTTGTTCTTACCCAACTGAAGTATATGTTTGCAAAGTCCTTCCGGTGGCCTGAAACTCTGTTGCGGGAGAGTATATTACTCCAGGCTGTGTCTCCTCGTGGATACCGAACAATTCTAGAGAGAAAATTGGTGAATCTCCCATCCAAAAGTACACTAAAAAGGTACACAGGTCCTGTTGTGAATGAAACCGGGGTTTCATCTCTAATCAAACGGCGACTTCAAGAAGAGGTTGATACCTTAAGCCAGATGAACGGTTTTGTTCCTTGATCATCGATGAAGTGGCACTAAAACCACAGTGCATCTATGACAAACAGTTAGACTGTTTTCTAGGAGGGAAGTCAAACAACAACGGGAAAAAATGCAGGTAGCCAACAGAATGTTGTGCTTCTTACTCTACGGCCCACAGAGTAAAGATTATTCAGAGAGTCCAAAACGCGATTTTACTAAAATAGTTCTACAGTTATCGCATAGTGGCGTTTCGACCCTCCAGCTGTCAATCATTGGTGTGGGCGGGGACTAAAGGAAACGAGTGATTCTCATTGGACTTAGAACTTTGTATGGAGGCTGTATTTGAATTTCTCAATCTCTGCTATTTTCCCCTGATCAATGAAACTTTTCCCTTATGGTTGCAAACTTTCCCTGACAGTAACTAAACTTTCCCTATTATAAACATTGATATCGTTTGTTCTGTCGTTTAATATCTCGTTATAGTGATTGGGGTAGCAGAAATTATCATTAAATGTGAAGTTATTTGTTTAAATTGTATTAAATGTGGACTTGGAGTTGTGAGTTCGATTCCAGAGTAGCTCCCGATCCATCGCCACTTTAAAGAAGATGCGAGATAGTGACGTCACGGGCAGATCACGTATATATATATAAGCCAGCGAGAGATCTCAGCTGGCCAGAACATTGGGTGAGTCCCTGGAGATCGTGACATCAGAGAGACTTGTAATGTCTAAGAAATTATCCCCAGCGCATGCTCGAAAGAAAGATACACGCAACTGTTTTAGTAACCGGGAAAATATATAATTTTTTTTCCCTCTTTAGCGATTTGAAAGTGGGCGGGGTTAATTGAGAGAGTGTATGCGGCTGTAGCTCGATTGTAGAGAGTCAACAACGTTACGTCATCTTCTCTGGTTAGTTCCACCGTTATCACATAGAAACGCCACCGTCTATGGGAAAACCCATGTTAAAAAAGTTCCCATTAGCGTCTATGGAAATGGACTCTCTGAATAATCTTTACTCTGTGCTACGGCCTTTCCACTAAAGTTAGTGTTCCTTGTGCATACTACTTTACCAGTCACTTGACTGGTAAAGAATTACACAGCTTGGCAACTGAGGTTTTGCAACAAATTGAAGAGAGTGGCTTTAGAGTGGTTAGATTTGTGGCTGACAATCACAAGACCAATGTTGCCATGTTCCGGAACTTTGGTAAAGGAAAACTGCTATGTGAAATCCCTCACCCTTGTGATGTCTCCAGGTCACTCTTCTTCAGTTTTGACCAAAAAATCACATCATAAAGAATGTGCGGTCTTTGTTCTTAACTCACGAGATGACTGATGGGCGGCAAATTATTTCCGGCAAGTTCCTAAGGGAGCTATATATAAGCTCCAAAAGGATCAGAAGATCAAGCCAGTCCGCAATCTAACCCTCAAGCATATTGATCCTACAAACCTCGAAAAAATGAATGTGGGCAGAGCTGTTCTGATCTTTTCTCCTCCCGTCACAGCAGCTTTGCAGTTTCTGAAAGGAAATTCTAGGAGTGATCCAAAAGCATACCAATTCAGGTATTGTGGAGCCACCGTGAATTTTCTCAAGAACATCTATGAATGGTATTGCATCCACGATGTCTGCAATCGTACCCAACATCAACATAAAAGAGACGCAGCTCGTATGCATTTTTTCAATTTCACTGATGAGAGGTTTGCCTGGTTGCTTGATGAATTCCTCCCTTATCTCAGCTCTCTGGAAGAATCTTGCCGAACCCATGATCCTCCAATGAAGTTCCTTAGCAAGGAGACTTATGAAGCGATTCAACCATAGAGTTAGTACTAATATAGAGACAGCTTAAACATCTTCTACGCTGTTCAAAGTGTGACCGGTCTCTCGGTTTCGTTCTGCCATTCACACTTGACGCGCCTACGGGAGCTCCCATGTTAAAAATTTACTTCCGCCACTCACACAGGTCCGACTTTTTCGACATGCAAGGTTGCCTGACCGAGAAGAGTAAGCTGTCTCTATATTTGTACTAACTCTATGGATTCAACTAACTACACATTCGACCATTCGTTGCACCAAATATCTGCTCCAAATGGCTTTCAATACGTCCTCACTCGTTACTTCAACAGTGATGCTATTGAGTCCTTCTTAGGAAGTTTGAGGCAGATGTGCGGGAATAACGATATGCTCGATGTGAGGTCTCAACGCTATTTGCCATGGATAAAATTTTGAAGACAGGACTGGTATCCACCTCAAAGCACTCATCTGTTGGAGTTCTTAAGCATGACATGAATACAAGAATCACACATACTGCCCAGAATATACACCAGAGCATCACCTTGCCAGATGAGGTGATGGACATTCTTTCATCTGTGAAGCAAACCATTGTTTCTCCGTCTATCTCCCTAAAATCTGCATCATTGGCATATGTTGCAGGTTATTTGGTTAGAACTCTGGAGTCAGAATTCTCATGCGAAGAATGTTTATCGCAATTTTCTTCCCCTCAATGTTCATCACCACTGCTCAAATTAATTTCACATCAAGACAGGGGTGGATTGAGGTATCCTGCAACATCTTTTGTGTCTGTCTTAGAGATTCTCCTTAATTTTGTGGAAAAAGCTGTGCTAAATCTTCCTACTGTAAATGTTTCACTTAACCTTCAAAAAATCATAATACCACAATTACTGCAATGTCCCATTATACAGTGTAATATTTCAGGTCATGCTGTAACTGTTGTCACCCATATATGTAAAAAATTTCTAAATATTGTTTTGAAAAATATAGCCAACAGCATTATTGGAAAACCTAGAATTGTTACAAATAGTAAGCCCTTATGCAGAAAAATTCTAAAATTGTGAAAATTGTGTTCAGGTAGTTCCATTCTGTACCTTTTCATTATTTGTAAGAAAGGTCAATGTATATAAAAATTTCAAATTTTAATTGTTAAGAATCACATGAATGTATTCCTCGCTACAGCAGATATTTGATTACAGACTTGTTTTTGGAAACCACAGTGTATTTTGTCCCTTGTATCAATTTTGTTGGGTGCAATTTCTTGTGTTGAGAACATGTGAGGTCAGAATAAGAAATCTTGTTAGTAGAAGATTTGGGAGGATTTTCTTACTAAACCTGAATGAGTTTATATCTAGAATCTTGTATTATAATTGTAAATATGTCATGCCTTCAACTTTTTATTGTAATTTAATGAATCACATGAAAACTGCCCTTGTCGTGGCCAATCTGTTTTTAAAAACCAAAATGAAATTTGGCCCTTGAACCAGTTGTGTTGGGTGCCATTTCTCGTGTTGAGAACATGAAAAGAAATCTTGTTAGTAGAAGATTTGGGAGGATTTTCTTACTAAACCTGAATGAGTTTATATCTAGAATCTTGTATTATAATTGTAAATATGTCATGCCTTCAAATTTTTATTGTAATTTAATGAATCACATGAAAACTGCCCTTGTCGTGGCCAATCTATTTTTAAAAACCAAAATGAAATTTGGCCCTTGTACCAGTTGTGTTGGGTGTCATTTCTCGTGTTGAGAACATGAAAAGAAATCTTGTTAGTAGAAGATTTGGGAGGATTTTCTTACTAAACCTGAATGTCTTTATATCTAGAATCTTGTATAATTATAAATATGTCATGCATTTAAAAATAAGTGAAATTTTAATTGTAATTTAATGAATCACATGAAAACTGCCCTTGTCATGGCCAATCTGTTTTTAAAAACCAAAATGAACTTTGGCCCTTGTACCAGTTGTGTTGGGTGTCATTTCTCGTGTTGAGAACATGAAAAGAAATCTTGTAAGTAGAAGATTTGGGAGGATTTTCTTACTAAACCTGAATGTCTTTATAATTAGAATCTTGTATAATTATAAATATGTCATGCATTTCAAAATAAGTGAAATTTTAATTGTAATTTGATGAACCGCATGAATGCTGCCCTTGTCATGGCCGATCTGTTTTTAAAAACCAAACTGTACTTTGTCCGTTGTATCAGTTGTGTTGGGTGCCATTTCTCGTGTTGAGAACATGAAAAGAAATCTTGTTAGTAGAAGATTTGGGAGGATTTTCTTACTAAACCTGAATGTCTTTATATCTAGAATCTTGTATTATAATTGTAAATATGTCATGCATTCAAATTTTTATTGTAATTTAATGAATCACATGAAAACTGCCCTTGTCGTGGCCAATCTATTTTTAAAAACCAAAATGAAATTTGGCCCTTGTACCAGTTGTGTTGGGTGTCATTTCTCGTGTTGAGAACATGAAAAGAAATCTTGTTAGTAGAAGATTTGGGAGGATTTTCTTACTAAACCTGAATGTCTTTATATCTAGAATCTTGTATAATTATAAATATGTCATGCATTTAAAAATAAGTGAAATTTTAATTGTAATTTAATGAATCACATGAAAACTGCCCTTGTCATGGCCAATCTGTTTTTAAAAACCAAAATGAACTTTGGCCCTTGTACCAGTTGTGTTGGGTGTCATTTCTCGTGTTGAGAACATGAAAAGAAATCTTGTTAGTAGAAGATTTGGGAGGATTTTCTTACTAAACCTGAATGTCTTTATAATTAGAATCTTGTATAATTATAAATATGTCATGCATTTAAAAATAAGTGAAATTTTAATTGTAATTTGATGAACCGCATGAATGCTGCCCTTGTCATGGCCGATCTGCTTTTAAAAACCAAACTGTACTTTGTCCGTTGTATCAGTTGTGTTGGGTGCCATTTCTCGTGTTGAGAACATGAAAAGAAATCTTGTTAGTAGAAGATTTGGGAGGATTTTCTTACTAAACCTGAATGTCTTTATATCTAGAATCTTGTATTATAATTGTAAATATGTCATGCATTCAAATTTTTATTGTAATTTAATGAATCACATGAAAACTGCCCTTGTCATGGCCAATCTGTTTTTAAAAACCAAAATGAACTTTGTCCCTTGTATCAGTTGTGTTGGGTGACATTTCTCGTGTTGAGAACATGAAAAGAAATCTTGTTAGTAGAAGATTTGGGAGGATTTTCTTACTAAACCTGAATGTCTTTATATCTAGAATCTTGTATTATAATTGTAAATATGTCATGCATTCAAATTTTTATTGTAATTTAATGAATCCCACGAAAACTGCCCTTGTCATGGCCAATCTGTTTTTAAAAACCAAAATGAACTTTGTCCCTTGTATCAGTTGTGTTGGGTGACATTTCTCGTGTTGAGAACATGAAAAGAAATCTTGTTAGTAGAAGATTTGGGAGGATTTTCTTACTAAACCTGAATGTCTTTATATCTAGAATCTTGTATTATAATTGTAAATATGTCATGCATTCAAATTTTTATTGTAATTTAATGAATCACATGAAAACTGCCCTTGTCATGGCCAATCTGTTTTTAAAAACCAAAATGAACTTTGGCCCTTGTACCAGTTGTGTTGGGTGTCATTTCTCGTGTTGAGAACATGAAAAGAAATCTTGTAAGTAGAAGATTTGGGAGGATTTTCTTACTAAACCTGAATGTCTTTATAATTAGAATCTTGTATAATTATAAATATGTCATGCATTTCAAAATAAGTGAAATTTTAATTGTAATTTGATGAACCGCATGAATGCTGCCCTTGTCATGGCCGATCTGTTTTTAAAAACCAAACTGTACTTTGTCCGTTGTATCAGTTGTGTTGGGTGCCATTTCTCGTGTTGAGAACATGAAAAGAAATCTTGTTAGTAGAAGATTTGGGAGGATTTTCTTACTAAACCTGAATGTCTTTATATCTAGAATCTTGTATTATAATTGTAAATATGTCATGCATTCAAATTTTTATTGTAATTTAATGAATCACATGAAAACTGCCCTTGTCGTGGCCAATCTATTTTTAAAAACCAAAATGAAATTTGGCCCTTGTACCAGTTGTGTTGGGTGTCATTTCTCGTGTTGAGAACATGAAAAGAAATCTTGTTAGTAGAAGATTTGGGAGGATTTTCTTACTAAACCTGAATGTCTTTATATCTAGAATCTTGTATAATTATAAATATGTCATGCATTTAAAAATAAGTGAAATTTTAATTGTAATTTAATGAATCACATGAAAACTGCCCTTGTCATGGCCAATCTGTTTTTAAAAACCAAAATGAACTTTGGCCCTTGTACCAGTTGTGTTGGGTGTCATTTCTCGTGTTGAGAACATGAAAAGAAATCTTGTTAGTAGAAGATTTGGGAGGATTTTCTTACTAAACCTGAATGTCTTTATAATTAGAATCTTGTATAATTATAAATATGTCATGCATTTAAAAATAAGTGAAATTTTAATTGTAATTTGATGAACCGCATGAATGCTGCCCTTGTCATGGCCGATCTGTTTTTAAAAACCAAACTGTACTTTGTCCGTTGTATCAGTTGTGTTGGGTGCCATTTCTCGTGTTGAGAACATGAAAAGAAATCTTGTTAGTAGAAGATTTGGGAGGATTTTCTTACTAAACCTGAATGTCTTTATATCTAGAATCTTGTATTATAATTGTAAATATGTCATGCATTCAAATTTTTATTGTAATTTAATGAATCACATGAAAACTGCCCTTGTCATGGCCAATCTGTTTTTAAAAACCAAAATGAACTTTGTCCCTTGTATCAGTTGTGTTGGGTGACATTTCTCGTGTTGAGAACATGAAAAGAAATCTTGTTAGTAGAAGATTTGGGAGGATTTTCTTACTAAACCTGAATGTCTTTATATCTAGAATCTTGTATTATAATTGTAAATATGTCATGCATTCAAATTTTTATTGTAATTTAATGAATCACATGAAAACTGCCCTTGTCATGGCCAATCTGTTTTTAAAAACCAAAATGAACTTTGGCCCTTGTACCAGTTGTGTTGGGTGTCATTTCTCGTGTTGAGAACATGAAAAGAAATCTTGTAAGTAGAAGATTTGGGAGGATTTTCTTACTAAACCTGAATGTCTTTATAATTAGAATCTTGTATAATTATAAATATGTCATGCATTTCAAAATAAGTGAAATTTTAATTGTAATTTGATGAACCGCATGAATGCTGCCCTTGTCATGGCCGATCTGTTTTTAAAAACCAAACTGTACTTTGTCCGTTGTATCAGTTGTGTTGGGTGCCATTTCTCGTGTTGAGAACATGAAAAGAAATCTTGTTAGTAGAAGATTTGGGAGAATTTTCTTACTAAACCTGAATGTCTTTATATCTAGAATCTTGTATTATAATTGTAAATATGTCATGCATTCAAATTTTTATTGTAATTTAATGAATCACATGAAAACTGCCCTTGTCGTGGCCAATCTATTTTTAAAAACCAAAATGAAATTTGGCCCTTGTACCAGTTGTGTTGGGTGTCATTTCTCGTGTTGAGAACATGAAAAGAAATCTTGTTAGTAGAAGATTTGGGAGGATTTTCTTACTAAACCTGAATGTCTTTATATCTAGAATCTTGTATAATTATAAATATGTCATGCATTTAAAAATAAGTGAAATTTTAATTGTAATTTAATGAATCACATGAAAACTGCCCTTGTCATGGCCAATCTGTTTTTAAAAACCAAAATGAACTTTGGCCCTTGTACCAGTTGTGTTGGGTGTCATTTCTCGTGTTGAGAACATGAAAAGAAATCTTGTTAGTAGAAGATTTGGGAGGGTTTTCTTACTAAACCTGAATGTCTTTATAATTAGAATCTTGTATAATTATAAATATGTCATGCATTTAAAAATAAGTGAAATTTTAATTGTAATTTGATGAACCGCATGAATGCTGCCCTTGTCATGGCCGATCTGTTTTTAAAAACCAAACTGTACTTTGTCCGTTGTATCAGTTGTGTTGGGTGCCATTTCTCGTGTTGAGAACATGAAAAGAAATCTTGTTAGTAGAAGATTTGGGAGGATTTTCTTACTAAACCTGAATGTCTTTATATCTAGAATCTTGTATTATAATTGTAAATATGTCATGCATTCAAATTTTTATTGTAATTTAATGAATCACATGAAAACTGCCCTTGTCGTGGCCAATCTATTTTTAAAAACCAAAATGAAATTTGGCCCTTGTACCAGTTGTGTTGGGTGTCATTTCTCGTGTTGAGAACATGAAAAGAAATCTTGTTAGTAGAAGATTTGGGAGGATTTTCTTACTAAACCTGAATGTCTTTATATCTAGAATCTTGTATAATTATAAATATGTCATGCATTTAAAAATAAGTGAAATTTTAATTGTAATTTAATGAATCACATGAAAACTGCCCTTGTCATGGCCAATCTGTTTTTAAAAACCAAAATGAACTTTGGCCCTTGTACCAGTTGTGTTGGGTGTCATTTCTCGTGTTGAGAACATGAAAAGAAATCTTGTTAGTAGAAGATTTGGGAGGATTTTCTTACTAAACCTGAATGTCTTTATAATTAGAATCTTGTATAATTATAAATATGTCATGCATTTAAAAATAAGTGAAATTTTAATTGTAATTTGATGAACCGCATGAATGCTGCCCTTGTCATGGCCGATCTGTTTTTAAAAACCAAACTGTACTTTGTCCGTTGTATCAGTTGTGTTGGGTGCCATTTCTCGTGTTGAGAACATGAAAAGAAATCTTGTTAGTAGAAGATTTGGGAGGATTTTCTTACTAAACCTGAATGTCTTTATATCTAGAATCTTGTATTATAATTGTAAATATGGTTGGTTGGTTGATTAACTTTTTATGGCACACGGCCCACATAAGGGCATTTTGCGCCAAACACAAGATATAAAATCATTTTAAGTCAGCAAAAGCCCTTGTCTGATGTACTCTATACATCAATAAGTAAAATTTAAAATATCATTGTTTAAAATTTAATCATGTATGTTGAATAAAAGATGATGAAACTTTACTGGTTAAAACTCACACATGATGAATAAAACCGATACTATGAATGAATTTAAAAACAAGTCTCAAATTAGATGAAAAAGATAAAATATCTGACAAGTTCAAATTTAAGCGTTTAAAAACTTTGTTTCTATGAGTATTAAAAACAGGACATTCACACAAGATATGAAAGACAGAAAACTGGACGTTACACTGATTGCATGTGGGAGCCTGCTCTCCAAAAAGCAAATGACGATGTGTGAATCTGGTATGGCCAATTCGAAGTCTGCTGATTAACACTTCCTCCCGACGGTTCAAAGTAGAATCGCGGCGAGGAGCAATCAATGGCATGACCGAATGAAGCTTGTTCCCCAGCTGGGTGTCCCAACTGGACTGCCACTCGGAACGAAGCTTCCACCGGAAAAACGCTTTATGGTCAGTGAAGGGGACTGGAAACCTATCTGGATTTCCGTCAGCTGAACTCGCTAGATAATCAGCCTCTTCATTGCCAGCGATCCCGGCGTGGCCAGGGACCCAACAAAATCGTATATCAAAACCTCGTTTATTGAGACGATGCAATTCCAGCCTGATGTCAATGAGTATGGGATGAGTAGATATTTGATGAGAAACAAAAGATTTTAATGACGAGAGTGAATCAGTGTATATGATGAATTTTTTATGAGATGAACCCTTCAGTTTTTCTAGAGCCAGTCTTATTGCGTGTAGTTCTGCTGTGAAAATAGAAGTAAAAATAGGCAATGAATCGCAAACAGATATTTCATTGCATGCAGCAGCTGCCCCAACGTGTGTCTCAGACTTCGAGCCGTCCGTAAAAATTGGGACGAAGTCTGGAAATGACTCTTGATGTGCCTTAAATAATGCGATGTAGACATTATTGGGTGTGGACGATTTTGGATATGTAGATATTGTGACGTCCACTTCAGGAATAAATTCCTCCCATGGTGGGTATGGCGCCACTGTAGATTGGGCAACCAAACCAAGGGTCACATTCATCTCTCTCAAAATTTCTCGCATCCTAAAATGGAATGGAGGTGTATATGTTCGTGATGAACGATGTATTATGAGTCTGTGTAAACTAAAATCGAATAAAAACCTGAAGGATGGGTTATGTCTGAGTGATCTAATTTTGATGTAATATGACAGTGAAAGAAACGTACGACGCTGATCTAATGATGGTTCATATGCCTCGACATATAAAGATGGTATTGGTGAGGTGCGGAAAGCACCAAGACATATGCGAAGCGCCTGATTATGTATGGAGTTTAATGACCGCAGTAATGAAGGGCAGGCAGAGCCATACACAGTAGAGCCGTAGTCTAGCTTAGATCGAATGAGGGCTCTATAAAGGCGAAGAAGTGATGTTGTATCTGCGCCCCAACAAGTTGTGCTCAAAACCTTTAAGACGTTAAGGGATTTTGAGCACTTGTTTTTTAAATCTTTGATATGGCTGTGGAACCTTAGCTTTTTATCAAAGATCACACCGAGAAACCGTGTCTGCTCGACCACTTGGATGGGAGTGGTGCCCAAATGTAGCTCAGGATCGGGGAAAAGTCCCCTCATACGGCTAAATGGCACAACAACGGTTTTCTCGGCGGAAAAAGCGAAGCCATTCTGTTCGGCCCATCGGTCAAGCTTATTAATGGTGTTTTGTAATTGGCGTTCAGCAGTGTTCAAAGATTGAGATGAGAACGATATTTGAAGATCGTCTACATATAATGAATGTTGAATTCCCTGTTTAAAATTACACGTAATGCTATTTAGTTTGATAATAAATAAGAGAGGACTCAATACCGATCCTTGCGGTACTCCTTCCTCTTGAATAAAAGTTGATGAAAATGAAGAATGGATTTTGACTTGAAAGGTGCGGGTTTTTAAAAACTTTTGAATAAAAATAGGCAAGTTCCCTCTTAAGCGGATACGATATAGGTCCTGAAGAATACCAAATCTCCAGGTCATATCGTAAGCCTTCTTGATGTCGAAGAAGACAGCGACAAGATGTTGTTTGCGCAAGAAGGCCTCGCGTATAGCGGTTTCCAGCCTTAAGAGGTTGTCAGTAGTACAGTGGAACTTCCTGAATCCACTTTGATATGGGGAGAGGATGTTATTCTTTTCAAGGTAATAAAGCAGTCGGGCATTAACCAATCGCTCGAGTAATTTGCAAAGGCAACTGGTCAAGGCTATTGGGCGGTAATTACTTGGTGAGGTAGGATCCTTTCCCGGTTTGGGGAAGGGGAGAACAAAGGCATGGCACCATTTTGTAGGGAAGCAATGGGATGTCCAGATCCGGTTAAAAAATAAAAGGATGGATAGTAGTGATTCATGAGAAAGATGGCGAAACATAATGTAGTGTAATCCATCAGGACCTGCAGCCGAATCTCTAGATTTATGCAGAGCGGTTTCAAGATCGAACAAAGTGAACGGAGAATTATAGTCCTCTTCGTTTGAAGAGGCAAAACTAAGTCTCAAACGTTCAGCTGTACTTTTCACCGTCTGAAATGCTGGAGAGTAGTTTTCACTGCTCGAAGTCTTTGAGAAAGACTCGGCGAGTGTGTCGGCTATTGCATCAATATCTGTGATGTTTGTGCCATTGTGGATTAATGTTGATATAGGCTGAGATTCATACTTGCCTGTTATTTTTCGGATCTTGTTCCACACTTGTTTGGCAGGAGTGGATGATGTAATTCCACTCACATAATTCTGCCATGATTCTCTCTTACTTTGCCTTCTCACTCTTCTAGCCTCTGACCTTGCCTTTTTAAATAAGAGCATATTTTCTTGAGTTGGGTAACGCCGAAATATTCCCCATGCTTTATTCTGGGCCTTTCGAGCCTCAGCACAGGCGTGGTTCCACCAAGGTTTTGGGAACCTTGGAAATCTTGAGGACGTTTGTGGGATTGAAAGATGGGATGCTTTTAAAATGCATGAAGTGATATATGAGACAGCGCTATCGATTGTGCCGGATGAGACCATTCTTTCATCAATATCTGCATGGGTCCGGAATAACTCCCAGTCAGCTTGGCCAAACTTCCACCGCGGCTGACGAGACGTCGGGCATGCGGTCGGGGCAGTGAAGGAGACTACCACAGGGAAGTGGTCGCTGCCCATGGGGTTCCCTAGGACTTTCCATGTCAGATCTAAGAGCAAAGATGGAGAGCAGATGGAAAGATCGATGGCTGTGTATGATTGAGTGGGAGAATGCAGATATGTGTGCGAGCCGTCGTTCAGAAGGGCAAGATCGAGCTCGGAAAACATCCGTTCAACGATCCTCCCTCTCGAATTGACGTCTCGGCATCCCCATGAGATGTGATGAGCATTAAAATCTCCTAAAATAATGAAAGGTGGGGGCAACTGATTAACAAGTTTTTCTAAAAGATGAAAATGGATGGGTGTGCTTGGTGGTAAATAGAGACTACAGATGGTGATGGGAGAAACAATGCTTTGACGCACTGCTACGGCCTGAAGCGGGGTGTCAAGCTGGACGGGAGAACAGGGTGTTGTGTGGGCCACAAGAAGCGCCACACCTCCACTTACTCGACCGCCATCAGAAACATCCTGCCGAAAGACAGAAAAACCTCGCAGACGGACCGTGTCATGAGGTTTCAGATATGTTTCTTGTAGAGCAACGCACACTGGTGAGTTAATTTCAATGAGCTGTTTAATGTCCTCAAGATTTGGTCGGATACCACGACAGTTCCACTGTATGATGTTATGTATTTTTTACTCTTGGTGATCTTGATCTACCTCTAGGTAGATCAGTGGAGAAAACTATTGACTTGTGTTTTTGTTTATGCGGAGCATCTCTTTTTGAGTCCTTTTTGCTTTGTTCAAATATTGCTTTTTCTATTAGGTTCATCGGGTTTTGGTGTGTGGGTTCTGCTGATATGGTAGATTTAATAATTTTGGCCGGTTCTTCATCTGTGTCTGAGGCATAGCGTTTACTTGAATTGGATTCGGCTTCCATCGATACTACAGAATCAAGCGACACTGCAGAACTCGATGGTAGGTTTTCAGAGTTTGTGGTTTCCTGGGGTATTTTAGAATTATCTGGTATTGGAGTTTCTTGGGTTGTTTTAGAAGTTTCAACCATTGGAGGTATCTGGGAGTGAGAATTGTTAACTGTTTGATTTTTTGGTTTTAAAGGTTTTTCGGGTAGGTTATCGAGTTGAGTAGATATTGTGTTATTGGCATTTACAGGGGTAGCGGCCATTGCGTATGAAGTAGAAGGACGAGGTGGCAAGATGTTGTGCACTCGTCTCCTAGCTTCTGCATATGATAGTTTCTCAAGGACTTTGATGCGTTGAATCTCTTTTTCCTGTAGCCATTTTAAGCATTTTTTTGAGTAAGACTCGTGTTTCCCTTCGCAGTTCACGCATTTCTTTTGCTCAGCCGTACATGCTTCGCTGGCATGGTCAACACTACTGCATTTATTGCAGGTAGGAGTGCCGCGACATAAAGTGGTGGCATGCCCGAAACGCTGACAGCGGAAACATCTGAGGGGGTTGGGGATATATGGTCTGGTTTTAACAACCAGGTAGCCAACCATTATTTCTTCGGGCAGAGAAGTCTTGCTAAATGTTAAGATAAATAAGGGTGTAGATTTAATTTGATCGTCAACTTTGGTAGTTATTCTGCGTACTTCTGTAATTCCTTGAGGTGCTAGTTCTGCTTTTATTTCTTCATCTTTAATTGGTATTATGTCTGGACAATATATCACTCCTTTGGTTGAGTTTAAACTTGTGTGAGGTGTCACTGTTATGGGTACATGAGCAAGCATTTTAGTTTTTAATAGATTTCGTGATTGAGCTGATGTGGAAGTTTCGACAAGTAAGTCTCCAGATGGTAATTTATTAGTACGTTTTACATTTCCGGCTATGCCATAGATTGCTTTTGCTACAAGAAAAGGTGAAAGTGTGGTGAGCTTGGATTCATCTTCAGCGTGTAATACAAGAAATTTTGGTTGATCGTATGCACAAGTGATTTGTTTGGTGGACTTACCACCATGATTCAAAATAAAAGACTCCATGAGGAAAAAGGGGCGCCTAGGTTCTTATTTTAAGATTAAGGTGGGCAGAGGGAGGGATCAAGAACCCACCAAACAACAACCTCCCACTCCCACTACTGGTCCCACAGCTTCCACAGTACGTACCCAGCAGTCTGCCTGCTAAGCGGGGCTGTACTGCTGCTGCAGGCGCTACGGCATGGTGTCCGCCAAAGGGAAAAACGATAGAACCGACTGAGCAGTTCCCACAAACTGCCCAGCAAGCAAGGAGACATATGGGCCGCCACATTGCTAAAGAGCAAGAGGTGACACTTCAGAACGTCGGTATGTTGACTAACCAGGACGGGACGACAAAAACAGGACAGCACAAACAGTTCCTGGCCTCCTCCGTTTTCCCATATGCCGCCAATCCAGAGCTCGTTAAACACTCCAGGGGAGAAGTGAATCAAAACAAAGTGGGTTTATTATGCTTGGGTGTTCAGTAGAAATCAAAACCAGAGTATAATTTAACTATTTTAAAAGAAGAAAGATGTGATGTAAAGCCACTATCAAAATGGAGGGAGAGTGAAGGCAAATCAAAATTTAATGATAAACACATAAATACAACAAGACCCAACTAGTGGTATTGTGTCTAAAAATAAGGCTCCTTTGTAACATAGATGATAACAAAAAACCAATTTTCTTTACTATGACGGAAAGGAAGGGAGGAAGTAATGAAGAAAGAAAAGGAAGAAAGATCGCTCTAAGGACCCCGGGAGCGCGACTGCCCAGGGCAAAGATCACTGGGTTCCCTTGGGGTCGTGGGGCCCAATCACCGAAAGAGGTGCCCTGAGGGCGAATTGTAAATATGTCATGCATTCAAATTTTTATTGTAATTTAATGAATCACATGAAAACTGCCCTTGTCATGGCCAATCTGTTTTTAAAAACCAAAATGAACTTTGTCCCTTGTATCAGTTGTGTTGGGTGACATTTCTCGTGTTGAGAACATGAAAAGAAATCTTGTTAGTAGAAGATTTGGGAGGATTTTCTTACTAAACCTGAATGTCTTTATATCTAGAATCTTGTATTATAATTGTAAATATGTCATGCATTCAAATTTTTATTGTAATTTAATGAATCACATGAAAACTGCCCTTGTCATGGCCAATATGTTTTTAAAAACCAAAATGAACTTTGTCCCTTGTATCAGTTGTGTTGGGTGACATTTCTCGTGTTGAGAACATGAAAAGAAATCTTGTTAGTAGAAGATTTGGGAGGATTTTCTTACTAAACCTGAATGTCTTTATATCTAGAATCTTGTATTATAATTGTAAATATGTCATGCATTCAAATTTTTATTGTAATTTAATGAATCACATGAAAACTGCCCTTGTCATGGCCAATCTGTTTTTAAAAACCAAAATGAACTTTGGCCCTTGTACCAGTTGTGTTGGGTGTCATTTCTCGTGTTGAGAACATGAAAAGAAATCTTGTTCTAGACTGGTGTCGCAAATTTTATTATTTTTTAAAACCGAATTCCAATTAAAAGGGGGTGACACCCAGGCTAGCTTCGCCACTGTTTATATCTAGTGTCTTGTAGAATTATAAATATGGCATGCACATTCAAAAACAAGTGAAATTTTAATTGTAATTTAATGAATCGCATGAATGCTGCCCTTGTCATTGCCGATCTGTTTTGGAGGAAGTCTAGATCTTGTTCTCAATATAAATATTTTATTGATTCAGAAGTGCAATGAAAGTCTCCTGATATCCAGCAGATCATTGCAATTAATAAAATTTTTGTTTTAATAAATGTGTTAATCTTACCTTTTACGGTATTTTTACAAACCTTGACAGGTATGAAATTGACCATTTATTTGAGTCACTTCTAAAACCAGCTTTATTGAAATCGAAATGTTGTAAAATTGCTGTATTGTAGTTTAACTAATATTTATACCTATAAACTTCCTAATTTCTACCAAAGCCATTTCACTGGAACTCCCATGTGTAAAGCCATACTAAGAAGCAAGCAAAGAAATTTGTATTTGTACATTTGGTTATAAATTTTTCCATGACATTATAGAACAAAGGTAAGATAGGTATAGGGAGATTTATTAATGGTGATATTTATACAACCAGATTTAAAAATAGTAAGAGTAGCATGTTTTAATGTGTCAGGGAATCCACAAGATAAAATAAAATTTGTAAAAAAACAATGTTTTTTGTTGAAGGCAAAGAGCTTCAAATCTTTCAGCTCATTTAGCCATCAACTTAAGAAAAAGACTATAAACAATCAAGATCAGTAACTTCATGTAGTACAATAGAAGAAACACTAAGATAAATATATTAGTGTTTCTTAGTGTAAAAACCTTTTTTATTTTTTATGAATGCAAAAAATTTTTATTTCGTTGTATTTAACTATTTGAAGAAGAAATTACCTTTAAAAAATAAATTACTGCAATCATTGCAAGTTTTGCATCCAATTGTGAGAGAAGAACCAATAGTGAAAACATTGCCAGCTGTAAGAAGATTATCCAACATGCTGCCTCATGTTATTCAAGAAAATTGCATTGACAAAGTTACTGATGAGTGGCGGATATATGTCAATGATGAGGATATATCAAAGGAAGTTGAAGACATAGCCATTGACAAATACTGGAGTGGTGTATTTATTTTGAAGGATGAAAACGGAAATATAAGGTATCCGTATCTGACTAAGCTTGTTAAAGCTGCCCTTACATTTTCTCACGGTCAAGCTACAGTTGAGCGTGGCTTTTCCGTGAATAAAAGAATTCTTACTAATGAGAGGTCTCGGATGAGTTTAAGTACTTTAGTTGGACTAAGAGTTATTAAAGATTCCGTAAAGAGTGATGCAGCCAAAGTAGAAATTAACAAAGAAATGATAGAATTTTTCAGAGGCGCACATAAAAAATACAATGACGAAAAAGAAAAACTAAAAGATAAACTTGAGAAAAGTTCTCAGCCGAAAGAAAAGGAACCATCCAAAATAACAGCTGACGAGAGGCTGAAAGGGCTTAGAAGTAATATTTCTTCAGCTCAATCAATGATAGAAGAGGGGAATAAAAGGCTAGACAGGATTGAAAAGAAAATGCATGGCAGACATTGAAGCAGGCCAAGCATTAATTCATGCTGGAACAAAGAAATTGAAGGCTTTGCAAAATCAAGACTCTTAAATTGTCTCTCTATTCTAAAAAAAATTTTTGGTGAACGGTTTCCAGAGAAAGGCTTTTTAATTACTGATCCGTATAACACATATTTGGTATCAAACTGTCCGGATTCTTTTGAGGATGTGCAAAGTGCCTTTAGAATTTCTAAAAAAAAAAATCTCAATTTTAAAATATTTCCATTTTTTTAGATTTCGGATAAGGTCGCAGTTACAAGGCAAGAAACTACGAATTTTAAAACAATTGAAAACATATTTCACTGTTTTTTTTAATGTTCAAATAGATTAAATAATCATCTTTCTATTTATAACACTAATTTAAAAAATATATTTTGTTATTTTTAACAATATACATATTTTTGTTGTTCAAACGGTTTTCATTATATTTTAAACTTATATATAATTAATTAATTTTTTATTTTTTAAATAACAAATTAATATTTTTATATTTATCTTTGTAGTTGTGGCAACCTAATCATTACTATATTTACAATAAAATATACACTCGCTTTCGGAAATTTTGCATTTTGCATTTATTTTTTATATCCTTTTGCAAGTATGTTTTTTAAGGTAGTAAAATGTAACTCTTTATTTCATAATGACAAAACGCAAACAACTAAATAACACGGGTGAATGTTTTAGAAATAAGGATGAAAATGTTGGAAGTCTTGACATTTGGTGTCGTTGCTATGAAAATGACACAACTTCGAAGTTTGTTTCTCATGAAGATAAAATTCTAAATTTTCGCGATGTTTAAGATAATTACTACACTTTTAAT
Source organism: Tetragnatha versicolor (assembly GCA_024610705.1). NCBI lineage: Eukaryota > Metazoa > Arthropoda > Arachnida > Araneae > Tetragnathidae > Tetragnatha > Tetragnatha versicolor. The sequence continues at coordinate 23,217,795 of JANDEH010000013.1, read as the reverse complement.
AGTCAATCATTACAAATTTTAAGAAAGTTAAAGTTATTCCTGAGATATTTCAATGCTTCCCTTAATGTATCTGTGAAAAAACATTACCTTAGGGAAATGGGTAAAAGAATGTTTACATTGCTTTGTTGTTAATTTTCTTGGGGTTCAATTCCGTTATAGTTCCCGCTAAATATCGCCAATCTCTTTCGAACGCCCAATATTCAAATGTAAACCAATTTTTCTAATTTTTAATGATAAACTGAATACTTATAGATCTAATTAAACACTTTAATCTATGAATTTGAAACAATTTAGCAATATTTATACTTTATAGTGTCCAAAAGAGATTAGTGATATTTAGCGGGAACTATAACGGAATTCAACCCCAAGAAAATTAACAACAGAGCAATGTAAAATTTTTTTACCCATTTCCCTAAGGTAATGTGTTTTTCACAGATACATTAAGGGAAGCACTGAAACATTAAGGGAAGGTTCATATTTAGCGGGAACTATATATGAACCTTTCTTGGAATTATAAAGCGATCCGCCAATTCATGTTACCATAAAGGAAATGATAAAATTCCACCACTGAATAAATATTCGCCATTTTTGAAAGAATACCACGGAGAAGTACTACCCCTGTGTTAAGAATGCTTTATAAAGTAAGTGCAGTGAGCTGGGTTTTGTGGGGAATTGTGAAGCGGTCCAAAAGTTACTGCGTCAGCAGTTAACGGGGGTTGGCGAGCGATAGCGAGCAGGGGGCGGTAGCCCCCTAGTGTATTAAATAAAAATTGTTGTCCCTAATACTGAAAATATTTATTTTGGTACTAGTGTCAACTATTTTATCAACATTGAAACTGCCCTCGAAAAGTAACTTCAACAATTTATAAATATAAGTTTGACTACTTTTTGGGGTCAGTTTCGGTGTTAAGAATAAATTGTCAACAAATTAATACATACAACTTCTGTTAATGTAATAACTAAATAGTGAGAAATGATAAGGTAGGTATTGTATATGATATTGTTTTTATTTCTCAGTAAAAAACTATCATTTTTAAAAATTGCCTTAACTGGGTTAATTTCATATTTTTATACATTACCCTGTATATTTTATATTATATTCCTTATTTTGTCCTATATTTACTTAATTTTTTGTCCTATATTTTTTTTTAAAATCCTATATTTACTTAATTGGTCACTTCTACCCCTGATAATTAAAATGAATATTTTTTAAAACTTTCCTTTAAATTTTTTATAAGTTCGAGTTAATATATATTCAAACTTTTAAGGTAGATTTATTCTTGGAGGGAATTTGGTGACGTATTTTTGGAAAGTTTGTTGCCTTTTTTTCTGTTAATTGTTTTATAAAGTGTATTAAGTTCAGCGAGTTGGAATTTGTGGGAATTGCGAAGCAATTCAAAAAGGTCCTGCGTCAGCAGTTTACGGGGGTTGGCGAGCGATAGCGGGCAGGGGGCGGTAGCTCCCTAGTGATTAAAAAAATAATTATTCATTTCAAAATTTGGCAATATGTACCTTATAATTATTTCCTGAACATTGCTTCTAAAATTAATGCTGTAATAGAGCTATGCAATTTTTAAAAAGAATTGGGTAATTGAAATCTTCTTAGAAAGACTCCTTGTTTTTTTATAAAAACCTTATTTGGTTTTTTATTCATTAAGAACTAGATATTTCATATGCATCATAAAATCCAATTGTTTATTTAATCCATTAAGCACCGGATATCTAAAGCAGGGACTAATCCAGGATTTTAAACTTAACCCCCAATTTTGTGAAAAACTTACACATCCTTTTAATTTTTTTGAAAAATTGTAAAAGCCTTTTCATTATCGTTAAATTTTTTTATATAAAGTTACTGAAAACAGCATTACATTACTTATTGCTACAGTTTTATAGCAATTTAAAGACTAATTCAACCATAAACAATTCGTCTATCATTAAAAAATAATTTCAGAATTTTTATGAAGGTGCCGTTTTTGCGAGTACATTTGTTGTGAAGGTGCGGATAAACAGTACCTAGATTGGCCTGCATTAGTCCCTGTAAAGATGCATGCAATGTAAAAACCTCTTGATTGATTTTTTAATACATTAAGCACCGGATATTTAAATATGCATTATAAACCCAGTTGGTTTTTGTATGCAACGAAAAATACTGATGGTTTCTACATAATTTTAACTTTTTTCATGAAATAAAATTACTTTTAATTAATAAATTAGTGAAGTCAACTAGTTTATAGCTGAATTGATGAACTATTTATTCAATGCATTCATAATCATAATGGGAAAACAATCAGAAATATTTGTATTTATGTGTTAGGGGAAAATTTAAAAAAAGAAACCTGTTTTTTTTCGAATCCTGTTTATTAGCTACTTAAAGGAGAATATTCCTGAAAATCCTTCTCTCTCGGAATATTCTCCAAAAGATGATTAAAACTGAGAATTTTACAACTGTAGATAAACAAATTTTATTAACATTAAGGATATGATTATCCAGGGGTCTGTCTAGATTTTTATAAAGTAACTCTTTTGTGAAAATTTAGTGCTAATATGTTAAATTTCTTCTGTTAATTGGTGAAAAATTAAGTGCAAAATCAACAAAAAAACATTTACATACTTTTTATGCACTGAAAAAAAAGGAAAATTTTGTCTAGAATGACTAATAACACTGTTCTACAAATTTGACCTTCAAAATTTTTTCCTTGATGAAAATAGTCAATTCTTATAGATTTTGGGTCGCTGAATACGAAAATCACCATTAAAATTCTCAATTGACTCAGGATTTTTGGGGAACAGCCCCTCCCCCTTTTTACGTTTTTCGACGACCTTATAACTTTAAACTCGATTTTCAGGGTCAAAAAGCATTATTTTAGTCTTCAAATTGCTCCCCAGTTAACAAGAAATGTTCAAATTAATAAAATATGATAAATTTATAACAAATGGATAGGGTTAAGGGGTAATTACCCCCCTAAAAATACAAAAAAATAGCTAAAAATTAAAGAGGTTTCTATACGCTATTTTTCCTCTTATTTTTTACGCAAATCCCGTTTGAAGGGTCCTAACCCTTCCCCAAGGACCCAAATTTGATGACAATATGCAGCAATAATTTTTACTAAAAGCGGTTGAGGTGTTAGCCTCCCAGAAGTCCCCGCGGAAGAGTTCGGAAGACTTCCAGAATCGCGCAGGCGCTCGCGAGCTCAGGAATTAATATTGATGATTTTGAAAAGATTACAAATGACGTTTTTCTTATATTTTGGGTCTATTCTAAGTAGAAACTCTTCAGTTCTTTAAAAACTGACCGGTTTTAGGGAGTGAGGATTCCATGTTTCAAGATGTTAATAGATGCACGGCTGTGGATAACAATTAGGGGGCATCCCCTTAAAAACTGAGGGTGATGGAGGATAATGGGTGTCATATTTGAATTCAGCAGATTATTTTACACAAGAATCAGCTGAAATTTAGTAAGTGGCTTCAATTTTTTTTTGTACAGCACAGTTAAACTCTAAGTGCGGCATTGAACCCTTCCGTGGGTGCTCTGGGGGCGCTCTCACCTCAACCGCTTTTAGCAAAAATCATTGCTGCATATTGCCATCAAATTTGGGTTCTTGGGGAAGGGTTAGGACCCTTCAAACGTGAATTCCGTATAAAATAAGAGGAAAAAATAGGGTATAAAAACCTCTATAATTTTTAGCTAATTTTTTGCATTCTTAGGGGGTTAACTACCCCTTAAACCTATCCATTTGTTATAAATTTATCATATTTTATTAATTTGAACATTTCTTGTCCCCTGGGGGGCAATTTGAAGATTAAAGCAATGCTTTTTGACCCTGAAAATCGAGTTCAAAGTTATAAAGTCGTTAAAAAACGTGAAAAGGGGGAGGGGCTGTTCCCCGAAAATCCTGAGTCAATTGAGAATTTTAATGGTGATTTTCGTATTCAGCGACCCAAAATCTATAAGAAATGACTATTTTCATCAAGGAAATTTTTTCAGTGTAGAACAGTGTAATTTAACTATTAACAGAATATAGCTTACTATAGAACTTACCAGACCCAGGTTTCATTTTTTGGGGCCCATTTTTGTTAAAAAGAAATAGTTTTTCAGCAAAATTAGTTGTTATATTTTAAATTTTCAAATTATCGTAAAAACAATTTCTTCGATTTGAAACAAAAGAGACTTTGTGAATGTTTTCTTGCAAATAATCATTAAAGCTAATTTAATTTTGTGAAAGGGCAGCAAATGGGCACCAATTTTCAGCTAGATAGAAAAAAATCCTAAAAAGGAAATTAAGCCAACTTGGATAACTGAACCTTTATTTCAAATTCAAGGATGATTCCTAGTTTTCTTTTGGTGCCTCAGATTTCCCATTGAATTATTGTTTAAAAAAAAAATATGCTAAGTTTTTCCAATAACACTTTTAGATAATTTTTTTTTCAGATTAAATGAAAAATCAAAGGGTAATTACACAGTTATAAATTTAAATTCAGTATTTATTTTGTAGCTTAAGTTAAGAAATATTAAACAATTATAAAGAAAGCAGAGATTTTATTATGTATTTTTATAAAACATATCGCTGAAACAACCAAACATTGTAAATAGAAAATATGGTTTCATACACCACATAAAAATGGATAGTATTATTTTGAATGCTTAACAACTACTAAAACTTATAAAGCATTGTGATGGATCGTTATAAAAAAACTTATGTACAAAAAAATTTTAAGAGCATTGATACTTGGTTATATGCTTTAGACCTTTAGAGTAACAAACTGAACAAATAGAGATTCAAATTTACGGTAAGTAGATAATGCAACAAAATAAATTAACGAAAAGGCCAAAAATGGAAGAGGCCCCACTGAGTCTTTTTACATGTTTTAAACTGTGGGCTGGGATGAAAGTACAGTCGAATCCGCTTAATGTGATCACTGTTAATGTTATCAATCGGATAATGTTATCGAAATCAATAGGTCCCGATCATTCCTATCTAATTTAATGTAAAATACATCGTTTAATGTGATCAACAATGAATCATCACTCCGCTTAATATTATCAAAATTTGTCCATATCCCCTTAAAACGACTGCTTTTGAGTTCGAGTTTCATTTTGAAGGTCAATTTTTACAAGTAAACATGTGCTCCATGAGAACATCTGGTGCTCCTTTTTTTTTCTGAAACTCAGTATAAGTAAGAAAGGCGCAAGTTCAGAGTTGCGTATGCTTGGCCAATTTTGGCTGTTTAGCGGCACATTTAGAAGCCAAATAATTTTTTAACATGAGTTAGGGTTACCATATTGGTCATCTTTACCGCTAAAAACTTGGCGCATACGCAAGTCTGAACTTGCGCCGTAAGAAAAATAAAACATTCCCCATATTATATTGATAGAAAAAGGTTATAGGGGTGAGGTCCGAATCCATACTTGTGATTGGTTAAAGAAACACCTAGATCCACCCTTTGCAGATGTTTCTAATAAGAGATTTTGATTTTCCCTTGTTTACTGGAATTCAGATTATGTAATAAATAAGTGGTTTAACGGAGCGGAAAATTCTATGAAAATACAAAGTAAGAGATTATTTTAATTTTATTAACTGAACTACTCTTATATTTCCCCCTTAAAACTTTACCTAGTGTAAAAATAGAGTTTTGAATACATTTATTACGATTACATAATTTTGATTTTAAAGCAAACAATCTAGTTACACTGTTTGCTGTTTTTTGATATGAGATCGCTTATTGTTATCGATCGGATAATGTTATCAGTTTAGTCTCGGACAATTGCGATCACATTAAGCGGACTCGACTGTATCACAATATAGAAGGCTTAGAACAGTCTGTGCTGATATGTTGGTTTATTGGAAGTGGTCAACACAGGTCAAGGAATAGCGGGACCCCTCTGGATGGAAGAGGTCCCATCGCGTCTTTACACAAGTTGTAACCCATGAACTGGGATGAAGCATAGCCATCTAGAGCGAGGAGGCCGTGACAGAAGAATGATGAGTCATCCCTTCCGACGAAAGCTATCATTGCGTTCCCATAGACGCGTCGATTTTGGAGGGGAAAAATCGCTATAAATCATAAACAAATGATCGGAAAAAGGAAAAAAAAACCTGTGTGTGATGTAGGAAACGAATACTAATGATTCTGAGTGAAAATGTTTACATTACCGCCGAAATATTTTGATAGATGGGATTTTAAAAAAACCTTGCTCAGAGAACGATCGACTTTCACAAGTTTTATTCGATTAGATTCGCCATAATTTCAGTTAAATTACTTCTTGTATTATAAAATTAACATGTTTGGTTAGATTGTATTCGTTTTTGAGTCATTCAAACCAATATTAACATTCGAAAATTTGCTGTTAATTTGAGATTCGAAGCTAGCTGAACCGGGCGGTGTATTAAATAAAATATTTCTGTTTTATAATAACAAAAACCCTGTCTTTATTTTAACAACTAATACACCATGTCCTATCTTAATATTTTTAATCCTTACACAGATAAATATTAACCATATTAACCCCCGCCTTGTAACTTTAAATAGGATTTAAATATCAATTGAGTATTCAAAATCAGCCGCTCTCTCTTTCTGGTACTATACTATATCTCCCTTGGGGTTTATAACCTTTTCCTTTATATATGAATAATCTAATATTTGAAATGGATAAATGTGATTTCCATTTTCAGTCAATAAAATGTACTTATTTATAAACTTTTAAAAGGTAAAAACATAAAACGCAAATAACTGATCTAATAAGTTATAAGCATAACATTTAATTAAATTATTAATATCTATTAAAAACTGTTTTTTTTGGGAGGCAAGATACTACCCCCAAAACTTTTACTTTACAAAAACATATTTGTCTTCCTATGTGTATTAATAAAGCGAATTGAGCTCTCGGTATTTTCCGAAGCCATAACTTTTTCCTTTCTTCATCTTTCGGAAAGGAAAAAACACTCCCACTGCGGGCACCTTTTGTGAAATTACTCTTACATCCAGGCACACAGCAATGCTTAGGCATAGTCAAAATATGGGTGTGAAAAGATCCCGGGAAACACGAGAAAAGGGCGGTTATTCCAGGTTCGCGCGTACGCTCACAGCGAATCTATCGACGCCTTGAATGACTCATTGCGCCGGAGACGCGGAATTGACCAGGCCTCTTCATTCTAGAAGGCTATGGATGAAGCTTTCACAGAGCAGTAGTGATAGGCTCCTACACCTTCAAATCTTAGCTGGGCATAATGGAATGGCCTTCACGTCATGAGTGGCCCTACCAGGAGTATAAACTCCCGACGTACTTCGCCCATTCCGCCCAGTCTGCGATCTGCAGGAATTGAGGGGGAATGATATGTTTAGATGAAGATGATAAAATATTTACACATGATGATGATAAAATATATACAGATGATAATATAATACACAGAATTAAGGTCTCAGGCTGTCTAAATGTCGAGCGACGGCGACTCTTAAGGAGACTGCTTCAGCATCATTTACACCAACAGTAGTGACCACGTGGCCGATCTGCCTACTGCTGGATTGAGCTTCAGACAGCCATGAAGCATCCACTTGGTCCCCATTGTTCTCACAAATGTTGTGCAAAACACAACAAGTGAGGATGACCTTCTGGATATTGTAGATCTTGAAATCCATCCTTTGGAGGCACCTGAATCTGGCCTTCAGCCTTCCAAAGGCATTCTCCACAAAAACCCTTGCCCTTGATAGGCAGGTGTTGTAGGTCTGCAGGTGCCTATCCATCTGGTTTCGTTCAAAGAAGGGCTTCTGCAACGTTGCCATAAGGGGGAAGGCCGAGTCGGCAATAAGACAAACGGGCACTTCCTTGTTGCTCAGCACCTTCTTCAAATCATACCATGGGGAATGGTTCTTGATCTGTTTGAACAGCTTCGTGCGACGAAGGATGTAGGAATCATTGCTCCTTCCTGGCGAGCCAACATTCACGTAGCTGAATTTGTACTCAGCAACAGCAAGAAGAGAACAGTGCTATAATACCCCATGTAATTAAAGTAACATGAGGCATGCAGTTTAGGAGGTTTTACCTCTATGTGGGAGCCATCAATAGCTCCCCAACATTGTGGGAAACCCCAGATGGTATCGAAGGCCTCTACCGCAGCACTGATTTCTGTGATGGTTCTTGGGATCGTGATGTTTCTTGGGAGAAGATGGGACACCATGATGTCACAGAATTCTATGACCGCTTCGCACAGACGGTGCTCTTCCCCACCCCGAACAAATTTCCAACAGTCCTGTACTCAGGTGATGAGGAAAGCTTATAGATTGCTATAGCAACCCTCTTTCCAACTGGTACAGCCTTTCGGAAATTCGTGTCGGCCCGTGCAAGCGGAGTACACTGCTGACAGATTTTGACAAATGCGGCTTTGCTTACTCTAAAGTTTTCCAGCCACCAGGAAATCTGGAAGCGATGGACTCGTACCACTCGGGCATCTTGGGGAAAGACCACTCATCCGGTGCCCGGATATTTTCGGCCATGAGCACCGCCAAACGAAGCATTCGCCGTCGCCGAACACTTTGCTGCTCCATCAATGCAGAAATCTCATTCCTCAGCCTTGATCGTCGTTCGATGAAAACATTAAGTATTAAACTGAGCTGGATGAACGAATCCATAATGAAATATTACACTACACCTCGACGTAAACACAGCTACTGGCTACTGGCAAATTTAAAAATCACAAGTGAAATCTCGTCGTAATCACAACAATTGTCAAAAGTGCAAATCACAGTTAAGGAACTTGTAAGCAAACAATTATATTTTGAAGTTGAAGTTGTATTCTTTAAAATTTTGAAGTTGAAGTTGTATTCTTTAAAGTTTTCTAATCGCGCGGTTAGCAATTACACCGAGTAAAGGGATCATATGCCCCTTATCAGTGCGAACGACGTTTGTACCAAAGGGCCCTATCCGGGAAAGTGCTCAATGCTTTAAGGGCCCTTTAAGATGCAGTGCGAACAGGGTACTAGCGAGTATGGCTTAGCGTCAAGTCAGACCTAGCGTCTTATGACCGCGCGACCCATTAATCACCATTAAAAAAGCATGGGAAAGCCTAGTCCCTATCTTGAAAGGAATCAAGATTCCTGTCAAGATAGGGGGAGTCTCAGGCTGAACTCCATGCTTTCTCCCTATCTGATTTACGATTCGGGCGTTTCGAGACGCTTGTAGTGTGGCGCGAGCCTTAGAGATCAACCTTAAAAAGTGCAACTTCTTAACACGCAGAATTGAATTTTTGGATATGTTACAGAGAACAGTCCCTTAAAGACCCTTAAGCGACCTCCTACGTAAAGATTCAACTTTTGACTTTGGTTCATCCCAGAGAGCTGCTTTCTAGATCCTAAGGAACATTTTAACATCCAATCCGGTCTTGCACATATACCAGCAACACTACCCCTTAGAACTTACACTGATGCGAGCAGTGTTGGATTTGGAGCTGTCCTCCTTCAACTTCAACAGAGCGAAGACGGAAAGTTATACCCCATCCATTACATGAGCAAAAAACAACACCTACACAGGAAAAATATTAAAGTTACGAGCTGGAAATCTTGGCTATCATTGAAGCAGTCAAAAAAATTCCGTTCTTACACCTTGGTACTAAATTTTAGCTTATCACAGACTGTGATGCCTTTACAAAAACCCTGCGATCTCAGTCCAAAAGTTACTAGATGGTCTCTTCTCCTAGCCAAGTTTGACTATTCATAGACCTGGACGCCAACTGCCCCATGTAGATGCCTTACGCCGGTATACAGTCCTCACAGTTACCGCTCATTCTGAGATCACCAGCCGAATCGCTAATGCTCAAGACAAAGACGACTACATAAAAGCTATGAAAATTTTGTGTAACCAAGATCACCACAGAATGCACCCTCAAAAATGACATTCTCTACAAGAGCACACCTGAGTGTGACTTAATTGTAATCCCTGAGGCTATGCAAAGAGAAATCATACAGCAAGCACACAGTAAAGGTCATTTTGCCCTTGCCAAGACGGAGGAACTCGTCAAGCTCGACTATTTCATCCCCAAATTAAAAGACTCATTTAGAATTCATAGGCCTGTTGTGCAATTCGTATATTAATTGTTTACTTTGTAATAGTGTAAATTTGTAAAACTGAGAGAGTGTGGCGCGGAATTTTCGGGTCTTGAAAACATAGATTCCGTGGGAAACTTAGCTCTCCCGCACTGGCCGGGTCAAGAGGTCGAGAAAGGGGGAGACGGGACCAATCGCGACAGATCGTAGAGGTACTTGGGGTATACGACCTGTTAATGTGGTGGGGTGATCGTTGCCACTTAAGACAACGAAAGGAGGAGGATCCACCCCCAAAAGTTGGAAAGCCAATAAAAAAATTAAGAGGGGTCTTTCGAAAAATAAAACGGGGGTCCTTCGGAGCGAAGTGAAGTGAGAAAAGGAGGAGGAAGAGAAGGTTATTTAAGGAACGGAGCCGATGCCCAGGGGGGAGTTGCTGGATAAAATTTTAGGAGCGGTGAAGTTCCGCGGTTATTGGTTCCTGAGCGCGACTTCTCCCGCGCTGTTCCCGGAGAGTGGTGAAGCCCTGCGACGCCCTAACTTGCAGTGATTCTCTTGAGCGCGACGCCACCCGCGCTATTCCCTGAGTGTAGTGGAGCCCGGCGACGCCCCAGCATCCCGTGATTTTCCTGAGTCGGACGCCCTGACTGTCTCTCGAGCTAATCCCTGAGTGTGGAAGCCCTGCGACGCCCCAGCATCCCTTGATTTTCCGAGTCGGACGCCCTGACTGTCTCTCGAGCTAATCCCTGAGTGTGGAAGCCCTGCGACGCCCCAGCATTCCTTGATTTTCCTGAGCAAGACGCCCTGACTGTCTCTCGCGCTATTCCCTGAGTGTGGAAGCCCTGCCAAGCCCCAGCATCCCTTGATTTCCCTGAGCCGGACGCCCTGACTGTCTCTCGCGCCAGTCTCTGAGTGTGGATAAGCCCTGCGACGCCCCAGCATCCCTTGATCTTCCTGAGCCAGGCGCTCTGACTGTCTCTCGCGCTATTCCTTGAGTGTGGAAGCCCTGCGACGCCCCAGCGTCACGTGGTATCCCTGAGTGCTACATCTGCCGCGCTATTCCCTGAGAGTAGTGGAGCCCTGTAACGCCCCAGCATCCCATTATCTTCCTGCGTGCGGTCTATCCCGTGCTTGCTTTGACTGACGCCCCGGTACCTTTCGCTCCATCCTTTCGACCGGCGTTGTTCTTCGCCGTCCCGCCCTGGCTGCTAGCGGAACTCGGGTTGTTTCGACAATAAACAGATAAGCCATTTATACTATTCTTTCTTTTTCGGCCACACTCTCGTTTATTTTTCTTTTTATGTGTATAGTGATTCTGTTTAGTATTTACTGTTGTGTGTTAGATTCTTTGTTGGTATATTTTTGGTCTGTATCATAATATCGGGTTGATTAAACGTTAGCCTTCTTTAAAAACTAACTTATTCTTGTATTCCTTAAACTTGTGTTTTGGTCCAATTATTTCTCAGATTCAGTGGGGACCTAAATATTGGGTTGTGCACCAACGCTTAACTCTAACCATTAACGTTCACATCTGCCATTTCAAAATTTAGTCTTAACAGGCCCATTACCCTCTACTAACAAGAATTACAATCACATTCTCAGCGTAATAGATGCCTTTTCCAAATTCGTTTGGCTATGTCCAGTAAAATCCACCACAACTCACTGTGCAATCGAAATGTTAACTCTCCAGCAAACTGTTTTTGGCAACCCTGAACGCATCATCACTGATAGAGGAAGTGCCTTTACCTCTAAAGACTTTGCAGAAAATATTCTGCCTATATAATATGCGCCTCTCAAGGAATAAACCACATCCTCACCACCACAGGTATTCCCAAAGCAAATGGTCATTGACTCTTTTTTGGTCACTGGAATAATCTTGGTTATTGTGTGTCGTTTGATAGTTAAACAAGTATTGTACTCCACAACTAATCAAATTTGTGAAGGGTACGAAGCAAAAAATAAAGTTGTTCCAAGTTCGCTTCATCAAAATATCTTTACTAATGCAGTTATGGACAACATTGGTCATAACCCTTAATGGACCACAGCTACGAATTCTTTTCACGGAACAAGCATCACTATTATACAACATCCAGATTGTAACTTGCAAAAGAAAACATTCAAGATAAATGGTGGTTTTAATCAGAAAGAAGTTACAAAGCAACTTCCCGTATCATATTCTGAATTGGCTCCTCTACCTGTTTCAACCAAATGCTTCGGGTGTCCAGTGTCAACTGTAAACATGGACAGCAAGACTTATGAATTTGCTTTTGGAACAGTGTAAAAATGGTTAGAGAAAATAACAGAGATAGTTGAAAAGAATAATTTTGAATCTTGCTTTCCAGAAGAAAATATATCTTGGTCCGTTTTCTCTGCCAACTGTAATCCGGGAAAAAACGTTATGGTTTGCAATCATACTTTATTGCCACTTCTTAATGAAAAAGTGACATCACTGTCGGATGTATACGAAACACAATCTGAACTCGCAGAATCATCACTCACAAATAATGGTTATCACTGGAGATCAGCCAATATATGCCTTAATGAAGCAACTCCAGTGGAATTATCCAAAGGAATTTGGTGAAGACAAAGTTGTAGTGATGTTGGGTGGGCTCCACATTGAAATGGCTATGATGAGCATGTTCGGGAAATTTCACACTAGGTGTGCCCCTTAAAGGAATTGGAGGAGCTATCGATTTATTAGATAAGCCTTCTGTACTTTCTAAATGAAATGGATGATTGCTGGACCAGTTATTGCGGAAATGATATCAGAGTTTCGGAACCTCTTGTTTTATAAAACAGATTATGATAATACAGAGTCCACACAGAAGAAGAATTTGAAGTTCCTAAGCACAGAGAAGACTCCAATGCATTTAAAAAATTATTCCTTAAATATATAAGTAGTGAACTGTTTTGAAAAATATGGAAACCCATTTGAAGAAAAGTTCCTGTCAACTGCAGTAAACATAACTAAAATGTCAACTGAATCGGAAGAATCTGTTCGGAAAGCCCGTGATACAGGGAGAAAATCCTAGAAAAGTTTATAAATAAACGGTTAATACAGGGAAGCACTTCTATACAATCAGTTATAAATCGGTTATAATAAGTTCCCCCATTGCTAACTGCGCTAATTTTGCTCTTCCAAAAGTACACAAACCTAACATTCCTTTTAGACCTCTTGTCTCCAACATCGGTACTGCTGCTTACAAATTAGCGGTCTCACTTAACAGCCAACAATTCTTTTACCACCAAAAACTCCCTAGATATATTGTCGCGACTTCGCCATGTCTCCCCTGACATGTCTTAATACTTTCAATAATGAAATAAGAAGAATTGGCAACATTTGTTCGAGTACAACTGGATTTAATGGACAGATAGAACTTCTTTTGGTTGTTTTGTCAGAGAATAATTCTCCCGAAGATCTTAAGTACTTTAAACATAATATCACTCCGCGTTTTTGACAACTTAACTCCACACAGTCATTTTATCAAGGGCTTTGCTGATATGATCAACCTTCCTGAACTTGCCGGTATTTTGCATCTTTCTACTTTCTATTTAAGGTGCTTTTGCATCTAGCTGTTTTAATTATTTTAAAGTTGTATTTCTACTCTGGTTTGGGTGCAGCTCTGGTCCCAGCGCGCGGAATTTTGACTTTGTCCTTCCGCGTGCTACAGAAAGCTGTGCCGTCCACAGAGTGCGTCCGGGACCACTGATGACGTGGGCGCACCTGTAGACATTTCCAATTTCTTTGAGGTTTGTCTTGGACGTTCGGTGGGTACATATCATAGAGTATAGTAATAGTGAATAGAGAGCGTGCAACCCTACTTTCTGCGAGGGCAAGATTTTGTCTTAGCCGTAACCGTTTCCCAAGCTCTTCATAGCATTTCAATGGCGAATCCATTAGTCTGATTAACTGCGCTACTTTAAATTGTTGTTTTTAATCATTCTTCTGCTTTGCACCTCTAGATGCAAAGATCCTTCCTAGGATAATATAGTAACGTTTCACAGGTACGTACTTATATTTTTGGTTTTGTTTTGATTAGTCAGTCGAGCTTGCCTGCGACATAACTACAGGCACTGCTCGCCCCTATGTACCTGTGGACTTTCGGCAGCTTGTGTTTACATCCTTTCACAATCTATCCCACCCAGGGACTAGACGATCAGTGCACCTGATAAAGTCAAAGTTTGTGTGGCCCTCCATGGCTGCTGACATCGCTCAGTTCGTGAAACACTGCCTATGTGGGCATCGAACTCTCTACCTTGCCTTTAATCGAACTCTTTACCTTGTGAAACGAACTTTTAACCTTTTTACAATAGGACTTTTAAACCTTTATCACATGCAGATTTTAACTTGTATATTTTAATCTTAATCGTTATAGAAATGTAATTATAAATATCAGCAATATTGTATACCAGCACTACTACTGCACACACGCACCTTTACTTTGTATTTTACTAACCGTTTTAAATGTTGTGTTAAGTTTTAAATAAACGTTAAGTTTTTGTTAATCAATGCCCAGCTTTTGATTTTCTCTTCTGCGTCCACAACAACTTGGAGTGATGGCTTTCCGCCACATTGGTGACCGCCACAGTGGTTGACACCGGAGTGGGAATTATTCGGAGTTCTGAGCTCAGCCGTTCTTCGATCTCTGGAATGATGGCGTATCTTCAGCCAACTGAGTTTCTACGTTGACTTTGAAGATCTGATGTTCTGGAGTTCCCTCATCGACCTTCAGATGCTGACGTCCTGCAGCCTTTCTGGATCGGGTAAGTTTTAGACATATCTCTGTTTTCCATCAGGTTCGCGGTTGGGTTTCTGAGCGTTGGCCATTTTAGTGATCTCTGTGTTTTAATATGGGTAACGAGGATCCAAACGAACAGGCATCAAAACAGCCTGATACTGAACCTGACTCAAAGGAGCCTGAATTGGCTAGGGTATCATTCAAGGCACCGCCCTTTTGGGATTACGATCCTGAGACTTGGTTCTTTCAGCTAGAAAGACAGTTTTACGTCTCTGGTATTTCACTCGATTTGACGAAATACAGCTATGTGGTTGCCGCCCTGGATTACAAAATCCTTGCATCAGTCAGAGATATTTTACGTAATCCACCCGATTCTGATAAATATCAGACCCTTAAGTCACGATTAATTGAGGTCCACTCCCAATCTGAATCAGAAAAGCTTAAATTACTGGTGCAGGATCTTGACCTTGGGGATAAGAAGCCTTCCCAATTGCTCAGAGAGATGAGGAATTTGGCTGATAACAAATTTGATGATGGTACTCTGGGTACTTTGTGGCGACAACGCCTCCCCATTAACACCCAGCAGATCCTCTCGGCAGCCCCGGGTGACTTAAATGCCTTGGCAAACTTTGCCGATAAAATACATGAGGTATCTGCCCCATCAAGGAATATGGCTTCTTGTTCAGAGGTACCTGCCCCTTCAGGAAACCAAGCTTCTGGTTCAGCGGTATCCGAAATACAGGCTTTACGAGCTGAAATTTCAGCTTTGAAGGATCAGGTTGGTAAACTTTTTAGACAACGCAGTCCTAAAAGACAGCCTTCCCGTTCTCGTAGGCGATCTCGTTCACGTGATCAAGGTAATGGAGACCTTTGTTGGTATCATGCTAAGTATGCTGAAAAGGCTCTCAAGTGTAAATCTCCCTGTAACTTTCGGGAAAACAAGTAGGCTCCACTGTCATAGCGGCAGCAGATGGTAGCCCTCGAAATCGCCGCTTGTTTATCTGGGATAAAATTACCGGATTAAAATTTCTCATTGATAGTGGCGCAGAAGTCAGTTGTTTAGGTAAAATCCATGCCGGTTCAAAAAACTCCTCAGGAGGTCTGACCTTGTACGCAGCAAACGGTTCACCAATTAGAACCTACGGTATTAAAGCCATCTCTTTAGACCTTGGTTTACGTCGTCACTTTGAGTGGACATTTATAGTTGCTGACGTATCCCATCCCATTCTAGGCGCAGACTTCTTAGAGAAGTACGGCTTACTGGTGGACATTAAGAACCGCCGTTTAGTGGATAGCGTTACTTCTCTCTCTAGGAAAGGTACTGTTCAGTCAGGTCCTTCCCTGGGTCTTACCTTGATCGGTAACGATTGTCCCTTCCAAAAAATCTTGCATAAGTTCCCTTTACTCTTGCAGCCCTTGTCTAACACTAACGCTAAACTGCATACAGTCACACACTGTATTGAGACTCGTGGCCCACCTGTCTTTTCAAGAGTTAGGCGGCTATCGCCAGAAAAGTTAGATTTTTTGAAAAAAGAGTTTGAAAACCTCTTAAAACAGGGAATAATAAGACCATCTAAAAGTGCATGGGCAAGCCCGATTCATATGGTTAGGAAATCAAACGATGAATGGAGGATTTGTGGAGATTTTCGGCGACTTAATGCCGTAACGGTCCCTGATAGATATCCCCTTCCCCACATTCATGATTTCGCCTTAGGCTTGGCAGGTAAAACTGTCTTTTCCAAAGTGGATCTGGTAAAAGCCTTCCATCAAATCCCTATTGAATCGCGGGATATTCCCAAAACAGCAGTTATAACCCCGATTGGTCTTTTCGAATACTGCCAAATGACCTTCGGCTTGTGCAATGCAGCCCAGAGCTTTCAAAGGTTCATCGATCAAGTCTTGCGAGGCATTGATTGCGTCTTTGCCTACATAGATGATCTTCTCATCGCTTCGAACGACGAGGCTACCCACAAAGAAGATCTTGCCAGAGTTTTCACTCGGTTACAGGAATATGGCATTGTAATAAATCTTAAAAAATGTGTATTTGGGCAAAAAGAGCTAGATTTCCTGGGTTTTAGAGTTTCAGAGAACGGACTTTCTCCTCTGCCTGATAAAATCAAAGCTTTAACCGAATTTCCTTTGCCTAAAACCGTTTCAGATTTGCGGCGATTCCTGGCCATGACGAACTTCTACCACAAGTTCCTGAAGAACGCCTCTGGTACGCAGTCTTCTCTACATGCTCTAACTGCGGGTAAGAAGAAGAACGACAAGACTCTCATCACCTGGACCGAGGAAGCCAAGAAAGCTTTTTCCGACTGTAAGGAGATGTTGGCAAAAGCCACGTTGCTAGCTTTTCCTGTACCTAACGCAGAGCTTTTTCTTTTTACAGATGCTTCTGACATTGCTCTCGGCGCTGTATTGCAGCAGAAGGTAAACAATCGAGTTGAACCTTTAGGTTTTTTCTCACGTAAGTTAAACAAAGCTGAAATCAAATACAGTGTTTACGACCGAGAACTGCTTTGAATATATTCTGCTGTAAAACACTTTAGATATCTTTTAGAGGGTAGAAAATTTTCTATCTATACGGACCATCGTCCTCTCATTTATGCGTTTGGTCAGAGGCCTGATAGGTGCTCTCCACGTCAAACTAGACATCTGGAATATATAGGTCAATTCTCAACTGACCTGAGGTATGTTTCCGGGGAAGCAAATAGTGTTGCTGACGCACTATCCAGGATTTCTGAGATTACTTTGCCCTCTAGTATAGATTACGATGAGATGGCCTCCGCTCAGGAATCCGACCCGGAGATGCGTTCCTTGGTGGATTCGGATACGTGTCTGAAACTTATTCCCACTAAATTTATGTCCTCTAAACCTTTATTCTGCGATGTTTCTACTGGTGTTGCTAGACCCTATGTCCCTGAATCTTTCAGAAAAACAGTTTTTGACAGCATTCATAGTCTTTCTCACCCAGCTTATAGGCCTTGTTTGAAGCTGATAAAGGAGAGGTTTGAGTGGAGCACCATGAATAAGGATGTCAAGTCGTGGTGTAGAGCCTGCCTTGCCTGTCAACGTTCGAAGGTCAAGCGTCACACTAAGGCTCCACTGACGAGGTTTGACTTGCCTTCCGCCAGGTTCTCACACGTGCATCTTGATGTAGTTGGACCCCTGCCATCATCTAGGGACTTCCGCTACCTTCTAACATGCGTCGACCGCTACACCCGATGGCCCGAAGCTTTTCCCCTGCGAGACCAGACAGCGGAGACGATAGCGAGAGCGTTCTACGACGGTTGGATTTAAAGATATGGAGTGCCTGAAGTAGTAACAACGAATCGAGGATCCAATTTTGAGAGCTCCCTCTTCAACAGCCTCACTAAATTCCTAGGATCTCATCGAACCCGTACTACTGCATACCATCCCATCGCCAACGGAGCCGTGGAACGTCTCCATCGTCAATTAAAAGCTGCAATCATGTGTCACAACACGGAGAAGTGGATGGAGGTCCTGCCCACAGTCCTTCTCGGGATCAGATGTGCGCTGAAAGAGGATATCGGGGCATCGCCAGCGGAACTCGTCTACGGTTCAACACTTCGTTTGCCAGGAGAAATCCTACGAGGTTGCGACTCAGCTCCTGTTCCGGTTCCCGACTTCATCGACCACCTGAGAACGACCATGCGGAGCCTTCGTCCAGTGCCTGCTTCCCATCATACAACTAGAGATGTCTACGTGAATAGAGACCTGGAGTCTACCTCGCATATATTCATCAGACACGACGCCGTGAGGAAACCTTTGACTCCACCATATACTGGCCCTTTTAAGGTGATAATTGATTGATTGATTGATTGACTTTTTTATGGCGCATGGCCCACGTTAGGGCATTTTGCGCCAAACACAAGACATTAAAATAATTTTAAGTAAGCAAAAGCCTTTGTCTGATGTACTCTATACATCAATGAGTAAAAGTTAAAATATCATTGTTTAAAATTTAATATGCATTTTGAATAAAAGATGATGAAACAAACATGGTTAAAACTCAGACATGATGAATAAAACCGATACAATGAATGAATTTAATAACAAGTCTCAAATTAGATGAAGAGGATAAAATTTCTGACAAGTTGAAATTTAAGCGTTTAAAAACATTGTTCCTTTGAGTATTAAAAACAGGACATTCACACAAGATATGAAAAACGGAAAACTGGACGTCACATTGATTGCATATGGGAGCCTGCTCACCAAAAAGCAAATGACGATGTGTGAACCTGGTATGGCCAATTCGTAGTCTGCTGATTAACACTTCCTCCCGACGATTCAAAGTAGAATCGCGGCGAGGAGCAATCAATGGCATGACCGAATGAAGCTTGTTCTCTAACTGCTCGTCCCAGTTAGCTTGCCACATTGAACGAAGCTTCCACCGGAATACTGCTTTAAGGTCTGTGAAGGGGACCGGAAACTGATCTTGATGTCCGGTAGCAGTCCTTGCTAGGTTATCTGCCTCTTCGTTGCCTGCAATTCCGGCGTGGCCAGGGACCCAACAAAATCTGATATCAAAACCGCGCCTTAATAAGGAATACAATTCCATACATAAGCTAATGAAAATGGGGTGATGAGATGAATCACAAGAATTCAAAGACTGAAGCCCAGATAGTGAGTCTGTGTAAATAATCGTATTACGATACCCATTTTGATTTATGACTTCTAGAGCTAATCTAATCGCATGTAGCTCTGCTGTGAATGATGATGCTGTGATAGGAATGGCATCGTGAGCAGAGTCTTGGTATGAAACCGCAGCTGCCCCAACATGCGAGTCTGACTTCGAGCCATCTGTAAAGATTGGCACGAAGTCTGCAAATCTATCTCTATGTTCTAGAAATAAGGTGCGGTATACATGATCAGATGTGGATGATTTTTTATGCCATGCTAGCGACAAGTCTACTTCAGGTTGGACCCAGTTCCATGGTGGAAGTGGAGCCATGATTGACTGTGCTACCCGTCCGAGTCTGATATCCATTTCTCTTAAGAGATCACGTATTCTAAAATTGAAAGGTGGAGTGTATGTACGTAATGAGCGGTGAATAATGAGTCTTTGTAGACTAAAATCAAACATAAAAGTGAAAGATGGATGATGTCGGAGCGATCTAATTTTGATAAAATATGACAATGAGAGATGTTTACGACGCAGATCCAAGGAGGGCTCATGAGCTTCCGCATATAGTGATGATATAGGGGATGTGCGAAATGCACCAAGGCTTACGCGGAGAGCCTGATGATGCACTGGATCCAACGACCGTAATAATGAAGTACATGCTGAACCATACACTATTGAACCATAGTCAATTTTCGAGCGGATAAGTGCTCTATACAGCCGTAAAAGAGAAGATCGATCGGCACCCCATTTTGTAGAACTTAAAACTTTTAAAATATTCATGGCTTTGGAGCATTTTATTTTAAGGTCCTTTATATGGACATTGAAACGTAGTTTTTTATCAAAGATAACTCCGAGAAATCTGGTCTGTTCTACCACCTGGATGGGAACGCTCCCAAGCCGTAGTTCGGGATCGGGGAAAAGACCCCGTCTCCGACTAAAGGGCACAACCACAGATTTCTCGGCGGAAAACGCAAATCCATTTTGTTGAGCCCATCGGTCAAGCCTGTTTATGGTGTTCTGTAGTTGGCGTTCTGCTATGTTTATGAACTGAGATGGGTATGCTATTTGGAGATCATCCACATATAATGAGTATTGAACTCCTGGTTTAAACACTTTTGTTATGCTATTTAATTTAATGATAAATAATAGTGGGCTCAAGACTGATCCCTGTGGTACTCCTTGTTCTTGAGTGAAAGTTGATGAATATGAGGAGTGTAGTTTTACTTGGAAGGTGCGAGTTTTTAAAAAGTTTTTTATAAAAATGGGTAGATTCCCTCTTAAGTGGATACGATAGAGATCCTGGAGAATACCATGTCTCCAGGTCATATCGTAAGCCTTCTTGATGTCGAAGAAGACAGCCACAAGATGTTGTTTGCGTAAGAAGGCCTCGCGTATAGCGGTTTCCAATCTTAAGAGGTTGTCAGTTGTGCAATGGAACTTTCTAAATCCACTTTGATATGGAGATAATAAGCTGTTGTGTTCTAAATAATAGATTAAACGAGCATTCACCATTCTTTCCAGCCACTTACAAAGGCAACTGGTCAGAGCTATTGGGCGATAGTTGAAAGTGAGAGTGGGATCTTTTCCCTGTTTGGGGAAGGGAAGTACGAAGGCATGGTACCAGTCAGATGGAAAACTTTGGGTTGTCCAAATCCTATTGAATAACAAAAGGATGGAAATTAATGATTGGGTAGGGAGATGGCGAAACATGACGTAATGTAGACCGTCAGGTCCTGCAGCCGAATCTCTAGACCGTTGCAGAGCAGTTTCAAGTTCTTGGATAGTGAACGGAGAGTTATAGTCCTCTTCGTTCGAAGAGGTGAAACTTAACCTCGAACGTTCAGATTTGCATCTAACCGTCTGAAATGGCGATGAGTAGTTTGCATTACTTGACGTCATTGCGAAGGCCTCTGCCAGTGTGTTGGCTATAGCAGGGAGGTCAGTAATAGTTGTGCCGTTATGGGATAGCATGGATATTGGTTGCGAGTCATATTTACCGTTGATTTTACGGATTTTGGACCACACTTGTTTCGCAGGGGTGGATGATGTAATCCCACTTATATATTTTTTCCACGACTCCCTCTGACTTTGCCTTCGCACTCTTCTAGCCGCTGACCGAGCTTTTTTAAACAACAGCATATTTTCTTGTGTAGGGTATCTCCTAAATTTTCCCCATGCCTTGTTCTGGGCTTTCTTTGCCTCCGAACAGGCTTGATTCCACCAGGGTTTCGGAAACCTAGGAAATCTTGAGGATGTTTGTGGGATGGATAGATGGGATGCGGTTAAAATGCATGACGTGATAGATGAAACAGCTTCATCGATTGTGCCTGATGTACTCATACTTTCTGAGATATCTGCATATGTCTGAAATAAATCCCAGTCTGCTTGACCAAACTTCCATCGCGGCTGACGTGAAGTTGTGCACGCGGTTGGGGTAGTAACGGAAACTACTACGGGGAAGTGGTCGCTACCTAAAGGGTTTTCAATAACACTCCATGCTAGATCTAAAAGTATTGATGGTGAACAGATGGCGAGATCAATGGCTGTGTATGATTGAGTGGATGAGTGAAAGTATGTATTTGAGCCGTCATTCAGGAGGGCAAGATCGAGTTCAGAAATCATCCGTTCTACAATCTATCCCCTGGAGTTGACGTCTCTGCATCCCCATAATGTATGGTGCGCATTAAAATCACCCAGAAGGATAAAAGGTGTAGGCAACTGGTTTACAAGGTCTTCTAAAAGATGAAAGTTTATGGGTATGCTGGGTGGGAGATATAGGCTGCAAATTGTGATTGAAGAGACGATGCTTTGACGTACTGCAACAGCTTGCAATGGGGTGTTCAGATGTATTTGTGAGAAGGGTGTCGCGTGGGACACAAGAAGTGCCACGCCCCCTGATACTCTATCTCCATCTTCGCAATCCTTGCGGATCACTGCGAAGCCTCGCAAGCGTATCGTGTTAACAGGCCTCAAGAACGTCTCTTGCAGCGCAATACAAACTGGTGAATGAATATTTACAAGGTTTTTAATGTCCTCAAGATTTCCTCGAAAACCGCGACAGTTCCATTGCATAATTTTCCCTATTTTTTTCCTTTAGGGGATTTGCTCCTCGGTTTGTTTTCCGGACCATATCTGATTGGTGTATGTTTATTTTTGTTTTGTTTGGTCTCTATTTTAGTTTTATCTTTAGTGTTTTTGAAGATTTCCAGCTGCATTTTTTCCATCGCAGTCAGTTCTGGAAGATCTGACTGTGTGTGGGATCTTTGAAATTTTGTTGTTTCTCTATTTATTATTTCAGTGGCTGCGCGCTTTCTGGACTTGGCGTCCACATCCATCGAATCCTCATCATCAGATGTTGTTAGAGGGTCAGGTGGAGTTTCTGTTGCTTGGCTGTCTATTGGCGTATCGCTAACATTTTGAGGTGTAACTGTAATAGTAGGTATTTCTATTGTTGGGGTATTTTGAGGAGAGGGGCTAATTTGTTCTGATTCAGTTGTAGTTTGTTCTTCAGGTTGTGGTTCATATTGAGTGGCGATAGTTACGGTTTTTGTTGCGACTGCATCTGCGTATGAAGTGGAAGGGCGAGGTGGAAACATGATTTCCACTCGCCTTCTTGCTTCACCATATGAGATTTTATCTAATACTTTGATGCGCTGTATTTCTTTTTCTTTGATCCAATCGGGACATTTTTTTGAATATGCGGCATGTTCGCCTTTGCAGTTGACACATGTCTTCCGCATCGTCTGGCATAACTCGCTGGCATGCTTTACACTACCGCACTCTTTGCAGGTAGGAATGCCGCGGCAAGAAGCGGTTCCGTGCCCAAAGCGTTGGCAACGAAAGCACCGAAGAGGATTTGGAATGTATGGTCTTATTTTTACACAGATGTAACCTATCATGATATCATTTGGTAATACTGGTTTAGAGAAAGTTAATATGAATAGAGGTATAGGAATTTCTTGATCATTTTTTTTAATTTTTATTCGAAAGATATTTGTAACACCTTGAGGGCCTAGCTCCTCTAGGATTACTGTGTCTTTTATATCCTGTAAGTCCGGGCAGTAGATGACACCTTTAGATGCATTTAAAGTTCCATGTGGTTCCACAGTAACTGGAATGTGAGCAAGCATTTTTGTTTTAAGCAGATTACGAGATTGAGCTGGAGTGGCTGTTTCAATAAGTAAATCTCCAGATGGTAGCTTTTTTATATTTGTTACCGAACCGGCGATGCCTTGAATTGATTTGGATACCAGAAATGGTGATACTGAAGTTAGCTTCAAATCGTTCGTTGCATGCATGACAAGAAATTTGGGATATTCAAGAGAGCAAGACTGGTTGGTGGACTTACCACCATGATCAAAAGAAAAAGAACCCATAGTTGGAGGCCGTTTGTTCATCCCGGTGCGCTCCCACCCACCGTGGAGCCCAACAAGGGGGAGGGGGGGTGCCCCGGCAGTCGCCGCCGTCCACCAACTTTTGGTCGGCTTCCGTCGACAAAAGATCTCGGGGGCCCCCTCCAAGAGTGACACCGGGATATAGTACTACAGCAACCATTGCAGCACTAGCCCTTACGTCACTAAATCACTGCTGCTCCGGCACCACAGGGGGAGAAATCGCCCTGAAGTGACGGAACCTTCATGATAAAGGAAGCCGATTGACCGGTGCGGGCTACACCCACTACAGGATACACCGGCCACCCGATCTTACCCTGATTACGGGCCAAAGAGGTGTATTGGGGAGTTTGTGCCCCCAGGAAATTATAAGACCCTGCGGAGCACAAGTCCCCTCAACGCTCCAGGTCCCCCTTCACCACGTTACGGGACGCCGCACACGGCAAACGTGCAGCCCCTAATCAAAAGCTTTAATGGAAACTCATCAAAATATAATTACATTAAAAATAAGATGAAAATAATCTGTAATAATAATGGCAAACTCAATCGTAACATAAAATCTTACTAGGGGTAATAAGACTTTAAATGAAACTTCCGGTGTAATGCAGCTAATAAATCAAAACCAGTGTTACTTTTACTATGGTGGAAAAGGAAAAGAGGAAGTAATGAGGAAAGAAAAAAGAAGAAAGATCGCTTGTAGAGATCCCGGGGGCGCGACTTCCCGGGGAAATTTTAAGGTGATAAAGCGGCATCGTAAGTTCTTCGAGTGCGACGTGAATGGCTGTGCTAAGACAGTGTCCATAGACCGTCTCCAACCAGCATACTCCCTATCTCCAGACCTACAGCTTACTAACTCCGATGTTCCACCCCAGAAAGTTTCTACAACCCGCTCAGGACGCCGCGTCCATTGGAAGATGTAGTGTGGTGTTTCGCCCGAAAGGAACTTGCGGGGGAGTCCTGTGGGCATCGAACTCTCTACCTTGCCTTTAATCGAACTCTTTACCTTGTGAAACGAACTTTTAACCTTTTTACAATAGGACTTTTAAACCTTTATCACATGCAGATTTTAACTTGTATATTTTAATCTTAATCGTTATAGAAATGTAATTATAAATATCAGCAATATTGTATACCAGCACTACTACTGCACACACGCACCTTTACTTTGTATTTTACTAACCGTTTTAAATGTTGTGTTAAGTTTTAAATAAACGTTAAGTTTTTGTTAATCAATGCCCAGCTTTTGATTTTCTCTTCTGCGTCCACAACAACTTGGAGTGATGGCTTTCCGCCACATTGGTGACCGCCACACCTACCTTGCAGTCCAAGGTACACAGGCACACCCGTGCATCCCTCTCAACCTTCAAAGAGCCTTCTCAGCGGTTTGACCACGTCCACTTGGATCTCATCGGCCCACTGCCAACATCCAATGGGTCATCGTACTGCCTCACGATGGTGGATCGATTCACTCGTTGGCCTGAGGCACAGCCCATTGGGGACATCTCTGCTGAGACGGTCGCCGCTGCCTTCCTTTCTTGCTGGGTGTCTCGATATGGGGTACCCAGCAGAATCACAACAGATTAAGGCCGCCAGTTTGAGTCCTCCTTATTCCGTGCTCTTGCCCAGCTACTTGGCATCCAGCGCTGCCGCTCCACCGCATATCACCCACAGGCTAATGGGTTAGTAGAGGAATTCTCAAGGCAGCAATCAAATGCTACAACACCGAGAGATGGACTAAGGTATTACCCTTGATCCTATTGGGCTTCCGAGCTGCTCTTAAGGAAGACTTGAATTGCACCCCTGCTGACCTAGTGTTTGGGGCCACTCTGAGGTTACCAGGAGAATTCTTTACCTCGTCAGGATCTACATCTGACCCGTCAGAATTTGTGACAAAGCTTCGATCACATATGCAGTCCCTCAAGCCACAACCACCGAGACACCATGGGACGCGTCCCACGTTCGTCCACCCGGACTTGGCCAGAGCATCCCATGTATTCCTGCGCCGGGACATGGTGCGACGACCACTCCAACAGCCTTATGATTGGCCATTTCGTGTACTCGCCAGGAGTGACAAGACCCTCGACTTGGAGGTGTGGGGAAAATCCTTTATGGTTTCAATAGATCGCTGCAAGCCAGCGTTTCTGCTTTCTCCAGCTATCGCAGATGATCCCAACCCTGCAGTGGTTCTCAACCATAGAGTTAGTACTAATATAGAGACAGCTTAAACATCTGCACCGCTGTTCTAAGCGTGGCCGGTCTCCAGGTTTCGCTCTGCCACTCACACTTAACTGAACCAACTTGGCCACTAAATCTCTCTTTTGGCGTTTTCGGTTTTTCGCGTGGCTTCACTTGTAAAGAAACTACGCCAACTTCCAGTTCCTACCTCGACCACTAAATCAGATATTTTCTCCCTAAATACTTGTTTAAACGAATCGGAAATGACTCGTATCGAATCAGGAGGGTTCATATTATATAGTGTGAAGCTTTTTTTTAAAGAAATTCCCCCCGCAACATTATAAAAATAGTTTAATGCAGGGGTCGTAATTCTCCTGAAATTTTAAAATACGTCCTTAAATGTCCCGAAATTTAGCGATTTATCCTGAAATTCCTGAAATTTTAAATATTGATGTACAATTTGGATAAATTCACGGATTCCAAGGACCAGAGCAAATACGGTTTGCGACGGGCACCGGAAGATTGAACCAGTTTTGGCGAGATTGAACCGGATTTTCGCCCAAGAACGGTCCAATTCTAAGGCGGAAACAAATTGGAGCCCAGCGGCGTAAGCGAACAGCCACGAACACGCTCTGCGCACGCGCATTTCGTAGGCGCTAAGAGCGGGGCTTGCGCAGAGCGTGTTCGCGGCTGTTCGCTTACAGCGAACGAGGAGTTGTTAATGCGAGGAGTTGTTACATGGAAACTGTAGAATATTTGCAACAGAAATTGCCCATCACCAATGTTATATTGAAAGATAAGCAATGTATTAATCCGGCGCTTTGGGGTACTGAAAAGTCAAAAGTTTCTATAAGTCGTCTTGTGCAACACTTAAAAAAGATCTCAAGCACAGACTACATATGTGATGCCATCAATACAGAATGGTGTATGTATGCTTTTGAGAAGTTTGATCAAACCTATACTGATGATCAAGATATATTTGCAAGTATTGGAGCCAAGTCGCAAAAATTAAGGATGCTTCCGGGATGCCAAAATACCCTAATCTTAGTGCATTTGCCAAATCCTGCCTTATTTTGTCTCATGGAAATGCAATACCAGAACGAGGTTTCTCGATTAATAACGCGATAATTGTTCCTGGCAGATCTTCACTTTCAGAAGTATGCATTCGATGTATACGCATATGTAAGGATTTTATCTATAGATATGAAAGCGTAAAGGATATTCCCTTCACTAAAGAACTTCTTGACAGTGTGAAAACATCCCACAGTTCATATACTGCATATTTAGAAGAAGAAAAGAAGAAGAAGCAAATGAAACGCAAGGTGGAAGCTGAAAAGCTTGAGAATGCTAAGAAACAGAAGAAGAAAGCTGAAAGGGATGCAAGGGTAACTGAGCTGACTCGGATTGAAAAGAATTTGATCGAAGAAGAAAAGGCTGCCCATCGTCTGATAAGCGATGCAAACGAAAAATTGAAACAGGCTGTTTCGAAAAGTGATATGAGTGACATTAAAGTTGCACAAATTATGCTAAATGCCGCAAATGAAAGAATAGCTTCTGTTCAAAAGAACTGACCAGTGTTCGCCATAATCTTTCATCCTTTCAAAAATAGCAGATAAGATAAAACAACCAGTATTTGTTATCTTTGAAATGAAAGATTATATTTGTAATTTTGGTATTTTTCAATTAATTATTATTATTTACTTAAAAGAAGTAATAATAACAGTCTTAATTTTTTAGTTCTTTAATCTTCTCACACTCATTTTGAAATTTGTGTAACTATTATTACAAAAATAATCATAATTAAGGACATTGAAAGGTAAGTTGGAAATTTTTTTTTAAGGTATCTTCATTTTTAATTGCTACATTATTAATTTTAGTTTAAGAATTATTCTGAAGTTCAAAATTATAATATGCTTTGTGCATATATTACAATTACATTTCTTAAAACACCCTGTATATTATAAATGCAAAAATAATTATAACATTTAATAATAATATAACAAATGCAAACATTTTATAATAATATTATAAAATATTTTCATTTCTGTCCAACTTTTTTGTTGCATTTTACTTCCGATTAAGAGTAAGTTTTTAATCTTTGTCATTCATGTATATTCCTCTTGTAAATTGTCCTGAAATTTTACTAAAAGTGTGTCCTGAAAATTTATTTTTGGGACTATGAGCCCTGGCTCAATGGTACCCCTCCAGCCGCAAGGGACTGCTCATCCACGGACAACCCGTTTCGGTCGGCACGTTCACTTCCCTGCCAGATATCGCTGACACTGGGAGGGGAGTGTGCAGCAGCTGGAGTTTGCTGAACTCCATTGGTATGCAGCAGCAGCATACATCTAAACTCTTTCATTCTCTCGTGTACTTCCATCTTTGCTTACACGTTGCATAATGCTGATTTCTACTCTGAGTCATTATTTTTAACCTAGTACTGGATATGTTCGTTGTTTATTAAAGATGTTATTATTACTAAATTCAATGCTTCCTAGTCACTCGCCTCAAATTCCTTACGACTGTTGTTGGAAGACTTGCAATTGTAAATAGAGATTTTCTCTAGATCGTTTCCTCACTGAAGTTCACATTGTGGCGTCCGCGACAGGATATTTACATTGTGGCGTCCGCGACTTATAAAGTTTACTGCAGAATTTGAAGTTGGAAGTTAGGGTAAATAGAAATGACTAAGGATAATGATGTGGAGCTTAAGCAAGATGAAATAAGCTCCGAGTTAAGTTTGCGATCAGAAAGAACAAATCTTCGGCGGTTTTTTACGAGGGCAGCTAATACTACACCGTGAGATTAACAAGGAAAAAGGACATTCATGTTATATACCGTCAAATTGTTGAAAAAGCGGAACGATTGTTTAGAGTCGATGAGGCAATCGGGAATTTGAATTGCTTTACTGAAGATGATTACGAATCAACTGAGGAATATCGAGACCGGTTTTCTGAAGTGGGAGTCTTGTATGAGCGTAACTACAATCAAAGTAAAGATAAATGCTCTATCTGGAAGTGAGGGTAGTGCAGCAGAAAATTTGGGTCTTCCGAGGCTACAATTGAAAGAATATGATCTGATGCCGAGATCGTGGGTCTCATTTTGGGGACAGTTCGCATCCACGAAGATCAAGGTCTGAAAGAGGAGGATAAGTTCCAATATCTGCTAGCATCACTATAGCCTAGGACAAAAGGATGAATAAAGGCGAAATAAAAATAATTCTGCAGTTTTAACAGCTGTAAACATTATAATCTCACCAAAGGAGTGCATCTACATAGATTTCCAATATCTGCTAGCATCACTATAGCCTAGGACAAAAGGATGAATAAAGGCGAAATAAAAATAATTCTGCAGTTTTAACAGCTGTAAACATTATAATCTCACCAAAGGAGTGCATCTACATAGATTTCCTAAGAATGAAACAAGGTTAGCTACTTGAATTATTATTTACTTCTTAGGCTGTTTAATGAAAAATTTAAATATTACTGTATTATGCCATTTTAAATGCATAGCTGCCATAACACATTATCATTGGAAAATGTGGGTAACTTTCTTCCAGCTTAGTAGTGTCTAATCCGTTTTTCCCCAATTTTTTACACGTTTATAAAGTGATCACATTTTATCTACATTATTTTTTTGCAGATGCAAAGCTTGGGTCGATGCCACAAAAAATGAAAAAGTAAAGGGGATGTCAGCTGCTAGGCTTAATGCAGGGGCACTCCTATGTAATGTGGGGAACATTTTGAAGACTGGTGTTTCATGAATATTCAGTCTAAGACTAGGTTAGTACATAATGCCATTCCGGCTTCTCCAAAACCAGTACCAAATCTTCTTGGGACAGTGCGTAGTGAAATACCATGTTATTCTAAAGGAAAAGTTGTAAAAAGTAGTCTACCAAGCCCAATGCCTAATATTGGTTCAACAACATTAGCAGAAGGCTATCAAAGTTTATGGTCTTCCCCGGACTCGCAAGGTTCCATTGTATCCAACAACAACTCGCCTAACACTAAACAACGCAATACTGAAAAAGAGTAAAAAAGAAATACACTCCTAAAAAAGTATTACTTGCACAAAAAAATTAAGAAATATCGAGACGGAGCAAGAAGAATTTTTAAACACTTCACAAAATATAGAAACCTTCTTCTAAAAAATCAATTAAGGAGACTCTTTCCTCCGAAGGAGTAAATGCAGAGTTATCATATTTTATAGAGAGACAGGTAGTTTTGAATTTGAATAAAAAAGGCAGAAGATTTACGGAGTATAATAAGATTTAAGCGTATAGGATATACTGAAAGAGCAAGGCTGCCACTTAAAGACATACTTAAACTGCCATCTACAAAAACCCTTCAAAGATTTATATCACCTAAGATATCGTATCCTGGAATATGTCCAGACATTATTGCACTGCAATAGTATATAAACCAAACTTTCAAATAATGTACAAATGTTACTTGCATTCATTATGAATCGCAAGATGGTGTATTGTAAGGGCAAGATGCCCTTTTTCACAAGGTGATTTCGATCGAGACTCTAAACTTATTAGGAATTTTTTATGTTGAAATACTGACTCAAACACTGCAATGGTATATAAACCGAACTTTCAAATAATGTACAGTACTGCTCACAAAAAACGACTCAGTCCGTTGTTCTCAGTCATCGTCAGTCATCGAAAACGTCTCAGTCATCTCCGGAACGGCTCGTGATACAAAGATAAATAAGGTATCATTTTGTATGATTTAAAGTATTCTTTTACCAAAAACAATTTTCAAGTTCTTGGGGGGTCATCTTCATATTAAACGAAGCACCAACTTTCGTTTTTCCTATGGACGGCATCAAAGATTACGACGGATTCTAAAAGAGCACCCCCAAAATTGCCTAAATACCAAATTTCATATCCGTGCGTCCACAAATAGACCCCTAAATATTAATTTAAAATTAAGGAAAGGTTCGTTAAGTTATCAACTGACAGCAAAAGATTCCTAGCTCAGAGCTCAAAATTAAATTTCGGGTTAAATACATTTGGCGACTTATCTATGTTTGGCGCATTTTTTCCAAGTCTAGTGTTAAAGTGGCGGCTTAGTCTTAGGTCGGTAGAGATCGGAGGTCGGGAGTTCAATTCTGCTAATTTCTGTGTGCAGACCTTATCGTTTCCATGTTTGGATTTTTGGTTATTTGGATTTTATAGCCTAAGGTCCATTTGAAGGCATAACGTGCAACAGACTCGATTTTTAAAGACTCTTCATGTGCGTAATTTTCAGCATCCAACAACTTTTATATACGGGTTGATAAAAATAAGAATTTTTTCTATACTAAAATATACTGCACTTTTACTAAAAACTAGGGATGATGAAGGTGACGAAAAGAGACTAAAATAGGTGAACAAAAAGTGTTAACGAAATTATTTTTGGCATTTCGTTCTTTGGAGAACGAAATTGGTTGCACAAAATTACAAATTACGAAAGCGTTATAACTTTAATCAACGAGATTCAATCTGACATTTCGTTAATAAAATTCAGAGAACAAAATAACTAATTATTTAATAAAAACGAAAATATGCGTCTTGTGGTTCACTATTTGAAATAGGTATTAAATAGGCTTACCACATAACTCCTGGGGTTTTAGAGCTGTCCTGGGTTTCATACATTTAAAGATTTCCCAGACATTTTTAGGAAATAATCCCGACCAAGCTGTTTAAAATTGTGCTTTTTTACATTTTCTAACGTCTTTATTACTTCAGAAAACTGACTTTCATTGAATTCCGTGGTAAAAATTAAATAAATCAAACAATTTTTGAAAACGTAATGTTAAATGAAAATGTAAAAATTTATATTTCCGTTTAAGGTTTATTAGTTTGAATAGTTTTTTTTCTTAGTTTTTAATCAATGGCATCTTTATATAGCACTTATTAAGAAATTTCAAAAATGTCTTGAGTTGGACCCGAGAAAATACGGTAAGCCTAGTGTTTAAAGCTCCCATGAATCACTTTTATGTGGTTGTCAATGTTTCTTTTGTGTTTCAGATTCTCAATCACTTGAATGGGGCCAATCTTCTATACTGACCAATAACCAGAATGTCTTTAGTAATTTTTTTTATATATCTAAGATTTTAGTAATTAAATCCTAATATATTTATGTCTCAGGCTTTGCTCACAAAAGCAAAGTTCCTGGCTACTGTAGTCTGCATTCTATTGCCTTAGAAGGTATGATTGCAACAAGTTAGGGGAAAATATATGTTTTTTAATTTAAAAACAAAAAATACTAGAAATATTTTTCTAATTTATTAACTAACCGTTAAAAATTTATGTGATACTGACAATTATAAAAATGTAACTGTGATTGATATCTTAAAGTGAATTGTAATTTGGAATTTTTCGATGGGGTAGTTAATGGAATTTTACACACTAAAAACACTGTTTTAAACATTACAATGGGTAACATAGATTTTATCTATTGCTGTTATTCGTAATTTTGATCACAAACAATAATATCCCATTGAGTAGATTAATCAGCTTTACCTACTAATTTGAAATAATTATGATTTAATTTTATTAATAAGGAATTAATTAATGGATTGAACTTCCTAAACTGATTAAGATTTCTAGTATCCTGTAAAATATTTTAGAAACAGTTTTTATAACTTAGAGCATAAATTATTTCGTAAATGAATAAGTCCTGCAGCGTATGTATTCTAGAATTAATTAAAACTGTCAGTTTTCAATCATTATTATACTTATGAGGATAGTTTTTATGGATGTTAATTTCACTCCCTCAATAATTATTATAAAGATACTTTAAGAATTTTAAGGAGGAAATAAATCAGTTCATTTTCTCACCCAAGCTAACTATGTTTTTTCCTTTTTAGCTGCTGCAGCTAAACGGTTCCCAAACCAAGAAAATCATTCTTTAATGGAATCCTTTGGAAAATCCTTGGCAAACGCCCAAGAATGGAGAGGGTGGAAAAAAAGTGAACCCTTGGAGGAGGAGTAAGAAGATGACGACACCGAAAACAATCAAGGATTTTATTAATATCTTGGAAATAAAGGCAGTATAAACTGTTATTTATTCATTAGATTATTTATTCTGTTAAATAATCTCGAAAAAAGATATCATCCGACAAGCTATGACATGGAGCTATGACATTTTCTATCGGAGTTTGACGTTATATGACATTCTCCCTATGACGATATCATATAATATTCTTGTGCCACCTGGGGAGGTTCAGCACCTCCGGTACTTGGAGGGGAGTACTGTAGTAGTACAACTCGTGAGAATAAGAACTTGTACTTCGACTAAAAGAGGAGAATCCATTCTCGCCATTCTGGCTCTCACTCGCTGTTTATATACACTTGCTCTTATCTCTTTTCTCTTACGCTTATTATTACGTTAATTAAATTGTTATACTTGTTGAATTCACTTCTACATGTGAGATACGTAGGAAATCAGATGCTTGTACGTTCCTTCCTTTTTTTAAATACACGATTCACACACAATAATTAATATTTCTTAAAACTGTCGAAAAGTTTATTAAGGTATGAAGGGCATTTAACTGCGTTTTTTACAGTTTAATTATCAAGTACTTGAGAATAAGAAAATGTAAATAAAAAAAAATTTCTAGAATTGTAAATTTTCGTATTATGGGGGCTAATGGGAAAACTTTCCCCTAACTAATAACATATATAAAATCATAATTATTTTGCTAATTTTAATTAATTTAATAGGTTGTGTGGCCCCCATCTTTATCAATGACTTGTCTCATTCGTCAAGGCATCGAGTCTATGAGTCACAGTGACTTTATTTAAAGTATGGGTGTCTGTCCTTACAATATCCCATGCATTTGCTGCTCTTGTGTACAAGTCAGAGGTTAGACCTTCCAGATCAATTTTGTCTTTCCATTCTGCCCAAATGTTCTCTATCGAGTTGAAGTCTGGTGACATTGGTGGCCAATCCATTGTACCGAGCCTTGGTTGCTGATCCAGGACTGTACGATAAACCAGCTTCCCCCAAAGTATTTCGTTTGACGTGATACCTAAGGGACAATTTTGTATTATTGGATCTTTCACAAATGAAATTCATACTTAAATTTTATAAATGCTTGTTTATAAAGTAATTTTTTTATACAGGGTGTTTCAAAATTGCGTTGCGCGGCTTTTATTCGGAACCAACACCTCCTAAGGTCATGGAAGTAAGGTTTACCCCTAGGTAAGTGACCCTGGAGAATCCATTGAGATGACTTACAGCGCCCCTAGCAGCGAAATTAAAAAGTTAAAAAAATTAATTTAAAAACTAAAGGAGATAGAGCAAAAATTTCAGCGAGAGTGTTGTTGGCCAACGTCAAGAAGAACTCAAAAAGATTTCATCAAAATATCTTGAATATTCGTCGAGATATTAGCATGTGAAAATAGCACTTTTTCAGGGGTCAAAAATAAAAAGTTCGCATATTTCCAAATGTTTCAGTGATATTGAGTAGTTTTGTGTTTTTTTAGTTGAAAGAACACAAAATTTAATCAAAATATCAAAAAAAATTGCAAATCTGCGAACTTTTTATTTCTTGACCCCTGAAAAAGTGCTATTTTCACATGCTAATATCTCCACGAATATTCAAGATATTTTGATCAGATTTTTTTCAGCGAGTTCTTCTTGACGTTGGTAATAATACTCTCACTGAGGTTTTTGCTCTACCTCCTTTAGTTTTTAAATTCATTTTTTAAACTTTTTAATTTCGCCACTAGGGGCGCTGTAAATCATCTCAATGGATTCTCCAGGGTCACTTACCTAGGGGTAGACCTTACTTCCAAGACCCTTGGAGGCGTTGGTTCCGAATAAAAGCCGTGCAACGCAATTTTGAAACACCCTGTAAATACTCTGTTCAATCCTTACAGCAGTGGTTCCCAACTCAAATATGTCCGCGGACCACTTCACGTAAATTTGAACCACCGCGGACCACCCCTATCTCCAACTTTATCTTTAAAATTTTACCTTTTTTTTCAATGCATTCATTCCTCACAGAGTGTCTGTGGTTGGAATTTTTTTAAGTTAGGAAACCGATTCTTAAATATATATGTTTATGAATGGAACTGAAAATCAAAGAATCTATTAAACTTCAAAGAAAAATCAATACTTTAATTTTATATTCAATTATTAAAAAATACACCTTTTATAAAAATTATTTAACCATTCTTATGAAGCTCACAATAAGTTCAACAAATAAAATAGAATACATTATTAATTATTTAATTCAGATTTTTTTATTTTATTCAGTAAAACTAAATCAGGAAATTTTATAAGATAACTTTTTTCAACAATATACCATAGTATATTTCAATATAACTCATATGAGAGGTTAATTCAAGTACACTTTTTATATATGTATAGAAGGGGATAATACTTCCCAAACGATAATAATTAATAATCATTGTTAAAGTGAGTGGAAATGGTAATGGTGCTTAGCAATTCCAGTGGCCGCTCATGAATCGATTAACCATGATAGGGTTCACATCTACAAGTTACAGGTTTAAATATAACATAATTATAAAACAGTTATTATTTTTCTTTTTCATATACAACAAAAAGAGTATGATATTATTAATAAATTTAAATTTGAAACAAAGTACTTATCTTGTATTAAAAACTGCTGGACAAGTGAGAGGGCCAGGAATTCTGTTGATCACAAAAAAAGTACAGTGCACATCACTAAGAGTTGTTAAAGAGGAAATTCAGAGAGGCTAACTGATGTTCTCCCGGAAGAAACCGAGTCTAAATACAGTAGTTATTTCGTTATTTCAAACGAGCGATTAAAAAAGAAAATGATTTATCTGTTTTAAAAGTTCGCATTGCTGGCAATAAATTTTTCTTGTGTAAGAGGAATGAAGGATGAAAGGCAATTCTGAATAATGTATAGAATAATTTGATTTGCTACGTAGTTCTGTTGTGTGTTTTCAGGAAAGTTTAATGTGCTGCTCATTAACTGCAACAGACGAACAGCCACTGGAATTTGGTTAACTTAAATACAAGTTTATGTTGAAAAAATATTTTTTTAAATTAAAGAAAATAAAATATTCTTCTCAGTGAGACTTTTGAGCCCTCATTTGCTCTACCAACTGGGGAATTCTAGGATTCAAGCTCTTACTAAGAGCGAGCCTTAAGTCATTTGTGGTGTCCAGCCGATTTCTCTGCTTATTTTTAATGAGCAATAGAGCAGGGAATCCTTGCTCACATAAAAATGTGGTAGAGAACATCATAAGGTACCATAAGTCTGCATCTCGAGTGTTTGGATATGATCTCGCTTTTTTGCACCAAAACTCTTCTAAATTTACTCCAGATTCATACACGTCTTTTAGATTACTATCGTTTTGAAGTTCGATAACCTCTTCTTGGATGTTATCTGGAAGATCCATAGGCTTGACAAGGAAAGGATTTCTAATTAATTTTTTAACAGCTTGGTCACTACAACCATATTCTGGGAAATAACGTGTGAATTCTTTCATGAGTGTTAACATGGTTGAGTACATTATGTTGTATCTTGTCTGTGAAAGCGGCATAGTTCTCGTCGTCAGTAAGGCTTTTATAAGTTGGGAATTGCTGAAAAATTTTCTTTTCAACTTTGGCTACCCAAAGATCGATTTTGTCCAAAAACGCAAGGAGTTTGTCCTCAAATATAAATATGTTACCTAGGTTTTCAAGCTTTTCGTTTCCAGAACCTTGAAGCTGCAAATTTAAGCGATTGTTGTTGTTGACTTATTCCTCATGGTCTAGCCGCAGGCTAGACCAAGTCCATGAGCCCAAACGTCCCCAAAAAATCATACACCAGAAGGGGATCAGATAAAAGGTCAACTTTCTCCAGACCAACACAATGCAAAATGTGATCGGGAGAAGCCTGTTCAGAGTTACACCTGGTACACGTGAGATAGGTCTTCTGCCCGTGCCTAAAAGAGAGACACCTGATGTGTCCGCTTATGAGCCTGCTTATGCTGGTCTGCGTGGCTCTATCAGCTTTCATGGCAAGGGCACCACCAGGAGCCAGTCTATCATACCAAGGGTGGGTCGGGGGGACACTCCATTGTCGCAGGTTTGAGGCTCTGATTTTGGAGCAAATCTCAGAGAAAGTCAAAGACTGATTTGAAATTGCCCCATCAGAAGCTCCTTTCTTGGCCAAAAGGTCAGCCTTTTCATTGCCGAAGAGGTTAATGTGAGAGGGCACCCATTGGATAAAGATTTTATGACGATTTGATAGTTGTTTAATTTTATTTAGAATAGACACAGATGTTTTATCGCCAACCTTATTCCAGTTACTTAAGTGCTGGATGGCACTACGGCTAT
The DNA here is from genome assembly GCA_024610705.1 of Tetragnatha versicolor. NCBI lineage: Eukaryota > Metazoa > Arthropoda > Arachnida > Araneae > Tetragnathidae > Tetragnatha > Tetragnatha versicolor. The sequence continues at coordinate 23,180,495 of JANDEH010000013.1, read as the reverse complement.
CAGACAAGATCCAGATGTTATCGAATGATGTTAGAGACCCAACAGCGCTGAGTGCCTCATCAATGGCAATTAGCTCCGATCTAAAAACAGAGCAGAAATCTGGATTCCTGATCTTAAGACTACATGAAAAGTCAGGGGCCTTAATGAAGATTCCGCTACCACAAGAGTCGTTATCGTCTTTGCTTCCATCCGTATAAATTTGAATATCTATTTTTGGGATTTGGTTAATGATCTCCAGAGCAAGTTGGTGCAGATAATCAGGCAAGTCTTGCTTTTTGTTGGTATGGATTCCAAGATCAGGCTGGAAATGCACCCCAGGAAAGCCCTCCAAAGGGTCAAAGATTGTTCTCAAGGAGTGTCTCTCAACGTCCCTATTTAATAATTCCATCGAGTGAATACGAGAAAAAGGGCTGTCTCTCTTTAATCTCTGTCTATTTGACCAATTACTGAGATAATTTGCTGTTCGGTTATAAACACCAAAACTGTAGAGCTTATTAAAATATTTAGCCAGTAATATATTTCTTCTCAGCTTTAAAGGCTGGATATCACATTCAAATAAAACCAAATCTGTGGGACAGCTATGTCTCATGCCAGTAATGATGCGAGCAGCATTTGATTGCACTCTCTCCAACTTTTCCAAGTTAGTGGCTGATGCACAGAAATAAACCTGTGCGATTCATATTAAGCGATTCATATGACTAAAAATGTCAACTAGATAGGCGAGATGAATTTCAAATTTTGGTTCACTTAATTTATCCAAGAAGAATAACTCCATCTTAGTCTCAATCAAAAATAACTAACTCTTCTCTTAACTCATAAAAACGAGCCAGAGCCAGCATATTGCCTTTTGACAGCCAACGAACCTCAGTATGAAAAGTAGTGTCTTGTGTACAGAGTCCAAAGATTCACATAATTTTTTGAAAACGCGAGTGTTTAATGCGCTACTATTAACAGCATTTACCATCCTAATGGCAGTCTTCATAACGTTTGATAAGTCTTCTGGTAATGTTTTTGATGCTAATGCTTGGGCGATGAATTGTGCAGTGCATTGTCAGTGTGGACGAGTTTTTTGCTTTCACCAAAGTTGCCAAACCTGATCGTGATCCTAGCATTGCAGGGGCTCCATCGGTGCAAAACCCAGCTAGTTTTTGCCAATCCAAGTCATGCTTTTTAAAATAATCACAAATTATTTTCACGACATCTTTCCCTTTAGAGGTCGTCTCCAATCCCTGGGATATTAAAAGCTCTTCTTTAATTGAGTTGTCCTCCCCTAAGTAACGGACAAAAACCAGCAACTGGCTGCATTGTGACACATCCGTACTTTCATCACATTGTAAACTAAAATATGGTGATTTTTTAATTGCATTCAACAACTGTTCTTCAATATCCTTAGCCATAGAATCAATTCTTGCCTTCACTGTGTTGTTGGACAGTGGAATATCTTTCAGTGTTTTGGAAGCTTCGCCCCCTCAAACGTGTTCTGCTACCTTAATTAAACAAGGCTTTATGAGGGTTTCGCCGAAGGTACGAGCTTTCTTCTCCTTGGCTTTTATTTGAGATACCTCAAAAGATGCAACAAGAAGTTTTTCTGACATTTCATAAGCGGAACCGGACTCCCCCAATTTCATTTTTTTTCCAAGTTTTCCAATTTCTCTGAAAAATATTCGGGAGACTTGTTGATCAAATTTGGATGCAGTCTTCAAGTGACGTTCCAGTTTTGCAGGTTTCAAAGATTCATTACTTAGTACAGCCACACTGTAGTCTCATTTCCTTATTTACCTCAATTGCTGTAAATCCAAATTTAATATAATCACTATCATATTTCCTTTTAGGAGGCATTTTAAACAGAGAAGTATCGAATAAACACCAGTTGAAGAGCAAAAACTACCGAATGAATTTCTTAACACAAACACATTTCTTAAGCTTTTTCTCACTAATATATATAATTTAAACATTTTTCATTTTTTTAAACATTTACTTTCGTGTGTGATGTTTCGACCCCCATAGAGTATTATGTTAGTTATTCTTATTTCTAATTTTCGATTAGAGATATTTAAACCCAAATCCCTTCTTTTTTGCTATGCGAACAAACCTATTTCTCTTGTATCATAAATTTAATTTTTTTCATAACACGAGTTCGTCTTGGAGTTACTTTGCTTAATATTAGTATGCAATTCATAGTATCTCTCAACATTCCCACTCTTCGCTTTGTGTGAAAGTTCAATCATACACTTTTTATTTTCTCCACTCTGGCGCCTCTCAGTTTTAATGGCCGAGTTGCAATACTTTGCCACATCCTTACATTTCGTGTGAAATAAACAAATAAATCATGAGAGAGAGAACCTAACATAATTTTTATTTATGATGACACGTATGATTTTTACTTATGTTTTTACATCTATGGTTTTTTATTACTTCTTTGAAAGTGAGAAAGAAAAGTATTTTTTTTTAATTCAAGACATTTTTTGGATAAGTTTAAAAATCCTCTCGCGGACCACCTGTTGGGAACCACTGCTTTACAAGGAAGATTTTTAAATATATCTCTTATGGATTAAATTTTTAATCAACATTGAATCAGTTTACAAATATGTGTTATTTTAATAGATCTACGATGACAATGCGTAATAAATTAAAAAAACATTACGAGATCTTGTTTAATTTTCGAAATGTAATGAAAAAAAACCCTTAATAATTTACAAATTACTCTTGCGTTGTATCCGTAATCTCACTGTATTCTGGATGCACTATGAAAAGGATCTGCTACAGAGATGGCAACTATTTTTCTGGCCTGGTTAGGACTTAACTCATGTTGACGTCCACTGCCAACATGTGCATCTACTGATCCAGTCAATTCATATCTGAAATTAAAGCCCTTTAGATAATTTGATTGAAAATAAATTTCTGTTTAAAAAAGAATTCATATAAAATTTTTTACTTACCTTCTAATCCATCTTTATGCAGTTGTTTGGGTAATTGCTAGAATCTCTGCTATATCTCTGATGGATTTACCCGCTTTCTTCAGACCAATTATTTGGCCCTTCAAACTATCATCAATGGGCGTGTTCGTAAATCCTCACTCGTGCGTTCGCAATTCTAACTGGGCGTTCTAAAATTGCTCAGTTTTTCCCCCGTTCAGATAACTGGTCGTTCTTTTATTCACCCAAACGCGTATTCGAACCGAGTTGGGACGGCTTGGCAATATTTGGGGAGAGCGGCTGGTTTTCTGGCAATCACGCAGATAGGGACGCGCTTTTTTTTCATTCCGCTAATTCCGAACCGAATATTTTAGTATTCTTTTTCTTTGTTCTGACCGCGCGCTTGCAATGAAGTCACGCTATTTTCTAAGGGATGAAGATCTGCCTCTTCACTTTATCAACACCATAGTGGAAAGTGAGGCAGATGTTACCCAAATAAGATCATCTGATGACTCAGTATCTGACATAACAGATTAGATTGAAGAATTTGGTAGGAAGACAAATACATCTTGGGTTATGAAAGATTCTTGTCTTCAGGGGGTTACATCAACAGTTACCGCAGAGGTAAGATCAGAGTCCAACCCTCCAGTATAAGTCGGAGAAGAGCTGTGGTAACCAAAGGATACAGCCGAATACCTGCTGGGTGCCCTGTGCAAAGCGACAGCAGCAGAAAGAAAATAAAGATTTGGCAATGAATGTCGAGAATAATGTGTGTTGTAATTTGTAATATTTCATTTGTCTATATAATTTCTTTTTCGCCTGTACGGGAAGTTTCTTCCCCTTGGCGAATCACATTATATTTGTCTTTTCTGTATTTGTTCTCTATGTGTAATAAAGTTATTATTATTTATTTATTTAATTTTTCCGGAAAGAAATAAACCTTTCGGAAAAAAACGGATTTTTACCCAAAGTTTCCGGGTTTTTTCCAGCCATTCCCATCCCTACAATTTACGCAGTGTATTCATGTTCAGTTTGGACTTTGAGACTCCTAATGTAGTCCTTTTTTCTTGAAAATGTAATGTAGTTATTTTCAGGAGCTGTATTACAAATATCTTCTGTTTTTTCCACTTAGACTATGCCTATTTTCACCATTCAGTCAACAAATTACTATATTTTCTTGACGTTTCATTGACCATTGATAACAAAATACTGTAAATATTCTCTTTCCCTATCAGGCACGCCGCAGTCAAATCAGCAGACCACATTTACCTGGCATGAAAGGCCTACTCGCCTGCTGATATCTATGTATGGGGATAGACGCAAAGATCTTGATAATCTCCATATTAAAAAGAAACAAGTATGGGAGGGCTGCAGGTTTGAAGGGGAAAGGATTTCCAGTTGACAGAACACAAGTGGAAAACAAAGTTAAGTCATTGATCAACCAATATAAAAAAGCGAAGGGTCATAATAATCAATCTGGTAATGGGGAAAAACAAGCCCATACTTCACGGAACTGGACACTATTCTGCATTACAACCTCGACGTAAACCCTGCGTCTGGGGCATCATCCTTCCAGGGATTTTCCACTTAGAGAGGACTTGGAAAGTCTTGTATCAGAAAACGATACATCCCATATTACCATCAGGAAAACTCCGAGCAGAAAGCGACGTCTGGAATCGGATGAACCCGAATGGTTCAAGAACTACCCAGCACAAGCTCAAAGCAACCACGAAGACAGAATGGAAGTAAATCGTTGGTTACTGGAAATATTTAAGAAAATTTGTTCCTCAATAAAATTTAAAAATTTTCTTGTGTTATGAGCAGGTGTTTTGATGTAAACTATACTCAAGCGTAAGTAGTAAGGAATTGCACCTAACAAGTTAGCAAATACCCCTTTTGTATCTGTTAATTTGAAAATTTTGATTTAAAAAACCCATTGTGTTGTCAGTTTTCATTTTTTTATAAAAAGGGACTTGTATACTGAGTTATTATTTATGCAATTACGAGTAATTTCTTGAATTCTTTACAGGACAGAGAAGAAAACAAGAAAGGACATTCAATCAATTATTTTATCAGCGAAATCTAAAATTAAAGAAGAAGTGTGCAGTTCTTGTGTAAATAAAGAGCAAGATATTCGGACTAAAAATAAAGAAATCAAAGATCTCCTTGCTGAAATTGAACGAAAGGCAAAGGACGTTTTAGAAGATAAGTTTATCAAGTTGAAAATAAGATATCAAAGAGAAGAAAAAACTCTTAAGGAAATGGCCTCCAAACCGACTTCAGAAGAAATAACTACATTAGGATCTTTTTTTAAGTCTCGTCATCAAGACTGGTACTGTGTCGAATAAACAGCTACTCGAAATATGTTGGAGACCTATTAGAAGTTGTTTTTGGAAGGGAGGCTTTAGGGAACGTAGTTTTGAAAGGCGTTAAAAAATCAAACTCAAAAGCAGTTTTAGAGGAAGGTATCATCAGTGATATCATTGTACATGTAGTAAAAAAATTCAATGTTTCTATAACTGCAGTTAAAATTTCTCTCAGGCAGAAGCTTAACACGTGTCACAAGTTGTGCAAAAAAAGTAAAATCCCAGTGCAAGCTATGAAAATAATTGTTTATTACACAGCTCTGCAACAAGAAAAAAGGCTGTGTAAAAAATTTGAGAGATTTCTTGTGTATGTAAAAATCTAGCCGATTTTGTGTCAAAACGAACTTCAAACTTTTTCAAAAACAAGCCATTCTCCGAAATACAATCCACTTAAAAGGAAGAGGAGTACTAAAGGTCCCCATTCACGGTCGCTCTGCTCCGCTCCATTCCACAAAAACACGTGCTTTTTGGAGTGATTGTTGACAGAAATGATCTCGCATCACTCGGAGTGGCTGGAATGACATTCCAAATCCGAACTCCACTCGTTCCAAACTGCTGATAAGGTTGAAATTTAAAGTCACATGATTTGATTTTTGACATCATGCGTGATGTAATTCATGACGTGAACCGCTTTATCGTTCCAGTTTTGTGGAGCATTTGGAATTCCAAAGTATTGGAAATCCAATGGCTCCAATATAAAATTTGAATTAATTATGAATTAATTATGAAGTATCCAAGTCAGCATAGAGTGTATTAAGCCCAGGCTAGATTTAGTTACTTTTTCGCAAAATTTTTCATCTGATATTGATTTTTGTTTGAAGGGTTCAAAGGATCGCTTAAATTATGAAAAATTAATTAGGAGATCAGTGACTAGATGCCCCCCTTTAAAAACTTTCCAATAATTTTAATCGTTTTCTGTTACCATAATTTTTATTATTATTCAAAAGTATCTTTTTTTATAAATAGTTAGTCCGGAGGAATTTAATGTTAAAACTCGGGGGATTTATTTATTTTTTTATAAATATTAAAACAAAAAATTTATAAAAATTGATTTATTAGAACAAGATTTATTACAGTGTTATTTCTGGTAACAAAATTTTGAATTCCAGCACAATCTTGAAGCAAAATTATTTTTAGGTGTCATGACATTTGTTTAATAACTTCCTTAATTTAGATCCTTTTAACTAATCCCAACCATTTCTTCCAAAAATACTCCATCAAAAATTTATTTAGGGGAACCAAACTCTATTTCAACTTATATTGGGTTGTCCCATAAGTTCTGTTACTTTTTACGATATTTCGTGTTTGAAAATTTTTTATGAAAAACTGGTAATAGGTGGAGATTTCAAACAAAAGGGATTTCGATCTATGTATATTTATGAACATAACGTGCGACTTTGGTAGTTCTCGTGATATTTCTTTTCAGAATGGCGGTTTGAAAAAAAGACCGCAAACGACGATTTTTGCGTAATTTTTTTCTTTTGTTTAAAAAACTAGGAAGAACGCATAATTCATGGCTAAAAAAGTTTTACTGTATATTTGAGATGTTTCGATTAAGGTGTCTTAATTTCAAGATGATTCAATAAGTTTAAGGTAGGAAATTTTGGCTTTAAAACTTCGTATATTGCTAATTTCACGTGTTTTTTAAAGCACGCCCATTGTTTTTCTAAGCAGCTGGTATGAAGCAAATAAAAGGCAGATGTTTTTGGAACCATAATGCTTTTTTACACAGTTTAAACATTGAAAGCATCTTTTCATATTATAGGTGAATAGATTTATTTCTAAATTCCAACACGAGTTGTTTTTATTGTAGTGTTTTTGTATGAAGCATGAATCAAATAATTGCTTTGTTCGCATAGCGTATGAGTTCAGCGAGTGTAATTCGGATAAGCTAAAATGTTGCGCGCTTGAATTGTGCGCACTACTTTCTAAACTTAATTACAGAGATAACTTAATATACTGCATATTTTGAATACTGGGGTCTATCTGTAAGCTTTTTTATTGTTTTTGATGATTTTTTGTGAGAATTTATTTGAATATACATTACTAATGAAAGTTTTTTGCAATTGATGTTATGTTTGAGACCGAAATTTCCTAAGTTAAACTTATCGAATCATCTTGAAATTAAGACACCTTAATCGAAACATCTCAAATATACAGTAAAACTTTTTTAGCCATGAATTATGCGTTCTTCCTAGTTTTTTAAACAAAAGAAAAAAATTACGCGAAAATCGTCGTTTGCGGTCTTTTTTTCAAACCGCCATTTTTAAAAGAAATAATATCACGAGAACTACCAAAACCACACATTATGTTCATAAATATACATAGATCAAAATCCCTTTTGTTTGAAATCTCCACCTAATACCAGTTTTTCATAAAAAATTTTCAAACACGAAACTTCGTAAAAAGTAACAGAACTTATGGGACAACCCAATATTAAAATCAATAAAGAGTAAAGACATACTAATAAATAATTACTTTTGAATTATTTACCGTCTTTTAAGAGTTTTTAAAAGTGTTGCATGCAAAGAAATTAGTTAAATAATCTTAAAATCAAATTTCAAACAATTTATGTATTATCAAACTAGGATGGCTGAAAAATGAAAGGTTATTATCATAGAGTTAGTACTAATATAGAGACAGCTTAAACATCTTCTACGCTGTTCAAAGTGTGACCGGTTTTTCGGTTTCGTTCTGCCACTCACACTTGACCCGCCTACGAGAGCTCCCATGTTAAAATTGACTTCCGCCACTCACACAGGTCCGACTTTTTCGACATGCAAGGTTGCCTGACCGAGAAGAGTAAGCTGTCTCTATATTTGTACTAACTCTATGGTTATTATAAACTAATAAATGCAATAAATCTTGGAAAATTAACAGGAAAACCCATGTGTGTATTCTTAAAATGTTTTTGTAAACTTCAAGTTGCTTAAAAAACTAAACATTGAAGATATTTAATTTTATTTATATTCTCTATTTATATTTAGAAATGATCATAATATTAAATAATCCGTTTTTACTTTAATTGAAATTATTTAAAAACTCGAAAATTTATATTCATCGAAAAATATCTCTTGTTGTTTTGTGGTTAGGTTCCATTTAGCTTAACTTTCGAAAATAATCAGTTACTTAACAAAATCCATATTATTGAAGTCGGGATGCCAAACGATACTCTCTTTATTAATTAAGGGAATATTTGTATGTGTAGGTTAAAAGAACTCTGAATTTAAAAGGCACTGATTAGTCGCACGAAAAAAAACTACAACTCTAACTTTCTTACGCTTGATAAAGGTAACTCTTCGTGCAACTAACCACTTCAAATTTAAAAATAGATTTCAGTGGAAATAAACCCTAAATGCAAAAATAGTTGAAATGATCCCCATTTTCTGTAATTTCAATTTAAAAATTTAACTGCATACATATAGTTGTGTAAAAATTTATAAAACAGTAAGTGATACCTTTTTAAAGTGGGTATAAAAAATAGTTTTTTGTAGTAACTTTATTTTATTTCCCATTTAAATAACAGCTGTCCAAAATCCAATTTAAATAACAGCTGTCGACACTAGAAGAAAATCATCCATTTTGCTGTATACAATAGCTACCAGGAAACAGAAAATGGAATGGGTGGAGCGGAGCAGAGCGGAGCGATTGTCTTATTTTCGGTTTTTCATCTTCTCGCTCCGTACCGCTCCGTTGGGAGCGGAACGGAGCGTCCGTGAATGGGGCCCTTGAAGGACAAGTACGACGAGTTTTTGGAACTCGAGACAAAAAATACAATTGATGACAGAGCAAATTAATGTACAAAAGGAAATACTAGAGCAAATTAACTCCGAAATACAATCCATTTAAGGGGAAGAGAAGTACAAGAAGGACAATTATGACGAGTTTTAGCTGCTTTCTTAGATCTTTCAAAGGCCTTTGACAAAGTATGGCGAAACAAACTTATTGTAAAACTTAACGAAACCTTAAACGTCAGGAGCAAAGCCCTCGCTTGGATTTCAGACTTTTTGCGGAATAGGCTTCGCGAGGTAAATTATGACAATATCTTATCTGACAATTTCAAGGAGTTCCTCAGGGATCGGTTTTGAGCCCCCTCCTTTTCGCCCTGTTTCTAGAGGGATTGGAAGAGAGGCTGAGTGGAATCTGCAGAATTGGTCTATTTGCTGATGATATCGTTTTGTGGGACTCAAACTCAGATTCAAGGTATTTGGGATTTGTTTTAGACCCGGAATTCACATGCAATAAACATATTGAATCCCTTGTGACCAGGAGTAGAAAGCAGTTAAATATCCTTAAACACATCTCTGGCCGTGACTGGGGTGCTGATGCGACTACTCTAAGAACATACATCTCTCTCGTAAGACCAATCTTGGAGTATGGTCAGCAAATCTATTCCGGCGCATCGGCCTCTAATCTAATTTGCTTTCTCTAATTTGCTCTCTCTAATCTCTCCAATTTGCTTTAACAATGTACAGCTTATCTATAAGCAACGCAACCGTTGAGCGTGTGTTTTCCAGAGTGACGGCAACTAAAACAAAACCGAGGAACCGTATGGGGTTGGAACTATTATCATCCATTCCGAGTAAAGATGAGGTTTGATCAAAAGGTGATATAAATATAAGTATATAATATAAATATAATAAATATAAAATAAGGCATAGGTGATATAAATATTGATATTCTCAACCTAAACAACAATAGTAATATGTACTTAGATCTTGTATTGTTTCCAACGTCAAGAAGAACTCACTAAAAAACATTTGATCAAAATATTTTAAATATTCGCGGAGATATTAGCATGTGAAAATGGCACTTTTTCAGGGGTCAAAAGATAAAAAGTTATCACATTTCCAAATTTTTCAGCGTTATTGTGTAGTTTTGTATTTTTTAGTTGAAAGAAAGCAAAATTTAACCAAAAAATCAAAAACAATTTGCAAATAAGCGAACTTTTTCTTTTTTGACCCCTGAAAAAGTACTATTTTCACATGCTAATATTTCTGCGAATATTCGAGATATTTTGATCAAATTTTTTTCAATGAGTTCTTCTTGATGTTGGCAACAATACTCTCACTGAGGTTTTTGCTCTATCTCCTTTAGTTTTTAAATTAATTTTTTTTACTTTTTAATTTCGCCGCTAGGGGCGCTATAAGTCCTCTCAATGGATTCTCCAGGGTCACTTTCCTGCGGGTAGACCGTACTTCCATGATCCTAGGAGGCGCTGATTCCGAATAAAAGCCGTGCAACGCAATTTTGAATCACCCTGTATAATAGTGTGAACAATAATAAAAAAACTGCTGCTGTCTATTTAGACATATCTAAAGCCTTTGATTCAGTAAATCACTGCATCCTGTTACAAAAACTATTTTTTGTCGGCATCAGAGGACATTTTTACAATTTTATCGAGTCATATTTGTCAAATCGCGTTCAGATCGTTAAAATTTACAATACTCTTAGCAGATGCCTCCCAATAAACTGCGGCGTATTTCAGGGATCAACTTTAGGACCTTTATTATTTTTAATATTTATTAACGACCTATGTAACTTAAAATTATATGGCAAATTGATAAGTTTCGCAGATGACACAGTACTACTTTATTCGGTGGATTCTATCGATGATCTAAACTTAATGATAAATGATGACCTTGTAAAAATTCGTGATTGGTTTTTTCAAAACAACCTAAATTTGAACGTTAACAAAACAAAATATATGACCTTTAACCTCATTCAAAACCGTTCTTATCAGCTCTTTATTAAATACCACGAAAACTGTAATAGTTATAGAAATTGTAACTGTAATCATATCGATCAAGTGTCAACTATCAAATACCTTGGACTCCATATTGATTCCAACTTAAAGTGGAAATCTCATACTCAAAATATCTCTGACAAACTAAGATTTGTTATGTTTAATTTTTATCACCTTAAACAAAAAATAAGTAATAAGCTTCTAATTAATTTGTATTATTCGTGGGTACATTCGCAATTAATTTACGGCTTAACTATTTGGGGTGGGGATTATTTGGTAAATTTAAAAAGAATCAGCAAATAACAGGAAAGGTTTTTAAGGTTTTTTTAATAATACCAACTCTATTACTATAAACCACTTCAAATTACTGAATATTCTACCTCTTCGTCATCTTTTTTTTTATAAAATATGCCTGTATCTTTTTTTGAACCCACTGGAATGTACAAAACGTAATACTATAAATCATCGAAGACCTAATGTAATTTATAATATTCCCAAGCCCAAAAAAAACAATATTTTGTAATAATTTTCAATATATAGCCCCCAAACTGTATAATATGTTACCACTTGAAATCCAAAATAGCCCATCCAAACACTTATTTAAAAAGAAACTAAAAGAATTTTTGTTCACAATAGAAAATATTGAAACTTTTTTAATGTAGCTATTTTTGTTTTTATACATATTTTTTGTAATTTTAAATCTGTATGACTGATAATATTGTTTTTATTTTACCGACACCCTGTTTGCCACTCATGTATTTTCATATATTTTCTTATTTAAATATGTATTTTCATATATTTTCTTATTTAAAAATATATTTGGTCACCTAAATGGACCAGTAGGTCCCAGGTGATTATGGTTCTCTTTTTTTGTAATTTTGTGTTGTGTGTTTAAATGTTTCTCTTGTTCAAGTGTTATGTTCAAATAAATGTTCAAATAAATTATGTACTATTATCATCAATTATATGTATTTTGACATTTTTGAAGTTGTGATCTTTTAACCCTATTTTTAAGGGTCTTTTTTGTTGTAACCTTTGTTCAATCCTTTGTCAGAAATATGTTAAAATCTTAATGTAAAATTTTATGGTTATGTAATAAATAGAATTTTTATTTGAAAAAAAATGTTGCAACACCTTTGCGCCCTCTTCAAAAATGCTAAAATTCAGCGCATCTATTTATCTCTCAAAAGCCTCGGGTAGCCCCAGGGGCTACTTCCAAGTATTCCTTATCAGATACCAGATCTATTGAAAAGAGGACTAATGTCGTGCTGTGTCCATACGGTCCAAGTTTCAACGTATTTTACCCACAATTCTTATCTCTGTGGCGACTGAAACGTTTGAGTAAGTAATCGGGGTGTTTACCAGCAAGTGAATATAGGGTACGTTCGTAAAACCACACGAGATTAAGTTCGAATGAAAAAATATTCGAGTCACGTGATCTCAGTTACACGAGTTAAAGTGTGATTAAACGAACGACTCTAGAACTATTTTCTGTGCACATGCGCTATTTTGCGCTCCTTCTTAACTTCTCACTTTTTGTCACATGGTCGCGTTTTTATTATTATTAACCCTTATATAATTTGAGCGCTAGATTTGAGAAAGAATGAGCATGGCTAGTAGGGAAATGATAATTAAATGTTTGCCGATTTTAAAATTGTTTTTTTTATGAATCTTCCGAAGATTAAGAATTTCATTTCAATATGTTAATGGCAATTAGCGAGAGTGAAGAAACTGAAAGACAGAGCAGAGTCTGTATAAAAAATTATGAGGAACAGGTGGTTCCACGTTATAACGATAAAGACTTTAAAAGTCATTTCCGACTTAATAGGAAAACTGTCGAAGTGCTGATGAACCATATCACAACACATGAAAGGACCCAGAGAAGGGCTGGTGGCCAGGGTAGACCAACCACAAAAATTTAAAAACGCATATTGAGTGTGTTGCGGCTTTTGGCCAATCAAGAGTCATTTCGGTGAGTATTAATTGTCAAGTAATTGTTAATTATATTTAAAATTGACAAATGCTGATGCTTTGTCATTCTTTTGAAGAAAAACTAAGGAGTTATCTATTAAGCCCATCAGCTTTATAGTCAAGTAATGCTCTTAAACTTTTTCCTTCACAAGTGTGCAAGGTCTTCAAAATCCAAAATTACTTGATATAAAATATTAGCAATAACTATTAAAACATTAGACAGGTATAATGGCTAACCTTTTAGGGTAGGTTGTTTTCCTCCATCGCATCTTCAAAAGACATAGAAGAACTGGGAAATAAAGGGTTAAAATGTTAAAACTAATAAGAGTTAAATGTCAAGGTGAGAATACAAGAAACATGTTTAATGTATTTTCAAAGAATCGCAATTTTTTTTTAAATTTTAGGTCAGTTGCTGATCGATTTGATCTCTCCAAATCCTCACTTCATTCGCTTCTGTGTAAGATGTGCGGGACTCTTTTTGAAATGACTCCAAAGTTTATTTGCTGGCCAAATGCTGCAGAGGTGAAGGATCAATTCGAATCTGTGTGTGGGTTTCCAGATGTTGTTGGAGCAATAGATGGGACCCACATACAAATCAGGGCTCCATCTTTGCACCCTGAGCGGTACTATAACCGCAAAAATGATTACTCAGTCGTCCTGCAAGCTGTTTGCCAGCAAGCCTTGCCTTTACTCGTGTTTTTTGCTCCTACCCAGGATCAATGCATGATGCACGAGTCCTTCGGAACTCAGAAGTTCAGAATGTGATGTTCGGGAATAGGGACTACTTCCCTAACAATACCCACCCGATAGAGGATACAATGTTAATTTACTTGTCCCCTTCAAAGACAATGGCCATTTAGCCCCTCGGCAACTCAACTTCAACAAGAGGTTGTCGAAAACAAGAGTTTGCATCGAGAGAGCTTTTGGCTAGTTGAAAGGTTGGTTGGGGTTTTATGGCGCAAGATCCCAAATAGGACATTCTACGCCAAATAAGACCAGAAAAACAATTCCAAGTATTAAAAATTCAGCGAGCGACGCTAGTTGAAAGGAAGGTTTCGACGATTAAAGTTTTTTGATGTGGGGAGGGTAGACAAGCTTCCCCTATATGTTCTCGCTGCATGTGTTCTGCACAATGTTTGTGTACAAGAGGGGGACTTTGTGGAACACTAGGAAGTCCCTGAAGATTATTCTGATTCAGTTAACCCAACTGCTTTAAACAAAAGCGATTATGTATGTGGAATTTTGCCATAAAAAACGATATAACTGTTATTATCTTCTGATGGATTAATAAATGTCTTTAAAATGATTAAGTTTCCTTAATTTTATAATTGAATTCCGAGTTGTGTGGTAAAATATAAAGCACAATATTAGCTAGAATTAAACTAACTACTGATAAAGTATTTTTATTATACTCGGATAAAAAAATCGATCATTGAAAATATACGGACTTATCAGAGGAGAAAATGTGTGCTGGGAAGAGATATTTCAAAAATCTTGTAACCAAACCTCCGACTTCCTTCCTAAAGCTTTTAGGTAAAGAAGGTTACCTACAGTCTCGTGAAGAAACAAGCTACCACAAAAGATCCGCCCAAGCCGGCCTTGACTTCCTTAAAAGCTATCAATCCGGGAGAATTCGTTGACAATCAACTAACCACGCAGAGATTTAAACAGGTCCAAGAAAACAGGGAGAGATTGCGGCCAATTATAGAGACAATTATTTTCTTAGGCAGACAAAATACTCCTCCAAGAGGGCATCCGGGTGATGGTCGACTGGAAGAAGAGGTTGGAGCAATTAATGAGGGAAACTTTAGAGAGTTCTTAAGGTTTAAAGTCGCTTCAGGATTGAGCCTCTCTGTTAATATTTTTACGTTAAGACAAATGTCAAAAAATTCTGGAATCCTTTTTCAATAATGAATTATCGCGGAGCTATTTACACATATTTAGTACATAATCAGGCTTTCTACAAAAGATTGAAGGTTAATATATTTCAGCTACAGAAGTTAGTCTTATTCTGAAGGATTTTTCACTTTAATTTTTAAATCACCATTTGAATGAAACGTACCATAGAATTGCAAAATTTTTACCAAACATGTGTCCAATATGTCGAAAAATTCTCTTTTGATTCTGCTGATTTTTGTACTGATTATTATTGTTTGATCTGAGATTGTAACTTACTTCTGTAGGCCCCATGTTATACTCTGTGGAGCATGGGGAGATTTTAATTTCAATTAAAAAAAAATATGTCGAAAAATAGTCTGAAACTAATTTCACAGCAAATAACAGTTTTCAATGGTATTATTTGACTTTATCTCAAGTTAATTGGGCAGATATTGACTCAGTAATTATACATATATTAATTACTCCAGATAATACCCTCTACCACTTATAAAATTAGTACGTATTTTAAGCAATGGATTAATGAGTCTAAAGTAAAATCATTTCTTCTTTTAGATGAAATTGTTACTTCAATACAACCCAAGTTCTAAAGTGGGGGGGTAGAGAATCTTGAGGGGTTGCACAATGCTGTGCAACTTACTTTTGAACTAGAGGCCAACTCGTATATAATTCAAAAATTCAACCAAGATTTCAACGAGTTCATTGATATCGAAGAATGGGATTTGGTTGAAAAAGATAAAATTAGAGTGGTTGTGAAAAGCCCCAACCCATCCTGGATATAAACAACTCTCTAACTTTCTCATCCTTGGAGGTTGTTGAACCAGTTGTAGTAGAGGAAGCAGTAGCAGAACAGGTGGTCACTGTTGTGGATTTAAAGCTTCGGGAAAAGCCATGGCCTCTTGACATCAAAGTGCCTTTTGAGAACTTTTCAAAGTCTTTGAAAGATAGCCTCATTAATCAGACGGAATTTTGAACTAGAGGCCAACTCGTATATAATTCAAAAATTCAACCAAGATTTCAACGAGTTCATTGATATCGAAGAATGGGATTTGGTTGAAAAAGATAAAATTAGAGTGGTTGTGAAAAGCCCCAACCCATCCTGGATATAAACAACTCTCTAACTTTCTCATCCTTGGAGGTTGTTGAACCAGTTGTAGTAGAGGAAGCAGTAGCAGAACAGGTGGTCACTGTTGTGGATTTAAAGCTTCGGGAAAAGCCATGGCTTCTTGACATCAAAGTGCCTTTTGAGAACTTTTCAAAGTCTTTGAAAGATAGCCTCATTAATCAGACGGAATTTTGAACTAGAGGCCAACTCGTATATAATTCAAAAATTCAACCAAGATTTCAACGAGTTCATTGATATCGAAGAATGGGATTTGGTTGAAAAAGATAAAATTAGAGTGGTTGTGAAAAGCCCCAACCCATCCTGGATATAAACAACTCTCTAACTTTCTCATCCTTGGAGGTTGTTGAACCAGTTGTAGTAGAGGAAGCAGTAGCAGAACAGGTGGTCACTAGTTGTGGATTTAAAGCTTCGGGAAAAGCCATGGCCTCTTGACATGAAAGTGCCTTTTGAGAACTTTTCAAAGCCTTTGAAAGATAGCCTCATTAATCAGACGGAATTTTGAACTAGAGGCCAACTCGTATATAATTCAAAAATTCAACCAAGATTTCAACGAGTTCATTGATATCGAAGAATGGGATTTGGTTGAAAAAGATAAAATTAGAGTGGTTGTGAAAAGCCCCAACCCATCCTGGATATAAACAACTCTCTAACTTTCTCATCCTTGGAGGTTGTTGAACCAGTTGTAGTAGAGGAAGCAGTAGCAGAACAGGTGGTCACTGTTGTGGATTTAAAGCTTCGGGAAAAGCCATGGCCTCTTGACATGAAAGTGCCTTTTGAGAACTTTTCAAAGCCTTTGAAAGATAGCCTCATTAATCAGACGGAATTTTGAACTAGAGGCCAACTCGTATATAATTCAAAAATTCAACCAAGATTTCAACGAGTTCATTGATATCGAAGAATGGGATTTAGTTGAAAAAGATAAAATTAGAGTGGTTGTGAAAAGCCCCAACCCATCCTGGATATAAACAACTCTCTAACTTTCTCATCCTTGGAGGTTGTTGAACCAGTTGTAGTAGAGGAAGCAGTAGCAGAACAGGTGGTCACTGTTGTGGATTTAAAGCTTCGGGAAAAGCCATGGCCTCTTGACATCAAAGTGCCTTTTGCGAACTTTTCAAAGCCTTTGAAAGATAGCCTCATTAATCAGACGGATTTGAGTTATGATCATTCCCGCCAGCTAGTTGGCCATATGGCCAACTTAGCTTTTGAAATTAAGGCATATCCTAGCAAGAGGGAACGGCTCCAACTTTGCCATGCTTTAATTGCAGAGTTTCCTCATCTAAAAAATGAATTTGGAACTGGTGTGGAAAGTTGGGACCTTAAACTGAACAACAAGTTGGAAAAAAATTCGCAGTGCGGATGATTCGCTTGAGGTACAGAATGTACGCCAGAAGTGCAAGGTTCCAAATAGGAAAACGCCAAATAAGATTACTGGAAGGGCTGAGAAAGGGGAATTAAACTACGAGACTGCTCATGTTGCTGGCGAAACAGAGGAAACGGTAGAGTGTCACAAGAAGGCCATGAAATCCGAGGTATCAAAATTGTACCCTGATATGGGTGTCTCTACTCATGGCCTTAACGTATTCTTTCAGGCGGCAACTCGTCGTTCACGACAAGGTTCCAGGGAAGGATATTATGGAGACTTATCCTGCTCTGTTCCTGGTTCCTGTGCAATATGAAGAGTTCCGCCGGATTACATGTGTAGGAATGAAGGAGACATTCTTTCCTACAGCTGAGAAACAGGGTCTTGGCTGGTTCAGGTATTTTGAGAGAAAGAAGAAAAGCAGTGAGGAAGTTACTCTTTTGGCTGCTTTTGAGAGCCAGTTAAAGGATTTCACTGCTCAAAGAAAAATTGAAGCTAAAATCAGCTATGGCCTCTCACTGCTTCCACATCTTCTTAAGGATGACAAAGATACCTTGTTTGAATTGGTGAGTTAGCTTGGTTTCTACAATGGTAAGAAATATAATTTCGAAAGTTGTTTTTTCTCTCTTTGAACTTCTTAGCCAAGCTTTTTCAAAACTTCTCCAATTAATTTTTTATATTTTCGATGGATATTAAATGCTCATGAAACTTGTGGGTTAAAAAAGCTTGGAATTCCATCTGTTGTTTTCAAGCCCCAACTAATTTTATATTGGATGCCCTGATGACTGACCTATTTTTCTGACCATTTTTAACTTAGTTATAGAGAAATGTCTTGTTTCTGTAAAACAATCTAACTTTTATGTTTTTTTTGGTATTTTTCAGGTTTCCACCAATGATGCTACGCCGGATGTTTTGCCCCCTCCCCATCCAAGAATCATAGTCGATGCGATGGTGACATTGCAAATGGTTCTTTTACCATCTACTGTGAAGGGCTGAGTTTGTACACGGGGAGCAGTTTTGTAGAAGCCCTTGGTGTGCTGATAACCTTTTACTATTCTCTAAACATATCGTATCCCACTAAAGCCCTTAACACTTTTAAATATATACAAAACGTCATATTAAATATTAGAGCAGGAGCAGTGCCTCCAAAGGTTAGGACCTTAAGTTCTAAAGTTAAATTGTAAAGTGTAAATTGTAAAACAAACTATAAACTGAATGAACCTAAAAGTCAAACGTGTTTCTTTGTAACCCATTGTGCCAAAAGTTTTTTTTCACTGTCATGCTTATCTTTCACATGTAAAGTGTATTCACAGTCAAGAACCCTTGTTTAATTATATTTGTGGGTTTAATGGGTGCCCTATTACATTCTCAATAGTTTAAAATTATTTAACCCCTTCGGCCCTGGCGTTCTAGTATTAGAACATATCTTTAAACATCAAGAAATAATTAACCGAAGGGAATTAAATTTTTAAAACCTGGTGTCCTACTAATAATACATCCTAGAATCAATATATGCTTTTTGTTTCATTCACCAGGTGACAGAACTATTTCAGGAGAGACAAGCATTCAATCATTTGCCAGCTTTTGTCAAAAAGTAAAAGTGTCTATTATTTTATCAAAATTTTCATATTAAATGTTAGTTTTTGTGTCTTAAAAATTACACTGCATAAAATGGAGTATATTTTACTATAGTATAGCTTTTTAGAGCAAAAAATTCAGAAATTGCTCAGTAACTGGGAATGTAATATCTGTTCTACTAATAGGACATGAGGCCTAAAAGTCAACTGAGCATGATTTAGTACATGTTCTTTTAAAAGTACACCGGGTGTCTATATAGTGATAAAACTTCTTTCCCTATTGAATGTTGCAACTTTTTTTTCCCTACAAATCATATTTAAGTTTGTTTTACTTTCTTTCATACTTTTATCTGATAAAAATAGGGACTCCGTTAAAAGATGGAGCAAAAATCATGGAATCTTTATTGATGTGTCAAGACCAGTAATTGTAAAGGGTTACCATAGAAGTATGGGAGGTGTTGACAAACATGATTTCTTAACATATCGTTATATAGAACAGCCATAAAAAGCAGAAAGTGGACACTACGTGTTATCTCTCACTAATTTGATGCAGCTGTGATAAATTCTTGGTTGGAATACAAGAGGGATGCCAACTTGTTACAAATCCCTCTAAAAAATCAGAAGGATTTACTAGATTTCACCTTTGAGATTGCAGAAACTCTTTTATGCAACAACAAGCGACTACCAAACGTGGGAGGCCATCAGTTGATAATGCTTTACCTCACCCAAAGAAAAAACTAAATCCATCTGATAGGCCCTGTCAAGACATACCATATATGATGGAATGCAACATATGATAGAAAGAAGCAATAAGTAACAAAGATGCTAAATGGAAGGCTGCACTTACAAAACAACGTCTTTTTGTAAAAAATGGAAGGTATATTTATGTTTTAATGCACAGAGAAATTGTTTTAAAATGTTCCATACTAAATAATGAAAAATTTTAATAATAATAATTTAAATAATAAAAAACTGTTTAAAATAAAGTTATGTAATTTTCTTTAAGTTAAGCCTGGTGTCCAATTATTAGAACATTTTTTAATTAATTAACTAAATGTCAGAATGTTACAAAACTTTATATTTATGATATTTATGCATAATAAAGCATATCTAAACACACATAGATTTTTTAACAATCAAATTAAAAATCCAGGGCCGAAGGGGTTAAGAAACATTTGCTGCACCATCAGGAATTAAACCCTTCTGTTAGTTTAAAAATGGTTTGCTCTTGTGGATTTAAATCCTATTTGAAAAATAAGTTCATATACCACTTTAGCCATCACAGTAACATCCTATGCCCCATTAAAAATTGTGGACAAACCTATATAGTGCTGTCCTTTAAAAAAAACCCACTTTTTCATATTTATCATTAAATTATCATTACATTTATCAATTAATAATTAAATTATCATTATATTTATCATATATCATTTAAAGCTTAAAAAATATTATAATTAAATTACTCAAGGAGACATGCATGATAGTGGGAGGTTGTCATACCATACCCCTTATAAACCCACTATTTTGCTTTATTCTGGAACCGCTATTTCATACCTTTCAACTCTGGCGGTTATTACTTCTGCGCATGTGTGTGTATTACAATTTTTGAATGATTATTTATTTGGTATTATATGAACCTATGTTCATACCAAATTTCATCAAAATCTATCCAGTAGATCTGAAGAAATCAAAAAAAATTTCAAATTCTCTTAATTTTGAACACCAGTGTAGTAATTCCAAAATATGTGTTATTTGTGCATTAGTTACAAGAGAACTTTTGAGGTTTATTTTATTTTGATAACTGGTTTTTATATTAAACGTACGATCTCTTGTAGGTTTTATTTCATTTCATGTTAGGCTCATGACTGTGAAGAATCTATGATACTTTATGTTTGCACTGGTTTTTTCATGGATTCAATTTTAATATAGAGATGGTTAAAAGTTTTCTTTGGATACCCATGAGCCCTAGCTCTTATCAATGGTCTATTCTGTTCCCAATGGATGCTTTGAATTTGTGATTTAATGTTACCTGCAAAACTAGTTTTAAATTTGATGAACTGGTTTTTATAGTAGAGGTTTGATCGCTTGTAAATTGTATTTCATTTCATATGTTAGGTTCATGACTGTGAAGAATATATTTGATACTTTATGTTTGCAGTGGTTTTGTTATGGATGCGATTTTAATATCGAGATAGTTAAAAGTTTTCTTTTGATACCATGGGCTCTAACTCTTATCAATGTTCTATTCTGTATCCAATGGAAGTTTTCAATTTAGGATTAAATGTTACCTGCAAAACTAGTCTTAAATTTGATGAACTGGTTTTTATAATAGAGGTATGATCGCTTGTAAATTGTATTTAATTTCATATGTTAGGTTCATGACTGTGAAGAATCTATTTATGATACTTTATGTTTGTAGTGTTTTTTATAGATGCAATTTTGAAATTGAGAAAGTTAAAAGTTTTCTTTTTATACCCATAGGCCCTAGCTCTTATGAATGTTCAATTCTGTACCCAATGGAAGTTTTCAATTTGTGATTCAATGTTACCTGCAAAATTAGTTTTGAATTTGATGAACTGGTTTTTATATGCCTTCTTACAAATTTTTCAAATAAAATTTTTTACGTGTAAAATGTTTTTCTTTTCATAGAATAAAAATAAGCCAAGCTATTTAAGATAGTTAAGAAACCTATATTTACCTAAAAACACAGTGTCACTGAATAACTTTATATATTTTACTCTATAATGGGCAATTCCTTTGTAATTTTTAAAATAAAGCTTGTGTTGCAATAATTTTTATTACTTAATGTGTCTGAATGAAAGTTAAACAAGTCTTCATTGAAATACTGTATGCATAAAAATAATTGTCTTAATTAAGTATAAAAGTGGCTAAATAAAAACGTGAAATCTCGCTTTAATCGGTCACCGTAATATGGTGCCTTCAAAACCGTTAATTTCGGTTCAATCGGTCACCATAATATGGCACTTGACAAACCGTTAATTTCGGTTCAATCTGTTACCATAATATGGCACTTGCCAAACCGTTAATTTCGGTTCAATCTGTTACCATTAGATGGCGCCGGCAAAACCATGATTTTCGGTTCAGCGTTTTACCGTGCGTTGGTTGCAGCAAAATGGGAACCTATGTTTGGTAAAAGGTTGAGCCGCTTTTTTAGAGTGTGAGTGTAGAGACTGTAGAGCAACCTTTACAGTAACAACACCCAAAATCAACTAATAGCATGCTGCGGTGATGAAATTACAGAAACAATAATCAAACGAGTGAAAGAGGCTAAATTTCACGCAATCATCTTTGATGAATCTACAGACAATTCACACATCGAGCAGCTTTCTTTTATTTTGAGATATTTATACGAGAATAAAATTAGCGAAGATATTATCAAGTTTATCGATGCCTATGAAAGCATTTCAGCTGACGAACCTGATCGTCGTCTGACTGGAAAGGCGAAATAAAAAACGTACCAGACACATTTAAAACTGAAATTCTAATAAACTTGTTAGGTGATAGAATGGGAAATGTACTAACTAATGTACTTTGAAGAGGATATGGGTGATTATCAAAAAGTCAAAAATTTAGTATTGAAGGAATTTCAACCCACGCCTCTGAAAATAACATGCAATTTGAATCTAGAGTCAGTGCCCTCATAGAATACTATAGCAAGTTGAGAGGAGTAACACAATTTAAAGAACTTTTTGAATTAATAGTATCGGATCAAATATTTTCGTCCATTGAGAGAGAGCTGATGAGGACATCAATATCAAATAATAAATCAATATTAAACGTGGAGAGTCATGGTTTAAACCCCAGGAAATGGGAAGAGAACTGGATATTTACTTGTCCTCCAAAAGAGAAATAAAACACGATTCTAGCTTTAGCCCAAGGACTGATAGATTCCCCAAAACTTTCCCAAAGAACGATGAAAAACGTTCTCCTAGAAACACAGCTAAGGTGTTTCTATCAGGTGGACAGAATCATCCTCTTTACAGATGTCTCAGCTTTAAAAGCCTTCCAGTTGACCACAGAGTTGAAACAATTAAGAAGTACAATCTTTGCATCAATTTTCTCAGTGTCATGTCCTATGAAGCAATTTGGGCGGTATCTGAGATTCAAAAAATTGCAAAAAGTGCATGCAGATGTCCCTCTTCGAATCACCCCCTAAACAATTTTCTCGCGACATCTCTAAAAATATGACCAGCATAAGAAATGCGGTGGGGGTAATGAAGTCTGCTACCCATTGATAACAGTTTCCTAAAATCCCAACTACCAATGCGTCCGTTTTCCCTTAATCTCTATACCACTCCTTCAGTTTCGATCGATCTCCCTTTTATGGAATCGATCCATGCCGACCGATTAGTGATGGGCGATTTTTTGAGGAGTTAATTCAGTGAACTAACTATTTAAACTGAGTGAAGAATCAAGGAGCGAGAATAAAAGTGTTACTCAGTTGCATTTTTAAAAAATTTCTTTCAAAGTTTAATTTTTTACATTACCCCTTGAAAAGCTCAAAGAAACGCTAGATGGCAGAACCCCCAGTGATTACCAGCTCGGATCGGCGGTACTCCGCGATTACGTATTCTCTTCCGGTACTGTGGCAGTCGAATGCGAATGAAAGCGAACGTACGATTACGATGAAAAAGGGAGTTGCTCATTCTTTTGGCTGGGTTCTAAAAGAGTAAAGAGCGGTTTGCTTCGGTCTTTTAGGATTTGGTTTGTCATCTGCTCTTTGCTTTCAACTCCTTGATCCCGGGAGAGCTGAGATCGGGAGCAGGAGGGTCTTTTAACTCTGTTCATCGGTTCTTCAGATCGGCCTTAACCCTATTTATAAAATTCGTAAAGATGTCATGTCCAAACTACAAGTTACCTAGTCGTAAAACGTTATCCAATTCTTTGCTGCCTAGTATTTACAGGAAAAAGTAAAAAATGATTTAAACCAAACTAAAGCCATTGGTTTAACATCCAAAGGATGGACTAACATTAATCATAAAAGCTTTTATGCCATAACTGCTAATTTGATAGATACAAATCCCAATTTGAAATCATATCTTTTGGAATTATCTGAATTTGAACAAACAACTACTGCTGCCAATATTTCAGATTGGATTACTTCAGTTTAAAAAAAATTAAAATAGAAGCATTGGTAACAGACTGCTTCCAATATGAAATTGGAATCCTCCTTATTAGGTTTCCCTAATTTACCTTGCTTCGCCAACTGTCTTAACGCCAGAAATCGCAACAATCTATTTATTTTCCCAACATGCTGTGGAGCGACGACCCAGTCCTGAGATTCCCTCGACCGACCTGACGGTGGAGAGGGTTGATGCCGGTGCTGAATTGCAGATGACCCCTAAGGGAGAAGCCCTGGAAGGGAGTCCGTCCAGGACTTCAATGTTACGCTGTCTGCGACGCCTGGATCACCAAATCATGAGATCCGCCAGTCATATTCCCAGCCGGGTCCGAAAATAAAATGCGCTGCTTGCGGCCTGATGTTCTCAACTTTATCAGACGTACGCCCGCACAGGATAGGTAGCTGCCATGGTGCCAAGCTTGCGTGAGAATTCTGCCCCTGGCCTGAATGGAGTGTGCTATAAAAACCTTTGCAGTGCGGATCCCGAAGGTGTTGTTCTTGCGGCGCTGATGTCTTTATGTCTCATGTTGAAAAGGATTCCATCTTCCTAGAAAACAACAAAGTCAATCCTAAAATAAGAAAGGTGACCAAGATGACCCCGGGAACTGTAGGCCCATTTGCAACGCATCCACTCTGTCGAAGCTGTACTCTGGGTTGCTCTGCGCCTAGCTGATGGAGTGGGTCGAGGTGAATGAGGTCCTCCACCCGGGGCAAAAGGGGTTCCTTCTGCAGATGGCATCCTTGAGAACAATTTCATCCTGCAGTCCTTCTTTGACTTGGCCCGGACTGGCGGTAAATCTGCTCTGGCTGCTTGGATGGACTTATTCGAAATAGAGAGAGGATAAGAGTTCTTATTCGAAAAATGTTCTTGATTTTACGACAATGAGCCTGTTTACTTCAACGAGCACCTTTCTCTAAAACTTAAATCGGTGTTCTTTCATGCCAGCAAAAAAAAGACCGAATTAAACTGTAAATACTGTTGGGTTCGAAATGGAAAAATATTTTTACGAAAAGACTACTCGTCCAAAATTTTACGTATAAATTATTTAGACGATCTTAACCTTCAATCCTCCAACTGATTATCTTGATTTTACCGTTTCTAATTGCACAATTATAGAGGATTTGGACGAGTTTTATTCATTTATTCATTCCATACCACCAAATTTTAAGTCAAATTATATTATTTTGCATTTAAATATTCGTAGTCTGCGTTCAAACTTCGATTATTTTCTATCCCTCATCTCTAATTATACAAATTTAATTTCTGCAATAATATCATCTGAAATATGAATCTATAGTCATGAAACCTCGTTTTATGTAATTGATGGTTTTGACTTTTTATTGTCAAGATTCAAATCGATCTGGTGGTGTATGTTTCCTAAAAAAGCATTTGGGTTTTACTGAATTGAAATAGGGTGGGTTGGGGTAAAATGGGTCACTTTTTAGGTTCTTTCACATTCTAAGTTTTATTTCATCGAAACTATTAATGATTTCTTTCAATTGGATCTTGATATTACAATCCTTTAAAACTAAATAAAATTAGGTTTGAAATTATGAGTGTTATATCTTCGGCTTACAGTGAGGCACTAAGTTGCTTTTAGCTTCAATATTTATACCAAAAATAAGTTTTATTTGTTCTAAAATTTTTAGATGAAGGAACTGATGAAGATAGTTTTTCGCTGATGGACAGTGACACTATTGCACAACTCATAACTTAAGCAGGATCTAGGTTACGCCTTTAGGAAATAATACACCACCTTTTTAGCTGCTAATGAACCCTCCATTGATCTAAATAGCTCTCTCCCCAGTTTTGCTGTGCCACAACCTCTCAATTCTAAACCCTCCAATGATCTTAGTAGTTCTCACCAGTTTTTCTGTGCCAGAACCTCACAATGATCCTGCTTCTGAAACAACCTTAAACTCTTCCATGGGTAACATGGATGACCCACTTCACTCACCTGGCCCTTCTGCAGTTACAATAAATCATTTTTCTCACAATTCATAGATATAAAGTCGATAGTTCAAAAAACAGTTACCCGAGATATGATAAATTAATTACTGGAGATCCTTCAAAAATAAATATTCTAGATAAATATAAAATTAATAAAGTGTTGGTTAACTATCATGTTCAAGATTATAATAGTACCCAACAACAAAAGAAAAATGGAACTAGCTAAAAACATAGTGGAACTTTTCCAGTTTTGAAAGGAATAGATGGCGAAGGTTTTGTAAGTCATTGGTTTAAATTTTTTTTGTCATGAAATTATATTGGATATTCACTTTAACATTAACTAAAAACAAGACTAACGAGTAACTAATGAATCGATTCGAAGATTAATAAAATACACCTAAGTGTAGACCGACCGCCACAAGAAAAACTTTGGGCGTCGTACAATAATGTGGCAATTGTTATACTATAGAAACTAGTTATTTCACTCAATTTCAGGGGGTGTGATGGTAAATCATAAACGCTAAGAAAAACGTTTTGCACCAAATCTGTGTGACTAATTTAAATTTGAACTTCTTTTTAAAGTTTTGTTTTTCTTTCTAGGGGTGCTGAGGATCATTCGATTGAATTTCTTCAAAAGCAGCAAAGGCTGAAAGAAAATTCAGCCCCTTCCGATAGTCCTCCAATATATCCAAGATACCTTATATGGTCGTCGAATTCTAAACAGTGCTGAAAATATAATTGAGTCTTGGCCGAGACTCTTGGATCTTAATTTTGTAAGACATCTATATAATGGTTATATTTGTTTGCTCTTATAATTATTTTTATGAAATATAAAAAACAAAATGAACAAGCAGCAAACATAAGCTCTTCCGGGCAACTTGTTATAAAGTGAAAAAATGTAAAGTTGCTTTATAAAATATGGTATTTGTCAACGCAATATATTGACTAAACCACTATACAGGATAATAAACCACTATACTTTTAAAACTTTCATTATTATTACGAACGGCCAACTTCTCCGTTACACGTAGAATAGATTGCTTTCCAAAAATTACTGTGTTCCTAGAGATCAAGCTTTGGCTCTTCTATGGAATGTTGCAAATGCACCAGGTGAAGAACTGCAACAAGCTTTGGAAGACCTGAAGACTTGGGAGTATTACAAATAAACTCCATTAAAAAAAGTATTTTGAAAACACGCAAGAACATGAAATTGCGAGTCTAGCATACAAGCCAGAGAGCATGTTGCTAAACAACGAGAAATGGATTTGGTGTTCTATGGCGCATGATCCACATCAGGATATTATGCGCCAGACAAGACATTAAAACAGATTTAGAAGGCTAAAGGCCTTTGACGGATGTAGACAATACATCTCTCATTTGAAATACAATAAGCTGTTTTCAACGGGGAATCGGAATGCATTAAAGGAATTCTGTGTCTGGTTATTTTTCCCCGAAGCACCGATATAGCCCATAACATGCAAGGATAAATTTTATTAAAAATTTGTTTAAAATGGTGTTAATTATGGGAATAGTGTATTTCTTTTTCTTTTTTAGGATTCATGCATTCATTATCAAAGAAAATATGAAAGAACACTGATAAATTAAGACTAATTTTTTAGGATTATGTTTAAAAATTGGCCTTCAAACGGGAAAATGGAGGTTTTTAGGGGATTTCACCACATTTTATTAACATTAAGCGATATTTGATAACAAAACTATTTATTTTGCAATAAGATAAATACAATTAATTGGGCGCAGTCAGTTATGATAACTTTAAAAGTGATCACTATAAGCAGAGTCG
This sequence comes from Tetragnatha versicolor, assembly GCA_024610705.1. Classification (NCBI taxonomy): domain Eukaryota; kingdom Metazoa; phylum Arthropoda; class Arachnida; order Araneae; family Tetragnathidae; genus Tetragnatha; species Tetragnatha versicolor. The sequence goes on along the minus strand of JANDEH010000013.1, from coordinate 23,152,643 downwards.
ACTGTACTTTGCATTTTTTCCGGATATGCAACTAATAATCACTCGAAAGTTTCTTGAACTGATAATTTTTATTTTACGTAAATTTTGTTTCAGTCCAAAGTCTGGAGTCTTAAAGAAGAAACAAGATGCTACCTTATTCAACAACATTAAAGGAACACTGGCTTCAGTGAAAGCGCATTGCCGCAATTGCAACATTCTAAATAATGTAATTTCACTGCAGAGAGAGCCGAGGGATCCAAGAGAAGATACTAAGAAAAAATTGAGACCCTACGAGAAAAAGTTTTGAAGTATAGAAATAAATATAAGAGGTCATCTGTTTTTAAGGACCTGGAGTCTTTTGTGGAAATAGGGCCAAATGTAAAAGTTACCAAAGATAAGTACTCTCTGTGCAGACAAATTGACTATTCTAAGTTTACAGGGGACCTGCTCGAGGTGATCTTCGGATCAGAAGTTTTAGGGCTCATCTTATTAAAGGCATCAAAGGAAGCAAACAGAAGGAAGTCCTCTGTCAAGATCCCTGGGCTGATATAGAAAGCCGTGTGGCTGTGAAAGTTGGAGTAACTCTACAAGTTAATATGCAACTAGATTGAAAGTCAATTTCTGTCATAAACTGAGAACTCGTAGTAAAGTAAAGAATCTTGTAAGTAATGAAAACGAGTGTTAGACTAGTTAGTTAACTAGAACTATTGCTTAACCATCGATGGTAAAGGGGTCAAGTGAATTTTACAGGCGTTGCAGGGTCGATAGTACTCGACTTGTATGAAATAAAATCTCCATCATGATATTTGACAAAGACACGTCTTTAAAATTTGGGGAAACTCTTCAGAAAGTAAGGTACGCAATTAGGTTAAAATTATCGTTATAAACCGAGAAATCATCGTCGTAAATCAAGTAATCTCGAAAATAATGGAAACGAGTGTTCAGCACTAGTTAACTAGAACTACAGGGTGGTCCTAAACTCGTGGTACAAACTGAGTAGGGTAGGTAGGGTACATCAAGACGAACAAGAATTGGTAGAGAAAGGGGGTCGCAGTTACACCGTTAAAGAGCTAGGACCTAATGTAGTGCGAGAGCGTTACAAAAGGACGTTTTGCCAAGGCCCGTTTAACGAAAAAAAACATAATTAAATGAAAAAATTAATTGCACGAGGTACAGCAGTATCCGTACTACATACACCATAAATTTGATAGAAATTGGACCACTTGCTAAAGGGTGGGGGGAGTTTTAAAACGCGCAGTATCAATCTTTTAGCCAAAGAATGGAGTTCCCTAATTTTCAGAAAAATGATGATCGGGGAAGGAATTTCAAGCAATAAATTTTTTCATTTAAATATGTTTTTTTTTCGTTAAACGGGCCTTGGCAAAACGTCTTTTTGTAACAATCTCGCACTACATTAGGTCCTAGCTCTTTAACGGTGTAACTGCGACCCCCCCTTTCTATACCAATTCTTGTTCATCTTGATGTACTCTACCTACCTTACCCAGTTTGTACCACGAGTTTAGGACCACCCTGTATACTTCTGCACTGGTCATGGATCCTTCGGAACATACCAGCATAAGTTCCACCAGAGGGAAGGTCACTGCAGAACGTGCATAGTGGAGGATACCGTGGAACACGCGATTTGGGAATGTGCGGACGACGACCACCACCGCATCGGGTTCCAAGGGGAAACTACTTAAAAGCTCTTCTCTCGGAGCAAAGGACCCGTGATGCTCTTCGAGAAATAATGAAGAGAAGGACGGCAAGAATGATGGAAGAGACTGCCCAATAGCCCATTATTAATTTCAACATTACAGCAATATTAATAGGATGTACTGATAAAAACTCTAAGAAAATTTCAACTTAAGAAAAAGAAAACCTCGCTCGGAATCCTACGAGAACGGGCGAGATCGCTACAAGCGAAGTAGCGTTTGTCCGAGTGCCCCGAACATACGGGGCGGAACGGGATATCCAAACTACTATACTTCTGCACCATTTCAGAATGAGATTTTATCCATAATTGGAAATCGGATCAAAAATAAAATAGTCAAGAAGTCAAAAATTTTTGCCATTACAGCTGATGAAACTCCAGACATAGCGAAACATGAGCAAGTGGCTATCGTCTTGAGGTACGTCAATGACAGCTTGGAGGTCCAGGAATCATTTGTCTGATTCTATCAGGCTGAAAAAACTGACGGGGAATCTTTGGCAAAATTGCTAAAAAATTTGATTTCATTAGATTTGGATATAAAAAATAACGTACTCAGTGCTATGATGGGGCCTCGAATATGAGGGGTCCATATAAAGTAGTAGCAGCTCTAATACTAAAGGAGGCCCAACGGCTACAGGGTGTATCTGAAATCGTGCAACAAACTTTCAGGGATGATAGTAGACACCTAGACGAGTCAGAATCACATAGGATTTGGGGGTCCCAGACCAAATCCCAGGGAGTTAAAAATGGAGCGACACCCCAAAAAAATTATGAAAACTAATGGTAAAAATTTAATTATGGTCTAAAAAATTGTAGTTAAATATGATCTTTAAAATTATCTCGAAAGTCTTCACTTTAAAATTTGTTTTATTATGAAAAAAGTTAAAAAACCACAAAAAAATGTGACCACAATTTTTGAGACCATAATTAAATTTTTACCACCAGTAATCTTCTACAAATAGAATTTTTCAAAATTTTTTTGGGGGTGGCGCTCCATTTTTAACTTCCGGGGATTTGGTCTGGGACCCCCAAATCCTATGTAATACGACTCGTCTAGGTGTCTACTATCCCCCCTAGAAGTGTGACCCAACATTTATGGGACACCCTGTATATATCAGTGTTAGCCAACTCGTCAAAGATACAAGTTAAATTTTATTTCACAATAAAATTTGTACAACTCCCTTCTCAAATAATTTCATCTCGATAAACCGTTATGGGTGTTATGCGTCTCGATAAACCGTTTATATTAAAAAATCGTCGCTGTGAAATTAAACCCGCACATCTGCAGCTAGAGCGTTTTAAAGTTTTCGCATGTGATACTTAAAATGTTGTTTGTTACTATTGTTGTGGTTTTTTTTCTCTGCCATGTAATCGGATGTTTTTCTGTTTGGCAGTAAGCAAATAAATAAAAATGTATCGATACAAAGTATCGATCATCGGAATTTTAGAGACAGTGGAGTATCTGTACTCAAACCCATAGAGGAAGGATAAAGGGTAGAGAGCGCACTGGTAACCCTCCGCCATGGTACGGATCCGAGTCACGTGACAGAGGCATGCCAGAGAACTCGTTTTCCCTCAGCATCGGTCTTTTCCCATACATTCAAATGGTGAATGATTGCGTGAGAAAAATCAGTGCTCGGTATTTCTTGAAAATATCGTTTTTTCATGCTGTGCATATGGATGTAACGAAAAGCGGGTCAAAGGTAGTATCAAGTCAGAGCGTGCTTCGTTATCGCTTCTCTCTTTTTCTAAAGTAAAAAAATGGACGAAACAACTGATATTACATATGAACTGATATTACTATGAACTTACATATGGCATATCGACAATTTCACATGTTGGAACAAACAAGGAACTCACGGCACAACGATTTTTTCGGAGTGCTTTTCAGACTGCCCCAAAATCGGTCTACCCGAGATGTCGCAAGAGACACATCACAAATGCACTCTTCGGCTTCAGCAGAGGCAAACGCGAAATTTCGTTCCACGGTCCAGACGGATCTATTCTCTTCAAGAACGAGAATTGGGACGACCGAGGACCAATTGAGTGGCTCTCCCCGGGGGCCGATGTTGAACGAGGTGGTCGCAAGAATCCGGTGCGAGAATCGGAGGTGAAATACGTGCACCGAAACAGACTGCTTTTAAACGGAAACCTTTGTAATGAACCATTGTACTTGAATTCGAAACGAGTACAGGTTCATAACACTTGTGCATTCAACAACCTACTTCAGGTCGTTGCATCGGCTTATGTAGATTACGAAAAATTTAGAGAAATAATTCAACTCTCTGAAAATCCCTTTTTTAAAACTGTTAAACTGCTGGCAATAAATGGAGCTGAGAGAAAAACGTATAGGGCTAGAGCAGAAGCGATAGCGACTGTCCTAGAGCCAGAAGGAACCGTTCAAACAGCTCCAAAAAGGTATTCCAGACGTGTAAGTATTAATTTTGAATGTATGACAAATGTGTCAACCCTGGCATTGAAACTAATCACATCTGAACCAACCTTTAAAATTAGCTACAAATGATCATAAAGTAGCGGATGGAGCTTTACATAAAGGATCAAAGTAATACATATAGAACTGCAAGAATTACTTTTAAATTGAATTAAAGTACAAGAAAGAGGGGAAGTCATTGATGATCATTCAAAGTCATTGATGATGCTAAAATACGATTAGAAGACAAGGATTGTCCTAATTGCAAAGCATCGGTCTGTACCATCATCGAAGGGGGACCTATTATTCTCATCAATGTGGACTTCTTGGCCGATGAAATTATTTCTTGGGTTGGCCGGGGTGACGACAGAGGAGACAAAGTTCCATTACGTTGTAGCGGCCATGCAGCCTGAGGAGCTCACCATAGTGGGAGACTTAATCACTGCCTTATCTGGATATACCTATTACTCGACTCATCGACCCCCTAACGAACGTCCGGTCCAAAGGAGTAGATGTCGGATTGTGACTATCTTCCATTTAATTATTTTTATTTACTAGTGTTAGGAAAACTTTGTGCAGACGCGAGTGGCAATAGTAGGATCAGTGGTTATTTTAATTCAAATATTCATGTTCTGCTTTGTTTTGAGAAATAGTCGTATGATTTTTTGAGCTTCCTTTTAAATCCAAATTATTATTAAACCATATAAATTTAAAGTCATGTTCATGTACATTTAGCAACTGTACAAAGCTCCTCATCGGCTATACTTTACTATCCGGGGCCCTTTTCGCCAAGGGCGATACGTCGCCAAATCTGGCATGGGATTTTAATCTACTGGGATTTTATTTTCGGTCGCGATCTCCATGTCTCCGGGCGCGAATTATGGCAACCCTACTCCTTGAACCCGTTTGCCCAGTGGGAGGGAGATTCGAAGCGAGGGGACGTTCGTCCCTTTGTCCTGGGCAATTAGCGACCTTATTTTTAAAAATGGTTAAACGGGGTTCACGGGGTTTGTTTTCGGGGGTGCTGAACATTCCAGATTCTGCCATTTCGTCGTTTGCCGTGCAGGTCGTTCGTCGTCGTTTGCCGTGTCTCCAATTTAACGCCATTTTCATCCTGTTTCAAGTTGGTCCCCGTGGATTTCGTGCTCCCGAGAATGGATGCTCCTATAAGGTTAGAGAGTCTGTTTAAATTAAAATTTGGGGGGATTGAGGGGATTATTAACTTTTGTATGAAAGTTGGATTGATTGCGTCTGTATTTATGTGTGAAGTGTGTGGAAAGGAGATGGTACATGGTACCAAGGATGGGTCTGATGGTTGTGAATGGGTATGTCGAAAGAAAGGAGTGAATGCGCATCGTAGCAAATGTTCCGTGCGAAAGGGGTCATGGTTCAGCAAAAGCAAGCTAACCATGATCGATGTATTAATGGATACGTACATGTGGGTGTATGGAATGAAGTGCAAGGACCGAATGCGTGAGCTTAAAAGGAGTAGCAAGACTGTGTGTGATTGGAGTAGTTTTTGTAGGGAAGTGTGTGTACATGCATGTGTGAATAATGTTCGTTTGGGTGGTGTCGGTGTGGTTGTTGAAATTGATGAAAGTAAATTCGGGAAAAGGAAGTATCATAGGGGTAACAGAGTGGATGGTTCATGGGTTTTTGGGGGGGGGGGGTAGAAAGGGGTAGTGGGATGAGTTTTTTTGTTGTTGTGAAAGATCGAACGAAAGAGACTTTAATGAATGTGATTAATGAATGGATTTTGCCGGGTTCCATTATAATTTCCGACTGTTGGAAATCGTACAGTGACCTAAGATATAATTTACCAACAAATGAACTAAACTCCAAGCACTTGTAAAAACTAGTAGACTATCAAGAAAATATGGATTTGAAGCTTGCTCCCAAACTGACCCACAACATCCTCAAGACAGCCACTTCGAGAAAATGAAAGTTTCAAGGGCCACACATGTCATCAACAACATACAGTGCTACGCTGAAATTTAGGTACAGCTTTAGAATAGGTCCACTTTTTAAACGGTCGCCAAGTTGGCGGTATATCATGGCCAACAGGCCGTGAAAATATAGGTAAACATGGCGGATGGGTTTCAAATACGGCGGCCGGGGCCAAGGTCGCCAAAAGTTGACCTATTCTAAAGCTGTTCCGAAATTTATTTCCGAGGAGCAGCAGGACGAGAGATATCTTACCACAGCCTGGTTCATAAGGCACGTCCAGAAATGGTTTGCCTGGATGACATCAAGACACCCAGTAATGCCTCTCAGCAAAAATAATTATGATGAGTATGTTAAGGCTATTGGGTTCCTAGCGGAAACAATCACACTCTTCAAAAGTTTACAGGTGATCTATCATTTAAAGAAGCCAGTCTGGAATCCAATCCAGACTGGCGTGGTATTATCAACGACAGCAATTATTAATCTTCAGGCAAAGCTCTTGGGTGGAAAAAAAAGTTTCACATGCTTTTCACTTCAAGATTCTCCCAAGTTTCTTTGGAAAATTTGTTTAGTGTAATCAGATCGAAGCAGATGTTACCAACTCCTCTGCAATTCAGAAATAATCTGAAGCTAGTTTGTATTTCTCAGTATTCGAAAAGATGTACAGACAGTTATGATGCTGATGACAGGCAATTTTGACTGGAGCTTTGGATGTAGCCCCCAAACCAGTTCGTGAAGCAACAAAAATAGTGTTGCCGAGCGATTGGGATACTGTTGCTGCAGGCCCATTTAGCATCGCTGAGAAGAACTGCCTGTATAACATCTCAGGTTATCTTATATCAAGCATGATTAGTTAGAAAGAAGTTTGCGACAGATTTGTTTTGTCTGTGGCTAGCAAGGAAGCTGTTGCTGCGCTTTCTCCAAGCTAGTAAAATTCAAGGAGTATAAGGCAAGGATGTCTGTACTATGTAACTGAAGATGTGTTCAACAAACTTTTTGTAATAATGGAACTCTCTTTTTGGAAGCTTGAAAACTTTTTGAGAAACCCCTAAAACTGCTCCAAGTTTATTTTAAAAATAATGGAAGAAAATATTCATATTCAAAATTTGTCATTCCCAGACTGTCACAGCATAAAAAGCTTTTGACTGGGAGACTGGGCTTTTTTTAAGGCTATTGGGTTCCTAGCGGAAACAATCACTCTTCAAAAGTTTACAGGTGATCTATTATTTGAAGAAGCCAGTCTGGAATCCAATCCAGACAGGCGTGGTATTATCAACGACAGCAATTATTATTCTTCAAGCAAAGCTCTTGGGTGAAAAGAAGTTTCACATGCTTCTCACATCAAGATTCTCCCAAGTTTCTTTGGAAAATTTGTTTAGTGTAATCAGATCGAAACAGATGTTGCCAACTCCTCTGCAATTCAGAAATAATCTGAAGCTAGTTTTTACTTCTCAGTATTCGAAAAGATGTACAGGCAGTTATGATGCTGATGACAGGCAGTTTTTGATTGGAGCTTTGGATGTAGCCTCCAAACCAGTTCGTGAAGCAACAAAAATAGTGTTGCCGAGCGATTGGGATACTGTTGCTGCAGGCCCATTTAGCATCGCTGAGAAGAACTGCCTGTATAACATCTCAGGTTATCTTATATCAAGCATGATTAATTAGGAAGAAGTTTGCGACAGATTTGTTTTGTCTGTGGCTAGCAAGGAAGCTGTTGCTGCGCTTTCTCCAAGCTAGTAAAATTCAAGGAGTATAAGCAAGGATGCCTGTATTATGTAACTGAAGATGTGTTCAACAAACTTTTTGAGAAACCCCTCACACTGCTCCAAGTTTATTTTAAAAAATAATGGAAGAAAATATTCATATTCAAAATTTGTCATTCCCAGACTGTCACAACATAAAAAAGCAAGATAATAAAGATATTCATTATTTTCTGGCTCAAGATTTTTGCTTTAAAGGTCAATAAAAAGATTTCCACCATCTGTGTGCCATACATCAACCATCAAAGACATCGACATTTTCGAAGATATGCTGTTTTTGCAAGCTATGAGTGGATGCGACTCTACATCAGCTCTCTACAAGCAAGGAAAATTAAAAGGTCTCACAGTTTTAAAAAAGAATCCCGATATCCTACCTCATCTTTCTCTATTTAGAGACCCTAGTTCTGATCAATAGAAAATAATCGAAGCAGGGAAAAATTTCTGGTGGCCCAATATGGTGGTGATTATAAACAAACTACGATTCAAGAAATATTTATCCTCTGCCAATAAGATTTCAGCAAACCTTGCCTCCTTACCACCAACTCTAGTTGCAGTAAATTAACACTATTTGCGTGTGTTTCACCAAGTGCAACTCGTGCTTGTTAAGGTTTTCAGATAATTTTAATATTTATCAAGTTCCAGTGAGAAGATGCAACTCATTCCTGATAAAAGTAGTAAAGCATTCAGACTGGGCCGAGGCACTCCAAGATGTGAGATGGTGAAGCCTGCTCAGAGGAGCACTTTGTGCATGTGTCGAAAGTTCTCAGACCATCTGAGAATGTCATAGTTTTGAGGTGTCCACTGAGGAAAGGGTGTGAAACTAGCAACTAAATAAGAAATAATTATGTCCCCTCATGAATTGTATTTTCAATCAGCAACTCCTTGTTTTATTTCAAAAAGGATCTGAAGTTAGGTTGGGCGAGAGATCACAATCATCAGTGCAGAATATATAGAGGGGACCTTCATACCACGGAGGTAAATCGCTTCACCCACGAATATGGTATACCTTTAAGGAAAAATCTACAACAGTATTATCCCATCTGTATGTCGTGTTCGAAAACGACTTAATCTTTTCGAAAGCGATTAAAGGAGACAACACGGAAACGGAATACATTCTAGAACGAATGTTTGGAGTATTGGATTTTTGTTTTCTTTTGTTGAAAATAAACAGACAAATGACAGAAGAAAAATCAGTGGACATCTGCAAAATTCCAAGCAAGGAGGGACTTTGTATATTTCTGTCACCACCACGGAGTCAATTGTGGCTAAGGATGACAAAATAGGGAAACGGATCCACGAGCAGATGTCCGACAAAAAAGAAAGAAGTAAATAATATCTCAGAAGAAAGACTTCTCAAAGAGAAAAAAGTAAAGTTGGTTGGTTGGTTAGTTTGTGTTTTATGGCGCATGGTCCATATTAGGACATTATGCGCCAGACTCAGGATATAAACGAAGTAAAAAAAGCGTATGAAAAGGGATGCAAAAAGATGAAAATCAGTATCAAAAGCAAAAATGACGAAACAAAAGAAATCGGAGGAAACCCAGTTAACACATCAGTATTCGACTATACATTTACACAAAACAATAGGGTTGGTTGGAGTAAAATGGGTCACTTTTATGGTACTTTCACATTCCAAGTTTTATTTCATCAAAACTATTACTTTTTAAGGATTTGAGAGAGGGACACCGCGTGAAACAGAAACCCCCTGTGATTCTGAGTTATCAAATTGTGATTTAGAGAGTTTAATAAAGAGTATTGAAACATTAACTATTCCTGTTCCTATATGTGCTGAGTCATTTAATCTCTTTTTTTTGTCACTTGAAAGAGCTTTCAAGACGAAAAGTGTTCCAGAGAAATTTAAATCGGAAATTTGACTAAACATTTTAGGAGAAAAGGCCGCAAATTTAATGGTATATTTGAGTGAGGGGAAAACCAAGTGATTATGAAAAACTCAAAGGTGTTGTGTTAAAGGAAATTCAATCTACCCCGCAAGAGGTTATAAATAATTTTCGTAGAAACCAACGGTCATGACTCAATTAATGACTCCTCTCCCAAAGGATAGTGTTAACTGAGTGTTACTGGGTTGGATTGTTGTGGACCATTTTACATTAAGTACCAGAGAGAATGGGTATATTAAATAAAATATATGTTTGTATAATGATTTGTCTGGTAACTAAGGCAATTCATTTAGAACTGCTATGCGAATTATCAGCGGATGCTATGATCTCGTGCTTAAAAAGATTCTAGAGTAGAAGAGGTTTACCTTCAAAATTATGTTCGGATAATGCAACTAATTTTCGTGGATCTGCATCAGATATTAAAAAGGTGTAAAATATTTTTAAAAAATGAATCTGTTAGTAATTATTTGTCTTGTGAGGGTAATACTTGGTGTTTTATTCCTCCCCGATCCCCAAATTTTGGGGGTTTGTGGGAGGCGGGGGTAAAAGCCTTCAAATACCATATTAAACGTACGATAGGTGATCACCAACTTACTTATGAGGAATTCCTAACTGTAAGCAATCAAATTGAAGCTATCTATCCTAACTTATAGAAGTACGCTCTCTGTTTTGTACATGTATTAGTAACTGTAAATTAACTTTAAAAATACCATTTTAGTCGTAAATTTGAGGATCCGCCAAGGTCCAAGACTGCTTACATCTTATCGGCAAAAAGTAAAATGAAGGGAGTCAGCCTCTGTAAAGGCAGCTGAACATGTACGAGAGGAATCAATGAGGAGGACGAGAGCCGATGAAGAGTTGACTTTAAAAAAAGATAGAGCTGGAAACGGAAGTTCTTTCCCTGCAAAAAGAGAAATTACTTCTTGAAATAAATGGTTTAAGAGAGGGGTATGAATTTTAAACATTAGAAATTCAAAAGAACTCCATGAAGCTGAAATGAAGCATATTTAAAACATAGTCAGACCACAACGAGGACTTTCGAAATTGTATAATACTTTCAGGATTGTTTACGTAACTGATTTTTTCACTCAATTTTGAAGGTTATTGGTAATTTGTAAACACAGAAAAAACATCTTGTGCCGTATCCGAGTTGCTATCATTAAGCTTTGTACTTTTTCCATAGTTTTTCACGTGGTAGTAACAGTTGTGTATTTTCTGTTTTGATGGTACCTTGACGAAATTATGTTCTACTTTCCCAACCCACTATCTCCCGTAACATGAAAAGAGTTGCGAATGCCTTGATAAACGAATCCAAAGACTTAATTAAATTCCCAATTTCCCAAGAAGAGATCTTGGAAACTAAGCAAGGATTTTATGGCAATGGTTTTCTCAGCCAGTCAGATCAGTTACTAGAGGCAATGAAGGCTTTCCTGATATCATTGGGTTGATTGATTGCACCCACGTGGAAATCAACAGACCAAGTGAACCCAACTGGTTTATGTATATGAACAGGAAGTCAAAGTTCACCATAAATGTACAATTAGCAAGTAAGCTTATGAAAAAATTAAAAACTTTGATACTTCAAAAATATTTTTGACGTATTAAATTTAAGCTGCACTGTAAAATTAAAGAGCAACTTATTAATAGGACTTATTTATTTGGTGAAAATCCGGTACCGGCTGGTACATCAGGGGCATATCGATCTTGGCCTATATCGCAGTAATGATGTTGGCCGGTATTCTTGTGCTACTTGGGTAATCAATCCTCCCTTTTGCAAAAAATGAAAAAAATCTACACCTTGTATGTAGAAATGTGTACGGAAAGAATCGTAAATCCAGTGAAGGAGAGTTACTATAGGTATATTTTCATACTAATTTCAACCTGTCAATCAAGAGACCTCGCACCGATACGTGTGACAAATGCGACACTCTTCAGAATATTATCAATAATGGTGTTGATCCAGAAAAAGTAGAAAAATTTCAAAAAGAAATACACTTTATTACAAACTTAAAAAAATGTATCGGGAAACAAACTGACTTCTTAAAAGAGGAGATGGCGGGATGAGAGACGGAAAATACTTTCTTCAACATATTTTAAAGATGTTACTGAAAGAAGGCCTACAACAATATCTGCAAACATTGTAAGGCGGATTCAGTTTCTAGTGAAGCTTTCAATGTCTGCAATCGTGTATGGCCAACACATGAAGCTGAAGAAGTAGATGCGTATGAGGAAAAAAACAACAAGAAGGTAAACCGTTGCTGATTGTTTGTGTATCCGGAAGATCCTACGCTTTTTGCTCTAGCCCGGATGGGCTAATTGGAAGTGACAGATTACTTGAAGTTTAAGTGCCCTTACACAGCTAGGAATGTTGTAAGAGATATTAGTGAAGTTTGTGAAAAGCACAACATAGGAATTAAAAAAGGAGTTAATGGAGCACATAACCTTCCAAAACGCCACAAATATTTCTATCAAATTCAGGGGAAGTTGCAGATGACCGATAGAAATTGGTGCGATTTATTGGTTTGATGTCAAAAGATAATGTGACGGTTAGAATTGACAGACACGAAAGTTTTTGGGATTCTACAGTTAATAAATTAAAATCCTTTTATATTAAATGTTGCGTTCCTGAAATTGTTGATCCTCGATCTTTCAGAAATTTGCCCCTTAGGGAACCACAACATATCCTAGAAGCTATCGAGGAGAAGAAAGCTATTTTACAAAAAGAAATTAAAAAAGTAAAAAAACTCAAGATTAAAAAAAATAATCTCTGAGAGCATTAATTTTGAAGCAGACATCCCTTATTCTACTCGCTTCGTAGAGACTACAGTCCAGAAAACATCAGCCAATAATTCCATAAAATGTGAAACCCCTGCATGGCTTATTGCTCATGCAGCGAAGGAAGCTCTGTGGATTCGTGGTATTTTGAAGGAGCTGCGGGCTGTAAATTTTAAGGATACACCCTGTTACTGTATTCACAGTATACACACCAAAATTTTTCCCAAAAATGCGATATTTGAAAATAGTTTTCAGTAAGGTACATTTTTAGATAAGTACATTACAAATACAATAAAATTTTGACAATACAAGAAATGACAATACTAATTACAATACTGATATTAAGTAGCATGCACCCCTGATGGATGTGTTAGCTTTGTGTCAGAAGGATGTGGTGGTCGGACCACCGACAAGATGATTGTGGAGTCACCTGGTTTTTTGGAACAAGTCCCTGCTGGTACCCAGATTATGGCTGATAGAGGCTTCAAACACATAGAGCCTCTTTTAGTCTTAAATCCATCGGAACATTCACAAGGTTTGATAAACATAATGAATGGAAAAATATCCTCGAATAAAGTCAAAACGTTGATAAAGCGTTTGAATTGGGAAAGGAAAGTGCTCGAAATTTTTAAAACTCCCTTCCTGAAGGATTCTATGCCAGTCGGCAGAAATGTATTGTCACCATGTCTGAAACGAAAAAATGTTCGACAGAAAAATCTACCCAACAGTTAAGGCGGCTTTAGACCACGCGGTTCGCGACAGCGATTCTGCGACATCCGGTTCGCGACAAAAAAAAAATTGACCCTCTTCCTTTAATTGAACAGCGCCATCTTTCGAGAGGTCGCTGAGTTACTGCGGTTGTCGAAATTCCCGAAAACCGCGGAATCGCTGTCGCAAACCGGGTGGTGTAAAGCCTCCATTAGATGCCACATTATTGTATTCCAGAATCGCAGCTTCTCAGGCAAGCAGAGGGATTCAAATGGTCGACGTTGTCACAGAATGGATAAACTAATTGATAAGTACCATGTCGCTTGCCACTGCTTCGGCGAACACGATCATTATTATCATTGTATAATTATTTCGTGATGAGAAAAGTTTGATAATGTACATTCTACGTACATGTGCCAATATCTTTAAAGATTTCAGGATTCGCAGGAGTCCATCTATGCTTATAAAATCAGACTCTAATAACAATTTAATATCTAAGTTGTCATGCTTCGTTGCCGGTGCGATGTTTATTGGTATACTCGATCCTGATGAATTGACTCTTCATGCTTCGTTCCTGAACTTGACGAATTGAATTATATTGAACTTGACGGCGCGGATTGAATTATAAATTCAAAATTCCCTTTATTCTATAGACATAATGCCTTCTACATTAAAGAGTCCTTTTACAGGCATGTGATTTTTCCGATAATTATCAGAAATCCGATAATTTAAGACTGATTGATTATCGGATTTCCGCTTGAATCGAATTTTATAATCCGCTAGATTTGTAAACCGAATTTCGCTCTTCCCGATCGGAAAAATCGTAATTTGCGTAAAAAAATTTCTATATAAAGAAATAGAATTATTTTTTATAGATGATATTACTTGGCCACATAGAGTCAGTTCCGTTTTCGAAAGGAATTGATGAGGGGGTGGCGGAGCCTGTCGGAAAAAAGGCGCCCGCCATAACTTGTCTGTGGATCGTCACTTGGGATTTTTTTTTCGCGCGCTCTTGTTTCACGGGAGGTCTGGCGGAGATCAATGGTAGCGAATTCCGATTACATGACTTATCGTGAGTATTGCACCGCGCGCTCACGATTGCGCACGGTTCAAGTTGTTTTTTTTCGGCGTTGTTATTTTTATCGATGGGGATTTTTTGGGAAGAAAAGGTGGTATTTTCTTGGTTTGTATTCGATAGTGGTGCCGTTTTCTTCCAAGATTACCTGAGAGAAGGTATTGTTGGCCAGCTGGAATCAAAACACATTCCATCGGCCACCTGCATCACCTCCCTCCGGAAAGACCACACAAGTTCCCCGTGGAAAAGGGGGCAAAAAAAGCGCACCACAGCGGGAATAAAAGAGAAAGGAGAGCTGCGCGAAAACACGATGACGAATTTACGAGACAGGTAGACCGCCGGAACAAGAAGGGGGTTACAAAGGGTCTGGGAGGCACAAGGGCAAAGCTAGATGAAATAAAGGGAAATTTGGTATGCACACCTGGGGCAAGCGGCAAGCAGGGCGATGGTCACCCATAAATTCGAGGCTAACAAAGCTGGAAGAGTGCCTCGCCATAGGCCACATAGAATACACTGGGGAACACTAAGAACTCTGCCATAGGCTAGGGTCAACACAATAAGGAACGTGGAGATTGGGTGAGGAGTCCAGGACAGTCCCAGGGGGCGTAGGTGGTCCCTCACGAGTGGTCAAAGGTAGCACCACCCAAAGGTGGGCGGCGCCGTATTTAAAGTCAGGAACGACGGAAAACCTCTTATAAAATCTTTACCTTCCGGTGATTAAGAATTACAAACTCCTTACCCCTCCGGAGCTGGGCTCCCGAAGATTTTGGCCAACGGCCCGAGATAATCGGACACCCCTTAGCATCCAAGAAGATATCTTTTCCCGAGTGCGCGATTAAGTTCGTAAGAAAATGTGCATTTTGTTTAAGTGATCATCAAGAATTACTAATCGTTCAAGAATAACTATTCTCGGGTGCGAAACCCAATTGTGAACACTATATCACTCTCGGATTGACTTAGCAGAGGACAATGAGGAGCTCTAGGCTGCTTCTCTTAGGTAGGTGCAATTTCCCCAATTCTCCTCTCAGTCCAGATTATCACAAGCATTAAATATAATGAGTATATTATTGCATAAATGTGTATTGTAAATTTTGAGTTCAATTTATGCGTCCATAAGGCGCATGGTTTATCGCATGATATTGCTCTCAGGCATTCTTTCTCGGTCTACTAATGATATTAGTAATTTGCAATGTATTACATATTAAGTGAACTAATGTAAGCATTAATTCAGCGGGTTTTATCCCAGCTTAAACTTTAGGGTAAAGGTAAAGGATAGGAATTAGTGTATTGGAGGATTGGGAAGTTACTTCGTAGGGATGAATAGGAAGAATTAGAAAGTAATGATAAGAGAATCCTCATTAAAAATGATATTGCGGACCATGAGTGGGAACAATGCCTGGGATAATAATTGTATAATGTGTTGAATATGTGCATGTTAAGTATGTGCCAAGTGCCTATGTATGTATACATATACTTATAATATTATTTAATCATTGATATGTTTTGATGTGTGATCATATTTTATTTGAATAATTTAGCCAATAAGGCTCGAATTAGAACGCTAATGCATGCGAATGATATGTACTATTTGATATCCACTAAGAAAACTAATTATTCAGTTAATGGAATGTATTATTATATATACATAATCAAGAATAAATGTGTGTATTTTTAAACAAATCAACCGAATTGTTTCGTTCTATTTTATTCCAACGCAGTCAATATACACTAACCACTATACATTATAACGGCTAGGGTGATGATAATACAGTTCCCTAAGAACTAGTAGAGCCACCCGACAAGTGGTACCGTGACCATTCACGAACCACAATTTTCAAAATTTATGTTAATACTAATTGATTGACTGCAGAGAAACGAAATGGAACAGAAAAGTATATGTATACCATACACCATAGTATAAGATAATTGAAGTATCACACTCCACACACAAAGCTTTGAGGGTATAAGTAAGAAATTTGAATTGAAAGATCCTTTTCTTTTTTTTAATTTTAAATAAGTAAATCATAAATATATACCAAAATGTCTCATAACGAACAAAACGACACTGTAGAAAATTCGGGCATGAACGGGCATAGCACTGACTTACCAAGTCTAGCTATAATTCAAAATTGGATCCCCACATATGATGGTAATTCCGCGATAACCCCAGACTACTTCATAGACACTGTAAATAAATTAACAGAGGGTCTAAACATACCGGACGCGCAAAAGATCCACATAATAAAAGCAAAAATCAAAGGAGATGCGCTTACGAGTTATATTAGTAATTCGGAATTAGTCCACGAAACGGACTTAAAGGCCTTTAAGGCCAAATTCCTAGATTTTTTTGGGAAAACCCAAAGCTTGGCACTACGCCAACAAAACCTAGCCTCATGTCGGCAAAAGCCAGAGGAAGATATAAAAATCTTTGCAGCTCGACTCACGAGGGCTACTAGAGACTTTTTTGGGGCAGTGGACTTCGATTCCCCAGACATGAAGTTAATTTATGATAAATCGAGATTGGCCAGATTACTAGAAGGCGTATTGCCCCAATATAAACCCCAATTACTAACGAAGGATGTTTCCTCCTTTGATGAGGCCATCAAATTCATCCAGCTACTTCAAGCAAATCAATTAATCTTACAATCTCCGTCAATAAACGCGATAGAGTCAGGGAAGCCAGAAAACCCCCCTCAAGGTGACACCAAAATAAGGGATGACGTCACTGACCTAGCTAAAGAAATCGCGAATTTACGATTGGAGAATAACCAATTCAAACAGAAACTAGACAACATAGGCAGGGCAGGGGACAACCAATTCCCAAGAGGGAGGAAATGTAGCCAATGCCATAATTTCAACTGTCAAAGACATACGACCCCAATGGGATATCCCCAGGTCCCCCGCGCCCCGCAACAATACCGTCCGGCATTCGCCAGACCACCCCCCTCCTATCGAGAACCGCCCCAATACTCAAGCTATTACCCTAGGACTTATTACGGGGAGCAAAGGGGGGAGCGCTCCACGGAGCAAAGGTGGAGATGTAACGATAGAGGTAGAGGGGAAATTAGAAGGGGCACCTACTACCAAAACGATAGGAGACAGACATGGAATGGAGGGAGGAACGGCACATACAATAACGAGAGCCAAGGTTTCGTTCCCAGAGGGGACAGGGGAAGAGGAAGGTCAAACAGACCTTTAAACTAAAAAGGGATTTCCAACAACCCCCCCGTTTGGATGAGAAATCCCACGACAAGTCTATGGAAACTAAAAACACTACCCACACACATACGAAATATACACGCGTACACGGGGAGCACTCACAAAATATTCCGAACACACACCGTACGCAAAACCTACACACACCTAATGCGAATAAGAAATCGGTCACATTCATCAACACAACACAACATGGCACAGAATTCGCCACAAAGAATCTACTGCCGGTAGTAACTCTCAATATCGGAAAAACACCCATTCTATCCCTACTAGACAGCGGAGCAGCATGTTCATTGCTCACTAGGGAGAAATTTGAAGAAATAAAAAATGAGGTTAGCATAAAACGGGTCCCTTCATGGGTAACTATCAAGTCAGTAAATGACGAGCCTCTTAAAATTCACGGGTGTTATGAGATAACCATAAATATTGCGGACATGATAATTAAACACCCTTTCTACATTGTAAACCAACGGTTCTCCCATTATTCTATGATACTGGGTTATGACTTCTTAAAAAAAAATAATGTTACTTTAGATTTTGGCCGTAATGTGTTAATAAACAACAAACAAAAGTTAGAAATATCGGGCAAAGATAGCGGAGATATAAACAACTTACGCATCCATACATATGCAAAATTAATAAATAAGTGTAATCTTAGCCCACATGAAACGGCCATGATTACTTTACAAATAGGACCGAATTTCGATCTTAATCAAGACGTAATTTTAAACCCCTCGCTAAACAATAAAAATATTGAAGTAACCCCGGCAGTAGTATCTATCGGTAAGAACAGAACTACACATCTATTAATCACCAATTTAACTGCTAACAACATAATCCTAAACAAAAACACAAGAATCGCGACAGTAGACACTGACACAGAAGACGCCGACATAAAGAGCATTAGGAAAATCCGTAGGGAAGAACTAAACGAATCGGACTTTAAATTGGAACACTTAGATAATCCCACGAAGTCTAAGTTGCTGAAACTACTCATGAAATACGCGGATGTTTTCAGCAAACGATTGGGAACGCTGGGGCGCACAAATTTAGTTCAGCCAGAGTTCTCGGTTAAAAGCGACGAACTTAAAACAGCAAAATATTTCCCGGTGCCGCACGCCCTTAAAGACATTCTAAGGGATCACCTGGAAGAAATGCTAGAGGCGGGAATAATTGAACCTTCCAACAGCTATGTAACTTTCCCCTTAGTAATGGTAAAGAAAAAAAATACCCCTGGAGCGCCACAGTCCTATAGAACATGCGTGGACTTTCGAGCACTCAATAAACTAGTAACCTACACTAATCACCCTTTACCCTTAATGAACGCGGAAATAGATAAATTAAGCGGTTCCAAATTATTCACCACAATTGATCTAAATCAATCCTTTTTCCAAATTGAATTAAAAAACGAGCAAAAGCAATACACAGCCTTTCAATCCCCATTTGGTGCATTTCAATTTAAAACCATGCCCATGGGTTCAAGCTTCAGCAGCGCTACCCTTCAAAAACTATCAGATAAAATACTTGCCCCCTTAAGACAGCTAAGAATTGCAAATTTTATAGACGACTTCGCAATTGGAGCCCAAACTATCGACGAAATGCTTTCAACATTAGGAAGTTTCTTCCAACAATTGAGGAAACATAACCTCACAATAAACCCAAAAAAATGTTCCTTTATCACTCAACATATAACCTTTTTAGGTCATAATATTGATCAATATGGTTCTAAACCATCAAATGAAAATCTAATAAAAATAAATAACTTTAAACCCCCAAGGAATTTAAAGCAAGTCAGAGGATTTTTGGGACTCACGGGTTATTACCGCAGATACATTAAAAACTACTCCAAAATTTCCGTTCCTCTAACGGATATCTTGAAATTAAAAGGGAAATTTAAATGGAATTCCGAGGCTCAAGAGGCCTTTGAAATATTAAAAGACGCGCTGGATAAGGCTCCCATCTTAATACACCCGGATTTTACGAAACAGTTCGTCCTATCGACCGATTCTAGCACTAAAGCTATCGGTGGTTGCCTTAGTCAACTGGACGAAAGAACGGGTGTCAAAAGACCAATAGCCTATTACTCAAAAAAATTAAATGACAATCAAATTAAATATCCAATTTACGAGCTAGAACTATATGCCTTAACCGAGAACTTGCGTGCTTTCAAGTACTATGTATACGGTAGAAAAATAATAGTCGAATGTGACAACAAAGCCCTGTCACAAATAAAAACGCTTGAGAACCCAGCAAACCGGGTAACTAGACAAATACTTAAATTGCAAGAATACGACATCGAATTCAAACTAATAAAATCTAAGGAAAACATAGTTCCGGACATTCTCAGCAGATACCCAATTAACGACATAAATACAAATAACATAAGCGCGGTAACAATAGAAATGCCATCAGTTCACCAAATTCGCACAGAACAACACAAAGACCCCGAACTTAATAAAATAATAAACAAAATAAAAAGCAACCCCCAAACACTAACACGGTCAGAACGCTTCTACGCAATCGAGGACGATTTATTGCTGCGTATAACCAGCAAACCGGGTCACGGTAAACTACAAACCAAACAAATGGTAATCCCCAAATGCTACCGACCAAACATTTTACATCTCACACACGCGAATCATGCGGGACATGTTAAAACCTACGATAATCTAACTAGATACTTTTATTGGCCTGGAATGTACAGCGATGCAGAAAATTTTGTTCAGTCATGTACAGACTGCTCACATTACAAATCTCCCAATAGATATCCTCCTGCACCTTTACAAAGTAATATCTTGGCTAAGAAGCCCCTTGAATATATAAGTATTGATATAGTAGGACCCCTAAATGAAAGTCCATGTGGACACAAATACATTCTCTGTGTAAATGACTACTTTACCCGTTACATGCAAATTTACCCTCTGAAGACACAAAAAGCAACCGAAGTTGCAGACAAATTGCTTAATTTCATATCCATTTTTGGACTTTTTGAGAATCTACTATCGGACTGTGCATCAAACTTTGTAGGAACCATCTTAACCTCTCTAGCGGAAAAATTAGGCATAAATAAACTCAAAACCACTAGTTACAGACCCTCTACAAATGGGATGAACGAGGCATCTCACAAACAATTAAAAATTTCCCTAGCTATTTTTGCTAGGGATAACCATAATTGGGTAAAAGGTATTGAGTTCTACCAATTAATGTATAATGCGCAACGACATAGCACAACAAACTACAGCCCATACTACTTAATGTTCGGTCTTGAACCAAAAGTTCCTTACACCATTAAACCAAATTTATCCGACGAGGAACATAACTCCATACCCGAATATGTAGAAAATCGACTAAAAATATACGCACAGGCGCAAAAGGCAGTTGAGGAAAACTTCAAACAGGCAGCAAAAAAACAACAGGAATACAGATTAAGCAAGGGCGCGAAACACAGATCTTTTGAAATCGGCCAAAAGGTATATTTACACACTCCAAATCTGGAAAGGAATAAAGACTCTATAAAAAAACCCCTTTTCGACGGTCCGTATATAATTGAAAAAAAACACACGGACGTAAATTACACAATTCGGAACGCTGAACGCCCGAATGCAAAACTTCAACGAGTACACGTTGAAAGATTACTGCCATTCACAGAAAGGAAAAACACACTTAAATTAGCACACGGGGCACAAGACACCACACCCACATACATAGACCGGAATATAGAAGCTAACATAAAACCAACCCTTCCCCCCGAAGACGATTGGGACGAAGACATCCCACTTGCATACTACGCGCTCACCCGGAACAGGTATCGTTCACAAGCATCAATCCCCGCAAAACCCGTCAAAGGTACGCAATCCGACAATCCAAACGGGGAGGGAATCCCTAAGGCACACGCCTTACCCCACTCCCCAAATACTAGCCCAGGAGCACAACCGACGGGGAACGAAACATCGGAAAACGATAGGTCAGGCGCACAACAAAGAACGGACATAACCGAACAGCGGGACGCGGAAGAAAATACTCAAACGGCAACAGAACCGACTGAAACTGATACAGATAATGACTCGGAGCAAACGGGAGAGAAAAGGAAAAAATACTCGCGGAAAAATTGGGCGGACCAGCCACGTCGGGACTTCTCGCTCAGGTCACGACCCAATACATCGGTCTCACAGGTTACCACGGACAATTTAGGAACCCGCCTATGGAACTGGGCAGAGCAAATTACTCGTCCATCGGAGGACGAAGATCAGGGACCGCAGTCTCAACTTTTAACCCTTCTAGACACATTGACGGAGAGATTGAAAGATGATTAGGTACCGCTAGTTAGCAAGCAATGTAAATTACAAAGGGAAACAAAACCGGGCATAGCAGGGAAACAAATAAAAAAGGCATAGGATAAATCACGGAAACACAAATACAACACAACACACGGTGGGATATTAAGATAGGGAACTCGAAATGGATGGAAATGACATGAACTAAATATAAAATAAACAAATTTTGACGATGCATACAGGGTCAGATATTGATATGATATTTTTTCGGAATACTGGTAGGTGTTTTAACATATGAGCAAACTAATACAATCAGCCAAATAAAATCAATCTTAGATATAGAGCAAATAAAGCAAAATATCCAAACGGATCAAAATTAATGATTTATATGGCGTAATTCAGTAATTAAGAAAACTTATACTCCCTGATAGATCAAAACTTAACTCCAAACATAAAATAATATCAACGGTAAGGGGAAATATTTCAAGAGCAAATAATTTTAAAACCCGTCTAAAATATAGGAAAACCAAAACCCAATTTAAACAAAAAAAAAACTACATAGAGGCATAAATTTTCGGGCAAAAAACCATAAAGTGATAGAATAACTATAAACATAAATGTTGCAAAACAATAAAACAAAGGTGAATTAAAATAAAATATTTCAAACTATCTCTAGCCTCATATGTTGCTTTGAGATACTTGGGGAGGATTTTAATTGTCTTCCGCGGAGACAATTTTAAGTGGGAAATTAAGCGCTGGCGTTTATCTCTACCACCACCCAACCCAAAGTATTAATATAAGCAATATGAATAAAATGCAGAATGTACGGTGAAAAGAAAAAATTAATAAATAAATCATGAAATATGTAAAAATATGTAACATAAGTAATACAATAGATAATGTAATGTGGAAAAAAAGAAAAAAAAACCAAGGGAAACATAGTGTAAAACATGGTACATAGGGTGTAAAATGTAACACTGCAACATAGAATACAATAAATAAATATCAGCTACTTACAAATTGTGTAGAATCCTTAGATGACCGCGTTAAAGTTGCGCGGGGCAAAATATATTTCAAAATGTAATTCCATAACTTGAAAAAATATCTTCCCAAAACTTGAAACTTAGTAAGACCGTATGATAATATACTCTAAAAAATGGAAACAAATATAAGAACACAACAGGCTCAAATAAATACAAACACGCGGTTACGAATCCAGAGGAAAAAGTAAATCGAAAACAAAATTCAAAATTAGAAGATAATTGCATGGCATAGATAAATTACATGAACAAAAATCAGATTGCAGAATTAGATTCATTCTAAACGCTAAAAACAAAATTCACGGGGAAAAAAGTGACAAGAAAAAAACCTGATGGTAGGTTACTACTTGACTGGAATTCACTGTGGACCGTGCGGACTGGGGGACGCGGACAACGTGCCGGGTTAAACAAGTAAGAAATAAAATAAGTAAAACACACATAACAAAAGAAAATTAAGGGAAACACCAAAACACGAATGCACAACAGTAAAAGAGACAAACAAGAAAGGAGAGAAATACAAAGGACAACACAACATTCAAACGTCATTCATTCATCCAATTACTCATTCACACACCCAATCAACCAAAATTAAATACATGTGCACACTAGCAAGTGCACATGCGGGATTCTGCACTTAGCCAGGCACACACATACAAGCGCATGCTCGCGAGGGATCGCGCAGGGCTCCCCGGGTACCCTGAACGCACCCGGGCCGCCCAAACAACGGGGACGGCTAAATGGTTGCCGAATGGGCCCCGTTGACCGGGGAAAGTCCCGTCGCCCGCGTCCAGCCGCCCGCAATTCCCAGAGCATCAACGTCTCGTACATATCGACTAAACTGCAAAGGGTAGACTAAAGCACAGATACGAAAGCATCAATCGGGAAAAATCGAAATAAAATACATTGTCCAAACAACAAGGGAAATAAAACCATCAACCAATCCTACCAGAGGGGGAAAATGACCGCGAAAACGCAGATACGGTAAGACCGAGAGGGCCCACACAAAGTAAGAAAAGGCCAGGGCACAAACTGTCCATAAATAAGCCTGGGTCAATAAGCCCCGAGGGACATAATTTGGCCGGTGAGAAAGCGAGGGACACAAAACAAACTCGGGGAAGCAAAGAGAGCGGCAATCTGCTCACAAAGGACGAGGCCGGGGAGGCGAAGTAACAAACGAAAATGGACAATCACTGCAATACCAATTACCTAATCCAACACCTGACGATTCACTCGCATAGAACGAATAGGGAAATTTAGGAACGGTGAGAACTGTGGAGAGCTCGAGGGTAGCATATGGGCACACCCTACGGCGTCGAATTTTATACAAATTCGCGCCACATAAAGGAGCTAAAAGAGAGGTGAATACTCCACACAAAATAAGGAATGGAAAAAAAAAGACATCTACGAAAACGCGAAACTGCATCCAGGATTAGACGGGGAATATGGCAAATGGGGAAAGAAAAGGGCAGCACCCGAAACTGACCACCCTACACGAAACAAAAACCCAATTAGAAGTCCAAGACCCCAGAAAAGCATAGAGCTCTCGGGAGTGATACTTTCCCAAGTATCACGACAGAGGGATCAATAGCGATTGAAGGAAGAGGAATTGCAAGGAGATAATAAAAACAATTAGAGAATAGGAAAAGAGTGCCTGCCCGCACATATCCCATCGGTGGGAATAACCCGTGGTCAAATAGACACGTAATTCCAACTGGTGTCATTAAGACATTAGTAAGAGCACCGATAACGGTACTCAGGATAAGTCACACTGATATTACACATGTACATATTACACATGTAAATAGTAGAAAAAAAATTACCAAATTTTGCGATTTGACAAATTGCAAGAATTTGCATGCATGTAATTGGGAAATGCTTATTCGAAAGGACGTTCAATAAGCGCTCAAGGGACAAGTCCCGAGCAAAAGGCTGAAATATATCTTCCTTTTGAACAGCGGAGTGCCATCTCTGAAATGGCATTAATGATGTATATATTTATTTATTTTTCTTTTCTTATAATGAATCATTAAAATGTATATAAATATTAGGATTAGAATCTAAACTTTAAGCATGTACTTTAGAATTAAGTAACACTATTCTGGACTGGGCAGTGAATTGGTGATATTGCATTGCAGGCTACCTATGGACTGCAGTAGCGGTGATAATGGGCACTCCCCATATCACCATATGCAAAATGGAGGGTGAGGGATGTGAGAAAGAAGCACTCCCACGCCACTTGCTGCAGCGAATTGACCTACCTTCCCACGCGTGTGCCTTGCAAAAGTGTATCAACTGCGTCACTGGCTATGAATCATATATACTAACGCCTAATTTTGAACTGATTGCACCAACAACTTTCATTCTCAAAAACGAACATCCGGTCGTCGAACACTTGAACTTCAACACGACCTTTTATACCTGCCGGGCACCGCAGGGAGCCTCCTGCAACTGCAACACGGCCACTTGCAAAGGCCCCAACGATTTTTGTCAGTTATACAACTGCTCGCAATCTGCTCAGTGTGAGTGCCACCTTACCCATGACAAAGCGCTAATAACGCACGTAGGAGAGGACCGATCTATAGACAATCCGACGATAATTACTATACAAACATGTATCTTCCGGAAGAAGAAGTCCTATAGCAGGAAGTTACTGGAAGCAGAACGGGCCACATTCAAACAGAACAATTTAACCCTCACGTTCACTGATCCTGTTCTCACCCTGCCAGACACCAATGGCCGACTCATTTTGCGAACCGACGACTACGAGACACTCTTAACGGTGAAGGATACCAGACACATCACCGTCCCGTTCGAGCTACTGGCACACAAGACAACGCTCACCGCCATATTCATAGCGGAAAATGGTCTCTCCGTCGATGCGGAGATACACATCGAAGGCAAAAAGCTCTGTCGCCTAACGGGGTGCATCTTTTGTAAAGAAAATTTCCAAACCTACCGATGCTGGCAGCCATTCTTCCAGAATCTCCTGTGGGGTGCTCTCATCTGTCTAACCATGGTAAGCCTCATCATGGTTAAGATAATCATCAAAACTATCACGTGGACCATCATGCTCCTCTTCTACCAAATCATGCTACTATGTCGACTTATCCGGATGGCGGCACGGTTCTGTCTTCTCTTGGGAGCGGCGACGGGACATGCCATCAGGCACTTCGGTGCGGGAATCTACGAGGCATTAGAACACAGAGACCGAAGATACGGAACAGGACTAAAGGCGGTCTCACTTGCAGTCCTGGCACTCTGCTTAATCGTCGATGGTGCCACCGCAAGTTGCTCCGATTATAACATAGTTCAATCGGAACTAAAACTATGTGAACACCATGACGCATGGGAAGAAACCTGCAAACTCACCACTTCTGCGGAAGTAACCATCAAAAACATTCGCCACGCATCATGTCTATGGTTTCACTCCAAAGATAGTAAGCCTCTATTCTCACTAAAAATCACCCTGGAGTCGGTGGAGTGTCATTTCTCGACACAAAGACTGTATTACACCTTCCCAGTACAGACCCGTTCCCAATCACAGATCACCTGCAGCCAAAACAAATACTGCGCTTGGGGCGAACATTGCGCTATTCACTCATACGACGGACTGAACTTCGAGGCAGAGACGATGGAGGCCAGATCGTACAGCGGATACTCAACGTGTGAGCCGAGCAACCGCGGAAACGGCTGCATAATAAGCCACACACCGGCCTGCGCGTTCAAGCGCGTGTACTTCGTGCCACAGCTGGAAAAGTCTTATGAGGTCTCCAAAATAACTGGTTACAAATGCGGCTACAAAGTGGCATTAGAGCATTCCAGAAATGGAACAACCTCCCGGGCCACCCTAAGAGACAAAACAATAGCAATCGACGGAATAAAAGTGAAGCTTCTGGGGGCGTATGACCAATCTACAATGCTCATCCCAGAGAAATTGGTCACCAGCGTCGACAACCCCTCCGAAGGCTACCTGGTGATGGGGAGTGAAAAGAACGATCCAGTGGCGAACCTCATCGGAGCGGTGCAGGCCAATACGTCTTACACAAAGACCTTCCTCTTCGCCAAGGACCTCGCCGACTGTGCCTTCTTCGAGGACCAGCTACGATGCATAGAGAACACTCAGGCAGTAAACACCATGGTGGAAACGCAGGAAGGCCGCCTTCCAATCACCAGGGAACTTCACAGCCTGCACCTGCACCAGGGACGGTTGCGATCAAAACTTCTCGCATCGTCGGCCATCAAGCTTCAGCTGCACTTCTCCAATTATGAAATATCCGTCCAGCGGGACGCAGTCTGCCCCGTTATTGAGGGCTCAAATTACGAGGTATCCGGATGCTACAAGTGCGGGATTTTGGCCGAGCTCACTCTCACGGCTAAATCATCATGCAAGGCGGGACTAGTTTCCGTCACCTTCGAGAGCATCCAGGTACATACTAAGGCAGTCGAGCTCTCAGTCGCGCCCTCCACCATCACAGTGAAGCTCCTGGCTGAAACAAAGTGCTTCGAGGACAAGATTTGCCTACAATCGTCCTCGAACATTCAGTGTCGCCAAATATCATTTTGCCTGGACGAGCCTTCCATTGAACTGTTAAAAATGCAGGGCAAAACGATGGAACAAACAGCCACCAGCACCCAAGGCTCATTGTTCGAGTGGGTCCACTTTCCCAGCCTTAACTCGGCATTCTTTATTCTAAAATTCGCCGGAGCAGCACTTTTAGCCATTGGACTTACCATCACGATCGTCTCTACCCTCATCACCTGCTGCTGCAAACAGAGATAAGCTGTCACTTATGGACTCACTTTTATTTAGTGAACTCTCACCTATGGACTCACTTTTATTTAGTGAACTCTCACTTATGGACTCACTTTTATTTAGTGAACTCTCAATTATGAACTCACTTTTATTTAGTGAATTTTACTAATTAACTTCTTTTATCTAGTTTTTTTTTTTCTCTTATATGCATATTCTACATATTTCTCTTTACTTTCCTGCATGCTAATTCGGGCTAATATATAACCATGCAAGATGCATTATTTTCCAGGAGGTGGGGTGCCCGAGCACTTGACTCTGGGGTGCACATACATTTCGGAGCAATCCAATGCTTCCTTATTCCTGATGGAATAACATCATTTCCATGGATGGGGACGCATCGCCAAGGACGCTTGACGTATGCGTGGCCATCATATGGGGCATACACATTTAAATGATAAGTTGCTCCCGGATGTTACCGCACTAACTTCACTTCCTGGCAATTAGCATCGCAGCAAGGAGTAATTAAACGTAAGGATCATTTATATGTCTTTCCTATGTTATTATACTATCTTTATGTTATCCCTATGTTATATTTTTCTTTCTGGTTGGTTTCCAGTAAGCTTTTATTTACTCTATTCACTACCCGTTCAATTATTTAGCATTTTCTGGATGTTATGTGCAAACCACTGGACTGAGCAGGAGGGGGTGAACCTCAGGCACTTGTAGCCCTCTCTAAAATTCATTTCCTTCTCGTAAGAAAAAAAAAGGATTCTGCCTTTGCATAACCCTTTTTTTTTGGCGGGAGTAGGGTAGATTCTGTTGGCCAGCTGGAATCAAAACACATTCCATCGGCCACCTGCATCACCTCCCTCCGGAAAGACCACACAAGTTCCCCGTGGAAAAGGGGGCAAAAAAAGCGCACCACAGCGGGAATAAAAGAGAAAGGAGAGCTGCGCGAAAACACGATGACGAATTTACGAGACAGGTAGACCGCCGGAACAAGAAGGGGGTTACAAAGGGTCTGGGAGGCACAAGGGCAAAGCTAGATGAAATAAAGGGAAATTTGGTATGCACACCTGGGGCAAGCGGCAAGCAGGGCGATGGTCACCCATAAATTCGAGGCTAACAAAGCTGGAAGAGTGCCTCGCCATAGGCCACATAGAATACACTGGGGAACACTAAGAACTCTGCCATAGGCTAGGGTCAACACAATAAGGAACGTGGAGATTGGGTGAGGAGTCCAGGACAGTCCCAGGGGGCGTAGGTGGTCCCTCACGAGTGGTCAAAGGTAGCACCACCCAAAGGTGGGCGGCGCCGTATTTAAAGTCAGGAACGACGGAAAACCTCTTATAAAATCTTTACCTTCCGGTGATTAAGAATTACAAACTCCTTACCCCTCCGGAGCTGGGCTCCCGAAGATTTTGGCCAACGGCCCGAGATAATCGGACACCCCTTAGCATCCAAGAAGATATCTTTTCCCGAGTGCGCGATTAAGTTCGTAAGAAAATGTGCATTTTGTTTAAGTGATCATCAAGAATTACTAATCGTTCAAGAATAACTATTCTCGGGTGCGAAACCCAATTGTGAACACTATATCACTCTCGGATTGACTTAGCAGAGGACAATGAGGAGCTCTAGGCTGCTTCTCTTAGGTAGGTGCAATTTCCCCAATTCTCCTCTCAGTCCAGATTATCACAAGCATTAAATATAATGAGTATATTATTGCATAAATGTGTATTGTAAATTTTGAGTTCAATTTATGCGTCCATAAGGCGCATGGTTTATCGCATGATATTGCTCTCAGGCATTCTTTCTCGGTCTACTAATGATATTAGTAATTTGCAATGTATTACATATTAAGTGAACTAATGTAAGCATTAATTCAGCGGGTTTTATCCCAGCTTAAACTTTAGGGTAAAGGTAAAGGATAGGAATTAGTGTATTGGAGGATTGGGAAGTTACTTCGTAGGGATGAATAGGAAGAATTAGAAAGTAATGATAAGAGAATCCTCATTAAAAATGATATTGCGGACCATGAGTGGGAACAATGCCTGGGATAATAATTGTATAATGTGTTGAATATGTGCATGTTAAGTATGTGCCAAGTGCCTATGTATGTATACATATACTTATAATATTATTTAATCATTGATATGTTTTGATGTGTGATCATATTTTATTTGAATAATTTAGCCAATAAGGCTCGAATTAGAACGCTAATGCATGCGAATGATATGTACTATTTGATATCCACTAAGAAAACTAATTATTCAGTTAATGGAATGTATTATTATATATACATAATCAAGAATAAATGTGTGTATTTTTAAACAAATCAACCGAATTGTTTCGTTCTATTTTATTCCAACGCAGTCAATATACACTAACCACTATACATTATAACGGCTAGGGTGATGATAATACAGTTCCCTAAGAACTAGTAGAGCCACCCGACAGTATGAATAATACTTTCGTTTCTTCTGATTAAATTTAAATTTTCAAGATTTTAAAAAAAAGTCAGTTGTTACTTAACTGGATGATGTCCGAAAACTTGATTCTGGTGTGAAAAACAAGTTTAGGTGGGAGTGGCTGGAGAAAAAAGTTACTTTAAACCTAAAAAAAGCTGTAATTACTGTTGGAATCTGAAAGTTTTCAGAAAGTTGACATTGCTGGAAAAGTAAAATGTACTCTCTGCAATGATCTTATTGAGTATGGAAATCGTGGCTCGAAAGCCCTTGCCAGTCACTTAAAAAGTGGAAGGCACATAAGGTTTTTGGAAAGTAGAAGGGAGAACTTCAGCATTGATTTTTTATCAGAACCTCCCACCTCCTCCACCTCTAGTATCCCCATGGCTGTACCTATAACATCTCGAGTAGCTACAAGTCAGGCTAGTCTTGGGTTTTATGGCGGAGCACAATTCACCCTTCTCCATGTCACCACATCTTATCAATTTAGCTAAGGAGTTTGCTAGGGATTCAAAAGCGTTATCTGGTTTAACTATGGATAGGACGTCAGCCTCTATCAAAATGAGGTTTGGGTTGGCAGAGTCGCTTCATAAGGAAACAATAGATCATTTGAAATCAGTGCCTTTTTCACTTAACATAATGAAGCCACTAACAGCCATAGTTCTCGAGTACTCTCGGTATTAGTTAGCTATTTCAATGGTAGCATGAATAAGGTAGTTATAAAACATTTGTATTCTATTAAGCTTTATTCTGTCAACAGCAAAAGCGTTTTTGATGCAGTAAATTCACTAATAAATCGCAATAACATACCTTACACAAACTTGATGTCTATAATGATGGATTCATGTGCAGTAATGAGGGGTTCAAAGTCTGGTTTGGAAATACAGATCCGTGATAAACTTGCTCCTCATCTGCTGGATGTTGATGAAGACTCTTGCCATCATATCCATAATGCCACGAAGAAATTTTATAGAGCCTTTAATTTTCATATTGAGGGATTATTTTCTGACCTGAATAATGATTTTAGATGGTCTTCTTATTTAAAACTAGAGCAAATTTGTGATGTTTTAAATATTAAGTATTCTTCACCAGATAGGTACCTTAGTCATCGGTGGTTATGTTTCGACATAGCTGTTGAAACATTGAGGATGTGGGATGCTTTAACAATATTTTATACCTCATTTTTAAAAGGTGATGATACCTATCAAAGTATTGTGTTAAGTATCTATAATAAAAGCTGTATATATATAATATATATCCAGCCTATAGGTGGCACATTTGGAAAGAGAGTTGGCAGTTTTCTTCTTCCGCTTCCCTCCTCGTAATGGTTTTTCAGAAGACACGTGCATTTTTGTTTTGGAAACAGAAATTATATAAAATCCGTTTTTGGCAGGCGAATAGTAACCTTTACTCGGAATAGAAAATTACGATTACACCACCATTCTTCTTAGATTATAGCTATTCACCGTTTTATATTTTCATTAATATTCTTTTCTATGCATAAATATATTTAAAACATTATTAAAATATCTTTATTTATTAAATTTTAAATAAAATTCTGTTGTGGTAGTGGTGTCTCTGTAGATGGAACCTGGCAAAGAAGAGGTCACTAGTCTTGGAATGGTTGTGTCGCTGTACTGTCAATCGACACCGTTAAGGTCACAGACCTTGAAGTAACCTCCAGATGGTGCCGAGGGTGTGAAGACAGAAAGGACATAAATGCTCCTTTAACCACAAAGGATCAGCATGGAATCCGTTGGTGCATACCGGTTGTTCGAACGTTCCCGTGATATGAGAAAACTCGAATACCGCGAATTTTATGGGGATGGAGAGGAGATTTGAAGGGACATTCAGCAGTGAGACATTTATGGTAAAGATAGTGTGGAAAAAGTACGAGGACATAGGCCATTTACAAAAGAGTTGGAACAAAATTAAGGAATTTGAAAGCAAAAGAAAAAGGACTGGGTGGTAAAGGTTAACTCAGACTCGGTAATTGATAAAATACAAAATTATGGAATCGCCATTAGAAGTAATACCAATGACATTGAAGGCATGCAAAAGAGCAGTCAAAACCTCCCCCAAAGAACCCTTTCTTAAAAAAGGTGAAAATATTAAAAAGCCGGGGGAAAAATAAAAATTTTAACAAGCAACTGGTGGATTTTGCCATATCGCATCAAATTAAGGACTCGTTGATTTTGATGTACGAATATGCGGAGATTTATGATCGCTCTTGTCCCTCAAAAGATCATGAAGAGGAGATTTTCATGATCTTCCCCAAATGTCACCACGGATTATCTTTAGGGGGAACTCCAATCATCTGCTCTTGGAATCCCTCTCGCAGCCGAGGACTCAGACCTATTACTTGTGGATAATGCATTTAAGCTTTTAACATCCAAAGACCCAGTGGTTGCCTACATGGCCTTCGACGATCATCGCCACAACATCAGACTTCGTAATGGTTCCTCCATTGAACCGGAGAGCTAACTCTTTAGAGTGACTACTGGTGTCCTCGATGCAACCACAAATCCCCACAGGAGTGTATGGTCTGGGGCACGAGCACCACCACGTCGGATGGGCATTGAAAGGGGACCCGGTTCGAAATGACCAATCACAGTTGCAGATAGAGGAAGAGGGGATGAGACATCGTCCAAAGAGACTATATCAGCCGTCGCTCGCTTCTAAGAAGTAACTTTTTCATTCGTTAGCTACATGTCTGCAGTACGCCAAACTGAAACGAGATGCCCTCGCGAGAGATCTCGCTACTCTGAGGGCTTTCTGGTGCCAGCAAGATGTGAAGCAGGCAAGCAATGCCATGAGCAGCATTGAGAAGAATCGTCGGAGTAAAATCGAAGAACTCGTCAGTGAGCTTTTCCGGCTCTCCCCCCATTTCTAACGAGGTTCACCTTTTCAGGGCAAAAAATATTGCCCATGGATACGGCCAACGGTTTACTGAAGACCCGCTAAGCTGCCCAATCTGAAGACACTCTCTGGCATGAACTTCGCTACGGACGAGTGACTGCGTCCAAGCTCCACGCAGTAGCACACTGCTCGACAATAGATGGCTCATTAGTTGAGCAAATTCGTGGAGCGAAATTACGGCAAACTGATCAAATGAAGAGTGGGAGTAAGTTAGAAGCAACTGTCCAGAGTCCCCTCGAAAAAATCTACATTGTAGGATAAAAGTGTGTGGATTTTTGCTCAATGGCAACTATCCTGTTTTTGGGGCATCTCCTGACGGTATAGCTTCCATTGCATAGCATTGATGAGTTAATTTGGTTCCTAAAATGGTTTATTTTAAAACTAAATACCAAGCAAATTTTTAACAATCTTTATTTACATGGTTAATATAAGATGGATTCTCATGCAAATTCACAAAAATAAAATCGCCTATTTTATGGTTGGGTATTAAATGCAGCTGTAATTTCTTTGCAACCCACAGTGCATGTAGGCCTTTTCCAAAAACGTTGTGCATCCCTTTATTAAGATGTAGAGCTACCATGTTTAAAATTAGCTTTTCTTTTACAGGTTGTCACTTCAGACCCCAAAGACTTTAACAGTTTCTGCAGGTCTAAAATAACTATTCCGTTATGCCAGAAGGTAGAGAAAAAACCCAGGCCCAATCTCAAGACACCCTTTGGCATGAGCTCCGGTATGGACGAGTCACTGCGTCCAAGCTCCATGCAGTAGCACACTGCTCAACATTAGATGGGTCTTTGGTTGAACAAATTCTTGGAGCGAAATTCCGCCAAACTGAACAAATGAAGCGTGAAAGCAAATTAGAAGCAACAGTCCGGAGAGTCCTGGAAAAAATCTACGTTGCAAGATCAAAGTGTGTGGATTTTTGCTTTTTTTTGGGGCATCTCCGGACGGTATAGCTACCGACTTTATTGTAGAGATCAAATGCCCATCAAATGATGAAACATTTAAAAAGTATTTTCTGGCTGATGGAAAGACTCCTGTTGCAAAGCATTTTACGCAGAAGCAGCTGCAAATGCTTTTTGCAGGTAAGGTCAAAAGGTTGTTTTTGTGTGGCAGATCCCCAATTTGAAGTTAACAAGGATCTTCATATATCATGGGTGGAGTTTGATGAAAAATTTTATAAGGATATGCTATGCAAGGTATTTGATTTTTGGGCAAAAGCTGTGTATCCAAAACTAAACCTGTAATTAGTCTCTTATGTAAATCCTGGATCTCACTGCATTTCTTTTCTTGGTTGACAACAATCAGTTTGTTTACAAAATAAGTGCACTGTTTTGAATTGAATTTTTCCTGATTAACGTCAATAATGATATTAGCTGTTCAAATGTGTTAAGATGCATTAAATGTTACTATTTAATTGCATTTTCATTGTAAAATTAGTGTTTATATAACTTTTTTAGGCTTGAAAACAGAGCGTTCATTTTTTAAAAGCGATTGGTAAAGTTTGTTAACAAATATTGCAATTTTGATTTTGCCGACGAAATCAACAGGCAAGATTAAGAGAGGTTGGACTTTTAATGACTTTAGAGTGAAAACGCTTATTTTTTAATTTAAATTACGGTTTAAAATATGTCTGTTGCAATCTGAAGCTTTGAATTTTGAAGCATTATAAATTTCTGTACATCTTATTTGTGTGTAAATTATATTTATAATATTATATATAATTTATGATGACTGTAAAGCGAGATTATCGGAGAACGAGAATATATTCCCTAGAACAAGAATTTTGAGAATATTCCATTTTTTACTAAAAAATGGAAATGTATGATATAATGAAATGGTTTATGTAGTATTATTGTCAAAAACCTGAAAAAATGTACAAGATTAAAACTGCCTTTTACGTTGAAATTTGTTTTTCCTTCCATTCTTGTTTGTTCCGCCTTACCAAGCCCCGGTTCTTTAAATAAATTGAAATATTTTGACCCCCTAAAAAGTAAAATATGATTTCCTTTAATAAACAGAGCTTGAACATTCAGACAACAGAGGTGACAAAGGTTCCCGTTCCGGACCCTGGGTCGTCAGTTTCTATGCCTAAAGCTCCGCTTGCAACTCAAGCTGGTGCTTCGAACCCCGGGTTGCCTGTGCCTGTACCAGCGGTGCAGCCTCAACCTCTTGACGTCCATACAACTCGTTTCGTTCGTGCTGTTAAACCACTAAAACGTTTTAATCTAAGTAAATTCTCCTGAGTAAACAATTGGATAAATTTTAATATTTTTAGATCATTTTTATGTCTTAATTATTGGCAAGTCCTTTTTCTTTGCAGTTGTCATTCTAATTAGCATTCACCAGCCTAAGCTTCGAACAAAGCCCTGGCTACTAGATGTTAAAATTTCAGCGGAAAATTTATCCAGGCCCCTAAAGGATTTCCTCGAATCTCAAAGCCAGCTTTCGTATGATTTATCCCCAGAGTTCGTCAGCCATCTGGCCAACTATGCTTAAAGCTTTAAGTTCTACTCTTCGAAGTCAGATCGCCTCGAGATATGTCAGACCCTTATTCAAATGTACTCACCATCTGAACTACAACACATTCATTTCTCGTTTTAAACATCATAACATCTTATGCCATAAAAATTATGATCAAATGTATAATGTATTTTCCTCTTTCAGTTCTCATATTAGCAGGCATCTTCCTTGTTTTAAGGCCAAAGACATAAAATCTTTTACCTTAGAGGCCTCAAATTCACATACTATAAAAATTTTGCCTTCATGTGATAAGTCTTCCGAGAATATAATTCCGAAATAATAATTTCGAATATAAATTCTGAAATTAAACCCCATCCTCTACTTAAACCCTTCGACAAGGGTCTTAAATTAAACGCGGCAAGGGTACGGTGTTTACTTCTACTTTTTCCACTAATGATAGGGGGAAAGCCTGGAAATGATCTTGTATGGAATCTTTTATTAAGAGAAATGGTTGACATTATTTTGGCTCCTGGTTATTAATTTGACGTACATTTCATAATTGTCCTATTTTAGTAAATAATCATAACAATTTATTTAAGATGTTATTTTCAGTTGTTGCCTTGAAGCCAAAGCATCATTATCTTGTTCATTACTCCAAACTTATTAGAGTTAGGCCCTTTGATTTGTTGATGGAGTATACAGTTTGAATCCAAACATTTATATTTTAAACACATAGCTCAGAATATAAAAAACTGAACAAAAATCTGTCATTCTCTTGGGCTAGTATGCATAAAAAATTACAATATTTTTATAACGGCACTTCTTCCAGACACACTGGATAGTTATAATATAACTATCCAGTAATAGTATATTATACTATTACAAATTCTAAACCATTTTTATAACAATTGGATATTCGGATGAAATAGAGGTTGTGTTTTTGTTTTTTTGTTTCAAAAGGGTTTGTTGTACAAACCTGAATTGGGCGTACTTGAAAATAGTAAGAATGATGATCCAGTTTTTTCAAAAATTCTTATAATACTTGTCAAGGATGAAATATCAGATTTGCTTGTCGTACTTATACTTTAGAAACGGTTTTTCACATTTAAGGCTATAAGCTACTTGAAATGACAAATATTAATAATTTGTCATATAGTGATTTGATTGATAAATACCCATTACACATTTACAAGTTTGGTTCTTTAGTACTTTTTGCATCCGTGCAAAAGATTTTATAAATGTTAGATTTAAGCACTCGTGCTAATTTAAGAGTGTACACCTTAGACGGGATAGGTTTTGTATGTTCTTTTTTTATTTCTGTTTGCTGATTATCAAAATAAAAAAAATTTTCTTAAAAGACAGTACTTCGGACAAGGTAATTTTGGTGAATTTTATGGCAATTAACTACATAATATCATTAACTACATAATAGCTCTAAAATTCCCTCATACCTTGTCCGAATAATCGAATCATTCCTCAAAGGTCGTGTGTTTAAAGTCAGCTATCTGATTGTTTCAGGTTCAAACCAGGTGCGTCTCAGGGAGGCATAATATCACCACTACTATATAACATATACACACTACTTTTTCAATGCAACTAAATAATTCAGTATTTCACAATAAAGGAAATGAGATAGAGAAATAACTACAGGAGCCAACTCCTGATTGTAAGACATCATGCGCCATAATAATCATTAATCTTATTTATTTCTCGGAAATTCCTCCACAAAAAATGCAAACTAATGATGATATAGCCATTCAAGAACATTCAAACTGTACCAATAAAATTATTAAAAGAACTGGTCTATTAATCAAGTGTTGTACCATTTTTAGGTTTCAAGTCCAGATGGACTTTCTATTCATAATGAGGGCCTGACATAAATTGAAGTAAATAGAAAATTGTTAAGTCCTCTGCGGGAACAGATGTCACCGTTGCTATTGATGATACGTGGCAGAACCGCGGCTACAATTCCCTCAACGGTCTCGTCATCGTTACCAGTATGGATAATGGCATGGTTTTGGATGCAGAAATTTGTTCGAAGCTTTGCAAGTGTCCAGACAAAATACATACTAATTACTGTATTGCCATTCATTTTGGAAACAGTGGGCGTAAGGAACCATCCAGACCAATCAAGATACTATTCAAGCGATCCGAAGCTTTTTATGGTTTTTGATACACTGGATTTCTGGGCGACAGAGACTCGAGGGCTCACACTGCAGTGTGAGACAAAGCCATACGGTGACACAAAGATTATGAAACTGGGGTGAATTGGTTGGTTGGTTGTTTGGTGTTTTATGGCCCATGATCCACATCAGGATATTATGCACCAAGCAAGATAAATTAGAACAGCTTAAGGCTAAAAGCCTTTGTCGGATGTACTCTATACATCTTCAATTTAAAATCATGAATGTAGGGTAAAAGGTTGTGAAACAAAGATAGGTAAAATCTTATACATGATGGGTAAAACTGATACGATTGGTGAAGTTAAAACAAGTCTCAAATTAGATGCAGAAGATAAAATTTCTGATAGGTTAAACTGGGCATGTCGAAAAACGCGTGGGAAAGAGACTTGGAGCCTTGAAACAAAAATTGAAGGGGAAGAAGTTGGGTGATTATAGGTCGTGGCCGTCTAACCGCTTTAGAGATTGACAAATAACAAATATATTACAAGTATGACAAATTACAAAGCTATCCAAGATAACAAAGAGGAGTTAAAAGGAATGAAACAGGCGATATGAGTAACCTTTTTCCACAAAACCTCAAGTGACACAATCCCGCAACATGGATTTTGCCTGACCGGTCCTGATACAATCGAACAATTTCCGTATTTGTCTTGCTTTGCAAGTTTGTTCCTGATATACCATTTAATTCGAAATTTTTAAAAAAGTTACAGATAATAATGACGATGACGACAGTGTGAAAACGATCCCGGAGTGATTCCGGATACAGCATATAAAACACTCAAGGCATCATTTAACCAATTGGAGAGAGAAAAGGAAGCCGTTGAAAAAAAGTATAAAGAGCTGAAAAAAGAAGCTTCTCATCTTCGGGATCTGAACAGACAGCTCCAAGAAGAACTCTTGAAAGGTAAATTTCATAAAACAAGTTAACTTGTTAGTTCATTAATAATAATTTTGGAATTAAACTTAAGATAATAAGTTCATATATAGCAAATTCATTTTATCTTCAAATGTTCCCCCCAAATATAAACTATTGCTATCCTATTCCTTTCTAAGCTCACCAATAATGAAATAAGTATGCTTTCCCAAAAAAATTATCCAGCAAGTTTACTAATTGTTAATCAACTTAATGAAAAAACATGCACTTAAACTTTTTAAATTAAAAAAATCTGTATTCTTCAGTGAACCCTCTATTGGATCGTCTGTTAATGGCCAGAAGAGAGGGATAAATTGAAACTTTAAATCAATAATATTGAAACTAATTACAATTTTAATAAAATTATTATTTATTATTACCTTACTTTTCTCTTAAAAAAATAAGTGAATGTGTTTATAGGAGTTCAGTGACTACTCAAACGTCATAATTACCATGTGATTTAATGTGGTTTTTGGACTTTTCGTATTCTACTCCTCCCTTAAAACCAGATTGCATGTGGTAAAATTTTATCCAGTAAGTTCAGGTGGTAATTCGAATTACCGTGTTTTTGGGCTGTTACTGACAAAGTTTACAATGTCTTTTCATGAAATAATTACATTATTTTCAAGGAAATCAAAGTGAAGTGGATCAAACTGAAAGTGATTTAGAAACCTCTGAGGTATTACATGCTTTTTTATTTTAAACTATTCCAAACTACAAAGGGAAGATGTTATTAAATTTGGTGGGGTTCATAATGTATTTTTTTCACATTCAGAACTTAAAATGATAATTGCTTTCACTAATATTTTTAATGCCTGAGCTGAGGGGACAAAGATATAAAAGATATCTATTGTTATACATTGTTCTGAAAATGGTTTTTTATGACTTTAATAAAGTATATTTTTTCTTTACAGGTTCATCTTGGAGCAAATATTAGGATTCCAAAGAAATTGTTCCAAGAGATATCCTCAGAGGTTACTGCGAGAAAGTTCACCAAGAGCCTGGCGGTGGCTATTTGGGGAACTTCTGTATTGCCCACCAGGTCTGTTACAGGCAGGCCTTGCAGATATAAAAAGGGGCCCAAGAAACAGATAGAAAGTATGAACAAAGATATAAAAGATATCTATTGTTATACATTGTTCTAAAAATGTTTTTTATGACTTTAATAAAGTATATTTTTTCTTTACAGGTTGATCTTGGAGCAAATATTAGGATTCCAAAGAAATTGTTCCAAGAGATATCCTCGGAGGTTACTGCGAGAAAGTTCACCAAGAGCCTGGCGGTGGCTATTTGGGGAACTTCTGTATTGGCCACCAGGTCTGTTACAGGCAGGCCTTGCAGATATAAAAAGGGGCCCAAGAAACAGATAGAAAGTATGAACAAAGATATAAAAGATATCTATTGTTACACATTGTTCTGAAAATGTTTTTTATGACTTTAATAAAGTATATTTTTTCTTTACAGGTTGATCTTGGAGCAAATATTAGGATTCCAAAGAAATTGTTCCAAGAGATATCCTCGGAGGTTACTGCGAGAAAGTTCACCAAGAGCCTAGCGGTGGCTATTTGGGGAACTTTGTATTGGCCACCAGGTCTGTTACAGGCAGGCCTTGCAGATATAAAAAGGGGCCCAAGAAACAGATGGAAAAGTTGCAGGCCTGGGACGAGGTACCAAAGCCGCCGCAAATTCCAGAAAAGTTAGCTGTAATATCAGGTACATATATGAAAACACCTTGACTTGCTAGAATTTAAAGTTATGCAATGTTCAATTTTCTATATTGAAAATAATTATCCATGTGTGAAACTTGGGCAGAAATTTTGCCAGATCCTACATTATAGAATTTTTCCAACTTGTCAAACAGAGAAATTTAGTAGACCATGCTCAACAATTGGGATTCTTCCTACAATC
The DNA here is from genome assembly GCA_024610705.1 of Tetragnatha versicolor. Classification (NCBI taxonomy): domain Eukaryota; kingdom Metazoa; phylum Arthropoda; class Arachnida; order Araneae; family Tetragnathidae; genus Tetragnatha; species Tetragnatha versicolor. The sequence continues at coordinate 23,112,228 of JANDEH010000013.1, read as the reverse complement.
TAGAGTTGACTCAACATTATTTCTAAAAGCCAAGGTACCCCCTCATAAGTACACAAAATTTTATATTGAGTCAGAATGGCCGAGTGGTCTAACTAAAGTACTATACTCAAGGTATCCTTTCCAGTACGAATGTTCTGGTCCACTGATGTTGGCAAATGAACCTGTTTTTAAAAAAATTAAAATTTAATAAAATTTTACCTTATTAGTTGACTGTTCATCTGCAATTTTTGAAAAAAATTCTAGACTGGGGGAAATGAGTCTTGCAATTTTTGAAGAGTGGTACCCATGGGCAGATGTATTGTTTGAAACAAAAACTTGTTTTTAATATAAATACCATATATGTTGGGTCATCTGTTGCTGAAGCAAAATTATCACTTATTAAACTAAAGGAATTATCAACATTTGTTTAGGATTTTTTAAGTACTCTTTAACTTTATTGTTTTTTGTCATTTGATGTTTTGCTTTCATTTCAGATCAGATGAGAAGGTATTTGGTAAAGAAGGAGAAAACCCCAGGAGAGATAGGAGAGAATTTGAAGCTCCGTAACAGATTTCTTAGTGACAAGATATATCCAGGGGACATGTATTATCACTTAAAGCCCAGACAGAGGAATAAAAATATTTAATAAATGTATTTGTTTTTTAACTGTTTTGTCTTTTCATTGATTGGATCCAAGATCTGTTTCTAGTAGAAATATTAGGCATGGAGAATTTCAACTTTTTTTTGAAATCATAGAAACTAGGAGTTGCAATGTTCTGGACTGCCTAAGCTTTCGAAAAGGTCGGTGGTCAAGGAAATGTTTCTTACAAGGCAGCATTTAAGCATTTCTAAAAGTTACTTCCAAACATTTTTAATTTGGTTTTATTTAGGTTTAATAGCGTGAGGTCCAATAAACGGACATAAATACAAACTTCTAGAAAATTGTGACTCTCTGTTTCCTTGATACTATGAAGTGTAGTGCAAGTTAGTTGAATAATACTGTTATAATTATTTTTGTGTGAAACGGGTAACAAATTGACTTTTAGACTGAGGAATTTAGTTATTTAAAAAAATACTTGTTCAACACTAAAATATGATGTATTTTATAGAAGGAATTATTAGTAGGACTGGGGTTACAGAAGTAAATCAAAATGATATATCCGAAAGTGATTCAGAAAAGACTGAGGTATGAAATTTTTTTTATTTTAAATTTTTCCAATTCATAAGTTAAATAGGGAAGATGTAATTTAAGAAAAATATTTTGGTGAGGTTTAAAATGTATCTTTTTCTGTATCTCTAAGTTTTTTTTTGGTCTTAAGATGGCCAAATCATCTATGTGGAGGGGGGTTTGAATTCCCCCGCTCGAGTGTCTTCTTTCAATTTAGAGCAGTGCCTCTCTACATAAGATATTTTCTCCTGCAGACTCAAGGGAGAAACACTCGACATCTCAACGCAAGCGCGAGAACAGTGTTGTATGTCAGGAGATAGCGGGCGACTGGGGTCGGTGGGGTTTGCTTTTAAGAAAGACACCAATACTTGTAACCTCTAATTGATCATTAAATGTTATTGTTAGTTAAACTACTGAGTGTCTTCATTGCTGCTAACTATATCTATATTTAACGTATGTCGTAGAATGTAAATTTGGCAGACATAGTTTAAATGAAAACTAATTGTTTTTTTATTTATAAACCACATGTTGGTTCATCTGCAGCTGAAGCAAAAATATCGCTTATCTAACTAGAGGAATTTTCAACATTTGTTAAGGATTTTTGGTTCAATTCAGTTATAGTTCCCGCTAAATATCGCCAATCTCTTTTGAACGCTCAATATTCAAATGTCTATAATTTTTTATGATAAACTGAACAGTTATACAGTCGAATCCGCATAATGTGATCACGGTTAATGTTATCAATCAGATAATGTTATCAAAATCGACAGGTCCCGATCATTCCTATTTAATTTAATGCAAAATATATCGTTTAATGTGATCAACTATGAATCATCACTCTGCTTAATATTATCAAAATTTGTCCATATCCCCTTTAAAATGACTGCTTTTAAGTTCGATTTTCATTTTGAAGGTCAATTTTTACAAGTTAACATCTGGCTCATGAGAGCATCTGGCGGTTCTTTTTTCTGAAACTCAGTATGAGTAAGAAAAAGAACACGCTTTGCAGATGTTTCAGATAAGATATTTTGATTTCTCCTAGTTTACTTGAATTCAGATTGTGTATCAAGTGGTTTATTGGAGTGGAATGATATAATGGAGTTGAAAAAAGAGACCTTTTTATACAAATAAAAATAGATACACGATTACATGATTTGGATTATAAAGCAAACAATCTAGTTACTGTTTATTGCTGCTTTTTGATATGAGATCGCTTATTGTTATTGATCGGATAATATTATCAGTTTAGTATCGGACAATTGTGATCACATTAAGCGGACTTGACTGTATCTAATTAAACATTTCAATCTATGAGTTTGAAATTATTTAGCAATATTTATACTTTATAGTGTCCAAAAGAGATTGGCGATATTTAGCGAAAACTATAACGGAATTGAACCGGATTCTTAAAAACTCTTTAACTACTTTGGTTTTTTGTCTTCAATGTTTTGTTTTCATTTCAGATCAGATGAGGAAATTTTGAGTCAAAAAGGGAAAAACCCTGATGCTGAACTGAAGCTCTGAAATTGTTACTTGAATGATAAAATCCAAGATATGTGTGCTAACATAGCAAGACAAGGATTAAAGGGAAAAAACTATGTTACTTAAAAAATAATAAATGTAATATTTTTAGTGTGTATATTTTGTTTTGTCTTTTCATTGGATCTAAGAGCTGTTGCCAGTAGAAATATTATGCTTGGAGAATTTCCCAACTTTTTTATGGGAAGTTCATTTCTTTTTATAATATAGTTGAGGATATTTATCCATGAACACCTATTAATGTTGCAAAACCAATAGGTGGTCAAAACCATGCTAGAATAAGCAAAAATTAAAAGCATCAGGTGGTAGAATAGTCATGCTGGAATAGTAAATATTATATTTCTAAAAACAAAGAAATATAGGAGCTCCGTTTCAGTGCAATTTAAATGTCTAGGAAGTCTTAAATAAGCTGTAAAATTATACAATTGTTTTAATGTAACATATAATGCAAAATGTTATTTGTGTGAACACATGTGATGATTTTGTAGTTCATTTCAACAAAACAATGCAAGAGAAAAGCAATCCGGAAGATAGGCGGTCACGCTTACATATGTTTCACATTCAATGAATTTTTAACAAGAAAGCATTATTTACGTCCATAAGAAAGCTCACGTTCTCTATCTCTACATGCGGTAACCCTGATGACACATTAAAGACTTCCTAGAAGAAATATTCTCGAAAAGTTATTAAATATTTAAGAATACCTTTTAGAACAGTTATAAAATTAGATAACGCGAGATTTTACAATTTCATTCCAAGAACCTTTATTAATTATACTGTTATTTTTTAGAACTTTATGAAGAAGTTGCGGTTGTAGTTTGAACCATTATCCTTTCCTTTGCCATTATATTTTACCTTAATGTTTTGAGTTTTGATTCGTGGATCGATTTTTTGAGTTTCGATTCCTACATGAATCTTTGAAGAGGAAGCTTTTTAGATGAAGATCTCGCTCAGTAGAGCCATAGCCTTCTTGAGCGAGGAGGCCGTGACAGAAGAATGATGAGTCATACCTTCCTTGCGTTCCCATAGACGCGTCGATTTTGGAGGGGAAAAATCGCTATAAATCATAAACAAATGATCGGAAAAAGAAAAAAAAGTCCTGTGTGTGATGTAGGAAACGAATACTAATGATTCTGAGTGAAAATGTTTACATTACCGCAGAAATATTTTGATAGATGGGATTTTAAAAAAACCTTGCTCAGAGTACGATCGACTTTCACAACCTTTATTCGATTAGATTCGGCATAATTTCAGTTAAATTACTTCTTGTATTATAAAATGAACATTTTTGGTTAGATTGTATTCGTTTTTGAGTCATTCAAACCAATACTATTAACATTCGAAAATTTGCTATTAAGTTGAGATTCGAAGCTAGCTGAACCGGGCGGCGTATTAAATAAAATATTTTCTGTTTTATAATAACAAAAATCCTGTCTTTATTTTAATCCTTACACAGATAAATATTAACCATATTAACCCCCGTCTTGTAACTTTAAATAGGATTTAAATATCAAGTGAGTATTCAAAATCAGCCACTCTCTCTTTCTGGTACTAAACTATATCTCCCTTGAGGTTTATAACCTTTTCCTTTATATATGAATAATCTAATATTTGAAATGGATAAATGTGATTTCCATTTTCAGTCAATAAAATGTACTTATTTATAAACTTTTAAAAGGTAAAAACATGAAACGCAAATAACTGATCTAATGACTAATGAGTTATAAGCATAACATTTAATTAAATTATTAATATCTATTAAAAAACTGTTTTTTTTGGGAGGCAAGATAATACCCCCAAAACTTTTACTTTAGAAAAACATATTTGTCTTACTATGTGTATTAATAAAGCGAATTGAGCTCTCGGTATTTTCCGAAGCCATAACTTTTTTCTTTCTTCATCTTTCGGAAAGGAAAAAACACTCACATTGCTGGCACCTTTTGTGTAATTACTCTTGCATCCTGTCACACAGCAATGGTCCGGCATAATAAAGGCCTGGATGCGAAAAGAGCAAGGGAAACATGGGAGGTTCCCGCGTACGCACACAGCGCAGCAGACCTTGAGAATCAATCGACGCTTTGGATGACTCATCGTGCCGAAGACGGGGAATCGTCCAGGCCTCTCTCGTTCTAGAAGGCTATGGTAGAGCTCAGTAGAAGATTTCAGGGCCTCCGAAACTACTATAACAAGCGACCAAAAGTGCCAGCGCGGAAGGTTAAATTGCCCGGATTGCTCGCAGCAATCGGGGCAAGTTGAAAGATCATTTTCCCTGCATGACCCCCTTTTAATCCGTCCATCAGGGCCGCCCATAACTCTCCCGGGCCCCCCGACAAATTATTTTCACGGGCCCCCAAACTTTTTTATTTTTTAAAGTAAGATAAGGAATTTACAATTCTCTAAGTATTCCTAAAGTAACATATATATAATACGATAAAACAGACAACTTTATACTCCACATATGTTCAGACAACAAATTGCGAATCTAACAAACTGGTTATTTATTTAGGAAGTGTTCAAAGCGTGCTGTTTATCATCCCTATCTAGCAAAATCGCCCCTCAACTAGCTGGGAAACTTTTCTTCCTTTCCCGTCTCTCGCGGTATCTCGAAACGAGAACTCCCATCCCGGAAGAGTTTTCATTTTCGCCCCTCAATCCCTCTTCAACATTAGATGTTGGTGGTGAAACTACATCAGATTCTTCCTGGGGATTTTCAATTTCAGGTACAGAAACTATTGTTTCCTCTGATGATAATGTTCCCTCTGAAGGCCCGCTTTCCACATTAAACTCGGTCGTATTATCGACTGGTAAAAAGTAACAACCAATCGTCTTATTTTTTGCTATTTGCTTTGAAAATTGGTCATCCCTTTTACGTTTCTCTAAACGTTTTTGAGCACCGGATTTATGGACATAATCGGACATATTTCTGTAAAAAAAAACAATTTTTTTATTGTAATCAATTTTCGAGCGATAATAATTTTCATTTTCTTATCAACTTAGAAATAATAAATAAAAATAATGTTAAACAACCATTAAAAATGTAATTAAGCCCAATAGATAAAGTAAACTGTGAAATTTAGGAGAAATACGTTGAAATCTTAAACACTATTTTTACTGGAGCTGAAAACAAATAAATTTCAGAAAGGACTCAGAAAATCGTATGATAACCATCTAAGCAGATGATTAAAATAGTAAGTAATCATAAACAACGGGAACTCCAATTTACATGCTTCCAAATTTAAATTACATTTAAAAAAACACCTTTTGATCCTAATTTAACTAGGAAAATGCACTAAAACTAAAACTAGCGCAAAAGAAAATGATTTAACTTAAAAACAATATACCATTTTACTCAGTTTTATCATGAAGATAAAGATATCTTATGGGATACCCCTTCAACAAAACTTTTCTTCGAGTTTAAAAAATGTAGCACATGACTGTTGGAATAACAAATACACTTTACAAGTCCTCCCAAATACGCCAAAATTTAAAAACGATACACATAAAACACACAATACCCACGCATGTTCTCAAGTCACACACACACAAACCCCATAAATATTTCAATAATAAAAACAATAAGCTCGGATGAAAGAGAGCGAAAGTCATTGTTGCAATGCTCTTACACATTTTATAATTATAAAGTTTTCTTGCCTTTGTTGAAACCAAATGCAAATTAATCCAAATTCGAAACTACGCACAAAAAGAGAGAGTTCTACACACAGCGAGAACAACGTCAGGAAATAGACAACTGCTGAACTGCTCTGCTCTTCAAGAAAAAAATGTCATCTCCTCTATAGAGATGTCCCCCTGGTCACATGTTTTCAAAATGATAACAAAGGGGTCATAAAAGGGTAGTGCGATATTCCACTTTTCCAGACCACCCAGATCCAGAGATCGTTTCGACCCCCTTGGGGAGAAGGGCGTCAAAACACAAGACATGGACAATCGTCACATTGGGCCCCGGGAGAGGTCGGGGGATGTCTTGACCCCCACCGGAAAGCTGTCGGAGGGTCCCCTTCCAATTTATGGTTTGTTTTTGGAAAACCATTCAGTAGTCTTCCTGTTATCAGCTAATGGCAACCATCGAGAGTCGTGTACGGGGGGGTGGGTGGTCAAGTGGAGAGGGGTTGTGTAATATCGTGTTTCTCTCTCACACAGAATTCGTCGCCAGTCAGGCTTCTTCCTGTCCCCACAATGGAAAAGGAATTGAGTGAAATGGGATCCTTATCGACGTTGACCTGAGAAGAAACTTCTGAAAAAGAGAGACCACTTTTTGACGGGCCCGTTCGTTTAGGGAACTGAATATGCTAAATAAAAGGAATTCTGGGAGTTCAATTTTTTTTATTTGGTAAATAAAGAAATACCTAGTACAGGTCTTGGCCTAAAAAACAAGGTGGTACTCGTGGGCCCGGGCCCTTAAACCTCCGGGCCCCACGACATTTGTCGGGGTTGCTGCCCCCTATGGGCGGCCCTTTTTTAAAATATTATGAGCAAAATTTAGAATAGTTGTTTCAATATTACATATATACAGATGGGGGAAATTAAAAGAAGATGGAAATCCTTTCTGCGGTGTGATATGTTGTTCACTGAGCTATAAAACAAACTGAAGTGACTAGTGGGCGTGCTGAAACCGCATCACACCACGGAAAGGATTTCTATCTTCTTTTAATTTTCCCCATCTGTTAGCCTTGTAGTAAACACAGAATGAAACGACCATTCAAAATTTTGTTCATAATATTTTAAAAAACAGGCATGGACGGATTAAAAGGGGGTCATGCGGGGATTGCCCCGATTGCTCGCAGCAATCGGGGCAATTTAACCTTCCGCGCCGGCACGTTTGGTCGCTTGTTATAGTATAGATCAGGGGTTCTCAAACTTTTGAACATCGCGACCCACTTTTTGGAAACGAAATCCAACGCGACCCACCTCATCTTCAGTTAATTTTTTCATGCCCCCAAGAGAAGGATTTTAACTTCGAGCGTGGGGAGGGGGTCGGGTCACCAACTATTTCGTTAGGATAAATTACATGCACGTATTATAAGAAAAATTAAATTTTTATAAAATGTAAAGTATTTGAGTGAATAAAATAGTTTAATTATGAGTGAACAATGATTCTCACAGTAAAAAGGGGGTCTGGGGGTCCTCCCCCAGAGAATATTTTTAAGTTTGACCCTTGAAAACTGGGTTTAAACTTGTTTTTTAGTAATTTAGGAAAAATTGCAGTTGCATTATTTTCTAAAAAAAATTCTTAAAATTTGCATTGCTCCCCACCGTGAATGGGATGGGGAGGTCCTACGTTTATAATCAAATCTTATTTGAATAACCAACTAGTTTTGCATTATAAGCACATTAATGTGACACAATTAAGCACATTAATGTGTGATGAATTGTCTTTTGCATTACACTAAGTAGTTTATTTTTCTTATTGCTCTTATTTTTATTCTTTTTACTATATATGGTAATTTGATAAATTTCAAAAGTCAATAACATACCTATCTGTAAAAATTATAAAAAATATAACTATAATTCAGAAAAATTCAAAATATTCTCGCGACCTACCAACAACTGACTGGCGACCCACCAGTGGGTCGCGACCCACAGTTTGAGAAACTCTGGTATAGATTATAGAAGGTTGTCACTACAGGGACCCTAACACCAGCTACCGTGACAACTTGTCACTTGTGATAACTCCTACTTATCACGTCGATGACGTCACGTATCACTCGGAAGGCAAAAAACCCTAACATGAAGTCCCCGTGACAACTCAGCCAGTGACAACTTGTCACTTTTTTTGTCCGCATCTCTGAAGCTGGTGAAACCTTATCACCTGTTTAAAATAATTATTGTTGGCTTAAAATAGTGGATATAATTTAATTATTGGCTTGGTAATTATTGGTTTAGTAATAAACATTCGTGAAAATGCGTTTCCAACTCATAAATCAAACTATAATCTTTATTTTCTAGCAGAACTATTTTCCCAAGGAGTAAGAATTTAGTGTAACGCGTCAAAGCTTTTTGAGTTGAATCGCCGCCATCTTATAAAAATATTAATTAAGAATACAAGTCAATGGATAGTTATAATGATATAGTTCCGGTCTTATACTGTTCAAATTTATTATTACAAGAGTTGAATAGAAGTCCATGCAGTAAAATAGCTAGAATTCCGATTTAAATACTAATTAGTGAAAAACTAAAATAGAGTCCGGTTGTAATTCACTGTTCTATTCATAGATGGCAGCACCACTGTCTAATACTTCGTAGTGGACCATATCCGTCTGACGTCACATTTTCCCCATCATGTGACCTACTGCGCTTGCAATTGGTTACCACAGAGATAGTTTGTAGGGAGATCTGATGATAGTCAGATATGATTTGATAGTGAGTTTGTTTCCCCCCTCACGTGATTAAATGGGCGTGGCACGAATATCGTCCGTTATTTGAATTTTTAGCGCAAGTTCAGAGTTGCGTATGCTTGGCGAATTTTGGCTGTTTAGCGGCACATTTAGACGCCAAATAATACTTTTAACATGAGTTAGGGTTACCATATTAGTCATCTTTAACGCTAAAAACTTGGCGCATACGCAAGTCTGAACTTGCGCCGAATTTTTATCCCGGAAAAATTTAATTTCAAGTGAGATTAAACTAATTAACCAGTGCTTGAAAAATTAATTTAAAGCAGGAATTTTTTAAAATAGAGAAATTCCCGCTTGTTTATCAGCATAATTATTTTCCTTGAGTTAATTTTAATTTAAAGTAATATTTAACACAATGATAAAGACCGCCATTAAATTTCTTTCCGTGAAAAGCTGCTCTTCTCTGATTGGTTCAAACGTTGTCACCGTGGAAACCATGGCGATAGTAATAAAGTTGTCACTTTTGAGCTGGTGTTAGGGTTTTATTGAAGATGTGACCATTTTATCACTGTTTCCGAGTTGTCACTGGTGACAAGTTGTCGGTGAGAACTAAGCCGCATATGATGGTGTTAGGGTCCCAGTTTGTTTTATAGCTCAGTTATGTTGTTTCGGCACGCTAACTCGTCACTCCAGCTAGGGCCCCCAGACCACAGAGCAGTGTTGGGCAAAATTTATTCGTGCAACTACAGATAACGAATAAATCATCTAGATGAACCTACGAATAACGAATGAATCAACCGTCAATTGTGAGCGAGCACACGAATAACGATTGATTTATTCGTCAATCGCAGAGGAGACGATTGACAAGTAATTCAACTGTAATTTTGAGAACCTACGAATAACAATTAAATCAATCGTTATTCTGAATGCTTCCATGGCAATTAATTAGGTATAACTGGATCGCTTCGCAACTTCATCGGAGTGGTCCGCTGCTTTATTGGATCGCCTTGTAAATTTACCGAAGTAGTCCGCAACTTACCCGAAGTGGTCTGTTAGTCACCGGAAGGGGTCCTTAAGTCACCGGAAGTGGTCTGTAGGTCACCGGAAGTGGTCTGTTAGTCACCGGAAGTGGTCCGCAACTTACCGGAAGTGGTCCACAGTAGGCCTGGGCCTTAAATCGATATATAAAGATAAATCGATTTAACCCCAACATCGGAATACCGGTTTCAAGCTTAAATCGGATTCCTTATATCGGAACCGATATATAATTCCGGAATTCGAAAGATAAATCGGTTTTTCAGAATACCGGTTTAGCGCGAATATCGAATCTAAAATCGAATACCGATATGCAATTCCGGAATCAGAAATTTGATTAAACTTGATTATTTGAATTTTCCTTAAACCGATATTTCTGTTTTCTGATGATACTCGTAGATCGGCTGCGATAACCGATACTATTCCGGGTTCCGGAATTGTCTTAATCACTATGTTTATGATGATTATTAACAAAATTTATTGTACATAACTGAAAAATATTTGTTTTCATATTCTTACTATTCTTAGGTTCTAATAATCCTTTAATATTTAGATACTCCATTAAAAGTTTCGACGATTAAAAAGGATTGCGAAAAGAATATCGTTAAACGAGCTGCGATTACTGATAGACATGCATTTATTTCTGACGGCACCTTTTTATTATTTTAATACTTGTTGTTAAAAAAAATACGTCATCTTGAGCAAAGGGTTTGCTGTGTAGATTATCATTTTAATTATTTGTAATTGTTTTACATAATTAATGAGAAGATTAAAAAGGATTGTGAAAAGAAGAATTTCGTTAAACGAGCTGCGATTACTGATAGACATGCATTTATTTCTGACGGACCCTTTTTATTATTTTAATACTTGTTGTTAAAAAAATACTTCATCTTGAGCAAAGGGATTGCTGTGTAGATTATCGTTTTAATGATTTGTAATTGTTTTACAAAATTAATGAGAAGATTGAATTGGATTGAAAAAGTATGTTTTCTTTTCAACTGACTTTGAGAATCGAAACTACTGCGCCATCTATATGGCGCAATTTTCATAAGAACTATTAGTAATTTCATTGAATCAGTTTCGTTTTAGTTTTTCATACACTTGCATTACAGCTGATCCAAGAAATAATTAATAAATTTAATAATTAAAATTTGGATTAATATTACCCGAATTAAATCGATTTATAACTAAATCGGATTTTAAGATGAACTATAAATCGATTTAAGAAATTTATATACCGCCCAGCCCTAGTCCACAGCATTCCGGAAGCGGTTTGTTAGTCACCGGAAGTGGTCCGTAAGTCACCGGAAGTGGTCCGTAAGTCACCGGAAGTGGTTTGTAAGTCACCGGAAGTGGTCCGCAACTTACCAGAAGTGGTTCGTAAGTCACCGTAAGTGATCCGTTAGTTGTGGACCACTTCCGGTCACAAACGAACCATTTCCGGTAACTTACAAACCACATCCAGTGACTCACGAATCACTTCCGGTTAAATTCGGGCAACTTCCGGTTAAATACGGACCACTTCCGGTTACTTATGAACCACTTCCGGAAACGAACAAACCACTTCCAGTATGTAGCGGACCACTTCCGGTAACTTACGAACCCCTTCCGGAATGTTTCGGACCACTTCCGGTAACTTACAAACCACTTCCGGTAAGTTTAGTAACATTTCCTGTTAATACGGATCACTTACGGTTAAATTTAGAGCATTTCCGTTTAAATACGGACCACTTCCGGTGAGTTACGGACCACTTCTGGTATGTTGCGGACCACTTCTGGTATGTTGTGGACCACTTCTGGTGACTTACGAACCACTTCCGGTATGTTGCGGACCACTTCCGGTTAATGATGGACCATTTCCGGTTAATTACGGGCCATTTCCGGTTAAATACGGACCACTTCCGGTTAAATTTAGAACACTTCCGGTTAAATTCGGGCAACTTCCGGTCACTTCCGAACCACTTCCGTAAATTTACGGACCACTCCGGTATAGTTGTGGACCCTTCCGTACCAACCCTGAAAAATTTTTTGCACCCCTATATGTACCTTCTGCAATTAATTTATTTGTCTGGTGAAATTATTCGCAATTGAATAATTATTCGTCATCCACGAATAAAGTTAGTTGCGAATGAATTTTCAACTGCGAATGAAAATTCAATCGTCGGTGACGAATAACTTTAGTCGCAATTGATTTATTCGAAGCTGAATTTATTCGTACGATTGACGAATAAATTTTCATTCGTGTGAATGCCCAACTCTGCCACAGAGTACTAGAACAGAGAATCCGTGGCCATAGGCGTAGCGTCAGGAGGGCACATGCTCCCCCCAACTGGTCAAAAAAAATTTCAGAAATCGACGAAAAATCGAAAGTTCAGAAAGCTAAAAACGTTAAATTTTCAAGTTTCTTCAATTCAGAACTTTTAAGCTCTTTAAGGTGGTAAAACTGCAATTCATTTTTTATGCCGTTTAATGTATAGAAGCCATTGGTGGGTCTAGGGGGCCTGAGGTTCCCACCTCCCGAGAAACCCTAACAATTGTAACATAAAATGTATATCCGAAAGTCAGATGAGGTGTACCAAAACGAGTTGAAAAACTGGATTTTTCCCCTTAACTTTTATAAAGAAGTTTTGAGTTACAGGTTTTTATTAATTAACAATATTAAACGTTTTTTTATACCATTGACCGTCGGCGTCATTCCAAAATGGCGGATCAAAGATGGCCGCCTACCATTTTTGCCTTTTCCGATATTTTCGCTCATATCTAAGTCAAAAATTAATATTTTTTAGTTCTGTAAAAGGATTTGTACTCAGGATAGATGCCTTTTTTTAAATAAATTTATAGTTTTGTGATAAAAATATAATAAATGGGGTGTAAAGGGATGTCAAACTGCAAAATTTTCATTGTTGTTTGCATACTTTGCCATATAACTTTACTAATAGAAAAATGGATAAAAAATTGGATTTTTCAGTAGTCCCATTATTCAGGATTATTTTGAAAAAAAAATTTTGAAATCCGCTGATAATTGACCGAGATATTTAATTTTTAGTAAATTATGTTATGGCGCACATGGTATTGGGCAGTCAACGTTAGGAGTGGGTTTCGCACCTGATTAATAATTGTTTTTTTGGCCATTATCTATAATAGCTTAGTTAATACCGTAGTAACGTAAAGAAATCAATATGGTACATTAAAACTTTCTTACACAAACATTAAATTATCAAAAAGTTCATTAAATTTATTGAGGTCTTTTAGACCGATTCTATATTTCAGACCCTATATCCTTTTAAAATGACTGGGATATTCTAGTTTTCTGTACAGAGATATTTCAAAGAATTTTGAAGTGATAAAAAATAACTTAAATGTACGTGTGAAGGACACTTTGAAGGTTAGCAACTCAAAGGAATGTTTGTTAAACGGATAAGGAAGGGTCAGAATGCGGAAAACCAACTCTGCGGGGGGTCACTGGTACGTAAAGAAAATCGACCCTCTTTTCACCTTTCCCCCTTTTACAACCTGTACACTGATAAAAACGACTAATGAGTACCAGAGCAGAGGTTTAGAACTCAAACCCGCGTGATAGTTTATAGGACGTGTAGTTTTCAAGCGCTTGAACTGCAAATTTCATCTTTCATCTTGTTTTGCTATTTTAGTTAGTTATAATCATGGGCGGATTTAAAGGGGTGCATTGGGTTACAACGCATCCCCAACTTTTTGAGAAAATTACTTTTTATAGGGGAAAATCATGTTTTCAAAGCCATCAGGGACAGCTTGCACCCCCAGGGTTCACCTCCTAAATCCGCCCATGGTTATAATGTTTTTATACAATTTATGAAATGGAAATCGACCAGTTATGCGTGATATGTGGAGGTTTATTGAGTATTGGAAAATCTGTTACAGTATCTAGGGGACTTCAAAGCCTTTTAAAGGCAATTGCAATTCGGGAAGATGGATTCCATGAGCATTTTTCCGAAGTGAACAGTGTAATTGTACATTCAGATTGCAGAAGACATTACATTCTGCCGAGTTCATTAAAAGCCGTTTCACAAGATGATGCTAATGTGAAAGAAATATGCAGAACTTCAAGGGCTTCAGATGATCCAAGTTTCAACTTTAAAACACACTGCTTGTTTTGTGAGGAGGAGGCTTCGATGCGAATTGAAACAAAGAAAGCTAAAGTAGTGCATCAAATAGACTTTATAATCCCTGAACAACATAAAAAAGAAAGCTGAACAGCGTAAAGATGGTAAAGGAGAAACGGTTCTCAGAAGAATTAGCGGTATCTTTGACCTTGTTGCAGCTGAAGGGAGATATCACGAAAAGTGCTATGCATCTTTTTTATCAAACCCAATTCCGAAAAAATCGTTGGAAGGCCGGTTGACACTATAAAGAGGTCGGTCTTTGACAAACTATGTGATTTAATAGAGACTGAAGATGAATATCAATATTCAGGCCAAGAGCTGCTCTCCAAATTGAAAGAATTATCTGAAGAGGGAGATGAAATTTATACAAGTAAACAAGTGAAAACACTTGCCATTTAATTATCGCAATGAAACTAAACTAAACTCATTGGCGCAACAGCCCTAGTGGGCTAAGGCCTACGATGCCCAGCTTCGTTTTCGTGACCGTGGGGCCCTGGGGTGCAAGGTGTTAGGCATGTGTCCCGGTTAGGTGGTCATTCTAACGCGAGACCCCCAGTGTTTAGTTCCCAAGCATGCTTGGTCCTCATTTTATCGACCCACTGAAGGGATGAAAGGCTGAGTGAACCTTGCCCAGCCCGGGAATTGAACCCCGGGCCTGTGGTGTGGAAGCGCGAAGCACTATACCACTGAGCCACTGGGGCTAATTATCGCAATGACTAGGCCAAAATCTTTTGTGTCTCCTTCACAGACCTTGTCTCATTTTACGCAATGGGTATTTGACAATGCCGATTTCAACATAAGGACCTTGGATGGACGTAATATCTTCCATAGCATGGGTGGTATAAGAATCAGTACACCTCCAGAGGAATTAGTAAGTAAGTCTAGAGTACCCAGGCTCAAAAATCCTGCAGCAGATACTGTAGCTGAAATGGGGAAAAGGGACATACACAACATGACAACACGAACTGGCAACATATGGCAACACGAACTGTTAGAGGATATGGAACCTGGCAACGGGAAGTGGAATGTTTACGTTTTGAGATCTGTTGTTGTCATCTAGATGTGCGGTCATAATAAAACATGTTAACCAACACATTGAATTCGTTAGTCAATATTACATGGTGGCAGCGTAATGTATCAGATTCCCGCCCCCGAACTCTTCTCTTTCCGTCCAGACGAGTGGAAAAAATGGCTTGATCGGTTCGAGCGCTTTCGAGTGGCGTCGCAACTAAAAGCGAAACCGGGTGATGAACAGGTCAACTCCTTAGTCTACTTAATGGGCCCTCAAGCGGAGGAGATTCTGACGTCTTTTAATCTTAACAACGAGGATGCAAGCTCATTTGATAAAGTCGTTGATCGCTTTGATAAACATTTCATCCCGACACGAAACGTTATTTTCGAAAGGTATAAGTTTAATACCAGGATTCAGGAGGAAGGGGAGACTGTAGAGCAGTTTTTTACCGCCCTCTACGGCCTAGCAAAGACCTGTGACTTCCCAGCTTCTTTTTAAGATGAAATGCTAAGGGACAGGATCGTGTGTGGAATCAAGGATAAGCGGGTTTCTGAGAACCTACAGCTGGATCCTAAGCTCACACTGGAGAAAGCTATCACAACTTCTAGGCAAGCTGAAACAGTGAAAAGCCAGCAACAGCAACTGATGAATTCAGAAACAAAAACAGCCAACAGAGTCATATCCCGAAACAAAAGTGACCGAAGCAAGAATGCCCACCACCACTCATTCAAAGATAGAAGAAAAGGTTCAGATTCCGAAACTGGAAAAGAACAATGTTTCTGGAGTGGGAAACCCAACAAACACACCAAGCAAGAGTGCCCGGCAAGAAAAGCAATCTGCAATAAGTGTAAGAAGGTAGGTCATTATGCTAAAATGTGCCTAGCTAAATCTAGAGTTAATGAAGTCGAGAGTACAATTCCTAAAGAATTTTTGGAGTGTGTAAACAACACTCAAGTTAACAAGAACACGGGGCAAACACTAAGCCGCTGGAATGCCAATGTTTTTGTTGAAGACACTCCTCTAGAATTTAAAGTAGAAACAGGAGCAGATGTGACAGTCATTCCTAAGAAGGTGTATGACACTAAGCTAAGACACTTGCAGCTAAGGAAGTCAAACAAAACCATTTGTGGGCCTGGTGGGGAAAATCTCAAAATTGCTGGTATTTTGTGTGCAAACCTGGTACATGAGAAACACAGCTTCAACACAGAAGTGTATGTAATCCATGAACTGAAAAACTCTCTCCTCAGTTGCACAGCCAGCGAGAATTTGAACCTCATTCGAAGAATCCAGGAGGTAAACCATGAGCTAAATCCTGTGAAAGAATTCTCTGAGCTTTTCGAGGGGATAGGTAAAGTGGAAAAGCCATACAAGATCAAACTAAAGGATAATGCTAGCCCGTATGCTATTTCTGTGCCACGAAGAGTGCCTTTAGCATTGAGAGGATAATTGAAGAGGTTGCTCGAAGATATGACTGCTAACGAAATCATTGAGCCTGTAGATGAATCTACAGAATGGTGTGCTCCAATGGTAATAGTGCCCAAAAAAGATGGAGACATACGAATCTGTGCGGATTAATCCATGTTGAACCAGAACATAGTTCGTGAGTATTACCCAATGGCTTCTGTTGACTACACCCTTAGTCAGTTTGGTGGTGCCAAGGTATTCAGCGTAATTGATGCAAATTCTGGTTTCTGGCAAATCGCTCTAGATGAAGAGTCTACAAAGTTGACCACGTTTATTACCCCCTTTGGTAGATATAAATTCAAACGACTACCATTTGGCATAAAAACAGCACCAGAGGTTTTCCAGAAAAGAATTCGGGAAACTATTCAAGAAGGTCCTGGAATCGTGGGTCTGAGATGAATTTGTCATTTAGGGGTCAACTGTAGAAGAGCACAATCAGCGTCTTCGAGAAGTCTTGACTAAGCTACAGTCTGCTGGATGGACTCTCAATCTGGATAAGTGCAAGTTTGGAAAGGATTCAATTAAATTTCTTGGACACTCCATAACACCGAATGGGATAAAGCCTGATTCAAAGAAAACTGACGCAATCTCAAAGATACCCGTTCCCAGAAACGTAACAGAGGTCAAGAGATTCCTAGGGATGGCCGGTTTTCTAAACAAGTTTGTGGCAAATTATGCAGAAGTCGCCAAACCCCTGTATGCATTACTTAAAAATGATGCTGAATGGATTTCGGGCAAATCCCAGGAGGAATTTTTGGAAGAAATCAAGCGAAAATTGTGTGAAGCACCTGAGCTAGCACTCTATGAACCATCTAAAGAAACCTACATCTCAGCTGATGCATCTTCCTACGGACTTGGAGCTGTTCTCTGCCAAAAAGACCAGAACGGCGACAAACGGCCAGTTCTTTATGCATCCAGAACTCTTTCTGATTCAGAGAAGAGGTATGCACAGTTCCCTCTGGAAGAAGACTCAGGTGATATGTATCTAAAGGGTCCAGTAGAAGAAATTTCGGAGACTGACTCTGTTCCACCTCGCTTCACCTCTCCGTCCCTGCCGACCATCCTGTGAAGCCTCTGAAACGTAGTATTTAAGGAAGAGAACTCTGAGACCTCCTAAGGGACTATAGAGAAATGAACTTTTTAAGTTTCTCTCTTGAACTTAAGTACCAGAACTTTTTATATACAGGGTGATTCAGAAATAATCATCAATAATTAAGGGGGAGGTAGAGGGGCCCTAGACAAGCATATTTCGAATAGGGATGGTCTAAGAGCTAGGACCTAATGTAGTGCGAGCGCGTTTCAAAAGGCCGTTTTTAGAAGGCCCGTGTGACGAAACAAAACATAATAAATAAAAAACATTATTGCATGAGGTACAGGAGTATCCTTACTACTTAAATCCTCAATGTGATAGAAATTGGACCGCTTGCTAAACCGTAGGGTGAGTTTTAAAACGTTCAATATTAATCTCTTAGTCAAACAATGGAGTTCCCTTAATAGTATTTAGAAAAATAATGATCGGGGAAGGAATTTTCAATGATTAAACAGTTTCAATGATCAATGTTACGTTCACTGAAAATTCCTTAGATTAATATTACACTTTAGTAACTCATTCCACGGTTTAGAAAGTGGTTGAAATTCTATCGAATTCATGGTGTAAGTAGTAGGGATACTTCCCTACCTCATGCAATTGATTTTTTTCATTTTATTATGTTTTGTTTCGTCACACAGACCTTCTAAAAACGGCCTTTTGAAACGCGCTCGCCCTACATTAGGTCCTAGCTCTTTAACGGTAAGGCCAGGGCTGAGATTGGAGGGGGACGCGGGGGGACGCCGTCCCCCGAAATGTTTGGACCGTCCCCCGAAATATTTTTACCGTCCCCCAAAATATTTGTTTCAACGAAAATTTTTAGTTAAATTTTTAAAATTTCTAAAAAAAATGTGTAGCACAGGGGATCTAGCGTGATAAATTTTAGAAAATCCCGGCTATTTTGACATTTTTTTTATCAAAAGGTAAAAGTGATGGTCTGGAAAAGTGTTCCCCTTTGACCCAAAAAGGTTCTCAAAATGAGTTAAAACCCTACTTTTACTAGTCAAATTTAAAATTTTTTTCTTCCCCATACCCCCAGCGGTCCACACAGGGACTTTTTGCGTGATATTATTTAGGAAATAACCAATATTTTGACATTTTTTTATCAAAAATTAAAAGTATTGGTCTGAAAAGTGCCCCTCTTGAACTCAAAAAGGTTCTCAAAATGAGCTAAAACCCTACTTTTACTGGTCAAATTTCAAAATTTTTTCTGGGGCAGAGCCCCCATTCCCCCATGCAGTACCATAAATAAGGGATCTTGCGTGATACTTTTTAGAAAATCGACATTTCGACTTTTTTTTGTCAAAAGGTAAAGGTCTGGAAAAGTTGCCCCCTAGGAGCCCCAATTTGAGTAGGTCGTATCTGAAATTAGTGATATTATGCCCTCTATCAACCATCAACTATGTTAAAAAAGGTGAGTCCCCCCAAATATTTTTCTCCAATCTCAGCACTGGGTAAGGCTGCGCCCCACCATCCCTATTCGAAATATGCTTGTCTAGGGCCCCTCTACCTCCTCCCAAATTATTGATGATTATTTCTGAATCACCCTGTATAATTCGAATGTATCTTTTTAAGATTGTCTAGTTTTAAGATTTAATTAAGCTTTGATAGTGAGGACTTTATTTTATTTTTAATCACCTGCGTGATGAAAAAGGGGGAGGATGTTAGGAAATAGACCAACTTTTGATAAAAAATATATTTTTGAATTCTAAACCAACTTCCATAAGAGTATGTCTTTAAATTTATTAAGTAAACCAACTTTCTTGAAAGATATTTTAAAGCTATTATTTTAATTAATTTCAATATTTGTTTATTTATTTGTGAGTCAGTCTTTTGAGTTATATTACTGTTATGAAATTACGAGAATTTGTGTAGATAGTGTAAATAAATATACAGTTTTTATTTACTGGCGTCCGTGAAGTTTTCTCAAGAAGTGGCAGGAAAGATTTATATTTTCTGCTACACCCTGTCTACTTACCTTACCTTGGTCACCAACAAAATCAAACTAAAATTTCAAGAAAATCGAGTAGAGAAAATTCTAAACACTGAAACCGACAACTGGTCGATAGAATGTATCACAGAGTATTGAGCTTAACAGAGATGCCAAACGGCCGTTTTCCTCCTAAGGTAATTAATTTAATTCAGCTCGCAGATTATAATTCAGTTTTAGCAGCCAATCAGAAAAGGCTAAATGCAATTGATTGAGCAAATGGTTTTGAATGACAGATTCAGTGGGCGAATGAAGTGGGTGAGTGACAGGTGGGAGGTGGTAAGTGGAGCTATAGGAGGTAAGAAGGCGGGTCCGTTTGGCCTGAGGTTTGTCCATGGGAAAAGCCCTGCGTTCGCACTGGCCTTTATTTTCGTTAGCACTTTGTTGTCATGGAAACACACTAATCAATTCACCAGTCAATTAATAATATTTTATGTATATTTACTTGAATTTTTGGTGATTTTATTCATTAGTTTTAAGTTGTATTCATAGTTTAATTACTTTAAAAATCATGCTGTTATTGTTTACACACAGTAAAGTGCTTATTTTCGCCCTTTGTCAGTGCAAACGCCGTTTTCAAAAGATGGGGCGATTTTGCCTTTGTTTCCATTACAACAAAGTGCTAACGAAAATAAAGGCAAAAATAAAGGCCAGTGCGAACGGGGTATTAGCGTCTTTGGAAATGAACACTGTTAAGCTTGTTGCATTTTTGGATAACTAGTAAACTAGAACACTAGTATAATGATTATATTAATTTATATTGTTAAATGTTTTACTGTGTGGCAACACTTTTGTTGTTCTATGAAATTAAAATAATGATGTGATATCTTTAATATTCTGGTCCTATTTTTTTATTATTTTTTTATAATTTTAATTATAAATATAATTTTAATATTAAGATGTTGACCCTGGAGCCCAGGCGAACATCTTCGAGGGTTTTCTCACTGGCGGAGAGGCTATGGAGAATCTCCCCGTAGATTTTAGTGTTGACGAAGAACCTGATGGGCATGGATGGTACAATGAGGATTTTAGAATGGGGGAATTGGAGACAGCTATCAATTCGACAAAGATAAAATCTCCGGGAGAAGACGGCCTGTTATGTTTGATTTTGATCAACGAGGAGGCTGCCTGTTGACATCTCTATGTTTATTTACATTTATGTACACTTACTATCAAACAGTTAAAAGTTACAGTTACATCTTCACACAGTTAGACTTACAGTTACAACAGTTCTCCCACGCTTAATTTAACACTATTTACAAAAATTAATGGTCCAAATAATAGTCCTTTAAATGGGAAGGCTCCTTTCTATCTCTAGAAGATCTGCGAAGTTGGGGTACAGGAGCCGGTAGTTGAGGTACAGGAAAATTCACAGGGGGAGGAACAGGAGGAGTCACAGGTTGAGGAACAGGAGGAGTTGCAGGTTGAGGAACAGGAGGAGCCAGAGGTTGAGGAGGAGTCGAAACTTGAGGCATCGGATGAGCGACTGGAGTTTTCACACTGATCCATGAATCTTGAAATGGTATCACATCATCATCGCTTCTTGTTAGAGGGTTTTCATCCAATTTTGTATCAGGTGCAAACTTGACAGATTTCTTTGGGATTTCCGTTTTTCTTAGTTGGTTGATATGTCTTTTAAATATGTATCCGTTGTCCAATTCAATTTGATAATGGAGTTTACCGAATTTCTTTGTGATTTTTCCAAGTTTCCATGAATATCTGTTGTTTTGGAAGCATCTCACTTGCACTCTGTCTCCCACGCTTAATTGCCTTGACTTATATTGATGATCTTCGTTTGTTGTATGTTTTTCTGGTAGGAGGGCATCAAGTTGGGTGCGAATATTTCTTTGTAAGTACATTTCTGCTGGTGTTTTGTTGTTGATTAATGGTGTCGCTCTATATCTGAATAAAATTTCTCTTACTTTATTCTTCATTGGCATCGGGGACTGTGCCATCGTTTTAAGTCGATTCTTCAATGTTTGAACATTTCTTTCGGCCAATCCATTCGTAGCAGGATGTCCTGGAGCAATCAGTTTTTGAAAAATTCCATTCTTCTTACAATAGGTTTTAAATTGTTGACTAACAAAAATTGTAGCATTATCTGACACTAAGACACGAGGAAATCCGTGTGTAGCAAAAATATCAGATAACAGTTCTATTGTAAAGGTCGATGTTGGTGAACTTCTGGTGATTTTGATCTCTGCCCATCTTGATTTTGCATCCATAACAATTAAAAAGTAGTGGTCTTGAAAAGGGCCAGCGTAGTCAATGTGAACTCTGTCCCAATTTTCCTTTGGAATATCCCAAGGATGTATTTCAGCTTTTGCAGGGTTGGTCTTAACTTCTGCACATGGTTCGCAGGTTCTTGATATCCGTTCTATATCTTTGTCAATGCCTTTCCAGTAAACATAACGTCTTGCAAGTTGTTTCATTTTGGTTATGCCAATGTGTGTTCGATGCAGTTCTTCTAGTACAGCTTTTTGAAGAGTTCTTGGAATAACAACTCTTTTACCCTTGAAGAGAATACCATCTTCAATATAGTATGTGTAAGAAGGTTCTGGACTGTTTTGAATTTGCTGCTTTAAGCTCGACAGTTCTTCATCATCATTCGTTGCTTTGCGAATGGTATCAGCTGTTAAGTTTTCAGTCGATATTTCATTTATTGAAATCCAACACACTAGATTTATTTCTCTGTTGATGAGTATATCCTGTGAAGGCTTGTTTTCAACAACTGGGGCTCTGGATAAACAATCGGCGTTGACGTTCTCAATACCTTTCTTGAACACAACTTCATAGTCAAAAGCTGTTAAAAATGTTGCGTAACGGAGTAGCCGTCCAGCTGTCATTTGAGGTAACTTTGCATTAGGATGAAAAATCCTTGTTAAGGGTCGATTATCTGTTGCTAACTTGAAATGTCTTCCATACAAGTAGTTGAAAAAGTGGTTTACCGAAAAAACAATCGCAAGGGCTTCACGATCCAATTGGGAATAATTTTGCTCAGCTGGTGTCAGAGATCTTGAGGCAAATGCTATCGGTTTTTCTTGACCATCAATTATGTGTGCAAGCACACCGGCTAGACCAACAGGACTTGCATCACAAGTAAGTGTGATTGGTAAAGCTGGATCATAGGGTGTAAGAAATTTTTCACTGCTAATTTCCATCTTCAATTTGATAAAAGCAGCTTCACATCTGGAGGTCCAGAAAAATTTTGTGTTCTTTCGAAGAAGTTGTCGTAAAGGGTAAGTAGTTGTCGAATTGTTGGGCAGAAAACGAGAGTAATAAGTGACCATTCCCAAAAATCTTCGAACTTCTTCAACATTTGTTGGTCGTGGCATTTCCATAATGGCTCTAATTTTCTCTGGACTTTTCAAAATTTTGTTACACTCTATGATATGTCCTAAGTATTCGATTCTTTCCTGGAAAAATGAGCATTTTGCTTTATTCAAATGAAGATCGTACTTCTGTAATCGCTGTAGACAAAGTTCCAAGTTTTCTTGACATTCGGCTTTTGTTTTGCCATGAACTATGATGTCGTCGAAATATGACAGGGTTTTTGGAAGTCCTTGAAGTATCTGGTCAATGATTCTGTTGAATTCACTTGGGGCAGTCTTGATTCCAAATGATAGCCTATTCATTCGATAGGTTCCACGATGAGTTGATAAAGTTTGAATTAAGCTACTTGCTTCATCCACTTTCACATGAAGGTATGCTTTGTAAAGGTCCAAGGTACAAAAATATTTAGAGTATCTCAAACTGTTGAGAATGTCATCGATTCGTCTGATTGGGTAGTTTGCATTGACAAGACGTTCATTAACTCCCATCTTGTAGTCAACACAAAGTCGAACCTTTCCATCTGGTTTTGGAATTATCACTAAAGGTGATCCCCAATCACTGGTGTCGATTTTCGAAATGATTCCTTGATTTTCTAATGCATCCAACTCTTGATTTACTTTGTCTCGAAGAGCATATGGGACATCTCTTTCCTTGTGAAATGTTGGCTTGCTGTTTTCTCTAAGTTGCAATGAAACTGTAATGCCTGGAATGCAGCCAACTTTTTGCTCGAAAATCTTTGGATGTTTAGTGAAAATGTCCTCTGTATGCTGGATGGATCCTACCTTTAAAGGTTTGCTCTGTCCACCTGTTGAATCAAGCTCCTGGAGGCCAATTTTCAAATGTCGAATCCAAGCGCGTCCAAGAATTGGCTCGTATCCATCTGGAACAACATACAGCTCTTCCCGAGAAGTCCTTCCACAGTAGGAAACGCTCACGTAGATTTTTCCGTCTGGTTTAAAGATATCTCCTGTATAGGATCTAAAGGCAATGCGTGCATCCTGAAGATCTGTTGATAAGGCCAACCTATTGAATTTTTCTCGTGGCATAAATGTGTAGCCGGAACCCGAGTCAACTTCGAATTTTTGTTCTTTACCTTCAATCTTCAATGTCACAAAATACTTTTCAGTATCTGGTGAACGGTTCTGGAAAACATCGACTATCTTGTTCACACCATAGGTTTGCAGTGGCTCTTCATCTTCAATATAGTTTGTATCCTTTGAGTAGTTTCTTTTACTCCTGTGTTCTTCGATGAGGGTAGAAATACAAACTTTCTGCACATGTCCAGTTCTCTTGCATGACTTACAGTAGAGGGAATTTTTATCACATCTGCAGTCATTTGCTAAGTGGTTATTTCGTCCACAACGTAAACAAAGGTTGTTTATTCCTAGTTTTTCATAATTGACTCTGGAAGTGGAGTCCGACCGTGGGACTCTTGACTTGCTAATAGATTTCCGCTGGACTGGTTCCCTTGATCTAGTTGAATGGTGTTTGGGTATGTCCCGTCTGGGACCTCTGTGTCTTGACACCTTCCCGATAGCATCGGAGTAGTTAGTAGATGACTTCGACAGTTCCTGGCAGTCACTTTTAGTTGTTTCTAAGATAAGTGCCTTTTTAGTTATTTCACTAAAAGAAGTTTCTTCACACTGTAATATTTGCTGTCTAATGTCGTTGTCTTTGATGCCACGCACAAATTGTGCTCGCAAAAACACATCAGCGATTGAGGTTCTACATGCACATGGAGAAGTAAATTCACAGTCACTAATGTTCTTTCGAAGAGCAGTAATGTAGTCAGAAATTGGTTGACTTTCAGTTTGATATGTTGATAGAAATTTATGCTGAGCAACAAGAACATTTGGCTTTGGACACAGATGATTTTCGAATGTGTTGATTATATCATCATAAGACAGTTCTGTAGGTTTTTTTGGAGAAATAATTTCTGTTAACAAGTTGTAATGATAAGCACCGATGGAGTTCAGGAGTATTTTTGCACAGAGTTCTTTATCAGTAAACATACTTTTGATTTCGAGAAAATTTTCAAATCGTTGTTTATACAGCTTAAAGGATTCTTTTTTAGCATCATAATTTTCAAATGTTTGAATTAGAATGGATTTTTCTGACCTTGTATCCTGGAGTTTCTCTTTTGGAACTTCCGTTTTAGATGACATTAGCGTTTCGATGAGTTGCGTTTGCTGGGTCTGGAACGCTGCCATAAACTGCTGGAATTGCTGGGCATCCATTTTGATTATTTTGGCCGACTTCTAGATACTTTCACACACGTCGCCAATTTGTTATGTTTGATTTTGATCAACGAGGAGGCTGCCTGTTGACATCTCTATGTTTATTTACATTTATGTACACTTACTATCAAACAGTTAAAAGTTACAGTTACATCTTCACACAGTTAGACTTACAGTTACAACACGGCCTAACGATAAAAATATTCCAACAGCTTTCTCCAAAAAATAGAGAGAAACTCCTCAATATCATAAACACAATATGAAATGAAGGAGAATTCCCAGCATCATGGAAAGTGTCGTTAATAATTCCCATATTAAAACCAGGCAAACCAGCGGAGAAAAAAGAGTCATACCGCCCCATAGCTCTGACCTCTATTGTATGTAAGATAGTCGAAAAAATGCTATTGAAAAGACTCACAGAACTGGCCATGCAGAAAGAATTTTTCCACCAAAATCAATTCGGCTTTCTCCCATTTAGAGATTGCCAGACTGCACTAAAACTGTTGTATGAAGACATTACCCACTACAGAAATCAATCAGACTATGTGCTACTAATTACGATGGACACATACATACAGAATATGACTCGATTTGGCAAGACGGTCTGATCTATAAATGTCTGGAGAAAGGGGTGCCTGGGAAGGCATGTAAACTAATTCATTCGCTAATAGCAGACAGAACAACAAAAATTAAGTGGCGAAATGTGATATCCGACGGGGACAGCACAAAAAAAGGAATACCACAAGGGAGTGTATTATCTCCGTTCCTGTTCTCACTATATATGTCAGACCTTCACGAAGCAATAGGAGACGGAGCGAAATGTCTGTCATACGCGGACGACATTATAGTGTATACAAACGAAAGCTCGTACTCAGAAACTGTAAAAAAACTACAGAAAGCAGTAGACCAAGTACTACGATGGTGTGCAAATAATAAGCTGAAGATATTCCCAAACAAATGCCTGGTAATGAACTTCTCAAGAAAGAAAGTAACACAACCACCAAGAATTATAGACCAAACCCCTATCTCCACGGTTAAGAATGCAAAAATTTTAGGGATAAACTTTTCAGAGAACCTAACTTTTCATCATCATTTTCAGGTTACAAAAGAAAAAGCATTTAAAAAACTAAATGCCATTAAGGCGATAGCTTCGCACAAATGGGGAGCCCAAACAGAAATCCTAATTAGGATAGTAAACCAGGTAGTTTGGAGCAGCCTGGAATATGGAAGCGCAGTCACATCAACAGCCTGCGTAACATCAAGACGCAAACTAGAAACCATTTATAATGCTGCCCTCCGGGTGGCGTCAGGCCTGCAAAGGTGGACACCCATACCGCTTCTTCGGAAATTGACAGGCCAACCTTCCGTGATGGTTCGTCAGAACTTCCTAACAGGAAAGTTCTATTTAAAAATTATGTCGCTGAAGAATGAATCGACGCTGTACCCTATGATAGTGAGAAAACTAGAGTCAAACGAAGCAAATCCCAGACGGGGAATGAAGAACCTAGAGGAGATAAGAGATATCCTAATGATCATAAAAGTGGACTATAAAACAATAATCCAGCATATCCCAAGAATAAGAATCGACATGAAGGTGGATATCCATGTATCTGACTTGCAATTCCAGAGAGCAACCATACCAGAAGAAATATTCCAATTATACGAAGAGTTCATAGAAAAATATAGAAAAGATTGGGAGATAATTGCCACAGACGCCTCAAAAACAAAGGCAAGAACTTCTATAGCCGCACTGGATACCAAGAAAAATAAAAAATTCCTAAGAAGAATACCAAATATAAATAGCATATTCACAGCCGAAGCCATTGCCTTGTGTCGGCGGCCCCGCTTGTGTTCAGGGATAAAAATATTCATTGGAGAAAACAAAAGATATATCATCCTTTCAGATAGTAAATCAGTGTTGACAGCTCTGGAAAACACAAACAAAAAATCAGCGGCCATCATACTTCAAACATATAATGCAATTCAGGAAGCTGGTAAAAGAGGAGCAAGAATAAAATTGATATGGACCCCAAGCCATGTTGGAATAAAGAAGAAGGAGCAAGCAGACAGATTGGCAACTAGCGCAACTGAAGGAACCCCTCTATTAAAATGGTCATCCCCAACGGTTTAACTAAAAACATTAGAGATTCTATTCAAGAGAGGAAATAAGGGAATGGGAGGCATCAAAATATTTTCAAGAATATCCCCTTGACGAAAAATCCAAGATTTTCAAATGGTCAAGGGACCGGGAAATGGACGTACTTCTGGCAAGGCTGTATACGGGATAGATCAACATATCGCCTCTTCCGTGCAAGACTCACACAATTGCAAAAACTGAAATGTCTACTTTACGGGAGCTTGGCGTGGAAGAACTTCTTTATTGGTCGCCAAGTCGAAAAAGTCGAGTCAAGAGTGTAATCTTTGGGGATTATTTCCATTGGCGCTAAACAAAATCGCCAAAAACGACTTTATATGCTTCACTCTAAAGACCGTGGTTTAGCTGGCAAATCGAATATCGAAATTTCTTCACAGAAGTTAAGCACCTTCGGGCGCAGTCAGTATGTGGGTGGGTGACCATATCAAGCCTTAGTTTATCAAGCATCGCTGCGTTTTTTCTCTTTCCTTGCGCACACTTGTTTTTAATTTTCAGGAGAGGATCTGCCTGTTATCGAAATATTCTGACCTAAATAATGAATGAACCTAGAAATATATTTGTATTTTTAATTAAATTACGTTTCTTTTATTACCTCTTTTTTATGTAGACTATATTTCCTGAGCAAATTATCATGAAAACCCCTTTTTTAATCGACTATCGGTGGATTCCTCGTGAGAATTATGCTAACAGGATCGTGAAATACCTTTTGATTGCTCTGAAACAATAATTAGTCTTTGAAATTAAACTCTGACGATCAGAGAAAATTTTAACTCATTAAAAAAGGTGATCAAAATTACGTGTATTTTACTTTACACGGGGCATATAAGTAATAGGTAGATACTCTCCTGAAAAGTAGGCAAATTAAATTTTTCGCACTTAAATGTCTTATAACTCCAGTTTTATTTGTTCAAGAAAAATCCATCACCCCTCGTTTTAAAGATAATTTTGCAAGCTTTAATTTGATATAATGTTTGACTATGTACTTGAAATAAAATTACTTAAATGGTTTTTTAAATGAAAAAGCTTTTAAAAAACAATGCTGGTATTCTTCAATTTTTTTTAAAATTATACATAATTTTTGCAACGTTATAAATAATGATATCTGAAATTTTCAGAATGAAACCGCCACGGGATCAGGAGTTATAGCAAAAAGAGTTGTTTTTAATCACTTTTGCAAGTTCTTTTTAAATTAAAGTGGCCAAATACTGGGTTCTGCGCCATGTTTGGTCACTCTAACCTCCGAAATAGTACTTCAAAAAAACTCTTTTTGCTTTAACCCCTGATCCCGTGGCGTTCCAACTCTTTAAATTTCAAATATAATAAACTATAAAGTTGCTAAATATATGTATAACTTTCAAGGAAATTGAAGGATACCAACGTTGCTTTTTTAAAGATTTTATTTAAAAAATCATGAACGTAAATTTTTTTCATGGGCATAGTCAAACTTTATATCAAATTAAAGGTAATAAAATTATCTTTACAACAATGGGTGATAGATTTTTCTCGAACACATATAACTGGAGTTATAATACTTTAAAATGCAAAAAATTGCATTTTCTTCCTTTTTTCAAAAATATTTAATAAAGAAATACTGGTGAAGTTGAATAATAAAAGCTTTTTCCCCTGTATTCTGTAAAAATTATTTGTGCAGTAAATAAAATAATTATTATTATTTTCTCATTTATATCATAGAAGGGAACAATTCCTGAAAGTTTCATTAAAATCTGACAGGGTCAGGTTGAGAGCCGTGTTGAGATTTCACATGGAATGACCCCTAAGAATCTCAAGTAAAATTATATATTTCGGATAAAATCCAAGTATTTAAAAAACTAGTCTTCTAATAAATTGTGTATTTTATAATACAATTCATTAATACGAGCTGAATAATTTCAATGACAGGTTTAGGTCCATTCCAGAAAAGTATTTAAATATGAGATCGAGAAAGGGGGGAAAACGTGCCGATACTTGGTGGTCACCCTCCCAAGTACTGACTGTGGCTGAAGGTGCTTAACTTGAGTTAAGAATATAAGAAGATGGGCGATGCTGTTAAGCCGTGATTCACGCGTTAAAATATAAGAAGCCGTTTTTGGCGATTTATCTCAGCGCCAATTGAAATAATTACGAAAGATTAAACTCTTGCTTCGACTTTATCGACTTGGCAACCTATCTAGATGTATTGCCACGCCAAGCTCCTGTAGAGTAAAGATTTCGACTTTTGCAATTGTGTGAGTCTTGCACGGAAGAGGCGATATAGACCTGGAAATAAAATCAGTAAAAGAATGTGAAAACAAGTCAAAGAAGAATTTAATAGCGATAATTGACTTCTTGAAAAATATATAGAAAACACAGATCTGATTATGAAAATAAGAAAATAAATAAAATCTAGATAAAGAGAATAAGGGAACAAAGAAGAGGGTTAAGCGGCTCGTAAGAGTATGCAAATACCCCTAGACAACTTTCAATTTCAATCTTTAATATTCTTTTTTAAGTATTGCTTTTTGTGTTGAAGTGAGGATAACAAACCAGTTTATTTATTTTGATCTATTTTCCATTTTTGTGTCCACTGCATTAATTTTCATAAAAGCTCTATATTCTGTGGGATGTATTCTCTATCTAGCGGTTGTTTCGCTATAATCGCTGCACTTAAACATGCTCTGAGTTTACCCTCTGTGATATTAATAAGTTTTGAAACTCGAGAATCGAGACCACGTTCTCTCAAGATTCGATTCTCTAAAATCGATCTGATAAAAATTTTAGTTTAGACGACCGACGATCGAGCACGAGCCCCATTTGAGACGAGATTTGTTTATGTTTGTTGTGAACCTTTTTTTTATCTAATTTTAACTCTAAACGGTTTTTACTTTTTTAGGAAATCATCTCAGTGGAAAATGCTGCTTGAAGAGTTCTTAGTTTTTGCATCCTGATAATAGATATCATCGGTAGTGTTTGTGTGTTCTTAAGGTATGGCCCGTTATAAAAATGACGGAAATTGTATCCTTAAGATTTTGGCTGGTGTTTGTTAGTGTTTCTTTTGGATTCCTGTTGCTTTATTCAATATGAAATCATCAAGTTATCGGAATGTTATCTCATTAAATTCCATGCAATAGTATTAATAGAATTATAATCTGATTTTCTATCATTCTGATAACTAGAGGTATCCATTTCTAGAGAAATAAAGTGGAAAATATTCCGCACATCATTCCTCTTGCAATGGCTACCTCTCCTAGCTAGAATTGTGCTTAAATGCTTAGACCCAGACACCATTTTGCAATGATCTACATTCCAACATTTCCAAAGCAGAAGAGTTGTAGCGGGAAGTAGAAAGATGGTACATCCATTTGTTGACAAGTTTGCTCTTTGTTGACATCACAAGCACATAAAATTAGCTCTCCACTGGTAATTTCCCCATCTTGCTTCAAAAAGTTGAGTCGGTGTGTTATTAACCCGGGAGGACGCGCGCGACTTTCTGTTACACGGGAACGCGCGGGGTCTCTCAGACCCCACAAACCGTTTTCCGTTCTAAACGTTCAGTGCATGCAAAATTTTTATCACAGATAGTTCAAATATATAATTTAATTGTTTAATGTGCATTATTAGTTGACTTCTTCTAATTAAGATATAATAAGACTAGGAAAACAGGAAATGCACTGGAATGTGAGCGGATCTAACGAATTTCTTTGGCTAAACTGAACCGATGTTTATTTTCTAAAATCCTTTATTTTCTAATTTCTGTTTTTGCAAGAAAAATTATGGATTATAGTCACCTCTTCCTTACTTGTGGAAACCTCTTTGGCTATTTAACTCGCACCAATCCTCACAGTTTTGGAAGCATTTTCCTTAAAAACAACAACCTAACTCGGAAAATAACATACCTTCTTTATTTAAACTTCATGAGGTGATAGGTGGAAACCTTTTAGGCAGCTACACGGAGTTTCATATATTTTCATTAAAAATTAGAGTTTTTATGAAGGTTTATTTAAGCGTTGGGGTCTCGCAGACCCCGCGCGCGTCCTCGCGGGTTAAGTTGAAGAAAAACTGCTAGCGATAAGGTTCCTTCGCCCTCCCCTCGCACAATTTGAAATTCTCAAAAACACACTTCTCTAATGTCAGCCATTTAATTTTCATCATTAACCATTGCGCTCTATGGTCTTATCAGGACCTAGTGCCAAAAACGATATTGTAATAGCTTCCAATTCCTTTGAGGAATCGTGTCAAACTAAACAAATTACTGACAATTCTGGTAAACAATAACTTAACATTTTGTGCAGCTAAATCCACCTTTCATCAAACTAACATTATTTACCTAGGCTTCAACATTATTAACCACAAAAGAACTACGTATAGACTTAACAATACAATAAGAACTCGTAATTTTTGAGATTACTAATATTTTATTTTCCGCTCCAATCTCGGCATGTGTTTTTTACTCCGGAAACTTAGACTCACTTCTTCACTTCACTCTTGTGAGGCAGTGAAAACACTTAAATACTTTCTGAAAAATATGTTAACAAATTAAATTATGAAAAATATCTTCTTCCAATATCAGCCCGTATTTGGCCAGAAAGCGATCTTAAATTACCCTGGGAAATTTGTTGAGCAGTTGGCGTCGTTCAAAGGCTCCTGCTGATCAAAATCCTCTTCAATCATGTCCTCATCATCAGGCAATTCAATGTTTCTCTCCATACAAATGTTATGGAGAATACAACTCATTAGAATGAGTTTGGAAACTTTCTTATGGGCATAGCAAAGAGCACCCCCAGAGTTACTTAACGCTCTAAACCGAGACTTTAATATCCTGTTGCACTGTTCTATCAACACTCGTCCTTCTCAGGTTGATGTTGAACTGCTCTTCAACGCGGTCAGCTGGAAGCAAGTGAGGAGTCATTAACCATGGTTCCAAAGGGTTACCACTGTCTCCTAATTAATATCCATGTTCATTGGCGAATGCCTCCAAAATCCTCCTTACTCCACTCATGCTCCATATGAAGGAATCGTGGTTCCTTCCTGGGCACCATCAACAACATTCATAATCCTGAATTCTGCATCACATATCTGCAAACAAGAAAATACTCTGATGGCTAGCATGAAAAGTTGCTACTCTAAGATTAGCAAACCACAACCGAGCTAAGTGTTCAGAAAACTTGCCAGAAATAAACAAGTATCAAACAAAAATCCATCGTAATGTTTTGTGTAGTATCAAAAAGTACCGATTCCGCTTTTTTTAATCGTTACAGTTTCTGATTACCCCCTAAACGAGTTTGGTTAAAGTTAGGGAAGGGGAGGCAGCAACCCCCCCAACCAGTCTAAACCTTTCACACTTTATCATATTAGATAAAATTTTATTTACCAGAAATTTTACCAAAAATTGAATGGTTCAATTCCGTTAACATTCCCGCTAAAATTGCTATGTTGTTTTGGACGCTTAAAAGTATAAATATTGCTTACTAATTTCAAACTTACATTCTTACTCCTACATTACTCTACTTAAACTCCTACATTCTTCAGGAGTGTTCAGAAAATGGATGAAATCCGGCATCACTTTTCTCATAGCATCACAAAAGTTGGTCAAGTTTCTAGAAACTTTGGACTGGGATAGCATGACTCTGTAGTCCTCCGCAATGACCAGTTGAAACGACCCAGTCCCTAAGAGTCTTAAAGAAGACAGCACCTAGAACATTCAAAGTTAAACAAGCATTAGTAAAAAATCACTATCACAACAGTTTCCACGCTTCAATCCATTCTTTTACCTCCATTACAAGTTAATTATGAAAAATAAAAGCTGGATGCATCACTATGTGAGTTTTTATCAGTACATATTTGCAATGTTAGGTTGAAATTAATATTGAGTAGTGTCCTCCAACATTCTTGCCATCCTTTTCATTATTTCTCGAAGAACATCACGGGTACTTTGCTCCGAGAGAAGAGCCTTTAGGTTCTTTCCTTGGAACCCGAAGCTTGGCGCGGAATGGCCAAATATGGCTCTTGCACCATAAAACCCCACCAACCAAGCGATAGCGTAACACTAACTCTGTTAGGTCTAGTGGATTTCCTCGATCCCTAAGGAATCACGTCTTTGACGATAAAGTTGTATCCACATCCAAGGCGGCTTTTTTCAATAAAAATTCAAAACAAAATTGAACAAAAACAATGCGAGGTTCACCAAAAACTTTTTTTAGAATAGATATTATTAATTTGTATGTACTATACGTTGTTACTTGTAAAATAACAAGCTGTTTCCAGCTAGGGAACAAGCTTCATTTGGATTTTATATTAATATGTAAACTTTATTTTCTTTAAAATGTTGATGTTTGACGAGTCATCTGCTTTTAATTTAATATAAAGCTGGGGAAGCTTAATTCTCAACAAAATTATCTAAATCCCACTTGGCGCTGAGTAGATGAGGTTGATGGCTGAAATGATTATGCTACAACAGAACCATCTGATATTTTCTGAGAAGCATTTACATTTGCTAGGAAATTTCTTTAATTGACAGATTGACTACCAACTGTCTTGGGCCAGCAACAGATAAAATGTCAAGATACTAGCTTGAATTCGACAAAAAATGTTAATGTGCCCATAAAGTTTCTAATCAAAGGTAAGGAAGATAATTACTCAATGCAAGATCCAATGAAGGAGTACTGCAATGAACATAAAGGGCCATAAAATAATGTTCTTGTATGCTGTGTTCTTGTAAAGCTGCTGCCCCATCATATCCTTGTCCTACTAGTCTAGGGTATAAATGTCTGGTGTTTGGCGCGGAATAGCCAAATATGGCTCTTGCGCCATAAAACCCAACCAACTAACCTTTTCCTACTAAAGTAATCACAATTTATATTGTAACTTTCTAAAGTTTTAAGTATAATATTTGTGCTGAGCCTTTGTTGTTGAGGTCTACAGTGGTAACAAATTCTAAGAGTGATTGATTCACTTATGCCATTCTTTACTACAATCATATACCGTAAGTATATTGCAATTTGTTCTTTCTGAGAAATAGGTTGTTTCGCCATTTCTTTAATTATATTTTATCCGTGAATAATTTGATTTGAATCGTTTTGAGGGAAGTTCCACTATATTTTTTAGGGCGCCCAAGGAAGCCTGACTTTTACAAAAAATTCTGTATGCTTGTATTTTCTTCTTCAGTATATCTTAACCCTCCCTTTTTATTGGATTGCAAAACACCCTGCCGCTTAATAAAGGTTGGAAGCTCTTTACTCACTCCTTGTTTTCTAAGGTTCTCCATCAATGATTGTTTCATCTGAATTGCATAGAAAAGTGATAATTTAACTGGGAAGAATGCTTTTGGCGATAGTGTTAGATTTGTGAAGCATGTTCCGCTGCCAAATCCCTGGATAATATTAATGTATCACAAGGATCTGTCAGCAGAGCCCGCAGATGAATACTGCCTCCATTTTTCTGTGCCTCTATCTGGTCTATCTTGTGTAATGAGTGGATGATCCTTCACTGAAATATTTCAAAGCTTTAATTTGAGGATGTTCTGAAATTCTATCCTTGACAATAACGCTTTGAAACCAGAAAGCAATTGTGTCGTGAGTTAAGTGGTTACTTATTACGCACATTGAAATAGTTTTCAAGCTCCTCAAGTAGTTAATATATATACGAAAAGGATGAACGGTTACCTGCACCTTTCTCCAGTGAACACTTTGATTCGAATCTTGAGCCACACAAATAGTTTTCTGGAAAGTAAGCTAAAATAATGACTGTATTTTCATAAAGTACACTTTTTGCTTTTTTGTAAAAGTTACTCTGAGAACTTGAGTTTCGCGAATTTGTCTAGCAAGCCTGACTGTAAAAGAAGTTCTTTATCGGATATACTACCACACCGAAGGTCTGAATTATAAGACACAGTACCGGACTGGGTTATGCCAGAGCTCTTTTAACATGTTTTTATATACCAAATTCCGTACATACCCAAAATAATTCTGCATTTTGGATATTTTCTGGCAAGTTCTTGCATATATTGAGACACTTCGCTTTTTAAGGGCCAAATGTCGATACACTTAAATTTTCTAATAGAGTCAAAATCATTTCAGATAAGTACCTACTTGATGAACTAGAAGTAATTGATGTAACAGCACTCAAAAGTTCTAAGGCAACACCAGATTTTATTCCAAGAATATACAAAAACTTATCCTTGGCAGAAGTATCCAAGCCAAACTTATCCAACACTTCCCCATCAGTTTGAATACCAATCGAAGTTTTGGATTCCATATTGTCAAATTCACCCATTTTGGCCTTGTATATAATATCATTAATCTTTTTTTTACAATTGGCCTCACATTTTGCTTTATGGAATCAAATTCCATAGCTATTTATTCGCCATATGCCAGGTGTTTTTTTCTTTGAATAGCATCTTGCAATGCTGCTAATGCAATATTCTCCCTGGAATCTTGCTCGGGTTTTTTTTGCTGGCTTTAGAGTTCGTTTATCTTATGCTGGTGAAAATGCCGAGAGGCCTTGACTTAGAGAACTCTCCTCTAGGAAAAAGCTAGTGCTCAGATTCCTAAATCAGAGAACGAATGGGTAGGAGTAGTTCAGGATTTTTGCACCTAATACAGAAATCATGATCCAATTTCTAAAGTTTCGCAACTAATGAAATTGAGATTTCTTGTTGGCACGGCATGCCCCAATGGGGTTTGCGCCATTAAATTCACCAAACAAACAAACAAGAATTGAGAGTAACTTAACAATTCAGTAAATAACATTGAAGTGGAAACAGGAGGTCCAAATATGGAAAAATTAACAATAAAACCGATTTTATTCCAAATAACTACATAAACTATTACTCCTTAGCAATTGTAAGGAATAAGCCATTGTTGAGGATGACAAGCCAACATTTGAAGCATGGATGTCTTTCAAACTTGTAGTGAGTTTTTACACTGCTGTTTTTTATAGCATTGGCATGTAGGAGTTTTTTTGAAGCCTTCAAGCAACCTCTCCTTTTCTTCCACATTGAGGCTAAATCTTGAAAGAATGGTTGGCCTCAGATGCTGTTGACGGAAGCTCAGGCTTCTCAATATTGGGGATGGGATCAGTTTCATCCCCTGATCCATGGACATAATTCATTCCACGATAGAATTGTTATGTGTCCCTTTTGAAAATATCACAATTAAGGGCCAAATAGATTACCCTTTGTTTTTCGACTTTTAAAAGATTAAGAGAAAAGGACCAGGTAGGCTTTAGTTACCTGACGAGCTGTGAGTTGAGACATTAAAGAGAAAAAAAATTATGGTTAAAAACATTTAATTATGAACAAGTTAGGAATAAAATCAGTCTCGTTCAATAAAATCACAATCCAAAAACAGTACATACCAAGTAGAACAACAACTGAGATGTGGCCACATTAGTACACTCAAAAGCAAAACGCAGAAAAAGGAATATTGACTAAAAACTAAATGTGGGGGTTATAAATTTAGAAGAGGGCCTTTTGGCCTTAAAGTTAAAGGGGGTTGGGAATACAGGAGGAAAAATGGCGGAGTCCGCTAAAACATCATCTCCATCAAAAAGGAAAAAGTCGGCCGTGGGTCCTGCGGCCTCAAAGAAAGAACAGGTTCTCTGGAGGGGAGTCAGTGACCCGGTATATATAGGAGGCCACCATGATAGCAATTTATGGGTCCAATTACCGATTTATTCGACCTAAGGACATGACCGAATAACGATGGAGGGCATTTTTGGCCTAATGCCAACATGGCAAAATTATGGCGTTTAACCTATTCAAAAATGGTGTTGTTGGCAAAGAAATATTCAATTTCTCTTGCAAGTATTGAACGTCTAAGTTAAAGTTTGGTGGATGGGATTGCCGAGTTTTTCGATGCTTATTTCAAAGCAGTCAATTATACACTGCACATTACTAAACCTGCGACAGAAACTGATAGGCTAACACCTTAAAATCTCCATCTCCACCAGGAAAATAAAGGAAATTCTGTAAAACAGATGCCAGGCTATATAGTGTTTTGTCAAGTACCAAAAGGTATTCAACAAATTCTGGTTGATTGAATACCAAATATCCGAAAGGTTTTCCTGTGCAAGCATTTGACCTACAAGTTCTTATCACACAAATCCATATAAAACTGGTTTGATGGCATTAATAATTTTGTTGGGGAGGGGCCAGGAAATTTCCCTTTAACAGTTGTTCCCTGGCTCGTTGAAAACGGCACCAGCTGTCTGCGCCTTGGGACACTACCCGTGCATTAGTTTGTCGCTTGAGGAGCAGCAATGGAAGAATGCAGCAATAACAGCTTTTTGCATCCCCTCCAAATCACCGATATTTGACCTAAGTGCTATCCCGTAATAGTTCTGGAGCTTATTAATCAAGTCATCAGTAAGTTTACCTATCCCTCCAAGTCCTTTCGTCACTACGTAGTTTTCTCAGCCTAGAACCAACTCTCTTCTGGATATGGCCAATGCATTCGAATTTAGTGACTAAATTAGGGCGATAAATGTCCTTCACTTCCATAAAGGCCTTGAAGTCTCCATCCCCATAGTACTCTTTGTAATTTAAACTTCGGTTGACTTCGGAGCGTTCTAAAATCCTACAAGTTCCCACAGACTCCATTGATTCTTGCGCCATAAAACTCTAA
This sequence comes from Tetragnatha versicolor, assembly GCA_024610705.1. Classification (NCBI taxonomy): domain Eukaryota; kingdom Metazoa; phylum Arthropoda; class Arachnida; order Araneae; family Tetragnathidae; genus Tetragnatha; species Tetragnatha versicolor. Next base: position 23,074,139 of record JANDEH010000013.1, on the reverse strand, counting down.
TTAACCAAACCCACAGACTCCATGCTTGAAGATGTACCAGAATGATTCGCACACACATGATCGGCATCTGCTGGCTTCAACAATGCCGTCATGACTCATAATTTGTTGCATACCCTGCAGAACTGTGATAGTACCTCGCAATCCAAAACCTTTTTTGTATCAATGGATAGCACACTAACAACCATTTGAGATAAGCCTCTGTTGCCAGTGGCTATGGGTTTAAAAAGAACGAAACAAAATTTCTACTCTGTGGAAAGGGTTAATAAATACATTCTCTTAGACACATAAATTAAGCAGTCAGACTTGAATTCTTTTAAGAGATAAGCTGTGCATACCTTGTGTTAATTTTATGGTCGCTAATGACATCTCTCATTTTGGACCCTCGCCTGCCTTACATATCTGGGACACCGAGACATCGGCTACAATTAGCCGGACGCTCGTAACTAGAAGTAAGCAAGTATGATATCTCTCCAATAAATTTCGCAATTTGTGTTTAAGGTATCCGCCTACCTTTGAGACCATTTTTTTTAAATACTTTATTTACAAAATTTTTTTTTAATTTTTAGTTTAAATGTACATCAAAACATTGATTGATGCTAAAAAACAAATTAATTAGATTATTTTCTAAAATATGGGGTGATTAGTGTAAAATTTAAGTGAATATTTATAAAACCGCTCTCACTCTTGCCCAAAAACTATTATCCCTATATAAATTTCCTTTCGACACGAGCATCGTATAACACTTATCTTCAGAATGGACTATTGTCTAAGACATATATTAAAATGTAATTGTTTTACAGCATAAAATGGTAAAGGTAAGTGAAAAATTTCAAAATTTCTACAACCATTTAACAAAAAAACATCAATAAAAACAAAAATAATTAACTTGCATAAAAATCTATAGTCCATCTGTATGATAACAGTATGATTAATATACTGTTAAAATTTGGAGTGAATATCTTGGATAGTTTTTGAGTAATCATGTAAATAGTGGAGGGTTTTTATGCAAAATTTAGTTCTGAGAAAATTAGCTTCAAAGTTTATTTTTGTATACGATCGCCGACGACTATCTGTTTTAAACATGCTGTAATTTCTTTTCTGATTCACCTACAAGTAAAATGAAAACAGTTTTGGAAAGATAAATCTAAACTACTTGAAAATGTAAGAAACATAATTTCGAGGAGGCGGATACCTTAATTGTTTTACTCGGGAAATTATATACCCCCAGATATGATACAAGCAATTCATCTCCATGTTACTTAATGTAGTGGGATTTTTGTCCCAGTCTTTGGGGAGATCAATTGAGGTTTTGAGTTTTGTGTTATTTTTTTTTCACTTTCGTTAAATAATTCCATGAAATCTGGTAAAAGAACTCTATCATCATGTTCGTAATTCCCTAAACAATTTTTAAAATATTGAGAAATGCATACCAATTTTGAATTGTAGTGCAGTAGGGACAACCTGTTCGGTTCTTATCAGGCTGAATAAGTTTTTGACATAATCCTGCGTGAACCGGGAAGTTGTAACATATTTCAATCCCTTTTCACCCAGGAGTGCTGCCTGTAAATGCAGTATCGACATGATTGACATAATTACACTGGTCTGGATAGGCTTCCAAACAATTTTGTTTTGGTTAAACTTGGTTAAAAATTTTCATATTTTTAAAGAGAGTTATTGCCTCATCCAAGAAAGATTGTTTCCACATAAGAATTTACGTTGAATTTGCTTAAAGCAAGTATAGGGTGTCTCGAAGTCGAGTAAAAACCACCGATGGATGTGCTGCAGAAACCATACAGTGGTTTTCAAGGCCTCATTTTTTCCCTCTGCAGCAATGAATTTCAATGCACAGCTGGTTTCATGGCCGAGTACAGTTGTCGCATTCGACACTTTCATTTTATTAAAATGATTTTTCTCCAAATTTGACGGGAGCTATTTTTAAATCAACATTATCTTGATGGCTTAAAAGTTTGCATCACATTATCTCTACAAGAGAAGATACCAAATTATACTTCTCAATAAAATTTTGAGGAATTTTGAAATATTTATTGGCCAAAAGACAGTCCTTCATTTGTGAGGGCATCTAATTGATCATCATTAAAAATACCTTGATATTGCTTGCCAGATTGCTAGGGGCGCTGTGAGTCATTTCAATGGATTCTCCAGGGTGACTTATCTAGGGGTAGACCTTACTTCCTTGACCCTAGGACACGTTAGTTTCAAAAGAGCCTAGGAGTACTGTTTTAGTTTTGCTGCAGAAGTGAGCAATGCAAGTCTCGTCCGTGTCTACAGATACTTTTCGGGTGAGTTGCACAGCTAAAATTAGGTAATATTTGATACCTTTTTCAGCTGTAGCAGCCTCTTCAATGCGGTCTTTAAGCTCGGCCTCTTTGGAACGCAAGAAACCAAGAACATCACTTTTGTTGTTATCGTCAGGTAGGAACTGGTAATCACTGAACGTGTTCAGACAACGTCGCTGTTGGTTGGCCGAACGCTTAGAAGGGTTAGGGCGACTCTTTTTAGCTGGTGGGCTTGAGTCTTTTCGTTTTTTAGGCACCAAGTGAGTTTTTTTATGCTTTTTCATCGTATCTTCTCTGTCGAATAACTTATGGAATTCCGAACACTCAAAACTTTACTCGCCATGAACTGACCGCTTGCGCCGAGTAAGATTATCAACCCGGGTAAATGCTTTCACAATGCATATATCACAAGTGAGACTCATCGTAAAAATATCACGTTGATAAAAGAGCGTACTATCAAGAATGATTTTCCGCAGCGAATGATGTTTTTAGCTTAAGTTCTATTATTTGTCTACGGTCGCTTGGCGGAGAAAAACCGGTTTCTCAGCATTGTGGAAGGCACAGAAAACCGGTTTTCCTCCGCCTTCCGACGGTAGACAAATAATAGCTTATATAGTTGTATGGTTGCCAGATGCAAAAGTTATTTTTCTTCCATTAAAGTTATAAGAAAAGTATAAAGTTCCACTTAAGTTATATACAGACTAGCTAACAATGGTTTGTCTTAGTGATAGCAATCGTATTAATGATAAAAAGTGACTTCAATTGAAGTTACATTTAATATAAAATTAACGTTATATACAGATTAGTTCATAATATTTGATCTCGATATAGCAATTATTGTTATCATGAATGAAATAAAAATTTATAAATAAAAACCAAATAAACGTTCAGTCTAAATAAACAGCATGACGAAGAGTCAACAGATGGCGCTGCGTTATCATTTTTACGCTGACCTCATAACCTCCGCCTGTTCCAGAACTGTCAATTTCTCCCTGGTAATAAAATAAGAAAATTGCAGAAAAAATACACATATTTTAAGTTTCCTACAGACGCCATCCCTCCTCTAGTCTAGAGTACAATTATTTCTTTTTTGTCCTTCCAAATCGTTGAGCTGAGATTAGGCACTGATACACACTGAAAGCAAATGCTTTCTCCAGAATTTTTCAATTTCAAAGTTCGTGTTTCCTTCGGTAAAAACTTCTGGTTTGCCATAACTGTCCCCGTGCTGTAAAAACCTTTTCAAAATAGATCGATAACCAAATCTACACTAGTAAAGAAGCGATCAAAAAAGATGTGATGACCTGTGAGCGTTAGGCACGAAGATAAGTGACGAACAACATCATAACCTAAACCTTTGCCACTTCTCTCCATACCGTCCTTCTTCCCACAGTAGGGCTCAAAGTTGTAATATAACCAGGTTTGGAATCGCACAGCAAGTTCACGCTTCACCGGGGTCACGGTATATATTGGGCGATATCCAACCTACCCTAAAACCACAAAAATATCTTTAATTTTCTACGTGATATAAACTTCATGAATCGTATATAATTTTAAAGTCTAGGGTATAAATGTCTTGTGTTTGGCGCGGAATGGCCAAATATGGCTCTTGCGCCATAAAACCCCACCAACCAACCTACCCTAAAATTTTATAAGCGCTTCGTCGGCGGATATTCTCCTTTAGGGGTAAAAATGTTTTTTAAAATTTTCTTTCATCTCTGTCATGAAAGGTTCTGATTTCTGCATTATAATACATTCTTTTTTATCAATATATTCGTTTAGGGTAGGTAAGTTTAGTGCCGTTGCACTTTCCTTGTTCGTATAAAAGAATCTGGGTTTTATCACATGCCTTGCTACCTTATTTATCAATACATGGAGTCTGTTCGGATTAGTTTTTGCAGATAAGACCACCCCACGCTGGATTTGCATACGTCAATATTGGTCTTGCGTAGGCCAGGAGAATGTTTCTTTTAAGATGCATGGGAAGTTTAAGTTGATCCCTATCAGTGGGGAGAGTATCTGCGCGAACCGGAATATTTTAACCAGCTTCACAGTTCCCACGATTCACCTTAACTGTTATGATTGTCCATAAATGAGAGTTGTATGCTTACTTCCCTTATAACTCGGTTTCCTGTGTAAATAATGTTTCCAATGGAAAACTGTACTGAATAAATATCTATTTTTGTATGAAAAACACAGGCTTTTCCAATATTTTTATCAATGATATCACTATTATTAAAAAATTTTTTTTGTATTTGACCATGTTCTTTTCCAAGGTCTAGAAAAGTAACTTTGGTTTAAATAAATTAACTTCTTTGCCTGTGATTAGTGGCCATGTGCATCTGAAAAGACACACACACGAAAAATGACAGATTCTTGAAATTAAAATATTTTTTGCTCTTTACTATTGCATTTTTCGCTTCCAAACGTATAGTCCAGTGATGTCTTGTGGGTTCAGGCTGACGAATCTGTTTTGGTAAATGAGCCACATGTGCATTTTAGTAATGAGGTTTTCCGCACACCATTGCAGAAAAAGTTGATGGTGAGAGGCGATAAGATTTTCTAAATCTCCCAGCATGTTAAAATCAATAATAGGAGACAAGCTGTACTGTATAATTCTAATTAATTGGATTAAGCATTCTAGAAATTCAGGACATTGATCTTCAAAGGAATCTTTTAAAATAATTTACAGATGCAAAATTAAGTTAAGGCAGGGACTACTACATAATTTATAAAATCTTAAATGCTTACGAGTTATACTGCCTAGTTCTCGGCCTACCTCCTTCCAAGCATTTTGCTTGATCATGGAGTTCTTGTATCCTTTGGACGATGCATCATAGAGGATCCTCCTCTTCTCGACTTCCTGAATTAGTTTGATAATGTTGGAAGGCAAACTTAAATCTATTTTGAAACGCTTTGGAAATATCAAAATGGCAAATGCACGCACGACGAGAGATGATGAAATACAAGCCTGGACCGAAAAGAAGTTTAAGGATGAAGGAAGAGATAGGCCAGCTATTGGTCCATAGCGCTTACGTGACCACGACGACTTTTCAAGTTTGATTGATACTTTTTCTGCAGTGAAGGTAGGGATTTTTTATCGCGCCAACACGCTTACTTGAACTTGAAAAATCGTATGCATGGAAACCCACCTTTAACCGTGGAGAGAAGCAAATTTGGGTACTTCACAGTTAACAAGATTAACCTTAAGTGTTATGATTGTACACAAATGGTAAAAAACGCATGCTTGCTTCCCTTAAAACTCAACAATGGCCAAGTGTCAATTAGGTTCTTTATTTGTATATAATTGAGAATATTTCATTTGAATAACATTACAATCTTTTAAAAATTCTTGTGCAAAAATAATAGTGCAATGAAAATAAACATCTTCTTCAAATAGGATAATATTGGTTATTTTTGAGAAAGATTTATCCCTGTTCAGGCTTCCTGTGTACTCAAGGTTTCGAATGAAAACTGTATTGAATAAATATCTATTTTTGTAAGAAAAACACGGGCTTCTCCAATATTTTCGTCTTTTTAACTTCAATCAATATCCGTCTTTCTTGGGATAGAAAGGCCTAATCTGGCCCTTGTCCCATAAAACCCAATCAACCAACCAATATTTTTATCAATGATATTACTATTATTAACAAATTTTTTTGTATTAGACCATGTTCTTTTCCAAGGTCTAGAAAAGTAACTTTTGGTTTAAATAAATTAACTTCATTGCCTGTGATTAGTGGCCATGTGCATCTGAAAAGACTCACACACGAAAAATGACAGATTCTTGAAAAAAAAATATTTTTTGCTCTTTACTATTGCATTTTTCGCTTCCAAACGTATAGTCCAGTGATGTCTTGTGGGTTCAGGCTGACGAATCTGTTCTGGTAAATGAGCCACATGTTCATTTTAGTAATGAGGTTTTCAGCACACCATTGCACAAAAAGTTGATGGTGAGAGGCGATAAGATTTTCTAAATCTCCCAGCATGTCAAGATCAATAATAGGAGACAAGCTGTACTGTATAATTCTAATTAGTTGGATTAAGCATTCTAAAAATTCATGGCATTGATCTTCAAAGCAATCTTTTAAAATAATCGACAGATGCAAAATTAAGTTAAGGCAGACTACTTGATGCATTTACTTGAAGATTTGACTCTAATAGTTTTGGATATAGGGATTTACTAACTGATGGGTGAAATTTAAATTCTTGTGGTGGTAATTCAGAGTGGTCAATATTAAACGCTTGAGATCCTATTAAAGTTTGTTTTTTGGGTGCGCAACCAGTTTTCTAGAGCTGTTTCTAGAACAGCTCTAGAACAGAAATCATTAATAAGAGGAGGTTCATTTCTTCATAGTTTGCAAGTTGATTAGAAAGCATCATTTGACATACGAGTTCAGGCCTACGATTATTGAGATTCGCTTCTTCATGGTTCGTAAACTGATTAGAAAACATTGTTTGACCACTCTGTATAGGCATACTTGTTATAGCGAATGACTTTGAATTCGATTATCAGGGTCAAAAAGGCGGATTGGCCATACCCGTTTCACCCATCGACATTTACTTTTTGGGGAGCCAGCTCCCATTTGTCCTCATTGTGGCGTTCCCTATACTGTGAAACACATTTTATGTGAATGTCCATATTTCAATATTGTAAAGTAGTGGTTTAGTTTAACCTTATTAACTGTTTTTATATGGCTGTATTTAAACCTTAATACCTGTTTTGATGTGGCTACACCTTTTTAACTGTTTAACTTTAACTGTTAAAATTTTTATATATATCAGCCCGTTTGCTTGTTTTTGTTGATTTTGATTTTTGATTGATCTTGTACTCTTGTCTCTGCACCTTGATGTGTCAATAAAGGTTTTTTTTATTTTGAAAACTCGTAAACTTCATCTTCCACGACTCCACAATATACTTGCCTAGAAGCCAACCATCACCGTTTATCTTATTGCCACTCAAAAATGATCTTTTTAAATTACTAGTGTGCCAAATATATGCATCGTGGCTGTATCCAGGGAACCTAGCAACCACATTCAAATCCTGCATTTTAGTAAAAGAATACATATACTTGCCTAGAAGCCAACCATCACCGTTAATCTTATTGCCACTCAAAAATGATCTTTTTAAATTACTAGTGTGCCAAATATATGCATCGTGGCTGCATCCAGGGAACCTAGCAACCACATTCAAATTCTGCATTTTAGTAAAAGAATACATATACTTGCCTAGTTACAACTGAGAAAGCAATTGTAAGTATGGAAACAACAACTTAAGAAAGCCGTATTTGTGAAAAAGCTTCTAGTAAAGTTAATCTCTCCAAGATATAATATAAGGTATCGCTTGTATCCGACGATTTAAGTGTCAAACAGTTGATCTTCTCCAGGAAGTCCCACTCTAGATTCTCCAAAATGCACAAATTGTGCAAGAGTTCGGGATTTTAAGTTTCTGGCATGTAGTGCAGGGTCCCATGCTTGAGGAGGCATCGGAACCTGTTCTTCAACATACCGTTGCACCGTTCAATGACACAACGCCCTCTGGAATGAGCAGTGTTATATTCAAGGGCTGGAGGTAACAACCTGTCTAAAGAGTACTCACTGTATATAGTGTGCAAATGAGCCTCTTGTGTATAACTACTGTCCCCTGAAAGCATATAAAGACTTCGGCAACTATAATCTTTCGGATATTATAAGCAACCAAGCTTCGGACTCTTCTTGTACAGGATATTTCGTTTGTCATCGGTATTTTCCTTGAATATTATTTCCACACTTACGCTGTCATCTGGATGCTTTTGTTCATTTCCCAAGCCGATCTTTCTTGAAATATTTACAATATCCTGTTTAATCATTAGATATTTTCTTTCTAATTTCTCTACCTCACCATAAAGATAATTTCTTATAATTTGATGAGGAGGTATTCCTAACAACAGCTGACTTGCAATGGAAACTATATCGCCATTAGATAATGGTATATGGGACAATTGGTTCTCATGTCCATAGTGTGAGGGAAAAATTCTATGGAATGGACCCTTTTCACTGCCTTGGGTTTCTTTTATGGAGGCAAGGCAGCAAAACTATCTTATTCGGACCTTGCGACTTGGGTATTCTTTTTCCGCTGAACACAGATGTGTAGCAACCTGAGCGGTTACAATAGTAATATTCAGTTGTGATCTTCTTGTTCTTTCTTTTATTTCTTAAAATAAAACGAGATTTTGTATCGTTCTCTAGACCATCTTTCCATGATTTAAATTCTAAAAAAATAAAAATAGAGTGGGTTGGGGTAAAGTGGGTCAGTTTTAATCATTTCGATATAAATCAAATTTGAATTGAATTATTTTCCCTCATTTTTTTGTATTGTAATCTTTTATTTGTTGGCAACATTTTCTGATTGTCAAAAGTTAAGATTTATGAATTTGAGAACTGGAAAAATATTTAATTTAAACTGTAAATGGTTTTGTCGAAAAATCAGGTTTTACCAACTTCCAAATATCTATATATTGTAATAAATTACAGCTGACTTTTGTAACGTAACCCGGCAAAAAGCCTTCTAGGAGGTGGAAAACAAAGTTTAAAGATTGGGTAACATGCAGTTTCTCAAACAGGTGCAGAGTACCACATGGAAAGCCAAGTAAAAGTGAAATTTTGCCTATTTTCGAAGCTGTCTAAAATATTAATAAATAAAAAAATAATATAAGTTGAAGGTACCCAATTATTTCAAAATCAATCTCATTGATGAGCACTTTTTAAAGGTAGAGTCTTATTTTTAACCCTTCAAAGCACACTTTTTTTTGTTTCTTTTGAAAAAATATTTAATATCTTCTAATAACTACGAATACTGGAAAAATATTAAAAAATTCCAGACTTCATTTTTCATTAAGATATATGGTTTTTATGGTATGTGCCAAATATGGCTCAAAGCGCATTTTGGGTATTTATCTGTTTGTGCCATTTTTGGCACATTTCCCACAATACTAGATTACGAGATTTACTAATGTGTATAAAATTTAATATACAAATTTTAAAATATAAATTCGTGAATGATGTGAAACAAAATAATATTTTATATTACAAAAAGTTTATTGAATGGCAAAACAAAGTTCCATATGTTCATTTTTGATGAAATTCAGCGAAACAATTTATCTCTATTTATACATTAAGCTACTCCACACTTGTAACATTTAATGGAACTTTTTTCGTACAGTTAGAAGGTTTACATCTCTGTCTGTTTTCTATTTAAAATATATTTTAAACTTAAATTTAAAGTAATTGATCGGCTTATCCTAGGATTCGTAACCAAGTTATTTTATTTAGGTAAAACGCACCAGTACCCGGTCAGTTCAGGAAAATTTAACATTTTAAAACAACTCCTTGGGAAAAACTATCAAATGTCTGGCTACTAACACCTTTAAATACCTAAAATTATCCTTAATATTATGTATGTTTTCAAAAATAATTTTAATAAACATTAAGCCACTAAATTTTACAATTTATGAATTTACTCCCAATGCACCAGTAGCCGTCAACCTACCTTACCCCAATATCCGACCAATGCATGCACCAATATCCGTTCAGTTTGTAAATATGTTGTGCCTCCTCAAATATTAAATAAAAGAACAGAAGCATTTAACATAAACAAGAAAAAAGTATCACTACATACTTTTTATTGATTAAGATTATAACTTTTCAAATTTTTAGGGTTTTTTTCTTGAAGACAATTTTTTTCAGTTTCATTAGAGAATAAACAGACCATTTACTATTGAGGTTTCTTTTTTTGTTCATTTTCTCTTCTTGGTTTCCATTTCCCTATTTTCCACTTCTCCCCCTATTTTTCACATCGTGATTTTCGAAAATAGAATTGCTTCTATCTTTACCGATAGAACTTGCAATGGTGAAAGAGGGTGCTGAAGTTCCAAGTCTCTTTTTGTTAGACAAACCTCCCTTGGGAAAACCTCGAATTTTTACCTTAGTGGGAACAATAATACTGCTTACACCAGTTTGCAACACCTCAGGAAATGACTCTGCATTGAAGGTTGTTTATTCTACCTCCAATTGGAGGTAAAATGTTTATTGATGTAGTACCCTTTTTACTTTAATTTCCAGTGCTACTTTTCAGTTTGCCCAGGAATCGCAAACAGACTGAAGAAAAGTCATCTGCTCATGGAAAAAGAACTCTAAGCTAGGATTATCCTTAACCCATTAAGGACCGGACTCAGTTCAACTGAATAAAAAACGATGACAACATATTTTTTATGTTGTTAGAGTCTAATTAAGAGAAAAGATGTGACTGAAAAAATTTATCTTTATTTGTCTTTGAGATACAAAACGTTGCGAAAACGCAACTAAGTCCAAAAGGTTTACTCTTCCAAGTAGGAAATTTTTGAAAGCATTTAGCGTGAATAAAGCCCTGGATACTCTACATTAAGTAGCGACATCACGCTCAATCGGCCGCCATTATGTGGAGAACTCACTACTAGCGACGATAAGCGGACTAGTAGCGAGTTCTCCCCAAAATGGCGGCTGATTGAGCGTGATGTCGCTACTTAAGGTAGAGTACTAGGGCTTAAAGCGTGAAGACCAACATTGTATTTATTGCATGATGTAATTGTTTGGCTTTGCATCTTTTTCTTTTATTACCAAATGGGCCACCACCACTTTTTTCCTTTTATTTGTATTCTGTACATAGCAACAAAATTATCAAAGAGGTCTACGCCACCCATGTATTGATTGTAATTGTCAATTAATTTGGGCTGTTTTATGGACACCAATTTAATACCTCAAACTTATTTCGTGATCCGAAAAACAAAGTGTATTCTACTCGTCTAAAACCAAACCAAATCAAATACCAAAAGAAAGCATTATACACCAAATAAGGAGATTATCGCCAAAATGTAGTTTTCTCTTTTAATATCGTCTCGATTATTAAATTATTTGGCGAAAATTTAACAATATTTTTAGGTCAGGAACAGCGTCTTAAATACCTATGTAATAAGTGGATAGCTATATAATATTTTTAATTGTTTTAGGAAAAATGACATTTTGCCAAATTTCCCCAAGCAACAGTCGGAACAGCGGTAGAACCGGAAGTAGCTTTGACGGCCTTCTTGTCACGCGGCAGGGTTTGTTTGTAAACTTTGAAACCCATCCATAGCTTTCTATCAAAAAAATGAGCAAGCGCCTTGAAAGTATTATCATCGAAATCCTTACTGTCCAAATCCTTTTATATTTTGGCACGAATCTCTTTAGACTATACTTTAGATAGGATGCTTTGGTGCCAAGCACGCTTAACACGCCAGGAGCTCAAAAAGTGTTTGACATCTGTAGTAATTGTAAACACTCTTCTCCAGGCATTAATTTTGACTGGATCGTCATCAGTCATTAATACCTCTGGGCTAAGGTCAGGGACTCTTTTAATTGCTGATAGAAAAGTATCAATGAAGTCTTGACTTTCTTAAGATGAAAAATATATGCAACCAGCACTCCCTCGTGATTTTGATTATTTACCATAACGGTTGTTAATTTGTAGCCATATTTATTTGTATTGTGTGTAGAGCTGTATAGTCTGTCATTATGCAATTTTCTTTCCCTGTAGCTTTTATTGCGATTCTAACATGATAGCAAGTAAAAAATCAGAATCCTTAACAAAAGGATATTCATTAGGGTGGAGTGAAACTAGCCAAAAATGACCAACTTTGGAAATTTAAAACGCCTGATGTGGGAATAGGTGCCATTTACGATAAAAATTAAAAATTCAAAACTTGAGTTTGATCAATTAATATCTTCAGGTTCCACATTCACGTTAAAGTTTCGATATTTCATCAAATTTTACGTAAAAATGGTTATAAATGATTCCCACACAATTTTAGCTCCATTTTCAAACCATATCTGGTGGAGTTTATATTCTTAGGATGTCAAACAACATTTTAAGACCTTCCGTGGACTGAAATGGGAGGGAATTTCTAATTTTTCAAGCCCGAAATAAGGGCGCATGCCATTTAAAATAGGCTAGCGACCGAAAAAAAATTTTTTGAATATCGATGCCAAATAGAACTTCAAAGTTGCGTTTTAGCCTCCTCATTCATGGAAATATAATAAAAAAATTTGTAAAAAATAATTTAGGTGTGTTTTGGGCAATTGGGCAGGTGTGTTTTGGGGATTGATTTACAATGGTTGGCCATTATTGTAAGACCCAGACAAATTTGGGCTACATTTATCAGCATCTGTGTGCATATTGATTTTATCTTCCACTGCTGACATCACCTGCATCGTTTAAATGCCCGGTCATTCTTCACACCATTCCAGGGGTTATCAGTCTTTATCTTTGATTCAATGTCAACGCTATTGACTAAAAATACTTTTGTTGAAGGCACGAGTTCTTTTATCAACTTAAAAAATCCCTAGACGATGAAACATTTGTTTCTCCAGATTTCGACATTCTTTTTTGTCTCAAAAGGGATTTTGGTCTTTCTCCTACACCGTCTACTACTCTTTTTCCTTGCGAAGTTGCAAAATACTTCCAGTGCCATTCACCTCCATACTTACTGGAAAAAGAGTGTAGAACCATAGCCATGTACTTATTTTTAAATTCAGAAGATGGCCCATCACTGTAAATAGCACAAGAACAGTCATTTTCTACATTATCTTTCTTCAAAATGAATTCCCACAATAGCTCTAAGTAGGTGTGTATTGTATCCTTTCCTTTATCTCTTGAATCGGATTTGTATTTTTCATCTTGGTTCGCTTGTTCTATAGCCTCTTGCTTTCTTATTACCTGTCTTTTTTAAGGTCCTGGACTCTTTGCTGGCATTTTGAATCGCTAATTCGGCCTCGCAAATTCTGATCTTATCAATGTTCCTCAGGGCTTCACAAGTATTAGGTCCTGGATTGATGTTCAGTAGCCGCAACACTTCAGTGCGAGCGTAGACTCCTTCATTGAAGACTATAACTGAATCCATAGTTCCAATTTCCAATACTTTCTTGCTTACAAAGGTTGTTTTTGGAACCAGACTCGAAATATAGTTATTAAAGCTCTTATTCGGGTTTTGGGTTTGTCCATGCATGCATTTCTACAGAAGATCTTTATTAGCCAAGTCTCTAAATATGTGTTTAATTCTAAGAAGTACTGGTCCAAGAAAGGAATGGATATGTCAATATGGTGTACCAGTCACAAGACTTTTGTTATACCAACACCAGCTCTTCGCACCAACTGGGCACAACCCGTGTTGCGGATTTTCATCCGTGGACAATTGTGGAAATAAATGGCCCACACTGACTTGGCCAATTCATCCAGATGTTTTTGTGTTCCTCCTTATAGCCAGTCCATAATATTTTTGGAGTAGAAGGATTTCCGCATCAGTTAGTCTCCCCCGTCCAGAAATTGGTTTTTTGTCCGAGAGCTTTGTTGACTTTAGACTGTTTTTCAGGGATGAGGGGCAAGGGACAAGTACTCATCGAGATAGACGGTTAGGTAATTGGCTTTTTTTGTCCACTCTATAAGGTCGCCAAAAAGGTTCGTATCTGGCATTTACCTTGGTTACAAATATATTTTTATTCATCCTTTTCTAGTTTTTTATACAAAATCTCAATTCTTAACTCGTGTTCCCTCTTCTCCATATCAAACTTCTCCAAGGCTAATCTTTGTTCCAGCTGTGCTTTCTGTTTAAAAGGGGCCATTCTCAATTCAATTTCTTTTTTTAACTCGTGAATTTCCTGGGAATCCTTCATTTCTTGTCTAAATTTGTCACTAGATTGGCGACATTCAGATTCAATCTGTTTTTTACCAACAACTGCCTGTTCGTGCATTGCGGTTGCAGCTTTCGCAGTAGCAGGTTCTCTCCTTTTGACTTTCTTGTTGTCTTGGACAAATACATGGAAATAAATTATTGTTATTAATAAGAGTTTCAACACAAACTCCATATCACCTACAGATAGATTGTGATATTTAAAATTAAGTAATTAAATTAAGCTAAAAACATAACCTAGTTCCAAGCACATAAACTACAGCCAATATGTTTAATTATTAAAATTCAATGTCTACTGCTTATCTAAAAGAAATTATTTTAAAGTCTTGTGAACTATTAGGTTGTAACTTAACTGCTACTAATACCCAAAACCAAATGTTAAATTATTTCAGTTACCTGTTATAAATTAAATATTAACTTTTCCATGTAAATTCTTTGTCAGATTAAACGTATGAGAGTTTTGGCAACAATGCTATTATGCGAACAAAACTGTTAAGGAATTTTTTTTATTTGCATCTAGTTTTTTAGTTGATGGGTATTGTATTTTTATTGGTCATGTAATTTTTAGTTTTCCCCCAAGTGCCTGCTTGAGGAGGCAGGACTGGTTTGTCAAATAAAGTCTATTTGAATCTAGAATCCATGTTATCGTGGTGTTGGCGCTTTCAGTGTCACTGGTAGCCATATTTTCCAAAGACTTCCAAGCCAACTAGGACTTCTGTCTCCACGAAACTCTCATACATTCATTCATCCTTGTTTTCTAAAGATGAAGTTGAAAAGAATTTAACTTTTGTTCAAAATTAACGTTTGTTTTAATTTTACAATATATTCAGAGTTTAGATTACAGGAGTGTCATTCCCTGAAATGTGTGATATGAAGTTAAAGAATTTCGTACCTCACCATCTCTAGCCTGTATGTAAACTGTAATGAGCCATCTCTGACACTGATCAGACGACTGCTATATCACTCCGGTTGTACTATCGGATTTTAAGCCACCCTGATCATCCTCTACAAAGATTTCTCCTGGACGTTTCATTTGATATGTTTTTTCATAATCACCCATCATGCATCAAAATATTTGGGACTCACTTCCCCGGATTACTGATGCCGACTCCACACACCGACCACATTGAACGGTTCCATGATGCCCCGTCTCCTGCGATACAGTCTACTCTTAAACCTGCATATTCTGCATGGATTGCGGCTTCAATTACTGTTTTGGCCAGAAGGTCAGCCTTCATATTTTTATTTGTAGAAAAGACACCCAAAATTTGCGTCCACTTGCCAGTGAAAGGAACAAAATCTAAAAGTAGTCCATGATGACTTATGTCATTTTTAAGGTAGTCGGGTGTTTGCAGGCATAATCAACGCAACCTAAAATTGTGCCATCAGATTTCAAATGTAGGTTTTCTGTTAATTTCAACTCATCGAAAATTAAATTTCCGCGTCTAGAAAAATTATCTAAGGTGGAAACCTTTTCCTTCAGCAAGGACAGCAGAGTTGAATTAAAACCGAAGCCTCGACTGGAGTTCCTCAAGTAAGTTTATGCTTTTAATTGATATTTAACTCTTAATGTATTTACTTCAATTTGTTCTAGAATTCTTTTTTTGTGTGTGTTTTTGTATTGTCTTTTTTTTGTCTTTACCTTTTTGTTATTTTCCATTGTATTTTTACTGTATTAATTTCTATTACGCCCGTATGGATCTTTTGTTTCCCCTGGGCGTATCATATGTTTTTTATTTGTATTTATTTTATGTGTTTCTTCCTATTATTTGTCAATAAAGATTATTATTAAGTCGCAATGCAGGAATTGCTTGGTAAAATCAAAACTTAATTGTTGCATAGATGCTCATTTTAGCCTCGGGGATCTTCATGCGCATGAAGATGCACTCCAACAGCCATTCCCTCTCAAACAACATGCCTTTCTCTCTCTCGTCTCTCAATGCAAGTTGTTGATTTGGAGGTAATGACTTAATTTTGTCATCTAAACTAGAATGAAATTTTGCACTAAGCTCTTTTATAGAATTAACTTCATTTTTCAGGACTTTTACTTAATGAATTAATTTTCTATTCCTCATCATGATATATTTTATTTTTGGCTTTGTCTTTCGCTGCAATGTTTTTGCCTTGTTTCTAATATCCAAAAGCCTTTTCCGTGCAGACTTACAGTGAAAACAACAAAAGATTCTTGAAGA
The DNA here is from genome assembly GCA_024610705.1 of Tetragnatha versicolor. Classification (NCBI taxonomy): domain Eukaryota; kingdom Metazoa; phylum Arthropoda; class Arachnida; order Araneae; family Tetragnathidae; genus Tetragnatha; species Tetragnatha versicolor. Next base: position 23,057,915 of record JANDEH010000013.1, on the reverse strand, counting down.
GCCAGAGGCAGATCCACAACAGTTCTTGCTGTACAAAACTTAATTATAAATATCAAATCTTTTTGAAGAGGTGTCAGATAGTACAAACTCTTTAACATTTAGGCTTGAACAAAGTCTTTAACGTCTAGATTCAAGGGTACAAATTTTGAACATATTACGGAGTACACTAGAAGGCACTTCCCGAAAAGCAGTGTGGAAACTCTTAAAATACAAATATCGTAAAAAAATATTCTGTATACGTTCAATGACACTATTGCTATACTCGTAGTAATCCACTAAATCCAATAGGATCATAAATCTTTGCAATAATCCTTAAAACTTTTCTCTTGGTAATAATTCCAGCTTCCACAGGAATTAAAAATGGTTGGACATCTAACATTAGTGTCATCAGCAGGTTTATCAAAGATAGTGGAATCACGTGTACCACCGTGCCCCTATGTTCCTTAGTTTCAGTTTAGGATCATTCAAGGTTTGGACAATGAGAGAGAAATAACTCTTCCTACACCTACACACACACAGCTCTGCTTGTCACCTCCTGGATTTACAATTGAACGTGGGTGCAATCCAAAGCTCCTATCATACCAGGGAACCCACTGTACTGATAATCGCTTTGATTGACCTAAAAATAAAAGAATAATATTTACTAAATATAGTATATTCATTCACATAATTTCTTGCAATAGGAATTTACTGTCTTGTGGCAGACTGTTCGGAAGATATGTTTGAAACACTTGTCCATTTTTACTTAGTGTTTTCAACTAATATTTTCTCCTACGCACATTCGAAGTAACAAGTCGTGGAATTAACAGGTCACTAACCGATTCCACTGTCGCTTTATTAAATCTGTATCGTAACCTGATATCAATGTCATCCAGGATATCAAGATCCAGCGATCTGTCCTGTATTAGGGGAGGCCTTCTTTCTAAATATTCCTGATCCTGTAGGCTCTGAAAAGTAGCGAGTTCCTGACGGTGGTCGGCTCGTCTACTTACAGCCTTCTGCGGAACTTCCTCGGTCAGTCCCAGAGGACACTACCATAACTGTCTTTCCAAGCACCCAGAACATCCAAAATATCCATTATATGGAACGGTGTTTTGTAGCATTGCTTTTGCTTGAGAATCAACACTGGAACAAATGCAAAATACGACTCTTCACGATTATGTACATTTAGTTCCATTGCACAGGTAATTCAGTCAACAGGTTGATATCTTTAACAAAAGCATTTATAAGTTCATGTCTAGGTCATACCCTGCACCAACCCAAAGCCCTGTTACTAGCTCATTGTCCCATCTTAAACGAGGAGAAAGTTCATTTGCAACAAAATGAATGAGCCATATTGCGCATGGAGAAGATTTAAAAACTGGACTGCAATCTACATTAAAGGTTATTATGTCCTGGTCTTGGAGTGTTTGTCAAAGATTTCTGTAGAACGTGCCTTGAAAGATATCATTAGTGCTTTCCCCATCATGTGACTTAATATATTCGAAATTGCTCATTAATTGTTGAGTTGGCATGTGTCCTTTGCTGCAGGTATCAACCCGACTTCGACACTATTGTTCCTGTTATAGTTTTTTTTACGTTTTAATATAATCAACCGTAATGGGGTATTTTTCAAGAACTTTTTGTTTCTTGTATTCATTCGCATAATTTCTTATAATAGGAATTTATTGTCTAGTGGCAGACTGTTCGGAAGATATGTTAAAACAAATTTCAAATTCAAATTTATTAACAAAAACATCAACATGTTTGAAGAAGTACATCTTTCCTGCTGGATTAGTGTTTTCTAATTTGTGGGGTCGGGTCATTTAGGTAATGGAAGTCTGAAGTATTTTATGATCGTCCACAATCTTCTTCCATCCTAAGGTTTGGAACACCCTGTAAAATCAAAGCTATTTCGGTTAATTATTAACATTTTGATTGCAATAATAATTTTTTGTACCATACCTCACCCTGTTGTTACACATATAATATTTTTTGTAGAATTAATGACCAGATAGTTTATCATCGGGTTTATCCAAATTAATATTTTGAGAGGGGCAATGTCGAATGAAAATAATTTCATCGAATGGGGTATTGGCATTACAGTAGACCGCAATACTGTCCGCTCTCTCGTTTGGAGCCTTCCTCTGTGACCTGGCACCTAACCAGCTCAATTTTTTCCGCTATTTCTATTGCTTGGTTTAGGTATTTTTGGAGTTCAGTTATGACGGTGTGGCTGTATTAAATGTATAGGCATATAGCTAAATCTTAATTGATTTTGATTGCCGATATACTGCAAGCTTTTAAGAATTTTAAAGCACAATCACACGAACTTCATTAGAAACGAACTGAACCACAATAGGTTTAGGTCTATCTTTATTAAAGCTAGGTTCCCGTAATTACCCCAACAGCCATCCATCGCCTAGAAGTAGATGACCATTCTCAAAATTTAATCTGAGATTGAAGGACCTTCAAATATAGGCATCATGGCTGGAACCCGGAAATCTTGCTAATATGTTGAGCACTTTCTGTTTCATGTCACACCTAGCCAGAAATTTTAAAGATTTACATAGACTAAATCGTAAGATCTTATAATTTTAAAAAATGTAAAAGCTCGTAGGCATAAATGGCTTAGATGTAAATTTTGTCGCGTTTATCCATATTGTTAAATTGAACAAAACATGTATAGTCCTCTCCTTTAAAAAAACCCACCTTATGGAAACTTTTGGGGATAAAGGGTCTTACTCTATCGGTTGAAACATTACAATATATCTGAATGTCTGATACAGGTAAAGTTACTAGTTTTAAGTTAAGATCGGATTTATTTTGAGAATTGAGGAAATATTTTAACTCAGGGTCGTTTTCTTGTTCTTAAGCAATCTCTGAGTAATTTATTGTGCTAGGAATTGTAATGGTCTCCACCCTAGACAAAATATCGGCTGCAGTATTCTCGCTACCTTTTTTGAATTGTATATCGGTTGACAATCAGACTTGGAAAATTTGTTGCAAATAAGCGCCATTTTTTGTAGCCAGCAAATATGTACCTTATGGTTTATATCTAAAACAGTTAACAATCAACCAAAAGTTGTTTAAATATTTTTTTTTTTTTATTTCCAATGGCAGATTATGAACAATTACAGCGAACAACAAAAGAACAAAAAGATCGCAGGCTGCAACGGAGTTCATTAATCCAAAAGGTCTCGAGCTTCCCAGTAGCGTTCGAAAAGAGTGGCCTTGCGCAGGGCAGGACACTGATGGAGATGCGCAGCATCCATCACCTCACCAGAGGCGCAAAGAGTGCAGGAAGGAGAGGAAACTAAATTGAAACGAAAAAGATGGTTCTGGAGGCAGTCGTGGCCAATGGTTAGGCGGAATTCGGCCACTGCTCTTCTCCTTGGAGCTCTACACAGTTTTCCCATGGCGTTCTTCCAGGGTTTTTGGAGGGTTCGGTTAGTCAGGTCCTCCTTGACATGCGCTTTAAATGCGGCTTTAACTATAATTTTGATGTAGAAGAAGGGCACAGGGCGGGAGATACGCGTGTTGATTAATGCACCCTTTTTAGCGAGATGGTCCGCTTTCTCATTGCCTGGAACCCCACAGTGGGCAGGGACCCACTGGAGGACAATATTCTTCTCGAAAGAAGCCAAGCTTTCAAGGAGATGTCGACATGTCAGTACATCCTGCGTTAAGGGATTATTATAAGAAGCTATAGCCAGTAGAGCAGCTCTAGAATCACTGAGGATGACTGCTTTTGTAAAGTTTTCTAGATGGCAGAGCAGCTGAGACAAGGCTATTCGTATAGCAGCAATCTCTCCATCGAAGGCTGTACCGTGTCCCACGGAATGGTAAAAAGAAAAGATTTCGGAGAATACTCCGGCACCTGCGTTTGAACTATCAGACAGGAGAGATCCATCTGTGAAGATCCTCAACCACTGTGGTTCGGGGTAAAAGATGTTTAATACCTCGAGGGCCAGAGTTCTCAAAATGATGGGGTCCGTATTTCTTTTAGTAGCATCTTGACATAAATCTAGATTGAGGCAAACTGATGTTGTCTTTAATGGGTCTTGAGGTGATATTAGGTGTTCTGGCTCGTAATTAAGACCGATGGTATCTTGTAACTGGAGAACACCTTGAAGAAAGCCCAACTGGTTTTTTAAATTTCTGGTCGTACTGCGACTGATTTCATGCCAAAGTGATATGCTCCCGGGGATTCTAATTATCTTTTCCCAGAGAAGGACTGCCTTTTCTTGGATTATGCTTTTTAGTGGCCTATCATCCGTGTACATATACATAGCGTCAATTGGCGTGGTCTTTACTGCCCCGGTGACAATACGCAGAGCCTGGTTTTGGATTATTTCTAGTGATTTTATAACAGTTGTTTAAATATTGTGCCGTTAAGGTTTCTTAGCTCTATCATACAATATTCTACAGAAGCAAAAGAAATATTTACCACGATTGGCATACTATCCAAAAATCCTGGCACTCCATCTCAACAGTCTAACTCCAAAAGAGTCAAAACTGTTTCGTCCAATTCGCTCCATGGCTTGAATACAGGCTTTCCACCTTCAGATTGATTTCTTTGACAGTAGTTGTGGTTATATTTCTTTCTAACATCGACTTTAATGTCGGGCAAGCTCTGTAAATTTAAATACATATGAGTGATATTGTTTCCGAATTAAACAATGATGGCATTTAGTATGAAGTTAACCTTGAATTGTAAACTTACAGTGTACTTTTCCATTAGCCGGGCGCAAGCGAAAAATCGCCAAATAATGTAGGGAATTCTCAGTTCCAACGGTCGCCTCCTGCGAAAGAACACCTGCCTGTGGCGCATTCGTTTCGTGTCATCCCCCCTCGCAGACGATCTTTCTTCGCGAGTCTTTCTTTGCTTTTGGTTCACAATTGGCAACATTTGCGCCTGGCTAATGGGAAAGTACCACTTACACACACATTTAAAAAAATCTCTTCATCTTGCATATGATGAAGTTACGTAACAAAATAAACAATTCAGGGCCGTTCCCTCCAATTTTTAACTGTCGTATTTCTTTTACATCAAATCTATGCTTACCATACGTCCGGGGGAATGTCTGGGGTTTCATAATTTAAGATTTGGAAAGCATTTTTATGGAAAAAATTCTGACTAAGATGTTTGAAATTTCGTTATTTTACTTTTATGCAATTTTCTACTAAAATTAAGTCAAAAACAAAATTAAAAAAGCAATTTTCAATGAAAAGTACAAATTGAAATAAAATTAAACTTTTTCGTTTTAAGTTTTTAGTTTCAATCTTTTTTACTTAGTTTTTAATCTTGGATGAATTGATATGGTACTCTTTATTAAGTAATTTAAAGAAAATATGGTAAGCCTTATCAAATCAGATTCAATATTTACACGTCGGTAATCTTTTTTGTATTGCCGGAAGCTAGAATACTCTAGTTACTCTTAGCAACAGGCATTGTCAAATTCGATTAATACAACTTAATTAGAATAATAAATACTTTAAATAAGTAACACGTAGTGATGTAATTTCACTCACCTTTTGCCATTCCCCCACATCCTTCACCGCACCTCCTTCCTCATTAAGCCTATCTGTCAACTCCTTCCATTCTTAATGTTTCCTTTGCGCTGTATAATCTAGCGTTAATTTACCTGCGAACAATTTAGAATTTGATATCGTATCAATTATTACACTCTTTTGGGCCAAAGTGATTTTTTTTAGACGAATTATTATCATTTTGCATTTTGACAAGTTCATCCTGATACTTAATGCTTGTAGTTTCTGACAAATCTGCCAATATTGGTTGAACCATCCAAGTCGGGAAATCCAAACTCTTCAAATCAGAAACTCTCTCTTTTAAATCCGACGACAGACTTTTTAAATGATTTACAATAACACGTTAACCCTTTTTTGAAAGCAATGGTAAATCTTGAAGATTAAAGCTAGCTGGATGTCTTCAACAGACTATCTATATTTAGTAGCGGAATGGGACGATTCGGCGCGGCCGTTTCGGCGCGAGACAAAATTTTTTTCTTCTAATTTTTAGAAGGATTATGAAAGAGTTCTATTTACTTTCATTTTATTTCCGGCGCCCAAAGGGCCGCCGAATCAGCCCGCGCCGAATAGTAGTAGACCGATTTAATAGGTATATCACCCAAGGTGTAACAAAAAAACTCCCATTTTATGTTTATATTGATTTCCTCCGAGAAGATAAAAAACGGAAAACTCATCGTAATCTAAAATAATTTGAATATCGGGTAAAGAAGAAAACATGTTATTACTTTCAAATCTGTCTTATTCGAAATAAAATGTCATTATCACTATTTTGGTTATTTATTATAAACCGACTTGCATCCTTATTTTTGTTAAAAGATTCCAGATTTTTTATTATAGGCGCATACTGAAATGTTGCTTCTTTTTTCTGATAGTCTCCAAGTCTGTATTGTATAGGCTCCCCAAAACCTAATGATTTTACCATATATTTCGACTTCAAGTGACTTGAAGTCATAGTTTTACAAGTATAATTAATAGAATTTAAAGTCGTATCCTGATCAGTTTTTTTAAATGTCCCATTACACCCCTTTTCTCCCAAAACTCTCAAAATGACTCTTTAAAAGATCCCCATTCTCTTCTTGAAGCTCAACATTCCTGAAATTATTTCAGATGTAACAGCTTCTGGCAATAAAAAATTTTCCTAAATTTTGAGAGAAGTGTTTAATTAAAGTATTAGTTTTTTCAGAAATTTCATTACTCAAATATTCTTGAGGAGCAGCCTTATCTACAGGGCATACACATTGTTTTGAAATAGGGTCAGACTCAATATATCCCTTTAAGTCTGTTGCTTTAAAAAGAGGTCGTGTTCTACAAATATGGGATTTGAAGGATAAAAATGCACTGTATGAGCTGGTACAGTTTTAACTGGGCATTCTATATTGATATAGTTTTTGAATTGGGTATATGAATCTACTTTTAAGGTAGGATTGGAATCCACAAGAGCAAACCATTTTTGAATTGCCTTTTTTTGGTCCTACTTCATGATATAGCAAATGTTTTTTATAAGATTAAAAATCTCATTAAAAATCAAATAACTAACTAAAAGATGAGAATGTACAACAACTCACTGGGCAACCAACCATCAAACCCACAAACACAATGAAAAGATGGTTCATAGCTATGAGTATTTCTCAACATGTACTAAATAAAACTGAGCATTGAGGAATCGTTTACAACACACATTATACACAAAAACATTTTTAAAAACCCATTTTATTAAGTTTACATTTTATTGATGAGGGTTTTAACCTTGGGAGGAACCGCACCCTCTTAAGGTATGCTTGCAATATGCTATTATGAAGAAACTTATGGGTATATGATCGAATCTTGGGATATTCAATGTTAAAGGTGTAATAAAATGAGATGACACAGCAAAGTGCTTCTATAAAGCACTTTGATTTGCATAGTAAGATGCCTTCACAGTAAATGGCATGGGTGCCATCAATAAAATCTCCATCCGTCAGAATTTTTGGATGAGGGTGGTCTGATTCTGGAGTAGTGGCATCATCAAAAATCGGAAAACAATAAATAAGTTAAGATAAAACAATAAATTACGTACCTTTTTTAAAAATTACAGTATGAAAAGGAAAAATGTAAGAGGGAAGAGAAGATTGAAAAATCAAACACTAAATAGGAAGCATAAATATATGTTAGGTATGGGAGGGCTGGCACTCTGAGTCTCTCATGTATCGAAATTTATGACTGCCTCAATTCCTGCTTAAAAGAGAAGCAATCCACGGGGGGCAATCAAGAACTAGAAACCTGAAATGGGCACAAGTACAAAAGGAGTAAGTAGTTAAAATTTAACAAGAAAAACACCACAATACACATAAAATAAAACAAAACTAAAAATAATAAATAAATCTTAAAATTTGATATTTTGAGACGGTAACTAAAAATAATAAATAAAGTTTTTTAAATTTTGAGAAGGCAACAGGCTTAAAGTGCTAAATTAATGCTGAACTTAAGGGTACAGTGGATTTTCAAAAAGTTTTTTTTAATTTTTAAGATATTTTGAATTTTTTATATTAAGTTTATACAACTAAATTAGCTATGCAAATAAATTTGATTGAAATGTCTTGAAAACTTTTTTAATTAAATTTAAAAAAAATAAATTTTATTGAAATTTTTAAAATGTTCCACGCGCTTCAAATATATACTTAAATATTTTTTATGATATGTTTATATGAAGTACATGTACTATACATATAAACAAAAACTTAGTAAGTTTAAAATTGTTTTTAAAAATATAAACCTCCCAAAAAACAATAAATTTTGTTAAGGGTAATTTTTTCATAAAAAAACAACTTGTGTTGATTTTCTCTTCTTTGATCTTTTCTTTGTGCTATTTCCACAGTAGAAGTGTTCAATTGATTTTCAGACAACAAAGTAAGGGGTGCGACGTATCCCAATTTGTGTTCTCTTACTGCAGCTGTGACGCCCATCTCCAACCTCCTCCTCGACATGAAAACCTTTTTTGGGACATTTTCTCCAAATACATCATACAAACTATCATTCATGTTTTGTGTTATGGCGTCTTCACATTGATTTAGAAGCTCATCACTAGCAAGTAGCTGATAAATGGGCAAAATCTTCTCCACGACTTCTTGTGAGAGTGGTTTTCATCTTTTTATGCGATTGTGGCTGTTTATTCAAAGCATGTGCTTTTTGGAAAAAGCACCACGAGTCTTTACCAGGTGGACAGCTGTGGTGTTCAGCCTTAGCATCAGCTGACATGCAATGAAAAAGAGAAGCAAAAATTGCTGTCTTCATCTTACAAGGAAACATTCTCAGGATGAACTCACAGAATTGGACGAAAATTTTACAGGGGTTAGTATATGACTTAAAACACCTTCTGTAAAAAAATTAGCTGCTGAATTACAGTAGAAAAGCTGTAAAAAATTATTGAAAATTGTCATATTTAACGCCAAATGTAACCCTACAAGGCGAGAAACGCAGAGAGAACGCCAAATGGTAGAATGAACTGGCCGCGTTTTTCTCTGTTGCCACTTATAAATGAGCGAATAAAAAGAAGTTTATCAAATGCAAAACAGGAATAAAAATTAATTAAAGAAGGAAAATTAAAGTAAATAACGCATGAAGCAATACAAAATTATATGCAAATTAAAAAGAATCCAACATCTATTTAGCATTTAATTTTTAGGAGTTATCTGTTTGCCGCATATTTTTTAAAAATGCATTGGAAACTATATATTTTATGGCACTGTCTAAATCCACGAAAGTAACAACTCAACTCTAACAAATTTCGCTAATACTTTAGCACGGGCCAACTTTCGTGGATTTAGACACTTCGAATCAAATTTCTCATTCCATCCGATTGGAAAGTCGCCAAGTGGTGCTAAGTGAATGTGTTTGGCAACTCAGAACCCAAATTTCAAATTTAAATAACTCCTCTCCTATTGAAATTCAGCAGCTAATTTTTTCACAGTAAGTGTTTTGAGTCATCTTCTTATGCCTGTAAAATTTTCGTGCATTTCTGTGAGTTCACCCTAAGAATGTTTCCTTGTTAGACACATCAGGTGCATTGTTTATATCATTATATAATAGGTGCATTGTCAGGTGCAGGTAGTAGTTCTGGAGTCTTGTTATAGTGGTGTCCTTGAGACCACCCGCTTTTCATCCACCTTAAGTAACTTTTTTTGCTCTCCATTCCTTCACTTTGTTTTTTAGAGCAGTTGTCAGTCTTTTAGCAACATGGTTTATACATTCTTGTTATGCTGATTGAATCATAGACTTTCAGTTCCGTGAGATGTTGGAAAGTTTTTGAATCTCCATCCGATAGCACGCGCGTGTAGCGAAACCCGCCTTCTTCAGATCTTTTCCACATTACCTCAGCAGCATGAACTTCCATGCTACCTGAGGATCCTTGAAAGTTTTGTTCGCAATCTGATTAATTCTCATTAATTTAAAGTTCAAATTAATTCTTTCACCAAAATGCAATGTACAGTAATAAGAAATAACAAGAAAATATGCCCATTTAAACAGACTGGAGGTTTTTTATTCAAGTACAAATAAAATATTAACAGTAAGATGCATCATTTTCATCTTCTTTCAATTCCAAGTTAATCTGAAGTAGGAAACAATTTATTAGATGAAATAAATGCTATACAATTAAGATAAGAAAATGTGTGTTTATAAATGAAAAGTTGCATACGAGGTTACACAAAATTAGGCAATATCTGAATATTTTCTTTAGTGCCATACCATCTCGCATTTCAGCTGGTTCAATCATTTTTAAAACCAACTCGGGTCTTTTCTTTTGTGAGCTGAGGATACTCAACCAAAATTGTATTATGTTAAGTAGTTATGTTTACAATAACTTAGAAAATCGCGTAAGAATGGGTTTTTCAAGAGGCGTACAACCTTTGTTATGAGTAGATTTTTAAAACTTTTACAAAACCTGACAAATGATCCCAACATTCCATAATACAATGAAACTATAATGAACATACTTCTACTATCTTCTTTGACTTTTCCGCATTATATTGCTCTACTTCCTCATCCGTACATCCTGATGAACTAAATCCATCTTTGATGATGTGTGTGGGTATCCGGGGTCTTCTCTTTTCAAGACTCTGAATGAGTAAATCGAGTGAATCTGGAAAAAAATAGGGAGAAATAATAGTTAACATGAAAAACATTTTAAAATTGTCAAAACTTTAAGATTAGTACCCAACTCAAAATCTCTGGCCAAATATGGCTCTTGCGCCATAAAACCCCACCAACCAACAACCAAAATCAGACCTCGATTAAAAACTTAAGAATCTAGGCCTATGCAAAATTTTTGGTGAACTTCGGTGTTGCCAATGCCATTTATTGGCGATAACTATTTATTTCTAGTGTACCCCCTGTGGTGAAGTGAACTCCTCACAGTGATTCCAAGAAATGCATACGCAGAAGGTATAAACTTTAATTTTATTGACAGGCTAAAAGATTCAAATAAACGAATAACACTCGGGAACATCTCTGTACTTTCTTGCCGCCGTGACTGAAATATATTGGCTTTCAAACCCATCTTCCCTTCTGATCAGTTCCTGTATAATCCAACCTGTGTGCGGCATCCGGATACGAAACCTCGGACTCTAATCACGAGGGCTTCGAACCACGGACTCGAACCATCGAGCTGCCACACACTCCCCCTCCAGACTCCACTTGGGGGAGTCGAAACCTTACTGCGCGAGGAGGCTGTGTCCTTGTAGGTGGCTGTGAAACCCTTAAGGAACTCGGCCGAACCCTCACGGGACGTTGCTGCCTAGTAGCAGGAGAGTGGACACGGGCAGGCCGATGCAGTATCGAGGCAGACGGAAGCCGGGCAGGCTCAGGAGGATGTCGGACCAAGGCAGATGGAGACTGGACAGGCTCAGGAGGACTCTGGACCAAGGCAGATGGAGACTGGACAGGCTCAGAAGGACTCTGGACCATCGAGCTGCCACACCCCCTTTGCTCTGAGATGAAATCACCGAGGCGTTCCATTTGTGGACACAAAATTCTGAAAGATCATTTACCTTTATTGGCAAGTAGGCAATTCAAAAAACTTCTTAAGAGCTGGGTTTCCAGATACGTCAATTTTATCACCATTTTTTGGCACAGGCCCAGATTCAGACCATGTTTTACAAATTCAAATTACATAACAATGAATATACAAAATATTGAATGCAACAGTAACATTTTGGTACAGCTTTAAGAAGGAGTCTTCCAAACACCATGTTTACCGACACTCAAATGACGACTGACAATCAGAAAGATCAAATGATTAATATTTTACCCTAAAGTATTAATAATTATTGGTGATCAAAATAGTTCTATTGGATCTCTACGATGACACTTAAAATCCTGTTGCTGTGAAAGCTTAGGTTATATATTGTACATGGTGACTGGAAGACTTCTTAAAGCTGTTTCGAAATTTTATTAATTTATGGTTGTAATTATCGGCAAAATATCGTCTAATTAAATCTGTAACTTTGGGTAATCCTACTGTTCGAAATCGCATTCTATTAGACTATATTATAAAGAAATTGACCTTCTAGTCGCAATACAATAGCGGTATAATACCGATGGCCCTCGTTTACGCACCATTCAGATTTCTGTGGTGGATTTTTTAAGCATGCCAGCTTAATCATACTGTCCGAATTATCTTTGTTCTGTAGACTATGAGGCTCTCCATTCCAAAAGACTTGATAGGTTTGCCCTTCCTGGTACTTGGATGGCTCAAACTTCTGGATGTAAGGTGATGGTACCATAGCCAATTGACGGTCTTGGTAATACACGTACGCGAGCATAGTGAAATTCTTCCTTTGTTGTATTTTAAAAAGCTTTTTCGACAATGGGGGACGTTCAATCATGATGACACGGTGAAAGCGGATAACATTAGAATTCCTTTCGAGGGGTGACCGGTTGGCAGGCTTTTCACAGCACGTGAACGTGAGAAAGAAATGGCAAAAGGGGAAAGAATTGCTTTTAACACTTCCCTTCACTTCGAGTTCTAAAATCCACTGATAAATAAATAGACTGGTCAGTGGGCGTAGCTTATCCAGAGAGCTCACGGGGCGCCCTCGCCTAGCGGATCCGAATTAAGCGTTTCTCTCGGGGAAAAGTATGTAATTACTGCAAATTTTTTTTCATAACCACGGAAATTTGTGTCCGACTAATTTTATTTTTAAATTCTGGAGATGAAGGTCTGATTTGCCCTTACCATCTGGTGACTCCTTGGTTCACAATAATTGAATTTTCCCTAACTTCAACTAAGGGAAAAAATTGATTTTATATACGAGGGTTGTTTTTTAATTAACTTCCGTTTTTCTCCTGAAAAAAAAGTAGTTGGAATTTCGAAATAATTTTTAGATACATCCTTCAGGTTCAATTTGCCACTTTACTTAGTAAAATCGGACATTTTTTCTATTTTTTATCGATTTTACAAGCGCGCTCCTCGAACTATTTTCCCGCCAACCCTTGCGGGAGAGAAACTAATCTAAACTCACGAATTCCAAAGCATCCTTTTGCTCTTTCAATAAGAGGGGCAACAAATACAACCCATATATATATAAATAAATAAATATAATATTCTGCCCTGTTTTTTTTTTCAAAAGCCCCCAAATCCTTACTCTTTTCTTCAAAGCTTTTAAGAAATTCCAGCCTCTTCAACATTCTTCTTCTTCCTTTGAAAAACTAAAAGAGGGCTAGCCCTTGCTTCCCAGCTTCGGCATCAAACCTCTCCTTGATTCCAACAGCAGTAAGTCTGTGGAATTCTTTCAACTGGTGGGGTATTGGGAAGAATGCCGGGTACTCTTTCACGAGGTCCCTCACTAATATTTTGTCATTAATAAGCTCCCTTCTAAAAGAGTACGTAAGTGTCATCGGAGCAGATATTTTTGAACCATCTGGTACACTTTTTTTTGTTTCCTCAGCCATAATAGCCTGATATCGGGCTACAGTCTCCAGATTTTCCCTTGGAACGTGATCAGTAGCCCGGTTAACCTCCCTTATCTTCGGATTGCTTGAATTTAGCAGCTGCTGAACAGTCGATGGAATAATGCGTATTTACTGAACAAATTATTAAATAGTTACCACTACCATTTTCATTATCAGACAGTATTATCCCCGTCATCATTGTAGAATCCATGCTGGGCAAATAGCCCAAAGCCTCCTGGAGCGCGAGAAAAAATTTCCAGTCTGACGGAGCTCCACCAGTTGTACCAATTTTTCCTTTTTCCTAACTAGAAACAATTAAAGAAATACTTCATGAATTATGAATGAGGAAAACCCAGTTAGAAGGGTTTTTGTGCTATACCTCTTGCAACCAGGAGGCGAGGTCGACCCAAACAGAGATGGATTGACTCTGTGGAAATGGACTTTAGCGTCATCAAAGTCAAAAACTGGAGAACCCAGGCCAAGAATAGGCAGTCTTGGAGGAAACTCCTACAGAAGGCCCTGGCCCACCCTGGGCTGTCGAGCCAATTATGTTGATGATGATAATAAATTTACCATCTTTTTGCACTAAGGATTATAACTCCCTATTTACCAAATCCCTGATGGCGTTGGGAACTGGTCTTTATTTGCAGAAGATGGGTACCGTGTCCTCCTTCATAGCGATATTAAAGTCTAAAGTATAAATGTCTTGTGTTTGGCGCGGAATGGCCAAATATGGCTCTTGCGCCATAAAACCCCACCAACCAACCAACCAACCAAGACACAAAGTCATTAATGACATCTTCAAAGTCAATTTCAACAGTAATATTTCCTTCTATTGTTAAGAGTGTAAGGCAAGACAGTTTATTATCCTTTAAGGATGTTCGCAAAGGTTATTTGATTCGTTTAGGTGCAGAGAATGACCGTTCTCTACTGCAGTTGAAGACGGGTAAAGTTAAAAACAGCTTTAATGCCGTATCAACATTGGCAAAAGTGTCTACGATTCTAAGTTGATGCATTTTCTTGAGTTTATCAAAAAAGGAAACTTCTTTGACCAAAATAGGAAAAATATGGAGTAGCTTCTCGGGGAATTCTTCCTCCAAATCCTTCGAATAAAGAGTGTGCAGATTCGTTGCATTTTCATATGCATGCTTTTTATCCTTTAGAAATAAAAATGAAAATTTCTCCAATATATCTTTATAAGCCAACATCCTGGATTTCAAGTGGGTGACTAAATAGTCACATACCACATATAAACAGGATGTCTTGAAACCATCTCTTTCATATAGGATAGTGTCTGGAGATGGCCAATCAAAGAAATGTTTAGGTGTGTTTTTTGTGTCTCTTTTGAGTGTAGTCGTTGTGGCCAACCAATGCAGATCCCTTTTCTTCGAATTGAAAACAACTCTATTCCTCAAAATGAAATACCATGTAAATGACAATGAGGGAAATCTATATACAATATTGAGAAGAAATATGAACATGAACGATTTGAAGTAATTAAATAATTTTAATACAAATGCTGAACCTCTTTTAATAGAGGAGGTCTAAAATTTGTCAGGGCCACACAAACCTGCACAACTTTTGAACCGAATGGAAATAAAGATTTTGGAATGGATTGAGTGATCTTATACACTTTTATCCTTCGAATTGCCCTCTCCACGTGTATTCGTGCTCTTGCTATCTTAAGGGTGTCATCCACTTGACTTGGTGTGAACTGTGGAGTAGACAAAAAGGGTGGTATATTTACAGTAACACCATCAGGAATCAAATCGCTGATCAGAAATCCCATATCAGCAACAACCATATCTCCTGCTTCAAACAGGTTGGCTATGCCGGTATTCCTAAACACCTCTTTGTCCGAAGTTGAGCCTGGATAAAGGTCACTAATATATGTTACGACACCATTTGGTGCTACACCAATGAGACCTGTAACGACACATAATTAATCATTACTAATTAAAATACTTAAATAATACCACATTCACCCCCCTTAAATCAGTCTAGAACATAGTCATTTAGATGGGCAGGTAGTTGGCTTTGGCCTGCAGGACGTGCCGAGGTCTTCTTAGCTGGGTCCTCTGAGCAGGTTGGAGAATCCAGTTCAGGGTCCTGAGTATCCGTGTCTTCCGACACATCCTCCTCAGGGACTTAGTTGTTTTCAGGGAGTTCATCCACCCCCTTTGGAGCCAGATAGACTAGTCTCTTTTCCATCTGGGAGCTTTACGTGAGCATATTCTGGGTTGGCCTCGATGAGTTGAACTTCCTGAACTGAGGGTTCATGTTTGCTGATTCTGACAGGATTTTTCATCAGAACTGGCCCATGTTGTGTTAGCCAAGTGGGAATGGAGCAGCCGTTGTGAGATCTCCTAAGGTGTGAAAATATTCTCTAATGCGGGGTCGCATTGGTGGCTGTGCACAATAGAGAGCGAATACACTCTATTCGCTCTCTACTGTACTTATAATTATGTTAGTTTTACAATAGGTAAAGCACTCCTTTCCATTTTCAGTGTCAGGTCCACGAAACTTTACATTGCTAATGAACTTATCTTGGAAAAGAAGCAAGCCTTTCTTCATTCGTGTTACTGCACTTTCATTTTCAGTGGAGCACTTGTTACGTTCACAAAACTCTAGAATTTTAAGCATTGTGAAGTCTTTTAACATTAACGGTTTTTTAGAGATTGAAAAAAACTCCATTTTGAAGAAAAAATTTTTATAATGAAATAAATGAGCATATAATCCGCTTGGTAATAATTAACTCAATAGCGAAGTCAATAGAATGAAATGCATGAGTTCACTTTGTTTAGTAGCTATCACGTGATAATCAATACTAACGCCCTCTGGCGATGAATGGGTTGTGGTCAGAGCTAAGCTCGCTGAGTGACTGAGTCTCAGCAGTGCAATACTTAGCTCTGAAAATGACAAAATCTATAGTATTCCCGTTGCTAGTCCTATATATGGTGGGGGTGTCGAGGACCGATAGCTGGAGGATATCGTCCGAGATAAATTCGTATAAATGCCTTCCAGTACCGCAAGTATCGGCACAATTCCAAAAAGGATGATGTGCATTGAAGTCCCCTGCGATTATGATTTGGTCGTCAAGGGCCAATAATGTTCTTAGGTCGCTGACTACCCTAGAACCATGACTACATGGGACATAAATTGACACCACTGTGATGGATTTGCCCTGATCCATGGGTATTTTGACTACAGTGGTTTCGGATAGTGTTGCAGGGGGGGATACTAGTTCGTGGATTAGGCCCTTTTTTATGAGAATGGCAGTCCCTCCACTCGCTTGATATGCAGAATTTCGCCTATCACTTCTATGTATTACATAGTTTGGTACTTTGAACAACTGTTTCTGCGACAATTTTGTCTCTTGAAGGCAGATTATTTCAGGGCTGTGTTCAGCCAAAAATAGCCTAAACTTTTAGATTTTGTTTTTGATCCCGTTTGAGTTCCAGGTTATTAGTTTGAATTTTTGCGAGGGTTTTTAGAGTTCCCATTTTTGAGCAGGGTGGAAAAATAATGGAGAGCATCTATGGGGTTGCTTTTGCTCTGCAATTCAGATAGCACTTTCTCAGTGCCGCCAAAAAGATCGAATATATCTCTCATTAATTTGAATATTTTTAGCATTGATTCGAAGTCATTGGGATTTACGATAGGACCGTGTTGGCTGGGAGAGTTGAAGGTAGGGAGGGAGGGGAAGTCGTTTGGTGCGAGCGAGGGATTCGCTGTTGAAGGGCCACTCACAACGCCGGAGTAAGAGAGGCCGCTGTTGACGTATCTAGAGCAGAAGTTGGGGTTGATTGGTCTCTGAGTGGGTTTGGGGTACTTCTCGCAACCTTTTCAGGCCGCGGTGTGTCCAATTTTACCACAGTGGATACATGTAGGATTTTTTACGTTACCTAGGGAGCAATTTTTAGTGGGATGGGACCTTTCACCGCACTTTAGGCAGTGAGGGCGCGATAGGCATTTAATAGCCGTGTGGCCAAAGCTGTTGCAGTTAAAACATTGAACTGGGCCTATATTATGAAGTAGTTCTACAGTTACGATCAAACCCGAGCACGAATTTAAGTCAAAGATTTTAGAGTTTTTCTCCTTTTTGTCCATAATCACAGTGACCAGGGGAATGGGGCATTTATGTCTACCTATTTTTCGGATTACCCTGCCTACCGAGAATCCAATTTCGGTTAGGTCATCCTTGACATCCTCCTCGGAGATCATGGTGGGGATACCCTTTATGACCGCGACTATGGGACGATTAGCTTAGGGGGTGACCATAAAGGCATCATGGCCTTCAAGTTTAAGGTACTTGGTTATTTCCGAGTATTGATCGCTGTCCACAGCAAAAACCGGCAAATTTTCACCAGCTAACTTAGCTTTGAGATCCTTCCCAAATTTTTGCCTTAGTGTATTTATTAGCTTTACCTATTCAAGTTACATAAGCACATTGTAAATGGGAGGAGTTATCATTTGGAGCGTCTTCCAGATGCTGATCCCCAGGAGTGTCAGAGTTTAGCCGAATGGCTTTTCTATTCTGTCCTCACTAGGTGATTTAGAGTTTGGTCTCTTTGTGACCTTTCTCTGAAAACACTCCTGGTTACCATCATTGGGAAGAGGCGTAGAAAGATTTTCTAAGTAACGTAACTCACCCATTAGATGGTCTATTTGTGCTTGGAGTTCATCGGCGAAAGAGCCGGATGACGGGCATCCGCCTATCACCACGCTTTTTGCTTTTTTGATCATGTTTCTCATTCCATAGAGTTAATCAAGTTCATTACTAATTTCAAGGGTTTTTTTTGTAGTTCGGTGATTTCCTGTTTTGACGGTTTGCCACTTTTGGAGGGGCTAGTATTTGTTGAGTTTGACACACACATTATTGAACTGTTATCACTATTATCTGAGCTGAAGCTATCAAGCCTTGTAATTTGGTTGCTCTCGTCGTCCCTCGTCATTTTGGGTCTTCTTTCATTACGTCTTCCATCGTAGCTCACGTGCATGCCCGCCTCCATTTCAGTTTCGGATGAGAAACTTAATGAGTGACTGGAATATCTCTATTGAAAAAGTTGCTCAGTCCAGCATAGCCCCATTCCCACCATGGGAGCGAGCCATCCCAGAAGTAGATTTCTCTCTCACTCGATGTAGGAAATCGCTTCCAACTACGTATTCAAGGCGCTGTATAGGGAACATCGAGGGACGTATTCGGACTGTACTCCCGTCTTCACTGATGGATCCAAGTCCGAATTGCACGTAGGTGCCGCTGCAGTTTGCCAGTGCGCAACCATCTCAGATTCCCTCCCTGTCACAGCTTCCCATATACACAGCAGAACTGCATGCTGTAAGGATGGCCATCAGTAGTAAGTGCTCCCGTTGGAGGGACGGAAGTGACGTCACACCACGTGGCCGGAAGTGAGCGTGGCTTGTGACGTCAGAGGGCGTGTCCTGTGACGTCACCTATTGTCTCAATTACTTAATTACCCCTAATTAATTAATTACCCCTAATTAGTTAATTACCCCTAATTGGATGATTTATGACCCTAATTAATGGGCGTGACGTCATGGTTGAGTTGTTTACCTGCTGCTGGTAGGGGGCGCTGCGATATTTTTATTTTACATTTTGGACTTTTTTTTCGTTTTAAAGTTTTGGTTTTTATGGAATGGCAACGGTATTTACCTTTGGATATTTTAATGACTGTGACGTCATCGAAACATGTTCGAACAGGGACCAACACGTTCAAGACAGGATGTTCACAGAAAATAGAGTCGCCATCTAGTGAGTGAATTTGAAACTAATTATTGGAGTTGTATTTTTTCGAAGAAAATAGTGTCGCCATCTAGTAAACAAATATTTAACCAATTATTGATTAGTATTTTCCAAAAATAGAGTTTTTAGGTGGATTCGAACTCGCAACGTGCTTAAAGTGATGGTGGCCTAGCAATATTCTTCGATATACAAGCCAGGCCACCACCACCTACCATTTCATTAGCTTTTTATCTAAACATGTCCATTTTTTCGAGCCTAGAGTTGAGTTGTATATCTACTACTGCTGATTTTAGTTTCGATTTATCGGAGTTGAGATGTTTTTTAAGTTTCTTTTTGTACGGTACTTACCTTTGGGATTTTACAATAGAATTTATGTTTTACGTAATGGCAACGCTGGGATGTCGTTTCAACAGGTTTAAACAAGGACGAACACATTCAAGACAGGTTCGAACAGGGACCAACTCGTTCTAGACAGGAGCCCCATTACACATCTGTCGCGTAGGAATACATGCCTTCGTACAATGAAATTGCAGGATAGTTACGTCATCTCGTTTCAGCCAATAAGAGCATATCCCCAGGTTGTCGTCATCAACCCCAGGCACTTACCTGCTTGGTCCAGGAGAAAACCTATTATAAAGGTTTCGTGTAAAGAGGTTCAGATCTGTTACGCATTCGCTATCTGGATTTTCTTCAGCTAAGTTGCTTGTAATTTTTCTCTTTTAACGAAAAAAATGAGTTTGAAAAGACATTTAAGTGAGGAAGATGCTCCTTCGTGGTTCTCCAAAGACCTGCCGTTCGAGGAATACAATATTCCCCAGCCTGATGAGCCAAGAAGCCGCCGCTTTGATAAAGTGGCCAGCGCACACAAGCCTTCAACCAGTGCAGAAGAGTTCCAAACTCTCAATACGTGGGATATAACGCCTGAACTTCGTGTATCCATTGTGTCTCACCGAGGTCAGAATCTTCGAATCCACCTTCGCCGTTACGAGGGTATCCGTGCAACAAACCAAGGAGTCACCATGTGCCGTAAGACCTGGGCCGAGTTCGCCGGTAAATTTAGGGCCTTCGACGTTGCCTTGAAAGACAGTGGGTACGTAGCCAATAACGAGGTTTTGGTGTGCGTTAATGAGAATCAGGCGATTCTCCAGAACTTGTTCTCCTTTAAAAAAGGAAATTTTGGATTGAAAAGTGCATTTCTTGTGATGAGTAAATGGGAGGTTGAAAAATTTTACCCTGAACTTGAAGAACTAAATAATGAACTGTCCCAAGAAAAATTGAAATATTATTTTTGTTATAAAAATGATTGAATAAATATTGTTGTTTTAACTTGGTGTTCTTAGTTGTGTTTTTCATCATTGTAGTTTGCTTGTATTTCAGGATTTCTTTTTTCAGGGATAACTTAAATTA
This sequence comes from Tetragnatha versicolor, assembly GCA_024610705.1. Classification (NCBI taxonomy): domain Eukaryota; kingdom Metazoa; phylum Arthropoda; class Arachnida; order Araneae; family Tetragnathidae; genus Tetragnatha; species Tetragnatha versicolor. The sequence goes on along the minus strand of JANDEH010000013.1, from coordinate 23,037,286 downwards.
TTTGCTGATTAGGTTTCTTTTTTCAGGGAGAACTTCAATATTTGCAGATTAGATAGTTTTCTTTTACACTATTAACTTTAATAGTTTTTATTAAGCTTACCATAAAAATACTTCTTCTCTTCACGATACTTTATTTAAATTACATAAGAACATGTAATTTTTTAGACAAAAATCTTTTCTTTTCATATTTTTCTACACGAAACCGAATTTTTCGGAAAAAAAATATACAAAAGTATTTTCTTTACAGAATTATTAACGTAAACTTTTATGAAAGTTTTTTATTTGTAGCTTTTTCTTATTCGAGAAACCTTCACATGCAATGATTGTGCTTATAATTTACAACATTAGTGAAATTTATTCTTATGAGTTAAAATATTTTTCATTATTCCATTTTTATGAAAAAAAAATATTAAAAGCATCACTTTATATTTTAGATATATATTTTTTAAAAATTACAATTTGATATTCTTATACTTTAAATTATTTTCTTTACAAATATACATTTTACAAAGTTGCTATATGAATGACTACCTACACTAGCGGAAATAAAAATCCCAACACCAAGAAGGAAAGGAGATATCAAAGTCAAATTTGTTTCTATGATTGCACATAGTATTAATGTGAATTGATTAAAAAATCAGCCTTCCCGGATGTTAGGGGGCCGAGAAAATTGGCGAGGACTGTTGTCTCCATAGGTGTCCATTACCGCCGTCACACGTCATGGTATTGAGTGACAGGGGCTCTAAATGACTTTTGAGGGATTGGAGAACCATGTTGCCTCTTTAGGTAGTCTAAATTCATATGGTGCACCAGCGGACGTTGCATACCGGGCTAGGTGATTTCTCCCTATTGACCGGACTTGTTTTGTGGGCGTTGGTTCTAGAGAACGGGAAAGACGGGGTAAAAATGCAACCTAGGGGGTTAAGAAGAAAGCTTGGACATTGCATACAACATGTGGTTGTGCATGTTTCTCTTGAAATTTGTCCCCAGGACAGGTCTGAAGGTAAGGACGGTCTACCGGCTGCAAAATCTCAATGACGCAGCTCTGGTTGGAAAAAGTACTGGTGAATCATTCTCAGGAGTTGCAGAAATGGAATCCAATGCATCCCCACTCCGTTACCCTGCATCCCCACTCCGTGGAACGATTAGAAAATCATCAGCTGAGTGCGCTCTCTCCATTGTGTCTTCAAACTCATACCCAAAGGTGGTGGTGCTCCAAACCGAATCAGGATTCTCTCATAAACACAACGTAATGAAATTGGGATTTTCATTTCCTTATTTCGTGCACTATTGGAAACAGAAAGGCCCATTTTCAGCCCATTGTTTATAGCCAAAGCTGTAAGAAGCCATGCGGACCGAACGGACAATCCGCAGTACTGCAAACGACATCCATCCCACTGCCGCTTGTCCTCAGTATGATCTACCGGTACTTGGGCCAACCAGAGCTGCTTCATTAAGGTTTTTTAGCCGGTTGTCCGTCCTTACCTTCAGACCTGTCCTGGGGACAAATTTCAAGAGAAAAATGCACAAACACATGTTTTGTGCAATTTCCAAGCTTTTTTCTTAACCCCCTATGTTGCATTTTTACCCTGGCCTATCCGTTCGTAAAAACTAACGCTCACAAAACATGTCCGAAGAAAGAGGAGAAATCACCTAGCCCGGTATGCAACGTCCGCTGGTGCACCATATGAATTTGGACTACCTGAGGAGGCAACATGGTCCTCCAATCCCTCAAAAGTCATTTAGAGCCCCTGTCACTCAATATCATGACGTGTGACGTAGGTAATGGACACCTATGGAGACAACACTCCTCCCTGTTTTTCTCGGCCCCCTAATATCCAGGAAGGCTGATTTTTTAAGCAATTCACATTGATACTATGTGCAATCATAGAAATAAATTTGACTTTGATATCTCCTTTCCTTCTTGGTGTTGGGATTTTTATTTCCGCTAGTGTATATGTGTACTAAAAAGCATTTTACCATTAGAAAATTATAACAGGCGAACAATCATTTTGGAATAGTTTCTATGTTCAAGTAAAAGAAAAAAACTATTAAAAGAATTTATCATTACGACAATAATGGAAGTTTTTACTTTAGTCATTACTTTTCATTTTATTTGTGATTTTTATTTTCAATCAAATACGTTTTTTCTTACATTACATGTCGAATAAAACTATTTTGGCTTTTAGTATTAAAATTTGTTTACTGTATTTGATGTTAAACATTTCATTATTATTTTATGATCTATTTTATTTAAGAGCCAGTGTAGATTACTGAAGATATTTCTAAATGTGATCTTATAGGTATTTTTTGATTTTTTAGAAATGGAGGATTAAGTAAATACTTTTTTTCATGTTAGCTACATGGATTGAAATTTATCTGAAAACAATGTTCTTTATTAACATAATCGAAAATGCAACCTTGAAAAAAAAATCATAAACTCAAATGTATTTCTATCGAGAAATAAAAAGAGAACACCAGAAGGATTAGAAAAGTTCAAGAAAACATTATTGATACACAAGATTCCTCGTGATTATGTGACACCTATCTGAATAATATTCAAAACTGTATAAAAACAATATAAATTTGTAAACACATTACAAAACTAAAAATATTTATTAAAAAAACTAGGAAACTGAAAACACTTCGTTTAAAACTAAGACAAATGCAGAAAAATAACTTGATAAACACTCTGTTAAAAATAAAAACTTTACGAAAAAGAAATAATTCTCGCTGAAATAAATATAAAAACTATAAATCTAAAACACTCTGTTAAAAATAAAACATTATAAAAAAAGAAATCTTGTAATCGGACATTTATAGTGCTGTCCTTTAAAAAACCCACTTTTTCATATTTCTTTCATTAAAAGCTTAAAAAATATGATAATTAAATCGAACAAAATTGTGTTGTAACGGCTCACCCTCCACTACATTTTAGTGCTTAGTATTTTTAATTCCAACGCTCCGTTACAAATTGGCAAACAATTAAGTAAGAATCCAAAAAAAACCCAATTTTCCTAAAAAAAACCCATGTACCCTAAAAAAAACCCACGCTTGAAAATATTCAACAAATTAAGAAAAATATGATTGAAAGGTTTATTTTGATTGAAGAGATAATAATTAAGATAATTAAAACCAAATTTATTACAATTTATTTCTAAAATTAAATTTGTGATAAGTTTTTCTACTCAAGAATTTTTCCTTCAAAACACAACGACAATAGCGTTTTTATTGTTGGATTTTAATAAAAACGACCTATTAAATACAAATAGTTAATAAAATTTTGATAAAAAAGCTGAAAAACAGTAACGGGCACTAATATTTTGTTTTAAACCCCCAACTATTAACTTTCAAAACCAATTTTCGAGTAAAACTCGGAAAAATGCTATATTTTCATGGAAAATGGCTGTTTTTGGTATCATTGAGTTTTTATCAAAAATACTAAAAAAACATCGAGAATTACTGAAACAACTATTCTATTTGAGTAATTAGTTGTATATCATGAATAATATTAAATATTTTGCATAATTTTTTAATTAATTTTATCATTTATTACAAAAGGAAAAGTGGGTTTTTTTAGGCACCCTATGGGTTTTTTTCACCCCTCATTTCAAAGACTGCTGTAAGGTCCCTAATTGTCGGACAGAGCTGAAATTTTAGTATTTTATTCTCATAATAACGGGATAACACAAAATCACGTGAAAAATGCTTTAAAGTCTTTATAACATATATTTTAACAGCATCAAAATCTGCATAACTAAATCATATTTTTAGCCCAAAATCGACATTTTCTATTTATTCAAAAAACTAATTAAATAAACGGTTCTTTGACTTGCTTTTACGTACCTGCCACTCTTAATGGCATACAAAGACAGGGCACATAAGAATTTAAAATTATTTCAATTATTTATTTAAAATATCTCGATGGGTGTTTTTTAGGGTACAATTTGGAGTGGGTTTTTTTTTAAAGGACAGCACTATACCAAATAAAATAAAGTTTTTGTCAACCAACTTTCCAAAAAAAATACTTCACCAAATCCACTCCATGAATAAATCTCCCTTAAAAGTTTGAATATATATTAACTCAAACTTATCAAAAATTTAAACGAAATGTTTTTAAAAATATTCATCTTAAATATTTTTAATCTAGGATTATATAAAAATAACTATTTCTAATTGTTTATCAATATTCGGACCAAACAAAAACTATTATTTTAAAGTAACTCGTTAGTATAATATGCCAAGTGTTTATCATTCATATTTTTTTTAAGTCCAGACTTGTTAACCCAGACAATACCGTTTAAGCAATTGAAAATAATAAGAGACAAAACATCACTCTATGTTTACAATTAATTTTGATAAAAGCAGACTAAAAATTATAAATATCGGACAAAAACTGTGAAATTTTAGTATAAATTGGCGTTCATGTTAGTTTTTAGAATATGTTTTTATCAGTCTTTGAGTGATATTTCATCAAGAAAGTACTTTTTTAAAAGGTGAAAAAATATAGCGTCAATCGGTCGTTGTGAATGGATGCATAATATTTTGAATGACAGTACTTGCTTTGTAACTACGACCTTATCCGTAATCTAAAAAATGGAAATATTTTAAAATTGAGAAGTTTTTTTGAAAAAATCGAAGGGCTTACCCGGAAATCCGGAAAGAATCCGGACATTTTGATACCATATATGCACTACTACACATGACAATAAGAGAAATCAATTTCCCAAACAACAAACGTTTCGCACAGATGTTTTTTCCCCAAACTGCTTCATCCTTACTGTAATATGTCTAAATTGATCAAACCCCTTTGAACTTCAACCGCTCAAGGATACGCCGCCTTCATGCGGATAGATGAAAGTAAATAATCAAGCAATTACACTGTAAACGAAGACGTTTCAGGCGCTCACATGAATAGTATCACGCGTGTGCGTTTTATTAGGGGAGGGGGTATGTATGGTACCAATACGACACGGCTTTGTATCGTGGAGACGCACTACAAAAGCTACAGAAAATGCGGCTGCTTTGACGGAGACATGAAAGGTTTTAGAAAAATATCCAGTAAGTTGTAAATAACCAGATCACAATACCTATTCTAATCATCCAATTGACACCTAAAAGCTACTGACGTACCGTTTTTGCAGCGGCTTGCGAAAAAACTGTCTTGAACTACAATGAAATATGACCACTAAACATTCAAAGTCAAGAAAATGGATGAAAACAAACACAAGGCGTTTTTTTTTTGTGTGTTAAAAGTCCTCTATTATGCTATGGTTATACTATTTTTTTTCCCGCAAAACATCAAAAATTTTTTTATTCTATTGCAAATCTACCGTTTTTTTTTAATTAAACTTTTTTTTCACAATGATACCTTGTTATCAACTAACATAGCAGACATTTTATTATAGACATATTTCTTTTTACTTGTATCAATCTATCTTTTATATATTTTACAACATATCCAAATTATTTACTCTCACCCCCCTGATGATCATTTACTTTTCAAACATCAAATTAATTTAAATCGTCCTATATATCAAATTTCATTAATTCAGTTTTTTAATTTACTTCACAGTCTATCTCATCACCCCCAATAGTTCCTCTTATACACTTTAATGTTTCCTTCCTTATCAATTCAACCAAATTACTTTATTTTTCTAGGAAATAAAATTGTTTTTTAATAATTTCACTTATATCTTCAAATAGCATCCTACCATTCTAAAATCAAAATAAAATAAGCACTTACCTGTTTTTATTCTTACTTTCCAAAAATAAATTTTAATTCTGTTTGGTGCTACCTTTTTTCTCAACATCTGAAAATCAAGCTACCTTTCACTGCTATTACCCCTAGTATCGATAAATAAAAATTGACACATCTTTAAAAAATGTGCATCATTCGTCTCAACACCTAAATTTAATTTACTAACATATTCATAATTATGTACTGGATTCTGATTCTTAAGCATAGAAAAAGTAATATCAAATGTTAATTATTTTTTCTGAATAGTTGATATTAAAGCATGAATGACTTTATTGCGTAAGGGATAGTTACGAATGGTCAATAGAAGATTAATCATCAAAAAAATATATAACATGTTTCAAACAAATACAAAAATTTTTGAGTGTCGATGAGTTAAAAGTTCAGCAATATCATTTTCAAAACATTAACTTTCCCCCCACCAAGAAAAGGGTGTTTTCGAAAGACGGAATAAAGAAATCTTGCAAAGAAGCAAATAGAAGCCTCAACAAGGGATCGTGTTGGAGAAAAACATACCCAGATTTTTTGCGACTTTCGTATAGCCATAAATACTTTTCAACTGTAACAATTTAACAGGCCGCCCCCCTTTGAAGTCCAACCGGTCTACTGAAGCGTTGGGGATAGCGAGCGTTAACAATACATGAATAGAAATCTTATACCTAAACAATTAAGAGGTCTTACGAAAGGATCCGACAAAAATATTTAAGTTATAGTTTTCTTTATAACGAAATACTAAAAAACATCGTTTTAAATTAAGACAAATGCTGAAAAAATAACTTAATAACTTGTTAAACACACTGATAAAAAAAACTTTACGAAAAGAAATAATTACTAAAGCTTTTAACAAAAAAAGGAATTTTCAATTTTAAAATATACTGAGAAATTTCTTTTCTTCATCTTGATAAATAAATGAAAATCCTGAATTTTTTAATGTCTTACTTAGGGATTATGCAATGTTTAAGATACCGTACGTCGAATTAATTTTAAGATTTTCTTAACAAGTTCTTTTTAAAAATGGTATAGTTGTAAATTAATATCTCAAGGAAAAAGTTAGATTTTTTACATGCTATTCAATATTTATCGAATTATCAGAAGAGAAAAATATTTTAAAAAGAAAAAAACATAAACAATAAATATATTACTGTAGAAGTAAACCCTAAAAATTGTAAAGATAATCCTGAAATAGAGAGAAATCATAATACATATACATTAAAAGATATATAAATAAGAAAGCCAATATAAGGTATAAAACTTATCCTTTATTCAAGGGTTATAATGACAGGTTGGGGCTTCGGGGGGGTCTCTAATATTATGATACTGTCATCCTCATCATTATCATTATCCCCGTATTTTTCAAACACAATTATGCAATCATCGTCACTGTAGTCGTCGACTGTCACTAGGCGTTAACTCCATAACGCTGTCGTCACTGTCACTAGGCGTTAACTCCATAACGCTGTCGTCGCTGTCGTCACAGTCACTAAGCGTTAACTCCATAACGCTGTCGTCACTGTCACTACGCGTTATCTCCATAACGCTGTCGTCACTGGAGACATAGTTCTCATGAACTATCAAACACTCGTCATCGTCACTGTACAAAGTCACTACAGGCGGCTGCACTGGTGACGAAAATACACTATGACTAGTACGCAACTGTGACATAGTGTACAGTTGTGGGTAGATGTTTTCGATCTCTTCTTCGGACACTTCAATTATAGATTTACGGTACATTTTTTAAGAAGATGGTATATTGAGAAGATGATATATATATATTGAGAATATGGTAGACAGAAGAAGATGGTAGACAGAGAGAATCTAACTGCTTTATAAATACGTATCGAACCCTGTGTCCACACCTCCTGGATCAACAGCTTAACCAATGGCTGGTATCTCCTATAGAGGGGGGTAACAATGTACATTTTAACATGTCCAATACGAAGAGTGCAAAATAAGAACCAATACTCCGGAGTTAAGATCGTTCACCTATACGGCCTATCAGAGGGTGTGCTAGGGATGTTTACACTAGAACCGTGCACTGTGATTTGTTGAAGGGCTATTAGGAGAAAATTCTGCACTTTCTCAGAAGTAATAAAATTGAAATTTGAGTTAACCTTCCTACCCCCCTGCAAGGGATCTTTTCATACCCCCAAGCGCACTTTTGACGCTTGATATCTCCCGTGTATTTTGTTTTTGACAGTTTCGAATGCCTGTATTCCTTAATTACGCAAAGTTGTACAATAGGTAAAGATTTTTGGAGTTATTTCCCTCTATGGGTCTTCTGAGATCCCCAGGCATGAATGGCAGTACAAACAATATCGAATAAAGCTTAATATTTTTTTTGTCTTATTATTGGTTGGATGATTGACTTTTTATGGCGTATGGCCCACATTATTGTCTTATTATTGATCAAACATGGTTTTTATGTTTGTTTAATACCTTTTAGAGATTGGTTAGAAGCATATTTTCGTAGAAAATTGTAATTTTTTACAAAAAAGAAGATTGAGGTAAAGTACATTGAATTACTTGCTATTTCTTTATTTTTTTATTCATATTCTACGAAGAAATATATGCTATTTATAGAAATCTTTTGAGTATGTAACAGTTGAAGCAAAAAAAAATTACTCAGACAACTGTCGTCATGACTTCCTGTTGAACAAATTCTTTAAAATATATAAATCCATGGCTTGTATATAGGTTTTTATATTCAGTTTTCTTGGAATATAAGAATGCTATCAAATAATTATGAGTATATACTGAAATTTAGAGTGTGATTTATTTAGAAAAAAGAATCAATTTCACGTTAAAACTTACATAATACAATCGAGATACTGATCTCACCAACACAGTTGAACCGATTTATTTAGTATTATTTCAATTTTAAAAAGGAGAATCCACCTTTCTCATGTTTCATAATACTAAATAAATTAATCAGGGGTGACAGGTAGCTGATAATGCAGAAAAGAAAAGATATGCAACTTCATAAATCGTTTAAAATAAACTAATAAATTCAACCCATGCAGGTTCACTTGTTAAGGAATATATATATATATACAGGGCTCGATTTCTAAAAAAAGAGGTACCGGAACGGTAAAATTATTGGTATCAAAACTGAAAAAGCTAATACTTTTTAATACTAAAACTTAAGCATTTATTTTCAAATTGAAGTTTTTTATAATAAATTCAAATGTGTTGTACTTAATTAGGAAGAGTGTTCTAACTTAAGTGTTTATTGTATAAATGAACTCTTTAAAACTTTTTTTACAGTGGGTTTTACTTTTTTTCCCAACAGGGTGCCTCTTGTAGGAGGTGAGACGGCTTATCATCAATGAACCATTAGTGTTGTATATTTTGCCAATTTAAAGAATATAATGCGTAGTTAAAGTTCTTAAATGGTAGAATTTAAGATGTTGCAAATTTTCTTTGAAAATTTGCCCAGCGATCTGGCAAATCTGGTTCAATACGAAAAAGAATCAACACCAGGATCGGATTGTGGGTAGTTCAAATGGGGGTTCAAAATCATGTTTTTTATAAGAACAATTAAGTAAAAACCTTACAATTAAATCACAAATATTGTTATTTGCAAAAAAAGTGAAAAATGCATTAAAAATATTTTTTTTTTAATTTGAAATATGCCTTTTTATATTTTTTTGTAGGATTCTTAGAGTTATGAACTTAATCTGAAAACAAATCTGATAAGTTGAGTCCAAAGTACAAAAAAGGGGTCTGGGGGTTCTCCCCCCGAAAATTTTTGGAAATTTGACATGAGAAACAGGGTTTTAATTCATTTTAGGACTTTTTTCGTACATAGAAAGGTATCCGCTGGCCTGATGAATGGGTCTAGCGGGCCGTAGTTAGGAGACCCCTGAAATAGAATGAAACTTTTTTTTCCAAAAAAGAGGTTCCGGAACGGCGTTCCGGACCGTTCCGGCTGAAATCGAGCCCTGTATATATATATATATATATATACAGTGGCGGATCCAGCGGGGGGGGGCACAGGGGCACGTGCCCCTCCCGTCATAATTTCAACTTCTTAAAAAATTTCGATTTTTCTTAAAATTACTTTTTTAAATTCAAAATTATTACCCCCAGACCCCCTTTATTGCTCCTACTCATTTTATTATCAAAAGAAAACAATATTTTTAAGTTTAGCGAAATTCAGATCTTGTCTAGAAATATTCTAAAAATTACAGCCTATGAATGAATCCATGGGTGAGGTACTTCAGAAAATTTTTGCCCTTTACCTCAAAATGAGAGATATAGGTAAGGTATATGTCACTGGTCACTGGGGGCCTGTTTCTCAAACCTTGTCCCCGGGGCCCGACTTGTCTCTCGGCGGCCCCGCGTATTCGTTGGTTTTAAGTGACTGAAAAGTTGCATGAGAACAAATCAAAATTTGCGAGGGGCCCTGGCCACCCCTTCGAAATTCTGAATGAATATATAAAAACAAGTTAAAATCATGTTTCTTAGGGTCAAATTTCTAATTATCTGAGGTCCCCACTTTTGCACACTCTTTCACAACTTTTTACATTAAATTCACAAAATGCCAAATCCTACCTAAAAATATATTCCCAAAATTCGAGCTAGAGGTACCAAAACTAGTTAAAAACATGTTTTTTAGAGTCAAGGTTTTAAAAATTTTCTGGGAGAGTGCCCTCAGACCCCCCTTGAGTACTTCGAACTTAATTATTCACTACTTTTCTTATATTAGCTTCTCTTAGACGAAAATTTTACCTACAAAGTATTAAAAAGTTTCCTTAAGCCTATAAAATATGCATGAGAGGGGGTTAGGAATAATTTTGCTTCCCTACCGAAATAAATTTCTATATACACTGCTGGCCATTAAAATTGCAACACCATGAAAGAAAGCAAATAGAAAAAAGATATTTATTGTATAGAAACAATATGGTATGAAGACAAAATGATGAAATTTGTACATAGTTTGGGGGGTTTTAAGGGGGTGAAATCAGTAGGGACAGCTAACGCCCCTGGCTGCTAAAACGGCCCTTATCCGATTAGGCATTGAGTGAAATTCGGCTTCAATGACTGAAATGGGTATCTCATTCCATGCTGCTTCAATTCTATGCCACACTTCATCAACCGTATTAGCTGGAGACGGATGCGGGCCAGTCTTTCAGCAACCCAAGACCAGACGTTTTCTATGGGTGAAAGGTCTGGAGACCGTGCAGGCCAGGACAATAATTGAATGCCCTGTGTGACGAAGAAGGTCAGAACACGACTTGCAACATGTGGTCTAGCATTATCTTGCTGGAAAATGGTGTTTGGTAAGCCTTGAAGATAGGGTACAACCACTGGACGTAAGACGTCAGAAATGTATCGATCTGCGTTTAAATTACCGTCAATACGAACTAGAGGTGTCCGGGTCGTATACCCAATGGCTGCCCAAACCATCACACCAGGTGAAGGGCCCCTATTCCGGTATCGAATGCAAGCAGGTAATGTGCGGTCGCCTCGTAACCTCCAGACACGTATACGGCCATCAGAATGCTGCACACAAAACTGGGATTCGTCTGAAAAGACGACATTATGCCACTCCTGTGTCCATCTTTGTCGTTCGGTGCACCAGAGTCGCCGCCTTCTTCTATGCTCCATTGTCAATGGAATCCAAAGTAATGGACACCGAGCTGAGAATCCCCGCTTCTTCAAACGTCGTCGTACCGTACGAGAGGACACTGGACGTGCTGCAAACATGCCAGTTTCCTGACTAATGGTCCGTGATGTGGTTGTACGGTCTTGCAGGACCGACCTCACGATATGCCTGTCCTCTCGTTCGTTAGTCATGCGAGGGCGTTGAGATCTTGCATGTCGTCTACAATGACCCTCAGCAACCCATTGATTCCATATCCTCATGACAGTGGTCGGATTTCGACCAATGCGACGGCCGATATCACGGAACGATAATCCACACTCTCGATAGGCTACGACCCTGCCTTTATCGAATACCGAAACATGCTGGTAAGCATGTCTTCTTCTTGTTGGAGTCATTACACGATATTTTGAGCAAAATTCAACCTTATAAAGCTCTTTCCGAAGGAGAAATCCCCCTCACAATTTTCCTTTTATGCAGTGCTTCAGATATCGTATCTCCCTCCTGCGTTGCCAAAATGCTCTGAAATTCTCATCATTTGCATATTTTAACCTCTTCTTCCTTTCATGTAAATTTGACGTTCGTCAGAAAATTCCTTCTTGGTGTTGCAATTTTAATGGCCAGCAGTGTATGTCACTGTTTCTAGTGATACTACAAATTGGGTTAAAAAATCTGTTTAAAGAAGTAATATTTTCAAACAATTTTCTCGGGGGCATTCCCCCGAACCCCCTTTTATAACGCTTTTAACATTCGATTAAATATTTGAAAAACAAGACATTTCATTTGATTTTAATCTGATGGGGAAAATAACTAAACTTATTTTGGACTTTGAATAGCATTTTTACTTGCAAAAAAGATTAACCTAAAAGTGACTCGTGCCCCCTCCGCTATATATATATATATATACAGGGTGTAAAGAAAAGTCCCTTTACCCTGTAATAAGTTGCTAACGGAGCAAGCTAAATCTATGCAGTTAAGGTAACGGTATAGTAAATAGACTATGCGCAATCGAATGCGACCGACCGCAGCGCCCTCTAGCGGAAATTTTAGGAGTTATAAATTTTATTTTAAGAACTATTAGGAATTTGCTGAAAAAGTCAATTACAAAGTTGTAGAGCAGCATCGATTTAGTAGGAAAAGACACCTTAAGCAAAAAAATATCTTGAATAGAACCCCTAAAACGCGCGCTCAATTAGGTTGAATTTACGTCGATTTTACGTCTTAAAACGCTTCTCACGAGGCAAAAATGAGAAAGTTTCAATTTAATGTGTTAAGAATACTTTTATTCATTTATTTAAGTCATTAAATTGAAAATTTTTCATTTTCACCTCGTGAGAAGCGTTTTAAGACGTAAAATCTACGTAAATTCAACCTAATTGAGCGCGCGTTTTAGGGGTTCTATTCAAGATATTTTTTTGCTTAAGGTGTCTTTTCCTACTAAATCGGTGCTGCTCTACAACTTTGTAATTGACTATTTTAACAAATTCCTAATAGTTTTTAAAATAAAATTTATAACTCCTAAAATTTCCGCTAGAGGGCGCTGCGGTCGGTCGCATTCGATTGCGCATAGTCTATTTACTATACCGTTACCTTAACTGCATAGATTTAGCTTGCTCCGTTAGCAACTTATTACAAGGTAAAGGGACTTTCCTTTACACCCTGTATATATATACAGGGTGTTTCAAAAAACCTGTAACGATAGGCTATTTCCTTTAGACCCATACTTCCAATGGAAGATTTTCTTCAAATGAGGTGAAGAATTATATTACACCAGTTTCAACTCCATGGGGGGTCTATTTTAGAAGATGCAGAAAATAAATTTTTATACGGCCCCCGTAGATTGAAACCACCAATGAGAAAAATTTTCTCCATTCATTTCTTAATCAGATACAAAAAATTTCATCTCGATATCTTCAAAATTCACCAAGATATTAAAAGCTAAAATTCGTGACTTACACCACTTTATCATACCTATGAGTGACATACTTTTACTGCAAAATAGGGGCCATCCACAAACTACAGTGGAACATTTTAGAAACCGAAGTCCAAACTACCGTAAAACTTTGATTTTTTGAGGTGACAAGGACTACATGAAAAATTCCTCCAATCAGCCATGGTGTTGAGCTCGCTCAACTACGCTAATCCAGATACCTGTCATTGCTACTCATGTCAGCGATGCCCAGAGGGGGCCCATCAGCTCTCCTTTGGCGTTCAGATTTGTGACGTCATTGTTTGAAAGTAACTCTCCTACCAATCAATACTTATACCTAAATCAATACTTATTTATAAATTACCTTGAGTTATCGAAAAGATTATAAAAAATATTTCTTGGAGCCCCGAAATCAGGTACTCCTTCATACCTATTAACTACGTAAAAAATAATCGTAGCACGAGTGTGTGACTCCCAGAAACACTTGATACTCAGGAATCAATACCTATAAGTTCCGATTTAGCCAAACACTGCTTTATTGTTTAATAGAATGACGCGCTTTTTAACTTGCGGACGGTCCCTTAAAAATATAAACCCGCATATCTCAGTGAATTTTGAAGATATCGAGACATAATTTTTTCTATCTTATTGAGAAGTGAATGGAGAAAATTTTTTCCATTGGAAGTTTTAGTTTACGGGGGCCGTATAAAAAGTTATTTTCTGCATCTTCTAAAATAGACCCCCCATTCCCTCTCCTCACTTAAAAGCATAGTCTCGCATACCTCATCTGCTCATCCCATTGTGAACGACATCATAATCACCCTATCAAAATTAAATAGGACTGGCACAGAAGTAATGTTTTGCTGGATTCCCGGTCACGTCGGGATTGAAGGTGTTACCGCTAAAGTTGATAATTAGTTAATCTGAAGAATACCTAGGTAAACTTAAGATTAACTGATTTCTGTCGTTAATGTGCGGATTTTTGAGTTTTTCGCATTTTACCTAGGGAATCTACACTATAACGGCCTCTTGATCGTTAAAGTTCAAAATAGTTTGTTTCGTTCAATACTTTCTGTTAAAATGTTGAGGTGCTTACTGCGCCATGCGCTTACCCCTGCGCAGTTGGGTTTCAATACGTAGTTTGTTGTCATATTTGGTGTTTTGATTTCAAATTTAGAGCGTAGCACTGGTAGTTGTCATGTTGAATGTTAAAACAAAATAATACAAGCAAGTAAGTACTGTAAATTTACATGATTAAGTACAGTATATTACTACTAAAACGGGTATTTTGAAACAATTGTGTTGAAGCTCCGACTTCAGAGTGACAGAGATTTCTTTTAACGAAAGCAAATGTCCAAGCTGTTGAAATATCTTTTCAACAAACGTTAATTCAACAATCGCTGGAACCTGGGCAAGGGTTTAACATATGTAATCGATCGCGAATCCTAGCAATAGTTCAGTGCAGGCTGCCAGCCGATTACACCGCGCTTTCATTAAGATTTGCTAGTTTAAGTGCTCATTGAAATACGCTGGCAAATCGAGATCGAAAACCACAATTGATACAAATCTCAGTTGGTACTTTAATATTCTATTATTATTGTTTTTATATTCTAGTTTTAAAATTGCTATTTCATTACTATTTTTGTGGGATTTGCGTGTTTTGTGTAATATGAAAAAAGTACCGATCCCCCTTTTTTGATTCGTCATTGTTACTGTTAACCCCCAAAACGAGTTTGGTTATAGGTAGGGCAGGGGGGTTTTGGGGGGGGGGGTGGCAGCCCCCCCAACCACCTTAAACTTTTTATAAAATTAAATAAAATTTTGCACTTTAACAGATCACCCTCGTTAATATGTAAAATAACTGATTACAGGTAGTATGCAGATTAACGAGTGTCTAGTCGGTAGGGTGCAGAATACCTAGGTAATTTCAAGATTACCTGGGTAATCTTAGAAATTGAAAAAAAAATTCGCTCTTTAACGGATCACCCTCGTTAATCTGCAAATTACCTAGGTTATCTGTAAATTAACTGATTTCCGGACTTTAACTGTAACAGAAGGGAATGAAGAGGCCGATGGTGCTGCAAGGTCGGTCACGGGCCCAACCGACAGATTTCCTGTTCCGTACCAGGACTTAAAACCACTCTTCCGGCGTAGACTTAATGACATTTGGCAATCTGAATGGGATCAGGAAGTGAGTAATAAATTGCATTCCGTGATGCCATCTCTCTCACGACGAATGTGTAGAAATCTTACCCGTCGCAAGGAGGTCCTACTGACCAGACTACGGATTGGGCACACGAGGCTGACTCATCGTCATCTCTTGATGGGAGAAGAGGCCCCCACTCGTCACTTCTGCGACACCTTGCTAACTGTAAATCATATCATTTGTGTCGGTCCCCATTTCGCCCCATATAAAAATATAATTTTTAAACGTACTGATTTTAACCTTTCACAAATTTTAAATTGCTCAGATCTTTCATTAGTTTTTAAATACATTCATGAAATTGGTTTTACGCATCACATTTAACAATATTTTAACCATTTTAAATTTGACGTATAGAGTGCGTCCGACAATGGCCTCTGGCCAGTTATTTCAAGAGTTTATGAGAAAAAATAGGATTTATTTTTGTCTTGTGTCTGGCGCACTATACTCTATCTTGGGTCATGCGCCATAAAAATCTAATCAACCAATCATTACGTCTTCTCTCGGAGTCATCCGATAGGCTGCTGGCTGCCTCACGACCGCTTTCTTTTGCGTTGATTGTCAATCCCCTGCAATGGAGCTGCTATGGGTAAGAATTCCATGAAGTTTATCTCGCAGATATTTGAGCCATCCACGCCTAGCTGCGTGCAGTCAGCCCGCTGACTGATGGCGGTGAGGCCTACCGATGGTGATTCACATATCATTGGCCGCAAGTTTGGGTCCCGCTGATGGTTAGCAATTCGTTGTTCGACTGGGGACCATTTTCTCCTCCATTCGGCGTCGAATCTGATGACGTGCCACTGCCACCAGTTCCTCACTTCCCACATTAATTGCGTCAATCTTTTTTTTCCAGTTCTATGAGCACAGCACGTATCTGCCTTTCTTCATCTGCTTTTGTTTCTTTTAAGGAGTTGGCCTTTTCCATGGACTCGCTGCACTTTGAAAACGCCTCGGCCATAGAGGTGACACTGCAAGAGACTCTCTCTTGCAGCTTGCACATAAGCTTTAGCATTGGTTGGCTTTATAACAAAATTTTTCGTTCTTATTCTTTTCCTAAAAGACTGAAGTCTTTTATCAGTCTTAGGGGGCAGCGAAAGAGTTGCTTCCATATCCTATTAAAGAAAAATTATCTTAAAATAATAAATGATGTCCAGATCTCAGGGGGAGTCTCGAGAGTTGGGACCTTGCATCTAATAATTAAGTTTTATAATCTAAAGTTATGAAATAAAGATACATAAAATAGTGCTCAAAATAGGAATTGTTTCCGGTACTTTTATTTAACCATGAATTACTTAGTTTGTAAATGTTACAGGGGCATGGCTTCAAAACATTTACCTTCTTCGCGTGGGCTTAAAAACACAGATCCATACTTTCTGCTGCAATTTTTGCAAAAGAGTTCAATCTTTGTGGAAAATCCGTAAGTAGTACCTGTTACTACATCAAGAGACGGCTCTTGGCAAACGTTACATTTGACGTTTGAAAGAAACGATGACTACATATTGGAACTCGTGAACACATAAGTTTTTCTCATCCAAATTTTCAACCGATTTTGAAGGAAAGATACTCGTCTAACAAGCACTAGCATTCAGAGAAATTGGATCTTTTTCAGCATTTCCACCATTCAAGTCAACATCAACAGAAGTTTCCAGCTCCTCTGTATTTCCTTTCAATTTCTGCCATCGCTTTCTAATATTCTCGGCATTGGCACGTGAGCGTTTACTACCACGACCAGCCAGTTTGTGATAATGTTTATTTACTGGTATCATTCTTCTCACACAGCAGATAAATAAATAAAAAACTTTTTCCAAAGTAAATCAAATCGAATTTTCAAAAAGTATCACGATCGAAAAAAGTAAACATGAGATGAACTATGATTATAAAACGATGTAAGCATAAACAAGCATTGAAATACAGTTAACCTTTCGTTGATTGAAAACTTGAAAATAATTTTATTATAATTATTAGAACAATAAAATAAAGAGTAATAGACTCGCATGTGCTTTTGTTTACGAGTTAGTTTACATATTAGTTAGTTTGCAATACTAACCTGATTCGGCTCCTCAGGTTCTCGATAAACTGGTGTTTACACTCGCCAAGGTTCAAAATTTTTTCAAATGGGTCCTCCGTTTGCCTTCTCCACATAAATTCCGCAAGATAACTTTTAGATGATGGCGTGCCGTTCCTCTGTTTCTTATTTCGCCATTTAGCGCTGCCCCACTGTATCTTTGCTTGTGCGTTCCAGTTTCCGGATCAACGAGGTTGTACTTATGGTTCACTTTGAAATGTTCGAAACTTTCTTCTTCTAGCTTACTAGTGCAGTATGATTTCCATGAATCGGAATATATTAGTTTCTTTTTCGATATTTTCCGTAAATGCCTTCAATAAAGTGTTCGTGGATCGGTCTGGGACCTCCACAACGAAACACTCGTTCGTTTCCCCCGACCCCCCGTCCGGGTTGCCGAGGTTGTAACAATTCTCCTCAATGGCGGGAAAATGTTCCAAAAAAATTCTAATACTAAAAGAAAGTGAGCTTTCGCTTACCTCCTCTATTTTATTCCAAGGGTCCCGTGTGTGAAACTTTCCCAAGTAAACTATAAACAGAAAGGCAAGTAGATTCGGAGACTCGTTATGATTTTAAGGATTATATTTAGAAAATTATTTAGACACATTGTACACAAACGTTAGAACATCTTCTCGAGTCCTTTTTTCCAGTTCTGCCCTCCTCCTCGAGTCACTCTACAAATGTTATCTGGAAAGCTTGTGGTGAGGGAAAAATTTAAAAATGCTGCCATTTGATATTAGCTTATGGATAAAGAAATTGGGTTCTTATGTTCTTTTGATAGTTACATTCTCTTTTGTGGGTGCGTTACACATTTATGATTCAATTTATTTTCTTTAATTCTTAAATTAAGCTGTTGTAAGGGTTTCTCCCCTTTTTTTTTAATTTTCTTCTTGATTTTCTGCATGTAATTTTCAAATGGAAATGCGCTAAATTCATCTAGAGATCCAAACTTATTTACATCCTCTACTAAGTGAAGTAAGTCATGGACATTGTATGATACTTGTTCTTTACCATAAATCACCCCAAAATTCTTTACAAAATATGTTAACAAAGAGTGAGCATAGTGAAGAGATTCATTTTCTTTAATTGAGGGGTTGCACACAATGAATAGGGCACAATGTAAGCTCATGAAATGAGCATACAAACTACTTGGGAGAAAACTTAATACTGAGGGCCCAGTGTACAATACAACCTGACGAAACTCGGTGGCTTTCCATCGACTCGGTGGCTTTCCATCGATCCACTTCTTTAAGGGACCTAGGCTCTCTTGAAAATTCTCTGGGTATATAACATTCCAACTGCACAAGGGATTCAGAAATTTTCTTTGCAGTTTTCTGTGGAATTCTACAACTTAGGTCTCCTTTCAGCCACAAATAGAAAAGTTTCCGCAAAACACCTAGGCACACTAAATGCATATATAGAGACCAGTCGCTTATCAAGATAACAAAAACATTAATAGGAACAATTTAAAACATGTTAGTTAAGAATATAACGTAGAACAGACAAAGTAAAAAGTAATCTAACAATATCTTCCGCTCAAACAACAAGCTTGTGCCTTTATTCATGGGGAGGCGATTGCGCCGTCAGGCGCGTGCGGGACGTCACCTAAAACATCTAAAGTATCGCTTCTTCACTTCTATAAATCTTACTTCTATAAAAAAAAGGTGAATGTCTCGATTTCCACACATAAAATCTAAGGGGATTTGCGAGACCATTCCAAAAAATCAAGGTCCTCGAGAGTTGACTTCCCTGTATAATGCTCTTCTTGAACTTGATTTCGGAAGGAATTATCTCTTAGTGGGGAATCTAGTTCTGGAAAACATATTCGGTTATTTATATGTTCCCCTTCCTGGATGCATTTCATCATCATCATCATCATCATGTCATAGTGCCTTGTGGCACAAAAGGCCCCGAGTCTTGTTTTCCACCCTGCCCTGTCCGCTGCAGCCACCCTTGCCTCCTGCCAGCTGGTCATCCGTCTCAAGGGCTCCTTTCGGCTTTCCCCTTGAGACATCATTGGCGTGTCCTCCGACCAGGTCAAATAATCCTCGTCAGGAGTCATGCAAGTCGCTACATCTTCCAGGAACAAAATATCCTGGATGCATTTACTACAACCAAAATATCCATTATGGCCTTTAATTTGGGCTACAAAGGCTTTTGCAGGAGCGTCACAAATTTGCCTTTTAAATTTACTTTTAAATGTTGGTCATTTATTTTAATTTCTCTTGATAAAACACTTTTTGCCTCCTCCTCAAATTCATTTGCAGGTTTTGAATAGCCATGATATGCCCCAATGGCAAATACAAACTTGTTATTATTCTGCGGTACTACATATATCGAGAAATGGCCATAATTGGCTGCCTGAACTTTTGGCAAGGGGCAACCCATCAACATTAATGAACACATCTATAGGTTTAACATTGTCTGTTTTATCATTTTTTACAAAAAAATCTTCTATTCCAGAAGCTAAACCAAAATGACAGTAGGAGCCTGATTTTATTGGCTTGATTTCACTGTGCGTAGGTGTTTGTAAAAGGGTACGTGAATATTTTGGTAAACTACTAAAACATATGTCACGCAATAAAACTTTCAAATCATTCAAATGGGTCTTTGGAGTTTCAGATGTAACAGCCCAAGTTGCAAGCCTTTCTGAAGATGATCTAAAGTCATCAGTAGGCGGCAAATTTTCATTGTCACTGAGTGATAATGAAAATTTGACCACAAGACCATTTGAGCATAATTAAGTTATGCTCAAATGGTCAAAAACTGGTCAGTTTACCCTAATTATACTGTTATTAAAGTACTGTGATAATGCCTCTAAAGCAATATTACAAAAAAAATTTACAACTTTGAATTTTTCCATAAACAGTTATGAAAGAATTAAGCACAAAAAATTTAAGAAAATTTAAAAAAACTTTATTTGTCTCGACAAAAATGAGCTGCGAGACCCTCAATGCTCTCGACTTTTCTCCCCGCTCTAAATCGGAGATGGCAAATTGGGTTTGGTGAAGGGCTATGTTGGCCTCTATAGCCTTGTTAACATTATTTAGCCCATCAGCCATCGCAAAATGTGCCTTTATTAAGCTTGTACAGCTTTCTGTATTCAGTGCCACCCCTCTAGCTGCCCTAGTCCTTCGGGGGACTTTGGACATTGAATTTAAACGGGCAGCAGAAGTTGCTGCCCTCTTCTTAGGGTTTCTTGCTGGGGTTTGGCTAGAGGGCTGGTCGCTGGTTACGGACAGGTCGTAGCTCGGATCCCAAAACATATCACGGCTCGTGGCGGCCTCTTGAACATAGCTAAAGCTGATATTTTCATCCACAGAGGCATTTTTCTGGAAATAAAAAAGGATGAATTTGAATACATTAACATTTCATTCTATGCAAGTTCTTGGAGTCGAAGGTTATCTTAAAAGCTTTTTGAATGTTGATTATTAAAAAAACTTTATATGGATCGACCGGCTAAAATTAATGGGTTCAAAATGAAATTCCTGATGTTAAAAATGCTATTTTTTTTATTTCGGCGCACAATGTAACTGTCATAATGAGTTAAGTCAGCGGTTCTTAAACTTACTATCGTCGTGCTCCCCCTATACATAACAACCAGACTTCGCTGTGCCCCCAAAGCTAAATTTTAGAGAACATTCGGTTCTTATGTATTATGCCGTCGACCATGCCACTGAATTCAAAACGTTATCAAATTCTATTTATTATCCTAAAGCTGTACCGATGAATTTAAAGTCAGCTGAACGGTCGATGGTATAAGACGGTACCGAACATTTTATACAACAGATTTTTAGAACAGCTCCTTGGATAACCACAGAATTTTAAAGGGGGGAATATAAATAATTTCTCAAGGTGGGCTGGAGGTCCTTTCCCAGAAGATTTTTTGAAAATCGTATATTTAAAATGGGGTTTTAACTCGTTTGAAACTTAGGGAAACACTCGAGTACCTTGAGTGTTCCCAAGCTCACAGACCCTCACAGTTTTAGTAAATATGACTTACCGAATTACTTTGCTGGCTTTCTGGAACAGACAAACCTATGGCCTTGTCCTTGTTAATGAGGTCCAAGCTGACTGCTTTCAACTCAAGCTCTGCAAGGGGTTCAATATCTGGCTCCCCCCCCACCAGTCTTGGCCATCTCCGGCTTATTCGAATTGATTTTCGCCCTAAACCCGCACTTTAAGTCAATCCAACTCTGAAATATATAATTAGGTAATTATATTACAATCACAATATGTAAAATCTGTAAAAAAAAGATCAAAGTTTCTCTTTTAAAATTTTTAGACCATAACCTGAAATGTGGATAATTTTAAAAATTGAGGTACTGTGCAGAATAAACTTGCGAATGTATTAAGCTTTACCAAAGTGGTTCTTACGTATTATCCCGTCGACCGTACCGCTTAATCAAAAACGTCATCAAAACCCATTGACCTTTCAATTAATGTGCCGCTGAAATAAACGGCGTCTGAACGATCGACGGTATAATACACCCAACAAGTTTACCTTAATTTTGCAGTCTTAAGTTAAAAGCTGACGCAAAATTTCTGACGTTGAAATCCTAAGCAAGAATATCAATAAATATTTCTTACCGATAGCCAACGGAGTGTTAGAAAGACGATTTTAAGTACAAAAAATAAATTTAGAATGTTATATTTCCTTTCATGTATATATCGAAATTTGATTTTCATAGGGGTTTTATATGCAACAACATGGGGACAAGCCGTCACTGAGGATCTTGTAACAAAATTTAACTATTTATCATCTGGTTTCTGAAAAATATCTGATCAATTTCATTAACTATTACATTAACTTAAAACAATTTCAGACATTAGCAAGATATAACGTAGATGATATTTTCCATGAAGAAAGTTGATAAACAAACACAAGAATTCATCTTTCTTAAAATATATCTAAGTTTAAGGATTCAATGCTTATAGTAATGTTAATAGTTTTAATTTACTTACCTTCTGTCATTTTTTTACATCTTTAGAAGCACCTCCTTCTTGATTGAGTTTTGCAAATAATACTTCCCATAGTTTATACGAGTTTTATTACTGAAATTGTTCCTTAATTTATTTTTATGCAGCTCGGGGTGGTCTGCCATGAAATTTATTATAATTTGTAGTTGATTGTTATTATACTTTACAGCTATTACTATTTTTTTTTGGGGGGGACATTATGATTAAATTTAAATTGGTACTATTACGAATGAGAAAGAAATGGCGAAATGAAAAGGCGAAGACACAAAACACAAGCGTACAAGGTAAACAAGCATAGAAAGGAAATAGGAAATACGCCAGCGCCACCACAAGATCATAAGAACCAATGAAATCCATTTCTTCGTCAATGTAAGCTATTCTATGATTGGCCAGCGCCATTCCCATTCCGATATCGTTTTCCAAACTTTTCCAGATCGATTGTCGGAATTCGTAAGTTCGTGCTACGAAGTTAAGTGACGGTCGAAATCAGATTTCGACGATTGTGCGAAAACGATGTTGGAACTCATCGATGTCGGTTTCAAATCGACACGCTCATGCTAAGGCCCATGGACAGAAGAAACATGTCGTTTTAAATTGAACCGTGTTGCAAACCGAGGTAATATGCACACCTTGGATTATCAGATATCTAAGATAAGCACGCGGGCTAAGGACTCTGCACGGGTAGGAAAGGAAAAATGAACAGTGTTGCCAACTCTCAAAATTTTTTCTCCCTAAAATCCCCATAATTACTAGGGATTCCCCTACAAAATATTATTTATAAAATAAATAATTAAATATTTTTAAATAAATAATACATTAAAAATGATAAAATATCATCAAACAAATAATAAATTTTAAACAATCAATAAATAATTTTAAATTCTTTATTCATAAATTATCGAAAACTTCAAGTAACAAATAATTTTCTTCAGATTCTGATTTTTTAAAATCATACATATTGACATTATTGAAATCATACATATTCTTTACAATGTTGTATATTGAGAACGCACGTTCAACACTTGCATTTGAGATTGGTACCATAACGAATGCCAGTCCAAATTTTGCGACATTTTCAAACCGCCTACAGCCAGCTGCATCAACATCATTGTAAACTTCCCTATAAAAATCCGCCGAACTAATGACATTTGTCCACTGTTGATTCCACTCCGACTAGAGATCATTTTTATTGTCATAGATGTGAGTTCATTGTAAATGGCTTAATATCGGTTTAAGGTCTGGTTTAATCTGCGATGTAGCGACTCTTGGATGTAAGTCTGAAATTATTTTTAACATGAATAAATTTGCAGCCTTTGAGGAATTTGCTCTACTAAGCAGCCAAGCAAGTTTTTACATCTTTCTCTAACATACAACAAATAATTGACTGTAAGCTTTTGCGATATATTTTGGAAATCAAATCCAAAGTACATTGAAGCTTACTATTTTATTTTAGCATTTTACTATTACATTAGAGGGTCCTTGAAATTAAACTTTACCAATTCCGAATCCACCAATTTTTCCAAATAAGATAGTATAACAAGTCGTTGCAGCAAGTTTTTATACCACAAAAATAAATCTTCAAATAGTTTAGTAGGCTCCACATTATCGCTTTGTAAAAGGAGATTTAACCGAGTCACTGTTTTCAATTCGTTTCTTAAAAAAACTACGAAAGCTTTGTAAGTTAATCGGTTCATTATGCCATGAAACACTTATCAGACATGGCGATTGAAAAAAGCAACTTCGATTCCACTGATCCAGTATAGTGCTTGATAGATAGGGGGCAAGCCAGCAGCTTCCACTCGGTCCTTGAATTTTTTTAGGATCTTTATTATTATTTATGGTCTCGTATAAATTTCTATAATTATCCAACCATTTAGGGCTAATATGAGAACCAATTATGAGTTTCTCTAACAAGAAACTCTAGTTGCCGTGGTAATAGTTCAGCAGATTTTTCCGCGCATAAGTGCAAGGAGTGGCTAACACATTTAACAATAATTAAATCAGACAGTTCTCTTTTTAGACAGTAAAATAATTATTTTTACCAACCATAACATTAGCCCCATCAACTGCAATTCCAATCAAATTTTGAACTCCAATTCCAATCAAATTTTCAAGTTTTAAGCCATCTTTTTTACATTGATTTACTATTGCTTCATGTAAACTTTTTACATCACATTTCATTACTTTTATTATTAGATAAAACGTTGTCGCAACTTGTCGTATGAGAAAAAAAACATACCTGGTGCCTTTATAAAATAAATTTGAAACTATAATAAAAAGTCTAGTGATCTGTCTCATTTGAAACTCATTCTTACTCTCCCATCAACAGCATTCCATAAACATATCTCAGTTTAGCTATTCATACTTACCATTTTCATTAACTGAAAATTATCAAATTAATAAATCAATTTAGTTAGGCTTTAATATACTCTTTTGCTAAAAATTTTTAATTAAATTTAATCTTTTCACGAACTATATAACTCAAGAAATACAAAGTTTTTATTTAAAGAAAGCAAATCATTTATTTAACGAAACACACTTTTTTCTGAATATAAAATTCAACAAATTTACACAAAATTTTTACAAAGAAATTTTTTTGTCCAAACTGTTAGAATCTGAAAAAAAGATTGGTGCAATTAGTTCACGTTTTCTTCCCACTAAACAACATTTTTAAATAATTTTCCACAATATTGGATAATTCAAAGCTGTGGGGGGAGATCACTAAGCCTTTTTTATATTAAATTTCAGGTGAATATTAAAAATAACGTTTTAACGAAAACTTTTTTAAAAAAATATTGTTATGAACAAACGGTTTTACACAATTTAACATTAATAATATATATATATTTTTCACTCTGAAAATAAAATCTTCATTTTTCTAAAAACTATATTTAAAAACATAAAATTTTTAAAAATTGTTTTATTTAAATATTGTTGGCATTTGAAAGTTATTAGTTACTTTAACTTTTATTTAACGCACAATTTAAAAAACAGTAATCAATATTCTCAATTGGATTTCAACATTAAAAGGTATGAAATTTGGGTACTTACCTATAAATTAATATTTGAAAGTACTGTCGGGTTTTTATGGTAATTCGAAAGATACTCGCATGCCGTCTCGCTCATCATTTCAAATAAAGAAGTTGTTATGCATATGTCGCACCAATTTCTTAGATCCTTGATACGATATAG
This sequence comes from Tetragnatha versicolor, assembly GCA_024610705.1. Lineage (NCBI taxonomy): Eukaryota > Metazoa > Arthropoda > Arachnida > Araneae > Tetragnathidae > Tetragnatha > Tetragnatha versicolor. The sequence continues at coordinate 23,011,556 of JANDEH010000013.1, read as the reverse complement.
CTGTTGAAAGGCCCTTTCCTGAACGTGGTATTCTACGAAGTGGATTCTCCATTCAGGAGCATCTTCGAAAAACCGCCTTGAACAAGGACTACACGTTTTGAACTCTTGGCGTACTCCTTGAACTTTTATAGTGCCTTGATGAGGGAATAATGTCTGGTGTCCAATACTTAACAAAAGCTGCAAAATAGCAACGTGGCAATCTTGAAATTTTAGCTAAGTTCCAAGTTTCCATTAAACTATCACGTTGCATGGAGGCACTTTCGCTGTCCTCCCACACTTGAAAATCCTGAAATTCCGTTAGAGGCAAGTCATCAGCGAAAGCTGGAATGTTTCGACTTTCAATTAAGCCCGTCAAGCGACGATGCTTGTAGCTTGTTGACCACTCTCCTCCTCTTAGCATCCCTGGTGATCTTGGCCGGGTTCACGATGGCAATGGGTTGCTGCTGATCCATGTTTTGTACCATGACCATGATACTGTCAAAGTTAAGCAGAAGGGAATTTATGAAGTTGAGGGTAAATCCCCTCACTTCTGCTCACTGCTGCATTCTTTGCCTTCTTGGGTTTTAAATGCATAATTCTTGGAGCCTCCTGGAAAATAATAACCTTTTTAAATAAATGATTCTTAATAAGATAGGACATTTAATTTTATATAAAAATATTACTTACCAGACACGAAAGTAGTGATATGGCCACCGTCCAACTCGTCGGTAAATTCTCCTAAGAAGTTACCGAGAGGTGGATCGTTGACCCCATCGGTGGCATAAATGATTGAGTTCGTGTCGTGGTATAAGACCGCACTACCCAACTTGTCCATCTCCCCGTAGAGTTTCATTCTAGCCCAGGCGGTGGTGAAGCTTGCTACAAATACATTTGTTGTTGTATCTTGAGCTAAAAATTCATTTACACTAGCCAGGACATGGCTGCCACTTGTGGGGTAGGGAGGTACATGTCTTTTATCTGAAAAAAAAAATGTAAAAAATTTTTTAAACTTTCTAAATGTTTTTAATAAGATAGGGAAGTTAAATTCTTACGGTTTTTGTGGGGTCTGCCAACATTTTGTTGAAATCTTCCAGTGTGTTCACAAATGACAATCTTGTTTTATTCAAGTTCATTCCAAAACTGAAATAAATAAAATAATTAATAAACAACTAAGGCTAAATTACTTTCCAAAACAATCTGATATTAAAATACATGTACTTACCGCCCCCAAAAACTATTCAAGGCAAGTTTTGCTACATGCCGGCGTCCAGGGTTTTTGGTTATGGAGGCTGCGTCTAGTAGAATCCCTTCCTTCTCCTGGTAGTTTCGGATGTAACGATCCTTGGCCTCCTGGGATTCACATTCAGCTGGCAACGCGCTACTTTCTTGCTTAATTTTCAAAAACATGTCAATGTAAGATCGAAAGAGGGTGTTGGATTTTTCATTAAAGTGATACACTTCGAAGATCTGTAAAAAAAACTAGAAGAAATTAGGCTGTTGACATTAAATGTGGGAATATTTTGCAATAAAATTTTATTTAAATTTCCTTACTTTTTAAACTTTGTAACCCTTTTTTAAAGCCAGCTTCAACTCCTCAGAAACCCAAGTTCCTATGAAGGCCCTCTCTTTATTTATGTGCGTGCAGGTGGATTGCTGAAGGGTATCACAGCACGTTCTACACAAAGGGAACATTAATTTCCCGTGGCTCCTGTATGGTAGTACAGGTAGGTACAAACCTCGAGGGGGTACTACCCTACACTTAATGATTCCGAAATAACTCTCCACACTTCCAAAGTTTTCAGTAAGGATTTGTGGATGGCCAATCGGATAATAACAATACTTGTTCACCTGGAAAAAAAATCATGTATTAGTGAAAAAGTTACCTGGAAATATGCGTTAGTTGAAAAAGTTTAAATAATGTTGCAAACGAAAGAAAAAAATACCCAGGGATACAAAGAAGTAAAGTCTATGTATTTGGCAGGACCTTCATGGTATGAGCTTCACTGCGTTAGTTCGGCCACCAAAAAACGAATCTCTTGGGTTCAGCCGATCTGTTATCTCATCTTGGGTGCTAAGAAAAGAACGCAGTTCAGCATCCTCCTTCCTTTGCTTTAGGAAATCGTGTTCCCAAATCTCAATGAGGTTGTACCCTTTTGAACGAATGTAAGCTGATGTTTCTTCAGTTTGCTGCCGTAAGTGCACCATTGGTTTTTGTTTCAGAGGGTGAATAGCATCACCTTCAAAACATTTACCACACCCATGCCAAAAACAACCCTAAAAAATAATTATTTAAAAAACAAGAGAAAAAAATTAATTGAATTCATTTCTGAGGAAGGAAACAAAAACTTACATGAAATTGGTAAACAGTGTTTGTCTCTTGGCAAAAACCATCTACTGAATATCGTCCAATTTTTATCTCCTCCTGGTCTTTTAATGCATGCTTGATGGAGATTTCTTCCTGGAATTCAATACCTAAAGGAATCTTTATCCTTGTTTATGATCGACTACAGTGATAGTTTCCGGAAATAAGTTCAAACGTGGATGTAAAATATGAATTTTGGGAGATGCTCAACATTCTTTGGCTTGGTAAGACTAAAGAGAACCTTCTATTGGGATTAAAACATTTTAATCGGCCCTATTTTCTAAAAATCATCCTACCACTGTCCTAAAAACCATTTTCAAGCTGATAATGCGTTTTTATTAAATTTTCCTTCATAAGCAGGGTCGTGAATTCTTTTTTAATCAGAGGTTCATACTGACTTTGAGTTTGCCTTCACTTAATAGCGAAAAAAGTCCTTTTAAATACTTTTTGAAATGTTTATTCTGTATTTTTCATTGAAATTAAATAACTAAGATAATTTGAATGCCCTCCCCATACTATGGGGATAGTAATTTGCATAGAACTACTGTTGACTCTTACGCACTTAAAAAGAGCCACATTCTAACTTCTGCAACGCAGGTGAGGAGCCCAGATTTCATTTTAGTCACCGAGTTGGACACAAATCAGTGGGAAAACCTTTTTCCACTTTTTTCTGTTAAATATTACCGTTTAATTGTAAATTAAACCGTACCTTAATTTAGCAAAACGTATTGTGCATAAAAGTGCAAAATCTATACTGAAAACTCGTCAATTTTCAAAATGAACTGCAGTACAAAAACATCGCCACTTTTAAAAGAATGTCTACATACTGTGATACTAGAAATAAATTAATTGGATGGGATTGCAGGGTTGTTATTGGACAAAAATGAAGCTTAAAACGCAAAAATTAAGAAAAAAAGCAGAAAATCGAAAATTTTTGTTACGCAAAAATGGGACGTAGTGGAACTTTTTTACTTGCAGATATTTAAATAACTTCATGAGTTAGTAACAAAAAGAGTAATTTGGTTGCTGTTAGGAAACCCCTCTCGACTAGTGTTATCAACGGGTGGCCAGAAATGAAGCATGATGTCTCTAACCATAATTAGGACTTACTTTGACTACAGAGATGAATTAGGAGTTCAAGACGGCGTTGCTCTAAGAGGAGAAAGAATTATTATCCCAAAGAATCTGTAAAAAGAAATGAAAGACAAGATCCACCTAGGACACCAAGGCATAAACTCTTGCTTAAGAGCTAGAGAACTAATTTTTTGGCCTGGCATGTCGTCCGAAATAAGACAGTTCATAGAAGGATGCCATACGTGTTTGTCATATAGTGACCGACGACCACAAGAAGACATCAAATGGCACGATGTATCAGAAAGACAGAAAGAAAGTGGGAATTGATTTATTTGTTTTAAAAGACAGAAATTACTTAGTAACAGTAGATTTTTTTAGCCAATTTATTGAAGTGGATTCCTTGCCAAACACTACGTCCTCAACTGTCATCACTAAGATAAAACATCATTTTGCTAGATATGGAATACCTGAAATAATTATAACTGGAGGTGACACACAGTTAAAGTCTAAAGAATTTTTGTCAAGATTGGGACATAAAACACCATCAAACGAGTCCTTACAACAGCAAATCAAATGGAGAAGCAGAGTCTGCTGTGAAAATTGTTAAAAGAATAATGAAAAAGAGCATATTTGCAAAAGAAGATCCCTATCTTGGTCTCCTAAACTATAGGAACACTCCTATTCAAGACATAGGAAAAAGCCCTGCTCAGCTACTTCTTGGCAAAAGAAGAACATTAGTGCCCACCTCAACCTCTCTCTTTAAACAATTTTCGAATCCCTACCCGGACATAGCTCATCGAAAAGAGGATTTGAGGCAAAAGAGATCTGAAGCCAAGAAGAGAAAGCCCTTGCCTCGATTTCGCCCAGGAGATGTTGTGTATATGCAACCACAACAAAAGAATGAAGTATGGAAGAAAGCTATAGTAAAGAAGTCATTAACGCCTCGAAAAGTAGAAATCACTACTGATAATGGACAAACATACATTAGAAACAGAATGTTCCTACGAAGAAAAACTGAAGGGACTGTTGACAAGCAAGGAAAAACTGAAGGAACTGTTGATAACCGAGAAAAACCGAAGGGACAGTTGAAACGAACAACTCTAAAATTGTAACCAGACGCGGAAGGATTATTAGACCTCCGAAGAGATATGATTGTGACTCTTAATTTAATTTTGAGACCTAATTTTTGTATACCTAACATTTGCCGAATATTCTTTTAAATATTAAGATTTGATTTAGTTTAAAAAAAAGGGAAAATAAAATATAAACATTGAAGTAATTGAACTTAAAGTGATAGTAATTTTAAGCATGCTAAATTTTAAAAATGGTTTATTATGGTTTAAGCTAATTGAAACTTATAATTTAAGAGGGAAAGATGTTGCATGAAATGAAGTAAATAAGAATATGTAAGGAAGTGAAGAGAAGATTGTAAACATTAAGTTATTGTATTTGAAAATAAATAGAATGCTTGAAAAGATAGCTTGACTTCTAACGTGTTATTTATATCTAATATAAGAGATCAACACGAAATACTCATGACCCTTCTACATGTAAATATAAAGATGCTACATGCCATTCCTGTGGGGGAAAAGGGCACATTTCACCGGCTCGCCTAAGCAAATCTAGAGGATCTACAAAAAAAAGGTTGAAGCAGTAGAGTATGGATCTCTCTCTGAAGCTTCATTGTATGCTGTAAAATCTATAAATCAAGTTTCCAGTAGGAAGAAGTATGTTATTCCTGTGTTTTTAAACCACCAAAAGTTGGACATGGAACTTGATACAGCTGCTGTTTCAATAATTTCAGAAGTATGGATAAAAGTTAACTCTTACCATTGTGAAAGGAGATAGACTTGCTCTTTTCGGGAAGGACTGGTTGTCGGTGTTTGAGTTAAATTGGTCGCAAATATTCTCAGTACCTATCTTCTGATGTCAGGACCAATAAGGAAGCACTTTTGAAAAAGTATGCTGATGTTTTTCAAGTAAGTGATAAACCAATTAAGCATTTTAAAGCAGTTCTCAAAATTGATCGTAACTGCCAGCCTGTATTTTGTAAGTCAAGGCCTGTTCCTTATTCTTTGAAACCTGCAGTATCTGACGAGATTAAAAAGTCTGTTAGTAACCCTTTCACTCCCAGTGATGCCAATTGGAATCATGACTTTTCCGATTTTTTCCCTCCTTTCCTGTAACCTTCTATTAACTATCATTCATGCTATCTGAATCTACATACAATTTTCTTTCTAAAAATATTTTTTCTGGTGACCGATAGATGGCTGCACTTTTTTTATTCATGAAAGAAATGAAGGTAGTTGAAGTTTTTTCTAAGTGGCTGAATCTGTGTTTTTTAGTTTTGATTTTGAAGTACTTTAGAGAAATATATCTCTTCAAATTTTGTCTTATTTTGATAAAGAAGATTTAAAAAATGGATTTCATCCATTTTTAACAAAAAATATTTTAATATTTGAAGTGTAATAATTTTTAAAAAGTCATGAGTCCAAATGGAATCATTGGGAGTTGGTGTACAACTCAACACATCAACTTGAGGTGATTGTTTGGAAACAAGCTAGATCGTGTGGTTGCACTTTGAATTTTTTTTTTTTTGAATAATATTTTTATTAAATTATGCCAAAGCGCAAATCTGCAAGCTTGACTGCAGATCAAGCTATATATTTGCTTATGAATGGGGATTTGTCCGATTTAGAAGAATCTGATGAAGACATTGAAAATGTTGGAACGAAGGATGATGAAGAAAGAAAAAATGATGTTGATGAAAATAATTTTCCAATCGAAATCGAATGTGAAAATGACATCACATTGAATGATGACATTGAGATTGAACCTCAAATGGATGAATCAGTTCCAGGTAAACGCAGAAAAATTGTAAAAAATGACTATGTTCCTTGGAAAATGAAGGATCATGTTATGAGTAATAACAGTTTCAAAGGACTGTTTTCAGATCCTCCAAATAATATTCCTTCTCCATACACTTATTTTAAAATGTTCTGCAGTGATCCCATAATAGAGAATTTAACAGATCAGACAAATTTATACTCATGCCAGAAAACTGCTAATTCGCTAGACACCAATAAGGCAGAGATGGAGGTGTTTCTAGGTATTCACCTTATGATGGGTCTGGTGTCCATGCCAGCAATGGCTAATTATTGGTGTGATGCAACACGATTTCCCCTAATTGCTGATAACATGACGAGGAATAGGTTTCAAACATTAAGACAGTTTCTCCATGTCAATGACAATGCCAACATTATAGCCTACAATCAACCTGGTCATGATAGACTTTTTAAAATCAGACCATTAGTCGATGCACTGAGAGAAAACTTCATAACTGTGGAGAAAGAGGAGCACCTCAGTGTCGACGAGTTCATAATCCCTTTCAAGGGTAAGAACCGCTTAAAGCAGTTCAATAAAAATAAACCGCATAAATGGGGAATTAAAGTGTTTGCCTTATGTGGAAAGAGTGGAATGCTGTATGATTTCGAGATATATACTGGCAAGAACACTGTGGTTGAAAAAACTAAACTGGGGATCAGTGGTGATATTGTCATTCGATTGGTGGACACTGTGCCAAAAAATGTGAATCATAAAATCTACATGGATAATTGGTTTACCTCATACCATCTGGCTGTCCAACTGAAGGAAATGAATTTGTTGATGGCCGGAACTGTTCGGGAGAACAGGATTCCCAAGACACACAAAGGAGGTGTATTCTCCAAAACGGAAAATGATCTGAAAGCCACTGGACGGGGTGGTTGCGACTATGCATCAGAGGATAACAACATAACAGCTGTTAAATGGCTTGATAATAAATGTGTGACGGTATTGTCAACATTTTGTGGAATCGAACCGATTGAGGATGTGAAACGGTGGTCCGTTTCAACAAAGGAGTACATTGATGTTCGTAAACCGAACATCATAGATGTGTATAACAACGGAATGGGGGGTGTAGACTTGATGGATATGCTGGTTGAACTATATCGTATTGATATACGGAGTAGAAGGTTCTACTTGCGTATTATATTTCACATGATGGACATTTGTGTAGTGAATGCTTGGCTCCTCTATAGGCGACATGTGGAGCAAAAAGATCCAAGTCAAATATACATGCCCCTACATGACTTTAAATGCTCAATTGCCAAGTCATTACTGATGTGCAAAAAATATCCACGACCTGTTGGACGTCCAACGAGAAGTTCAGACTATGGACAAAAAGAAACTAAATTACCAATTGAATTGAGGCCAGTCCTCGATGTAAGGTTTGACAATTTAGCACATTGGCCCCTTCCCACTGAAGATAAAAAAAGATGTAAACCTTGCATAAAATCATATTCTAGAGTCATGTGCGAGAAGTGCAATGTCCATCTGTGCCTCACTAAAAACAAGAATTGTTTTAAATTATTTCATACTAAGCAATAATGAAAATATTTCTCATATTGGTTAATAATAAACCATTAATTAATTTAAATTATGAGATAAATAATTTAATCAATCAATTGTAAATATGTTATTAGTCAAGAATTTTGTCTTGTATATAATCATGTAATAAAAATGGTAATTACATAACTAACAAGTATAATCATCATCACCAGGCTTGTCAGTGGACACTTGAAATCTTTGTCCTATTCCAATGGAAAAAAGACTTTTCCTGCCTGTGTGAAGTGTACCGGGCATCAGGCCACTCCCGACCATATTCTGGACTGTCTGGGACTTTCCAGACTTGATCTTTCGACGGACCCTGTTATGGTTTTGGATTTTTTGAGAGTGATGGGCTTCATAGACTTGGTTTAGCGTTGCTAAACACCGGAGATTGGCAACAACAACAACAACAAGTATAATCAATTTAATTATTTATTAAATTAATTAACAATTTAATTATTTTAATAAACCATTTGTAAATATGTGTTTACTCAAGAATTTTGTATGGTATTTAGTAATAAAAGTGGTAATTTTATAAAAAAAAATAGTTTTAAAACATTTGCATGCCATAAAAATTTAGTTTTCATTTATAAAAATTCTAAATTTAATACATTAATTAATATGTTATCAATAAATAATACTCTATTTGAATTATAAACATATTTTGTGTTCTTTTAGCATACATCTGACTCCAATGATTCCAAATGGCATAGATCCCTGTACTTACTTGTTTACCCTTTAACTCCCAATGATGACAATGGGCGACACCATTTGTAGTCGTACCAAAAAAGAATAACGCTGTAAGGCTATGTGGGGATTTCAAGGTAACTGTTAATAAGTTTCTTGACCCGAACCAATATCCACTGCCAACACAACAAGTATCTTGTGATGTCTCACCAGTTGGGGTAGGTGCTGTGTTATCACATATTGTAAATGGTGAAGAAAAACCAGTAGTCTATGCATCAAGAACGTTGTCTAAAGCGGAAGGTGCTGTGTTCACACATTGTAAATGGTGAAGAAAAAACAGTAGGGTGGGTTGGGGTAAAATGGGTCAGTTTTAATTAACTCTATATAAATCAAATTTAAATTGAATAATTTTCGCTCATTTTTTGTATTATAATTGTTGGGTAAACTGCTCGTTTCCGGCCGATGTGTCTTTTACGTATAATTAACCTACGTTTGTGTTGGCATCGGTGAGAGTACACGGCGATAACTGTTTGATACATGCGCAGTCAGACTGCATCTGAGAGGTTAGATCTGTTTGTGTTATTGTTCACTATGGTTTTGTACTGCGTAGGACTGCAAAATAAATAGATGTTATTTTACCAACCTGGGTGATTCTTTGAGACTACCTGCTTGCCGGTAACAATAATCTTTTATCTGTTGGCAATATTTTTTGACTGTCAAAAATTATGATTTATGAATTTGAGGACTGAAAAAATATTTTCTTTCTTTTTTTTATTTTCTTTCTTCCTTGTTTCTTTTTCTTTATTTTCTGTTTCTTTTTGCTTCCAGTAGTCTCTCCACAACCCCGCTCCAACAGCTGATGGGAATTTCATTCTCTTTCGAATTAAGTTCTTTTTTACAGATGATTGGCCAGGCCAAAATATTGATGGTGCGAAGGCAGGGCTGATGTTTCATGCTGAGTGCTGATCTTGCAGTCGATTCTGAAGATGCCACTAAAGATGTTGGCTTTTCTTTAGAAATAAAAGTAGCAGCACGGGGAAAGTCTCCTCCTCGAAATGCAGATGCTACTGGAGATGTTGGCATTTCTGAAGACATAAAAGAAGTAGCACGGGGAAAGTCTCCTCCTCGAAATGCAGATGCTACTGGAGATGTTGGCATTTCTGAAGACATAAAAGAAGTAGCACGGGGAAAGTCTCCTACTCGAAATGCAGATGCTACTGGAGATGTTGGCATTTCTGAAGACGTAAAAGAAGTAGCACGGGGAAAGTGTCCTCCTCGAAATGTAGATGCTACTGGATATGTTGGTTCTGAAGACATAAAAGAAGTAGCACGGGAAAAGTCTACTCCTCGAAATGCAGATGCTACTGGAGATGTTGGCATTTCTGAAGACGTAAAGGATGTCGGAACTTCGTTTGTTTGTGAAACTGGATCAGCTGCCGAACTTGTTCTTACCTCTGCTATTGTGCTATCCCTTGTCATGTGGTTCTTTAGATTTTTCCAAAATATGAATAGCATTTTAGCTGATTCGTCACCTTGCCATTCAATGGGATTTTTCCGAAACTGAGCTACTCTTCCCGCTGGGAACAACGATTCTATGAATATATGCTGGGTAACATTTAGCTGGCTGTCAGGGGGCTTTATGGTTCTTTCATGTTAGATGCATGTAGTGAAATCAATGGAACTTCCATTAAATGGATACAATCTACATTTTTTGAATGAGTTTTTAATTGTATCAGGATGTAAGGCATTAATCGTTTTTTTTTTCAAATAAAGGAGCGAAATTAGCACTAGTGATTGCTTGGCGCATTATGATCAAAATTGATTCATGCGCCATAAAACAATAATCAAACCAAACCAAACCCTAGTGATTGCTCTGGCAGTTGAAGTGAGTTTGAAATCCTCTGCAACTTTTCGCCAAGTCTTTTTAATGGCCCAAATAATCCAACATCTGCTGGTTGCAATATGTGCGTGGCATGTGGCAACAAAGAAGAACAGGGCACTTTTAATGATCCACAACCCCAAATTGAAGAACAAAAGGTGAATTATATAGCCCTTTTAACCTCCTTAAGACTTCACTAATAAAATTCAATAATAATTTAATAGCAAAATGTGGATAAATTAAAATAGCTGAAAAAGCATGACTTTAAGTGGATGATTTTGCTGGGTGCATTATTTCACCACACTATTATCGTTCCATCGTACGCACACAATTTCACCATCACCTCGATAATCATAGTCTCCTCTTTCCTGTTTACCCAAAACCTTTGGTGATAGTAAAGGGCACTGACCAGTTCGAGCTTCTCTCACAGTCTCAACACCTCTAAACCCTTCTCTTGTGAGGTCTTTCAACAGCGTGTGTAATGTGGAAAAGTTATTGAAGAACAAGCAATGCTCCTTCGGGTTTTTCACAACAGATGATAAACCCTTCACAACTCTCGTTGGATCTCTCACTGTTTTGTCTTTGGCACCCGTTTAGATTTCCATCGAGAAGGGATAACCGTCGGGGCTACACATCATCCACACTTTGTAACCGAACCTAATCGGCTTCCCTCGAATGAACATCTTGCAGCTATGGTGCCCATAATATGGAACCATAGACTCATCTATGCTCAAATGTTTTGAGAAAACTCCACCGATATCTTGAAATTTCGTAGACAAGTGACGGTAGAACGGGGCAACTTTTGCAGCTTTTCCTTCTTCAAGGTTGGTATTATCCACAAGGTGAAAATATTTTTTCAGGTCACGAAATCTCCACTGCATGATTTGAGGGATCATGTTGCTGAGATCTTCCACTGTTGACCAATAATGGTTTTCCTGCGGAACTCTGTGGTATCCACTGAACAGTAGTATTCCGAAAAATCTCACAAGCTCATCTGGATCAGTGCGAAAGGCAGAGAGTTTTTGAGAGGCATACAAATTGGTCATGTCAGCTAGATGCGACAAATAACCTGAATCGAACACCTCGGTAAAGAGTTCGAAGGGAGATAGATTTAACAATCTGGTCAATCATTTTGGTTCAGCATCTTCCATCTGAGTGGCAAAATCAGCTCTCTTCTTCCAGGGTATTTTGGGTTTGACACATTTCTTTCTACGTTCGGAGGGATATACTTTTCCTTCAAAACAAATATTAATAAACTTAAGTTTTTTCTGCCAGTTACTTACTAAGCATTAGGTTATGCACTCCATAATGTGTTTAAAATATCACATAAAAATTCCTGATAAACATATGGATCTTGCACAATTAACTCTACGCATGAAGAAAGTAAAGTTCTTTCAATGCAATGTTAAGATTCTTAGAAATGATGTGATCATCTTCCCATTATATCAAAACACATGGAAGAAAAAAAATGAAAATCTCTTGGTTATATATCCCAATTGCACAGTATTATCACAAGACAATAGCTTATAATAGATATTGCACTCTAAGCATTCAGACTAATTCTAGTCTTAATCAAAATAAATGAAATTCCTCATCACTTATGAAAAAATAAGGTTAACAACCTCTAAATGTTTAAATTATCACCATAAAAATGCCAGGTAAACCTACAAAATAAACACTACTATGCATGAAGATAATCAAGTTCTTCCAATCCAAAGTGGAATTGATATGTAAGCAATAAATTATCAATCTATTAATGTCTAAACAAATGTAAGAAAAAATTAACAATATATTTAAAATTAATGTTAAGATAAGGCTTTCTATTTATATATCCTATGAAAGATCTGACCGTCTAATTTTAATATTAAGACATACTGAAAAACATTTTAAAAATTAGTTATTAGAATTGATGTTGTGTGTATAAGGTTATCCATTATTATTAAGCATAATAAAAATGTTATTTTAAAAATTACAAACTGAACCAGAAATATCAACAAAAGAAAAAACAATATTTTCCATGGTATTAATACCAAGTAATAAAATTAATAACAAATTTTATAATTTTTTTTTGTAGAGCACGAGTTTCTTCTCGCACAGAAGCAAGCTTATCTGATGTTGATTTTATGCTACCATTAGTAGTACTCAACATTATTTGTGCAACTTTAATTGCCACTAAATCATTTTTATTAATGGCTGCTTGAAGCTTATTTGTTGCTTCAGTAACTAATTTGTGAACAGCTTCCTTTAGTAACTCTTCTTCTTTTGATGAAAGGGATGAGATTTTCTCCTTTAAGTCTAATCTGGCTTTTTTCAGCTCTTCATGCTCTTGTTCATCATTATTCAAAGCTCTCTTGATAGTTTTTTGATCTTTCTAACTATCCAAATAGGATGCATATTCAGCTCTGGCTCTTTTGACAAAGTTTATCATTTCCGATGAAACAGATATTTGGCATACTGAGTCAAAATTTTATGTAGTCCTTGAAGACTCTCGAGGATTTATCAAACTATGGATAATATACTACATTACTTTAATAAATCTGATTTAAAATCCTATGAAAGATCTGACCGTCTAATTTTACTATATTTTTCGGCCCCCTCAAACTTGGAAAATATCTCTGGATAGAAATCCGCGAAGAAAAATTACATAAAAAGATTTTTTGGATAGTTAGGTTGATAACAAAGGTCTCAAACATTAGGTCCTAAATCTTTCCATGTTTTCAACATGTTTAGTTTTAAAAATTATTAGTTTTTGTTTGTCTCGTTTGTAGTGCTTACTCGTTTTGGGCCACCTAGTAGAACAAAGTGGTTTTTTAGAAGTTTTCGGTTATCAGTAATAAATCATTATTTGCCACAACCTGATGTTATCGTTTATTTATTTTATAGTTGATAACTCACCTACAGAATTAAACTTTTATTACGATCAAAAAATAAGAATTTTGAGCTTTAAAAGTTAGCACATACCCGCTTTGAGCTAATCTCCCCTATTTTATAGCCAGATAGGGTGAAGCAATTTTTACAAAGTTCAAAAAGTTTGATTTTACCATTTAAATATTAATTTCATAACTTTAATCTATTTCATAAATTTCTTAATTATGTCTATTTATATAGTTCCATTAAACCCTCATAGAGAGAGAGAGCTCTATCTTGTGGCATCAAAGGCAAAGCGGATTTTAAATCTTTTAGTTTTAATTGAGCTACTTCTTTTTTGATTATTTGATTTTTAATGGGAATTTCAAACGGTGTTTTGTTTCTGATTCTAGACCCTCTCTTAGGATTTTGTTCGAGTTTAATACTGATCCTTTGCATTTCAGTCGTTAGTAAATGATTATTTTTGAAAGAAATTTGATAATAATTTGTCGTGAATTCTATTTGTGCAACCTGCGTAAATGGTAAGGCTTCAAGAGTTTTGTTGGAGGAGTGAAATCAAAGAAATCGGTCTCTTTCAACTGAATTAGTTTATAAGGGTTATCTTTTCGAATATTGATTAAAGATCGCACTAGCCCTACTGGAGAATATGTTTCTTTTGATTTAAGGGCTCTATCAATGCTGCTGTGAGCATTATCGACTTCCTGGACACATGAGTGCCCAGGAATTGAATATTTCATAGTTATTTTCTGTATTGAAGGGTATTCTTTTATGAACCTTTGCACTGCTTGTGGCATTAAAGAATTACGATTCTGCGGAACGCACGAATCGGACCAAGTGACCAATTCTATCGGTCCGAATTCTTCCATAACAACTTTTAAAATTCTTATAAGCGCGCTGGCGATATCATTCCCAGTTCGGCCTGACATAGTCTCTGCCCGCGCAGTAGACTTTTTTTGGCTGGCGTGTAATATGCCGTCAAATTAAAACAATTCAGTTTTCTCATATAAAAGAAGGAACTGACGTTTGCCTTGGGTAAAGCCAGCACATTTTCTAAGTCGAAAATAAGTACTGGTGTACCCAAGGCTTTGTCTTTACCCGGTTCTTCTCGCATGGCTAATTCAGCAGCAGTGTGCTCGCGGTACTTCGTATCTTCGGCTGCTGACAGGATCTGTCTTGTGGTTGGCGCTCTATGCCCTGTTCCTTGTGCCATAAAAATCAAACCAACCAACCAATCGGCTGCTGACAGAGAAGCCGTATCAGCTGCGATGCGATAGCTCTCGCACACATCGCAACGATCAGTTTTGGGTTTATGGAAGCTCAGGTTGAACTCAGTGTTGAATATGAAGTAATACATGGATTTCTTCACTCTAAGAGAAACTAGACTCTATAATCAATTTGGCCAAAGCTTTGCCAGTTGTACTTGGAGCAGGTACAAATTGTAAAAATTTTTCATGAATTTTTGGCTCTTTTTCATCGACATATCTCACACAAAGTGATAACTGTTCTACCCAGCTTATGTCTGTAGTCTCATCTGCAAGAACGGCAAAGCACTTTGCTTCATTGATATCTGCAACTAATTTTTTTAATAACACATTATTACACGCGTCGATTACCTCATTTTGAGTCGTTGAGCTTGTGTATTGAGCATTTTTAGCACAATTCTCCCTCGCCTCCTTATAACCTGTACCCTCACGCATGCTTAAGGCAAATCTGAGGATGGATTTGAAATTCCCATCAATTTTCAAAGGCATCTCTTCAACATTTAATGGCCCAGAATCCAAACGGCCCCGCAGAGACAACCCTTGACGGCCGCATAAAATGACGGTATCAATAACGGGAATTATTAATTTTCTATTCTTTTCTATCTGGGTTTGTAAAGCTTTGTCGAGTTGTCGATCAATTGAAATTGATTTTCCACTGACTTCACTTGCCAAAGCCTCGGATTCCAATATACTTTTTTGTGGTACTCGTTATTGTGATGGTTTATTGAACTGCTCTACAGCGTGTTTCCAGTTTTTAACTGCAGTTTTTACTAGCTATCCTAGTGACTGGTTCACTTTAGCAGTACCTCCTGTTTCCTTTGAAAGTAGTACGCAATACTTGCAAAAAGCCCCGTCTTCTATTTTGGAATACGATAACCATTTCCAACGTTGTAACCAATTATACTGAAAATTTTTCCCCCCGAAAAAGGTTTGGGGAAATATAAAATTTGATTCGGGAACCCAAATGTTATTCAACAAATCAAGCACCAAGTTAAGGGGCACCTAGTGTTACAGCCTAAAAAAAGGCAATTTTTGGGAATAAAAAAAACTAGTGAATAAATCGTTTTAAAATTTAGAGGGTTTATTTATACACGTTTTGAGAATACACAGTAAAATTTTTGAAATAAAATATTAAATATTTTTGAAATGACACGCGATCTCCGGCGGCGCCAAAAAAAAAGGTCCTCCACTGCTGGAGTGATTGCAGCCTTCTCCGTTGATAAAACCTAAAAAAAAATCTCGTTAAACTAAAACATATTGTCTGTACGATGACCCTCGAGCGAACAAAAAAATCAAAAATTGACAAATTGGCGGCATGTTGAAAAATAAAGTTAAATTTTACCCAAATTTTGGTCGTTTTTGGCCTGCCATAATTCGATTTTCGATCAGATAAAAAAACTGGAGGGTCATCGTATGGAGAACTATATAGAGAAGATGCAAAAAAAATTTGATAGCGATCGGATCATTTGTCTCCGAGTAATCACTCCAGCAAATTCGAAAAATGCTATATCGAGAAAAACGCGTTTAAAGATAAAATGATCGTTTTCACTGTTATAAATGGATTAAAATCATACTTACAGCTAATCTGCTATTCCAGGCCCATATAATTCACCTTCCTCTTCCTCAAAAAGTGCTTGTTGAGCTGAAGAAGCTCTTCTTAGAGATGATCGACCCTCTTTTGAACAAGCCCGTTGGCGATGATCAGCGATTCGTAGTCTCGTCTCGTCCTTAAGAGCCGTATTAATCTCTTGCTGCAGGTCCAACTTTTACTCCCATTACATTAAATATCTTCAGAATTGAGAAGTAACCGTCATTGAATATTGAAGTTGCATAAAAATTTTTTAATTCGATAGTTTTCAATAGATTATGAAGGTTCTTTGGTGAAAAGTGCCAAAGTAAACAGTTGTAACTTTCATTATTGTTTTGAGTATTACTACCTTTGCATCTATCAAGCAATTCATGTCGAGATAAGTCTTCATAAATAGGCTTTAGACCTTTTTTAACTTCTGGATCCAGTGGGGGGTTTGGTTTCTCATCAGTTGAACACAAATGATACAACGTAGCCCAGATGGCTTTATACATTTCGTCTATATTATCTTGATTTCTCATAATTGCCAAACCGTAATATTTTTGAAGTTTATTTATTAAATTTACAGTTAACTTTTGCATTCTTACTTTTTCCTCCTAACTTCTTATTTGTTTTTTAAATTTCGGCAACGTGTTCCCATTCTTTTTTTCACGTAAATAGCATTCTAATTTTTGAACCGGAGTGTTAAGGTTTGGAGGAGACGCCCACCAGATGGCGACACGAGCGCCGCTAGGGAGCGAGCTCCTCTCTGCTTATCAGCCCACAGGGGGATTGGGGGTCGCAAGGGGCGAGATTCTGCCCGGGCAAGTTTTGAACAGTGTCAGTTTTGTCTTCGTGGAGAGAGTGTTTTGTGGTGGGAGAAAGCTACACGGAATTAGGCGTAGGTGAGCACGCGGATTCTGTGCTCGGCCTAATTGTAGCAACGATTTCGGTAGTAGTTGTAGTGTAGAAGTTTGTAAATATAATATTTTGTAATAGTAATTAGTCCAGAATAAATTAATTGAAACTAAAAAGAAAGGTGTCTCCGTCTTATTGTACTTTGGCAGCCGTTGCCGGAGGATTACTCAGTGTTGGAGGTAAGTGGCCAACATTTGGTATTTTACAACTGTTCTGTCTCCATTGCGAACACCTCTTTTGGTTTCCGCCGCGGTACCCCTAACTATCTCCTTTTTATTGTGTTTTTTAACATAATTGGCGAGCCAGCCAGGATCACGATCCCTGGAATTTATTTTTTCGATAGTTAGGGCTAACGATACACGTGCCGTGGCGATGGAGACTGAACAGCGGAGGCGCAGAAGTGAGCGAAGAAGATTTGGGATAGTTTATGAGGGCTTATTAGAGGAATTGGGTAGAGAAAGTTCAGTTAGGTGGAATTTAATTGCTGGGATAAGGAAATTAGAGGACCATTTTGAACGAATGAGGGAGGCAGATAGAAAATTATTTGAGCACATGTTGAAGGAGAATGTAGGGGATGATATGTTAGATAAGGAATGTGACGAGAGAGATGTGTATATAGGACAGTTTTTTGAGATGAGAGAGATGGTGAAGGATAGGGTAGGGGAAATGGCATTGAGTAGTGGTAACAACAGCGAGGATGTGGTAGAAAAGGTATCGGTATGGAGTAGTGGTAACAATGGATGGGTTTCACTAGTTTTGTTCTGCATCTGGCAGTGCTAA
The DNA here is from genome assembly GCA_024610705.1 of Tetragnatha versicolor. NCBI lineage: Eukaryota > Metazoa > Arthropoda > Arachnida > Araneae > Tetragnathidae > Tetragnatha > Tetragnatha versicolor. The sequence goes on along the minus strand of JANDEH010000013.1, from coordinate 22,993,752 downwards.
TATACTATTTCCGGGTTACCACATTAGCGTTATCCTTGGCATTGCCTTGGCATCCTTTTCAATCTTGTTTGTTTATAAATTCGACTTCAACTACGTGAATTTGCTCTTTTCGTATTACTTTTGTAGAATGTATTATTTTTTATTCATTCAGTAATCAGCCTTTTTTTGCATTCAGTCTTTTATTCTTCTTGTTTTCGACTTGTCCTATTGTAATTTTAAGTATGAATAGAAAATCCCATGGATCAACATGTTCTGCAGTTGGTTGCACACTAAAAGCAGGAACTAATTTATTTTCAACTGTAAAATTGTTTCGATTTCCAAAAGATCCAGAGCGCCGACTTCAATGGGAAGCTGCACTTAATAGAAAGAATTGGAAACCGAACGATCATTCAGTTATCTGCAACAGACATTTCATTACAGTTACGTTTATAATAATTTACTTTTCATCGTTAAAACATTCTGCGGGTCTCCTTTGGTATGAGTCAGATGTCATGTTTTGCCACGACCATAATAGGTTATGATAATTTAAATAATGTGTGATAGTAAGACAAGCATGTTGATTTCAAAGTGGTGGACTATTATCAAAGGTGATCCCATTCTACAGTGTTTTGTGCTGTGTATTATTAGTTCAAATTGATAATTATTATGTAGAAGGTCAGAAAATAATCTTTGACTTAATATAGGGTACTTTAGGATTAGTCCTGCTTATTACTGTTTAATTTACACCTTTTGTGCTACACGCACCAATTTGCTACTTGTTAAATACCATACTGCATTTCTATTCCATGAGAGCTTTGTTTGATATGTTCAATTTATTTTGTAACTGTTGTATTACAGTAAAGCACCGTTTATACGTCTCTCATTTATACGTCTTTTACATTTATACGTCGTTTTCGCCAAGTCCCAATTAATTCAAATAATCAAAATTGTTTTCAATTATACGTCTTTTCATTTATACGCCGTTTTACGACGGTCCCTTGAAAGACGTATAAACGGTGCTTTACTGTACTTTATCCCCTTTAATTCCAAACATCACCTGAGGGAGCACTTCATACTGCCAACATTGTATTATACTAGTGGCGTCAGTGCTGTCTTTGGCAGCAGTTCAGGTTGAACTGCATAAGGGAGATGGCATAATCAGGTTGAACTGTATAATGGTCCCAGGATAATTGGGGCTTCTTCCCCCATACAATTTTAGAACATGAAAATCTAGGTTTAACTTTTTGTCCATACAGTCCTTATTTCTAGATTTATGTCTTTTCAGTGTAGAATATTTGTTACATACGTATTAACGCCACCGCAGGCTACACATTTGGCAGTTTTTAAGACGGTTTTATAATATATTAAGGTGGTTTTCATTTATATCATAAAATAAAACACTTTATTTAAAAATTCAAAACACTTTATTTAAAAATAAAGTAGTCAATCAGAACTTCAGCTGTGGTGGCTTTAATACGTAAGTACAGAATATTTTATAACCATTGTATTTTTAAATACAGATAAAAGACAGTATTTGTAAGATTAAAATGTTTCTAAATTTTTTTATGCAGGTCAAAGATCTGATGACCCTCAACATCCTGATTATGTCCCATCAATAATACATAGTTAATAGTTTTAATTTTTTCATTATCAAAGAGGACAAAAAATTTCTTTTAAATCAAGACATCTGAATTTCAGAAAAGATCATTTTCAAAAATTTTCTCTTCAATTGATTATTTTCAAGTTGTCAAATTCATTATAATCACTCAAAATGAGTTAAGATAAATTATCATCATGTCTTACTGTTGGTTTTAATTTCTCACAATAGATAATTTGAGTAAAGATTGATTAGAAAATTTCATTATTTATATTCCATCTCGAGAATCAAAATTTCATTTTACACTCGAGGAAACAACAGTTTTCTTCATGTAGTACATCAGTTTTCAATAGTTTTTTAAATTTCATAATAGGATTCAATACGGTGACTGAAACATAGCTGTCACTCGGGAACAATGTCCAATGTATCTCTATGACAAGATTCTTGGTAATCGGCCTGTGCGAGTGCTCTAGCTTTTGGCCATAGCCGGAGTGACAATTGTGTTCTAGTCACTGAGATATAAGTTTTCAGTGCGTGCCTAACCTAAAGCTAATGCTGGTTGTTGGATTCGAGGTATCACTTCTTAGCTGTAGATTTGTTTAATCTGTATGTCAGTGCATGGCTGAACTGGATTCAGCAGTGCTGTTGTCTTGCGACTCTACAGGCTACTCCTATTTTTTTTAGACCCATAAGATTTTATGTTCTTCCTTTAGGGAAAAAGCTTGGTACATTTTTTTAAAAAAGTTAAGGGAGTAAACTTTAAGCCAACGTTCTTGCAGAAATCATCCATCTCTTTAAGATTGTTTTAGTGATTTATTAGAATAATTGTTAATATTGAAATCTGGGTTTCACCACATGGAGGCACTGCATGCCAACAAATTTTTCAGTTACAGTAAAGCCAAATTGAACTGGCCTGTATAGCGGCCTGATGTCAGATCCAGTTTCGTATGCATTGTATTTTCTTTAAAATTTTCAAGGTATTGATTCTATAATCTACATTATTTGAAAAAGTTTATAATTTTTAACAGTCTTATTTCCACAATTTTTTGTAATAGATATTTGATTATTGAAATTGGTTCCTAAATTGCTAAATGCTGATAAACTTTTTTCCATTTCTTGGGAAAATTACCCAATTTTTTTATTTGGAGAGGTTGTCAAATGTCTCAATGTTATTAAAAGGTTTGTTTGAAATGTAGATATTTGAGTCTTGATGGAAAATATACATAAATAAAAAGTATTTAAATTTTCTTGCTATGTTAAGTGTGTAAAAAGTTTTCATTCTTATTTTCTGCATTTGAATTATTTTTCAAGAATTTTCATTAAAAGTTTAAGGTGCCTGCCTACCTAAAAATGCCATTTCGGACCAAAATTTCAAGAAAAATTTTATTATCTTATTTAAAAAAACACATCTTTAGCTTCCAAATCAGTTTAAATTTTGTCTTCATCTTTCCTAGAACCAAAGTTACAGAAATTTTACTTAAAAGGCATTTTACTAAGGAAACGGTAATGAAATTATCTTTTTCTTAGAATCACATTTTTGCTATTTTCCTTCTCCGTAAAACTACATAACTCTAAATATTATTAGTGAATTTTTATGAAACTTGGGCACAATACTTGAAATAATATGGTTTAGGAGCCCTACTACTTTTTTGGCTGTGGGTGTAATATTTTTTATTTTATGAATAGTATGACTTCTAATACTGAAATTCGGAGGGTCTTTTTTTATTTTTCAAGTTTAGTGCTTGCTATAACTTTTGATATTAAAATAATTTAGACATAAAAATAGTAGGCCTCCTAAAATATGTTTTTACGAGGATAATAAAGTTTACAAAACAAAAATATCTTCATATAAATTTGAGTTATGATGTTTTGCAGAAAGGCTGTTTTTTATGCATAAATTCTAAATTATTAATTTAAATTTTCTTATTATTGAAGTATTTTTTATATTATTCAGTTTTTAGATGCATTTATTGTATAAATCACAAATTAGTTCAACATTTTAATTAATAAAAAAAGCCTCCCTAGGTAGGCAACCACCTTAATAGAATTACCTTAGAAATGAAATAATCTTTTACACAAATAATTACCAAACCTGTATCATAATCACAAATGTGCAAATATTTCAAATTCTGCACACAGAAAATTAAGCAAATTTTCTCATTTTATTTTCTTGATGATTTTTTAGTGTATAATGGAGTTCTAATTCTTTTATGTTCCATAAGCTGTCATGCCCAACAAATTATTATATTTAACTAGCAGAAATGCCTGGCCTTGCACAGGTGGAATTAAAGGTTTTCATCATAATTTTTAATACATTCCAACGCTGATTGAGAAAATGGTATTAAAATCAATCCAGTTGTCAGACTTTTAAATAATTTAACGATATTTATAATTGCTTTGGACGGGCAACAATTGGGTATACAGATATTTTCTTGAGAAATAAAGCTATTTCAGGAGTGTAAATAATAAAGCACTTTTATTATTTTAAACAATTTTATTACCATATATAATATAAAAAACAAATATAAATATGTTCAAATGCCCGAACAAGGTTCATGGGAAAATCACGCAGCTGTGGGGAAATTTTTGCCCAAGTTGGAAAGCAGAACTCAAAAAATCCAATCGTCATTAGTTGACAAACAAATATTTTGGCTGTGTGGAAGAAGTTCAATAACTAATAATATCTAAAATCTCATTTTGGAGAAAATTTGGACAAAAATTGTGTTTTGGGGAAATATTGGGATTTGAAACATTTTCTGCACCCCTGCCTAGACGTAGCTTGACCAGACCAGTCTAATTTAAAATTTCTGGTAAAACATACTCTCTAAAAAAAACTTGACAAAAGTGGCTTTTTGCTATTCCAAAGGTCTTCTTGAAATAAAACAAGATCTACTTTCATATCGTCAGATGCGTAAACCACAAACACAAAATAACATTTTTTTCCTTCCATATTCCCATCTGGCCTTGAACTTGCATGAAGTGTCTATGATTCTTTTTTAAATGAAAATTTTCATCTAGATATTTTATTTGGTCAAGGCATTCTATTATTGTTGAATTCCTTGCCACATAAGGACATTTGAATCGTCAGTTTGAAGAAGGGAATAAGTCCAAAAAATGACAAATTGACTTTTTGTGCTCAAAACAATCTCCAAGCTTTGCTCTACACATGAGTAGAAAGAGGGGGAAAATAACTAACCCATATAGGGAGATATCGTCCCTTTAAGTTGTGAAATCGATGTCCATTCATTGTAATTTTTAAGTTAATTTGGAGTTGAAGTTAATTTGTCTTCCGTTTCCTATTCTTTGAGCTGTTAACTAAGTTAAAATGAAATTTTCTCTGAATATAAAATTTTTTCAAACATTTTTTATGCAGGAAATGTTTGACTCCATTCATATTCACTCACTCCATTGATACTGCTCTAATAACTCAGTTTAACTATAATTTTGAATTTTATTTGTCTTATTCTTTTTATTTCACGCTTTTGTGGTGTACACTAAGGAGAAATATAATTTAAATGTGAATTTAAGAGTTTTTTAAGAATTTTTCATCAGAAAAATTTCATAAGGTGGAAGAAGGGAATAAGTCCATCAACTTATTTTGACTGTAAAATATTTTTGAATATACTTATATTTATTTTGATTGTTGCTCTGTTTCCTAAATAGGGTTCTGAACTTCCAGTAGAAATTTGGTGGTTATACAATGAAAATTCCATTACTTATACAGTTTTTTCGATTTTCTCAAAACTTGGTTTTTGGACTTATTCCCTTCTTCAAACTGACGATTCATTTCACCTCAACCAGTGCTGCCCCACAACAATCGCAACTGACCATTCCATCTGGTGTGGCACCTAGAAAGGGGAACTCCTCATCAAGCAAAAGCCCAGTTTTCATTAACTTCAAATTTGTATGCTTTGGAGACATAAAAGTTTCAAAGGCAGATAGGGCTTTTGCTTCATATATTTTCCCATATTTGGTTGCTGGGAATTCCCTTGCTTTCTTCTTTTGAAGAATGGCTTCCACTATCGCCTTCTGTCCAGTTCTGCAATGCAGAACTTGGTGAAACAGTGATGCTGTGATTCTTCCTTTCCTTAGGCTGAACCAAGTTTCTCCTTGCTCTTTTGTCGCTTTCTCTATTTCATCCCTCTTTGATGGTCTGCTGGTCAATAGTTTGAAAATGGCATCAACCTTTTCTTCCTTGGGAAGGTCAGGCCTAATTTGTATTGCCATCTCTTTTACATCGTCAATAAGATTAGGGATTTCTGAAACAAGACTCCTCTCTTCCTCCACACGACTCCTATCTTCAGTCTCGCTTGCAGAATCAGTGTCCACACTTTCACTGTCAATGCAAGTAAAAATTGCAGCATCTGGTTGATGTGTCTGTTAAAAGAAATTTAGGTGAATAAATAATTTCATATAACCTATAAACATAATAACCTAAACTTTTTTTTACAAATTCTGTTAATACATCAATAATTAAAGGCTTCTTTATCTTCAAAATATAGATAAATATTCTACTTTTAAACGTGAACTTTTTAATTTCATAATAAACTTGGACAACATGGAATTTTCAGATATAAAACAAAGCAAATTGCCATTCTTTTAACATTGTCAATAAGATTAGGGATTTCTGTAACAAGACTCCTCTCTTCCTCCACACGACTCCTATCTTTAGTCTTTCTTACAGAATCAGTGTCCACACTTTCACTGTCAATGCAAGTAAAAATTGCAGCATCTGGTTGATGTGTCTGTCAAAAGAAATTTAGGTGGATAAATAAATAATTTCATATAACCTATAAACATAGTAACCTAAACTTTTTTTTACAAATTCTGTTAATACATCAATAATCAAAGGCTTCTTTATCTTCAAAATATAAATATTCTACTTTTAAACGTGAACTTTTTAATTTCATAATAAACTTGGACAACATGGAATATTATTTTCAGATATAAAACGAAGCAAATAAATTATTAAATCAGACTTTTGCCAACTTGTTCCTTGATTATTAAATCTTTTTTTTATTTATTGTTCTTTTTTAAATTTTTATTCACTATTAAAATTCTTTAATTCTCGGTTATGTATAAATATGCTTATTATGTATGTATTAAATTATTTAATGTTTTTTTTTATTTATATGTATATACATATTTTTTTGAAATTAAGAATTATACCTTATTATTTTTTTAGTGTATACTCCTTCATAGTGTTTTTTTTATGTATTCGTTTAATTTTTTGTTAATTATTTATTGCATTAATTGAACTTCATTAATCAGTTGCCAGAACGGGATATAATCCCCTTGGTGATGAATGTTATTTTTTGAAGATTTTTTATAACTATTTATGTTTGTATGTCAATAAAGTTATTATTATTATTACATAGATAATCAAAAATATAAAATTTAAGTATTACAAATCAGTTGTACTGTAAATTTGTGTCCTGTTTTAATTAAACCAATAATCAATTTAAAAAAATAAATAAAATTCTTACTCTAACTATTCCAAGAAATTGTTTGAAAGAACTTTCTGATGATAGACAAGGAGCCTTTCTACTGGAATCATTTTTCTTAGCTTTTCTTTTATGACTAAATGTCAAATTTGCAGCAGGAACTAGAGGAACCTGCAAGGAGTTTTTTGTATGTGTTAGGCTCAAACCCCGAAATCGCTCACTGAGCGAAAAAAACGACCACTTCGCGGAGTGGCATTTGCAAAACGGCCACAACCCGAAATTCGGGTTGTGGTATTTTCAAAAACGCTCACTCCGCGATGTGGTATTTTCAAAATGCCAGAACGCGATGTGGCCGTTTTTCAATAGAACCACAACCCGAAATAGACTTTTGTAAAGATGGTTGGCGCTAATGTGGGAAGTTTGGCCAAATGAAACATTCCACAGACTTTCTTTGGCTGGTTTAGGATTTTATGATACCAGACCCATTTAATACGCCGTACCATTCTCCGAAAGGTTTTGCCGAAATTTAATTTATATGTATAGTCTAATTCAATTTGTTCTTTTAAGACTTTTGTACTTAATTTAGATTTATTAAAGGTTTTTTTTAATTTTTTCAGTTTTAAATTTGGAATTTTCCTTGAAATTTTCGGTTTAATTTCTATTTAATTAAATTTAAATTACATTTTTTATTATTGTTGCATTATTTTAAAAATTTAAAATCAATAAAACGCTCAATTTTGTGACATGTTTTCATCGTTTTTTCATTTATTATACAAATAAGTCCGAGCTGTGATTTCTTTGGGATGTATTTGCAATTGTTTTTTTTTCTTTTAATTCTGTGTAAATTTTTGTTTTTGTTAATAAATTGATTGATTAAAAGTAAATTAAAAAGTATAATTGATTAATTGCTTGCATAAAAATTGAGGGAATAATTTTTAAACAAGAGTCAACTGGTAATACGTCAACAATTATTGTCAAAAATCGAAGTAATATTAATTAAATAATTATAAAAACAAATTTAATAATGACATACCACATTGGAAAATACCACATCGCGGAGTCAGCGTTTTTTAAAATACCACAACCCGAATTTCGGGTAGTGGCAATTTGCAAATCCCACTCCGCGATGTGAGCGTTTTTGAAAATACCACAACCCGAATTTCGGGTTGTGGCCGTTTTGCAAATGCCACTCCGCGAAGTGGTCGTTTTTTTCGCTGAGTGAGCGATTTCGGGGTTTGAGCTTAACATATGCATAAAATCTATTTTAAGAGAATGCAAAATTTCTTACAAAGTACAAAAAATTTGTATTGCAGACGAAGTTTATTTTTAAACTGAAAAAATAATCCGTACAAAACAACAAATGGACACAAGTAGATCTTTATTTTGTAGGTATAGATGAAGGAATAGGTGTAAAATTAATGAAGTTTAAAAAATATAGACACAGCATGCATCGGGAAACATGTTACTCATTGAGATTAGAAAGTGTTTTGTTCACACACAAATATGATGTACAGATGTTCAGCATACAAGTTCTTGAAAGAAAATTCCCAAATTTTATATATTTTTAATAGTTTTTTCAAATTAACAATTTCCCCCAAAATCCTTATTTTTCTGGTTTGGACCACCATGCACAATTTTAGACACTGATGAGCAGGAGAAAAATCTTAAAATTAAGAGTATTATAAAATTTAGTTTTTATTTCCCATCAAAGTACAGAGAAATTATAATTAATTGGAAAAATTAGAATTCTTATTTAAAAGCATAATTCAAAAATCATTAATTTAATATCTTACTGAAAAGCATAATAATAATATATAATATAAAAAAGCAACACTTAAGAAATTGACAAACTAAGTTTTTAAAACATTGTTCGGGTTTAACCTTCTTAACAGATTTTCTCCACTCGCAAGGAAGAGATGTGCAGGACGGTTCAAGCTTCTCTTCTCTAACAGCTGTTTCAACTGTTAGTAATAAAGCTGCAATGTGAGAGCAAGCTTCACCTAATCTAAAAATGAAAAGATTTAATTTTTATCAGCAGTTTAACTTCTACATATATGTAAACAAATTCCAAACCTTGGGGAAACAGTTCACAATGAAAAGACATGTCAATAATATCTTGTAATAAAGTCTGTACCTTGGACCCAAAAAGTCCTATTTCTGTTTTACTTCGTTTATTCAGAATAGGAAAAAAACACTGAAATTTTTTTAGAATTTTTGAAGTAAAATTATTAAACATAAGTAAGTATATATCTCCATCAAGTAGAAACAATGCTACATAGATAGGACTTTTTAGCTCAGAGTTACAGATATATCATCATAAGTATAAGACTACTACAGAAAATATTGCCTGCCTGAATGTTAGATATTCATTTTAAATAATTGTTTACATACCCAGCCATGCAAGTGCAATGGGCATTCTGAATATTGCCATTACACTCGATTACTGCCCAAGGATAGTGGAACTTAGCTATTGTCTGGCTGGCTTGGACAGTACATGTGACAACGCATATCTGCAGGATGTTGTTTCTGAAAACTCTTACATCGTTAACTTTTCCACTGAGGATGTAATTATAACAGTCCAAGCCTTTATAATTTTCAAAGGCTTGCTCTGTATAGTGACATTTTTTGAATACAAGATATATGTAAACATTCCCAAATGTCACTTGAGGCCATTTCTTCACTGCATTACTGTGAAATACGTTGCTTCTCAATTGATTGTCATTTGGATCTGGTAGATCTTCTCCTTTAAATTTTAATTTTTCAATGTATCTTGTTGGAGCCTCCGCATCTAAATTCTTGAAATATTCACTCGACATCTAGAAGAGATTATTTGAACAATGATACTAGTTATATTTTTCAACTCGCCCATCCGTAGGGAAGAGGAGGGATGAATGTGATAAATTTCACATTAATATCACCAGGAGGGGAACATCAAACTGAAACGCCTAGATCTTAGGACCTTCCGGAGTAGGGTAAAAGTTGGAATAGATTTGTATTACTTTTTAATTTAAATTGGGGGCTAATCTAAAATTTAGGTACTAAGCTAAAATTTAGGTACTTTAGAGCAGTGGTTATCAACCGGGGGTACGGCGAGAGCTTTTAAGGGGTACGCCACAAAATATATATTTTTAAGGGTGTTTTGTAGCGTTTTCTTCCGAAGAACAAAATCCAAACATTTTTTTAAATTCAAATCTTAAAATATTTTCCGTTTAAGAACGAAGGGAATAAATCGGAAATTGCTGCTTTCCGCGTTCACCCAGGTAAGCCACGGCGGCTATGGCAGGTGGCGTGGCGGGCGATTCCTCTTGACCAGATGGCGACAAGGGCAATCCCTTAAAAATTATTATTGCCAAAAGTTTTTTTTAACGGAATTTTAGAAGTGCCCAAAACTGTCTTTGCAATTTCTGCGGTCACAAATTTCTTTATAACTCAAGAAATTGAGGTAGAAAATTATTCAGGCATGTGATTGCTCAAGAAAGAAATTAATCTGAAAATTTTTAGAAGCGTCAGACAATATTTCATCAAAAGAATTTTAGATAGTTGATGTCAATAATTCAAATGATGTCTACTTTTATTTCATGATTGAATTATTTTATTTCATTTTATTTCGAAAAGTTTTTTTGTTTTGTTTTATATTTCAGGAAAGTATTTTTATTTGCTTTGAATTTCATGAAAACAACGGGATGAAGGGGGGAATAAAAATAAAGTCATTAGAAATCACTGTTCAATAATAGACCTTTACTTTTAATTTGAAGTGAAGGTGAAAGAATTTGCCACAACGAGGCATTTCCAATTGGAGAAATGGATGGAGTGAACAAAGGATATTGAAGAGAACAAAGATATAACACCTTGAAATAAGGGAGTTAAGAGAGTCTCCCACCAACTTTTTTCTAACTTGAAAATATCAGTCTTAAAAATGAGGATTTCACATATTAATTCTAAACAGGTGGTAATTTTAAAGTTTTTATATCTTAAGGAAGTATAGCATCAAAAAAGAACCCCAGCGGGAAGGCAGTTGACCATAATGTATTTTAATGATGCCCTGGAAATGAATATAATGAAGAAACTAATTCTTAATTCATTTTAACAGTTTGAAAAGCCTTTTCCCCCGAGCGACGGCGGGTATATCAGCTAGTTATAAATAAATCTATTCAATCAATTATCTTTTTAACTGTAAGAAAAGTCACCTAACAATGAGAAGTTCGCATATATTACATTTATTTTAAGCAGGTTATCACATTTGTAGAAAGAAACATTACAAATTTATTACCTCCAAGAGCTTCAATTTAAAAATTCGAAAAAGAATTACAACTCAAAAATCTTATCAATACATAACAAACAAAATGCTACTACGAATACGAATGTACAGGACTGAAAAATCTAATGTTGGTTAAATAAAAGTCGCCAAATACCGCGAAAGAGAAGGAAATTGTTCTTCGCGTTTGTAATTTTTTGAGGAAGAAGCGAAAACATCCGAGGGCGATCGAATTCCTGTTGGCCAAGTCCAGAAACGTGCAGCGGCAGCTACCGGTGTTAGTGTGAAGACCCTACAGCGATATAAAAGTGAGAAACGGAGGGGAGACTTGAATTATCCCAAAAAGAATTGGAAGAAAGAATCCAAATGTGGATGATTTTGACCGTTGTGTCATTAGGAACATTATACGAAAATGTTATCTGGAGAAGAAAGTCCCTTCTCTTGGTCGGTTGCTCCCGCTGATAAAAGACCAAATTTCTTTCCCGTGGGGTAAAGAGTCCTTGAGGAAAGTCCTCCACGAAATTGGATTCAAATATAAACCAAGTGAAAATCACAGGAACATCCTAATGGGAATTCAGATGTTGAGGTCGAGATTTTTAAGAAGTGTAAAGAAATTTCGAGAAGAGGGGGGATCAATCATCTACATAGACAAGACCTGGATCGACAGCAATTTGTGCCATAAGAATTGCTAGAGAAATGAAGAGTTCAAAATCAGCTCTATTATGAAAGATGGAGCGGGCCAGCGTTTGATCGTAGTCCATGGTGGATCGAAAGCTGGATTCGTTCGCAACAGGGAGCTGGTTTTCACAGCTGGGTGCCGTTCCGGTGAAGTGATTACCATGGGCAGATGAATTTTGTGAATTTCGAAAAGTGGCTAACAGAAATTGCTGCCGAACATCCCAGCTAAGAGCGTCATATGCATGGACAATGATCCGTATCATACTAAACTTTTGGATCCTGCACCCACGAAATATTCAACAAAATTGGTCATGATTGAATGGCTCAGATCCAAATCCATTCCATTTGATGTGAAAACGAGAAAGGATCAGCTGTGGGACAAGATTGAGGAAAATATGCCACCCAAGAAAATGTATAGAGTAGATGAGATAATCAAAGGGTTTGGTCACGATGTGTTAAGATTGCCACCTTACCATTGTGACCTGAACCCAATCAGGACAATTTGGGCCCAAATTAAGCGATTCGTCAGGGATAACAACACAAGTGGTAGCGTTGCCTTAAAGGAGATGAAAAACCTAACAATGTCAGCCATAACAAGCGTCAAACCCGAAGACTGGGCAAAATGTGTGAAACATGTACAAAATTTGAGATAAAGTCTGGGAAGAGGATGGTTTGATTGAAGACTGTGTGGAAACTATTTTTTAACATCAATGACAGTGAAGATATGGACACTTCCACTGATGAAGATCCTGATGATCCATGATAATGTTCCACCTAAATTCATTTAAGTCATGTACCGTAAAACTACCTAACTTTCTCCCTTAGGAAACGACTTTGTCCAATGGAGAAAAAAAAACGAATTTGAGGGGAAAATAAATTAATTGGTGGAAGTGGATTTTAAAATTTTTAATTTAAACTGAAAAATATTTAAAATTTTACTTTCAACAATTAATTTTTTACACCATCAAATCCGGTTTTTTAACTGTAGGACAAAGTCATTACTCACGAGGCTAAGTTGGGTTGCTTTACGGTATTTTATCGTACTTCTAAACCCCCCGTTTAATTACAATCCATTTTAATACCCAGTTAATTCCTTTCTTAACTTTGCTTTCTTTTTTTGCCGATTCAAATTCATCGTAGATCTTGTCAATCTTTGTTATCTCTGTTTGTTTGTCTAGTCTGCCGTTGATCGCTTTTGAAAAACTATTCCAGTGGATTCTCTCACATGTTGTTTTTCTTTTTGATGATATTGGTGGTAGTTTGATCCTGATCACACAATGATCACTATCGAAATTGTCCTCTGTGATCGTGATTTCTAAGTGGATCACTGATGTGGATCATGCGCCATAAAACTCCAAACAACCAATATAAGTGGTTCACCATATTTGCTGTGCATATTGTAAGATCTAGTAGTGTTTGATCTTTACCATGGGTAAAATGCATTGGTTTATCGGAGTTTAACAGATGTAGGTTGTTTTATTCTATCCAATTTATTATTTCATGTCTTGAGATTTTCTGTTGTTACCCAAGACATGGTGATGGATATTGAAGTCCCCTATACAATTATGCTGGGTTCTACTATTTGTTGAGTTAATAGTTCAGTCCAGGGTTCGATTTCTAAAAAAAGAGGTACCGAAACGGTAAAATTATTGGTCTCAAAAACTGAAAAAGATAATACTTTTTAATACAAAAATTTAAGCATTTAATTTTCAAATTTAAATTTAAAAAATAAATTCAAATGTGTTGTACTAGATTAGGAAGAGTATTCTAACTTAATTATGGTATAAGACGATGAACTCTTTATAATTTTTTTGTAAAACACCTTTTTTACCGTGGGTTATACTTTTTTTGCCTCTTGTAGGAGGCGGGATGGCTTCATCATCAATGTAAGGGTTGTATATTTTGCTAATTTCAGGAATAGAATGCGTAATTTAAGTTCTTAAATGGTCGAATTTAAGATGTCGCAAATTTTCTTTGCAACTTTGACCAGCAATCTGGCAAATCTGGTTCAAATAAAAAAGAATCAACACCTGGAGCGGATTGTGCGTAGTTCAAATGGAGGTTCACAATTATGTTTTAAAAGAACAATTAAGTAACAACCTTAAAATTAAATCACAATCATTGTTATTTGCAAAAAAATAAAAAAGGCATAATTTTTTTTTTAAATTTGAAATATGCCCTTTTTAATATTTTTGGTAGGATTCTCACTTTCAGGAACTTAATCAGAAAAAAATTTTTATTAGTTGAAATCAAAAGTACAAAAAGGGGGGTCTGGGGGTCTTCCCCCAGAAAAATTTTGGAAATTTGACAGTAAAAACAAGGTTTTAATTCATTTAAGGATTTTTTTCGTACAAAGAAAGGTATATCCGCGGGCCTGATGAATGGGTCTCGCGAGCGGTAGTTAGGAGACCCTGAAATAGAATATAAATTTTTTCCGAAAAAGAGTTTCCGGAACGCCGTTCCGGAACGTTCCGGCTGAAATCGAGCCCTGGTTCAGCCACATATTAGAAAAGTGTCCTTTTGAGGAGTAAATGTTGAAAACTTTCGTCCATTTTCCATTTAATTCTATTCCTGTTCCCTGTAATTCGTTGTCTGAAGGAAGGGATTCAAGATTAGCTTTTTCAAAGGTAGTTTGTTGCTTATTGCTGAAAGTAGCCCGCCACCATGGGCTCCCCTGTCTTCTCTGTGGATTATTTTATTTTTTAACCGTAAGGCTAAGCGCGCACTAGAGACTTTTGTCTCGGCGACAGAGACAAAATAATCACCCTGGCTATTGCAAGAAGCCAGAGCGCGCGCACAGGCGACAAGACACTTGGCCCATTGCCAAGAATCTCACCATTGAAATACATAGCTCTCGAGTGACTAGTTATAGTGGCCTCGACAAAAGTATCTAGAGCGCGCTTAGCCTAAGGGTTTGGTTGTGTCCAAAAACGTTTCTTGTATTAGAATAATGTCTGAATTTAAAAAAGGTTGCTGGCATAGCCATGTTAGTTTATTGTTTATGCTGTGTGCCTTCTGTTGTGTATTGCAAACATCCGTTGGCAACATTATTTGATGAACTTGTATACTTTCATGTGGCAACGCTTGGCATTGTTGTCAGAATCATAAATGTAAACAGCTCGCATCACGTCGTCTCTCATCTAATAAAAGTTATGTTTCTCCCAATCTAAATCAATCTGCTCGTCTTATGAACTTTTGATCTAAAATCATCTACAAACATCAAATACAATAGGGTTGAGGTCTGGGTTTACTCCTGGAATGTGCTACTGTGTTAGTGTCAAATGTGTCGTATCTTGGTAACCGGTTCTGTGGCTTTTGGGTAAGCTCTTTGCTTTCGATTTTTGACGCTTCTAGTGCGATCGCTTTGGGGTCTGGTACGATTGCCCGACAATCAACTGCCCGACTACGATTGCCCGACAATTCACTTGCCCGACAGGCACGATTGCCCGACAAGTCACTTGCCCGACAGGTACGATTGCCCGACAGGTACGATTGCCCGACAAGTCCCTTGCCCGACAGGTACGATTGCCTGACAGGGTCGACTGCCCGACAGGTACGATTGCCCGACAAGTCACTTGCCCGACAGGTACGATTGCCTGACAGGGTCGACTGCCCGACAGGTACGATTGCCCGACAGGGTCGATTGCCCGACAGGTACGATTGCCCGACAGGGTCGACTGCCCGACAGGGTCGATTGCCCGACTAATGGTGTAGCCAGAAAAAGATTTCGGAGGGGGATATTTTAGTATTGACCACTGGTCAAAATCGCATCGTTCAAAATCTTTTTCTCGTTTCTGTATTATTTCAGACCTTCACTTTTTTCCTTGATGAAAGAAAGAACAGCTCTTTTACTATAATAGATTGATATTTAACAAAAAAAAATTCTCTTCAAAATTGCGTTTTGTGATAAGACACCATTTTTGTATTTTTGAAAAAAGATGGACAATTGCTAAAACACATACAGGTAATAAGTCTCACACAATATTTTAACTCTTTACAATTGTTTGATACTTTTAAGAGATAACTTATCTTATTCAAAATAGAGACTTGGATATTAATTTAGTAGTTAAACAGTTAAGATAATAACTATCAATATTTACTTAAAGATTTTCTATTAACAGACCAAATTCTTATAATAAAATTTTTATTTAAGCTTCGTTGTATTCTTAACATTAGGGTGTCTCAAAAAAAGCCTTTTTTCGAAAAACCTCGCTCCCCAGGGCTTTTCCCATTCCTTTTGGTCCCAACAGATAGTGTGTGAAGTTTCAGCCCCCTAAGTTAACTCTAGGGTTTGCCTGTAGAGCCCCAAAGTTTGAAAAAAGTGGAAAAAATGACCAATTTTCAGAATTTTTAAAAATTATGTTTAAGATTGTTAATGCTAATAAAACTGGTTCAAATGCGTCTATATGACTTATTTAGATGGAATATATTTATTTATGTGTATTAACTGTACCCTATAGCCCCTATAATTTAAGATTAAAACGTACTTCTTCGGGACGTTGCACACGCCAAAGCTTATAATGCACTACCGGTGGACGAAATGAATTACATCCGAATTTCTTCGAAAGAACTCCCTCAAATGACTCCATTTGGGGCTAAAATGATATTATAAATTATAAAAACCAGTGAAATAACAGTTTTTAGCCCTTCCACTGAGCTTTTAATGTAAAAAGTGCTTTTCTTCAAAATTTCTCGTTTCCAGCTGATGAAACCCAAAACTTATACTAAAAAAGGGGTTTGCTGAACGTTTTTAGATACCAAACATTAGAACCTTTATAATGGTTTCATTTTTTCAAGTAGAATTAAATTTTAAATAACACAGATCGGAAATGACATGAATATTTCCTATACCTGATGTGAAAATCAATTTTCTCTTTTCAAAGTTAGGAAAATAGTTTAATACTTGTGAATCTTGGTTGAAATGTTTAAGAAAGAAGTTTTTAATTAAAACTTTCCCCTAATACGTTAAAAGGAAGTAATTTTCCACACTTAAAAAAAGAAAATAGATTTTCACGTCTGGTATAGGAAATATCCATATCATTTCCGATCTGTGCGCTATAAAATTTAATTCTACTTATAAAAAATGAAACCCCTATAAAGATTTCAAAGTTTGGTATCTAAAAAGTACAACAATCCCCTTTTTCAGTATATATTTTGGGTTTTATCGGCTGGAAACGAGAAATTTTGAAGAAAATCACTATTTACATTAAAAGCTCAGTGGAAGGGTCAAAAACTGTTATTTCACTGGTTTTTATAGTTTATAATATCATTTTAGCTCCAAATGGCATCACTTGAGGGAGTTCCTTCGAAGAAATTCGGATTTAATTCATTTCGTCCACCGGTAGTGCATTATAAGCTTTGGCTAGTACAACGTCCATAAGTAGTACGTTTTAATCTTAGATTATAAGGGCTATAGGGTACAGTTAATACACATAAATAAATATATTCCACCAAAATAAGTCCTAAATGACACATTTGAACCGGTTTTATCGCAGTATCAATCTTAAAATATAATTTTTAAAAATTCTGAAAATAGGTCGTTTTTTCCACTTTTTTCAAACTTTGGGGCTCTACAGGCAAACCCTAGAGTTAACTTAGGGGGCTGAAACTTCACACACAATCTTTTGGGACCAAATGGAATGGGAAAAGCCCTGGGGACCGAGGTTTTTCAGAAAAAAGTTTTTTTTGAGACACCCTATCTTAACATGATAGTATATTATGCCTAAAATGTTACTCTTGGTTTTACATTTTTATTACATTAGTTGGAGAAAAGTTAGTTTTTAGCATTAAACCATCCTGCATACTTAAATAAATAATTAAAAAACATTTGCTATTTAAATATTTTCCCTCTTAATTTTTTCTAAAAGAAACATTTCTGCCAAATTTAGAAGTTTGTTTGATTTCAAAGATATATAAAATTAAATCTATTTAGAATGTTTATTTCTATACTAATTCAGAACCAAACACAATATTTTCTTACGTATTAAAGAGAAATAAAAATCTTATATAGAGTATCTGTTTAAAAAAAGGTTTCAGAATTGAATTTTAAGTTTAAAAGAATAAAAATGATTTTTGAAAATGTTTTCGCTTTTACATTTTTTTAAAGGAAATAAGTGATAATTCCCATAAACTAAAAGCATAAAAATTTCAAACAAAATGACATCAGTCACTAACTTATCTTCGGGTTAATTAGTTAAGTTTCATTTAGCATTTAAATAATGAACAAAAACATTTCTATATAAGTACCGTTAACATTAAAAAATAATTTCTCTCAAACATTTGGTAGTAAAAATATGAAACCGAGGTCACATTGTGTAATGCATACTAAAGCACAACCTCTTAAAATCTTAAAATTAAACTGGAAATTTTATGATTGTTTTATCCGCTTGAATTTTTTTCTCACGAATATGCGATTCCATATAAGACAACCTTTTCTCAGTATGCCTATATAAATTAAGAAAAAGCTTTTTGGGATTCGCTCTTCAAACAAGCAAGACAATACAATATCTCCTATACTATAATTCTAGAATAACTAAGATTTTCTTTCGGTTTACAAGTTTTAAGTTAAGTGAATTCTATCTCTGTAAAATCTACTTAAAAATCTGAAATTGCAAATATATTAAAGAATATTAAATAAGTAACAAATCTGTTTATACGGATAGTTTTATCAATTTCAATAACACTTCAATTCAATTAAAATATTAAAAGAATAAGGATTGCCTTTATTTTTATTTTTAAATTCGATGTGAATTAATTAATTTTTTCAAATTCAAATTTATTAACATTAACATACAGACACATAGACACACATAGATTAGACAAAGCGGAAAACATACAACAAAAGAAAACCACAAAATTGGAATAACAAAGGACAAAAAAAATTTATGTATGTGATATCATTAAGAGCATAAGCTCGTGTCATGACATCAAAAATGTCATTTGATGTAATTAAGGCAACGCGATGGAGCTTTATTTATTTACTATAAAGAGAATTTCTATTGATTTTTGTGCTTCTATGAATTTGGATATATTTATTTTGAATTCTGCATAATTATTTGTAAGTTTTGTAGCTTCATTTAATTTGTTAAATATATAGGGGCCTAAAAAAGTGTGAGATTTATGAATAATTTCTTTTCTGGTTTTAGGAGTTAAGTAATTGCCTTTAGTGCCTCTTATAAAATAATTTACTGGTTTTAGCTCGTAGAAGTTTTTGTTTTTAAAAATGAAAATAAGTAGCCGATAAACAAAAAGTTGGCGTAAAGTTAGAAAAGTTATAGGTTGCTGAAAGTATTTGAAATGAGAAAACAATTTGTTTTGTAAATGAATTAGAGGTTTAATATTATTAAAGTAATCGGATGCATAGCATGTTATACCATAGTTTAAAATAGATTGAACCCATGAATAATACAGAGTTATTAAAAATCGTTGATCCACTACTCTTTTTATTTTAAAAAACGTAATATTAACGTATCGCAATTTGTTAAGCAAATTATTTACATGCGATTTCCATTTAAAGTTACTATCGAATTGAATTCCTTAATATTTAATCGTATTAACCCTTTCTATTACTTCACAATTACATAAGTCATTGCATTGCATATTACAAACAAAATTATGAATTTTTATGGTGTTTCTTAAAGAGATAGTTGGTTTTAAATTAAAAATCATAAATTTAGTCTTAGAGGTATTTAATTTAAGTAAATTTAGATGAAACCATTCATTTACTTTTTTCAATCCTATCTCAACTTTTTCATAAAGTGCTGAAATGTTGTAATCTGAAAAAATCAAAACTGTATCATCAGCAAAGGTTACTATTTTACAGTCCAATTTAATTTCGCAAAAATCATTAATAAAAATTAAAAATAAAGTTGGCCCTAATATCGATCCCTGAGGAACTCCTCCTTCAATGGAAATCTCTTGACTGAATTTGTTATTTATTTTAACTATCTGTTTTCTATCTGTTAAATATGATTTAAACCATTTATTTAAATTTCCTCTTATTCCAATGCAGTTAAGTTTATGCAATAACAGTTTGTGGTTAACTGTATCAAAAGCTTTACTAATATCAAGGAAAACCGCAGCAGTTTTCAGGTTACTGTTTTCATTAGAGTAAATAATTTTGCTGACCTCCATTAAAGCCTGCTCAGTACCTTTTCCCTTTCTAAAACCAAATTGGTTGTCAGATAATATATTGTTCTTATCTAAAAAATTTATCAATCGAGACTGCATCAGTTTCTCTATAAGTTTTGAAAAGATGCTTAATAGAGATATAGGACGGTAATTACCCAAATCATTCACATTACCTTTTTTATAAACGGGGACGACCACTGAGGTCTTTAAATCAGAGAAAAAAATACCATTTTCAAATGAGGAATTTATTAAACTAGTGATAAACTCGGCGTTTTTAGTAAAAAGTATGGATAACATTTTCTTGTTTATTTGATCAATACCCGTAGATTTTTTATTGGGAAGTGGATGAATTAAGTTTGAGATTTCTTCCTTAGACACTTCACAAAAAAACATACTATTAAGTAACGAAGGAATTTTCGTGCAGTGAAAATCTGCAGGGATATCTACACCTTTAAAGACTTCAGAAAAATGTTTGTTAAAGTCAAATGTTAAAATTTCACTTTCAGTGTAGTTAGGTAACTGCTTTATCTTTGAGTTTTCATTAAGTATATCTTTAACCAGTTTGCAGAAACTTAGAATAATAATATTCAGATTTTGCAAGACGTAGTTTAGTTTTTAGATTATTTCTAAAGGAAACAAACCGTGATTTAATATCTTGATTATATTTATTTTTTTTATATAGTTTAAATAGTTTTTCTTTTTCCCTAATATTTGAAAGAAACTCAGCTGTCATCCAAGGTTTTTTAAAGGATTTACGTTGAACAATTTTAGAAGCAGATTTTGAAAAAGTAATAAAATGATTTACTTTTTTTAGAAATTCTTTGAAAACCTGATCGACATCAGAATACGAACTAAAAGACAAACATAGATCGGTAGTTTGAACTAAAACACTGAATGTGTTAAGATTAACAATATTATTTGATGATACCACTGAGTTGGATACAGGGCAGACATCTACATTAGAACAAATTACAGAAAACAAGGGAAAGTGATCAGTAATAGGATAGTTGATTATTGCCGAATTCACATTAAACATACTATTTGTCCTATAAAATAAATGATCGATACAAGATGATGAGTCATTAAAAGATTGCCTTGTGACTCCAAAGATTCCAGGTTTTAAACCATAGGTTGATAGAGTGTTTAAATAATTATTTGAAACTGCAGAATTTTCTAATATGTTTATATTAATGTCACCAACAATAATCAAGTTTCTTATTTTACATGATTTTAGCAAATTTTCTAACTCAAAAATGAAATCTTCAGGCTTGAACTCATGTGCTCGATAAAAAGAAAGGATTTGTAAATTTGAGGTTTTTGAATATACAGATACACATTCAGCAGAAGTTATATCAACAGGAACCTCCACGAAATCTGATAGATTGTGTTTTGCATACAAGGCAATACCTCCCGATTTATTGGCTTCGCGACAATTAAATATTGAGTTATATCCATTTATTTGAAACAATTTTGTTTCTATACTTTTAATCCAAATTTCTGAAAGAATGATAAAATCAGAAAAAATATTAATACTAGAAAAATAGGCTATTAGTTCATCGAAATTTGATCTAAGACTTCTAATGTTTACGTGGAAAACAGAAAGGTGGGCAGAATCACATTTACAAACAAAATTATCAATATCGGGGGAATTCAGAATAGATGTGCAGGGAGTGAAAGAGTCAACGTGAGGTGATAAAAAGTCCAAATCAATCATTTAATACTTTAAGATCACTTTCATTTCTAATTCTTATCACTCTGTCATTTTCGTTTTTCCTCACGAAGACCCTTCCATCCCTACACCACACAAACTTGTATTCTGGATTTTCCCTCCTAAACTGTTTTGCTTTTGATAATATGAACTTGTTATATTGAGTAAGATGCTCGTTTATATAGAAAGGTGCTGACACAAAATTGCTATCTAAACTTTTGATGTTTAAATCCTTCTTACTTCTTGCCAAAGAAAGAAATCTGTCACGATCTTTTCTCGAACCGAACTGACATATGATAGACTTTATCGGTTTTTTAGAAAGAGTAGGTACCCGATGAACTTTCATAATATGCAGATCATCTTGAAAGCCGATATTTGCAGCAATTTTATCAAGAGTTTCAAGAAGGTTTTCATTTTCTGATTGAGGCACACCGTCAATTTCAATGTTAATATTTCTTGAATAGGGTGGGTTGGGGTAAAGTGGGTCTTGGGGAAAAATGGGTCAGTTTTAATTAACTCGATATAAATCAAATTTAAATTGAATAATTTTCGCTCATTTTTTTGTATTATAATCTTTTACCTGTTGGCAACATTTTTCGACTGTCAAAAATTAATATTTATGATTTTGAGGACTGAAAAAATATTTAATTTGAACCGTAAATGATGTCATCGAAAAAACAGGGTTTACTAACTTCCAAAATATCTATATATTGTAATAAATTACAGCAGACTTTTGTAATATATTTCCATAAAAGAAAGTCTGAGAGACATTTCAAGTCAATCAGTTTAGAAAAATATAAAATATTTTATCTTTTATAACGATATTTTGGGCTTGGGGTAAAATGGGTCATAGTAAAGAGGCCTTTTGTATTAAGTAAAAACAATGTTTTTAACTTATTTCCTTCAAATATACATTGAACTGTCATACAAGTTTATTTTTTTACCCAAACGAAGTATTTTAAATGCTAAATTTGAACAATGTTCATTAACTCCGGACTTTTACAATTTCATTAAAGTGCAACTTAAAACAAATTTTTTCAGATGAAAACGGCTTAGCCGATTGCCTTTTTCTTATTTTCATGTATATTTAGTAATAAATATATTTTTGACATCTTTTTGCAATGAGACCTATTTTACCCCACATTGGGGTAAAATAGGTCATTACTTTTGATGCTAAGTTTAACCAACTTATAACTAAAAAATATATGATAAAATTAGATGAAAATGTTCTGAAGGATTATAATGTCAAGATCCAATTGAAAGAAATCATTAAAAAGTAATAGTTTTGATGAAATAAAACTTAGAATGTGAAGGTACCTTGAAATTGACCCATATTACCCCAACCCACCCTACTGTTCCATATCGTTCATATTCGATCGAATTTTCTGAACTTCCGTCTCAAGACTGGAAATCCTTTCGATGCATTTTTGATGTTGTGTGGACAATGACCCAACCTCCTGTTTTACGTCTTTTACATCTTGGTCTATTCTTTCCAGGGTTTTAATAAATCTATCCACTTTGCTATTAGTCTCATTCATTTTCGTCAAAATCGGTTCAAAAGCAGCTTGTATTTCGGTCTTAATCAGAATTCTCAAATCTTCAAGTTGTTGATTGTCCGACTTTGGTTTCGGCGGCATTATTACAGACTTACTGGATTTTGTAGAAGCTTTAGTAGGACAACTTACAGGAAGCAGGAACAGTTTCAGAAGCACGCACAGCAAGAGTTACTACGAGATTATTTCTCCTCTACACTAACTAGCTACAAACATAACTTATGAAAAACCACTTATAATAAATATAAATCAAAACAAAGACAGATCAGCGGAGAGCTCAAAAAAAAGCCGCACACATCAGCTCTACCGCTGTTGCCAAAAAAAAAATATAATATAATAAAAATATAATAATAAAAATATAATATTTGGAAACTAAATTTAAAGTAATGCATTTGCAGAATCTCTAAAACTAAACTATCTCTTTTTAAAAATAAACAAAATCAAATAAATGTGGATGAGATTTAAATGTGCCTTACAATAATGCTATCGTACTAAAATGCTATGTTGTGAGCAATACCTCGTAGGAAATCCAAAGTTCTGTTCATTCTGTCAGCAATCACAGTGGAGATACGATTTTCTCTTTCTTTATAATGCTTACGAGTAGGGGAACGAGGTTTTCCCCGAACGATGTCTTCAGCTCTTCTTAAGACTTGCAAAAACTCTTTATTGATCTCCTTTATTAAGGTGTAAACACCTACGTGTGATGAGCCTACGAGCGTCTCGAATCGCCTATGCCAAGCTTCTACTTGGTTTTGGGTTCTTGGTATCCCAAGATTCGAACGCTCGTGCACAGTCCAAAACTCTGGAGGAAACAACGGTGGGCTGCGAACAGTTGATCCGGCGCTAGATGTTCGACGGATTTTCCCGAGGACGTAAGTTTCCTCGAACCACTGGATCACCGGCATTACCTCGTTCGGAAATAAAGCCTTTAGTTCTTCAAATGCTGACGGAATGTCAGCAGGTGGAAGAAAGGCAAGAGCTGCTATGTGCCTGAGTTGGAGGCTGAAACTCTCGTCTTCTCCATAACGGGTAGCCAGTCCGGCAGACTGGATATGTCTCCAAATATTTTGTCCCAGATGGAAGAAACATCCTCTGCTGGAAACATTCGGAAACTTTTTTTGGGAGGCATTTATCGCCGCCTTTTCGAAATCTGTAATGATGAACTTGGGTGCTAAGTCGAGACCTTTTTCCATCGCAAAGTCATTTAGGTCTTCTAGCAGACGAGTGTAGCACTCCTCTGACTTACTGGTCATTAGAGCGTAGACCAGGGGAAGCACTTTGGAATTTTCACCTGTTCCAACAGGAGCATGGATACTGTACAATTGGTAAAAAGCGTAGGCACAGTCTTAAATGTACCGTCCATAATCCAATAGTCCGCTTGTGACAAAAATTCTACATTCTTTTGGCATGTGAACAAAAGAATACGTTCACAATTTATCGATGTGTCTCTGACTAAAATATTTTCGCCGCTGACTGTCTTTAAATCCACTGGGATGTCGATTCCATCCAGTGATTCTGGTTGGATTGGCATATCTTGCCTCCGCGACCTTTTAATAACTTGCTTTAGAGCGTTGCGGTTCGGCATGGAAGGCTGGATGGGTAACGGAACAGCATTCATTCTATCTTGAATTATTTGGGCCGGGCAGTCACGAGTTTCCTTCGATTTTTTCTTGATTCCATCCACTGCTATTGCTACTGGTTTCCTTGTAGCATCAGGAGCGTGGTTATGTTCCTTCTTGCCCATAAGGTGGTGCTTTCCATCAATTAAAATAGAATTGGCATATCCGCCACAGAACAAGGTTTTTCTTTTCTCACAGCACCAATAATAAGAATCTCCTCGATTTTTGTCCTTGGTCATCAAGTAACCATCTACTACTAACTTGGGATGACCTCGTTGAGAGGGAACTAGATCACAAATTTGTGGCATTTTCAAAAAGCTGCTTATGAATACAAAAACCCGTATCGTGTCGTCGCAATCAAATTATAACAGAACTCAATAAAATTGAAAAGAACCGAGAACACAGCTGCCGAACATTGCGATTAAATTCTAATTGTTCCAAACAAGGTTGAACTATATAGTACAATACCTAGACTTACGCTATTCCGACTTAAGAGAGTCCTCTTACCGAAAAATGCAACTCCGTTTCACCTTATTTGGAAAATCAGATGTCGGTCCTAAAAATCTGTCAAAGGCAGGGCAAAGGGTTCCCATTATGCGAGAGTATCTTTAAATCTTTGGCGAGAAATTTCTGCGACATAAAATTTCAGCAGTTCAATTCTTAATGTTGGCGATAAATTCCATCGCCAAGGTTGCAATCGAGAAGAGGAGGAAATACTGCGGACGTTACGTTTGGGGCAATAAATTTACTTATCGGCAAAGAGACAGATAAAGGACAGTAGGGGGTCGAGCGGTCTCAGGTGTCGAAAGGATGTCTATATCCTGTTTACGTGGAGCAATAAATTATCCCATCCCCTAGGACAACAACTGTGAAATTCCAAGAAATACTATCACCAGGATATAGAGGCAATGTGGACTTCGTTTTATTGCCCCGACGACCCGGTATCTCCCCCAATCTCTTTGGGTGGTTAGGGGGTTGGAGGGTGTCTCTTTTGTTCGCTAATTGACATCATCTAACCACATAAAGAGATAGGGGGAGATACCGCTGTCGTCGGGGCAATAGAACGAAGTCCACATTGCCTCTAGTACGCAAGAATATTCATATAAGTGAATTCCCCTCTCCGTGTTCAGTGGCGGATCCACGGGGGGGGGGGTGATTGGAGTGATCACCCCCCCAACAAAGTGACCTCGCCGAATTTCCGGCCGAAAATCACATCCTCGATAACATAGCGAAAAACTTTACTTGTGAATAATCTCTACTGAGAGACCGTTGTCACCATCTGAGCGAGTATGTTTTCCGTAGAGAGCCTAGTTTTCCGGTTTCTCGCAGTGCCCTTTTCGGCAATAGTAGCAACTCGTTAAATGATAACTTCAATGCATCGATCACTTTTCACAAGAGCTCCCTTCCCGAGCCCTGATAAGAGCCAGCCATGATTGACAGAGGGTCCGCGCTTTAATGACCACTTTTTCCTCTCCCGGGGGTCGGTACTCTTTGGTCACCGGAAATTTCAGCCGGTGTTAAAGAAATCTTTATCGGGGTGAATTGGACCTCATATCGAGGCTGGTTGCTGGTATAATTGCCAACAAAAACCAGAGCGGGCGGCTTGTTTGTGTATTTTCTAATCTCATTCTTTACCAACATCTATTTAAGGGCCAATCAAAGCATTTTCAGAGCGATTGGCAATCCCATATTGGAAGGGGATAACAGCTATTTGTTGGCAGTGGGATGGTCAAAACTTGTGGGCGGAGCGTGTCGTACATATGCCAAGCTGTACTAGTAAAAAATTCAGTTGATTTGATTTTCTTTCCAACGTTTGACTTGTCTCGTTTTTTTACACTGATTTGCTGTTTTATTAAAACATGGCGTTTTACTATCGCAAAAAATGGATTCCGGAGATAGTGAACATGGTCGTGCGTGCTCAGAAACGACCTAGTGGAACTCTGCTTTCGTTTTTTTAAGAAAAAACCAAGAAACTATGCTTTTGAAGATAAAGCTGACACTGCTTTGGATGTGACACTGCCACCAGTTGTCGTTCAATCGGAGGATGCTAAATTAAAGGATAGAAGAGGTAGTTTTGCCATTTTCTGCAACTTTTCTGGGTTTTTTAAACTATGTTTCGATGTTTCATAATTTTTTTCGACTTTTTGAAAGTATTTCAAGGTTTTAATGATTTAATCCGGTTTACTAAATTTCTAAATCGAGAAAAAGCTAAAAGAAATAATTATAAACAGCAAAAAGGCATTCGTGGCTTTGCGAAAATTTTACTTTTAGTTTCTTTTCTGTTTCTCTAATTTTTCTTTATGTTGGTCTCTGTCTTGTTATATACACTGCTGGCCATTAAAATTGCAACACCATGAAAAAAAGCAAATAGAAAAAGATATTTATTGTATGGAAACAATATGGTATGAAGACAAAATGATGAAATTTATACAGAGTTTAGGGGTTTTTAAGGGGGTGAAATCAGTAAGGACAGCTATCGCCCCTGGCTGCTAAAACGGCCCTTATCCGATTAGGCATTGAGTGAAATTCGGCTTCAATGACTGAAATGGGTATCTCATTCCATGCTGCTTCAAGTCTATGCCACACTTCATCAACCGTATTAGCTGGAGACGGATGGCGGGTCAGTCTTTCAGCAACCCAAGACCAGACGTTTTCTATGGGTGAAAGGTCTGGAGACCGTGCAGGCCAGGGCAATAATTGAATGCCCTGTGTGCCGAGGAAGGTCAGAACACGACTTGCAACATGTGGTCTAGCATTATCGTGCTGGAAAATGGCGTTCGGTAAGCCTTGAAGATAGGGTACAACTACTGGACGTAAGACGTCAGAAATGTATCGATCTGCGTTTAAATTACCGTCAATACGAACTAGAGGTGTCCGGGTCGTATACCCAATGGCTGCCCAAACCATCACACCAGGTGAAGGGCCCCTCCTCCGGTATCGAATGCAAGCAGGTAATGTGCGGTCTCCTCGTAACCTCCAGACACGTATACGGCCATCAGAATGCTGCACGCAAAACCGGGATTCGTCTGAAAAGACGACATTATGCCACTCCTGTGTCCATCTTTGTCGTTCGGTGCACCAGAGTCGCCACCTTCTCCATTCCATTCGCCGATTCCATTGTCAATGGAATCGGAAGTAATGGACGCCGAGCTGAGAATCCCCGCTTCTGCAAACGTCGTCGGACCGTACGAGAGGACACTGGACGTGCTGCAAACATGCCAGTTTCCTGACTAATGGTCCGTGATGTGGTTGTACGGTCTTGCAGGACCGACCTCACGATATGCCTGTCCTCTTGTTGGTTAGTCATGCGAGGGCGTTGAGATCCTGCATGCCGTCTACAATGACCCTCAGCAACCCATTGATTCCATATCCTCATGACAGTGGTCGGATTTCGACCAATGCGACGGCCGATATCACGGAACGATAATCCACACTCTCGATAGGCTACGACCCTGCCTTTATCGAATACCGAAACATGCTGGTAAGCATGTCTTCTTCTTGTTGGAGTCATTACACGATATTTTGAGCAAAATTCAACCTTTTAAAGCGCTTTCCGAAGGAGAAATCCCCCTCACAATTTTCCTTTTATGCAGTGCTTCAGGTATCGTATCTCCCTCCTGCGTTGCCAAAATGCTCTGAAATTCTCATCATTTGCATATTTTAATCTCTTCTTCCTTTCATGTAAATTTGACGTTCGTCATAAAATTCCTTCTTGGTGTTGCAATTTTAATGGCCAGCAGTGTATTAGTGTATAATTTATGCATTTGAGTAGAAGTTCCATTTTAAAAACAGAAAATGAATTACTTTAATCATGTATTTAATGGTTTACAATTAAATCATTTCTACCAAATATATTTTATGTGCCTTCCTCTTGTGAATTGAATGTGCAGTCGGGCAGTCGACCCTGTCGGGCAATCGTACCTGTCGGGCAAGTGACTTGTCGGGCAATCGTACCTGTCGGGCAGTCGACCCTGTCGGGCAATCGTACCTGTCGGGCAAGTGACTTGTCGGGCAATCGTACCTGTCGGGCAGTTGACCCTGTCGGGCAATCGTACCTGTCGGGCAGTCGACCCTGTCGGGCAATCGTACCCGTCGGGCAAACGTTGTCGGGCAGTTGATTGTCGGGATTTTGAACGGATCCCGATCGCTTTAGACAGGATGTCATCAAATGATGTGGTGTCAGATTGTAGAATTATTTCGCGCCCCCAATCATCTCGCAAACCTCGAATGAATTGCGCTCCCAGGAAAACATCAGCAATTTGGATAGTTTTTTCACATTCCACTAAGTCACGCTGGAGGGCAGCCACAAAATCAGAAATGGATTGGCGCTCGCCTTGATATATGTTTAGAAAATAATGTTGAGACACAACCACATTTTTTTTGGAATTAGCATTTGTTTGAAATATTTTACAAGATCTTCATGAGATAGTCTTGACTGGTTTTTCTGGACCTAGGAATGCAGCTAGGTTGTTGTAGTGAGATGACCCGATTGACACGCACAGGAGTTGAGCAATTTTTGAAGGATCTAGAACACCTTTCATGCTGCAATAATTATCAAAGCGTTCTAGATAGCAGGAAAACTTCTCTTTCTTCGGATCGTAGCTCTCGAACGGTGAAATGTTCGTCAAACTTGAAGATGTGTTTGCTGGTTCCTTGGAAAAGAATTTTTCCAACGACGACATCATGAGCTGTTGCTGTTCCGTAAATGCCGTCATGAACTGTTTTAATTGATCGGCGTTCATTTTGAAGATAGAAAGTGAGCTAGTCCTTCAGAAGCCGGTAGAAAAAATGAAATCGAAACACGCAGTCCGTTCGTTCTGTTTTTGCCGGTTGACTCATGAAGGAACTTGCAGTCCTTTTCTCCATCGTCGCCAAAATATGTCGTGACCTTTCTAGATTAAGTGCAGGTGGCCAAAGTTCCAGACTATCATATTTATTACAAGAAAACTACAGAACTAGGACCAATCACATTGGCGCGCAGTTAGTAAAACAAAAGACGAATCATAATATCGATGGTGACAGTCGAAAACCTCGTATAATCCCGTAAAAATTGCAGTCGGGACAGATGCTGTTTCATAGATTGGCGAGTATGTGTTTTTGCGCCAAAGAGGAATTACTTACAACCAAATTTATTGGCGAGTGTCAAGTCAATAACGCCAAAACAAGGGTTAAATCAATTCCACTGGGAACACCAGTTATCTTCCTGTAACCCTAGGAGCAGTGAAGCTTTTGCTTTGATTTCACACCTGCAATTTCACTTAAACTTTTCTTCGCATAAATAAAAATAACAAAACAGTTCTCTCTTTTGGTCGTGGTTAGGGTTCCCAGATGAGAACAAATATCTATTTGGCTACAGTTGTGGGTAGAAAAATATTCTGGATTTTTAATCTTAATTATTTGATTTGGAAAAAAATTATTCAAAAATTTATTAAAAATTGAGCCGAGGTTTAGCCTAAATTCGGTTTAAGTTGAGGCGTCGTATGGCACGGTTGAATTTTTTGGGTGTTCGGGATGTTAAAAAGTCAACAAAACCGAATACAAAATTTTCAAACCATGATAAAAATGAGTCCTTTAAAAGTATGCAATTTGCCTAGACTTATTAAATTTAATGATTTCATGTCTTTTATTCTAATTGGTATGGTTCACATGATTTATTAACATTTTGTTTTACGGTATTTTAAAGGATATTGCTTACACGCATGCTTGAAAAGAATTGAAAATGCTGTTTATTTTAAAAGTGAACTTTTACTATCGACATTTTTTTATGATCTTAGAGCGATCCATTTTCTTAAATATTTCTTATAGTGTGATATTTTTCCATTAAAAGGTTTGGTTACGCTCGAATATTGCAA
The DNA here is from genome assembly GCA_024610705.1 of Tetragnatha versicolor. NCBI lineage: Eukaryota > Metazoa > Arthropoda > Arachnida > Araneae > Tetragnathidae > Tetragnatha > Tetragnatha versicolor. The sequence goes on along the minus strand of JANDEH010000013.1, from coordinate 22,962,937 downwards.
AAATTTAAAAAAAAAAGCATATAACCCACTTGAATCAAGTTCTTTTTAAACAAACCGGATTTTTTGGGGTTTGTGGGCTGGTATTTTTAAGAAAAAGTCGAAATAAAATAAATTTCTTATTAAAAAAATAACCTTAATTAGACTTAGACCTATTCCCCTCAGTGGTGACTTTTTGTCTTTTTTTAACCTTCTCAAGAATGTTAAAATATTTTATACCCTTTTCGAAAAAAAACACGAACCAAAAAAATAATAACATTATAAATACTCAAAGTTGATAAAATGAATACAATTTTTTTAGAAATATGTATTAAAAGCAATAAGTTTGTTCTTTGAATAGTTTCTATCATTTAATTTTTTCCAACTAATAGAACTGACGTGTCTAACCAATTTGTTAATTTAGCATTTTACTAAAGCTTCATTCTCCATTTGCCATTTTTAAAATAGATCTTTTCCTTAGCTTATACCCTGATTCTATGTTGGATTAAATTACTTTCCCAGCGTTTTAAACAATGAATCCTTGCTCAAAGTGATAACTAGGGCTGTGATTTATATGTAACTAAAAATCCAAAATATGTAAATATAATATGTGTTTATTTTAGCAAAATATGCATTAAAAAATGCCGAATATGTAATAATAAAAAGAAAATGTTAAGTAATTTTTTTAAAGGTGATCTTCAAATATATTACGCAAACACATAGTAGGGAAGGGTGGTTTTCGCTATTTGCCGACAGCTCCTGTTTTCTTTTGTTTTTGCTGTCTTGTCGCGAGAAAAATACGAAAAACATGTGTTTACTTCCTTTCTCGGCGCACCTGACACGTTTCATCTGACATCTGACAGTCCCGAATTCAAAACCTTTTAAAAGTTAAATTCTACTAATTAAAGTTTACTAATTTTAACTACAATTTGAATGCGTATTTCATTTTATAGGTTACTTTAATTTGAAAATCGGTCAAACGTGTGATTATTTTTTGAAAAACTTGAAAATGGATAAATATGTAATAAAAATATGCATTTATAGGTTTAATATGTAAAAATATGTAATTAAACCGAAATATGTGAAAATATGTAAAATAAACATGGTCTTAATAGATTCAAAATCTTTTAAACCATATAGAATTCAAGAGCACACTTTAATATCTGATTCCTGAAGAAATATGTATACATATAAATCCTAGCCCTAGTGATAACAGTACATAACACCAAAAGAAAAATATTTGAAAAGTACTTGTTGTCATAGAGCTATATCAATATGGACTAATTAGTGTCATACTGAGAGTTCGAAACACCTGGCGTTCAGCGTTTTCTCTTTTTATTTTCAATTTCTTAATTCAAGAAGAAAAAGGAAGGAAACTTATCCGTGGCAAAAAATCAGATTTCATTTAGGGTTTGGATGAGCGTCAAAGAAGGTTTGTCTGTGTTAGACCTCTTAATTCCCAGTTATTTTTGTGCAAGTTTCTGGCAAATAAGCTGAAATACTTTTCCTAGTTCAGATGACAAATCGGGGATGGATGTTAGTCAGAGCGGCGCTTTTGAATAAAAATGAAGAGTCACGAAAAGGAGAGAAAAAGGAAGACGCAGAACAGTCTCAAAAAGTTAATCATGAAAGGAAAGCAATTGAAGAGGGAGCTGAGTCCGACTACATGATAAAAAGGAAAAGATTCAAGAACGCCAATGAAGAATCCTGGGGAAAAAACAATCGAAAAGTTTGAGAATGAAAGGCGAAGCTTACCTAGGAAAAAATAAATCATCATCTGCATTCACTAAACTCAAGCCACAAAGGATAATGAAGCCTCGGTGTCCATGCAAAACTCATTCTCAACATAGTCCTTTAAACAAATTCAAGCATCAATGCTACGACATCAATGATGACGATCGGGAATTCCTTTTCAAAAACTTTTGGCAACTCTCTTGGGAAAGCAAGAAGGTTTTTATCCTTAATAATGTGGAATTGTCCCAAGTTGTAGACAGAATGAGTGACCATGACGAACCTAACCAATTCCGCCGTAAGTTCACCTTTTAATATTTTTTGAGTCCTCCTTCAACCGGTAGCAAGCTTCAAGTATGTAAAACAATGTTTTTAATACATTATGCGTTGGTGAATGGCGCGTCGCTAACTGGACCAAAGGTTACCTCAACTATGTTCCACCCAGGCCGTCCCTTCAACAAAGTAGTGGAGAATTAAGAAAGAATGTAGCATCTTTCTTAACCACCCTGCCTAAAATGGAATCTCATTATTGTTAGAAAGATACCTCCAAAAAATACCTTGAACCTCTGTGGCAAACTAAAGAAAAGCTTTATCAGGAATATGTGAGTCACGTCAGGCCACGGAAACCTGCATCACTCACTTTTCAAAGCCGTGTTCGAGGAAATGAATCTTTCACTCTTCCGACCCCAAAAAGATCGGTGTGATTTGTGCTGTAGTTTCGAAGAAAAAAACGTTGACGATCCTACTTACATCCAGCACATTAAACAAAAGGAGAGGGCTCGTTTAGAAAAACAGTCGGACAAAGACACGTCTGGAGAAAACACAGTTGTAATAACTATGGATTTGCAAGCCGTTCTGCTATGTCCCAAGGTGAATGCTTCAGCGTCTTTAACATTAAGACCTTAGATACCCACTGCTATTTTTGGGACGAGACCCAAGGCGGTGTAACTGGCGATGAATTCGCCACCATCCTCTTCTAAAATATCACGACTATAATCGACAGATCAACCATTAAAACGGTGATAGTGTACAGTGATGGTTGTACCTATAAAAACAGAAATGTCATAATGGAAAACGCTATGCTTCTAGCTAGCAAAGTAACTGGCTTTCACATAATTCAGAAATACTTAACAAAAGGACACACTCAGATGGAAGTTGATTCTGTCCACGCGACTATCGAGCATGAATTGAGGCACAGGGATGTGTACCTCCCATCAGGATATTTGTCTGCGGCAAAGAGAGCTCGATCCAAACCTAAACCATACGAGGTAGTTAATTTGGATTATTCTTATTTCCTGGAATTCAGAAGCTTGAAATTTATACGTAACCTTCGACCAGGATGCAAAAAAGGGGATCCCACCGTCAATGACCTAAAATGCATTCAGTACACCCCTGAAGGAAAAATTCTCTTCAAAACAGAATATTACCAACATTATTCACCTTTGCCTCAAAAAGTGTCTGGTATTCTCCCAGAAATATTACCTCCTCCCCTTTACTCTAATAGAATTCCAATAAAAGCATCAAAATTCAAAGACCTTCAAGAACTAAAGGGGTGATTCCAAAAGAGGCTCGTAGCTTTTACGATAGCTTACCAACACTAAAAGGCAAGGATAAATATTTTTTAAGTATAAACTATTTGTGAAGTTCAAGTGATATTAATTTTTTTACAGTATGAATATTTTAAATACTTATTTTTTATTAAATGTTAAATTAATACCTATTTAATATTCTCTCAATTTTAGTATTATTTGAGGTCATTTAATTAAAAAATTTCTATCATATTTTTTATGCAAGAGATTATCCCGCTTAACATGTAGAATTCAAACTTTGATTGTAAAAAGATATTAACTACTAGCTGCTCAGTTTAAAATGTCAAGAAATTTAAGTGGAGAATAATGGTACTATTGTTTTTTAATCCTTAGATCAAGTCATTTTATACATATTTTTTAACCAAAAATATGTGCTTTTCTCAACTACATTTTTATTTAATAAACTTTTAACCTTTTTATTTAGAATAAGGGTGCCAAGAAAATACTAGAGATGTAATCCTCTTTGTTTGTAACACTTTCAAGTCAAGGTTTTTAAGGGAAAATAATTAAGAATACTACTAAAAGTGGTACCTTATACAAGATGGCATACGAATATATTGATTTTTAAGTCTATTGATATCATTATTTTTTCATAATTATAAATGCATACTTCTCAGTATTGTTGCTATATTCTGAAAGCTTAAAAAACATTTTGTAAATTTTTTTGGAATTATGTAATCAGGGAACAGCAATTTTCTCAATCGCAATTTATTCACCCTTAATTACCCCTTTTACTTACTAATATTTAAAAATAGAGTTAGCCTTGTTTGCTGATGTTAAAAATGTATCCAAAAGCTTTTCATTGAACCAAAGAAAACAAGTTCAAAAAATTTAATATCTCTTGTTAATGTTTTAATATTTGTATTTCATATTTATACGTTTTGCAAGTTGCTTAGTTTATTATACGATTCCGACATTCATATTGTATGTATTTTTCATATTGTTTGTATTAATAAATATTATTATTTAGAAATATTCAGCTTATTAGAATTTTTTCCACTTCTTAAGATTCCACGTACTTTTCTATCAAACGAATAATTTATAAGGATTAATAAAGTTTAACGAGTTCTTGAAATAGTGGTTATTAGTATTCACCACAAAATTTTTGAAGTTCGTGGTTAAATGCCCTATAATTTTCTATTTCTGTCCAGAGTTACAATACATTTTAAACATGACGATTAATTCAATATACTAATAAGATATTAATTCTGGATTAAATTATACATGTTCCACGTTCCTTACAGTTTTATTTGTTTCGGTAACCGTCATGTGTTCGTGGCTTATCTGATAAAAAAACTTAATTTCTACTTAAAATATTTAGTGCATTGAACTACACTCATTTTTTGGCGCTATCCACTGGCGTGGTTTGTATACTGCCACGCCAAGCCCTTTGATCCACGAGGTTATCAGAAAAAAGCCAGATGAAGCAAAAAATTAGTCTCCTTGTGAGAGATTATAACACCTGCTTTTTTGCTTTCACAGCTCATTAATATTCACACTACACCTGTTTACCGCTAAAAATGGTCTTTGGCAAGGAAACTAATCTCGTTCATTTATACTGTATCTATTGGTAGGCAGCTGGATTTTCGATTATACGAGGTTTTCGAATGTTAACATCGATATGAAGAATCGATGAAACACAAATACAGTTATAACCTGGATATACTATATCACAGAAAAACCCAATACGCACCCTCGTGTTGAAGTGGAAACGTTCCACGATCTCGGACGAGCTTGGGATATCAAACACAAGCAAACTAGTCCATACAACAGCAAATCCAATGGACAGGTTGAAGCTGCGGTGAAAATCGTTAAGAAGTAATGAAGAAAAGTTTATTTTCCAAGGAGGATCCCTATCTTGGCCTTTTGAACTACAGAAATACTCCATTGGAAAGAGTCCAGCGCAGCTACTTCTGGGGAAAAGAACGAGAACTTTGGTTCCTACATCTCCTGCACTGTTTAAACCATCGACGAATTCCTATGCTGAGATCACTTGTCGTAAGGAGGAGTTGCGAGGAAAGAAAACTGATGACACAAGAAAATCCCTGCCTGAATATCGACCGGGAGATGTGTATATGCAACCTATGAAGAGGAATGAGACGTGGAGGAAAGCAGTAGTGACCAAGGCTTTGACACCAAGGAGAATGCAGATCACTGAAGATACTGGACAAACCTACGTAAGAAACAGAATGTTCTTGCGAGGTAAACCTCATCAAAAACCTCAACTACCTAACGTCTCAACTAGAACAGCTGATGGGACTTAGTCAGCAAATGAGCTTTCACCAACAAGAGCTCATGATGGACCGGACAATCCAAATCCTAATGTGTCATCATCGACCAAAGAGACTGGAACTGAGGTGACTGTAACTAGATCAGGGCGAGTAATTAAACTTCCTCAAAGGTATAGAGAATAACTGACATTTTTGTAATTCTTAAATAATAGTGATAACTTAAGGAAATATGACATTAAAAAAAGGTAGAAATGTAATAAAAAAATGTATATCTGTTAAATTTATGTGTATGGAATTTTATGTTGTATTTGCTGGATTGATTTGGATTATACTGGATTGATTTCTTGGATTGTAAAAGGGGAAAGATGTTGCATGTATAAATATATAAAGAAGAAAGTTAGTGGCAACACTTAAAATTGTAAGAATGTTAGAACATGAATAAACAGAGTTGACATTGAATTCCTCTCGTACTTTCTTGATCATTTGAGACTAGATTAATAATCACGAAACACCTAACCAACGTCAGGAAAATGGCCTTTTTCTCCGCGCTTACTTCGTTGGCTTCGAGGTAAAACTCCACGCGCTCCACGTACTGCATCCACGTTTCAGTAGAGGAGTCGAACGGGCCCGACCTGTCCGTAAGTAGCCATCCTTCACCGGGTTCGCATAGGACTCGTCGCCAGTGATGTATCTTCCCAATACTTCATTAAGATTAATTTATACGAACATTATTGTCTCTAGCAAATACGTTTATTAAAGACGATCGCAACAACACATGCCGCATCGTAGTTTAACTATTGAACATCTAGCAAAAAATAACCTTGGGAACATCTCTTTGATTCCGGGTAAGTCTTTGTGCCGAAATTGCTTTTCTAAATGTTTTTGGAATCCGAAGCAACAGTCAAAATCAGACGATCGCACTGATGAATTCTTTGATCAATTAGAAGCTTCCAGCAAAATTGAGTCGACTTTTGCACTTTTAGAGCTCCCCCCCCCTTAAAAAATAAGGAAAATGAAGTCAGAGAAAAGAGTGCTTTGAGAAGAAAGATGGAAATTGTGACCAGTACAATCAGCAAAACCATTGAAGTATCGTTCAATGTAGCTTTGTCTACATCGACTAGTGCTGAAGATTCTTCTCTTAACAGCGAATATAAAGAGCTCATTAAGAAACTAAAAGAGAAATGCGAAGAATCGGACAAAGAAACTAAGGTTAAGATTATAAGCCTTCTTCCTGATTCATGGACAAGAGGGAAGATCAGTGAAGAATTAAATGTTTCTGAACGTTTGGTTTGATTGTCCAAAGAATTGACTAAAAAACAGGGAATTTTACCAGAACTAAGCCAGAAAAAAGGTAAAAAAAATTGATGATCATGCGATGGCTATGGTTCAGTTATTTTACGAAGATACCGAGTACATGTGTGTGTGTGTTTATATTATATCACCAGAATATCAAGTTAATGATAGAAGGTGTTAACTTTAAAACCGATCATGAAGGTCTTTTAGGTGTTCTTGTTTGTGACATTAACTATAAATGCATGATGGGTGAATGTGATTTATGTCCTGGGATAGAAGCTTTATTTGATGTGTTTCCAGAATCAGAGGAAGGTGATATGGTGCCTGATAACATAACATTTAAGCAATGGATCTCGTCGGAAAGAACAGAATTAGTAACTTTAATCAAGCCTAGAGAGGAGTTTTTTAAGCTGTTTGCCGAAAAGCTCATTGCATTAAAAAACAAGAGTGTCCTGGAGTTAGTCATAAAGTACCATGTGTTGTTGTTGTCGTGTCCCTGGAGATCGATCAGATAGTGGTGCTTATGGATAAGTTCTGCTATGGCGACTGCTGATTCTGAATATAAGTCCTCTTCGGTGGGAAAGTTTAGGCTGTGCATTGCTGCAGCGACAGCTGGGGCGCTAGCCAATGGTGTGGACTATTAGTCACAAGTTGTCGGTAGTGACTATACAAAGACCATGGACTACGTTGTCCAGACCTGCATTTTTGCCTTAGCACCATCCCCCTAGTGAGAACTTTCTCACCGTTTCCTAACGAGAAGGGAACTGACCAATCAAATGAGAGCATCCTTCTCACGACGCAAACGATCGTGTAGCCTTTCGCGCGACCATTTTCTAGTGTTTTTATTAGTATTGTGTTCTTGAAAGCATTCATTGAAGCGAAGATCGCGGAATAAAAGATGCCAAAAGAAAAAAAGCTGCCGGGGCAAACCCGCTCCAAGGCTATTCACATGGAACTTATTGTCAGTGCCATGGAAGAGAACCCGGGCCTAAATGGAATGAAATTTGACAATGCTTACACAAATATCATGAGAGCGAGAGACTGGGAAGCTCTCAAGTCGAAGTTAAACAGCTTAGGAGGAGCTGATAAGAAAACGAATGAGTGGCAGAGGGTAAGTAAACCTTTTCATTAAATAAATCATTTAACTAGAGTTCAAAATATCATTTCTTTCATGTTAACCCTGTTCTTAAATTTGTCACAATTAATGTGGTTCAGGATCACTATATCTACTTGTTTATATGTTCCATAAATGCAATAATCTGTACTTAGTTCTTTTACATTATTCATTACTTTACTTTGGAACAGCTTTAGAAAAAGCCCTCCGGTTTCCATATGTTACAACAGCAACATGATAATTGTTGTTAAAGAGCTTTTAACCTAAGTTAAACCAAAATATGGTTCAGTTCTGTTAATATTTCGCTAAATATTGCCAAGCAAATTTGAATGCCATATTTTTAATTATCAACAATTTATCTGATTTGTATTGATAAACTGAAGAGTAATTGATAAAAATTTATATCTATGAGTTAGAAATTGTTAAGCAATATTTATATTTATTGGTGTCCAAAAGAGCATGGCGATATCTCGAGGGAATGTTAATTGAACCAAAACATTGATATTTTGAATTTTCTTATAGCCCAAAAGTACTTTTTATCCAAAAATTGTTGTAGGTACCTACCATAACTACATACTATACTCAAACATGAGCTTTTTAGTTGTAATCCATACACTAATGGCCTTAATTTCTAATATCACACTTTTGTTTTCTATATTGGCTAGTAATTAATTCACAGTTCTATCGATTTTTCTACTTGCAGTAACTGAATTCGAATGTTTATTCTTATAGTATGAGAGCTGGCGTTAAAATGAAAAATTCATCTGCTCGCAGTGGCGTAGCCAGAAATTATTTTTGGGGGTGCATGATATCGAAATAAAAGAATAAAAATTAAGGCCATCTCACCAAGTTTCATCCATGGGCAGATGAATTTATTTTTACGTGCTGACGATTCCGTGATCAGCACCACTTACACTACTATCCTGTAAAACCTGTAAAATTAAAATAATGTACGAGCAGATAAATTCTTGAAATTTAACGCCAGCTCCCGTAGTATTATTTCATTTTCATCTTTTGAACTATACAAGCCCTTACCTTGCGTACAGGAGGTGATGTTATAAGTAATTTAAAATAGGCTGCATGTATTAGTTTAAAATTTCGTCGTGGCCAGTTATTAAAACAGACATTAATTCAGGTATTTAAAGCGATTTATGTGTTATATTTACCTACAATTTGTGTTCCTTTGTAACATTAAAAGTGTACTTTTATTTTAGAGTTGGACAGACAAAAAGAGGACCGAAAAAACAAAGTATAATAAATTGAAGGCAGAACTCAACGTCACTGGTGGGGGCCGAGTTAACCCCTCCAAGAGGCTAACTACCCTTGAAGAAAGGGTGTTAAACCTTATAGGAGAGGATGCAGTGGACGGAATTAATGTGGAGGAAAGTGGGTCATCAATGATCCATGAATTTGAGGTGAGTTGATACCTTCCCTCTCAAAAGGGAACAAAGCATAGTTATGGCCCCCAGATTTTCATAAAATTCCAATTTCTTAGTGGTTAACAAAGTTTTCAGAGCAATTGAGGAGAACCTGCCCCCAGGGTCTTCCTCCTAAATCTGCCCATTTGCCTAGTGCAGATTCTAGACTTTTTCCTTTTTATTTAATTCCAAACAAGCAAAACATGTTCCATTAAATTTTCTGGTATAATTATAATAGTTTTCTTCTCTCTTCACATTACCCACAAAAAAACCCAAACCAAATATTATTGAAATTTGAGCTTTAAAAATTTTATAACAAAAACTAAAGCTGTGCATTTTAAGTAGGGTTTGCAAGTTTCTTCTGAAGTGGAAAAAACTGCACGGAAAGGGTTTTCTTTTTTTAAATAATTACCTTGAATTTTTCAGGTTTTATAAATATTTCTCACAAACACTCTTATATTTACATAAAAACTTCAAAATTGTCCTTAATTATATGCACCTATAATTTAATGATTAAATTAGTAAATGTAGGTTTCTTCCAACTATGAAAAAAAAATGCTATTAAATAATTTGAAAAAAACCCCTCTAATTTGAAACATTAATATTTAAAAATTTAATTAATTATTAAAAGACATGTTTTAATAATTTGAATTTTTCTAGAATATACACAGGCTTCCATATATAGTAATAAAACAATATAAACCGTGTAAATTAATAAAATAGTAACATTTAATCCCTCTTAATATAATATTTGAACAGCTAATAATATCATTAGAGATTGAAATCGGAAAAAAATCAAATCCAAAACAATGCACTCATTTTGTAAACAAATTTATTGTTGCCAACGGGAGAAAACAAATACCGCCAAATTCAAGCGTCACGTAAGAGAAATATATATATAGATTAAACTTAAATAATATTTATGAGATCTTGTTTGATTTATTCAGTTAACAGATTTAAAATTTAACTAACTGGAATTAAAATTCAAATACTTAAAAATTAAATTACTCTAAACAGGGTTCCCACTCAATTTTGAAAATAAAATTCCCTGACTTTTCCAGGTTTTCCAGGAAATTCTCAAAAAAAATTCCAGGTTAGATTAATTAAACCCGGGCAATATTCTAAATTCAAAATATGAATCCTGTATTTATATAAAAATTAAAACTTTTATGTTCAGTATAGTTTACTCTTTGCACTTCCACAAAATATTTAGAACTTGAATCCTGTTACCTTACATTTAAAAACATAACTTTGAAAAGCAATACATGTTGCTGACTGATGGATATTTTAAGTTTCTGTACTTACCTGTATCAGATATAATCAACAATATAGAAACTAGTAATTATTTTATTCTGACCTAGCTAATTAAAATCCAAAATATGGCAAAGTCAAGTTAATTCAGCTTGAATTTAGTTTTTACTGCACTTGTATGTAATGAAATATGTTTTGTTTCAATCTTGTTTATTTTCAGAAAAAATTCTAGATTATAAGGCATTTCTACATACAATATTTAATTTGGTTTCTTAAAAAAATTCACAATACTATTAGTGTAACCTTATTTTTGAACCATTGCACTCTAATATAACAGATATAAAACATTTGATGAGAAGTATAAGTATTCATTATTACAAAAACCTTTGATTTAAAAAAGTTCCTAATTCTTTCCATTAAAAAATATTTTTTCAGAAAACTATGATAATTTTTAGAATAAGCCTGCACTTCATCAAAAAGAAACAAAAAGAAAAATTATGAAATTCCACATCTCTTAACACATAAAATCACTTAAAAACTTCAGTTTTTAAAAATTCCAATTTCCATTATTAATATTCCATCAGAAAACTAATTCCTCCAGGCTAATTCTACTTAACAGAAGAAAAAATTATGAGAAATTCCAGGTTTTTTTCATTAAAAAGGGTTTTAGCCAAAAATTATGCAATTGCTATAAGCTAATCCCAATAAATGAACTTTGAAATTATATATCATTGCACGTAATATATATATATAAGCACTTAAATGAAAATATATTGCACTTGAAATTTATATGCACTTAGAGATTCTATTCAAAGACACTAATTTGATTCATTGCACAGCATAAAAACTCAAATATGTAAAGTACAGTTAGACAACCAAGTTAAAGTCGTTTTGACAACCCCCTAAAAACTGAAAATCCTTTTTCTGGCAGTGAAAGATTGCTATCTGCCAGTCAATCTATTTTCTACCTGTTTTCATACCGCCAAGGTTGGCATATTTTTAAAAAGTAATGGTTTTTAAAGATATATGCATATAATAATTCAGATAACGTTTAATATACTTTGTAATTAATTGTAAAAATATCAAATAGTTTTAAGTATTTAAGAATGAAAACAAAATAAAAGAGTGAGGGAAAGAGAAACTCTGCAACCCTGAAGCAGTGGGTCATTAAAGATCAAGCGACTCAAATTTGTGTTGTCAACCTGTACTTTTCAATGATATTGCACTTAAACTTTCTTTTTTAATTCAATAATTTCAGCCTCAATTTTCTGTTGTTCAAGTTCAACATCAGTGGCAAGCCTTGCCCTTTTCTGCTGAAGGATTTTAATCTGGGCCAAAGTTCTTTTCCTTTCTAAATTAGCTGTTTCATTTTTTTTGCCATCCATTTTCTTCTCCAATGCCATATGGTATCGAGAGCGAGACATTTTTACGTTTTGCAGCATTTCACTAGTTATCTTAACGTTTAGTGGTCCACCACATGACTTCACAGCATCGTAAATTCTTCTCAATGCAACCAATGACGTTTCGTGTAAATTTTCTACTAAAATGTCTTTGTTAATAGAAAATCCAGATTCTGGAGAGGCATTTCCATGGGACAGAGTCGTGGTAATTTTTACAACAGTCCATAAGTCCTTAAATTCATCTTTGTCATGAAGGTATTTATGATAAAAAGCATCTAAAGAGGAATTTTTATTTGAGAATTCAGAAAACTCTTTTTTCCACTCCTTGTTAACTTTATTTGAGAATTCTGAAAATTGCTGTTTTGCTCTATCTGCAGTTTGGGCAGGAAGGATGTTACTTTCATGCAAGACTTGCAATAGTGAATCCATGCGTTTTTCGCTTAAAACTTGATTAGATGATATTTTTTTGGGGTCTAAACAAGAAAGAGCTTTCACAATGGCAAAATTAACAGGTGCTTTCTCTATTATTTTGGAAGTCATACCGACTAAAAAATTCTTACAATCAGTTAAGAAATTATTTTTTTCACCTTCAGTTGCTCCACTTTTTGATAAATAGCTCCTGGTAGCAATTCCTATATCTATTTCACCAATTCTTTTGTGAACTTTAGATAAATTTACTGTAATTTTAAGGAGTTTGGATGAAGATGTTGCTTCCCTCATTATTTCAGTCTTAACAAATCTTGCCATAAGCTGCTTTATGATTTGGATTAAAGATTCATAGAGAAAGGGAATCATTGGTGATGGACTTTGAAAGGACCTTAAGAAAGGCTCAAGTATAGAAGCAACAGATAAAAAAAATGATATTTTTGCCAAAGTCGGCTTATCTTTTGCTGCATCCTTGACAGCAGCAACTGTCATAGTCTTTGGTAAGGCATTCACATTTGACTCAATAAACTTTTTTATTTGAGGAAAAATCTCCAAAGTTCTTTCAGCCACTGCTGAGTTTTCCACCCACCTGACATCACAGAATTTTAAGGGGAAAAGATTTGAGTCTGTAATTGCAATGAAATCAGCTCGTCGTGCTGGAGACTCTTTGAACAACCTGTAAAGTGATTTGAAAATCACATTTAACTTCCAATTGGAAAGTCTATTTCCTTTCTGAAACGCACCATGTACAATATGGAGACTGCAAGTTCCCACATTAAGAAGAGAATAACCTTTTTCTTCTTTAAGTTCATCATTTAAATGCCTCCAAAATTTCAGGTTTACTGACGGGCCATCCATGGAAATTTGAAGAAGATTCTTCAAATTTAAATCCCCTGTACTTTTGCAAAAGGCCCTATATAAATCGTCAGCAGTTGAGTGTCCAAGGAAGGCCGAGTTTAAATATCTGACCTTTACTTGGTCGGAATCTTCAGGCCAGTAGCGGACAATCAGATCCATTTGTCCCTTTTGTGCGATTCGGTTAAATGCCTCATCGAAGCAAAGGACAAAATTAGTAGCCCCAATTTCTTTTAATAGTAGAGAATGAAAATATGGGGCTAACCCAAATGTGGCCATGTAGGCCATTTTAGTGCTACCAAGCGAAACCTTTTTGGCTATGGCACTGTCCGTAAACATAGCCCGAAATATCTCTGCACAATCCTTAAAGCCATTATATGAGGAATGAGATGCTATTAATTTTAGTACCCACACAATTTCGGCTGAAACGACATCTTCTTTAACTACATAGTCCCCTAATTGGGATGCAGGAGTAGTAATTTGATTGGCCGATGATATCGAGTTCTGGCAAGTCGAAGGAGTAGGTTTTTGGATGCTCGATGTCTTTTTTGCAAACAAGTCCGCCACGGACCCCGATTTCTTACCCTCGGCAATACTTATATGCTTAGAGCTTTTTAAGTGGCTTATAATAGCCTGCCGACCCATATTGCTGAGACTAAAACTTCGGCAGCACCAATGGCACCGAGCTTTGCAGGGATCGCTGGGTATCATCTCTATCCATTCCGCAAACTGTGGATTGAGTCTTTTATCTGCCCACTCAAGATTAAATACTGTTTTCTTGCTCATTTTTACACGTGCATAATTGCTACGCTACAACTTCGATCGATCGGCAAAACGAAACGATCAAACAAAACAAAACGAGAAAACGAAATGCCGTTTACGTTTAGTTTAGTTGTACACAGTCTACTTTAGAATACTAGAAAAAAATAAGTAGACGACTTCCCATGATTCCCTAACACACGATTCGCCGAAGCTTGGGGAACGGAACGAAGGTGCGAAAGCTGCGGTCGAATCTCATTGGCCGCTTGAAAAATTCGACCTTGAATGCACGAGTCAACACGCTTTCACCGATTCCGATAGTAAACAACTGCTCTCCCCGTGCGCGAAATCGGAAGTTAGGATTTCCCGGTTTGATTCGAATTTTTTCCAGGTTTTAGTGGAAATTTACGAAATTCCCTGACTTTTCCCTGACTTTTTCACCTAAATTTAAATTCCCTGACTTTTCCAGGTTTTCCCTGACCCGTGGGAACCCTGTCTAAATAAATTTAACTAATTATAATTAAATTAAATTTAAGAGTTTTAAAAAATGGGTGCTTCTGTAAAGCTTTTTGTTAGTTTCTTCCACTGCCATAGGAGAAACTAGTTTCTTCCGGAAGAAACCTAACCCTGATTTTAAGTTTAAAGTACATTCATGATTGTTTTCTTTTCAGGTTAACATACCAAATGAGCTACCTTTGCAGGAAGCTGCAGCAGAGGAGTTAATGACAGGTTCCGTTGAGGACTCCTCAATAGTGGACGACCCTATAAATAGGGAATGCCCCTCTTTCCCTGTTCAATACACACCATTAACCAGCCGGCCTGACGACACTGCTTCTCAGCCAAGTGCTAAGCCGAGTAACCCAAAATTAAATTCTATGGGAAAGAGGAGAGGGGCAAAAAACCTTGTTGTGAAGAATTCAAACGCGGACAAACTGTGCGAAGGCACTGCCAGTATGGCACAGGCTTTTCTTAAGTGTGGCGAAGAACTTGCTAGAGCCAATGATTTGAAAGAAAGAAAGCTTGCACTGATGGAAGACGCCCTTGCGTTGAAAAAAGAAAAAGTGTCAACCCTTAATGCCATTCTGGAAATTTTTAAAACGAAATAAAATTAAGTTATGACTTGTATTGTGATTTACCTGATTTGTGTGTGATCCACTAATACACCTTAACTAATACAGAGCAAATTAAGCTGAAAATAATAAGGGGTGAGGAATAATAGAACTTCCTTTTTTTTATTTTTAAGTACAGTAAAGCACCGTTTATACGTCTTTCAAGGGACTGATGTAAAACGGCGTATAATAAATGTAAAGAGGTATAATTGAAAACCATATTTATTATTTGAATTCAGTCCTCAAAATTACCAAAAGATTTGAATTAAAAATTTTATATCCCATACATTCATTTTTAAAATTTATTTACTTGTTTATGCTTGATAAAAAAAAGTATGTGTATTTTACTTATGTTTTGACATATTTAGATTGAACTTCTACAATAGGTAGATGGACAGCAACATGTGGTACAGCGAGTAAAATTTTAATTCTATAGTTCTCGTCATGTATACTTAAATATAATTTTTGACATAAGAAAACATATTAAAATATCGCATAGATCTCTATATTGTTTAAAATATTTTTAGAAACTAGTGTGACTAATTACTTAATGAAATTAATAACAAATAAATAACTCAGTGGTCTAATTACCAAGAAAAAAATTGTTTCCTCTTAAACTAGATAAAAAAAAATTAAGATTACTGGGGATACTAAAGAATGTTTCATTGCTCAATTTTAAAATCAACAGTAATGAGTGCTGGATTAAATTAGTATGGGGTTAAAATAGATCAAAATAGTCATTCAGAGAACATTGTAAACATAACCAAATATTCCAAATCATTTAATTCTCCAATATAATCTGAAAAACATTTTTATTGCTTCTTTCATAACTTTTTTCTGATATCCTTATAGGAACTATTAAAAGTGAAATTCACTTGGAATGAACTTAGTTTAGAAATTGCTTTGAAGGAATGAAATAAATTTATGTTGTTTAACATAGTTACAACCCCCTCCTTGGATCCGCGTCTGTGACGTAGTAGGGTCAACTTAAGTTGCTGTCTAGTAGAGTGGATTTTAATAGAACAGTTTTCATCTCCTTTTATCCATGGAGACCATTACATATTATTCAACACAACCTTTTATTTTCAAGTTCTGTGGGCTTTTATCCTTAGAATATTATTATATTTTTCCAATAAATTTATATTTTATACTTGTTGGATTTTCAACATAGGTAAAACTAGATCATAAATAACCAATAATGAAATAACATCAAATAATATTTATTGGTCAAACAGCTGGTCTTCTTCTTCCAAATCTACTTCTTCCCACTCGAGATTTTCTTCAACACACATGTTATGTAAAACTACACATGAGTTGATTATTCTGGCTGCTGGTTCAGGCATATAATTTAAGGGTCGATGCTTTAATAAGCACCGAAACCTATTCTTCAACATTCCATTACACCTTTCTATCACACAGCGCCCTCTTGAGTGTTTTACGTTATACTCCTCAGCTGAAGGCCCTTCTCTTTGTAGAGCGCTGTTGGTAAAGGGAACGTGGAGGTGTTCTTCATAAGGATAACCGCTATCACCTGAAATAGAAGAAACAAATGTAATGCGAAACAAACATTCACAGCAGGCCCATCGACAGGGGGGGGCAAAGGGGGCCCTTTCCCCCGGGCCCGCGGATTTTCCTAACCCTAAAGGGGCCCGTAAAGAATATCCATCTCTGGTCATTGCATACCTGCCAACCGTTCCGATTAAATCGTATTTGTTCCGATTTTTCACTGTTGTTCCGAAAATACGATTTCAGTACCAAATGTTCCGTTTTTACGTCCTCCTGTCCCGCCATTTTCGACCTACTCGAATTGTGCAATAATAAGGCGTTTAGTCTAGTGAAAGGGTGTTAAGTCTAGTTCGTAAGAGCAAGACTGACTCTAGAGTTCCATGGACTCTGATACTCTACAGGCATTGCTAGCTGCGAAAATAGTAATTCTGATCCATGCTATAATAAATCTTTCAGTGCTGACCTATTAAAAAGGGCAAAATCAGCTACTTAAGTGGCACTTAATAAAGATTAATTTTTCTATTTTCCAAACAATGTTTGCTTATTTCACTGTATCATTTTATTAGTACTTACTAAGTATTTTTAAATCTTTCTGAGTTATTATGTATGAAATTCCCAGTGTTTAACATCTTGAGTCATTTTTGTTATTTTATTTGCAGAAATTTAAACCCAGATAAAAGGAAAAAAATTAACTTTATTATATCCTAGTATAAATGTAGATAATTATTAGTCAGAATATAAAGGTATATAAAACACTTAGTCCTCTTAATAACCATAAAATACCTTGGATAAGAGATAAAAGTTATGAATTACAAGCTCTTTTTTTAATAATACCCCTTTAACACATTCAAAATGTGTCGTGCGTGTTGTTCCTATTTCTGTTTCTGAAATGTTGGCAGGTATGTCATTGCCCCCCGCGTACCCTAAAAGATTCTCAAAATGAGTTAAAACCCTCCTTTTACCGGTCAAATTTCAAAACAATTTTCTGGGGGAGGACTCCCATACCCCCAAAGTTACCACAAGGGATCTTCCGAAATACTTTTGAAGAAAATCCTTAATATTTTGACACTTTGTGTCAAAAAGTAAAGGTGATGGTCAGAAAAAGTACCCCCCTTTGGACCCAAGAAGTTCTCAAAATGAGTTAAAACCCAACTTTTACCGGTCAAATTTGACAGGGGGGCCCGGCTTGGCTCTCGGTGGCCCTGATTCACAGTATAACATTAAACAAAAAAAAAATTTATAAACCCATTCTAACAGACTGGACATCAAACACTTGGCTGAAGTCATACTTACATTCTATTACAGGGTGACATAAAGACCACTAACTTTAAAAAATCATAGAAAAATACTAAAAGTGGTAATGAATTCTTTTTCAGTTTTACGTCAAGAATCAAAAGAAAAACCCTTATGAATATAATCAATTAGGGCAAAATTATAGAATATTTCATAATCATTCGATCCTAGAATCAATTATTTTCACAAACTCGGACACCCAGAGATGAGCGCAATATGGACTCAAAGCATAGCTTTTTTTCACTATTTTGAAGATACTGTTAAGCCAATGGTATAAGGCTATATTAAATTTTGAGCAAAAAAATTTATGAATATAAAGATAATGTAGACACAAACAACATGTTGTTATCCCTTTTAGTTTTTTTTCTACAAATTTTTAAAGTTAGGGGTCTTTTTTCGAACACCCTGTATAATATCCATAGTAATTCATGAATATTTTATACTTACCGAGAAGCCAACCTTCTCCATGGATAATATTTCCATGATTCACTAATCTTTTCAAAATCGAACAATTCCAAATGTAGGCATCGTGAGAGCACCCTGTAAATCTTGCTACTACATTAGAGATGAGCATTTTCATGTCACAAACCTAAACGGTACAAAAGACTTTAATAAACAGAGAATTCCTGATATAATGCCACACTATAGTGACTAGAATAAGATAGTGTGTTTACCGCCTAATATATCGTTACCACACAGGTTATAAGACAATTCTGCTTTATTGGAACATACTGGATTAACTATTGTTCTACACGTGCGTCATAGGACGCGCAAATGCAATGCACACAATAAGCCGCCGAATCCCGGAGCGGAGTTGAGCGGTAGGTGGTCTCCTCCCTGGCACAGAGGTTAACACAGAGTCACAGAGGATACCACACCTCCTCCCCACTTAAGGCACGTAGTCCAGGAACCGAGCCGGGGGTCTTCTTGCCCTTGAAGATCGTTGGCTGGATGGAGGGGACGGAACAGGTGATGGAGACGCTGGTGGTGGACCAGCGCTGTTGGAATTTGATTCCGGACTTTGCCCAGCCATGGGCTCGTCTGAACCGCTCTCCCCTGGATCAGCCAAGGAGCTGTTTGCAGTGCTCTCACCTGGTTCAGCCAGGGAGCTGTTAGTAGTGCTCTCACTGGGAGCTTGGACCAACCGAGGGCGGATCTGGTCAGTATGCCTTTCAGCAGTCAACCCCCCTGGTCGCTCCACCCGGAACATTTTGGTCCCTATCGGATCCCTTATAATACCTGGAAACCACCTTTCCCCACTGGCGTAGTTCCTTATGAATACTTCATCTCCCGTGTTAAACATCAGAGAGACTGTATTTGAACTGGGGGAAGGGGAGTGAACCAAATCCAAGCGACAACGGATTTGTCTCCCCAACAAAATCTCTGCAAAAATTCATTCAAAATTCATGTTCGCCTAAAATTCATTAGTATGCGGGCTAACCTTACTACAATTGACCCCTCTGTTACTTTCTTAAGCCTGTGTTTCACAAATTAGACTGCCCTCTCGGCCTGGCCATTCGAAGAGGGGTGGTAAGGGGCCGTGAACAGGTGTCGGATACATTCCGAAGCACAAATTCCTCAAATTCGCCCGACCTAAATACTGCCCCATTGTCGCTAACGATGCAGTCGGGAAACCCAAATCTCGCAAAGATGCTGTACAGGTGTTCCAGGGTTACCGATGCTGTAGCATTTTTGACTGCGACCGCCTCAATCCATTTTGAATGTGCGTCCTGGACCACCAAAATCATATTGTTCTCGAAGGGTCCCGCATAGTCTATGTGGATCCTGGACCACACCCTATTTGCTGATGGCCACGGTTGCAGGCTCTTATTGGGCATATTTGAATTTTGAATGCACGTATTACATGTTCTTACCCTCTCTTCTATATCCGAATCCAGATTAGGCCACCAGAGCAATGACCGAGCAATGCTCTTCATTCCCGTGATACCTTGGTGAGTGCTGTGGAGCTCCTGCAGGATTTTACTCCGCAAGGAACTTGGTATTACCACCCGATTTCCCCACAGCACTACACCTCCCTCCACTGACAGTTCATGCCTCTTCCTGAAGTAAGTGGTCAAGTTTGAATCACCGCTGGAATGCTCCGGCCAACCCTCTATCACCAATTTGGAAACCTGAATCAGTAAGGGGTCATGACTTGTTGCTTCCCTAATGTCAGTTATCGACACAGGGCCCGTTTCGATCCTATCAATGAGCAACACTAGTTCCGAAGGTACAGGGGGATCTTGAAAATCCGTCTGTAGGTGCAACCTGCTACAAGCGTCAGCGTTCCCATTGCCAGAGCCTGGACGATACCTGACTGTGTAACTATAAGCTGCAAGCGTCAGTGCCCACCTCTGTATCCGAGAATTAGCCATGCTTGGCACCGGTTTCTTCTCAGAAAACAGGGTCACCAAGGGGCGGTGGTCAGTGCATAGCACAAATGACCGACAGAGCAGGTATTCCCTAAACCGAGTTACGCCAAAAACCAGAGCCAGGGCCTCCTTCTCAATGTGGGCATAGTTTTTTTCAGCTTGGGTCAGTGTCCTCGAAGCAAAAGCTATCGGCCTGTCTTCGCCATTTATAGTATGGGAGAGGACTGCTCCGATTCCGTAAGGAGAGGCATCACAAGCCAAAGTCAACTCCTTACGAGGATCGTAATGCACTAATAACCCTGTACTGCAAACAGCATTTTTGGCTTCTTCAAATGATCTGTTTGCTTCCCCATTCCATTCCCAAGTTACCGCTTTTTGTAGTATGTTGTACAGAGGGGCTACTTTGGTGCTCATGTTTGGTAGGAATTTAGAATAGTATGTGATGAGTCCCAAAAATGATCTCAGTTCACTTACATTTTTAGGGACAGGGGCTTCCTTTATGGCCTTGATTTTATCCTCCACAGGCCTTATACCCACCCCATCTATCTTGTGGCCCAGAAAGGTTAAGGAGTCACACATGTGAATTTACATTTCTCTTTCTTTAGTTTTAGCCCGGATGCCTGTAACCGAGTCAAGACCTCTTTCAGGTTGCTCACGTGTTCCACCTCACTTCGGCCTGTAATTAATATATCGTCCAGATATATGGCCGTTCCTGGAATACCCTTTAACAGGGTTTCCATAACCCTCTGAAAAATGGCGGGGGCTGAAGAAATCCCAAACGCAACCTGGTGTACTCGAATAGCCCAAGATGGGTATTAATCACAGTCAGCTTCCGAGACTCTTCGTCTAACTCAAGCTGACTGTAAGCATCCTTAAGATCTAGCTTATTAAATTTAATGCCCCCTCCCAAATTGGCAAAGATGTCATCCGCCCTAGGTAAGGGATATTGATCTACATCTATCGCTAGATTGGCTGTTAATTTAAAGTCCCCACAAATGCGGATGGAGGTTCTGTCTCCTTTCAACACAGGAATAATGTGGGCAGCCCACTGTGAATAGCAAACAGGCTTAATAATCCCTGCCTCCTGCAACCTTTGCAGCTCCCCTTTTACTTTATCTCTAACTGCAAAAGGTAATGTCCTTGCTTTGTAAAAAGCAGGACTTGCCCCAGATTTAACCATTAATTTTATCTGAAAATCTTTGAAATGCCCTAATTCTGACGAAAATACATCTTTAAACTCACTTAACATCAGATCTACACAAGATACACTATTACATGACATGGGTATGGAACACATATTAAAAGCCTGAATCCAATTTCGCCCACATAAGTTTGGACCCCCGCCCTCCACAACCAGCAGTGGCAGCTTTAGCACGGTACTGCCAAATCCAATGCTGCTGTCAGTTAGTGTTCCTATCACAGGAATTTTTTGTCCTGTGAAGGTGGACAGCGCTGTGTCTGCTGGCCCTAGAGGAGGAGCGCCCAACTTCAGGTATGTGGGACGAGTTTTCAATGATACAGCACTACCTGTATCAATTTCCATCACTATCATTGTGTCATTCACAGACACCTCACATGTATAAGGCCTAGGCACAGGGGTCGAAGATGCCGACTTGTAAAAGACATCGTATTCACTTAACTGACCCTGGCCAGTTGCGCCTTCACTTTGTGCACTAAGCACACTTAACTGACCCTTGCTAGTTGCGGCTCCACTTTGTGCACCAAGCACATTTTCCCTCTCCACATTCGGTGCTGACACTCGCACCATGTGGCAAGGATCCTTGGTCCTTTTGGACTTTTTGTTTTTAACGCACTTTTTGGCCAAGTGGCCCACAGTATTGCACAGGTAACACTTCCTGTCCTTGTAGGGACAGTCTTTGGGCATGTGGTCACTTGCCCCGCAGCGGTCACACTCTTTGAAGTTCTTCGGGAAGTTTGACGTTTTCTCGTGGTTTCCCTTCTTTTCGAAGGCCTTGTGGACAGTCGCTGAAGGTGATTGCAGGTCCAAGGTGTCCCTCGCCGCCGTCTCCAAGGATACCGCCAGCTCCACGGCCGTTGAGAGGTTGAGTTCCGGCTCGCTCAGCAGGCGCCGCTGCATCTCGGAATTCTGTATCCCACACACGAGACGATCCCGGATCATCGTGTCCAGGGTCGGGCCGAAGTTACAGAACTCCGACAGGCGCCGGAGCTCCGAAACGAACTTGGCGATGGATTCGCCGGGCTTCCGCACACGTGAGTTAAACTTGAATCGCTCAACGATCTCCGACGGCCTCGGACTATAATGATCCTTGAGCGTCTCGAGGATCTCGTCGTAGGTCTTATCTTGGACCTTGGCCGGTGTGATCAAATTGCGCAGAGTCTTATAAACAACGGGCCCCAAGCTTGTTAGAAGGATCGCCGCTTTCATCTCAGCGGGCACCTCGTTCGCACGGAAGTAGCACTCCACGCGATCCATGTATTCTGCCCACGTCTCTAGGCCGCCGTCAAACTCACTCAGCTTTTCATACATGGGTACAGCTTTCCTATGGGTTCGAAGCTCGTCGCCAATAATATATCGTTACCACACAGGTTATAATTACCACACAGGTTATAAGACAATTCTGCTTTATTGGAACATACTGGATTAACTATTGTTCTACACGTGCGTCATAGGACGCGCAAATGCAATGCACACAATAAGCCGCCGAATCCCGGAGCGGAGTTGAGTGGTAGGTGGTCTCCTCCCTGGCACAGAGGTTAACACAGAGTCACAGAGGATACCACACCGCCCATAGACACCATTATAAAAAAGTGAACTCTAAAAAGGCTAAAGGCGCATTATGATCAAAACTGATTCATGCGCCATAAAACAATAATCAAACTAAAAAGGCTAAAAATCCAGGTGGCGAACGGTCGCTGTTTCCCACTCTCTATGAATACTATTATCTCTGATTCGTTCGGTTCCGCGAGTTCACAGGACGCACGAGACGAATTGGGCAACCAAACATGAAAAAGGTCTTTCTTTCTGTGCCAGTCTTGATATAAAAACTTTTTAGAAAGATTATTTTTACACTAACAACTTTTTCTCACTTATTTTCTTTAACTGTTCATGTAGGCATATCATGGATCAAGAAGAGACTATTCCCCAATGCCAAAAAACCTCACGAAAAAATATTTTATTTAAATCTAATTGCATTATTAACAAATAAAATCCAAGTAATTAAGAAGAAAATAAGAATATACAGTGAAATCCCGTTACAACGAATACCGATACAATGAAAAATCCCGTTATTACGAAAATCCTGACAGTCCCCAAACGTTTTTATTTGAATTAGCGGTAGTACGGTTGCAATGAAATTTCCGTTACAACGAAGAAATTTTACGGCCCCGTGAAGTTCGTTATAACGGGATTTTACTGTAATACAAATCGAGTACTTACCAACTGTACATTTAATGAATGCCAGCCTTTTCGGTTTATGCAATTCTTTTCATTATGAATTCCATCATTTGGAGGGGCAATTATTGAAACATGGGTGCAGTCAACTGCACCCAAAACACCTCCGAGACCACAGTAATCATGAAATTCTTCCTTGTTTGCAATCTGAGAGCTAGAAATTTAAAATACAGGTTTCACCATTTCATTTAGATGTTTAAGTCAAAATTTTTTCTATTTTATTTAAAAGTTAATTAATACTATTAGTAAAATAAAGGTGTAAAGTAATAAAAATATTAAATGTTATGAAAAAGACCTAACACCAGAAATTGAATAAAGAATAACCCAGACTTGCACAATTAGAGGAACCGAGCTCAAACTGTGCAAGTCGAATTCGTGTAATTTCAGTAATAATGAAGTTCCATGGAAATTTTGTCGGCTGAAAACATAGGGAATTCAGGTTATTTTTAAAAAATAACCCGAAACTCCAAATTCCCGAAATTCAGGGTAGCGTAAACTGTGGTATCACTGTAATCTGTTTCAATTTCTAATTTTAATATCTTTTTAACACTTAAATGCACATTTTGAGGTATCCTATAACCTAATTATGATAAATGAATGATAGGAACATTATAATTAAATTAATCATAAGTTAATTTCAGTCAAAAATACCTTTCATCATCTTTCACATATCTGCACAGAAGGTTCTTTGAAATGGCATTCGAAACGTCCCTTATGCAGTTACTCACGCGGGTCTGAGATATCCTAATGTTGAGATCATTCCCAATCTTTCTTTGGTAGCAGCCATATGCAAAGAAATTCAGAGCACACAAAACCTGCAAATTATAGTTATTATTACACCAAAATTGAAAATAATTAGTAGTACAAGAAAAATATTAACAGATCAGGTTTCACTACATTTCATGTGTGTCACAAAAGTAATCTTTAGGGTACAGTTTCGAATAATAATGCTGTCGAGAGCCCAGTTTGGAAAGACGGACCAACTGTAAGGTACAGTGGCGTAACCAGAAATTATTTTTTGGGGTGCATGATGATATCGAAATGAAAGAAAAAAATTAAGGTTTTGATTTACACCAATTTTTTTACTCGCTGAATGAATAACTTAATGAAAGGAGCACATCACCATTAACGCTGGTTAGCGAACAGTAAGTATAAACTCAACTCTCAAGCGTCACCTCCAGCCATGGACCAGTTTCGTCCTAGTTAGGACTCATCAGCACGGCTGCCGTCAACCTTATCAGTTGTAACAGGGGCGTAGCCAGAGGAAGAGATTTGGGGATATGCCCCCACCCCGAAACTCAGAAAATTTCCTTTTTGATCATAGAAAATCACTAAAAATGCCCCATATCCCCTCCTGAAACATCAACATCCCCCTCTGGCTACACCCTTGGATTTTCAGCACTGACAGTGTCAAATGACAAATTCTTAAACTACTAATTATTAAAATTGAAATAATTATATATGTCGTAGACAGATCATGAAATTAGACATTTCGTGAACTGTCTAGGCATTTCATGAACTGCAGCCAGATTGTGTAATGGTCCATCAGTTACACGAAGTGGCTAAAATTTTTAGACAGTTCATGAAATGCAAATGAGCCTTAGACAGATCGTGTAATGTTCCAGAATTACATGAAATGTCTAAATTTTTTAGACAGTTCATGAAATGTCTAATAGCTGTTTTGCCGATCGTGTAATATCTAGGAGTCATTGATTACTAAAAAGGAATAAACTAAAAAGAGATAAGATATTAGTTAAAGCAACCAATTTTATTTATTTATGTATAAAATTTAATTTTTCACTTATTTACAAAATTTCAAGTGTAAAATCTTTCGTCTTTTTTATTTATTTACACATGGTAAACTTGAGTGACATCGATTGTTACACATAACGTTAGCTTTCTTGCACCCACATCTTTTTGTAGTGCATTGCGCGTCAAAAGTTCTGCACGAGCATTGAAAAAATCCCTGCCATCCACTGCAATTTTTCACTGCTTCTCCGAGAGAAAGAAATTTTCACAGGTCATTATTAGTCTAGGTCATCACGTGTAAGAACTGAGAGCCAGCTAGAAAAGCATCTACGTCACGAGAGGCCGAGAAAAAATGCCTGATTGGGCGAGAAAACTTTTTCCTTCTCCTTCGAAAATAGCAGATTGAGTGTCAGGTTGCAGTCAATCACACGTTTGGTTACCAAAATGTACTGCCGATCTCTCTGTCAATCTTTTATAGTTCCTTCTTGGCACCCTCAAACCCGTCGAGAATATGAAAATATCGTTTTGGACCCTCTGTTAGAATTTTTCTATGTGTATTACGCGATCGGCAAAACAGCTATTAGACATTTCATGAACTGTCTAAAAAATTTAGCCATTTCATGTAATTCTGGAACATTACACGATCCGTCTAAGGCTCAATTGCATTTCATGAACTGTCTAAAAATTTTAGCCACTTCGTGTAACTGATCGACCATTACACGATCTGGCTGCAGTTCATGAAATGCCTAGACAGTTCACGAAATGTCTAATTTCACGATCTGTCTACGACATATATATATTTCATGTAGCTTACTCTAGTATCAAATACAGGTTTCAATGAAGTGACTATGATCCTCCCAAGCTTATATTTTTGAAGTATGTAAAGTTGTTTTGAACTTAATTGTAAAAGTTTAATGTATGATATTATTATTTGTTCAGGGTTTCACTTGAGCTCATGGATAAAGGACTGAACTAGGTATAAAGGGATCAATCTATCAAGAAATGAAATAAGCATTTCATAAATTGTCAGTTAAGAAACTCCATGCTACACCTCGATGTTGCACCGACTCTTAAGCACTACTACTTCATTTTTTGAGATACACCCTGCACGCTTAAGACTATATTCACTCATTAATGTAAAAAAATCTACTTACTTTGATTTCGGTGCTCAGGGCCGTCCTTCTAGTAGTTCTTGGTTCCAAGAACGGCTTCAACTCTTCAATGAGTTTGTAAGCTAATTCTTTACTAAGTCTGAAATTTGTGACGAATTGTTCATCACTTAAATTGAAGGCGTCATTTCTTGTCAAGGAAAGGCGGTTTCTAGGAATTGACTGTCCATCTTCTTCTTGAGATTTGGCAAGAATCAACAAAAACTGCCCAGCCATAATTTATTTCAGCGAAATTTTAATTCCTTCCACTCTAAGACCACTACTAACACTTATTCATATACAAACAAAAAACCTTATCACTCAGATAAAAACGAAGTAAACTTCTGCGCCTACGCGATGAGAAATAGTTCTGCAGCAAATTAAAACGTTCCATCGAAGATCTATACAATTAAATAAAAGCAATTTCCCGGTTGAAGATTGAATTAAATGCCCGAATGTGTCGAAGAAATATATAATAAAAGGATATATATTTTTCTCTCCACTGTCGACAAGAGTTCTCGGGTGCTATCGGCCTGTGGAGAAAAAACGGTGAATAGTCGGTAGCAATAGTCACTAGTGAAACGTAGTCGAGACCTTCGTGCTAAGACATTTTTGAGACGTTTGGGAATGTGACGTCATGAGTAATTTTGTCGTTAGTGACTACGTAGTCCACACCATCGTGCTAGCGCCCCTGGGCGCAATCAAAGATATGTTTGGGTGTGAGTTCAACGTCTGGACAATTACTGCATTTTTGGTAGTTTTTAGTTCCATCAAGAGATATTTTCATGTTCTAGTGGTCTTTCATCCTGAGCCTTGTGATTGTGGTTGCAGTTTTTCTGTCAATATCTAGCTGTGTGATTTGATTTTTGGCTTTAACTGTTGTAGGGGTTCTTAGCTTGAGTCTGGCCAGAGCATTGGCATCTGCCAGGGAAGTGGGGATGTTACTTTGATCTTGACATCTACCGGAATTGGCCAGAGAATCAGCTATGTAGTTGAACTCCAGGTCGCAGTGTGAAGGAATCCATTGGAGGATGCACTTTTTGTTTAGGCCGTTGACCTGGTGCAAAAGACGAATGATGTCTTGAATATAGTATGTATCCACTTTATGGATGGCTTGTAGTGCTGATCTAGAGTCACTAAAGATGGTAATGCCATCTAGTTGTTGCGTGGAGGGGAGATTCAGGTAGGACACAAGCGCTCTGCGAATGGCCATCAGTTCTCCCGTGAAGCTTGAAGCCACTTTATCTGCCCTCACTGCAATTTCAATTCTGTGCCCGTCTGGTAGTAAGAGGAGAACACCAGCGACCTGAACCTGAGATCAACAACAGTTGATAATGTTAAGATATCCATGAGGGGTTGATTTCTAAAGTACCTCTCATCTAATGCAGAGAGAATTTCCTTTTTAATGTTCTTCCTAATCTCATTGTCGGAATCTTTACAGGCAAGATTTTTTTTGAATTTTTTTCAGAAGGGGGATTACAGAAGAGGCTGTGGCATACATTTCCCCCGAGAGATTTGTGGTTACTTCTTCTAACAGCTGAGTGCTCTCAACAAAAGCTTCAAATGCAGATACAAACTGGAGTACTTCCAATCTCAATCAATCTGATTACCTTTAATGCGGCTATGGAACTATTTACAGTGATAAGATTTTTGGCTCTTGTGACATATATTTCATCTTCCTGATTGAGTATTCCCTTCAAAGTTTCTCTTAGTATAGAATGGTTGGTAGGGATCGGCTCTGTTGTTTTGCTTTTTATACTTATTTTTGTACTTGTACATCCGTTGCCTTCCTGAGTTGATGAGCCAAACTGTCTTCATTTATGTATATGTTATCTTCTTTCATTCTCTTTAGTATGCTACCTTCTTGTTGCTGGTTGTTTTCTATGCTCTCATTGTTGGTCGTTGCTTGGCATAGAATGGCCTAATCTGGCTCTTGTGCCATAAAAATCTATCCAACCAACCATTGTTTGTCGTTTCTTCTAGCTGCCTTTTCCCTTTTTGTTTGTCAAAGTTTTCTGTCCCTTTTTCCATTATTGCGATAGGCAAAGCCTAAAGCTATTTTGGGGGTTTTGCCCAGAACGGTCAGCTACTTTATAGCTTATTCCGGGGTTCCCGACCCGGTTGATCTTAAATATATTCAAATTTACTGAATATTTATCTTTGTAGGTCGTCCACAACCACTGCCAACCACAAAACTCAACCTCCGATTCAATATTCATATTCCACAAAACAAAAACAACCATCAACTACAAATGCTCAAGACCCTATATTAGGGTTGCCATTTTTATTAGCAAATTGAACTGTTGCCAAGCCGGAAACTATAAAACATTTATCGATTAAATATTATTTTGGTGTAGAAAAAAATAAATGTAAAGCACTGTTTGTTGTGACCATATGGTAACGCTAGTACCTAATGGGTTCACTTAGCCAAATCCAAGGCTCCTATTACTGAGTGAACTAACCTGGCCCCTATACAGCAAGCCATGAATTCCAAACGAGGAATTGTCAACGTTTTTAAGGGTGCAACTCTAGCTTTGGCTCTCAAAAGTACACCTTAATATCATGAGGAGTTATAGTTCTCAAAAAATACATGCAGCATATGACGTCTTGCATGCATCCACAAAAAGGTGGACCTCTGTTGTTTCATTTACCTCAACATATCGAGGCACCTCTACAGATGTTAACCTCGAGGTTTCATTTAACCATTTTTTTAATCTTTTCAAGACCTCGTCTGGCAAATTTACATCCCATCCCCAATTGAGTTCCCACAAATCCTGTATCATAATTTTAGGAATAAAGGCTGAGGGACTTAGTATACCCATGGGGTCAAATATCTGTTGAGTTGCAGAAAGGATTCTTTTCGTTAAATTCCCATCAATTTTTAAATTACTAAAATTTATGTTACATTTTAGAGGGTCAGAACTCAAATTCCAAATCATGCCTAACACTTTAGTTTCTCCCGAATGCTTAGAGGTGTAACTACAGGCAACATTACTTTCCCAACCTCTTAGATCAGGTATGGGCAACCTTTTTGAACCTGTGGGCCGGACTCAAAGATTAAAATGACGTGGAGGGCCACGGGGTTGATAATAGGTATAATTTTGAAAAAAAAAAGGTGTTTTTTTTATCATAAAACAGTTATAGTACTAAATTTAAACATTAACTGGACAAGAATTATATGATCTTGATTAAGCATTATTACATGTAAGATTAGGTTAATTAGATTGATCTATAAGTTAGATTAATATAATCATAAGTTAGATTAATCTAAGGGGTGTAAATAAAATTTTTTTGTGAGGGGCTCCAGATTATTCCCCAGCCCCTCCCATCTATATTAAATAGGTCTAATGTAGCACTACATTACATTTTTGGGAAGAATTTGCGTCTTTTAGAATAAAATAATAAAGTTCAAACAATCAAAGGGGGGTCTGAGGGTCCTTCCCCGAAAAGTTTTGAAGATTTGAATCCAAAAAACAGGTTTTTAACTAGATTTGGAACACCTAGTTCGAATGTTTTAGATTTGCATTTTTGGGTAGAATTTATATTAAATTACTAGCTGATTTGCCCGGCCTTGCACGGGTGGAGAGTATAAATGAATTTTTTAAAGTTTTCCCAAATTTAAGCACAATTTTCAATACCATTTACCAATTTCATCCCGGAATCTCCCTCGACTTTTCCCTATCCCGGTATTCCTGTTAGTTTTCCAAATCCGTTCCAGTAGCGGATATACCCGGCCTTGCACGGGTGGAGCGTATAAATTAATGTTTTAAAGTTTTCCCAAATTTAAACACAATTTTCAATACCAATTACCAATCTCATACCTGTATTTCTCTCGACTTTTCATATCCCAGTCTTCTCCTTAGTTTTCCTTTCCTGATGTTCCCGGTAATTTTCCTATCCCGATAAATTTAATTTTCCCGGGGTTCTAGTACACAATAAATTAGTCTAGTGAACAAAATAACGAATTTGAACCTTAAAAAAATAACCAGTAAAGTTTATTGAACCGTCTTGTTTAAAACAAAATAATGTTATATTTTTTAATTGTTTTCCAATTTCCCTCAGACACTGTACTATACAGCTGATTCTTTTTACATATATACAGACACTGTGAAGAGAGGAGTAGAGAGGAACTAATTTACATACTTACATTACACTGAGAGTTAATTGAGAAGATTCTATTTACATATGTACATACACTGTGCATTAATACAGATTCTATTTACATTTATACAATCACTGTGCGTTAATAAAAATAGAGAATACTATTTACATATATAACTTACGGTGCAGTGACAGTGAGAGAATTATCAATTTACAAAATTTGATCAGAATTCAAAAGTAGCGAAGAGATCAAATACATTTCTAAACATCCACCGCAACTTTAAGAGAGGAATCTATTTACATACTTACATTACACTGAGAGTTAATGAAGATTCTTTTTACATATGTACATACACTGTGCATTAATACCGATTATTCTATTTACATTTATACAATCACTGTGCGTTAATAAAAATAGAGAATACTATTTACATATTTATAACTTTACGGTGCAGTGACAGTGAGAGAATTATCAATTTACAAAATTTGATCAGAATTCAAAAGTAGTGAAGAGATCAAATACATTTCTAAACATCCACCGCAACTTAAAGCACACACTCTCATTATAAACGTATAATCTTTTAAATTATATTTAAGGTGGCTTAACAAAAGTACAGTATTTTTACTTCTGTGCATTAATTACAGAAAACTGAAAAACGTGATATTTCTAAGAACTAAAAATATATAAATAATTTCCCTCAATTTCATTCACTTAATTAGAAAATAAAACTTATCAACAATCTCCATTTGGTAAATACGCTAAAAAGCACTTTGAATTTTCAAAATAAATTTTTTTTAATATCAAATAGTAGCTTCTTAAAATAAGAAATGCATTTTTAAGAGAAGAAACACTGATTTAAAGAGGCATGAAAAATATATTAGCTCTTAATGAAAAACCGTAAAAATATATTGAAAGAAAAGAATACGCTATCATAAAAAATTAAATGACATATGAAATTACTTGGTTTAAATTAAAACGTGCTTGTAAACGACATTTTTAGTTTTACTACCTGGAGCGAGGATGGTGAGGTTTTTGGAGGACCCGACTCTGGAACAGGCGACGTATAACTGTCCATGGGAAAAGCAGGGTTCGCCGAGGTTGATGCCGCACCGTTGAATCGACTGTCCTTGGGCCTTGTTAACAGTCATGGCAAAAGCCAGCTTGACTGGAAATTGAATCTCTTAAAAAGGATGGGGAAATCCGAAGGGATCAAAGGTAACCGAGGAATAAAAACATCCTCTCCCTTCTCACTCCCAGTGAGGATTGTGGCTTCTATGATGTTCGCAGAAAGCCTCTTGACTGTTAGCCTTGTCCCATTGCACAATTTGGGAGGATCAATGTTCCGCAGAAGCATGACGACCGACCCCACTTTCAGTTCCAAGTGATGTGGAGGAGTTCCAGGGGGGTTCAAGGAATTCAAAAACTCTGGTGGAAAGTTGACTGCGTCATCGTCGTCCATCGCTGTGTCGATCGATTTATACGAAGTCATTTTCCCTGGAATCTTCTTCTGGATCGAGACGTTCAACTCATGGACGGCATCGTTTTTAGGTGCTAGAATGGCTTTTTCGCGCAGCCATTCTTGGTTTCTGAAGTTGGTGTGGATGTTAGGGTATATATTAGGGTGTATCGAAAAAAACTTTTTTTTTATTTTGATGATGCCTTAGTGCGGAAAAGTTGTCTAAGGTGGCAGAGAGTACTTTTGAATTTTTTCAGAATTTTCGGATAATATCTTGAGGTGCCGCCAAGGCCCTGAAGGTCCCCATGTTAATCCAATAGAGCGCGCAAGCCAAGAAGGCCGAAAATTGGTTTTTCGCCCCTCATTTCTACCCTAATCACATGACGAATGTCTTCACTCGAGTTATGGACCCTATATGATCTAGGCTAGCCGACAAAACTTGAATAATAGCCTAAATCTCTACATTATGTTGATTGTGGGCTCTGATTTGAACGAGGAAATACGCGATTTTCGACGAAATTGGAGCATACAAAAAACGTAATATAGAGATTTAGGCTATTATTAAAGTTTTGTCAGATAGCCTAGTCAGTGGTGCCCAACCTACGGCCCGCGGGCCAAATGTGGCCCGCGAGGCTGATCCATGTGGCCCGCAGACTCGTTAAATGTTAAAAACAAAAACCACTTTCAGAAATCTTCCGAGAAAACCACGAAATCGAGCGAGACATTTTGGCACTTCCATCTAAAAAAGATGATAAAAAAGGAATTCTTCAACATCCAGTAAAAATTTTTTTCTTTATACTTCTTTGTTTTGGTTTTTTCGGCGCAAGTTCAGAGGTGCGGATGCTTGGCGAATTTTGGCTGTTTAGCGGTACATTTAGAAGCCAAATCATTCACTTAAAACATTAGTTAGGGTTACCATATTAGTCATCTTACCGCTAAAAACTTGGCGCATCCGCACCTCTGAACTTGCGCCGTTTTTTCTAGATACGGGGAATTCGCCATTGGATAAATATTTTTCCAATACACAGTATATCAGTTAGCCATTTGAATTCAGTTTAAGAATCAGACTTCGAAAAGATGTCCGATCGTAAAAAGTTGAAGATTCAATCCGAATGCCAAAACTTTCAAGAAAAGTGGACAAATTCATATTTCTTCATTAAGCGAGAAAATAAACCATTGTGTCTGTAGACTGTAGACAAACTGTGTTTTTTGGAACAAACATTATCTGTTCTCTGAAAATAACAAAAACTAGTGTTCGATCTCGACTTACAGATCACTTACAGACTTACTCACCTTAATTCAGTTTTAAGGATAAGTGTTACAAATTTGGAGCCGAATTTAAAAGAACCAGTATCCTCCAAAAAGATGCAATTTTATTGAAAACTGGTAATTTTTCTTTATGTTTAGAAAATTTCTTAAAAGTGTTTTTTATGTGGCCCGCGAGATAAATTTTCATAAGCAAATTGGCCCTCGTGGAAAAAAAGGTTGGGCACCACTGGCCTAGATCATATAGGGTCCATAACTCGAGTGAAGACATTCGTCGTGTGATTAGGGTAGAAATGAGGGGCGAAAAACCAATTTTCGGCCTTCTTGGCTTGCGCGCTCCATTGGATTAACATGGGGACCTTCAGGGCCTTGGCGGCACCTCAAGATATTATCCGAAAATTCTGAAAAAATTCACAGGTACTCTCTGCCACCTTAGACAACTTTTCCGCACTAAGGCATCATCAAAATAAAAATAAAAAGTTTTTTTCGATACACCCTAGTATATATGATCTATTAATTCTTGGGTAGATTCTACAGTGGTGCAAAAATCCTCTGAAAGGGATATTTCTCCGTTAGTGGTCGGAAATCTGCCTTCTCCCATCTCCAAAAGTTTTCCGGCGAAGTTCTTCTCCTCTCCGGTGATTCGCATGTTTTTCTTCATCGTGATTTTCCGGACCAACTTCCAAAGAGAGGACATCTTCAGGCAAGCATTAAACTCGTCAGCGGGAGTAGACTTGGGAATCACCGGCAGTGTTTGCCGGAAGTCACCGGCAAGAAGTAGAAAAACTCCTCCCATCAGTTTGTCTTTCGATCGTATGTCACGCAAAGTTCTGTCGAGAGCTTCCAGAGACTTTTTGTGAGCCATCGTACACTCGTCCCACACGATAATCTTGCAGGATTGGAGCACCTTGGCTTGACCGCTCGATTTGCTAATGTTGCAGCTTGGATTTTCATCTCTTCCGGCATTTAAAGGCAGTTTCAAAGCAGAATGGGCAGTCCGACCACCATCTATGAGAGTTGCAGCTATGCCAGAGGAAGCAACAGCGACAGCGATGTTTCCCGCGACTCTCACTTCCGCCAGAATCAGGTTTATTAAAAATGTCTTTCCGGTCCCACCTGGAGCATCCAGAAAAACGATGCCTCCTTCTTCGTCATTGACTCCTTTCAGAATGACGTCGTACGCAGCCAGCTTTTCTTCCGTCAAAAGAGGTTTTCTCGACTCTATATGGCATCTTAACTTTACTGGGTCATAGTTTCTTTCCCGAAGAACTTCTGCATCAGTGGCGAGCGACGCCTTCTTCGAGGGAGACTCTAGTCCTAACTGAGGAAGAGTTTTACCGCAAGTAGACAGGCATTTTCTCTCGATTAGGACTAAAGCTTTGTTGAAAGTATCAGCGTTGGCTTGCATGTCTTGATTGAGGAGCCTTTTCTGTCCATACAGGATATCTTCGCTCATATCATCTCTGTAGCTCTCCCACAACGCCTTGGGTTTCGCAGGATTGGCCAGAGATAAAATGACGGCAAACAAATCCCGCATTCTTTGGGGAGAAGATGAAAGGGACGCTTCCGACATGGCCTTCTCCAAATGCTGGTCGTCCTCCAAAAGTCCAAGTTCCTGGCAAGCCTCCCTGTAAGTGTCACAAATGTGACCACCTACAGTTTTCAGACTCGCGAAAGAAGTCGGGCCTCTTACTTCGTTCAACAGCATTCGCAAGAAGAAGCATTCGGCGTTAGACGGATGTACGCTGTAGACCCTTCCTAAAGCATCGCTCAATACCATGCCTCCTTCGTCCGATCCATGGCTGCTCCTCTTTCTTCTGGAAAACATCTTTTTCCCCGCGTTCCAAGTGTAGTAGCGAGGGACTTCCGCGTAGAGGAGAGTCTTGGCAAAGTCGTCTGTTTCGCAAAGATGGAAAAATGCGGTGAGGGTTGTCTTCGGAGGATTAGAGGCCACACTTGCAGCCGTTTCCTTAGTGAAATACGCTCTCTGTCCGTTTTCCAAATGGACGCTGAGGTGCAGCACGGTGGGATTTCTCTCATGGATGGGGAAACTAAAAATTCTCCACACAGCTTCACTTGAACTGATGTATCTACCCAGTTGGTATTGGATGATTTCGTCCTTGTTTTCTTTTAATACGAAGGTAGCCATATCGCTGCCCTTGTTGATGTACTTTCAGATGTACTTTATCGCCTTTACGGAATTGCAGTATTCCACGTTGATGTGGGCGTTAAATATTTTCGACAGAAGAGGCGAGTACTGTACGATCCATTTATTGTCCACTTCGATGTCTTTACCGCGAACTTTTAACTTGACTGTGAGTCCACCCTCGTCGATATCTCTCCTCCTATACTTGGGGTATCCATCATCGCCTGTTTGTGTCTCCTTAATTAGTGGTCTTGGGTATTTCTTCGTGCATTTGCCCTCTTTCATGCACGGTGAATCCTTGTTTAAGTTGCCGCAAGGACCGTGAATCATATTCGTCTTTACAATTTCCCAGAGAAGAGGATCCGTGTCTTCATTAGGAATTTCGGCAGAAATCACATCATCGATTTGACTCGGCTTTATTTTTTCTTTCAGCCAAATCAGGTTGTGGGAATGGGGAAGCCCTCTTTTCTGCCATTCAATGGTGTATAACCAACACCTGACCTCTCCAAACACGCAGCTCTTTGTCAATGAATGGATTAGCTAATGTTGTTTTTGGCGAAAAACCCGGGCGACAACGGCGTGTCGATCACTCGAAGTTTGTCCACGAGTCAGTTCCTCCGCAATTTCAGGCCAGTTAGGGTTGCAGGTGAAGGTTATAAAAAAATCCGGCTTCCCGTACGCCCGTACATAAGCCATCGCGTCCTGCGCATACTCGTGCATCTGGCGAGGACTCCCGGTAAAGGTGGTAAAGTCCAAACTTCGTGTGCATGGACCTCAGTGTTTCCCAGGCATCCTTGGCACGGGGGAGTCTCCGATGTCGTAGAGGAACGTATCTTCAACGATCAGGAAGAGTAGCGTGATCGCTTCGTCGTTCTTGCGGCGCTCGGCGTCGTTCATCGCAGGGCCGTATCCAGGGTCAATGGCCTCCCAGCAGCGTTTCTGCACCATCGCTGCACGTGTTCGGATCGCCCACGAATGATAATTATCATCGTTTAGCTTGGGGATTTTATATTCGTGCTCACCCATCTTCTCGCGACAATCGCTTAACTTCGGCAGTCGATTGTACTTCCTTCTCTGGTTCTTCTGAATAAAATCCCTATTAGCTCAAGCAGGCATCGTGCATGATAACGTGATGGAAAATATCATGGCTTCTGGGTTAAATATTTTATTACATACTAGAATATCATGAAGAAAGTGAGCAAAACAACAATAACACACCGGCAAGGGGACGCTCGCTCAAAATCTACAAGTGAGTGTGTTGCCACTCACGCTCTAGACTATGTCGATGAAAAATATATACAGATTAGTTATATGGGCATTAAATTAGATAGTGTAAAATAACATTTTTTTCTGCACCTGAAAAAACGGTTTGAAAGGGGGGGGATATGTCAATGCTTTGATTTATCAACGCTTCTCCGCGTCCATAGAACAATATCCGGGTTCCCTTACCAGTGATTTTCCCCTAGCCAATCAGTGCAACTAGATTCTTTCTTAAAAGGGGTTCAGGGTATTCTGGGAATTTTCCCTCGTGGTTGAGATAAAAAGGGTCGTGTCTTGTAAACCAATATATTTTAAGCATTTCCTTCAATGTTGTGTTGCTCTTTCGTGGTGTGGAACTATGGCTAGTTTTTCAAACAGCTCTGTTCGTGATGATGATGAATTGGATGCAATCAACAGTGATCCCTCTTCAGAAGATGTAAGTGTGATTAATACGGATTTTTCTTCTTTCGTATGTGGCAATAAGTTTTCATCGTATAATGAATTTGAAAAGATAAAGGAGTTGTACGAAAGAAAATATTTCGCTATTTTGATTAAAACCAGAAGTGAAAAATTCCATGAAGGACACAAGTATAGAGAAACTTTGGTGTTTAAGTCGCTAACTTTTGAATGTAAAAAGGGACAAATCCTTAAGAAGAGTACTTCTAGAGGAATAAGGCCAAATGTAAAAACCGGGAAGCTTGGTTGCCAATTCAGATTAAAAATAAGTGCTATTGGGGGCTTTTTGGTGGTAAAGGAATCAACTTTGGAGCACCGAAACCACGAGTTGAGCGAAGAAAGGTTCCTGCACCTTCCTGAAAATTTGCGGTTAACTACAGAAGAGGCCAAAGAAGTGGAATTGTGTATTAAAACAGGAGGAAACAAAAAAAATTCAGTCGCACTTAATACAGGGGCGGAAAGGGAAACCAGTGTTGTTAAAAACCCTGCACAACATAGGAACAAAACTCCAAA
Source organism: Tetragnatha versicolor (assembly GCA_024610705.1). NCBI lineage: Eukaryota > Metazoa > Arthropoda > Arachnida > Araneae > Tetragnathidae > Tetragnatha > Tetragnatha versicolor. Next base: position 22,925,085 of record JANDEH010000013.1, on the reverse strand, counting down.
AAACAGAAGAAAAGGCAGGTACGAGTGATTTAGAAAAATTAATCACTTCAATGCAAGCTATCCCGGACGCAACTGTGCATGTTGCATACGAAGAGGATTCAAAGTAATTGATTGGGGTATATTTTCAGGATTCAAGAATGAAATCCATTTTCAAAAATTTCCAGAACTTATAATCTTTGACGCTACTTATAAATTAAACTGTTATAAACTCCCTTTATTTGTTTTGTTGTCTGTTGATGGGAATGGTGAGAGTGAAGTAATTGCTTTATTTCTTACTAGCTGATATGCCCGGCCTTGCACGGGTGGAGTGTATATATATTTTTTTAAAATTAAATTTTTTAAAATATATTTATAATTTTTAAATCAGCAATTACCAATCATCCCGGTATCCCAGACGTCTTTTTCCTATCCGTGTTCCCGGTAATTTTCCTATCCCGATGTTCCCGGTACTTTTCCTATCCCGATGTTCCCGGTACTTTTCCTATCCCGATGTTCCCGGTACTTTTCCTATCCCGATGTTCCCGATAATTTTCCTATCCCGCTGATCGAGGTAATTTTTATGTCCCGGTAATCCCGGTACTTTTTTTTCCTATCCCGATGTTCCCGGTAATTTTCCTTTTTCCGGTGTTCTCGGCAATGTTTCCTAGTAAATTAATGAGTCTAGTGAACAAAAATAATAAATTTGAAACAATAATAAAAGATCTAGTAAATTTAAAAGTCTAGTGAACCGCTTCATTTGAAACAATGTTTTGTTTTAAAGTCCTCTTCCATGAAAATAAAATTGTTAATAATATCCGTGTTCCCGGTAATTTTCCTATCCCGATGTTCCCGGTACTTTTCCTATCCCGATGTTCCCGGTACTTTTCCTATCCCGATGTTCCCGGTACTTTTCCTATCCCGATGTTCCCGATACTTTTCCTATCCCGATGTTCCCGGTACTTTTCCTATCCCGATGTTCCCGATAATTTTCCTATCCCGATGTTCCCTGTAATTTTCCTATCCCAATGTTCCCGATAATTTTCCTATCCCGATGTTCCCGATAATTTCCTTATCCCGATGTTCCCGATAATTTTCTTATCCCGATGTTCTCGGTAATTTTTCTTTTCCCGATGTTCTCGGCAATGTTTCCTAGTAAATTAATGAGTCTAGTGAACAAAAATAACAAATTTGAAACAATAATAAAAGATCTAGTAAATTGAAAAGTCTAGTGAACCGCTTCATTTGAAACAATGTTTTGTTTTGAAGTCCTCTTCCATGAAAATAAAATTTACAATTTTCCATAAATATTTAAATTTTAAAGGAAAATATCTTAAAATAGGGGAAAGTAACGTTTCAAAATAAATTTTTTGAATTTATTTTGATGTTTTTACAACTGATATAGTTTTTAAATGGACAATTATCGAGTTTTTTCTGTTAAAATATTTAATTTTTGAAGGTTTTAATCTAGTTAACAATAGTGAGTCGAGCAGTCTACTCTAGTAGAGAAATGGAGAAATAAGCGTTTCGGGCTATAAATTCGTTAATTACTCGTAATTATTCGATTTTAAAGCTTTGAAAACTATCCCAAGTTACTCACCGACTCGGAATACGTCTATATGTCGAGTTTGGTGTCGGTCCGTGGCCTATTTCAAGAGATTACCCCGGACATACCCACACACACACATACATACATACACACATCGCCCGTTAGCCTTTTATTTATACAGAGACTAGCGGATATGCCCGGCCTTGCACGGGTGGAGTGTATATATTTTTTTTAAATTAAATTTTTTTAAAATATATTTATAATTTTTAAATCAGCAATTACCAATCATCCCGGTATCCCAGACGCCTTTTTCCTATCCCGGTGTTCCCGGTAATTTTTCATATCCCGATGTTCCCGGTTATTTTCCTTATCCCGATGTTCCCGATCATTTTCCTTATCCCGATAATTTTCCTATCCCTATGATCGAGGTAATTTTTATGTCCCGGTAATCCCGGTACTTTTTTTTCCTATCCCGATGTTCCCGGTAATTTTCCTTTTCCCGGTGTTCTCGGCAATGTTTCCTAGTAAATTAATGAGTCTAGTGAACAAAAATAACAAATTTGAAACAATAATAAAAGATCTAGTAAATTGAAAAGTCTAGTGAACCGCTTCATTTGAAACAATGTTTTATTTTCAAGTCGTTTTCCATGAAGAAAATTTACAATTTTCCATAAATATTTAAATTTTTAAGGAAAAAAATCTTGAAATAAAGGAAAGTAACGTTTGAAAATAAATTATTTGAATTTATTTTGATGTTTTTACAACTGATAAAGCTTTTAAATGGACAATTATAGAGTTTTTCCTGTTAAAATATTAAATGTTTGAACGTTTTCATCTAGTTAACAATAGTGAGTCGAGCAGTCTACTCTAGTAGAGAAATGGAGAAATAAGCGTTTCGGGGTATAAATTCGTTAATTACTGGTAATTATTCGATTTTAAAGCTTTGAAAACTATCCCAAGTTACTCCCCGACTCGGAATACGTCTATACGTCGAGTTTGGTTTCGGTCCGTGGCCTATTTCAAGAGATTACCCCGGACATACATACATACACACATCGCCCGTTAGCCTTTTATTTATACAGAGACTAGCTGATATGCCCGGCCTTGCACGGGTGGAGTGTATAAATTTTTTTAAATTAAGTTTTCTCAAAATATATTTATAATTTTTAAAGCAGCAATTACCAATCATCCCGGTATCCCAGATGCCTTTTTCTATCCCGGTGTTCCCGGTAATTTTTCATATCCCGGTGTTCCCGGTAATTTTTCCTATCCCGGTGTTCCCGGTAATTTTTTCTATCACGGTGTTCGAGGTAATTTTTCCTATCCCGGTGTTCCCGGTAATTTTTCCTATCCCGGTGTTCCCGGTAATTTTTTCATATCCCGGTGTTCCCGGTAATTTTTCATATCCCGGTGTTCCCGGTAATTTTTCATATCCCTGTGTTCCCGGTAATTTTTCCTATCACGGTGTTCCCGGTAATTTTTCATATCACGGTGTTCCCGGTAATTTTTCATATCCCGGTGTTCCCGGTAATTTTTCTTTTCCCGGTATTCTCGGCAATGTTTTCTAGTGAGTCTGGTAAACGAAAATAACAAATTTGAAACAATAATAAAAGATCTAGTAAATTTTAAAGTCTAGTGAACCGCTTCATTGGAAACAATGTTTTATTTTCAAGTCGTTTTCCATGAAAAAAAATTTACAAATTCCATAAATATTTAAATTTTAAAGGAAAATATCTTAAAATAGGGGAAACTAACGTTTCAAAATTAATTATTTGATTTAATTTTTGTGTTTTTACAACTTATATCCTTTTTAAATGGACTATTATAGAGTTTTTCCTGTTTAAATATTTGATTTTTGGAGGTTTTCATCTCGCTTACAATAGTGAGTCGAGCAGATCTACTCTGGTAGAGAAATGGAGAAATAAGCGTTTCGGGCTATAAATTCGCTAATTACTCGTAATTATTCGATTTTAAAGCTTTGAAAACTATCCCAAGTTACTCCCCGACTCGGAATACGTCTATACGTCGAGTTTGGTTTCGGTCCGTGGCCTATTTCAAGAGATTACCCCGGACATACCCACATACATACATATATACACACACACATCGCCCGTTAGCCTTTTATTTATACAGAGATTCAACACGAAAGTAAATTATGTGTTGGAACAATGCTTGAATTTTTCAAACAGCATAATGAAGATTGGGAAAAAAAATTGAAGTTTTACTGGGGGATAAGGATTTTGCTGATCGCATAGTTTTTAATGACATCACCATCCCGTTCGAGAATGGTCCTGATGCTTTTGATCATGCTAGGAAGAGGAAGCCTGAGAAGTATGAGCCTCTGCGTAGAGCCATTGCGAGACATACCCGAGGCCCCTGTGTGGTTGTTCCTTTCCTCGTAGGCGCCTGGGATCCGCAGAATGAGCCGTTCATCAGGAAATTCGCGTCCAAATCGTATATCAAGCTTTTCGTGAGTTGTGCGTTGCTGAGGTTGTGCGGGGCACGACCGATATTTATAATGCCCACAGGAGTGCCGAGAAAATCCAACGCTTGGATAGTACTCACGTCGACGCGGCGCTTCCTGATGACGTCTCCAGCTCCCCTGCTCCAACAAATTCCCAAGACCTGCCATTGGACCCCACACAGGTGCCCCTCTGCCAGCAGGTGCAACCGCTCGACACGGTGCCAGCCACACCAGGGTGTCTCAAAAAAAACTTTTTTTCGAAAAACCTCGCTCCCCAGGGCTTTTCCCATTCCTTTTGGTCCCAAAAGATAGTGTGCAAAGTTTCAGCCCCCAAAGTTAACTCTAGGGTTTGCCTGTAGAGCCCCAAAGTTTGAAAAAGTGGAAAAAATGACCTATTTTCAGATTTTTTAAAAATTATACTTTCAGATTGATACTGCGATAAAACTGGTTCAAATGTGTCATTTAGGACTTATTTAGATGGAATATATTTATGTGTATTAACTGCACCCTATAGCCCCTATAATTTAAGATTAAAGCGTACTACTTAAGGACGTTGCACTCGCCAAAGCTTATAATGCACTTCCGGTGGACGAAATGAATTAAATTTGAATTTCTTCGAAGGAACTCCCTCAAATGATGCCATTTGATGCTAAATTAATATTATAAATTATAAAAACCCTTGAAATAACAACAATGAGGTCCTCCACTGAGCTTTTAATGTAAAAAGTGATTTTCTTCAAAATTTCTCTTTTCCAGCTTATCAAACCCAAAATTTATATTAAAAATGATAGTTGTTGTACTTTTTTAGATACCAAACATTTAAACTTTATGGGGGTTTCATTTTTAATAAGTAGAATTAAATTTTAAACCGCACAGATCAGAAATGACATGGATATTTCCTATACCAGACGTTAAAATCGATTTTCTTTTTTTAAGTTTGGAAACTTACTTCCTTTTAAAGTATTAGGGGAAAATTTTAATTAAAAACTGCCTTCTTTAACATTTCAACCAAGATTCACAAGCATTAAACTATTTTCCTAACTTTGAAAAAAGAAAATTAATTTTCACATCTGGTATAGGAATGTTCCATGTCATTTCCGATTTGTGCGGTTTAAAATTTAATTCTACTTCTTAAAAATGAAACCCCTATAAAGATTTCAATGTTTGGTAACTAAAAAAAGTACAACAACCATCATTTTTAATATAAATTTTGGGTTTGATCAGCTGGAAAAGAGAAATTTTGAAGAAAATCACTTTTTACATTAAAAGGTCAGTGGAAGACCTCATTATTGTTATTTCAAGGGTTTTTATAATTTATAATATCAATTTAGCACCAAATGGCATCATTTGAGGGAGTTCCTTCGAAGAAATTCAAATTTAATTAATTTCGTCCACCTGTAGTGCATTACAAGCTTTGGCGAGTGCAACGTCCTTAAGTAGTACGTTTTAATCTTAAATTATAAGGGCTATAGGGTGCAGTTAATACACATAAATAAATATATTCCATCTAAATAAGTCCTAAATGACACATTTGAACCAGTTTTATCGCAGTATCAATCTTAAAATATAATTTTTAAAAATTCTGAAAATTGGTCATTTTTTCCACTTTTTTCAAACTTTGGGGCTCTACAGGCAAACCCTAGAGTTAACTTAGGGGGCTGAAACTTTACACACTATCTATTGGGACCAAAAGGAATGGGAAAAGCCCTGGGGAGCGAGGTTTTTCGAAAAAAGTTTTTTTTGAGACACCCTAATCCACACACTAGGGGATCCCAGTGATCTCGCCCTGGGGGCTTCTCCCGGTCGTTCTATAACGAGCGGAATTTTCATAGGCCAAACAAGACCTCCTGCCTTCTATTGAAGACCCCAGAACTTGGCCCTCTCCAGAGCCTGTTGCAGAACTTTGCCTCCGTCGAAGACTGCTCCAGAGCCTGTTGCAGAACTTTTATATAAATCCATTATTAAACTATAAACTAATCAATTTTTGTATGTTTTCCATTATTTATGTTTACTTATGTTTTTAACTGAATATTCTCTTTTCTAAAACGTTTCGATAAAAATGGATATTAATGTTTGACATAAACAGCGAAATTAATTTTAACATAAAAAGAATGCTTCAAAAAGTTTTCCTAATCGTATTTTTAAGAATAATATTTTGTCTTCTTTGTATATTTAGCTGTTTTTCATAAAATTTTTGCTTATTAGTAAACTAAAGCTAATTTATTAAAGGTATTTCAATTTCCCAGTTACTGGTGAAGCTACCATGCACACTTAAATTACATTACAATGCACAATTAAGTTAATTAAGTTTTTGCATCATCTACCCTACCAGCTAATTTGACGAAAAAACTTGGTACATTTTTACTTAAAAGTTAAATAATGAGTATTATTCTACATATACTTAAGTAAAATTAAGGTTTAATAACATTTAAAACTAAATTTATGTGTTTTCCCATGACTGTTGAAACCTGCCCCACCCATTTGCCAGATTTCAACTGTAGACAACTCTTTTTAGAATCCGATTTTCGACTTTAAAATTTTCTTTCATGAGCTTGAAAAAATTACATAATGTGTCCAAAAGTCCAAATTATGATATGCAAGTGAAAATTTTCAAAAACAATAATTTGTTTAATAATCACAAAAAATTAAAAACTGAAATTTGTTGAAAGGTGCCCCACCTTCCCCTACCCTTTATTTAAAAATTAAGCACTGTGGTTTCTTTTATTATTTAATTTTCTGATTAAATAATCCCACTCTAATTGTTGACTTCGTATGTAAAGGCCTGTATGAGATGTTTTACAACCGCCCAGCGGCTAAAATAGTGTTAAAAATTGATTAAAAACCAATAAGAGCAACATTTCATTGAGAATATTGTTGGTGAGGGAAGAACTTTTTTAATGACAATAATTTCATGAAAGTAACGAGAATATTCATGGACTTTTGAATTCATGGAATTTTGCACTTTATAGACCTCAAAAAAGTAAAAGTTCGCAAAAGTAGAAAATTTTCAGAGTTATTAACTAGTACCAAACCAACCAAATTTAATAAAAAAGTCCAAAAAATGAATATTATATGCGAACTTTTTCATTCTTGAGATCTGAAAAAGTGCTATAAGTTTGGGAAATTCTTTGAGAATCATGACATGGACATCAAAATTTCAAATTGCTCATAAATTTGCCAAATTTTAGGGTTTTGAAGCTAAAAGTATAAAGTTATCATTTATTAGAAAAGTTTTTCATTTTGAGTTTTAATTAAATCTTAAAAAGTGAGTTTAAACTGGTAATTGAAAATAGTGCAATTCAAATAAATCCATGTGTTCAAATTTAAAGATCCAGAAAAACACTTAAAATATGCTTGTTTTCTACCTAATTTTTGACAGTTGACTACCTTAAAATTTCTTAAAAATTATTAATTGTTTTTTAATTATTTCCAAAGCATTTTTTGTTTTCTATGACTGTATCTATGCCTACCAAAAATCAGAACAGAAAAATAACTTAGTCAAATTAAAGTAAAAACTTGTGAATTTGCTCCGATTTATAATTCTGTTACGAAAGAATTGCCCATTTACATTCTAATATCTCCGTGAATATTCTCGATATTTTCATGAAATTATTTTCAGTTAGTTTTTTATTAATTTAACTTTTACTTTCGCCGCTAGGGATGCTACACTGCTGTTCAAAAATTAAGGACGTAACTGTTTTTTCAACATAACACCTAGTGAAATTATTTTTCATCAATGAAAATCATACCAAGAGATGTTCAATGGGTGGGAATACAGGGCCCGAAAGCAAATTTTCTCTACCAATATTTTAAGGGGGTAAATGGACCCTCCATTGATAATGGAGTCCCATTACAATTTGGAGCTGTGGCAGAAACGTCTGTGTAAGAGGTATTTTACCGAAAACTTTATGTTTATTGTAATGAATATGATTACTCCTGAACTCAGTGCATATTTTTAAAAGCGTGTGTTACCTTTAAATGGTATTTTTTTATGTTTTATTGATAGAAATCGGTCTAATCATCATTTTTGGCAAGTTTTAGCTTCTGGGTCATTTTTGGTAATTGGTATCTTACCGTCAACCATGTTTTTAGTAGTTCTTACATGTGATAGATTATGTTTAGGTCTGGAGACCCTGAAAGTAAATTATTTCTTTCAATATCGTGACTTTCAAGAAACTTTGAGATAGCCAAATTGTGATTTTGTGCAACTTTTTCTCTCATAAAGAGAAATTCTTGATCTGAAATTTCTTCTAAAAGAAGCAAATGGGACATGAGAACCCAGGCACGTGATCGCAGACATCAGAGAAAATTTTTTTCGTGTATAGGGAGTGTTGAAATGTCTATAACAGTAATAAAGTATCAATAGAGAAATTATATCTCTTAAAAACTCATTTCAAAGGTAATGGAGATATTTTTACAACTATATGTTTCTTTTTAGGTATGTCTACGTCCATAAACACTAAAAAATACTTTTTTTTCAAACATTAATAACAGATATCCTTTAGTGAAACTATACAATTATGTTGTGCCGTTTGAGCACCTCGTATACACCGCAGATATTTTCACTGATGTTTGCTATTGCGTACCTGTGTTCTCATGTCCCATTTGATTCTTTTAGAAGAAATTTCAGGTCAGGAATTTCTCTTTATGAGAGAAAAAGTTGCACAAAATCACAATTTGGCTACCTCAAAGTTTCTTGAAAGTCACGATATTGAAAGAAATAATTTACTTTCAGGGTCTCCAGACCTAAACATAATCTATCACATGTAAGAACTACTAAAAACATGGTTGACGGTTAGATACCAATTACCAAAAATGACCCAGAAGCTAAAACTTGCCAAAAATGATGATTAGACCGATTTCTATCAATAAAACATAAAAAATACCATTTAAAGGTAACACACGCTTTTAAAAATATGCACTGAGTTCAGGAGTAATCCTATTCATTACAATAAACATAAAGTTTTCGGTAAAATACCTCTTACACAGACGTTTCTGCCACAGCTCCAAATTGTAATGGGACTCCATTATCAATGGAGGGTCCATTTACCCCCTTAAAATATTGGTAGAGAAAATTTGCTTTCGGGCCCTGTATTCCCACCCATTGAACATCTCTTGGTATGATTTTCATTGATGAAAAATAATTTCACTAGGTGTTATGTTGAAAAAACAGTTCAGCAGTGTATAAGTCATCTCAACGAATTCTCTGGGATCACTTATCTAAGTGTACTCTTAGGTAAGGTCTATAAAGACCTTACTTCCATGAGCCTAGGGCACAAAGAAAAATGTTCCAAATGAATGGACTTATGAAACACACTGTTTTTAATCTATTTAATCTATACCAACCTTTTTAGTAACTCCCACTTTAAAATGTTTTATCCCTAACAGATCCTGATGTTACATCGCCAATTCCTTCCCTGCCATCCACTAGCACTTTCAATCTCTCTTCAATAAAATTAACAAGGTCTGTAAAGAAACAGGGCAAGGCCAAAGGATTTGGTCAAACAGTCATTGGTTTGCAACGAGGTAGAAAGAGGAGGAAGCTTTTAAGTTGTGCCATATTTGATAAAAAGCCTGCAAATGAAAAAAAATTTGAAATTTTAAAATATTTTGTTGTTGAAGAAGTTCAGGCACCGCAGCCGATTTTTCGTAAAAAAATATAGGAAAAATAGGAGAATTTAAGAAAAAATAGGAGAAAAAAAGGATTATTTTTCTAAAAAAAATAGGAGAAAAAAAGAATATTTTTCTAAAAAAAATAGGAGAAAAAAGGAATATTTTTCTTAAATTAGAGTTAAAATAACACAACACGGATGCCAATCTATGGCGACGCCCATTCGTATTGAGTGCTCCCGCGATGCCGCAAAAATTCGATTATTTTTTGCTCCTTTCTCGATTCTTCGCTTATATTTCAAAAACTATTAATTTCTCGAAGATAATTTCAATTACAAAGTTAAAGTAAACCAAATTTCCTACAAAATGCGCTATTCAACTTTGATTTTCTGAAGAGTGGTTTTGCCGCTAGAGCGGGCTGAAAAACATCGATTTTTTGGCCTTTCCGCAAAAAAAGGAAAACGCGCGCTTCTACCCTCTACAAAATGAAAACTATTTAAGTTATTAACACAAATTCTATACCACGTGAAAGAACATTTAATTTTCTATAAATGGCGTGCTTTCCATTACCATGTTTTGAGAAGAAGGGAGGGAGTGAAGCAAAGATCGATAATAAAACTATTGTGGCTCGCAGACCAAACGGACTTTTGCGGTTGTTAATCTGCAATATGCGCTTTATTTCCGGTATATTACCAATAAAATGGTTTTTTTTGGATGAATTGGAATAATAAATAAATTTTAAAAACAAATTTAGGAAATATTGGGTGTTTCAGGCGAAATTTCAATAAATTTCTTAAATTCCTATATTAAATTATGGGAGTGTTTTAATGAACGAATTTTTATGTTTTTTGCATCGCTAAATCCGAATTTCAAGTTTATTTTAATTTGAAAGTAATCTTCACATCAAAAATTGCAAAAAATCTCAAATTTTTGTGGTTTTTTTTCGGTTTTTCATCGATTTTCTAAAACAATATTAATTTTACGAAAAATAGCATGAAACCAAATTAAAGTACATAAAATTTCCTATAAGATGCACTGGTTCATTTTTATTTTGGAACGATTTCCCCCGCTACAGCTCTAAATAAATTCTAGTTATCGACAAATGGCTTATACCAAATGAAAGAACATTTAATTTCCTACAAAATGCACTGCTTAATTTAATTTTATAATGAGAGGTATTTTGACGCTAGAGCGCGCTGAATTAGAGATGTTTCCTGACTTTACACAAAAACATCAAAATTGCTTTTCTTCAAAATGCTATAAAATGTACACCACTCCTCGCAAAATAAAAATGAACAAGTGCATCTCATAGGAAATTTTAGGCAATTTAATTTGGTTACATGCTATTTTTCGTAAAATGAATATTTGCTTAGAAAATCGATGAAAAACCTAACAAAAGAGCAAAAATTTGAGATTTTTCGCAATTTTTGATGTGAAGATGACTTTCAAAATGAAAATAAACTTTAATTCGGATTTAGCGATGCAAAAAACATATTAATTCATTCATTCAAAACACTTCCATAATTTAATATATGAATTTAAAATATTGATCGAAATTCCGCCTAAAACGCCCAATATTTCATGTATAAATTTAAAAATTTATTTTTTTAAGCATGCTTAGTCATCAATTAATCCAAAACAACCTATTTTATCGGTAATATACCGGAAATAAAGCGCAGATTGCAGATTAACAACCGCGCAAGTCCGTTTGGTCTGCGAGGTGCGATAGTTTTATTATCGATCTTTGCTTCCCTCCCTCCCCCCTTCTAAAAAAATGACAATGTAAAGCACGTTATTTATAGAAAATTAAATGCTCTTTCACGTGGTATAAAATTTTTTTCGATAACGTGAAAAGTTTTCATTTTGTAGAGGGTAGAAGCGCACGTTTTCCATTTTTTGCGGAAAGGCCAAAAAATCGAGGTTTTTCAGCGTGCTCTAGCGGCAAAACCACTCTTCAAAAAATCAAAGTTGAATAGCGCATTTTGTAGGAAATTTTGTTTACTTTAACTTTGTGACTGAAATTATCTTCGAGAAATTTATAGTATTTGAAATATAAGCGAAGAATCGAAAAAAGAGCAAAAAATTATCAATTTTTTTGCGATTTTCGGTGTGAAGCCGACCCCCCACGTGGGAGAAAACTTCAGATTCGTAATCAGCGCCCTCAAAAAAACAAAAAACCCTCGAAAAAAACTTCTATAAGAAACAACGGAGGACAGCTTTACCTCAACGGCAGTGGCCGCCGCGCCGCGTAGGCGGCCACAACGCGTCCCGCTGGAAGGAAACGAATCACTCCATTTCGTATGCCAAAGCGTTGACAACGGACCGATAGTATTGACATCAATCCCTACCCACAACAAAGCATAAACGAAGAAAGTCGATCCCAAGGGTTAAAAAAATAGGAAAAAAGGTGAAAAAAGGAAATATTTATGAGATCTTGTTTGATTTATTCAGTTAACAGATTTAAAATTTAACTAACTGGAATTAAAAGTCAAATACTTAAAAATTAAATTACTCTAAATAAATTTGACTAATTATAATTAAATTAAATTAAATTTAAGAGTTTTAAAAATTGGGTGCTTCTGTAAAGCTTTTTGTTAGATTCTTCCACTGCCATAGGAGAAAATAGTTTCTTCCGGAAGAAACCTAACCCTGATTTTAAGTTTAAAGTACATTCATGATTGTTTTCTTTTCAGGTAAACATACCAAATGAGCTACCTTTGCAGGAAGCTGCAGCAGAGGAGTTAATGACAGGTTCCGTTGAGGACTCCTCAATAGTGGACGACCCTATAAATAGGGAATGCCCCTCTTTCCCTGTTCAATACACACCATTAACCAGCCGGCCTGACGACACTGCTTCTCAGCCAAGTGCTAAGCCGAGTAACCCAAAATTAAATTCTATGGGAAAGAGGAGAGGGGCAAAAAACCTTGTTGTGAATAATTCAAACGCGGACAAACTGTGCGAAGGCACTGCCAGTATGGCACAGGCTTTTCTTAAGTGTGGCGAAGAACTTGCTAGAGCCAATGATTTGAAAGAAAGAAAGCTTGCACTGATGGAAGAGGCCCTAGCGTTGAAAAAAGAAAAAGTGTCAACCCTTAATGCCATTCTGGAAATTTTTAAAACGAAATAAAATTAAGTTATGACTTGTATTGTGATTTACCTGATTTGTGTGTGATCTACTAATACACCTTAACTAATACAGAGCAAATTAAGCTGAAAATAATAAGGGGTGAGGAATAATAGAACTTCCTTTTTTTAATTTTTCAGTACAGTAAAGCACCGTTTATACGTCTTTCAAGGGACTGATGTAAAACGGCGTATAATAAATGTAAAGACGTATAATTGAAAACCATATTGATTATTTGAATGAATTGAGACTTGGCGAAAACGACGTATAAATGAGAGACGTATAAACGGTGCTTTACTGTACTACTAATGAAATAAGTAATCCTAGCTAGCAAACAAAATTAATGTGAAAACTCAAAATTACCAAAAGATTTGAATTAAAAATTGTATATCCCATACATTCATTTTTAAAATTTATTTACTTGTTTATGCTTGATAAAAAAGTATGTGTATTTTACTTATGTTTTGGCATATTGAGATTGAACTTCTACAATAGGTAGAAGGACAGCAACATGTGTTGCAGCGAGTAAAATTTTAATTCTATAGTTCTCGTCATGTATACTTAAATATAATTTTTGACATAAGAAAACACTATATTAAAATATCGCATAGATCTCCATATTGTTTAAAATATTTTTAGAAACTAGTGTGACTAATTACTTAATGAAATTAATAACAAATAAATAACTCAGTGGTCTAATTACCAAGAAAAAAATTGTTTCCTCTTAAACTAGATAAAAAAAATTACTGGGGATACTAAAGAATGTTTAATTGCTCAATTTTAAAATCAACAGTAATGAGTGCTGGATTAAATTAGTATGGGGTTAAAATAGATCAAAATAGTCATTCAGAGAACATTGTAAACATAACCAAATATTCCAAATCATTTAATTCTCCAATATAATCTGAAAAACAGTTTTATTGCATCTTTCATAACTTTTTTCTGATATCCTTATAGGAACTATTAAAAGTGAAATTCACTTGGAATGAACTTAGTTTAGAAATTGCTTTGAAGGAATGAAATAAATTTATGTTGTTTAATTACTTTACTACTACTTAACTACTTTTCATATTACAAGTACTTCGATATTTTTTAATTTTGTTAAGCAAATTGGCGGAAGAAATTTTCGGACGATTCATAAAAAAACGATTTTAAAATCGGCAAACATTTAATTATAATTTCCTACTATCCATGCTCATTCTTTCTCAAATTCAGAATAATAAAAACACGAGCATGTGACAAAAAGTGAGAAGTTGAGAAGTAGCGCATGTGCACAGAAAATAGTTCTAGAGTCGTTTGTTTAATCACACTTTAACTCGTGTAACTGAGATCACGTGACTCGAATACTTTTTCGTTCGAACTTAAACTCGTGTGGTTTTACGAACGTACCCAACGACAACACAAGTATGACATCCATTCTCACCCTCTTCAGCCTTTAGAGGTGGGTCAAGAGGTCATCTTCCTGAATCACAACAAGTGGTGCAGAGGAAAAGTTGATCAAGTAGGACCGCAACCAAGATCCTACCACATTCTAGCCTCTAATGGTGTCTCATACCGAAGAAACAGGGTCCACATTAGGATTTACCACAGTGTTGCTCAACTAATGCAGCAGAAAGGACATTGTCTGACGATCTGTATGACAATCCGGTTACTTCACCTAGCCCTCCAGTGTGTCCTACAACAACCACTCCTACTGTGATCCATGTGAAACCTGCCCCTTCTGCTGTTCCAGTGACAGGTTCCCCTTTGATGAACTTGCCAGCTTCATCTGCCCCAGGGGCCAATGCAGCTAAGAGAACTCGGTCAGGTAGAGCCATCAGAAGCAGTTTCAGCAATTGATTATTGTGCATTCATTTTATTCATTTAATATAGAGTGATTCTCCTTGTGATGTGCATCTTTTATTTCCTCATTTAATTTAGTGTGATTCTTCTTGTGATGTGCATCTTTATTTTAATTATTTAATCTAGTAAGCATTAAGCCTCATCAAACAATCGAGTATTTCTTAAAATGTCATTATGTGCATATATTTATTCTTGGGAAAAAAGGGAGATGTTGTGTATTGCAAACATCCGTTGGCAACATTATTTGATGAACTTGTATACTTTCATGTGGCAACGCTTGGCATTGTTGTCAGAATCATAAATGTAAACAGCTCGCATCACGTCGTCTCTCATCTAATAAAAGTTATGTTTCTCCCAATCTAAATCAATCTGCTCGTCTTATGAACTTTTGATCTAAAATCATCTACAAACATCAAATATAATAGGGTTGAGGTCTGGGTTTACTCCTGGAATGTGCTACTGTGTTAGTGTCAAATGTGTCGTATCTTGGTAACCGGTTCTGTGGCTTTTGGGTAAGCTCTTTGCTTTCGATTTTTGACGCTTCTTGTGCGATCGCTTTAGACAGGATGTCATCAAATGATGTGGCGTCAGATTGTAGAAGTATTTCGCGAACCCAATCATCTCGCAAACCTCGAATGAATTGCGCTCTCGGGGAAACATCAGCAATTTGGATAGTTTTTCACATTCGCACTTGATAGAAAATTCACATTTCACTAAGTCACGCTGGAGGGCAGCCACAAAATCAGAAATGGATTGGCGCTCGCCTTGATATATGTTTGGAAAATAATGTTGAGACACAACCACATTCTTATGGAATTAGCTTTTGATTGAAATATTTTACAAGATCATCATGAGATAGTCTTGACTGGTTTTTCTGGACCTAGGAATGCAGCTAGGTTGTTGTAGTGAGATGACCCGATTGACACGCATTGGAGTTGAGCAATTTTTGAAGGATCTAGAACACCTTTCATGCTGCAATAATTATCAAAGCGTTCTAGATAGCAGGAAAACTTTTCTTTCTTCGGATCGTAGCTCTCAAACGGTGAAATGTTCTTCAAACTTGAAGAAGTGTTTGCCGGTTTCTTGGAAAATAATTTTTCTCCAACGACGACATCATGAGCTGTTGCTGTTCCGAAAATGTCGTCATGAACTGTTTGAATTGATCGGCGTTCATTTTGAAGATAGAAAGTGAGCTAGTCCTTCAGAAGCCGGTAAAAAAAATGAAATGGAAACACGCAGTCCGTTCGTTCTGTTTTTGCCGGTTGACTCATGAAGGAACTTGCAGTCCTTTTCTCCATCGTCGCCAAATCTGTCGTGACCTTTCTAGATAAAGTGCAGATGGCCAAAGTTCCAGACTATCATATTTATTACAAGAAAACTACAGAACTAGGACTATTCACATTGGCGCGCAGTTAGTCAAAAGACAAATCATAACATGAAGAATCGATGAAACACAGTTACAGTTATAACCTGGATATACTATATTACAGAAAAACCCAATTGATTCATGCGCCATAAAACAATAATCAAACCAAACAGAAAAACCCAATACGCACCCTCGTGTTCCACGTTCCACGATCTCGGACGGCCTTGAATGTGCTCATATGTCGACGCCGCCGTTGTATCCGGGGCGATCAAGCTACGGACAAGCTTATACACAGCTGGCCCAACCAACGTCAGGAAAATGGCCTTCTTTTTCTCCGCGCTTACTTCATTGGCTTCGAAGTAAAACTCCACGTACTGCGTCCACGTTTCAGTAGAGGAGTCGAACGGGCCCGACCTGTCCGTAAGTAGCCATCCTTCACCGGGTTCGCATAGGAGTCGTCGCCAGTGATGTGTCTTCCCTAATACTTCATAAAGATTAATTTATACGAACAATATTGTCTAGCAAATACGTTTATTAAAGACGATCGCAACAACACGTGCAGCATCATAGTTTAACTATTGAACATCTAGCAAAAAATAACTTTGGGAACATCTCTTTTTCCGGGTAAATCCCTTTGTGCCGAAATTCCTTTTCTAAAGTTTTTTGGAATTCAAAGCAACAGTCAAAATCAGACGATCGCACTGATGAACTCTTTGATCAATTAGAAGCTTCCAGCAGTCGACTTTTGCACTTTTAGAGCTCCCCCCCTTAAAAAAATAAGGAAAATGAACTCTGAGAAAAGAGTTAGTGCTTTGAGAAGAAAGATGGAAACTGTGAACAGTACAATCAGCAAAACCATTGAAGTATCGTTCAATGTAGCTTTATCTACATCGACTAGTGCTGAAGGATCTTCTCTTAAGGTATCCGCCTACGTTGAAAACGTCAATTTCGACCAAAATCAGTGATTTTTGTTTTTCGCTCTCTATTTTAGTACAGCTTTTTAGCTTTCTAAAACTGCTTTACTTTTGATTCTACGGCTACTAGAAAAAAAGTTACGGTCATTTTAAGAAAGAATGTCCCATGCAAAATGAGCTGGAAGTTGAAGCAACGAAGCCAGAAGTGGGTTTCGGTTTTCCTGTTTCTAGCATTGGAGCAACAAATTTAAAGTACTTATTCTGCATTATTATAAATAATTATTTACAGATTTAACTTTGAAGGGCAACGAAAATTTTTATAGATTTTACATTTTAAGTTTGGCAACGAATGAAATTTCAGATCTCAATTATTTGTTTACATTTTTTGCTGATCCGTTTTTCTCGCTACGTTTTTTTCAATTATAACATATATTTCTTAATTTTTCAAAGTTTTCTATTCCCCATATGGGTAACAATAAGAATAAGGACCGTAGTAAGAAGAAGAAAGCCCCTGTAAATCGTCAACGTGGGCCGAAATCTGATGAAAATGCCAAACCTGTTGAGAATGCCAGCGAGTCCAAGCTTGGTCCTGCTGAAAGTATTTTGACACATGAATATCCAGTGTCTGAACACTTAATCGGTAATCGAATAATAAGCCTGAATATTCTGCAAAATGTCTTGGAACGGTTGGTTGGTTGGTGGGGTTTTATGGCGCAAGAGCCATATTTGGCCATTCCGCGCCAAACACAAGACAATTATATTATACTCTGGGCTTTAAAATTATACACGATTCATGAAGTTTATATCCCGTAGAAAATGAAAGATGTTTTTGTGATACTGATCACCTATAATATCGGATAGAGTTGGATATTCTACGCCTAGTCTCAGTCGCCTAACTAGTCGAAATCTCGGACACTCTGATAATATATGTTTGACAGATAAAATAACATTACAAGACGGGCATGTAGGCGGAGGTTCTCCATGAAAGAGGTGCTTGTGTGTAAAATAAGTGTGTCCAATTCGGAGCCTTGTCAACTTTACATCTAACAATCTATTAAGTTTTGTTTCAGGAAACCCAGTTACATAAGGTTTGATATCATACAGTTTGTTTCTAAATTCCAGTTCCCATGAGTATTGCCAGGTTGATTTTATCGAGTTTCTAATACATGTCATAATATCACATAATGGGATAAAAGAGCTGTTTTGTAGAGTGGCTGTTTTTGCAGCCAAGTCTGCTTTGTCGTTGCCGGGAATGCCCGTATGTCCAGGTATCCAGCAGAATTTAATAGAAAATCCCCTGTCCTTTAAGTCTGAATAGGTGTTAATTATTTGTAATATGATAGGGTGACTCTTTTGGTTATAGTTCCGAAGGGCATCTAAACAGCTTCTAAAATCCGAGTATAAAATGAAATTTTTCTGATGAGAGTATTTTAGTTTATTCACAGCCAGGAGGATAGCCCAGCTCTCAGATGTGAACCTGTACCCTCTGCATGGCTGCTTCCTCCAAGACCCCACCTCACTAGCCCAAAGGTCCTCGAGAAGTTCAAATCCCCGCTCCCGATGCCAGTTTCCCTAGGGTCGAGCAGTCCGTTGGGTCGTCATATAAGTTATAAATCATCAGACCCAACCTCATCCCACTCAACCCTGGTATGCCACAGGACTTTGTGTTGAAGGTTGGCCTATAAAAGGCACAAATACCTCTGGGGGTAAAGTATAAGGTTTTAAAAGAACATTTAGTTGAAATAAAAAACCAAAGAACTATATCAAAATATAAATAAATGTTTGAGCCCCGTCACACCCCAACAAGGAGTGCCCCTGAGGGGATAGAGTATCTTGAATACTACGGAGATGGGGACTCGCAAGGCTATTCTGCAGTGAAAGATGTCTATGGAAAAGGCCGAGTGCAAAAACTCGAATGCATAGGCCATATCCAGAAACGTGTCGGAAGCCGACTGCGGAAACTAAAAAGTAAACATAAAGGACTTGGCGGTAAAAATAAACTTACAGACAGAATGATCGATCGATTACAAAATTATTATGGTATTGCCATCCGTAGTAACGTTCATAACTTGGATAAAATGCAAAGTTCCACTATAGCAGCATTATTTCACTGTAGTTCAAGTGCTGAAGGAGATATGCATGGGCAATGCCCAGTAGGGGCAGATAGTTGGTGTGCCTCTCAACGTGCAAAAGCAAAAGGAGAAGTATACAGTGACAAAAATGTTGGTTTGCCCCAAGCAGTGTTGAATGTAATTAAAACTACTTATTTGGACTTATGCAACAGAGATCTCCTAAAAAAATGTCTGCATGGGAAAACCCAAAACAGCAATGAGAGTTTCAATGGAGTTTTGTGGAACACTGTACCTAAAACGACTTTCGTGGAATTAAAAACTTTCACCTTAGGAGCATTCATTGCTGTTATAAAATTTAACAATGGTTTTCAAGGACTGTTAGAAGTATTTAAACTTCTGAATATAAATGTGTCTGTGTACTTAATAGAAAAGTACAAAGAATTTGATCTCGAGAGAATTAAGGAGGCTAGAAGAAAATCCCTGCCGTTAGCGAAACTCGCACGGAAGAAAAATAAAGCGCGGAAGAAAAGAAAATATGCCGAAAAATCCGAAGGGGTTACTTACCAAAAAGGATTTTTTTAATCTAAGTAGGTGTTAAATACGTGATCTATGTCATTAAATGAAATTAAAAACCAAGATTAAACCTGAAATGTGCAATTGCAAACTTTAAACTCATTTTTCTCAGAACAGCTTTTTTCAATAAATGTAGTTACGGTGTGCATGATATTTCAAAATCTACTGCTCGTATGGTGTTCCTATTTGGTATGAATATTTTTTATAGTACATTCTAGGGAATGTCATGGTGAAATTTTATTAAGTTTATTCTAAGCCAGTCTAGGGGCCTGTAAACTTGTAAAATGGGGAAAAAACTATGAAAAATTATGACTTTCTAAGAAAAAGTCTATAACTTCTAAGTAAATTAACTTACCTTTAAAATCCCATGACATTCCCTAGGTAATTGAATTTAAATTTAATTGCAAGTTAAAAAAAAATACTCTAACTTAATTGGATTTTTAATTATCAGGTTTGTCGTAACCCTAAAATTTGCTCAATTTTTGATTGATTTATTGAATTAATTTATAAAAAAAAATTTTTTCCTGATTCATGGACAAGAGGGAAGATCAGTGAATAATTTAAAGTCTCTGAACGTTTGGTTTGATTGTCCAAAGAATTGATAAAAAAAACAGGGAATTTTACCAGAACTAAGCCAGAAAAAAAGGTAAAAAAATTGATGATCACGCGATAGAGAGTTATGGTTCAGTTATTTTACGAAGATGACGAGTACATGTGTGTGTGTGTGTTTATATCACCAGAATATCAAGTTAATGATAGAAGGTGCAAACTTAAAAACCGATCATGAAGGTCTTTTAGGTGTTCTTGTTTGTGACATTAACTATAAATGCATGATGGGTGAATGTGATTTATGTCCTGGGATAGAAGCTTCATTTGATGTGTTTCCAGAATCAGAGGAAGGTGATATGGTGCCTGATAACATAACATTTAAGCAATGGATCTCGTAGGAAAGAACAGAATTAGTAACTTTAATCAAGCCTAGAGAGGAGTTTTTTAAGCTGTTTGCCGAAAAGCTCATTGCATTAAAAAACAAGAGTCTGTCCTGGAGTTAGTCATAAAGTACCATGTGTTGTTTTTGTCGTGTCCCTGGAGATCGATCAGATAGAGTGGTGCTTATGGATAAGTTCTGCTATGGCGACTGCTGATTCTGAATATAAGTCCTCTTCGGTGGGATAGTTTAGGCTGTGCATTGCTGCAGCGACAGCTGGGGCGCTAGCACGATGGTGTGGACTATTTGTCACTAGTGACAAGTTGTCGGTAGTGACTATACAAAGACCATGGACTACGTTGTCCAGACCTGCATTTTTGCCTAAGCACCATCCCCCTAGTGAGAACTTTTTACAGTTTCCTAACGAGAAGGGAACTGACCAATCAAATGAGAGCATCCTTCTCACGACGCAAACGATCGTGTAGCCTTCCGCGCGACCATTTTCTAGTGCTTTTGTTAGTATTGTGTTCTTGAAAGCATTCATTGAAGCGAGGATCGCGGAATAAAAGATGCCAAAAGAAAAAAAGCTGCCGGGGCAAACCCGCTCCAAGGATATTCACATGGAACTTATTGTCAGTGCCATGGAAGAGAACCCGGGCCTAAATGGAATGAAATTTGACAATGCTTACACAAATATCATGAGAGCGAGAGACTGGGAAGCTCTCAAGTCGAAGTTAAACAGCTTAGGAGGAGCTGATAAGAAAACGAATGAGTGGCAGAGGGTAAGTAAACCTTTTCATTATATAAATCATTTAACTAGAGTTCAAAATATCATTTCTTTCATGTTTACCCTGTTCTTAAATTTGTCACAATTAATGTGGTTCAGGATCACTATATCTACTTGTTCATATGTTCCATAAATGCAATAATCTATACTTAGTTCTTTTACATTATTCATTATTTACTTTGGAACAGCTTTAGAAAGAGCCCTCCTGTTTCCATATGTTACAACAGCAACATGATTAATTGTTGTTAAAGAGCTTTTAACCTAAGTTAAACCAAAATATGGTTCAGTTCTGTTAATATTTCTCCGCTAAATATTGCCAAGCAAATTTGAATGCCATATTTTTAATTATCAACAATTTATCTGATTTGTATTGATAAACTGAAGAGTAATTGATAAAAATTTATACTTGAGTTAGAAATTGTTAAGCAATATTTATATTGGTATAATCCTATTTCAGAAGCCGCCTTGGCGCGTTTTTGGCGCGAAGTTTTTTTCATCGCCAAATGCGAAAGGCGCCAAATTTAAAGCTACGGAAAGCTAAAAACATATTCTAAACTACTTAAACTTAATAAGGAAACAAATTAAACATATTTTAACATAATTTGAAGTATTTATCACTTGATTGGCGAATTTTTAAGTTTTTAACACAACGATGCAAAAATAACATAATTCTGACGTTTTGTTTCGCTTCCGATAAATTAAGCAATGGTATATAATTTCAAAGATTAATTACTCTTTATAAGATCCGCGTAATTACACATGTATTTCAATACGCCGTACTGAAAATCTAGGTTCCGGCGAATATCTGATCCGTTCCGCCATTTTGCCAAGAATCAGCATCGAAAAGTAGACATCTCATCTTATGTAGCAATACATTAAAATACTTTTAACATCCTAATTCAACTAAATTACTCTTCACTCATGCACTTTTAGTAGTTAAAAACACAAATAACATACCATATTTCCGTATTGAAATTCTTCGGCTTCCAAAACAAAACAAGAACTGTTTTGATAATGCGTAGACAAAATTTCTGAAGGAATCGATTCCGGAATCGAATGCCTTGGATTCGATAAAAAAGAATCGAATACTTGATCCAGCAAGAATCGAATCTTGGGAATCGTACTTTTATTAATACAGAGATAATTACCAATTTTGTTCACTAATTCATTAGTATTTTAATAGTTAATTTTATTATCATTTTTATATTTATATTATTATATTTATATTTAAATTATTTTTATATATTATATTAATATTACTATATTTTATATTTATATTATTATAATTTATTATAATTGAAATATATTATATTTTTTGGAAATGTTGTGATTGTTTGAATGATTTAGGGGACTATAGTATCCAATGCGATACGTGCCTTAATTGGTACGATTGGACTTGCCAGAATCTATCAAGTAGTCCAGCATCAAGATTCGAAGTGTGTCTTCAAGATCAAGAGCAGGATCAAGAGAAGAAGATCAAGCGAAGTGTATTCTGATGAGTTGAGTTTATAACATTATCGCGTGAAAAAAAAATGAAAAATTGAAAGTTAAAGATGAAATACTTTCAGTTTCAGAGTCGAGATCTAATCATAGCAGTCATACTGGTAGTAAAGCTAGTAACGGTAACCTTGCTAGTCATAGAATTAAGCAGTATAAGCTCCCCAAAATAGAATTAAAGAAATTTGACGGGGAATTGATAAACTGGCTGCCATTTTCGGCCCAGTTTGAGAATATTCATAATGACCCTGATTTGTACGAGTGTGACAAATTTTTCTATTTAATTCAATGTATGAAACCTGGGTCGAGGGCCAAAGAATTTTTAGATAGTTATCCGGTAATAACGGAAAATTATGAAAAGGCGGTGTTAGGTTTAAAAGAAAGGTTTGCTAATCCCGAATTATTGATTGAAGTTTATGTCAGGGAATCGATTAAATTAATTATTTCTAATGTTAGAGCTAATAATCGGGATAAATTACCGCTTGAAAAGCTATATGATAAAATAACTGAGAGCTTTGGAATCTTAAGGTTTAGAATCGAGTTGAAACTCAGCTTGGTTATTTCCAATGGTAGAATCGTGCCTCTCAGAAGAGGTGTTAAGGGCGTGGCAAAGGAGCTCATATTTTAACATTCCGGAGAAAGATTGAACAGATCTCTCCCGCCTTACGAACCTGATGAAGTTTCTGAAGGGGGAAGTAGAGGGTGAGGAGAGATTGAAGCTGGCTCGGAGTGAGTTCGATGTTATGGGCAGTTCTAGAGAGGCCGTTAGGGGTGAAGTGAGGGAGAGAAATACTAGAGTTAATAGACAGGCAAAAGAACCCACTGCTTCGGGTTTTTTTAACTACGAAAGACACTCCTTGTATTTTTTGCGGTAAAGCCCATGAGAGTAAAAGTTGTTTTCATGCTCGTTCCTTGTCCCTTAATGGAAGGATAGATAAAATGAGAGAATGGATAAGAGTTTTAAATGTTTAGAGCCAAATCATGTAAGAAATTTGTTAAGTGTTTTTCATGTGGGAAAGCGCATCACATTATTTTGTGCCCTGAATTAACCCAGATAGCATGTAACCTTACGGCTAACCTTCGCATTTCATTGGCATTGGGTTGTACCAAACCATGTTTGCTATATAACTCTCTTCCAACGTTATAGAAAGGTTGTACTTCCAACCCAGTTGAGTTGTTCCGAAAAAGGTTAGCCTTATAACGTTTTTCCAATGCTATAAACAAGCTGTTTTCTTCAATCATTGAAAGAGTAAGGTTAAGAAAGCTTTTGAAAGCTGATTGAGACCACGGCATGTGACTGACGCTACCAGCCAATCCACGATCAGCACGCAGGAAAAAGTTCACGCAAACGGGCGCCATGTTTTGTAGTTGTCTTTCGGAATTTGGCATATAAAGTGAAGCTTATTTACATAAAAGGTAAGTAGTTTTTATAACTATTTTTATTCATTTATTTAACCACTTTGTTAATTTTTGATGCTTGTTTTTATTATTTTATTTGATGATACACTCGGCGGCTATTATGTCAGTATAATTGTGTTGATAGTTCATGTTTGGTAAACAATTTGAAATAAGGTAAACGCTCCAGTATATAGCATTTAAAAACTCTATCTAGCTATGAAAACGCCAAAATAAATTTAAATAATTTATTTTCAATCGTTAGTTTTCTTTATTTTAAAACTTTTCTCTCTTTAAAATAAAAAGACTAAAAAATAAAAGACTCTTAAAAATAAAAATATTTATTGAATAACTCATAACACACGATACACTATTTTTAAAAATTTACTAGGATTTTTATTATCACATATCATATATTTAAAATCTTTCTCTACCAGAGTATATCAGCTTCACACACTATTGTAAATGAGATGAAAACCTCAAAATTAAATATTTTAATGGGAAAATCCTATAAATGTCTAAGTATTACAAACTTTTTCAGTCAGTTTTTTCAGGTCAAATTTTCCTTAGGGGACATCCATAAATTACGCGAGGTCAAAAAGGGGGTGGGAAGGGTTTGGAAAAATCTCACAAAGGGGGCAGGGGGGTCGATTAAAATCTCACGTCAACTTTTAATTGGTTTACCCTGGAAGGGGTGGGGTTGCACCTATTTATAAGGCACTAATTTATCTCAGTTGTCAGATCTTAATGAGTTCTTAGGTTTAAACTTTTCATGTTTATATTGTATGCATCTATTCATTTCTATAGGTTCTTTAAATTGGTTGAAAAAATAGACCTTTACTCCTAATAGCTTCATTGGCTTTTATCCTATAAATTTTTGTTTAACTTTATTGCATATTAAAACTTAAAAGGAGTAGAAAAGTGATATTTATCTTCCTTTATTTTACAGGATTATGTATGCAGTGGTGTGTTTCCCCGAGGAAGAGAATACAACGGGAGTGATTTCCACAAACTGGATGACCAGTGACAAAAAATATTGCTTTTATCCTAATAGTACTATTTCGGAAGGGAAGAAAAATTTGTTACTGCGGGAGAGGGCTCTACCCTCAAGAAACTGGCTTAGATGCCCCTTAAAAGTGTATGAAGTTTATGGTAAGTATTTTTCTCTGAAATATAGTATTTCCAAACTATTGAAGAGTGATATTTTAAATTTAATTCAAGAGTTGTTTTTAAATAAAGATATGTATAATTTTTTTTCTCTTCCCTTGATTTTAAACGACTTTTAAATTGTATTTCAGTTGTTCTAATTGTGCTTTTAGATATACCTTATTCAATTTTAAGTTGCTTTAATTGTTTTTTCTTACCATGTCCAATTGTATTTTAAGTTGTCTTTTTAATTGTATTTTACATACCTTGTCAATTGTATTTTAAGTTGTTTTTGTAATTGTTAATCAAAGATAAGGGCCCTATGGGTCCAGATGCTTTGTATTTTAAATAAAAAAACTATTTTAAGCTGAGTGTTGAGAAGTTTGTAAAAAAAAATTGAGTGATTCTAGTTAGCAAATCTAATCGAAAATATATTTAATGTGGTTTTCTATGTGCAGATAGTTACCAAGATGCCCTTGATCAGCTGTCAGAGGCTGAAAATGCCACTCATTGGGGGGTCAGATACTGAAAATCTTCTAACTTTGGATTTGACTAGTGTGGAAGAAAGTCAAAGCCTTATTGAGCCAAATTACCCCCCTCCTCCTTCAGTAACTAAAAGCCCTCTAATGAGATGTAAGTATATTTAGGATGTTTCATTTCTTAATGCTACATTAAAAGACGTAATAAATAGCAGGGTTTATCTTTATTATTTTTAATTGCAGCTCAAAAAATATTGAATAGAAAAGGTTTACACTTTTCCCCCAAATTTTCTTCAACCCCGAAGGATACTGAAAAGAGAATCAACCTATTTAAAAGACCAACCTGTTCTAACACCAGTACAGCACTGCTAAACCTCAGAGAGCCAAGTAATTATTTCCCCCCTTTCAATAATTATGAATGTATAAATAAGCGCATTTTTAATTTGTGCAAAATACACTGCTTAGTATGTTAAATCATGCATTAGTATAAAGAAAATGATATCTTTAAATAAATGGGATATTCTGCAAACAATCCAATGCACTTTATAACTCCAGGTTAATTTATACTCAAGTATGTTTATGTTCTTCATTTAGGATGACAAGCTCTACTAAACTATTCTTAAGAATTGTGTGCATAAAACATCCTTTTTCAGATTATATCTGTAGTAATCAAAACGACAAAACTCTTTATAGGGCTAAGGATTTAAGATTTCCAAATGAAGTGTTCATTAGGGAACTAAGGAAGGTTGTAATCTGTTAACCTTACAAGTTGAAATTTTTAATGCTTGTTGTGTCACTTTTAGATGCACGGGCTGATACAAGCGACGAGGAATCCCATCCTTCTGCCCTCCTTAAGCATCATTATCCTCCTCCTCCGACTGAAAGCCCAGGAATAAGTAGTAAGTATATTTGATTCATATGGTGTTTCATTTCTCAATTCTAGTTTATAAGTCTTAATAAATAGCAGGCTTTACCTCAGTTATTTTTAATTGCAGCTCAAAATATATTGAAGAGAAAGAGTTTTTCTCCTTCTCCCACACAAACAAAAAAAGATTCCGCCCAGAATTACTGAACAGCCCAGAGCAAAGTAAATATTTTTCCCACTTTACTTACTTCTTGTTACGAGCATCCGGCTAATTGTAGCCGATAGCTCGGTGTCCCTGATAAGTTATGATTTTGCCAAATTTAAACTGTATTTAATTTATATGAATGTATAAAATTAGCCTGTTACTAAACTATACTTTGATAATTGTGTGCATACATCCTTTTTCAGATTATACTCTTTCAGATTATAATCAAAACTCTTTATACTTTATATATACGAATGAGGATTTAAGATTTCCAAATGAAGCGATTATTACGGTTGGTTGTTTTGGGTTTTATGGCGCAAGGTCCCTATAACGTGATTATTACGGAACTAAGGAAGGTTGAAATCTGTTAACCTTATAAATTGAAATTTTTAATATTTGTGTCACTTTTAGATGATACAACAAGAGATGAAGAATACCATCCTTCTGCCCTCCTTCCGCAACATAATCCTCCTCCGACTGAAAGCCAAAGAATAAGTAGTAAGTATATTTGATTCTTATGATGTTCATTGTAAACTATACTTGAAAATTGTTTGCATACAACATCCTTTTTCAGATTATATGTGCAGTAATCAAACTCTTAATTGGGATGAGGATTTAAGATTCTCAAATAAAGTGTTTATAAGGGAACTAAGTAAGATTGGAATATGTTAACCTTACAAGTTAAAATTTTCAATGCTTGTTTTGTTACTTTTAGATGATGTACATGTGGAAATAAACCTACTGAAAAAGAGGCAGGAATTGCTGATGCGGCAGCATGAGACCATTCTGCAACATCACCGAGATATAATTAATACTATGCTTAGAGTCGAAAGCAAAATAGACTCCTTGTTGGCTGAGAGAGCTAGGGATATCTCAGTGCCCACCCTAGATGACATCATGAGACTTTTGCCTGCCTCATCGGAGGGCATTATGGACCTGGAGAAAAAATTAAAGGATAGCAGCACCTTACGAATGCAAATGGTATGTATAATGCAGAACTTTATGTGAGCAACTGGAACATGGTGTTCCAATGCCACTTTCTTAATAAAAAATTAAAACTTTAAAAAGTATTACATTTTAAAGAGCCGAGTATCGAAGTTCTGATGTCCCTTGTCCTTTTTGTATAATCATTTGCTGTAATTTTTTTTCAGAAACAACTAATGCTGGCCTGTAATGGCAAAGACGGCAGAAGCCTGGTAGCAAGCTGCCTGAAGAAAATAATGTCGGATGAAGCAGGACAGCTGTTCAGCTTGACAGGGCGGAATGCATCCGGTGGTGAAAAAATAGCGTTTGAGAGTACTATAATGTACATTATTATTAAAGGTAACTTTTGAATCTTTCTTGGAAGTTGTTTAAAACTGACTTATAACAGGGGTCTGGCTGGTCATTGAATACCGGAATAGTCTGATAATTTTCATTTTACCCTGTGGAACACTTATAGAAAATTAGTTTATTTTTCCAAACCCCTGAAAAACCATACTCAATACCTGTAAAATGATAACAAATTTAGTATCAGTCTCGATTGTCTCTAGAAATAAAAAATATCTCAATTTTTTTTAAAAGTTATAATATCCAGAAAAATGTCGCAGATTGGGAATTTTCTACTGGGAAATCTTATGAATAATCATGTTATAAATTGACAATTTATTTTTGCATTCATATTTTTTTCTTTTTAGAAGTCGTTTTCCAAACTTTCAAGGATACTAAAGAATATACATTTAGGGATGCTGTCAGTGAATGGTTCATTCACGCAAAATTCCGGATTGCTCGAAGGTAATTTTTAATGACTTAATAACAATTTTAAAATGCAATTAAGTGAATAAAAGTATAAAATGTATGATGAACCTGTTTTCAGTTATGATTTAATTAATATGTTGAGTATTGGCCGGCTTGAACTTTTTAAAAACTCAGCAGCATTTAAAGTATTTAGCAATTAACTTATTACTTAAGCACAATTATCATATATTATGCTGAGATTAAAAGTTTCTTTATTCTTTAGTCGATTTTTTTTGTTTAGTGAAATAAACAGCATAACTAATGAATAATAAAACCATATTTTTTCCAGAGAGAAAAGAAATGAAAAAGTGTGAAAGAGTCCTGTGTGTAAAGCAAAATTTCCAAAATTTTTTAAAATAAATGCTTGTGCAATTTTGTTTCTGTGTTAACTTGCTTCTAATTATTGCATTTAGTTAAGTAATTGACCATAAAATAACATTCTAAGTAACATTGTATCACCCTGTAATTCATAACCTGTATTGGGCAATTCCATAGGTGACTGACATATTTTAAGAAAAACACTTAGTATTTTGTAATTTTCTTCCTAAAAATAAATTATAAAAAATATTTTCCACCCAGTTTATTACTTTCTTGTTATCTAATTCTAATGACATAATTAAATTTTCAAAAATAAATGAAAACATATTTTGAAAATTTTATTGTGCCATTAGAATTACCTATAGGGTAAGCAATAAACTGGGTGGAAATCGTTTTTTTTATAATTTATTTTGGGGAAAATTACAAAATGCTAAGTGTTTTTCTTAAAAAATGTCAGTCCTATGGAATCGCCCTATTACTCTTTCTATAAGAACCCTACTGCAACCCTTGTTAAGGCTCAGAGAAGGTGGATTTAACGTTGACGCAGACAACCCTAAGGTAAGGTGTTAATATCGTATGGTTAGGACATGGTGCTATAAACCTTAAATACTATTTAAGTAGAGTTATTTAAAGATTTTTTTTTTCAACCTTCCAAAAATAAAGTTGTCGTAACGTTATTTTTATAACCCTATAAACACCCTGTGTTGCCTTACCCTTGCACGGGAAACCCTACGTAGGGTTGATTTGGCAGGGTTAAGGAAACCTTAATAAGCGTCAACTTACGTAGGGTTAACAGGGTTGTCCTGAAAACCCTACGCCAACGTTAAATGGGTTGGCGGGGTAAGGTTATGACAACGTTTTTTTAACCTTACATTGCTATTTGGGAAGTAAAGTAAAAGTAGAGACCCCAGATAAACCGGTGTCAGAGAACTCACGCCGCCACTGCTCGGCAAAGTTGTACCTCTGAAGTAGCTTTGATGACTTTATAAGTAGTGGGGTATCCCACTGCTAAGGGAGTTGGTCTGGTTCCTGACTGACCAAGGTTCATTCCCCGCATACCTACTCAGATTCCACAGAATGGCCAGTGGACTATCACCTGCGGTGCTGTTTGAGATACGGACCATTATGCATTTCATTGCCCCTACACTGTCCGTTATCATCTGAGAAGGCCGGCGGAGGAATGTAAAAGGGAGTGGTTTGCATCAGTTGTCAAAAACCCAGTCAGCATCTATAGAATCGGGATGGCGATGCTGGTAGCCAAGGAGAACACTAAGACTACTAACCATGGCAGGTGCCTCCACTCAGGTACACCCGGATGCCTCAAGTTGGCCTCGAAGGCGGAGATGAGGGGTTGCGGCAGTCTGTGCAGCTTTTATTTTGAGTGTGTCGCATTTTGTCAAATTTTTAATGTTTTACTGCTAATTTTAACATTTTAAATCTATTTTACTCAGCTTTTGTTATTACAGATCTTTTATATTGTGGAATTTCTATGTTTTAACCTGTTTTTACAATAAAGAATTCCTGGTCCCCCCTATTACCCCATAAACTGAAAGGTTGGGGGGGATTGGGCTACCCAATACACAATTAAAAGGTTGATTGACAGCTATTAGTACGAAATTGGGCAGGGTTGTTTGTGGTGCCTCTGAAGAATTCGTTAAAGATAAAGGAGCTACATCTTTAGGTGAGAGTTTATCTTGTTTAGCTACCCACGATTTTAAAATTTCAGATCTTTGGAGCTTGGAGACCATAGGGATTAAAGATGAAAGTAAAAATGTTTCCAATGCTGCAGAAGCAGAGTTTGCCCGAGAGAAATGTCTAAATTCTCTCTGTTGCGGAACTGAATAGAGTAACGTAACTAATTCTGTTTATTTTCCATGAACAAGCTGTTCTGCGGAGAGAATTACTGTGTGAAGTGAATCGATTACTTTTATATTATTTTTGTATATACAGGGTGTCCCATAAATAATGGGTCACACTTCTAGGGGGGATAGTAGACACCTAGAAGAGTCAGAATCACATAGGATCATGGGGTCCCAGACCAAATCCCGGGGAGTTAAAAATGGAGCGACACCCCAAAAAAATTATTGAAAAATTCAATTTGTAGAAGAACTACTATTGATAAAAATTTCATTATGGTCTCAAAAATTGAGGTTAAATATGATCTTTATAATTATCTCAAAAGCCCTCCTTTAAAATTTGTTTTATTATGAATAAGTTGAAAAACCACAAAAAAATGTGAAAATTCTGCGAAGACCTCCTTTTGTATTTCGAAATCCTTTCTTTTGATTTAATAATCTGAAAGATTGATTATTGTTTTATGGCGCATCAATCAATTTTGATCATAATGCGCCAAATAATCTGAAAGAACATAGTCGAGTGTTATTGTTTTGAGCAGTGTAGATAGGACGGATAGACAAAATGGAGGTTCGGTACAGGACATCATTTATAGGTTCTTGCTAGATTATAGAAATACGCCTCATTCAACCAAGGGAGAAACACCGGCAAAATTGCTAATGGGGCGAGCTTTGCGAACTAGACTGGAATTGTTGCGACCAAATCCAGAAGAACTGGTGGCAGATAAACAAGAAACCCAGAGAAAAAACTATGGGGGGAAGAGATAAAGACTTGGAAGCAGGGGAAAAGGTCCTGGTAAGACATTATCGGGAGACAGCAGAAAAATGGGTTGAAGTAATTGTGATAGAAAAGTTGGGAAACCGCATATACTGGTGCAGGGTAACGGGTACTGAATTAGTTTGAAAGAGACATAGGGATCAAATGGTAATAGTCAAGAATGACGGAAGCACAGAAGAGCTCTCAAAGGAAAGGGCTATGCTAGAGCAAGGGATAGGGAGGGAAGAAGTTGATGAGGTAGACGAAACCCTCACATCAAGGAATGTAGACCAAACCCTCATATCAAGGGATGTAGACCAAAACCTCACACTAGTTTCTGAAGAAATAAAAACGGAAACTCAGGAAGGAGGGGTGATAGAGGTAAGCACAAACCAAGAGAGTATTTCAGAAGGAAATAATGTTGAGAAAGGAAAGGAACACCCAAAGAGAAACAGAAGGCCTCCCGTGAGATTGAATTTGTGATAGGTGTTACAAAAATAATTTGTAACCCAGAACTAATAATGGTATGTATGTGTATACATAAAAGAATAGACAATTTTAAGAAGGGAGGAATGTAGTATATTCTGTGACCTTTCAAGAACAGCTTTTTGTGATCTGGCAACACCATGTTGTTGGCGTTCTGTTATTAACGAAGATGCAGTTGTAAAACGCAGTGCACGTAATAAATATTATTTTCTACTACTATGAATTCCTGTTATTTCAAGATACTATGGAAAGAGGAGGAAATGTTAGAATCTCAGCCTTAGTGAAGCTCGCAGGGGAAAATGAAGACTCTCTTTCCCTGCGGATGAGAGCTTTCTGCCTTCTCATTCGAGATAAAAAAAACCTTTCAAATAGTAGGAGAACTCTTAGCTCAAATTTATGAACTGATTGATAAGTTAGAAGGAAAGAATTAAATTGAATTATGTTTTATTATATTTTTATAGTTTCACAATACGTAGTTAGAAATGTTCTGAAATTTTAAGAAATTCAATTTGTCTATGTATTGTTTAACAGGGCTCGATGTTCTGGAACCTCTTTTTCTGAAAAATTAACTTTTTTTGGATCTGATTCGGACTCCGTAGAATCCGTGACTCCGTAGAATGCAGTCGCATGATTTCATCTCTCCGAGATGGCATCTAAGCGTTCGTTATCAAACTCAGCGTCAGATCTATCGTGATTGGAATGATTATGAGGATGCTATCCCAGAGGAAGGCTAGCTAGATCTTCCAGGATTTTTCAAGTCGCTAGTAGAAAAACTAAAGATCCCTCATGACGACCTGATAGGGCAGGTTGAACTTCGAAAAGATGTCATTGCGACCCTTCCAGTATGGTCCAGGGAATATGGCGGCTATTTCGAGAAGTTGGATACCAGCATGTTTCCTCTACCGGCTGTAAAAAAGACCCAGGAAGAGTTAAACAAGCCCAGCGTTAGCCCCATGTCTTGCAGCTACATAGGCCTGAGCAGGCTGAGCGGCATACTGGCATCTTCGATGTACACTGTAAAAAATAACCGTTTTTTCTTGGTAGTTTTTCTTGGTCCCAGATTTAATAACTATAATTCCTTCAAATATCATGTTTTTCGGGACCATAAATTTACTAAAGAACAACCAAATATCAAAGCGACCACTTTAAAATGTAGTTTAAGCACATGTGAGAACATTACTTTTACTGATACACCACTTTTAATATCTCACATTAAATTTCACATCGATAGTGGGATCAGGTTCACAAATATTGAAATCACCTCACCTAAAACCTATGTCTTTATCATCAAGTAAACCCCAACATGATTTGGACAACATTAATGTCCAAGGTGAAAGTGAAGCTGAAAGCATTTTAAATTATTCTACATTGAACATTAATTTTTTGAAAAGCTTAGGTCTATTTTATTTAAAACTAGAATCTAAAAATCTTTTGCCTGCAAGCACTGTTCAAGATATATGTGATGAAATGCAAAATTTAAGTAACATTAATAATGATATTATTTGTGAAAGTTTTAAAAACAAGCTTTCGTCATTTTCTATTTCTACAAATGATATTGAAAAAATCAGCACAGAAATTAAAACTAATAATTTATTAAGTTTCTACAATTCCGAGTATTTTAAAACTGATTATAAAAGAAAGTCTTTACAAGATGAATTTCAATAATTATGTTGAGCCAGTCAATATATACCTTGGAAGAAATAGTAAAAAACAACCATCATATTTTCAATATATCCCACTGTTGGAAAAGTTCGAGAATATGTTAAAAAATAAAACAGTCTGAGTAAAGATAACATGGACTCAAAAATAAATGATGGAATATTGCGTGACATTTGGGATGGTGAAGTTTTTCAGAAAAACAAGTTGTTTAACAAACATTCTGAATCATTGCCAGTTATTCTGTATCAAGATGCAGATGATGCAAGATCAGATGTTGAAATCAAGATGCGTCAACCCTCTTGGTTCTGCAAAAACAAAACAAAATAATTGCCGTATATTTTTCTCTTGCAAATTTACCACCCTTTTACAGAAGCAATAGTCAAAACATTCAGTTACTTCTTCTATGTAAAAATATAGATTCTAATTACTTTGGACAATCTAAAATATTTTCTTCTTTAATAAAAGATTTAAAAGTCCTTGAAACTCAAGGAATATATGTTAATAGCAAAACTTTTAAAGGTACTGTTTGTTGTGTAGTGGGAGATAATCTAGGATCACATTGCATTGGTGGATTTCTGGAGTGTTTTAATGCAGAGTATTTATGCCGGTACTATCTAATGAGAAAACAGGAATTTCATAATGAACCATTTTCAGTTGGTCAGATGCAAACTAAAGAAACATGATCGCAGTTGTCTCAGTATTTCAGGAAATGTATCAGTTGAAGGAATCAAGTTCCCATCGTTATACAATGACTTGGAATATTTTCATGTTTGTCAGCCTGGATTGCCACCTTGCCTTTGCCACGACCTTTTTGAGGGGGAATCGTTTCTTATGATTTGTCCTTATTTTTGAAATATTTTGTTAAAGAAAAAAGTGGTTAACTTACAAACAACTCAATTTTGTATTTAAATTTTTTCCTATTTGGGAAATGATTCAAGAAATAAGCCCAATGAAGTAAGTGAGAATAAAAAAAATAACTGGCCATGCAGCCTAAAATTGTAGTCTTCTAAGATTGTTTTCAATTTTATTTGGTCGCTTTAAGAAAAATTATAATGGACGATGAAGTGTGGGAGTCGTGTCTTCTACGTTCTATTACTAAAATTGTTTGAGCACCACAAATGCAGAGAAGTCAAATTGTTTACTTGAGATCAACTATTGAAGAATATATATATTTAAGAGCTAAATTTTTTCCATCTATTCCACTTAGACCTAAATACCATTACTTGTTACATTATCCAACCCTTATAGTTAAATTTGGACCATTAATCAGATCATGGACTCTTCGGTTTGAGAGTAAGCACAGTTATTTTAAAAGATGTGCTAGACAATCTAGAAATTTCAAAAACACCTGCTCAACTCTAGCAAATAGACACCAATTGTTGACAGTACCGGACGGAATTGTGGTTGGGGGCCGAGAATATTGCCGTTAACTGTTGTACTGCATGCCGCGTTAGGCACCGACAGCTGCCGCAGCACCGACTCTTCCTTTCCCGCCTCGTCATTTGGTATGGGTGACGACAACGCTGAACCTCCTGCTACTGTTTTGGTTACGCCTGAATCTAATCGTGATGCATTTGTCAAGCAAGTTTGTAACAAGAAATATGCTACATCTCAAGAAAGAGATTTTTGAATCTGCTACAAGAGACACTGATACTGTTTGAACAGAATAATGAAATCTGTGTTGCTTCTGTGAGACCTACTGTGACGGATGACCTACCCACTATTGTGAATGACCTGAAGACGTGTTTCTTGGATGGTCAGAAAGTTATCTTTGACAGATTGGTTGTGGTTGAGAAGAGAGTAGCTGCAATGGCTGAAACCAGTTTAAATAATCAGACCCAAAGGAGTTATGCTTATGTTCTGAGTACATCCATGGCGGTTAAGCCGACTAGATTAAGGAATGTAGAAAATGTGCCAAGATCGCCTGCCCTATCCCAGCAGACAACATTTTCTAAACCACTTTTAGCTGGTAATGTAGATATCGGTACTCCTCATCTAAGCAGTTTACAAAGATCTGTCCCTGTGGACTCTCCGAGAGGTATTCCTAAGAATCCTCCGAAGATTGGACTCTGTTCATCGACTGGTATTAGGGTGATTAAGAAAACTCCACTTAAAAGAATTCTTATTAACAGATTTGACCCAACAACTTGTATCAAGGATATCGAGATGCTTTTTCCTGAACCTCCATGTGTTATTAGGTGCGACAAATTAACAACAAGAAACTCCAGCGTATATTCCTCTTTTGTTCTGACGGTTGATGAGGCATTTTTCGAGTCGATATCTGATACTGCGGTGTATCCTGAGGGTGTCGGATATCTGAATTTTATGGCAGTCTCAAATTCACTGATGGCCCTGGTTTTTCTTTCTTTCCTAGGAACGGCAGATCCAATTCATGTTGATGGTTCTTTTGTGTCCCCGTCCCGTGGGCATATTTACCAAGGCTCAAGACTGTGGAACCTTTGGCGCGAGTCGGCGCGATTCGAGGAGCGCCACACGACGAGGGAGAGTTCGAACTGGTTTCCTCCTGCTGTCCCTCGCTGTGCGGTAACCGCGATGCTGGATTTGGATTACCATTAAAGCACGTGCTATTATCATGGCTCTGGATTTTAAAGAAAGCGTGTTAGAAATTTTAAAAGCAGACATTCCCCACATTTTGCTGGATGAGGAAAAATCGAATGATGCTGCAGGGCAATTCCACGGGTAACTGACTGACATTTTTTGAGAAAAACGCTTAGTATTTTGTTATTTTCTTCCCAAAAATAAATGATAAAAAATACTTTCCCCCCAGTTTATTGCTTTCTTGTTAGCTTAATCTAATGGCGCGATTAAATTTTCAAAATATGTTTTTATTGATTTTTTAAAAATTTTAAACGACATGGTAACTGACTGACATTTGTGAAACATTTATGTCAGTCAGTTACCATGTTGTTTTAAATTTTTTTAAAATCAATAAAAACTTATTTTGAAAATTTAATCGTGCCATAAGATTAAGCTAACAAGAAAGCAATAAACTGGGGGGAAAGTATTTTTATATAATTTATTTTTGGGAAGAAAATAACAAAATACTAAGCGTTTTTCTCAAAAAATGTCAGTCAGTTACCCGTGGAATTGCCCTGCAGTAGTTTTGAGGCTGCCCATGGAGGGTAAATAGATGCCGAAAGTTTCAAAAAAAAAACTTTCAAGAATCATGGACATTGAGTGGATAGTCTACTAAGCAAGGGGAAAATGTGAAAAGTAAGTGAAATTTTAAAGTATTAATTTTAACGTTAATGCAGTATGAGTAATTTTAATGTAGTTTAATGGAGGGTTGCTGATTTTAGGAATTCAAAAATATGAAAGTAATTCGCCATTTCATGGGTGAGATTACCATTGCAAAAGGATGGATGATTTTGAAAAAACCCCACATGATAATGATTTTATTTGATGCCATTACAAAACCATGCCTATAACTTTTGTTTTAAAATAAAAAAAGCTTTAAGGTATTGGTTATATAATTTTAAATAACTTTAGTCAAAGTATTATAAGTTTATTACCTTAAAATTATTAATTGGTGATAAAAGCTTAATTAATCCTTGTAAAAAAGTATAGAATTTTAATTCTTGATTTAATAATCATAATTATAGATTGCAACCCTGTAGATTCCCCCTTTTAAGCATCAATAATCATGATGTGGTAGTAAAAATAGTTCTTGGAGTTTAAAAACTTGTAACCCCGGGAGCGCGACTGCCCGGGGCAAAGATCACTGGGTTCCCTTGGGGTCGTGGGGCCCAATCACCGAAAGAGGTGCCCTGAGGGCTATATACACCAATGGAAACAGACTACTGCAAATCAGAAGAAGACGAGCCTATGTCAAACAACGCGGTTTATAGACAAGCCATAGGAGCCTTATTGTACGTAGCAAATGTCACCAGACCCAACATCTAAGCTGCTGTAAATCTCCTAAGTAGAAAATTAGAAAACCCCAAGAAAAGTGATTGGAAAGAAAAGGAGAGCCCACACTCAACTCAGGGCTTATGCTGATGCAGATTGGGCAAATGACCGAACAACAAGAAAATCGACAGGAGGAAACCTATTTCAAATTGCGAAGAACACTATATCCTGGAGCTCCAAGAAGCAAAACTGTGTTGCCATGTCTTCTACAGAAGCTGAATACATCTCAGCAGCAAATGCCGCACAGAAAATAAAGTGGTTAATCCAACTAACCAACGACTTAGGTCTACCTCAACAACTACCTTTCTCCTTGTCTGAAGACAATAAATCTTGCATAAAGCTGTCACAAACAGATAATAACAAGGCAAGAACCAAAGCGATAGATATTAAATATCATTTCCTACGTGACCTGCAAGAAAAGTCCATAATAGAAATAGAATATCTACCCAGCCACGACATGGTCGCGAACACTTTCACAAAGCCTCTTCCTAAACCCCAATTCGAACGCTTTAGGAACTTATTGCAGATCATGTTGGAATAGACATTCAGCTGGGATGCTGGATATGAACCGTCTATTCAACAACATTCTCCCCATTCTGGGTGATAAAGCGCCAAATCCGGAACCTCTATCCTAGAACTCTTCTTCGTGTTTTGTTTATTATGAAAAAGTTTCTGTTCTTAAAAGCCGTGCTTCTACAGGGTGATTCAGAAATAATCATCAATAATTGGGGGGGGAGTTAGAGGGGCCCTAGACAATCATTTCGAATAGGGATGATGGGGCGCCGCCTTACAGTTAAAGAGCTAGGACCTAATATAGTGCGAGCGCGTTTCAAAAAGCCGTTTTTAGAAGGCCCGTGTGAAGAAACAAAACATAATAAAATGAAAAAAATCTATTGCATGAGGTAAGGAAGTATCCCTACTACCTACACCATGAATTCGATAGACTTTGAACCACTTTCTAAACCGTGGAGTGAGTTTCAAAAGTGCAATGTTAATCTTTTAGTCAAAGAATGGAGTTCCCTTAATGGTATTTAGAAAAATGATGATCGGGGAAGGAATTTTCAATGATCGTAACAGTGATCATTGAAACTGTTTGATCATTGAAAATTCCTTCCCCGATCATCATTTTTCCAAATACCATTAAGGGAACTCCATTGTTTGACAAAGATATTAATATTGCACATTTTAAAACTCACCCCACGGTTTAGCAAGTGGTCCAATTTCTATCACATCGAGGATTTAAGTAGTACGGATACTCCTGTACCTCATGCAACAATTTTTTTCATTTTATTATGTTTTGTTTCGTCACACGGGCCTTCTAAAAACGGCCTTTTGAAACGCGCTCGCACTACATTAGGTCCTAGCTCTTTAACGGTAAGGCTGCACCATCCCTATTCGAAAAATGCTTGTCTAGGGCCCCTCTACCTATCCCCCAATTATTGATGATTATTTCTGAATCACCCTGTATATCTCTCTGTAATATTTTATGTCAATAATTGAATTAACATTAAACCTAATTTTAGTAGCAAAAGAAGATTACTATTATTCCACATGTGTAACAGCAGTGGTCCGTTTTCTACGATGTCAACTACTAGATGAGATATTTATCTACGCTTCCTCAGGTAGGCTGCATGCTTCAATTATACTTATCCGCTATCGGGGACATTTAAATCCATCAGTAACAAGATCTGTAAATGACTCATTAAGACACACCATAGCTGACGATTTTGCTAGTACCTTCAACTTCAAAGGATCAGGGCATAAATCCTCATTTCAAGACACTTCTCTTTGCTGTGTCATACTAAGTACATATGTTTTATTTTTTGTCTCAACATAACTTCATAATTAGTTCTAAACCGTATTTTTTGCATACGTTTTCCCAATGCTTTGGTTATTTTTGGACTAAAACGTTTTTTTTTTCATTTTTCAGGATCTACGGAAAAATCTACTGGTGCGTCAGATGAGATTATTAAGAACTGTATTAAAGATTGGATGAAACATGCTCCCTAACGATTCTCTTCTGCTATTAACAAAAACAGGTAATAATTAAGACATTTAGAAACTATGCTGTGAACTCTCTTGTGCTTATTACTCAATTAATAGTTTATACACCGAATTTTTAAAAATGCCCCCCAAAAAAGGTCTTATTAGCAAAAAAAACAAAAGAAGGGCTACAAAAGCCTTCAATGAAATTTTGTTCAGTTCCAAGAATTTGTGTTGTAATGTTTTTATTAGCGATGACGATTTAATTTCTGAAAGTAGATCCCTAGCATCTGAAGCTGAACCTTATGCCATTGAACCCACACCATGCGAACCACCATCAAGCAAACCACTGGA
Organism: Tetragnatha versicolor; assembly: GCA_024610705.1. NCBI lineage: Eukaryota > Metazoa > Arthropoda > Arachnida > Araneae > Tetragnathidae > Tetragnatha > Tetragnatha versicolor. The sequence goes on along the minus strand of JANDEH010000013.1, from coordinate 22,885,176 downwards.
TTCTATTCATTTAAGTTTTTATAATGACGATGAAAGATTAGATCATTTTAATCAAAATGAAAATTCCCCAAACTTGCAGAATGAAATGAGGGAATGAGCCTGTAATCGTAAAATTTCAGGTCTTGCTGTATAACGGATTTATTAAAAATTTTATCCCCTCACCTTTCCGATATATTTGCCTAGGACCAGCCGTACATTAATGAAAACTCCCTCTATGTCTTCATTTAATATAGTTAAATTACAAAATGGAGTATTTTGGTATTGAAAAACGATTGTTAACCTTTTTTTCTAGGTATTCAATTGTTCCCAATGACAATGATATTTTGTACCTGAAATTCAACATTGATGGCCTTCCTATTTCTAAAAGCTCCAAAATTCAATTTAGGCCAATTCTATTGCAGATAAGTAACAGTACTTTCACAAACCCAATAGTTGTAGCGATTTTTTGTGTAACATCAAAACCTCTTCCAATTCAGAGCTTTCTGGAAGATTTTGTACTCGAATTTGAGAAACTGCTTGATGTTGGATTTGTGTTTAACAACAGAAAAATAACTGTTAAGATGCACTCGATAATTTGTGATTCACCTGCCCGTGCATATATAAAATGCATAAAAGGTCACAATGGTTATTCTTCTTGTGATATATGTTTTTGTCGTGGAAACTATAATCACGATGGTCGTGTTGTAGTTTTAGATGATTTAAATGCTAGAAAGAGATGTAACAATTCATTCAAAAACAATTCACAGGGAACACAATATATGCAATAAATTATTTAGAGATTGTTATGACTGACTACCTATTGAATTGAGAATAAGTGATGAATTGAAAATTGAAGTAATGGTAAAAATTGAAGTGTAGTTGAAGATAACAGTAAGGTTGATTAAAATGATAGTTCAGTTTGAGCGAGAACACAGGTTAAGAAGGCGAATTCATCACGTCCGGGTCACCAGAATACAGTGGTTAAGCTTAAGATGATGATTTGCGAGTTCAACTTAACGAATAAATTATTCCGCTTGTCCTCAGTATGTTCTACCGGTATTTTGGCCAACCAAAGCTGCTTCATTGAGGTTTTTTAGCCGGTTGTTCGTCCTTACCTTCAGACCTGTCCTGGGGTGTAACAAATAAAGTAAATATTTATTGCGGCGATATAACTTTTCTCTTGAAATCACAATTAAAATCTATTGCAGTTGAATTGACACAAAAAGTTATGATTATGAATTTTCCAGCCGAGATGAGATCTCGCTCCGCGCTTTATTACTTAGCGTGCCTGTATTCCTGCTGTTGCTTTTGACGATGTTTGCCGCTTGCCACACATCTGTAGCAGAGTCTCTTGTTATTTGTGAAGTACGCTTCTTTTCTTTGACTACTTTGATTAGGCCTGCTGTAACTACAATCTTTTCTTCCTTGCGTAAAGATTCTAAAATATCATCCATGTCTTTATCCCGCTGAGTCTTCAAAATGTCCTTATCCCAATGTAGTTACCATTCAATCAGCGGACTGTATAATAAACTAATTCACGTTCTGTAATTTGTAGTCCAAGTGAAGCACATTTTACAGACAGGCCTCTTGCACGAGCTATGTAGTCATCTACCCTCTCTGTCCTCGCCATTTCTGGGTTCTTAACTTCGTTGCTTGCGTCGATTTTTCTGTCCTCGTTTTTGCCCGTGAAAGTCACTTTTATTTGTCACTTGGGCATTGTTCGTCGGACAAATTTAATACGATGCAAGATACGGCTTCGTCATTCTTCTTTTCCCAATTGCTTATCTTTCTCGCTCATTTCATCTGGCATTTCTTCGCTGACCACTTCAAATATTATTTTTAAGCTTAAAAGCGCCTTGATGTTAGTCTTCCGGATAAAATAATTCTTACTGGTGAGCAATGGGACTGCTGGTATCTTGTCCATTCTTCCCCGGCGTTGACGAGCTTTTTTAACAACGAAAAAATAAAAATGTCGGACAGCCACGCTCTTCTACCACTTGTTGGTACGAGGTCACGAAAAGAAGTGAGTTTATACATCTCCAACAATTTGAGACTCAACAATGTCGGTATAAAGAAATGAAACACGATTCGCGGTGCAAGCGCTCGCTAGGTGGCGTGGCGAATTTTGTTTACTTTTTCATACACTAGCGGAAATAAAAATCCCAACACCAAGAAGGAAAGGAGATATCAAAGTAAAATTTATTTCTATGATTGCACATAGTATTAATGTGAATTGATTAAAAAATCAGCCTTCCTTGATGTTAGGGGGCCGAGAAAATCGGTGAGGAGTGTTGTCTCCATAGGTGTCCATTACCGCCGTCACACGTCATGGTATTGAGTGACAGGGGATCTAAATGACTTTTGAGGGATTGGAGGACCATGTTGCCTCCTCAGGTAGTCCAAATTCATATGGTGAACCAGCGGACGTTGCATACCGGGCTAGGTGATTTCTCCTCATTGACCGGACTTGTTTTGTGGGTGTTGGTTCTAGAGAACGGGAAAGACGGGGTAAAAATGCAAACTAGGGGGTTAAGAAGAAAGCTTGGACATTGCACACAACATGTGGTTGTGCATGTTTCTCTTGAAATTTGTCCCCAGGACAGGTCTGAAGGTAAGGACGGTCTACCGGCTGCAAAATCTCAATGACGCAGCTCTAGTTGGAAAAAGTACTGGTGAATCATACTCAGGAGTTGCAGAAATGGAATCCAATGCATCCCCACTACGTTACCCTGCATCACCACTCAGAGGAACGATTAGAAAATCATCCGCTGAGTGCGCTCTCTCCATTGTGTCTTCATACTCATACCCAACCGTCGTGGTACTCCAAACCGAATCAGGATTCTCTCATAAACACAATGTCATGAAATTGGGAACTTCATTTCCTTATTTCGTGCACTATTGGAAACAGAAATGCCCATTTTCAGCCCCTTGTTTATAGACAAAGATGTAAGAAGCTATGCGGACCGAACAGACGATCCGCAGTACTGCAAACGACATCCATTCCACTGCCGCTTGTCCTCAGTATGTTCTACCGGTATTTTGGCCAACCAAAGCTGCTTCATTGAGGTTTTTTAGCCGGTTGTTCGTCCTTACCTTCAGACCTGTCCTGGGGACAAATTTCAAGAGAAACATGCACAACCACATGTTGTGTGCAATGTCCAAGCTTTCTTCTTAACCCCCTATGTTGCATTTTTACCCTGGCCTATCCGTTCGTAAGAACCAACACCCACAAAACATGTCCGGAAAAAGGAGAAATCACCTAGCCCGGTATGCAACGTCCGCTGGTGCACCATATGAATTTGGACTACCCAGAGACTCCAACTTTCAAAGATGGTTGTCAGTAGTCCTTATGAGTAAGGAAAATTTTTTTGGAAGTTGACCCTAAAAACAGGGTTGTTTTAGACACCTAGTCCGATTTTTTAGCGATTTTTTCCCCTGCCATCCCCCTTGATGTCATATCTGAAACAGGTTATAATCTAACAATATTTTTAAAAATACTGCATTAAGCTTCAGAGTGATCTAACAGTAAATATTTACAACTTAGGAAATCCTTAAGAAAAATTAGTTAAAAACACTGACTAAAATCGATAAAAACGTGATCCGAGAGGTATCACTGGACTTACTAGGCTCCTCTGGCCATGCTTAAATTTTTCCTACAGTGTAATTAAATGTGAAAAGAAGCCAGCTTCAACTACGCGCGGGAAAACGGTACTTACGCGAAAAATCGCTGTTTTTCGACTTTTCCGCCGAACGCGATCCTAAAAACCGGAACACGGCTTCTAACCACTATAAAGTTGTTTTTTCCACATCGCACTAACAACGCAAGAAGAAGCCGATTTCAACTTGCCGCCCGCCGCTGCACCGTCCAAGAAAGAAGTCGAGGGAAGAACGGAATACACCGCTAGCAACAAAAAACCCGATCGCTCGCCACCCTGTTTTATGTAGACTGAAAATATCCTAAAAATAGAGCATAATTGTGAAAAAACTTGCGCTTTTAAATGCTTTTTATGATTGATATCCGATTTTCCGTAGCTTTTTTGATGTTATCCGTAGTCCGTAGTTTAACGACGGCATCCGTAGAAACTACGGAGAATCCGTAGTAGTTGGAGTCTCTGACTACCTGAGGAGGCAACATGGTCCTCCAATCCCTCAAAAGTCATTTAGAGCCCCTGTCACTCAATACCATGACGTGTGACGGCGGTAATGGACACCTATGGAGACAACACTCCTCACCGATTTTCTCGACCCCCTAATATCCAGGAAGGCTGATTTTTTAAGCAATTCACATTGATACTATGTGCAATCATAGAAATAAATTTGACTTTGTTATCTCCTTTCCTTCTTGGTGTTGGGATTTTTATTTCCGCTAGTGTATATCACGGAAAACAACGTGAGTTCAGTGCTCAGTGTATAGAATAATTCAGCTGATTTGTGCTATAAAAATGGTTAATCTCAGCATAACTTAGCTAATAAAATATCTGAACGGTGATGAGCATTCTAGATGCATTTTAGAAGGGGAAAGAATTTTGAAAGCAAAGCACCTCGAACAAGCTGGAATAACCGAAATTTCCGATAAAATTGCCAAGATTTTCGCTGTATGCCTGCAATCGTCGGGGTTTAATAGTAATCCTCATTCCATCACTAGAACATCCAAAATGACAGCAGACAATTGTGTGCAAATAGATAACTGCAAGTGTTCGTGTGTTGCTGGGAAAGGGGGAACATGCAAGCATATCAGTGCAGTACTGATCCATTGTACTAGAACTTAATTCCCTTTTTTCGGTCTTGAGTTAATGTTTGAATATCTGTGTTTGCCAAATTAGGGGATGAAAATCTGTGGGCCGGACTCGCTTCATTAACCCTGTATGTATCCTAACTTTCAGTTATAAAAGCAAGGTTCAATTCCGTTCCCGCTAAATATCGACTACCTCGTTTGAACGCCATATATTCAAATATCTACGATTTTGTCTGATTTTTAATGCTTAACTGAACAATTATTGATCTAATTAAACATTTTATTCTTTTAGTTTGAATTTATTTAGCAGGTTTTTACTTTTTGGTGTCTTAAAGAGTATGGCAGTATTTAGTGGAAAGTTAACGGAATTGAACCAAAAGCAATTACAATATTGCATTCTAATCCTTCTAAACCCCTTGAAAGATTTAAGATACTTTAAATATTGAGTGTTCCATCATTTATATCTTGGTATATGAACAATATTTTTATTTTCCATGTCACCAGGGTAGATATTTCGTCCCTGCAAAAGCTATCTCGTGCAGATGTGAAATGTATCTGAGCTCAGAAGACGCCAAGAGTGATGGAGCAGTACCAGCCAGTGCCTGTACAGGATTATTGCTGCCACAAAAAGCCACGCTGGATTAAAGATAAAGATCCTGTTTCAACTGAAGACTTAACATATTATAGGGACCAGCGTGAGTGTTTGCCCTAATTCCAGTTTGGCAAGGCACAATAAACTCTTGACCCATGATAGAGTTCCAAGACCTGTGTTGTCAGAAATAAACATTGAAAGGTAGTAAATATTTACCACTTTAGTTTTATTAATAGTTTTAACTAGTTATTATTTCCGAAGTTGCCAAAGTATTGGGGCTTTACATCTTAATGGGATGTACTTTGCAAATTTAAATACTTTCTGAAAAATACAGTAGTATAATTCGACAAAAGTTGTTTGTACTAAATATACAAGATTCTTACATAATTTTTAATAATTTCAAACAGTCGACAACAACTGAATTAAAAATGTAACGCCAAAGCCCATTAACTCTACTTGTGAAAGCATTCTTGGAGAACGTCCCTAAATTACGTGAAGATAAAAAGGGGGCAATTGATTAAAATCGTGTGTCAACTTTTGGTTTACAAAATATACAGTTTTTATATTTTTAAGCACAACTTCAGGGGAAAAAACCCAGATTAGTCAAAACAGCGTAGTCAAGACCAGATTTTAAATTTCAACATGTCTCTGTATTTAAACTTTGACCAGTGTAATGTCGATAAGACGAACAAAGACCTTTCAAGAAAATTTTGGTGTTTAAAAGTGATTGAGGAAATCTCACGTGAGAATTTGATGGGGTCCAGAATTTAGGGAAAACGCCTTTCATAATTTATGGACGTCCTCTTATTTATAGACTGGTGAAGGCTTTAATGGCCAGAACAAGAAATTTTTAATTATTTCAGACGTTTTGTCCACAGATGGAACAGCTAAAATTATAATTTCTTTTCAAACAGCCTGTAAGCTTTGAACTGTCATATTTATGTTTATTGATTTGCAAACTTTCCTTTTTTAAATAGGTATAATGATGAAACCCAAAAAAATAGGGAAGAACTGCTGGAAGGACACAAAATGGAATTTTCATATTTACCTTGTTTCTCAACAAGTTGTGATGAAGATTATAATACAAAAGTTAAACTGTCCAGTGAAGAAGCAACTGCCTTGTGCTTAGGCACGTTAAATCAAAGTGGCTCACTGTAACAGGAAGAAAGATCCAAAAGAATTACTGGTAGTGCGCATGCACACTGTTTACATACTGTACGAACAAAAAACCTGATTGGGAAAAAAATTAGTGTTTCAATTTTGATGGCAATGCAAACACTATGTATGGTCAGAGTGCAGAAAAGCTTGCAAAGGAAGCTTTTCCTAAAAACAAAAGTTATATTCTTTATGAGATGGAAATGTTAGTGCATCCCGAAACCCCGTGGTTCGGTTACAGTCCGGACGGCATTTTACTTCAAGGTAAGGAAATCTTCTTACTAGAAGTAAAATGTCCAGTCTCGAGAAAAACGCAACCAGCGACAGAGGTTGTAAAAGACTTGCCTTATATTAAGGTTGTTAATGGTGAAATTTCTCTGAAGGAAAACATAAATATTATGGACAAGTACAACTTGGTATGACACTGACGGGGATAAAAATTGTAAGTTTGTAATTTTTCATCTGCAAACAATTCATATGTTACAATTAATGTACCATTTGATGGTAAATTTTCAAAAACTTTGTTTGGAAGATTAAGTACAGCCTACTTTAAACAGATTTTACCTATTTTATGGGAGGCGTCCATTGATACTTTTGTCCCAGCGATTTGTCACTGGAACCCTATTGAACCTAGATATTTGTATGTTGCGTCTATTTCATGTGGATATTTTGTTTTCATTGTTCCTATTTTGTTTTCATTGATTACTGAAATAAAAAAATTTTTTACATAAGTGTATTCTTTTTCATTACATGTTTGAAATTTTATTTACATTATGTATAAAATTTTAAGTATCAGAGTTGTTGTGATAAACCTTAGCCATTCCAGGGGTTCCCTGTAACTCGGAGATGAGAAATGAAAAAGGGAAAAAGAAAACTAGGGTATATTTCAGTCATGTTATTCAGCTTAAACAATGAAACAAATTAAGTAGAGGAAAATATGAGAAATATTCAGGGTGGCCACCAATATGGAATTATCAGGGTATTTGAAACTTCTGGGAAAAGTCAGGGAATTTTGCAGAAAATCGGGAAAATTTTTAGTATTTTCATGCCATCTTACAAAATCAGTTACCAGTCCGTTGATTGAATTGTGTAGAAATTTTTTTTATTTCTAAAGGGCAATGAATAAATCAATCTGAATTCCAATTTAACTATTTTTTAAGGGGACTTTCTCTGGGTTTTTTTCAAAGTTATTTATACTGTTGTGTCATCCTACTTCCCATTTCGATAGCCAGGCGGCGCTAATAAAGCGCCCGCCTTAGAAGTAACTTCAACTATAGCTAAGTATAGATTCTCCCGCTAATCTGTCTGTAATGTCCGTGATGTGTATCTCGTCCCTGTATTAAATGTTTTACTTGTTACAAAGCCGGTGTATTTCTTTGAGATAACCTACAGTCTCGCCATACCTGGCGCCCACGTTAACAACCCAAGTGCTAAAAACAAGTAAATATGTCTACAATTCCAGTCGTTGAACGGAAAGTTTTGAGAACATCCGTCACTAAGACGATAACGGAACTGGACAGATGCATCTCGGAAAGAACTGTGTTCGCTGCCACACAAGCATTCTCCAAGCTAGAGGAAAAAATGCAAAGGCTGCTCATAAAAGATGAGGAAATTCTTCAGACCCTTCAAACCAATACTACGGAGGAAGGTGCGCTAGAAGCGGCTCTGGAAAAAGAGCTCGAGACCACGGAAGTCTACCGAGACAACTTCACGTGTGCGAAAGCCAAATACTTAGATTTCATATCTGCAACGTCTGCTACAGAAGGTAAGCCAGTGAACAACGCTCCCAAGTCAACCGACAAACTGAATCTAAATCTTCCAAAACTTGAGCTCGCCGAATTTGACGGCAACCCAAAAAATTGGTTCGGTTTTTGGGCCATCTTCCGAAAGATCGATGGGGATCCCAATATTGAGGACGACGTGAAACTAGCTTATTTGATGCAAACAACCAAAGGTAAAGCTTTCGATTTTGTTCAAACCTATCAAGTGTCTAAAAGTGATTATAAAACTGTCATCACTAATTTAAAAGCACGTTTTGCAGATGACAGAGTGCTTATTGAATTGTATGTGCGCGAACTCTTAAAATTAGTTTTAAGTCAGACGCATAATATGTCTTTTACTGATTTAGTTGATCAATTAGATGCTAAATTACGATGCCTAGAAAATTTGGGTGTTACTAGAGAAAAATACGCATGCATGCTGTACCCACTTGTTGAAGCTTCTATTCCTGAAAATATCTTAATTGCTTGGGAAAGAGAACGAAATTCTATTTCTCGTTCCTCTGATACAAACGCGAATGACCTTGAGCTGTTAATTCGGTTTCTTCGATCAGAAGTTGTAAGTGCAGAGCGTTTACGAATAGCAAAAAATTTCTGTTCCGAAGGGGGGAAAGCAAAAAAGGCAGGAAATGGAATGGGTAATGTGCGAGGCTATGAATCTAATTCGGCGCCAGTCGCCACAGCTGCAACACTCGTAACTCAACCGAAATATGATAGTAAACGAATTTCGAATGTGATTTGTTTATTTTGTTCAAAAAAGAACCACAGAAGTAGCGATTGCTTTCTAGCACAAAAATTGACTTTTCAAGAGAGGAAAGATAAAATATTAAGTATGAAAGCTTGTTTAGTTTGTCTAGGAGTAAACTGCCGAGCCGATAAATGTACCAAGAGAGTACGTTGCGTAATTTGCTCTGGGAAACATTTTCCAATTCTTTGCCCAAATGTAAATAAAGGTAATGAAACCCCAGCAAGTAATACTGAAACCATGAGTGCTATGCCCGTCATATCGCTACACTCCTCTACCCAGATTTGTGACCTTTGGTCACTCGATGTTCTCGGAATTCGAGACCCTGTTGAAAATAAAACAAAAACTGTAATTGATGCAGAAACTGTATCCTTTTTTGAAAAAACTGTTAAATATCGCGATGGTCGATACGAGGTAAATCTACCGTGGGTCGAAGGACACCCGGAGTTACTTGATTTACGTTTTCAATCAGAAAAACGCCTCCAAACCATGACCTCTAAACTAGTTTCTTCTGGTAATTTTGAAACTTATGACAAAATTATGAAGCAGTGGGAACAATTGGGAATTATAGAAGAGGTCCCTAGTAAAAATGATTGGAAAAATATTTCTGAGCTAAAGTGCAGGTATCTACCTCATAGAGCCGTGTTTAAGGAATCTAGTCTAACGACTAAAGTACGCCCAGTATTTGACGCATCCGCTAAGGATGAAAATTCGGTTTCCTTAAACCAATGTTTAGCCACAGGTCCAAATTATATTGAAATGATCCCTTCTGTTCTTAATAGATTCCGTAAGGGTCAATTTGGGGTAATTTCTGATATAGCCAAAGCTTTTCTTCAGATAAGTGTGTCCCCCACTGATAGAGACTATCTTCGATTTCTATGGTGGAAAGATTACGAAAAGCGAGAAATTAAAATCTTGAGGCATTGCCGAGTTGTTTTCGGTTTGTCATCGTCACCATTTTTGCTTATGGCAACAATTTATCACCATCTTGAGAAGGAAAAGAAAGGTGGGAATGATGTAGCAGGGAAACTTAAAGACTCCTTCTACGTCGACAATGTTGTGACAAGTGTTGAAAATGAGGCGGAATTACAAAATTTCCAAATGACAGCTTGTCACATCATGTCGAAAGCAGGTTTTGAGCTCACGGGTTGGGTAAACTCTTCAGAACGACAAGACCTGGATAAACCTCGTTGTTCTGTTCTTGGCCTTTTATGGAATCCAAATTCTGATGTGATCGCTTGCGATCTTGGAAGTGTTTCGACTGAAATTAGCGAAACATGTTCTAAAAGACAGCTCTTGTCACTTGCACAAAAAATCTTTGACCCGATTGGTTTTACCGCACCCGTGACGCTCATTCCTAAACTACTAATGCAAAAAGCTTGGAAAAATGAAAAGTTATCATGGGATCAAAAACTGCCCTCAGAAATTTTAGAGGAATTTAAAACCTGGCTCGCTAGTGTGGAATTTTTAAATTTAATTCAAATTCCGCGTTACTTAGGAGGTGTGATCGATGAAACGACTACCACTATTCATATGTTTAGCGATGCAAGTGGGAAAGCTTTTGCTGCGTGTGTATTTTTGCGAATTGAATGCGAAAATGATGTTCAGATTAGGTTAGTTCAGGCAAAATCACGCGTCGCTCCTCTCAAAAAGGATCCCATCACCAAAACGAAAACAGAAATGACCATTCCTAAATTGGAGCTCATGGCTGCTGTTATTGGATCTCGACTAGTCCAGACTGTAAAATCATCATTGAACATTCACAACGTGCAAACTTTCTACTGGACAGACTCAAAAGTTGTGCTTTGTTGGATCCAAAATCCAGGACCTTGGAAAACCTTTATACAAAATCGCATAAAGGAAATTCACTCGAACTCTTCGAAGGAAAATTGGTTCTACGTTCCATCTCAGATGAACGCAGCGGACATTGCTTCACGAGGGTGCAATGCACAAACTCTCTTCAGTCTTCGCTGGTGGGAGGGCCCTTCGTGGTTGAAGAACCGCGACTCCTGGCCGGACACCGAAAGATTGAATCTCTTGGATGCTGTTGAGCTGGCTGACAAGGAGAGAAAGCCTACAGTTGTGACAAGTCTCTCGTTGGACAATTCCGAGCCTGATTTCTTCGAGTGGACCAAGCGAGTGTCGAAGTTTACTTCAATCGTTCGAATTTTAGCTCATGTGAAACGGTTCATCTTCAATGCTAAATCATTAGCAAGTGGTAAAAAAGATGCCATACGAAAAGGTAACTTAACCGAAGAGGAGTTAAGAACATCCGAGCTGGAAATTCTTCTTTACATCCAAAGAGACACATTTGGTAAAAACCGTCGTCTCTTACCTCCTAACTTTGTTGTGTACACCGACTCTGATGGTCTCCTACGTGTTGAGACAAAACTGATCTCTTCCGATGACGACTTCTTCAGGCGACCAATCTTGCTGCCTGATAAGCATGAACTTGTCTTTCGTCTCGTCGAGGAACAACATCGAGTTCACAGCCATGCGGGTGTGCAAACGCTTGTGATGATCCTACGTGAAAAGTACTGGATCTTGCGGTCTAGAAAAACCGTGAGGTCTATTGTGTCCAAGTGTGTCGTTTGCCAAAAGTTCAAAACCAAGTCTTCTACGACAAATTGTGCTCCCCTACCCGAAGATCGCGTCCGAATGTCTGCGGTTTTCGAAACCACTGGTGTGGACCTAGCCGGTCCCCTGATCCTTCGAGATCGTCAAAAGGTGTGGATCGCAATTTTCACATGCGCTGTATATCGTGCAGTGCATTTTGAACTTGTCTCGGACATCTCTACTCAAAGTTTCCTACTCGCTCTGAGGCGCTTCATCGCTCGTCGAGGCCGAGTAAAGACTATTTACTCAGACAATGGGACAAACTTTGTGGGTTCTAACAACGAGCTCCAGAACGATGATTGGAGCGCTGTTGTTGCCCATTCTGACTTAAAAAGAATCACATGGCATTTCAACCCGCCTTCCGCCGCCTGGTGGGGTGGTTGGTGGGAAAGGGTAGTCAGAATGCTCAAAGAATTGCTAAGACGCAATTTGGGAAAAGCTTGTCTCAATTACGATGAACTTCACACCGTCGTGTGTGAATGTGAGGCTTTGCTAAACAGCAGACCCCTTACTTACCTCTCCGAGGAACCATCTGATCTAGTGCCTCTCACACCATCTTTATTTTTACAAGATCAGATTGAAGTGTGTGTTCAAGATTTAGATCAAAACGATCTACAGAACCTCCGCAAACGTGCGAAACACCTTCACGCAGTTAAGTTAAAGCTCAAAACGCGGTTTTATAAAGAATATATCTCCGTTCTCAAACAATCGGGCAATCTTGTTCAAACTCCGCTTGTTATTGGCGATATAGTTTTGATTGGTTCTGATAACAAAAAACGCGTTGATTGGCCTTTGGGTAAAATTGTTGAAATTTTTAAGGGACGTGATGGTGTTTCCCGTGTTGCGAAGGTCAAAACACAAAGTGGTGAACTGATACGACCATTTCAACGGTTGTACCGATTAGAGACTTCTGGAACAATTGCTGAGCTTATAAGAAACGCTCCGTTAATGACCAGGAGTGGAAGAGTTATTGTGAAACCTAAATCTTAAATTTTCACTTTAAACATTTTTCATTTTCTTCTTTTTGAAATAATGTGTACTTCTTAATTATGTTTATATTAGTTCTAAAAACACATGTGTTATGTTTTGTTAAAAGTTATACTTTTGCGGGCGGAGGATGTTGTGTCATCCTACTTCCCATTTCGATAGCCAGGCGGCGCTAATAAAGCGCCCGCCTTAGAAGTAACTTCAACTATAGCTAAGTATAGATTCTCCCGCTAATCTGTCTGTAATGTCCGTGATGTGTATCTCGTCCCTGTATTAAATGTTTTACTTGTTACAAAGCCGGTGTATTTCTTTGAGATAACCTACAGTCTCGCCATATATACATTTATTACTATTTCAAATTGAATTTTTAACAAAATTGTGATTTATATAAAAATAACTTTTTTGTGTTTCTTCTGTGATAAAAGATTATAGCATTTAATAGAGTACAATCGGGGAACATTTAGTTAAAGCCTGGAATTATCAGGGAAATTACTAAGCTCAGTTGGTGGCCAACCTGATATTACTAAAGTCTACATAATGTTTGGTAGTTTTTTTTAAATTACATATATCCGATACCTCAATCAAAATCCAATCTTATGCGAAAGGTCCTCATTCAAATTTTCAAATTTATAAAAAGTTAATGTTATACCAGAAATAGAAAGTATAAAAATTAGTATTGTCTCAAAATTATGTTAAATACTTCCAAAACTAGTAAATTTAAATTATTTTTTAAATTCCCTTATTGAATTCATGAGCCCCCTTCTGTCTAACAGTTGTGGACTTTATTTTATACTCCAATTGAATGAATCATTCGGTTAACGGTCAGAATCCCGAAAGCCACAATCCCGACAAGCCACTTGCCCGACAGCCGTAATCCCGACCATCAACCATCCAAACCCGACCATCCGTTCCCACAAGGGGACATCCATAGGGGGGCATAGAGGCCTTTCTCCATCTTCTCTTACCACCATGTACAATACCACCCTCTGCTCACAATTTTTCGACAAAAATTATTTCAGTATTTGATAAATCTTGTGAGGTTCATTTGTACTGAACAAACTGTAAAGTAAATGTTTGCAAATTACCTGACATAGTTAAAACCTGATGAATGCTTATCTTGTAAAGAACCTTTCGATCCAAATTCCTGTATGAAAGACTTGAATATTTTTTGTACATGCATATAAAACCTCAAATCGAATTTAAACTTACCAATATAAATCTGGTTTTAATAGTGCTTTGACTGGAAACTACAAAGATATATTGGATGGTAAGCTTTACTCATCAGAACCCGGTTTGAAGTGCTCAAATAATATATCAATCCAGTTTAATATAGATGGTATCCCGATGCACAAGAAGGCTCGTTACAACATTTGGCCTATACAATGCATGATAAATTAACTTCCTCTAGAAAAAAGAAATAATATTATAGTTTGTGGGATATGGCTCGGCAGAGATAAACCGGTAATGAATGACAATTTTTTAAAACCGTTTGTGAATGAGAAGAAGGAGTTGTCTAGTAATGGCATAAAATGGATAAGTGGATCTATTGTCATTAATACAAAAGTATTTCCAATATTATGTACATGTGATGCTCCTGCAAAGGCTTTGGTACAGAATTTCACGCAATTCCAATGGAAAGTATGGATGTGGATTCTGTGAACTTATGGGCATGCATGTTGAGAAAGGTAGGGGGTTTTGCCGTGTTTATGAATATAAAAAAATACAGTTGTGCCATTAATGGCATTAAATTGTACCTTAACATATGCAGAACAATCTCCAATTGAAAAAAAAGTGTAGTTGGTGTTAAAGGGCCCTCAGAGCTATTAGGGTTGTATCCTCATTTTAATATAATTGATAGCTTTGTGCCCGACTATATGCATTCTGTGTTATTAGGTGTTACACGCCACATTGCCAACCTTTGGTTTGGAACATCTAACCAAGTTTTTTCTCTTAGTAAACTTAACATTCAGACTCTCAACTGTCGCATTAAGCAGTTGAAGCAGCCTCAGGAAATAACACCAAAGTTGTGGCCTACTACATTTTGGAAAGCATCGGAATGGAGGGTTTTTCTTCCAACATCCCCAGTGTTATTGTTAAATACAGGGTGGTCCTAAATCCGTGGTACAAACTGGGTAGGGTAGGTAGAGGAGACCTAGACAAGCATATTTCGAATAGGTAGAGGGGGAATAGATACACCGTTAAAGAGCTAGGACCTAATGTAGTGCGAGAGCGTTACAAAAGGATGTTTTGTCGGATCTGGCAACCACGTATATAACCCAGAATGCATGCCCTGAATAAAGTATGATGTACGTAAAATAGATAGTTTTCACTTTATATTAAATTATACATTACTCTGGACACTCTAAATGGTGACGATGGTAAATTGGTTGTGTTGAGAGCTGCAAATTTTACGGGAAAATTTCTGCTGATTGCGAGCTAAGTATTTCATAAAGAAAAGAAGTTACATGTGTTCCTGAGATGCCTCCTCCGGATTCTTAATCTTCGCAGAAAGTGACTGGTATTGTGGCTAATATCAGCTCATTCTCAATCGGTGATGATTGGGAAATTTTTATTGAAGGGTTGGAACAATATTTTTTGGCTAATAACGTGGAAGAAACGCATAGAGTGCCGGTGTTGCTGACCACCGTGTCAGAAACGGTGTACAAGTTGCTGAAAAACCTTTGTGGACCTGCTAAGCCTACGGAAAAGAGTTTCGAGGATTTGAAAAAAATTTTAACCGCGCAATTTAAGCCAGCGGTGTCGATTGCCAAGAGATACCTACTTATCATTTAAAAACTTCCACTTAAACTTCCTGTGCCTTACGTGATTTATTCGGACTTCGAGTCCATAATCACACCAAATGCTCAGCAGACCAATGCAGTTTCCCTTCACGAACCTTGCGGATTTTGCTATGTAGTTATTGGGCCTGATAACAAATCTGTCAAACCACCTACTGTCTATCGCGGGAAAAATGCAGCTCAATTGTTTGTTTCTTACATGTTGAAAGAGGAAAAAGAAATTTCCTCCATTGTCAGTAAAATTACCCCCCTAAAATGACTCTCCATGATGAGGCGCTCTTCCAATCAGCAACCAATTGTCATATTTGTAGTGATGAGTTAAAAGAGGATCGCGTGCGTGATCATGACCACTTGAACGGAACATTTAGGGGAGCTGCTCATAATAGCTGCAATTTAAATTATAAATTAAGTTGGAAAATCCCTGTAATCTTGCATAATGCCAAAAACTATGATACCCACATTATCATGCAAGCTTTGGGTAAAGTTCAAGATAGAAAATTAGGTTGTATAGCTAACAACACGGAAAAGTAAATTTCCTTTTCAGTAGGTAAACTGCAATTTTTGGATTCTTTTCAATTTATGTCAGCCTCTCTAAACGAGTTAGTTAGTAATTTGTCAAGGGATTAGTTTGCAATCATGCGAGAGCATTTTGACCCTACTCACGTGGATTTATTACTACGCAAAGGTGTGTATCCTTATGAATACGTAGATGATTTTTCTAAATTTAGTGAAACCTATTTGCCAGCACGATAATTTTTGTTCAGCTCCTTGAGTGGAGAATACATAACCGAGGAGGAGTTCGCATATGCAAAGGAAGTCTGGTATACCCTTCAGATAAAAACATTGGGAGAACACCATGATGTGTATTTGAAGGCAGATGTGCTTCTACTCGGTGATGTTTTTCAAAATTTCAGATCCCTATGTTTAGAATATTATGAAATAGATCCATGCCATGTTTTAACGGCTCCAAGCCTTGCATGGCAAGGATTTTTAAAAACGACTGAAGTGGAATTGGGATTAATAAAAGACCCTACCATGTATTTACTTTTAGAGAAGGGTATCCGTGGAGGTGTTGGCACTATCACCAAGCGGTATGACATGCTAACAATAAATACATGGAAAACTTTGACTCTACCCAACCATCTAAATACATCATGTATTATGATGCCAACAATTTATATGGTTGGTCCATGAGTCAGCCACTTCCTATCGAAAATTTCAAGGGGAAATCTCCCGAGTTGTGGAATAAAAGCCGAATCATGCGAATCCCTGATGAAGGAGATATACTGGCTACATTTTTGAGGTAGATTTTGAATATCTTAATGAGTTACATGGTAATCATAATTGCCTCCCAGTAGCAGCTCTGAAAAAATTAAACCCAACAAATCCATGCTGTTCCCATATCAATTAAATTCAGCACAAAAATTATACCATAATAATAGCGGATTTCAGAGTAAACTGATCCCTAACCTTTTGAATAAAACTAAATATTTTGCCCCTGCAAGAAATCTGAAGTTATATAAAGAGTTAGGGCTGAAAATTTCTCAATTGTATACTGTTCTCAGCTTTAAGCTATCTCCATGGTTAGAACCCTACATTAAATCAAACACCGATCGAAGGAAAGATGCTAAGAACAATTTTGAAAAGAACTTTTTTAAACTCATGAATAACGCAATATTCGGTAAGACTCTCGAAAACTTAAGAGAACGCACTAATGTTAGACTAGCCAATAACGAAAGACAAGCAAATAAATTAGTATCATCTCCTGCTTTTCATTCATTCAAAATATTTAATGAGGATTAAACAGCCATTAATTTAATAAATAAAATAGTTCTCAATAGACCCATATACGCAGACTTTTCCTTCCTAGAACAAAGCAAAAATTTAATGTACAATTTTCACTATAATTTTATTAAAGAAAAATATAAAAATGATGTCCAACTTTTGTTTACGGACACGGATTCGTTGTGTAATGAGATTGAGTGTGAGGATGTCTATGAGGAAGAATAGCTCTTTCTTTGACATCTGAATATCCGGTGACTCATCCTCTTTATAATGATAAAAATAAACAAGTTCTCGGGAAGATGAAAGATAAGTTAAATGGAAAAAAAGTTCAGGAATTTGTTGGATTACGCTCCAAAATGTATTCGTTACAATCTGGGGAGGATGAGAAAAAAACTGCAAAAGGATAGCTATAACTAAACATAAAATTGAATACGAAAGTTACAAGAAATTGCGTTTTGATAACCAATAACCACGGAATTACCTCCCCCAATTGGTGAAAATAACTTCAAACTAAACCATTCAATTCCCAAATAAAGATGAGCTAGCTAAATTGCAAATGCAAGGCCCTGAACTTAAATTAATAATAGATAATTTAGAAGGGAATGATTCCCTGAACACAATCCTAATTACATAATCGATTATGACAAAATATTGATGCACTTATCTAAACGAAATTCTAGGCGCGATGTAAAAAGGCAAATATGCGTGCCTCATTCTCCTTTCTTTTATGCATCTCCTTTCTTTATAGAACACTAGCGCAAGCGCTATCCCGGCGTTGCTCGGGGTATTTTAGAGACGGGCTTCGCCCGTACAGTAGTCCTTTAGCTTAACTTCAAAGCCTAGGCCAGTCCAAAAGGTGGAAAAAGAGTTTTAAAAAAGTTCTGCTAAATGTAATCCTGGCGTTGATGGGGGAAATGTAAACCGGCTTCGCCCGCTTAACATGCCTTTGACTGAATCTCACACTTATAGCAATTGAAGTAGAAGAATTATAATTGATTGAAAATATTAAAACATAACGCTATACCCGGGCGGTGTAAATTTTAAAAAAATGCAATTTACCCTTATATAGATAGGCTTTGCCCACGTTCATTATGATATGAAATTTGAACGGGCTTCGTTCGTATAACATGCTTGACTAAATGAAATAAAAATTTGGCCCGATATAGACGGGATTTATTAAATTTGAAAGGACTTCGCCCTTAAATCATGTTTAACTAAATGAAAACATAACGCTATACCCAGGCGGTGTAAACTTTTAAAAAATGCAATTTACCCTTATATAGATAGGCTTTGCCCACGTTTATTATGATATGAAATTTGAACGGGCTTCGCCCGTGCAACATGCTTGAGTAAATGAAAAAAAAAATTTGGCCAGATATAGACGGGATTGGCCCTTGATTATTACGATGTAGAATTTTTATATGCAATTTACCCATAGACAGGCTTCGCCCACATTTATTAAAATTTGAACAGGCTTCGCCCTTAAAACATGTTTAATAAATGAAATGTAAATTCACCATTAATTATGATGAATTTAGCTGGGCTTTGCCCATGCAACACACCTGACTAAATGAAATTTAAATGTGCCCATTTTCAGCCCAGATTCACTTCATTAACCTAAGCAACCTTGAAGCACTACCAAATAGAAGTAGAAATGAACCATTAGTAAAATTTCAGTAATAAGAAACAAAACATCAACTTAAACAACAAAAATGCTATTGATTGAAAAAGAAAGGATGAACAAAGCAGAAACAAAAGTAAACCTGAGCTACTTAAAAACAAAACGAACTGTGGTATACTTGCTACTACTGGAAGAAATGCACAACAGAATGAAATCAAAAGTAAAGTACTTTGTTAAGCAAAAAAAAAGAAAGCCTAAATATTTAGAATAATAAAATGAGAATCCATCATAACTGGATAGGAGAGCCCAACAGTAGAAAAAGATGAAGCATCGCATTACCAACCCGAATAAACAACACACGCCTGAGAAATAAATGTAAACAATCGACGGACGTTGCTTAAGGCGGCTTTAGAGCACGCGGTTCCCGACAGCGACTCCGCGACATCCGGTTCGCGACAAAAAATTGACCCGCTTCCCTTAATTGAACAGCGCCATCTTTCGAGAGGTCGCTGAGTTACTGCGGTTGTCAAAATTCCCGAAAACGTCCCGAAAACCGCGGAATCGCTGTCGCAAACCGGGTGGTGTAAAGCCTCCATTACAGACAGGATTATAATTTTTACCGTCTGCACATTAGGAAATTTTGACAGGGCAAATCTATCGAAAGTCAGCCCCTCTGAGAGAAGGAAGAAGATTTTTGAGTCATCAAACTTAAATAAAGTAAAGAGCACATGATATTAGATGAAATTCGCCGTTTCGTTTGCTTCGGCGCTTCACCCATTCACCGGCGATGTAGATGTAAACCGGACCGGAAGTAAACAGAAGCCGTAGTTGGATTTCTGTTGCCAGGTTCAAGGAAAAGACTGTTTTGCTTACCGGTAGGTATCGACAGGACTAATTTAATATGAGGATAGCTTGAGAGGACAAATCTTTCAAGAAACAACCCAATCAAATGCTCAAACCAAACACCAGACTCCGGGTTTCGGACATCGGGTTTCAAACTCTATTTCCTGGTTTCTATTTTATATATATAGATTGAAAGGATATTCGGCTACCCTACAATTTGGAGGTAAAATAGAGGGGCAAACCGAATCAGATTATGTCAAGAAATTAAGAACAAGATTTACCACAACATTCTCAAAAAAATCTACGGAAACAAGAGGAGAAAAACATTAAACGCAGTGAGATAAATAAACATGAAGGACAGTTAGATTACTCGTTAGGGGCACTTTGCTTTGAACGGAACCCGAATTTGAAGTCAAAGGCATCAAATAACCCAAGATCAAAATACGAAGGGCCATTTAGGGTTTGGTTTGGTTTGTTGGATTTTATGGGACAAGGGCCAGATCAGGCCATTCTATCCCAAGAAAGACAGACATTGAAGTTAAGAATGCAGCGAGCAATTAGCTCTTGTCGGATGTAATCTATACATCATTATTAAAAACAGGATAAAAGAAGGTGGAACGTGGACAATGAAAATTATGTAATCATTAAAAATCAGACATGATGAATAAAACCGATATGTTGGATAAAACCAAGAACCAGTTTAAAATCATAGTTATGTAAAATTTCTGAGAGGTTAAAATCTGTTCGTTTAAAAGCTTGTAGTCTTTGGCCATTAAAAAGAGGACATTCACATAGAATATGTCGGACAGAAAGAGACACTTGACATTGATGGCATGAAGGAGCCTGCTCCCCCAAAAGTAAATGACGGTGAGTGAATCGAGTGTGCCCAATACGTAGCCGGCTAATCAAGACTTCCTCCCGTCGGGTCAACGAAGTAACCCGGTGAGGAGCAATAACCGGCATAATCGTATGTAGCTTATTTCCCAGCTGGGTGTCCCAGCTGTCTTGCCACTCTGAACGAAGTTTTTGTTTGAAAAAGGCCTTCAGGTCAGAGAAAGGAACTGGAAACCTATGTCCGTCTCTGGTCGCTGTACGTGCCAGCACGTCAGCTTCTTCATTTCCAGGAATTCCGGCGTGGCCGGGAACCCAACAGAAGCGGACATCATATCCCCGTCTGGTCAAGTGCACTATTTCTTTAAGGATGTCAATGAGAATAGGATGCGAGGATGGTTCGAATGAGACTAATGATTGTAAAGATGAGAGTGAGTCTGTGTAAATAATAAACCTAAAGTGGTGGAAACGCTGGAGCTGTTCAAGAGCCATTCTAATGGCATGGAGTTCGGCTGTATAAATTGATGCATAAGGGGGCAAGGCATCGTGGACGGAGGCTTGAAGACAAACAGCAGCCGCCCCTACATGAGTGTCAGTCTTTGATCCATCGGTAAAGATGGGAACAAAGTCCTGGAAGCTCTCTCGATGAGCCTCGAACAAAGCACGATATACAGACTCTGAGGTACAGGATTTTGGATGGGCAGTCAGGGAGAAATCCACAACGGGCATTATCAGCTCCCATGGAGGGACTGGCGCTATGGTGGACTGGGCAATCCGACCAAGCGTTACGTCCAAATCCCTCAACAGGTTTCGCACTCGAAAATGAAATGGGCCATTTAGGGTCTGGGAAAGGTTCTCAAAAGTAAATTATAAACTACGTCATGTGGAAAATGCAAGAAAAACCCTAAACGTACATGTGAATAAGATGATTCCGTACGGATGGGTTTTAGCGGAAGTTGGTGGCGCTGCTGAGAGGGCGTCGAGCTTACTTCCCGGTTACTTTATCGGCGGCACTCTTGGTTAGTTTTCGTCTTTGTAATTAGTATAGTTTAATGTTTTCTTTTTGCATCTCTTCAACGACAAACTACGTTAATTTCTGGTTATAATTCGCTTATTTTTTTTAATTTAACGGCACTTTTCAGTCATATAACTACTATGGGTAAAAAAAGCAGCAGATCGTCTTCTTCTGCATTCGGATGCAGTCTTAGAACTGGAACTAATAAATTATCCGAAGTAAGAATGTTCAAATTTCCTCGGGATCCGGAACGTAGATTACAGTGGGAAGCTGCTGTAAACAAAAAAGATTGGAAGCCTAACAATCATTCCGTTTTATGTAACAGACATTTTATTTCAGGTATGTATTGTGTATAATTTACCTCATTCCCAATTCGATTATTTAACTTTTTTGAGTTCCATTACAATGTGTAGCATGCATTACATAAAATGTCAAAAAGAAATTTCTTTAAAAATTAACACTACTTATGCTCCACATGAGGATTTTCAAACATTCATTTACGCAGACACAAAAGCACAAACCACCCATGCCAGACAGGGCAGTGGCGTAGCCAGAAAAAACTTTCGGATGGGGATATAAAAAAAATTAAGTCCTTTTCTAATGGTGAAAATTCAAACTCAGGGTGGGTGGGATATCCAATTTCACCCTTTTAGCTATGCGGGATTTAAACCCTCCCAGAATATAGCTTCGTAGTCGGATACTATTATTACTATTAGGCCAGTACGTCAGAAAATACAATACGGCCAGCACCTGGGGAGGAATTGCTCTGCCATAACCAGGTTGCCGATAGCTTCACAGGAAGCACTGCTGGTCCTAGCTGTGGTCCCGGGTGGTGATGATACACCCCCCACACTAGGCCAGTAAGATTCTACACCATTGTTCCTGGTCGCCGCCCAACCGGGCTCCCAGAGGAATGTCCTTTTCTGTCAAGCCTACGAAGCCAACAATGGGTACTGAGTAACCCTAACCTGTAGGAGTGGTAAGATGAATTGGCCGCTTCTCTTTGGCAACTTATCCTCTCTTTTTTCTACATTCCAAAAGTGAAGTCCCTCTAGATGCACCATTTTGACTCATTGATTTTATCTTTAAAGTCCAAAATGCTTCATCTGGAAGGAGGCCTCCACCGATCTTCAAGACACAATGCTCACAACGCAAACAAACACAGTTAGGGTTGGAGTAGAAATCTTAGCTCTCTCCCTTCACAGATAGCCACATTCCAGTATCCTAAAACTAATAATTAGTAAATAAGTAAAATAGCCAAGTAAATCTCGGGAGTTAAGACCTTTGCTGGGTTGAGGATCCGTATGCTTGCAAAGTGCTTTTCTGGGCACTCCGGTGGGAAAAAGGGATTGCACTTGACCAATTAGCCTCCACCTGTGGTGTCTGGATTGGCATGGAACTCGTATTACTGGTGACGCTCCCCTCAATGGTTTGACCTCCCAATAAAGCGAATAAACTAAAACTTAAATTTAATTTGAGATGATCTATGGGGGGGGATCTTGTGAGACGTATGGTATCCTGGTTTTCGCACTCTGACCTACCTGGCTGGCGGGGTACATCTCATGGCGGAATTGAGGTACAAAACGCCCACATTAATTTGTGGGTAGTAAAGCAATATGGTCGCTGATATGGCCTGCCACGCGCAGCCTGGTCACGTTGGAGAATTATGCCGGATGCCATGCCCTCCTTGGTAACCCCTCATTATACTCTCCTGGAATGATTGCCGTAGAAACACCATAAAAGGGGATACACAATCAGATTAAATGAAAAATGGGAAGAGGGTGGGACACAATGTTGCAATACACTGTGAGCACTATAAAACCAAAGCCTCTTATATCTAAGAAAGCCTCTGCTCCGCTTGGAGGCGAAAAGGTCACGTGATCAAAAGAAGGCCATCGCCGCCAGCCAAACCGGCTCAGTCTTGCTTGCTTCGTGCACCTTCACGCTACACTCTTGCTTCGTGCACGTGTTGTTGATCGCCATTTCGCTGATTGTTATGTTAAATGCGGCTAGAATTATTCTTTTTGTTATGGTGTATAAATGTTCTGTTTATGGTTGCAAAGGCAATTATGCATCCGGTGAAAAAATATCGGTGTTCCGATTCCCCAAAGATGCTGGACTGTTAAAAATCTGGGAATCCAGAACGATGATCAAGAACTTCAAGGCTACTAATAATTCTAGAGTAAGTTTCTTTATTTGTATTTATTTCTGAAATTATTTAATTACCTTGAGACGAAACTTTCCTCGTACTCTTGAAATTTGTAGCTATTTTTATGTAGTATTTAACGGCATTAAAGAGTAATTGTTAATCTAATTTGATTGATTCTCAATATGTACGTACAAATTTAAAAATTTTCTTTTCATACCAATACACTTTGTGGACAGTTTTGGTGTTGGTAAAATAGTCAATGGATTAATACAAAAGTACACAAAATCCTACTATGAAATGATAGAGATCTGGTACTTTGAAGTTAATAACCACTGCTAATTCTTTCTTCCAAAGGGCTGTCAAAACTTGTTACTTATCCATGTATTACTAATTTTAAATTTGTGAATCCCACTTCCGTAAAGAAGATTTTCTGAGAGAAGCGGAATTTTTTGACGTCAAGACAGGAAGGCTATTGAAATCTGTATTAAAGATTCCGAAGTTAAAAGAAGGAGCCGTCCCAGTGATTGTTCCTGCAGAATGCCCACCATCATTGCAGCCACCTGTGGTTCCAGCAATCTCCAGAGAATCTCCTGCTAAAAAACGTCAGAGGCTGGAAAATGATCGAGTAGAAAGAGCCCAAGAAGCAAGCCTCTAAACCGAGAGAGAATACTTATACAGCGGGTAACTTTTAAAAATTTAATTGAATTGAAAAATTGTCTGATGAAAGAACGTCTCTATTCATTTTGGACTGTCATCTCTAAGAATAATTGTATAAGCATCATTAATTTAACCGACATGCCAGATATATTGTGCTCCTTAAATGTAGATATAAATTTGAATATAACAGTTATGTATAAAAAGGTTAAACTAGAAAAATTAGAGTCGTATAAATTTCCATTAAAGGTAACAAACTGTAACATTATTTTAGATGTATTGTCAAAATTGAAAATATTGTCTGAATCTTCCAATTCTGAAGATTCAGAATTTGATATTATTTTAAATGTATTATTAGATTTATTATCTAAGACAAAAACATAGCTTGCAAGAAAAATGAAATTAATGTTAAATTTATTGAATTTGTGATTGAGCAATTTGTTAATATGAACAAAGCAGAACAACATCGGAAGTATTCCCATAAATTTCTAATATTTTGTTCCCTTCTAAAATCTATTTCTCCTCACTCGTACAAATTTTTAAGGTCATCGAATCTGTTTATACTCCCTCACGAGTCAACATTAAGGAGAGTTTGCTCGGAGTTCGGTGTGAATCCAAGTAAGGAACAACACGACGAAAACTTTGAGCTATATTGCACAGAAGCATGGTTTTTTAAATGATGACGAAAAAATCATCTCATTAAGGATTGATGAAATTCATCCGAGACCATGCTTCGATTATGTTGGTGAGGAATTGTATGGCATGTCCCATGACAGCTCCCAAGCTGCAAATAGTGCATTTGTTTTTATGATCCGAAGCCTTTTATCAAGTTATAAAGACGTTGCTCACATTTCACCCGTTAGCTCCATAACGGCTGATATGTTGTTTTCTGTGTTGAAAAAATTATTGTGGGATTGGAGAAAATAGGATTTAAGGTCATTGTTCTTGTAACGGATAACAATGCTATTAATAAGAAAGCTGAGTAATTTTGTGAACCCACCTTCATAGGAGATAAAATACGAAAATCCTGCGTGTCCAGAAAGTGGACAAGTCCTGCGTGGACAAAGCATTTAAACTGATTGGAAGTATTGGTGAATTTCAATGTACACACATAATGTATATCAATTTCTTCGCTCATTTGCATATAAATGTTTCCATCAATGTAATTTGCTTTCCTTTCAACATTTCAATAAATTTTATTTTTGTGCTTTTTCTTGATTTTTATTGCATTAATTTTTGTTTTTTGACATCACTAAATACTGAGTAATTTATTTAAAATTAAAAGGATTTTTATTTATAATAAAATAAAAATAACTTCTTAGTAAACCATGGAAGCATAAAATGTGCATTTTTTAGAAAAGTATAGAAAGTGAAAAAAAATATGTATAATAACAGTGCAGCTGGTTTCCTTTTTTTCCCTCTTTACTGTCAAAAGGTTATAAAATATTCAGTATTTATTATTTTGCGAGTTTTTGTTTCACTCAAGTCCAGTGGCTGTACAGAAGATAATTTCATTTTTAAAAATCAAACAATTTTAAAATAAAAATTTAGGAATACAATGGAAAAATAAAATTGTGTTTAAATTACATCTAACTTTTCTAAACATAACTTTTAAACTAACTTTTCTAACATCTAAAAATTTTTATTTGTGAAGTATTTTTAAAATTAAAACATTAATTACTCATTATTTATAGAAGAAAAAAATTAGTTCATTTAAAGGAGAAACAACTTAACAATATAATTCAATCATGTATTGAAAATAAGTTTGATGATTAAAACTATAATATCTTTCTAAAAACCGCGTGAAAACACAAGATTGCTGCATTTCATATATATATTTTTGGAACGGAAGGCGATCGCGGTAATCTGAATATATTGAGAAATTTCTTTGCTTTCGACAAGACACTGACATTTGACGAACTAAAAGATGGGGTTTTTAAGTCCAAACATTAAAAGATTGGCTGACGATTTGTAACATTTTGGATGTTGATTGTTCTGACTAATCAGAAGCGTGTGTTCAGTCAATTTATGAGGCCTTAAATAATCTAACGATGTTTAAATTTAGCCAAAAGCGTGCTGCTTCTTGAATTTACTTAAAACTTTTATAGTTTTATACTATAATATTGCTTGCGGATGTGTTTCATATCCTCATGTAACATTATGTTTCTTACGCTATGGAATTAGTTTCATTTAACCAACATTTATTTTGTTTGTTGAGTTGAATTTATATCAAATTTTGGTAAAAGCTAAACTTTATAAGAGTTATTATTGTTCTTAAATATACTTTATATCCTTAATTTGAAATGGAACATTGTTTTCGTTACTCTATGTTTAGTTTTATTTTTTTTGTTAAATCTTTAACCTATTTACATCATTCTCTTTAAAATGTAGAACTGAGCTAGAAGTTTCATTTAAGGGGTGTCGGAACCCGAAAATCGTCAAAAAATGACATTTTGAGATTTGATGGTTTTATAATCTTCAGACCTTTTCCTTTCAACGATACCTTATTTTTGTCTCTACGATAATTAGAAGTGGTAAAAAAGTAGTTTTGAATGCGAGTCAGTCCCGCGAAGAAAGGTAAACAAACCAGCGTGCAGCCCCAGCTGGCGCTTGTCAGCAGATGTTTTGTTTTCCACTGGCATTTTCAACATTAACCAGAATAAATAAACAGAAAAAGCTGCTCTATATTAAAGCCTCACATTTTATTTTATAGCCATTTTGTGGTTTGCCTTATTTAACTGTATTTGTGTCTGTAAATTCTTTGTATATTTTGTATACTTTGATTAGCACGTTGAATTTTTGCGATTCTTCTGCTAATATTTTGCAATATTTTTGGCATTAAATACTATATTATTTGCTGGAAATTGATCTGCATTGGTGTTTCATCAATTTATAATGCCTAGATCATCTGCGAGAGTGTTTAAAAAGCGGAGAGGTCGAAACTCGAAGAGGAAGAGCGATGCATCTCAGAATTCTGATGATCAAAGTCCTTCATCTCCTGTACTAAACCTGTCTGCTAGTGAGAAAAAAATTGGAACCAACTCGTCATTCTCGAATGAAGACTCATCTGGATTCCGGAATGTCATCATGGACCTGAATCTTCTGGCATGTGTTTTCAACGAAGCTGTTAAGTTCTTGATGTGTGCCACTACTGGCCTTCAGCTTGTTATTGACAAGGAAAACTGTGGTGCAGCATTAAAACTTGAACTGAACTGTCCAAACTGCTCCTACAAGTATGAGTTCTGTTCGTCAAAACAGCAGGACTCAAACTTCTTTGATGTGAATACCAGACTTGTCTTTGCAATGAGGAGTATTGGAGGAGGTGCCACAAGTGCGAAAATGTTCTGTGGAGTTATGAACTTGCCACCACCCCCAACAAAGATCAACACCTACAACAACATCCTCCTCAGTGCTGCGAAGGAAACCTGCGAGGACACCATGCTGGAAGCTGCGAGGGAAGCTGTTGAAGCCAACAGTGAAGACAGAGACATAACAGTTGCTGTTGACGGGACGTGGCAGAAGAGAGGATATTCGTCAAAGAATGGTGGGGTAACTGTCGACAGTGTTGCCACAGGTAAGGTCCTGGATGTAGAAATCCTCTCCAAACATTGTTTGTGTCCAGACAAGAAGAACCGCCTCACCAATTGTAAAAAGAACTTCGAGGGATACAGTGGAAGAATGGAAGTGGAGGGAGCCCTTTCGATGTTCAGCGGCTCAGAAACCAAGTACGGTGCTCGTTATGCTAAATACTTGGGTGATGGAGACTCCAAAGCATATGACAACATTGCTGCCAACAATGTATATGGAGACGAGTGCCCCGTGTCAAAATTGGAATGTATTGGGCATGTGATGAAGAGGATGGGAACTCTACTTCGACGATTAAAAGTCCAAATGCGAGGGAAAAAGCTCAGTGACGGAAAGCCCCTGTCTGGCAAAAACCGCCTCACGGATGCCGAAATTGACCGAATTCAGACGTACTATGGTTTGGCCATCAGGAGGAATTACGCCAGTGTTTCGGGTATGAAACAAGCCATATGGGCAATCTTTCTGCATAAACGTTCCACTGATGACGACCCACATCACTATTCTTGCCCATCAGGTCCCGACTCATGGTGTAAATTCAAAAAGGCGGAACAACTTGGAGAGCCATACCATCACAAGAACAATCTACCAGTTGCTGTGGTGGAGGCTATGAGGCCTATTTTCACGGATTTGGCTAAGAAGGAACTCCTCGAGAAGTGCACACACGGAATGACTCAAAATCCCAACGAAAGTGTGAACAACGTCATATGGTCCAGAGTTCCTAAGAAGTCATTTGTTCACATTTATACCCTCTCCTTAGGAACATATGATGCAGTCTCATCGTTCAACGTGGGTAACTTTTGCAAACTCAAAACTTTACGAAGACTTGGCATCGAACCCGGGGACTGCATGCAGGACGCGATGGAATCACTCGACAAGGAGATAATTTCGAAAGCCAGATACGCTAATCTACAGAAGACGAAAGAAGTTAGGACCCACAATAGACTTGAAAGATGGAGGATGAGGATATCAAAAATAATGCTGATGATATCAAAAATAATGCTGATGATATGGACTATGGAGCAGGATTATATCGAGAGGTGCTATAACGTTATCTGCTTTTACATTAAATTGCGTTTTTCTCAAAATGTGATATTTTTGGTTTCGATGTACCTTTTCTCAGAAACTACTACAAGTCTAATTTTTTTTACTGCATGTTGAATGTTACCTACTTTATACTGAAAAAAAGATTTATAAAAAAACAAAAACTTCTTTTTAATTAAATAATTTTGAGTGAAGAATGTGCTGATTTTCAATATTTTTACGTAACAGGTTGAAAAATTTAAATAAATAAAAAAAATTACAAATCCTTTTTTCAGTATAGTTTCACGTCTATAATTAACTTACATTTCCATTTTTAAACTTGTATCTATTATAGATGCTGAGAAAAGGTACATCGAAAAAACGGTGTTTTGGGTAGTCGTTAAAATTTGAAAAAAAAATTTAAAATATACAAATAATGAATATTTTGATAAAAATTTTCAACCATGTATCTATAATACATCCAGAGAAAAGGTACATATACCATGATCGGATGCTGCGTTGTCGTTACTAGGGTTCCGGCTCCCCTTAAAAGATCAGCTAAGATTGGAGAGGGCTCTTTGCCGAACACCCAACTTATCTAAATACACTGCAGATTTAATGGAGCTGGTGTTTATCAGAGACACTGGGGCAAAGTGTCCTTTAAGGTGTCAAGAAGGATTGTGTTAAGAACGTTTTGAAACAAGAATGTTCGTACGATGTTATCAGTCGCGTTGTCACGAAATTTAAGTGCGATCTGCCTTAAGGCACACAAAAAAGGTAAAAACTGAAAAAAGAACTGCAGGTTATCTGCAGACAAAAATTCAGCGTAAAAACTGTAAAAAGAACTGCAGGTTTTCTGCATGTATTCCGGACACATTTAACTGCAGTTTTTCTGCAGTTAAATGTGCTTCTGTTTTTTTATTACAGAAAGCCACGAAAGGAGTAGCTGGAGAGATATTAAGGAGGTCCTCCAAGTGTTATTCAGGATAAGTATTCCCCTAAAATTAGAAGATTTCCAATGCCTCTACATTTTTATTCCTCTAAAGCATATAATTACGTCGGAAAAGTTTTCAACACCTGCTAGCCCCATCAAGCTACTCTTAGAAAATGGTATGGAGCTGTGAAAGGTAGTCCGGATTCTACAAAGGAAGCTGTGACAGCATTAAAAATGAAAGTTGCTGAAGCAAAATAAAATAAGGAAGTTTCGTGTGCGCTGATGATGAACGAAATGTCGATCAGAAAACAAGTGGAATGGACAGGTTCGAAGTTATCTGGGTACGTTAACATGGGGACTGACATCGTTAGTGACCAGTTATCTGTTGCCACGCATGCACTTACCTTGATGGTAAACTGCTTGAACGGTCACTGGAAAGTGCCAGTTGGCTATTTTTTTATTGAGGGTCTTAATGGACATGAGAGAGCAAATATTGTGATCGAGTGTCTGAAGTTTCTCAATGAAACAGGTGTTACAGTTGTTTCATTGACATTTGATGGTGCAAAAGCCAACATTTCAATGACTGCTGCATTGGGAGCAAATTTATCCCCGGAACAGATGAAGGCAAGCTTTCCCCACCCGGAAACTGGGACAGATATTTATATATTTGTAGATCAATGCCACATGATAAAATTAACTCGAAATACATTGGCCAACCATGGAAGTTTTTTTTATCCAGATATGAAAAGGATCAGTTGGAATTTCATAAAAGTTTTACATGCTTTGCAAAATAAGGAAGATCTAAACATTGCTACCAAAACTAGAAAGCAGCACGTGGAATGGAGGTCAAATAAAATGAAAGTAAAGTTTGCCTCTCAAACTTTAAGTGCCAGTGTAGCCTCAGCCTTAGATTATTTCGATTTGAAGCATCCAAATTTCAAGAACTCAGAGGCCACATCCAAATTTATTTCGTTAATAAGCAACTTGTTTGATGTATTGAATAGTAGAAATCTGCTAAGCACATGGTTCACGCGGAATGGGACGATTCGGCGCGGCCGTTTGAGCGCTGGCTGTTTCGGCGCGAGACAAAATTTTTTTCTTCTAATTTTTAGAAGGATTACGAAAGAGTTCTTTTTACTTTCATTTTATTTCTGGTGCCGAAACGGCCAGCGCCGAATCGGCCCGCGCCCAAACGGCCGCGCCGAATAGTAGTAGACCGTGGTTCACGGCACCTTTGAGTCCCCAAAATGCAATCGCTACTCTGCAATTTATAGAGGAAGCTGAACAATATTTGCTTAACAATTCTGCTTCCAGAAATGGTAAAAATATCCTTGAAACAACAGTTTATACAGGTTTTTTGGTACGTATTCAAAGTTGTAGAAATATGTACCGGGAATATGTTGAGAAGCCCAATTCCCCTCTGTCTTACTTGTTGTATAAAGTAAGTCAGGATCACCTTGAATCCTTCTTTAGTGCAGTTCGAAGCAGAGGTGGATTCAATAATAT
The DNA here is from genome assembly GCA_024610705.1 of Tetragnatha versicolor. Classification (NCBI taxonomy): domain Eukaryota; kingdom Metazoa; phylum Arthropoda; class Arachnida; order Araneae; family Tetragnathidae; genus Tetragnatha; species Tetragnatha versicolor. The sequence continues at coordinate 22,853,848 of JANDEH010000013.1, read as the reverse complement.
AATCCCTCGTGCATACAATTCGAATCGGCCTATACTCGACTCCTGGTTCACCATGAGATAAAGGATTTAAGTTTCAATACCAATTGGATCGCTCAGGATGACACATTCATTCTTAACATAAGTAGCGATAATCGATTCGTTAACAAAATAAATTTTGATTATGACAGGAGAGCGATAGAAAGCACAATGCTAAAGAGAGAAGCTCACACACTTGAAGAACATTCATATTCAAAAAATCCCGTTACTCAACAACTTTCCATTGTCGTGGAGGATATTGTTGCATATATTGCAGGATTCGTTATAAAATCTGTTATGAAAACTTTTAAGTGCACAGAAGAATTAAAGTCTGAAGATTCATATTGTGCTTTGATAAATCGCAAGAGCAAAGGGGGCTAATAACTCCCTCTAGAGATGTTCTGCATATCTGCAGAACATCTGAGAAATCAGTTCGAATTGTTAAAGCGTCAGGACATAGCCCAAATTTTTATCACATCTTAATCACCCTAGTTCTTGTAAATTTAAAAACTAATATCTTTAATAATTTACATCATATAATACAGCAGTCTCCATTGAAGAATCACGGGAATTTATTAATTATGGCTATAATTGAAAAATATTTAAAAGTTAGGCTGCATCATCTTGGAAGAAGAATAACTGAAACATTGCACTTAAAAAAATTAGAAGTCTCAACACTAAATTGATTTTGTTTAATGGTCAATAAGGTAAAAAATGTTTTTTTAATATTCTTTTATTAAGATGGCCTGAAAATGCAATTTGTTTATTTTTAAATTCTTATTTAATATTTTGCTTTGTTATCTTAAACCAGGAGCAAGAATTAAAATGTTTAAATATGTCATGTTTTGTAAGCTGCTATATATTTTATAATAAAATTTATTCAACAAAATATTTGTAATTGATGTGTGTATTAAAATTAAGTTGTATTAAATATTTTCCAAGTATCTTTCTTAATTTTAAGACAAAATATTCCTATTCCAAAAAATTCCTATTAGGTGTTAATATCAAAATATTTTTATCTTAAATTATTAATCTTAAGGAAAATCTGAGATGGGAAATATTTGATATGTCTAATATTCTCAAATACACAGTACCTAATCATTTAATTGGAAAGCAAGAAACTCAAAACAGTATAAAGAAGGAAATTTAATTTATAGTGTAAGGTTCATCACTGTGGAATGTCCTACTTGAAGTAATGTCTATTTTAAGCTAATCAAAAGGTAGGGTGCAAGCTGAATAACACTGTTCAACAATGAAAAACTGTCTACTTTATACTTTTTAGTATTTCATACACTTTGAACCGAGACAAGAAGTCTTGAGAAATTAATTAAGGAAAGATAGCAGTGTACAACTAAAATAATTAAAAACAAAAAAACTAGAGAATTTTATTTTGTTTACTGCCATTCACAAGGTAGGGTGGGTAGGGGTAAAATGGGTCAATTTTAAGGTACCTTCACATTCTAAGTTTTATTTCATCAAAACTATTACTTTTTAATGATTTCTTTCAATTGGATCTTGACACTACAATCCTTGAGAACATTTTCATCTAATTTTATCAAATATTTTTTAGTTATAAGTTGGTTAAACTTAGCATCAAAAGTAATGACCTATTTTACCCCAATGTGGGGTAAAATGGGTCTCATTGCAAAAAGATGTCAAAAATATATTCATTACTTAATATACATGAAAGTAAGAAAGCCACAAAAACAATTAAAAGAGGAGCAGAAAAAGAACTTAAGCTAAAAAATGACGTCATTACAAGATGGAACTCTACTTGTGTGGTGTTCGAAAAAATTGTTAATTGAATAGAGAAACCATTAAAATAATCACGTATGTTAATGAACTTCTCTCTATTTTTAAGAGTATCAGTGAGGAAATGGGTGCACAGAAAACTCTGTTACTATATCTGAACTCATTCCTCTATCCAAATTATTAATGGAAGAATTCCTTAAGGTATACGTACACACTTGAAATGGCCAAAATCGTCTAAAATATCGAAAAAAACTTTTTTACTTAAAACAATCTATTTTGTTAGCTTTCAAACGATACCAAAACGATGCATGTATTACGATTAGTTTTCAAGTTATGAGGTTTTTAAGCGACATTAGTTTGCAAAAATTTTAGTTTCGGTAGACTCACTCGCACACGTGCAATTATTTGGCTCCTTTTCCATATTATTATTTAGTTTTCTAAAGTTAAGTATGGGTTCCGCTTCAAGAAATAAGCGTACGAAGAAGAGGAAATATGGTCTTGTGAAGGATAAGGTTCAGAAACCTTTAAACGTGCCATCTGCTTCAGAGCTGAAGCTTGGTAACATTCATGATGTCAAGGCCGATGAGGATCACTTGGGAGGTCATAGTGTCATTGTTGATGAAGATTGTCTGAACAATTTACTTTCTTCATTGTCATGTCCTCAATGTCTTGAAGGAAAATTAAATGTCAAGATTGACCTATCAGAAAAAATGGGATGCTGTGTCGCATTGCATTTGTCATGCTCCAGCTGTGAAAGTACTCTTGTCTACTTCTAAAAGTACTCTTGGCTACTTCTAAAAAGAACGGACACTTTTATGAAGTAAACAGACGCAATGAAGGAAATAGGAGGTGGCCATAGAGAAGGGGCATATTTCATGACCGTTATGAATCTGCCTCCTCCACCAAACCAGGGTCCCTTTAACAATCATGTTAAAGCTCTTCTGTATGAGATGCAGCCTCATGCTAATGAGATGAAGATGGCTGCTTTCAGAGTAAGGACAGTGATGAATGTGGTGTGTCTGTTGACGGGTCCTGGTACCGTCGAGGTTACTCCTCACTCCATGGAATTGTCACCACCCTTTCGATTGACACAGGAGAAGTTTTAGACGTCAAGGTGACGTCGAAGAACTCCATATTGAACATACTTTCCCAAATGTTGACTCCTGCCTCCGAATTCTTTTGAGCATGCCAATTTCAAACTCTTCAAGCGAACGCTCTTTTTCGGCATTAAAAAGGATAAAGAACTATTTACGTTCAAATATTAAACAAGAAAAACTGAACAATTTATTGGTACTGTCAATTGAGAGTGAAATAACTTGTAAGTTAGATTTTGAAAGTGTGAAAACAGAATTTGCCGAAAAGAAAAGCAGAAGGAAACTTTTAACTGCATAATTAATTGAACTAAGATTTTGGCTGTTAGAAATGTGGAAAATATGCTCTGCTTTAATGTAAGTCAATTTTCAATTTCTTTAAGTGTTTTTAATTATGCGCTGTCTAATAATGTACATGTCGTAGTTTTCTATTTTAGTCTATAAAATACAATGTATGTGGGCCTTGGGCCCGAACTTGTCATGATCGGGCCCCCAAGTCAACAATTCTTAAAGATATTCAGCGGAAGTTTTCTCCGACAAAACGGGTTTCATACACCCATAGGAAAGACCTGCACAACATTTGCAGGGATTACAATATCAACAGCTCTGTCAGATTGCATGAGGAGGATGCAACCTCAACTCATCTGCACATCCAGAGATTAAAAGAGAAGAGGGACTCCAGTGGCCTTTCATAAACCTCTTGGAGAGATTAATGCGGATCACCCTTCAATAAAGGAGGATGAGTTTTTCTTATGTTAATGTCAGGGGCTCAGCAGAAGGTTTTGGAGTTGCGTGGGAAACTAATAATGATTGATGGTACACATGGGATGAACAGCTACGGGTATCATTTAACCACTATAATGGTAAATGATGCTAAGTATGAGGGATTTCCCGTAGCTGTTCTGTACTCATCCAGAAGAAGTATTGAAACGTACGCCACATTCTTCTTATTGATAAAAGAGAGGTGCCCTGCAATGCAGCCTGATATCTTTATGTCGGATGATGATCCGGCATATTACAATGCATGGGAAATCGTTTTTGGACCTGTGAGGAACAATTTGTTGTGTTCATGGCATGTCCTCCGTGCTTGAAATCAACAATTAAACACCCTTCTAAAAAAATTCTAAACTAGTTTCATAATATTCAGAATTTGAAAATGAGCTAAAATTTAGCTCAGATATGTCCTTCCCATTTCAATTGGATAAAATTTGAAAATTTCAATGAAATTTCCATTATTATGTTAGGTTATGATGGCAATTTGTTCCCTCGTTACGTTTCTGAGAAAAGGTTCCCTACTCGTATAGACTTGCTTTTTATCTCAAATACTTAAAAGAATCATTTTTGCCTGAGTAAAAGTACGAGTCGATATATATATATATATATATATTGAACGTGGAAAGCTGACAACTAAGATCAGCGACATTAGAAGCAGGCACAAGAAAAGCCAAGAGATGACTAAGGAATCCGTGATTGAAATAACTCCTGGAGCAGAATGGACAGTACTTTCACAAGCACTGCGGCATCCTCCACCATGATGTTGGATACATATTGTGTATCGTATGAAGAAGTATGTACCTGCGGCATCAGGTGTGACGATTGCAATGTGTGCCTGTGCATTCATGCACTGTCGTGCACTTGCTACGACTATTCTATCAGGTTCGTTATCTGCAAGCACATTCATTTGGTTTGCAGTAACTACAAAATTGGAGCTATCAGAGATGAGGGGAATAGTTTCAGCACAAGATGAGGAAATGTCATCTTTGGCAATCGAATGGAGTCATGAAAAAGCAATGGAAAAGAGGAACAGGATGCCTTTGACCAAGAGATGAAGAGGTCTGGCACAAGAAAAGCCAAGAGATGACTAAGGAATCCGTGATTGAAATAACTCCTGGAGCAGAATGGACAGTACTTTCACAAGCACTGCGGCATCCTCCACCATGATGTTGGATACATATTGTGTATCGTATGAAGAAGTATGTACCTGCGGCATCAGGTGTGACGATTGCAATGTGTGCCTGTGCATTCATGCACTGTCGTGCACTTGCTACGACTATTCTATCAGGTTCGTTATCTGCAAGCACATTCATTTGGTTTGCAGTAACTACAAAATTGGAGCTATCAGAGATGAGGGGAATAGTTTCAGCACAAGATGAGGAAATGTCATCTTTGGCAATCGAATGGAGTCATGAAAAAGCAATGGAAAAGAGGAACAGGATGCCTTTGACCAAGAGATGAAGAGGTCTGGCACAAGAAAAGCCAAGAGATGACTAAGGAATCCGTGATTGAAATAACTCCTGGAGCAGAATGGACAGTACTTTCACAAGCACTGCGGCATCCTCCACCATGATGTTGGATACATATTGTGTATCGTATGAAGAAGTATGTACCTGCGGCATCAGGTGTGACGATTGCAATGTGTGCCTGTGCATTCATGCACTGTCGTGCACTTGCTACGACTATTCTATCAGGTTCGTTATCTGCAAGCACATTCATTTGGTTTGCAGTAACTACAAAATTGGAGCTATCAGAGATGAGGGGAATAGTTTCAGCACAAGATGAGGAAATGTCATCTTTGGCAATCGAATGGAGTCATGAAAAAGCAATGGAAAAGAGGAACAGGATGCCTTTGACCAAGAGATGAAGAGGTCTGGCACAAGAAAAGCCAAGAGATGACTAAGGAATCCGTGATTGAAATAACTCCTGGAGCAGAATGGACAGTACTTTCACAAGCACTGCGGCATCCTCCACCATGATGTTGGATACATATTGTGTATCGTATGAAGAAGTATGTACCTGCGGCATCAGGTGTGACGATTGCAATGTGTGCCTGTGCATTCATGCACTGTCGTGCACTTGCTACGACTATTCTATCAGGTTCGTTATCTGCAAGCACATTCATTTGGTTTGCAGTAACTACAAAATTGGAGCTATCAGAGATGAGGGGAATAGTTTCAGCACAAGATGAGGAAATGTCATCTTTGGCAATCGAATGGAGTCGTGAAAAAGCAATGGAAAAGAGGAACAGGATGCCTTTGACCAAGAGATGAAGAGGTCTGCTGCACCAAGTTCATCTCTTGAAGAACTAAAGAGGACTCTGAATGCAGAGTATTCTACTCTCATTAACAGTATGAAGTCGGAAGAAGAGGCAAAAGTTTTATTTGAAAATTTAAAGGTTTTGAAGTTGAAGATTTCAGCTGTAAACGGAGTCCCTACCCCTTCGTTTTCCACCATCAACTACTGGGTGGCGGAATTTAAACGGGGTCGCACGGAGCTGCCAAGACGAACAACGATCGGTCGACCAAATGAGGTTTCTTCTCCAGAAATGCTGAAAAAATCTTAGTTCTAGGTGCTTCAGTCATGACGTTCCCCCTCTCATGATCTCTGAAGAAGTGGCAAAGAAACATGACGTCAGGCCTGATATCACCTTTTCCAACGGCACGACGACCTTCCTCATTTATGAGACGATTACGTATGAGGACGACGAATTCACCTTCGAGGAGACCAGGCGAGATAAAATAGCCAGGTACGAACCCCTTCGGCGCCGCAATGCGATCCACACTGGACGCCCATGCGTGACGATCCCATTTGTCATCGGCACCCTTGGAGCCTGGAGCCGGGGACCCAGAAAAATCCTGACGACAAATGTTTTATATGATCAGTGTTAGCTGCTCTTCACCCTTCTAAAAAAATTCTAAACTAGTTTCATAATATTCAGAATTTGAAAATGAGCTAAAATTTAGCTCAGATATGTCCTTCCCATTTCAATTGGATAAAATTTGAAAATTTCAATGAAATTTCCATTATTGTGTTAGGTTATGATGGCAATTTGTTCCCTCGTTACGTTTCTGAGAAAAGGTTCCCTACTCGTATAGACTTGCTTTTTATCTCAAATACTTAAAAGAATCATTTTTGCCTGAGTAAAAGTACGAGTCGTTTGTTGTGATGTTCTAAACATAATGGCAGGTCCTTCTATTGCAATTACTGCTTACACCGATGTATGTCGCAGGTTAATTTAGACAAGCATTTGACTTACTGTAATAACCACAACACAAACCGCAAAAGGTGGAAATGTCCAGAGATACCTATGAGGCAACCCGCCAAAAGAAAGACTTTTGGCGAGCGCAACACCGGCGCCGCAAAGAGCAACCTTCTCCGGGCACAGAGAACGACATTCCGTCAGCGCTAGACACTCGTTCGCGTACTCTTCTCAGTCGTCGTGAAGGGGCTTGTCCTCTTGTCCAGCATCTAGGCCTAAGCGCCACGCGCGAATATTTGTTGTGTTTACTATAAATAATATATAAATTGTGTTTTGTTATAAATAATTACTAAAAAAATCTTTGCGACTCTATTCGGGGCATTCATTAATTTGTACTCGGAAAGGAATGGGGAATTTATAATTAAGAACTTTGATTTTAATCTGGATGAATTCCATGGAGAAGAAAATATTCCTCAGGCTTTGTCTGTAACATACAAAATGTCCATATATGATTGTGATGTAATTGGTGATGATTTTAAAGGAGTGTTAGTGTACATAGGTGGATAAGTGGCTAAACAAGCCTCCCGAAACATTACTTGCTCTTTATGTGTGGAATTTCTTGTGCTTAACAAAAATTTAGAATGTGAATTTAATGTTGACGAAGCGAATCAATATATATCTTTTAGTGACCGGGGAGGATTAAAATGGCCTACAAATTTTGTTGTTAAAATCATGATAAATATGTATGCCCTATTTTCTTAATATCTAAGAAGTATGAAGAAGTGTCTTTAAATTGTACTAACCAAAAATATGTTTGAGAGCAATTAACTTTTGACAAATTAAATATTTTGATTGCAATACCTATTCATGATTGTATGTTATGCAAAAAACAAACTCTACAGTAACAAAAAAATGCTTGTTTCTGTCAATATTTTTATAAATAACTATGTGAAAATTCAAAACAACAAAATAAACACCCAATCGAAAAGAAAACAGGCCACTTTAACCTGATATGTAAATTCTGAACTATACATCTATGACTTAATGTATGTGTATATAATATAATGTACGTAAATATGTGTATATGAGCTATACACGTAAAACATATTTCCTATTTTTTTTCTTTATTCAGGACCCACAAATGTTCATGACGGATGACTCCCTCGCTGAAAAAAAAGGAATTGAAGAACGTTTGGCCTCAAAGTCACAAGTTATTGTGCCATTTTCATGTGGCACAGGCTGAACGGAGATGGATTTTTCTCAATCCTCCAAAATTCCTAAAGAAGAGAAGCCGAGGCTAATGAGGTTGGCTTGTTGGGTTTTATGGGACAAGGTGATAAGGCCATTCTATCCCAAGAAACGAGGCTATTTCAATATTATATATATGCATTAGTCCAAGGCTATTTTTATGCATTAGCCTATTAAGCCCTAGTCAGCGAGGAGCATCTATATCCAGATTTTGTTCAGAGATTCTTGAAGTTTTCCAAAAGAAGAGCTGAATGGGTCCTTCTAGGTCGCCTCACTCTTCTGACAAGGGGTAATAGCACCAACAACTTTGCTGAGGCATCAATTAGGATCCTAAAAGATAGTCCTTTGTAGAACAAAGGCCTTCAACATTATGGACTTAATTGAGTTCATCATCACCACATGGGACGCCTATTTTAAGGAAAAAATCTCTTGGATTATGCCAGAAAAAAGTCCATCAGATCAAAGTTACTCCAAAAGGTAACTAATGCTTATTTAATTTAACGTTATTAATAAACTTTTAGAAACAAGAATGTGTAGACGTTATCAGTCACGTTGTCACGAAAAGAGTAAGCCTTTACTTAGTTTTACTTGAACGTCAAGCTGTAAAAGCAGAGATCAAAAATGAAGATTGGGTCTTGCATCTCATAGGATTGTTGCCGTACGAAGTAGCTCAAATTATCGCTAGAGAAAATGTAGAAGTTTCCGAGGACTACGAGAAAGTCAAACTTTTGCTAAAACGATTCAAGTTGACACCCGAGAGGTTCCATCAGTTCTTCGTGAGACACAACAAACGACCGGAAATACGTGGAGTGACTTTGCCTACGAAATGCGGAATTATTTCAATGAATGGTGTTTTCATCCTACTTCCCATACTTCATATATTGATAACCAGGTGGCGCTAATAAAGCGCGCAGCATTAAAAGTAACTACAACTGTAACTTAAGTATTGGATTCTCCCTCCACAACTGTCTGTAGTAATTTTTGCCAACTGTAGTTGATTGAAATTGTGCACTGAACAAAAGGATGCTTTAAAAGTATCAAATCTGCTTAAGGTAGCAGAATGTACTGTTATAAATGTTTTGGAATCACAAAATGTTATTTAAACTATGTGGAATGTGAACAGGGACATTCATCCTCCACACAGTTCTTATATACAGGGTGTTTCAAAAAACCTGTAACGATAGGCTATTTCCTAAAATATTTCCCCTAGACCCATACTTCCAATGGAAGATTTTCTTCAAATGAGGTGAAGAATTATATGACATCTGTTTCAACTCCATGGGGGGTCTATTTTAGAAGATGCAGAAAATAAATTTTTATACGGCCCCCGTAGATTGAAACCCCCGATGAGAAAAATTTTCTACATTCATTTCTTAATCAGATACAAAAAATTTCATCTCGATATCTTCAAAATTCACCAAGATATTAAAAGCTAAAATTCGTGACTTACACCACTTTATCATACCTATGAGTGACATACTTTTACTGCAAAATAGGGGCCATCCACAAACTACAGTTGAACATTTTAGAAACCAAAGTCCAAACTACCGTAAAACTTTTTGAGGTGACAAGGTGATTTTTTGAGGTGACAAGGACTACATAAAAAACTCCTCCAATCAGCCATGGTGTTGAGCTCGCTCAACTACGCTAATCCAGATACCTGTCATTGCTACTCATATCAGGGATGCCCAGAGGGGGCCCATCAGCTCTCATTTTGCGTTCAGATTTGTGACGTCATTGGTTTGAAAGTAACCCTCCTACCAATCAATACTTATACCTAAATCAATACTTATTTATAAATTAACTTGAGTTATCGAAAAGATTATAAAAATATTTCTTGGAGCCCCGAAATAAGGTACTCCTTCATACCTATTAGCTACGTAAAAAATAATCGTAGCACGAGTGTGTGACTCCCAGAAACACTTGATACTCAGGAATCAATACCTAAAAGTTCCGATTTAGCCAAACACTGCTTTATTGTTTAATAGAATGACGCGCTTTTTAACTTGCGGACGGTCCCTTAAAAATATAAACCCGCATATCTCAGTGAATTTTGAAGATATCGAGACATAATTTTTTCTATCTTATTGAGAAGTGAATGGAGAAAATTTTATCCAGTGGAAGTTTTAGTCTACGGGGGCCGTATAAAAAGTTATTTTCTGTATCTTCTAAAATAGACCCCCATGGAGTTGAAACTGGTCTCATATAATTCTTCACCTCATTTGAAGAAAATTCGCCAGTGGAAGTATGGGTCTAGGGGAAATATTTTAGGAAATAGCCTATCGTTACAGGTTTTTTGAAACACCCTGTATATAATTACCATTTTAGTAAAAACTATAGTCAACAATTATACAAAAGAGCTGAATGATAATTCTAAGCCCTCACACCTCGTCGAGAAAAGAAAATTACAAACTTTGGAGAAATGATTTGCATTTATTTTTCAATATTATATAAATATAATTTTCACATTTTTTACAATTACTATTTTCATACCATTTCCACATATAAGGATTTGTAAAGCATTGTATATGAAAATTGTATTTCTATAATTGAATTAATAAATTAATTACTGATGAACCCTTTTGAGTTTTCTTAAGGGCATATTTGCTTTAAACATTTTTAATTTCAAAATGGTACTAATTAATTAATAAAATTGTCTAAAAAGAAAACAAATAGGATATTTTCTAAAAATATAACTACTATGTAGAATGTTTAATCTTTTGATGATAAAACATTTACCTATTTAGATATTAAGTGAAATTTAAATCAACAAATTTTGTATGTAATTAACGTTAAGGATATCTTTAGGATAATTTTATAATTACTAACAGGGAAGGTAAGATAAAATGATTTGTATTTAAAAAATAGCCACAATTTAAATTTGTGTTTACGGTTGTTTTAACTTAAGGTTTTCATATATTATGCATATTTAAATTATAATTTAAACCAAATACTTCCAGATGTAATAAAAAATGGTTTCTATACAAAATTTAACCGTTTATTTCAGATTAATTTCACAAATTGTAAGAAACATGTTTTCTTTATATTTTGAAGGTGTAAACTTTGAAATATTCTGTACATGAATGAACTTGTTAAATTAAATTTTTCTGGTTCTGTCACACGGATCGTTTACTTCCCCTTTAATCGTGACGGTACGAGAATTTCATTTTATACTATTTTCAAATGTATTAAGTCCTCTCTTTTTAAATTTTATGGTAAAATCATGTAGTGTCATGGAAAAAAATCGACTCAGACCCTATATATCCGGAACGGCTTGTGATATAAAGACAAAGAAGGTATCAATTTTCATGATTTGAAGTCAACAAAAAGTTCGCATATTTCCAAATTCATTCAAGGGTACATTAAGTTTTTACTGTGGAAGTTAAAGTTCAAATAAGAATTTCAGGTTTTAACCCTTTCTAAAGTGAGAAAGTCATCATCATATATTACTTAGGATGAGTCATTTACAGGTTAGCTAGAACTTGAAGGAAGAAGTGGATGTAAAATATCTATTTAAACTGCATTGGTGTATGAATATGTAAGTAATTAATGGACAATCGCATTGATAAAAAAACCAGCGATGATAACGCTTCTACCTAACAGGTTAACTCTTGACTAGTTAAATTTGTAAAGTGTTGTAAATAATATGTATTCTTTTAGGTTTGTGAATTACATTTTAATGAAAATGAAATACTGGATTCAACTTCAGCTTTCGATCCAACAGGAAAATTGGTTTCAGCCCCATTGAAAATTAAACGCTTAGTGGAGAGAGCAGTTCCTTCCATTTTTACATGTTATCCACTATCCAATTAGGTGAGTCAAAAACCTAGAAGGTTACCCCCTGATGAAAAGAAAATAGCAAGGGAGAATTTTCTTCGTAACAGATCTATACAAGAGCAGCAGGAGCTTTATAATAAAGGACTAATTAATAGTTTAGATGATGTTCTTCGACTATTCAAAGAGTCAATTTTCCGATGAGTGGTATGTTTATCAAAAGCCAAATGAATCTTTAACCCTGTTTAAAATTTCTTGTGAAGTTGCTCCGCTAGTGGAGTTTTCATTAAAAATCTGTTACTTTTGATGTCAGTGTGCATGTTAAAAATATTGAACTCAAGAAGCTGGACAATTTTTTATTTCCTCATACAATTAAACACATAAATGAATTATTAACAATATTTGAAAATTTATGTGAGTTATCAAATGAAAACAAAAATGTTTCAAATGAGGATAATGCAAATAATTATGTTTTAGATTTTGCAATTGAATTGCTCCAATCTCTTGTCACAGATGATAATGAATAATGTATCAAATTCATACAGGAGCAGTTGCAACTTTTGTTAGTTGCAAAAACTCATTGTAACTGGTAAATATTCTTCAGATACATTAATATTTACAGCATTACTCCATGCATATAAGTTTTTGAAGCAAACTTGCAAATCAATAGTTCCTCACCCAAAAACTTTAAAACGCCTTTGTAACAATGTTACAGTTTCTCCAGAATTGGAAAGATCGGACGATTTTTTTATGTACATAAGAAAACGGGTAACTTTTTTACAACATCATGAAAAGACTGTCATTCTCTAGCTTGACGAGATACATATCAAACCATATTTTGATTATAAGGGTGGAAGCATTACTGGTTGTGGTTTAATCAGAAGTACTAGTTTAATCAGAAGAAATCCCTATAATTTTTTTTTCAAAAATTATTTCGTTATAGTTTTAAATTAACTAAGATGCTAGAATCTCGTTTATAAAGGTACAGTATTTGCCTATACGATAACTGGAACTAAAATATACGAATCAACTTATCAACAAATCGTAGTATGAAACGCGCAAGGGAGAAAAGCGCACTACGGCATCGGTTTTTCGTTCGGTATGACCGAGGTGCGTGACGTCACGATCTCGTGGCCAGGCTTTGAGTCTCTAGACAATTTTGAAACCCTGTATATTAAAATACATATGCAACCTTTTTACTTTCTTTTGTGTACTTGAAAATGATTAAAATAATGATGGTTTGGTATTTATTACTGTACTTTTTTTTCTAGCTTTCCTTTTTCCAATAAACCTTTATTAAAGCTGGGGATACTAGCTCTTAAAAGAGAAGGATTTTATCCCAAAGCACAGTGTAGTATTTGTTCCAAACATTTTTCTGAAGATTGCTTTTATGACTATCATACAAGACGAATATTGAAGCCTGATTCAGCACCTAGTATATTTGACTTTCCTAACCATTTATAAAAGGTGATTACAAATACATTTCAATAAATACTTAAATATAAGTTGTGAATAATGTAGTGTGTTTGTACATTTATGGTACAGCTTTAATGTGTACATATTTCCATGGGCTATTTATCTGAACCGGTTTGCTGACAGAAAAGTGTGTTCGAGCTGAAACACAAATCTTTCTTTCTTTTCCAGAATTTTAATCAAGAATGTTGAAACAAACTCAACTCTATTTTGTTCTCTTTGTGTTTGCCTCATACAACATATATACTGAGAAATACATAACTGTAATAATAACTGTTAAAAAATAAAGATAGCATTTCCCATGCGGCATACAATCTTTATTTTGGGCCAGACTCGAACCTTTCACAACTTAACCAACAGTATGCCAAGTTCAAATTTCATGGAATCTTTCTTGAATTGGAGAAAAAAATGGGGTTTGAAAAACATGTTTTATTATTCATTGGATTTGAGTTTGAAGAAAATTGGTTTTTAATTTTGAACAGAAATTCTTTTTATTTATATTTTTCATTATTTATCAGCATTGGAAATCTCATTCAAAAGTGAAACTTTATTAAGTACTTAGGTTTAAACTAGTAATAATTTTTAATTAGTTTTAATTTTACTAGTAATAATTTCAGTCTTAAAATTGCCGAATTGTTGTGTGCCGTTTTGTAAATCATATAGCAAGAGGGAAAAGATTTCATATCATGAGTTTCCTTCCGACGCATCTCTGTCAGCCTTTTGGTTGAAAGCAATTTCTCGAGAAGACTTTGTACGCAATTCAAATTCTTCATCATCTAGGGTGTGTGGAAAACATTTCGAAGAGGCAGATTACATTCCAAATCGAAAAAATCGATGCTTGAAGCCTGGGGTTGTTCCTTCCCGCTTTGATGGATATCCATCATATAAAAAGCCAGGTGCTGTTAAGAAACGACTCCCTGTGAAAAGAAGACATGATGGAAAGGCAAGTTCTAATTCTTCAGTCCCAAAGGTTTTTAAACTGACAAAATCATTTCTGTCTGAGGAGCAAGTAAATAGTGCATCATCCTGTACTCAATATCTAACTGAAGAAAAACACACCCAAACCACACTAAAAGCTGCATCTATAAGTAATCGGGTGAAAGAAATTAAGAGGTTGAAGAAAACATTCATGGATTTTTTTTACCAAATGGAAATCGGGTTTCGAGCTCTTGGAGGCTTATCTACTTGGTGCAAAGGAAAACTGTTCAGTTTTTCTGAGAGAAAAATTTAAGGAAACTGTAAAATTAATGCACTAGATGTTCCAATGTGCCATAATTTGAAAAATAAAATTATTCAACGCTTTGTTACTTTTAGGTTGAAAATATTTGGTATAAAAAGATACAGGGAGTTAAAAAATCATCAAAACTGAAAGAAGAATGGGGAGCAGAAGTTGTGCTATGCGTGACATTAATATTTAAAAATCTACATTAAGAACACAATGAATCAAACCAAAAAGGGAAGATGGTATATGATAAACTAATTGAGACATGATGGAGAGGCAAGATCTAATTCTTCAGTCCCAAAGATTTTTAAACTGACAGAATCTTCATTTCTGTCTGAGGAGGAAGTAAGTAGTGCATCATCCTGTACTCTATATCTAACTGAAGAAAAACACACCCAAACCACACTAAAACCTGCATCTATAAGTAATCACGTGAAAGAAATTAAGAGGTTGAAGAAATTAGTGAAAAACAGGGGGGCTACCATAACTCTTCACCATAAAATAAATAAGCTTAAAAAGATATTAATAAATAAAACAAATGTGTGCTTCACAAATCTGAATGAAATGATAGGATTGAATAAATCAGATCTTGGTTGTAGAACTGATTTTGTTCTCGCTCAAGTATTTCCATAAGAAAGAGCCACGTTGGCCGGAAAATGTTTTGAGGGAATGTGTCTTATTTCAAGCTATCTCCCAAAGCTTATAGGCGGATAATTGAAAGGGACATTCTGAAGCTTCCATCCAAAGCCACATTAAAACGATACACTGGCCCTGTTAGTGGAGATGTTGGCTTTACTCCCCTTATTAGAAAGCGACTGACAGAAGAGGCCGAGCATCTAAGAACCGAAGAATAGTTTTGTTCCCTTATCACTGATGAAATGGCCATTAAACCTCAGTGCATATATGATAAGAAGCTGGATCAGTTTTCTGGGTGTATAAACCACAAAGAAGAGGAGAATTGGAAGAGAGACCTTTATAAACAAGCCGACAAACTGTTGTACTTTGTATTGTATGGTTTGTCAACAAAAGTATGTATTCCTTGTGACTACTTCACCAAGGCAATGACTGGAGTGGAATTCTACACATTCACCAAATCGATCATTGAAGTAGAGAAGTATGACTTTTTTATCATACGTGTGGTCACAGACAACCACCAAACCAATGTGGCAATGATGAAGGGATTTGGATTAGGAGAGTTGAAGGAGAGAGTTATTCATCCACGCAACCCTGAAAGATTTCTTTTCTTCAGTTTTGATCCCAATCATATTATCAAGAACTTAAGTTTAACATGTTTACATGTTGATCTTACATCGTCATTTCACTGACGAAGAGGGTTCAATATACCCTCGAAACATGTCTGATTTTAACATCTTTTAATTATGTGCAAATGAAACGTCGTTTTTCAATTTTATCCTGATTTGCACAGTTTGCCATCTATATTTGATGTGTTTAGCTTTAACTCATAATTTAAATCCGATTCTATCTTAAAATGGTTCTGTTATATTTATTTTGAGAGAGAAGAAATGCACTCTGATAAGAAAACTTTCAAGCCTCATTTTCCAAAGCAGACGGAGATGGAAACGAAGCTACCTTTTTTAATTCTCGCTTCTACCACAGGGAGGCTGAGTGCCGAATGTTTTCGAACCGATTCTCAGGTCATGGCTTACTGCGTTACCGTTATAGAAACAATAACATGATGGAAAGTAACAGAATTCCATTCAATTTACATTCGACAAAAAAACTGGGCTTCAGTCTTGGTTTTATCCATTAAATAAAGTTATTATACCTGGAAGAAAATACCCAACAAAAGTATTAACATCTTATACTGTTTCTAATCATTTCAGTACTTGAAATTACTTTATTTTGTCTCATAAGTTATTCACTTGTTTTATTGCAGGTATGCAAAAAACAACAATGAAATCTGCAGCACTTGCATATGTTCGTGGATATTTATTAAGAGCATTCAAAAATAATTTCAGCTCGCTGTTTGATCTACATGAATAATTTGTCTCAGCCACCTCTAATTCATCTGTTTTATTAGCTATTGTCAAACAGCAAGATAGAGGATCTTTAATGTACCCCAAACCAGCATTTGTACAGATTCTTATTTTGGAATTGATTGAACACATTTAAGAACAGTTCATGGAATGGAAAACATAGAAGCTGGTATAAAGATGAAATTCCAGAATTACCTAGGTGAGTACGATTCAAGTTCTTACAATTATAAATTTTCTTATGTAAAATAATGTTTATTTATGTCTTAAACTACAATTCTGATTATGAGATCTTATAAAGGAATAAATGACAAGGAAAAATAGAAGTTTTAAGCGGTAAATGAAGTTTTTTCTTCTAATTACCACATAGCAGAAAGCGTTACGGTTAAAATATAGCAAGTGGCCAGGCATTCTGCATATTTCAAGCTTGAATATTTAATGCAAGATATCTGTATACTTTTTGAAGACCGGTTCAAACAAATTGCATCATTTACATAACAGGGTCCCCAAGCTTCTCTGTATGTATAGTGTGAGCACCAACAGTTTATAAGTTATGTTTTTGTCGTCTACACATTGTTCCTGTAAAACGTTATTTTAACTTAAAAACAGTTATCATAAATATCTGATCATACATTTGTGTTTATTTCAGACTTCCAAAAGTGGCTGTCTGAGGAAGAAATATATTCAACTGCAAAATTTGTCATTCAAACTAAGAAGACCTACAAAGACCATGAATATACATCTTTCTGGTGTATCCGGAGCGGAGTATACAAACCGAAAGTTGTGTGGAAAGTAATTGTAGGTTTCCACTGCACGGCCAGTATTCTTGTAAAGGATTTCTGCTCCCACGTTGAAGTTGTACATCACAAAGAACGTTTTAAACATGAAAATTCTCTATGCCATGTACCTCTGACCGAAAGTATCAGTCTTTCGATTCCCCAATGACACCGAATTGCTTCAGAAGTGGAAGGCTGTGATTCCACGTGACCTCGAAGTCAAAAAATAACAGGGTAAGTACCAACATTCTATATATTTACGTCTTGTTGAACAAAATTTCAAACACACTTTTAGGCTAAAATATATATTTAAAATGTGATAATTATTTTCATGCTTTGGAAATCGTTTGATTTTATATAATAATTTAAAAACAAAAGTAAATGCCTAGTTCTTTAATGTTGCACTATGTGCAAAGTAATAGAAACTATTTTTTACCTAAATGCTTATTGATAAAATCTAAAGTTTAAAATGTTTCAAGTGATTCACATTTAATTCTCTCAACATCCTCCTATTTATGCAATCAAATTGCTTCGTTTGATAGGCAATATGTTTTTTTTAGATATGTGAACAACATTTTGACCCAAAAGATGTTTTGGAAGAAATTCATGGATTTGATGACAAACACATAGTTGCTGTCAGCATTCAACATTCCCATAAGCGGTTGCGGGATGGTGCTGTCCCTAGAATATTTAAAGACTGCCCTGTATATCTATCATCTAAGACAGCAAGCAGAATTTCTCCAGATGACAAAAAAAGCCGAATTTGAAGAGAAACAATTGTTAAAAACCGTTGAAGCATATGAGGAAAGGCATGTGTTTAAAGATTTGAAATCCTTGAGAAATATTCTCCTTTCCCTTGATGAAATTGCTACTATGAACCCTTGGCCTCCCCTACCGTTTTACTGACAGACAGAAGAACATCCTTTAAGAATGAGCCGGGAGAGTTCATGGATATTCGACAATTCCTCCTAACCAAAATGGAGGAAGCTCTTGAAATCGTGCAGGAGGAATTAACATCCAAGAATGGTTTTAAAATAAGCATTCGATTAAAGTGTGTGTACGAGAAAACAAGCGAGTGGTGAAACGCAGAAAAACATAGAATTTAAGACTCCGAACCGATGTGTTCTCCCGAGCACTAGTCTGAATTTGAGGAGTTGTCGGAGAAAATAGTCCGTGAGAGTGAGGACTTGGAAGGTAAAGACTCCCGGAAATTTTGGAGCTCGAGTTGCGAACAAATGTGCAGCTCCCACCCTTCCTAGTCAAGAAAAAGGCTATAATAATCGTTAAAAACAGTGATCAGCAATGCTTCAAGTGGGCGATATTGTCCTCTGTTTTCACTGCGTCATATCATCCATATCGTTTGGACAATTACTTTTCTTACGCAAATGTCTTAAACATCAGTGGGATTAGTTTTCCCACTCCGTTGACAGATGGGATTAAATTCATACGACAAAATGATATTTCAGTGAACATTTACATATATTATGAAGGATTGAATATCGTGCCTTCGAATGTGAATGATGTCGTCAAAAACTCATGTGGACTTGATTTACATACGACCTCAAACTCCGGTGAAGGGCGTTGAAGATGAAAATATTGCACAATCGTTTCTTGAAAAAAATTTATTAACATGATGATTAACCACAAAATTTGGCAGTTCAATCAGTCCCTTATTTTCAATGATAATTCTAAAAATTAAAATTTTATCACATTCATAATCGTTGAGTTTTTTTACATATTGTTCCAGAAATATTGGTTTTACACCTTTTAAGTTAAATTTTGTCTCATCATACCTTACGACTTTATAAGTCAAGTTTGTTATAGTAATGAATTTATGTTTAGCCTGATTATCTTGTTTTACATTGTAAGGAAAAACTGTATTTTTATATTTTTTCCGTCAACCTTTATTCTCCTTCAAAAATTAAAAAAGTAGGGTGACTATGCTAAATCCATTGGGATTATTTGTATTTTTCCCAACTGTGAAATACTTGTCTTTGAATAACCCCCTTTGGCAAAGTGCTACAAATTAGATTTTTCAAACAAGCGTGCCCTTCATGTATCAATTTAGTGAAATTAGTCAAAGCGAATTCATGATCGTTGCAAAACGTCCTGGATTCTGTCCAAATTTAATAGCATGCTTGCAAAAGCACGAAATGATATCTATGGACAAATTCTGCATAAAGCAATTCGACGAGATGTCCATTAAAAGAGGGTTGACATTCAATCTCACATTAGACATGATTGAGGGCTTTGAAAGTTTTCAACCCCTGAATCCCCAACTTGCAACAGAGGCGCTTGTCTTTATGCTTCGAGGGATTGCAAAAAAATTGGAAATGAGAAGATTATTTTTTTAGAAAATTAATTTATTTAAATGGTTATAAAAAACTCTGATAGTTAATGTTCGGAACAAAAGTCATGATTTTCTCACATCCTTATCAGATGCGTAGGCAAAGGAGAATTTCAGAATTTTAGTCTGTTCTTCATTGAAATATAACCACGACGTTACAATCCAAACACAAAGCGAAAAAACCGTGAAGCTGAAAGAAGTCTCAATGGAAAATCTCTTGGTAAAAAAGCACTAGATATTTTTAAAAACCAGTCTTCAGATCCGAAAAACTGCATTTGAATCGGCACTGATAGCTGCAGTGTAATGTCTTCCGAAGCCATCCGCGCTGTAGCTGAAATTCGGAAAAGTGCAAAAAAATACATGCAGGTGCCCATGCCATGGCCTATTGTTAAACGATTCAAAAAACACCAGTTCAACATCCAAATTGGCTAAAATAAATGAAGGCTTTGATTACAAAAAAATATCATGGAAAGAGTTGTACACTATGCTGCCTGAACATGAAAATAGCATGAATCATAAATGCAAATGTTGGAGATCCTGCGAAAAGAGTCTGGCGGAGGGCACGGGCGTTACTCTTAAAAGAACGAGACTTCTTGATGGAATTGTAATGAAGAGTTTTAGATGTAACGATATTTTTAGCATCTAGAAATTTACCCTTTAGATGGTTGGTTGTTTGGATTTTTATGGCGCAAGGCCCAAATCAGGGCATAGAGCGCTAGACCAAGACAGATTACCCTTTAGAGGGAGTAGCAGTAAGTTAGGTGAACCTGACAATGGAAACTTTTTGGGGTTAATAGTTGTTAGCCAAATATGATCCTTTTTTGAGGGAATACACAATGTTTGTTAGAAGTTGACAAGATGAAAAAAAAGAGAATAGACTGCTTCTGTCTTTGAGTGGGAAAAGGCATTGAAGAAAATTTTAGACAAGATGCCGTGTATTTTTCTTTCATATGTGATGCAACTCCAGATGTGTAAAACTGAGCAAAATATTTTAGTTTTAAAGATATGTTTGGTTCATGTTTAACAAAGATGAGACCCCTCAGTCAGTTTTTCACAATGTGCTGCACATAAGACTCGACTAAGTGGGGTTACATGCCGTAAGAAGTTGTGAAGTTGTCAACACCTTCTTCAACTGCATAAACCAACTATACAACCTAAGTTCCAGTCCTACAGATATGGGAACTCCTCCTTAAGGCTACCGGTGGTAAATCTCTTCATGGACTTTGTGAGACAAGACCGAGTTCAAGGATTGTTGCCTAAAACCCGTTTATGAAAAATTACCCGACATTTTAAAAGCCCTTAAGGACATGTAAATTCAATGCAGTTTGTCTCAGGAGGAAACAGTCGGAGCTAACGGTTGGTTGGTTAATTTATTTTTTATGGCTCTTGGCCCTCAGTAGGGCATTTGCTGAAGCTAACTGAGTAGCAAACTATTTTTCAAAGTTTGTAACATTACTATTGTTGAATATATGGAAAGATATTTTGGAAAATATAAATCAAAGAAACTTAATCTTACAATCCAAAGACATATCCTTTGAAATAAAAATTAGCAACATCCTGACAGAACCAAAAGGCTCTTCCCACGTGACGTCATCCCCATACGGAGTAAGGAATAATATTCCTACTTCTACCATTGCTTAACGTGTCTAATTGCTTTGAAAGTCATTATATTGCATTT
Source organism: Tetragnatha versicolor (assembly GCA_024610705.1). Taxonomy (NCBI): domain Eukaryota; kingdom Metazoa; phylum Arthropoda; class Arachnida; order Araneae; family Tetragnathidae; genus Tetragnatha; species Tetragnatha versicolor. The sequence continues at coordinate 22,832,502 of JANDEH010000013.1, read as the reverse complement.
ATTATTAATTTACACGATTTTTATTTGTATATATTATTCACTACATTGTTAGTTTTAGGACCTATGGTATTTTGTTTTTAACCAATTTTAATCAAATGTACAAACTTATTGAAACTCCCCTTTACAGGAGGGATTTAAATTCTTTAACAATTCTTAATAATCGTGCAAAAGTAAATGCATCCGAAAAGAACTGCAACAGTGATACTTTTTCTCAACGAAAAGATATAAAAACGTTTTGTTGAAGTAGTGTTCACCGATTTAGTCCAAGATGATATAGCCATGTATACATCCAAGGAACAGTTCGTTCTGAAAATCCCAAGTTTCACAGGGTATATATGGATAACTTTTTTACTTCCCATGGATTAATGGTTCGATTGCAACAAAGGATTTTGTGCTACTGGAACTGTCCGAAATAATCGAATGGCAAAATGGCATGCAATACCTTTGAAATCGTTAGCAAAAACTGAGGGAGGGACATCCGATGAACAGTACGATTAAAACGATCTGATGAACGATTTAAAAAAACTCCAACAATTGGATATTTGCGAAACTGTTCTAGTATAGCACGTCAACAGTCGTTGGCCAACTTTAGAAAAATCCCTCAAAAGATTCAGAGATATTTAATTTCAAATATTTTTTTGAAGAAAAAGTGATAAATCGGGCAGCAGGAATAGCACGCGATATAAAACGATTATGCAGGCCTTGAATGATAAACTACCGTTACCCAAGGCATTGTTTTAAAATAAATTGTCTTTACTGAATAAGTTTGGAGTTATTCCAAACCGAAGAACCGATAATGCATATTCCCTATGATGGGATGTGCACGCTCGTATACACTTGATTGGGGTGATTCATCAAGACTTATTTCGATTCCTAATTTAAAAGTTACAAATTTAAGAGTTTTAATGTGAAAGATGCAAAACGGTGTGGAGGTTATAATAAATTTCTTTACTAATGTTTATACCATCAACCGAGGCGCCTGGACAGGCATTGCTGCCATACTCTCGCCAAATGGTAGAACTGCACACCGTATTTTAAAAATGCCACTTACAATGCCATCTGCAGAGAAGCAACTAAAACCGCTTTATTTAGATGAAAGAGCTAAAGAAATATTATAAAATGCAGACCTTATCATATGGGATGAAGCATCAATGATACCAGGTGTAGCTCTTAACTTAATAGATTTAACCTTAAGATATTTATTAAATTCTGAAGCCCCATTTGGAGGAAAGTGCTTTTTTTAGAGGAGACTTCTGGCAAGTTTTGCATGTCATCAAGCGAGCAGGGAAGCACCAAATCATAACTGTGGTACAATTATATTTTTTTACCCATTTGGTCTGAAGTTAACCGCTCTTCTCCCAGTAGAAATATGCGTGCCACTAACCAATCAATTGTTGATTGGCAACTGCAAATTGGAAATGGTTGGTTGGTTGTTTGGGGCAAATTGAGAAGTCTATAAATATTCTAGCTTCCGATTTGCTTAGTGATGATCTAATTAGTAAAATTGGAGAAATGATAAACGAAGACAGACGTGTGTTATCAACTTCTGTTCTTCTGGCCCTACTATACGATCAAGTAAACAATTTAAATATTTCAGTTCTGCAAAAGCTGCCAAATAACTAAATGAGTTAGTAACAAAAATAGTAATTTGGTTGTGAAACCACTGTCGACTAATGAATATCATAAAAAAATGTGTACTAGCTAGTCTTTACTTTTTAAAAACTTATCATAATCCAAGAGAATCTATTGATAATCAATTAGACACACAAAGAATGCAACAGGTACTAAGAGAAATTGCGGCCAATACTTGAAACCATAATGTTCTGAGGCCGACAAAGCATTCCTTTGAGAGGCATTTTGTGGGAAGAAAAGGGACCCAAAATGTGTAAAATTGCTCATTCTATAGAGTTAATTTCTTTTAAATTACCTGTAATCAATCGTCATTATCCAAAGGAATTTTCTAGAAGGCCTCGTCCGATACACATGTTTAAATTTTGCAAAGCCACCGAGTTCCGAACTCTCATTCTGTATTTGGGACTAGTTTTATTGAAAAATGTTCTTTCTAAAGAGTTATATACACACTTCATGGTGCTCTATTGTGCTGTATATATAGTCTTGTTTCATGAGGTTTTCTGGCACAAGGGCCCATTTCGCCCATACCACGCCAGACACGACTAATATAATTTCGTTTAAAGTATATATAGTCTTGTGATTTTTGCAAGATAGTTAGAGGAACTTCGCAAATGACCTTTTACATAGTTTCGTAGAAAATATCCCCATTTGTTATAGAAAGGATTGTTAGTGTACAATTTCCACTATCTTTTACACAGTTTAAGATATGGAAAATTTTGGTTGTTAGACAATTTTCCAGCATTTCCTTTCGAAAATTTTTAGAGAGTACATTAAAACGTATGGTTAGGGCCCCAAATAATCCTCTGCAACAAGTTGCCAAAAGGCTCGAAGAGGAAATTTCTGTGGAGAGGTTTAAATCTAAGAATCCAGCGACAAAAAGAATAGGAAAATCACATCTGCCCAAAAATAATTGTGTTGTAGGTGTAACAGAAGCAGATTTTTGTTTTATCACTAATAATGGGGATATTGTTATTGTAGAACGTATTGAAGAAGATATGAATTGTTATAAACTATATTGCAATTTTTTATACAAAAATAATTTTTATATTCTGCCTTTAAACAGCAGTCTGCTGGGTATTTTTTAACTTCCTTCTCTTCAATCTGGTAAAGTTATTTCATCTACTGATTTATATAGAAAATGTTTTCTTGAAAAGTTTATACATCTTACTCGTTTTAGGCAAGACTTTTACTTCTGCTCAGAGGATATTGTGGCCATCAATTTCGATATGGCCAAACTTTATTCCAAGAGACGCGTCAACCAATATCTTTCTAGCGGCGTTCGCAACTGCCTGGGCCCAACTTAAATACTCTTCTTACCCGACGATTTAAATACCCGACTTCTCTTTAATTGAGAACTAGTTAATTTAAATAAACCAAAACAGCATAGGATTTGATATTAAGTTCGTTGCTTAAATCGATTTCCCCTCATTCATACAAGTTTCCAACATCTACAAAAATGTTTATCTTGCCCCATGAGTCGACTTTACGGGAATTTATTCGCAGTGTGGGGTAAATCCAAGCAAAGAGCAAAATGAGGATATCTTTCTATGCTATATAGGTCAAAAATACAATTTTTTAAATGATAATTAAAAATTATTTAAATTGTTGATGAAATTCATCCGATATTTTTGTCCGATATGTTTTACATATTAATACTATAACGGCCGATATGTTTTATTCCGTTTCTGGAAAAATTATTGTAGGTCTGGAGAACATTGGTTTTAAAGTAATTGCTGTTGTTACAGACAACAATGCCATAAATAAAAAACCACTAGGTAAATTTGTAAATCCACCTTCATTGGCCCGCATTGAAGCGGTGAATCAACTAGAGCAGATGGTGACTCGAAGCAGGTGCCAACGGCAGGCAAGTCAAATTTTTATTTGGATTGCCTTGGGTCTCTTGTGAAGAAATATTCGTTGCTAGTGCCAAGAGTTCTTAGAAATGTATTTGTAGTAGCCTTATGAAAGGAGTGATTCAGAGGTATATACAATTATATTAAAACTAAATACAACTCAAGCAAAACTTCTTTTCACTGATACAGACTCCCTCTGCTACGAAACTACCACTGATAAGGACATTTATCGGGTCATGAAGGATGATTTAAGTTTATTTGATACTTCCGATTACGGTTTTCAACGGGCGGATTGATTGATGGGCGGTCCCAGACCTCTTCGCCGCCAAATAATCCAGCTGCCGTAGTAGTTTGTTTCCATGCATCTGCTGTCCAGGGGGTCTTGGGATCCCTTGAGAAAAAGAAAGAACGTCGTTTTTAGCGCGTCACCACGCTATTTTTTTCTAGATAAGCGTTAGGATGCGAAAAATTGCTGCAGTTTTAATTTCGATCACATTTCCTGCAGTTTTATTAATTTGTAAGGATTTTTTGAATGATTGATTTCGTGTGCAAATAATCGAGAAAGGACATTGTCGGGTGTGATGGCAAGTGAATCCACTGTTATGCTCAAGGCATTTAACCTAATGCGATTGAGGTCAAAGCCTGCTAAACAACGTACAGAAATTAAAAACATACAAGTAAAGTGGAAGTTTTCTCCACTACAGTAACCAACCACAGTAAATATATCTACTGACTACAACTATTCCTGGGGTACCGATGAAGTACATTTTTTTAAAAGAAAAACTAACGAACACCGAATCCAAATGTCAATCTATCGTCAAGAAGTTAAAGAAAGTCAGCAAGGAGAAAAGTCAAACAAGAAGAAAAGACAATACTAACATTCTTCTAACAGCTACGTAAATAAAAACCATTGGATTGGTTGTTTTTGGTCTTTTGGCAAAAGGTCCCCATTTCCTCCATACGAAGAGAAAATAAAGTCTCGAACAAAATATGGGGAACAATTCCTATCGCATCTTTGGGGAGCATTTATATTACCAAGACGATTGCCGACAGAAAACCCCTGGAGATGCAAGTTATGACTCGGAGATGAAGTATGACCGTTCTTTATAAAATAATGCATACTTAAAATTGAAGATATAGGAAAGTATTCGGAAGATCTAAAGCAGTTTGCGTGCGTGCACTTACATATATACTCATCAAAGCATACAAGTTAGCGAACCTGAATCTTCCACGCGGCAGGAGCAACAGACGATAGATGGAGGATACAGATGGAAATCCTGGGTGTCCTAGGCAAATTTTTGATCCCCTGAAGAAAAGATGTGGAAGACGAGGATTAAAGCTTATCAATATTGTAATGCTTGTTAGCCTGAGCATACAAAAGCACCTTGAGTAGGATGAAAAGATTATTGGTCTTAGTCGCAGCGATTCAACAAAATTATGAAGCAATCGGATCTAATTTCAACCAATCTGAGGCCCATGAAAACCTACCGCAACTGTGGCAAGAAAGGAGATTATCAAAGAGCGGAAGTATAACCACATAATATTACTGACGGGTTAGAGGAAGTTACTACAGTTTTTGTAGACAGGTTGGAGGATTACCGATGGGAGCCTACTTTTCTTGGACACTGGCTAGTATTTTTTTACATTGAGGATCCCATTATCCTTAAGATCTGGTTCTAAATAGGACTAATAGAGATACAAAGAGTTTTACCTTTTTGGACATGACTTTAAAGATGGAAGATTGAAGTATCACTGATGGGGTTTTTGATAAAAGAGACGATTTTCAATTTGAGGTTATAAAATTGTGTAATTTTTAAAAAAATTAAGTTAACAAGTCTTAAAAAATTTTATCTTTGCACAGGCAAAGAGGATTAGAAAAATATGCAAAAATAGGAACTCTAACTTGGATACCACAAGAGCCTTGATTTTAAACCTGTATGAAAATCTTTACCCAATAAACTACTGCAACATCGAATTTTCGATAGAGGAGCTACAGTTGGATTACGTGAACTAAGAAATTTATTTTGTGAATCTTTACTTTTTGGGTTGGCAACGGAGATCACATAGGGAATGTGTTATGAAGATGTCGCAAACGGTTTCAATGAAACAGCTAAAATAACGTGTCATCGCACGGTGAAGCAAATTTGCCAGTGTTACTTCAACATAAAAAAGCCTTAGCAAGAAAACCAACAAGATCCGGCAGATTGACTGGCGGTGGCTAACAGCGACGAGGAGGATTTCACTGTTAGGTTGCATGATATTGTATAATGTTTTAAAAATAAACCCTTGTTATAATCCCAATAAATGGGACAATTACCCATGGAAAGAGTAATATAAGCCCACCATTTAATATTGTTTGTGTATATTTCTACGGTCAATTCCAGATAATTTATCTTAAAATAAGCTGTAATGAAAAAAATTATTTGCATCATCTCCATCAGCTATAGTATTAACAGAAATGTAAAAAAGCAGAAAAATCAATTTTTTTCTTGTGTGCCCCAATTGCCATAATTTATTAAGTTTTTAAAATATTTATTTAATATTATAAATTTTGTTCAATTATGATTGTAAAAAAAATTTACTCAACAAGTACTTTTTTCAGCTTTGGAAAGAATTCTGCTAAAAGATGGTTGGTTTGTTGGAGCTTTATGGCGCAAGAATCAAGTGATTGCGCCAAGACAGACAAAATTAGAAAAAAGACAAAACAAGCATAAGGACTATATAAGATGGGAGCTGAGGTTGTTTTTCAAGATTTGTGAACTTCATTTTCGAAAAGAAGATGTACTTCGGGAGGCAGAATTTTTTGATGAAAAGTCTGGGCGTCTTCTCAAGTTCTCTCTGGCTCACCCAAAATTAAAAGAAGGTGCTGTTCCTATGATGACTCGACAATGCCCACCTTCTTTACACCCAACTGTGCTACCAGCCAGGGAATCTCCAAGGAAAATGAAAAGGAAGATGAACACATGGAGAAGGCTTCTGAGGGCAGCCGGTTAAGTGATTTAGAGTATCAAAAGAGGGTAAGCTTCACCAACTTGAGTGAATTGAAAGATAGCTTGTTGAATCAACAAATAGACTGTTGTTGGACTGTATTGAAAAAAGTGACACGTTTATCTGTGCTACATTTGACTGAAGAACCACAGGTTTTGAGCTTGTTAAATGTAGACATATGCTTAAATGTAACTGTTACGTACAAAACATATCCTTCCCTAGATTAAGTTCTTACTGCTTTCCTATGCAGGTCACAAATGTCAACACTCTTTTTGATATTTTATCTTCTATGAAATCCTTATCAATTTCACAGGATAAGGGTAAAAATTAGAGTTGAATTTGGTTATAGATGTAGTAATGGTTGTTATTAAAAATGAAGACGCTATTAAATTGATTTTTTCATGGAACAGCTGGTAAATCTTAATAAACCAAAACAGCAATATATAAATATTCTCATAATTTTTTAATATTTTATTCACGTTTAAGATCCATTTCACTTCATTGTTATAAATTTATCTGGTCATATAAAATGTTGATCTTGCCCCATGAAGCAACTCTGAGAAGAGTTTGTTCCGAGTTAAATATATACCCATGTATTGAACAAGATGACAATAACTTTTTGAACTATATCAATCAAAAGTTTAGCTTTTTGGTCAGCCTTGAAAAATTTATTTCCTTAATGATAGATGAATTTGAGAAAGAGTTTTTAAAATGTAAAAATCATAGATGTTTTGTAAAACAGTTAACTTTGGATATACTGGATGAAAATGACATATATTTAGGCTTTGAAGATTGTGAAAACCATGATTCTATATTTTAATTAATAAAATTGTTTGGGTATTCATTAATGTTTTGTTAAACAATTTTTGCATTAAACACTATGTTTTTGAATAAAATCAAAGATTAACTAAAAAAGAAAATATCCATTTAAAAAAGACAAAACAAGACAACCGTAAACTTTCTACTCTAGAAAAATGATTAAAATAACTTCCAATATAATGTAATATTAATTGATGTAACAAGGTCATGCTCTACTTTTAGGTGTTGTAAATATTTTTGTTGTTTCATTTTAAGAATATGTACAATTATATCTCCTTTAATGTGACAATTTTTTTCATTTCAATAAAATATAGGTAAGTATAAAATATTTTGTTTGTATGATTATTACAAAAAGTTGCTACAACTTAAAGTAGTATTTTATGTAAGAAAATACTGAAATAATTCTAGAATTCAAATTAAGTTGTTATTAAAAAAATTATATGTTTAATATTAATTTAAATGTACCAAAATATATTTTTAATTAACTAGTGACTAGAGAAACAGGTTTTTCTTTTAATTTAAACAGGTTCTAATTTGTAGTAATAATTAGATTTCGAATTAACAGCAGAAATAAGGTAAACCTCAATAAAATTACTTATTATGTTTGAAATTTAAAAATTTGGATTGATTTCTAGTAGCCTTTTTAAGTAATATAACGATAGTGGTATTAAAATTAAAAAAGCTACAGGAAAAACAAATCGGGGAAAGAAATATGGATTCAGCCAAGCCCCAACTTCAGTGCGATTTCTTCCCTCTGGCGAGATCGCCTTCTTACGATCACGTGACATTTCGATTCAAAGGCATTCCAGTTATAGGAGTCTCTGCTATAGGGCGGCACATTATTTGTCACACGAGTGGCACATACCAAGCAGAGTGAAAAGGGGAACATCATTTAAAAATAATGAGCTCAAATAAAATTGAGAAGTTATGTCCCGCACACATTTCTGTATATTCATGAAGAGGCAGGTGATTTGATGGAAATGAATATTAATTTTCAGTGTTCATGTGGGCCAAAAAATGGACATAGGAAGAATTCCTCTTTCTAAAACTGATAGAGATGTTTTAGCTGGAAAGCTGTATATGGATGTTCCCAAGTCAACAATTTTGTTGAGGGACTTGCAAAGTTTTCTCTCCTAGTAAACAAATAAGTTTAACTCATCGTAAAGACCTTCAAAACATTGAAAGAGATAATGGGATAAATAATAGCATAGCATTACATAAAGATGATACAATGTCTGTTGACCTCCGTGTAAAACTGCTAGAATCTGAAGAGGGCAATCCAGTTCTTTAAAGGTGTATTGGGAAACATTTAGAAGAATATCCCACGATTGTTGCAGATGACATGGCATAATGGTTTTTGAACAAGATAAAGAGTGCCTGCTAGCATTAGCTGAGCATCTGGCCTAAAACACCCGACGAGCTTGGACCAGATGACTCAGGGCCACCCCCTCGCCACGTTGAGGCTGCCAGCAGGACTTTGAGGGGGAACATAACTCCAATTATTATTTAATAGTAAAATAGGGATATCATGGTTTCATGGTTAGTTGGAATGGTGCATGATCCACATCAGGACATTATGTGCCAAAAAAGACAAATTTTAAAAAATTAAAAAGGCTAAAAGCTTATGAAATAAATATGAGTATGTATTAAAGCTTTAACTTATCAAAGTATATATGAGACACTTGATTTGTAGGCTTTATAAGTTGAGAAAAGTCAAAAACAACTTGCCGCCTAAGGCATAACATGACATAACCAACATTTTGGGCTGTCCATAAATGAAGTGGAAGTCATGCTCAGCCGGGGGGTTTCAAAAGTTGGTCAAGAGATTTTCATTTAAAATTAATAATGGAAACTATGCGAGAGTAAAAATATTTTGAGTTGTGAAATTTTATTCACTTACGTGACAATGAAAGTAATGCAGTAATAATAAAGGTTCACAGGGCTCCCAGCAGACATTTGGTTTGTCTTTAGGGAAAAAAGAGACCTAATATCTTTAAAAAAGAGGAAAAAGAGACCGAAATTTTAAGTCAAAATTTAACAGTGTCATGAAAAAAAAATAGGTTGATGAAACAAAAATTTCAGAGTTTTATCCTCACAAAATAGTTAATGTTATAAAATTAATGTAGAAAGTAATAGATTGAGATCCCAGGTGGCTATGTGAACTTGTAATTGTGTCCTTTTTTATTTTTGGTACACTAAAAAAATTCAATTAAAATAATAAAAAAGTATATTTTCAAGGTAATTTTTAAATGTTGAAATGAAATATTGGGATAATCCTTCAAAACAGAAAGTATACTTTTCGTAACTTGAATCAAATTCAAATTAAAAAACTGAAAAGTTGAGATTATTCTTGAATAAAAAAATAGTGCCATAGCCAAAAGGGGGGGTTCTTTGGGTTCAGACCAGGGGCGTCATTTAGGGGGGGCAGGGGGGGGCAACCGCCCCCCCCAAGGTTTCCACTGTAATATGAAAAATAGCTGCAATCCCTTGAAAATTTTGTAACTTCCACAAGGAGCTTTGGGTGCAACTCAAAATGTCTCAAAAGGAGTTAAAACATTACTTTTGGGGGTTCAATTTAAAAAAATTTCTGGGGGAGGACCCCCAGCCCCCCTCTAAAATTTTCACGTCTCTTATTAAGTGTTTTCTCCCTTGAAAACTATTCTTCTTACAAGAAGCTTTTCTCTTTAGAAGCTCCCCAAAGAATTTGAAAAAGAGATAAAACACTAGTTTAAAGGGGAATTAAAATTCCTGGGGGAGGACCCCTAGCCCCCTTAAAACTTTGACATTTATTTACAACTCTTTTCCATAGAAAATTATGTGGTTTACAAGAAACTGTTCTTCTTGGATGCAGCCCAAAGGGTCTCAAAACGAGCTGAAACACTACTTTAAGAGCCAAATTTTCAAAATTTTCCTGGGGGTGAACCCCCAGACCCCCCTTTTTCCTTGGAGTTCACGTTGGCAAATTTTGACATATTACCTTAAAAATGAAGTTGAGGAAACCCCCGCCAAAAAAACCCTAGTTACAGAAAGGGTCCAGCCCCACTTTAAAAAAGTCCCTTGCCCCCCCAACGAAAAACTGAAATGACGCCCCTGGTTCAGACCTAAAATATTTTAGACCCTATAGTTTTGATTTTATAATAACCAGTTGCCACTCAAGGGAGAAATTTTGATACTGTGTTTCTCATAAAAATTCTACACTTTAAAAGAGCGATCCTCTTTACTAGTAGTTGTAACCCAATAGGGCTCAAATATGTGAGTTTACACACTACTCTTTTAATGTTTAAATAACAAATATTTTCTATGGGAGGACCCCAAACATCCCTTTGAAACTCAGTGTGGTTTACAAGGAAGTCTTTTAATGTCACAGCTTCAAAAGACCAAATTTCCAAAATTTTTCTGGTGAAGCGCCCTCAAACTTTAGACTTATTGCACACAGATTAACATCCTATCACAGTAAGCATTTAAAACAAAGCATGTAAAAACTCTCATAAGTATTTAGTACTCTCATAAGTATTGAGTCAAATCCCCAAAACAAATATCTAGTTATGGGCCTGAGGCCAAAAACGAATTCGACACTGTTTCCAAGGGGCAAATTCGCAAAAAGTTTTTGAGAAGAGATCCTAATTAACATAGAGGAGTTAACCTCTTAATTAACAGAGAGGAGTATAGTTAAAAATGACCAATATATTTGGGTAACTACAGAAATTTCATTGATTTACAATAATGCATTTTTTTTACCTCCAAAGGAAAATCCTGGCTATGCCGCTAAATAAGGATGTCATAAAGATATTTATAAAGGGTATAAGGATAAAGATATTTATCCTTCATACCCCTTTAACATAATCAAAACAGGATAATGCTTATTGTTCACAGTTTGTAAAATATGAACCCTAAGTAAAGATACAGGGATGAGGGTTCTTCAATGGAAAAGCCTGGGAAAATTAGCCTTCAAAGTATTGTTTCAACTAATATTGTTGACCCATTGCTAACACCCAAAGAGACCGATATCTTGTAAGTCAGAATTTTCTACCGAAAATCACAGGATATAAAAAGACATAAAAATTTCAAGGGTAGAGGGGGTCTGGTAATCTGGTTTGTAAATCTAACCCTTAAAAGTAGGGAAAAAAGGAAAAAAAGAGATCTTGATCCTAAAAAAAAACTTTTAGAGACCTTAGGTGAAAAAAGAGACTTTTAGGGAAAAAAGAGACCTGCTGGGAGCCCTGGGTGCATAATGTTACAAGATCTTGTTGGAGAAAAATCTGTTACTCTACCGAGCACCGAGCCCAAACCAGACCTTTTCTGGCCGGTGCCACTTTCGACAGCATTTCCCTGGAAAGCCTATCTTCTAGGTTTAAAAAATTTTGTTTTGACATTCAGGGATGGATTAGATTTGAATTTTATTTATGTTTGAAAGGGATCTATCTGTTCAGAAGACATTAGAGTTTTGGGCCTTCGTGTAGGCATTAATAAAAACTCAGACTGTGCCTTCTAATTTCAACCAGGCCCTCTTTACTGGCATCAAATGTGCCCAATATATCTTTTGTATAAAGGTGTATATATTTGGCTGGCACAGTTGGGATAAATAGAATAGGTGATGCCGGAACCAAACTGACAAGTGATAAAAATTTAAAGAGAGGGGGGAAATATGAAAAAATTTCAAATAGTGAAGAGAATATGAGTATAGTAAAGTGGATGGACAATAAATGTTATTTCTATCCACATGTATTGGTAGTGAACCTGAGCCGAATGCATGCAGTGGTCATAAGAAAAGAAAAAGATAAGCGTAACACAACCCACAGTAGTTAAAGCAGCTAAAGTTCCTTTTAGCTACTGATCTTGCCAAACGATTCTTCTTTACAATTTCTTCAATTTTCATCACCTTTCATCAGAGTTGCAGTACTTTGGCTGCTATTGGTATTTTTGCCCAATAAAGCAACCCTGTTAAGCACTACAGTTAAGAGTGACCGTAATCGGAAACTGAAACTAACTTTCAACACCCGTTCGTGCAGCATTCAACTATCTTATTTCTACCATAATCAGCAATATATAACCAAATATGCAGTATATACAGCCTAATATATGCCAAGCGCACGCGCTTGGCATACATTTGGCTCTTTATTGCTACCTTTAGCGAAATAAGTAGCAAACATGTGATTACACAGACAAAAAGTTGACGGAAAATAATAAAAAAATTGATAGCTCCTAAATTTTTCTTAATTTTAAGTAGAGGGGGTCTATCGGCTTCTACTTCCTAGATCGTTGGTTGGGTTTTTATAAGGCGCATGACCCAAGAGAGGGTATAACCCGAGATTTAGGACTCGATATAATAGATTCATATCTTTTAGCTTAAATCTTAGCAAATTTTTATATTACTTTGATATATTTTAAATTTTTTTGATGAAGCAAATCCGGCCCGCAAGCTGAATTTGCCGACTTTTTTTGTCGCCAAGTGGAAATTCGATGGCATCCGAGCATTGAATTGTTATAACCAAATTTGGCGCTGAAAATCTGCGGGCCAGATTCACTTCATTATCCATATGCGCATATCTGCAAGTTTTTAAATCTAGAAGTGGGTTCAAACGCCAAGCGAAGTAGTAGTGCCAAATTATCAAAGTGAAGTTGCCAACTGAAAATTAACCAAGAGGCGCCAACCCGAACCCACTTCTAGATTTTAACCAGTAATTTGATTAGAATTATTGGAATTTGTTTACATAAACCTGGAAAATCTTACGAGACCCCAGTTAGGGAATGTAGATTTTTCAGATCCCCCCCTTAAGATTGGTGACAGTGATTCTCAACCTGTTCATAAAACATGAACATCTATTTGCCTCCAATAAGTTAATGGTTTACACGGCAGAAGAGGGAGTTAGGGGTCTCCCTATTTCTAAATAATGAAAACCTGTTTAGGCCTAGCAATACCTGCATTAATTATTTTATGCGGAAAATAAAATACCAAATTAATTTAAATCCTTGGAGCAGAGGTACATACTTGATATTCCGAAAAAATTCAGGATCCCTTTTCCATTTCTTCCTTTAGAACTGCTGGTTAAACTATTTTTGTTCACTACTTCAGGAACAACTCGAACACGTTCGGAACGTCCCACTACCATGAGTCACCCACAAAGAACAGCTTGAGATTAACTGTTTTGGATAAAATACAATGAAAAAATATTTCAAATATTCAAATCCTACGTTTAAATTATATTCAAACAACTAACATCGGAACAGGAACGCTCGGAAACTTTTTATTTATAAAACAATGCTGAATCGAATATGCAAATATAAATAATAAATATCAATCTTAAATCGAACTTTAGGAATCGATTCTTTACTATCTACTTCACTTCACATCTAGATGGAAGAGTAAGAGCACAGAGTAATAGACCGTGGGCCGTAAGGATTTAAAGAGCTTAAAAAATTTTTTCGTTGCACTTACTTTAGGGCAGGACATAACAGTTTCCCAATACTTCATTTTTATATATTCCATTATATTATGAAATGTTCTGGTCGAATAACTTGCACATTATTAAAAGATTAAACACATTAAATCGAACTCTTTCTTTATTCGAAATTACTCCGCACCAATGAGCTGTAACCTTGCAAAGAGACTACCTACCAAGCGACCAATCACAGTAGCTCTAAGTTAGCGCGGCGTGAGTGAAAATGTAAACAAAGAAAGAGCTAAACAGTTGAGACTGAGAAAATAAAGAATGCATCTTTGTTTTAAACATTAATTTGAATTCGAAATTGAGTAAAAAATATATTTAATGGTGAAAGATTCTTTGATGAAAATGTTAGTTTAGCCTATAATGTTTTAAAGCTTTGTAAATTAGAATCGACGCTGTTTTAAATATGAATTCAAAAGCTGTTATTTTCTAGTTATGTTCTACTTGATATGGAGTCTAACTAAAACTGCATTTTAAACTTGTGGCACCAAAATATTACCATTTATATATTTTTCATTTCAATAATATGTGAAGAGAAAATAAATTTACTATGTAATTCAAAACTTATGTAAAACTCTGAAAGGGTCAGGCTCAGAAAGCAGTATAAAGAGACCCCAAATACTAACAATTTGTGTGTTATGAAACTTCTGATGATTTTTAGTGGAATCTTAAAGATTTCATCTGAGGCATGATCATTTTGATTCGTACTTCACCAGGGCTATAGCATAGCCATAAAAAGGTGTTGAGAGGGGTTATAGGATACTTTAGCTTCCAAAACAGAATTTTATGATTATGTGGGTGGGGTTAACTCTCAATCGCTTTTCTTTAGCTGTGACAATGTACTAGAAATTTACGTGCCCATACTGTAATAACTCCAATAAACAAGTTGATGCAACAGATTTTAAAACTTGCAAAAAGGTGATAGAGGATATGTTTATAGTGCTTGATGATTAGTAAGTTCCAAGGTTGACAAGAAGTAACTTTTAAATTATTTTATTAAAAATAAAATCCAACAAATTTAGACATTAATATTAAATCATTAAGGATTAAGCTATAAAAATTTAATTTTTATATTGTCCACTCTATACAACTGCAAGCTAGACTTGCTTCAGTAAAACTTATGCCAAATAGAATGATTTTAGGGATGTACTCTAATTGTGGCATTTGGTTTGTCACTCAAGGTTATCATACTATTGGTTTAGCTCCAATATCTGAAAATAATTGTTTGTCGATAAAGTTATCTCAGAGAAGGGATATTATCTGAGGTATGAACTTACCTGGATTAAAGTTATTGACCACATGCACCAGGTAAAAATCTGTAGAAGCAATCTATCAAAGGGAGCTTTAGGGTTTAGTGCTAAAGGTTGAAGCTCCTGTACATAAGTAATAAAATTGATATCTTTGTTTTTAAGAGTTAATTGTTTTGAGAATCTTTCCATTGTATAGAGAATACTGTTCAGCAGCTTTTCTTATTTTGTGCATTTCCTGATTTCTTAGACATCATTTTTATAGATTTCTTTTCAAAATTTATCT
Organism: Tetragnatha versicolor; assembly: GCA_024610705.1. Lineage (NCBI taxonomy): Eukaryota > Metazoa > Arthropoda > Arachnida > Araneae > Tetragnathidae > Tetragnatha > Tetragnatha versicolor. Next base: position 22,817,231 of record JANDEH010000013.1, on the reverse strand, counting down.
TTCTGGTCTCTCTAAATGATTTCTTTTATAGTGAATTTTTATTTTAACATATAACCCCTATCATCTGAAAAAATAAAATTTTTATTTTATATACTTTTTTAAATATTTGGTCTAAAAAATTATTGAATTGGGAAATATTTTGCTATCAATGAAATAACATTGTTTAGGTTTATTTATCACTCATTAGAAACACCAAAACAATTTTAAACTGTCTAAAAACTTTATATAACCAGAAATTGTATGTTTTAGAAAGATTAACTTCATATTTTACTATTTCAAGATAAGAACATACTGATGAAAAGAGTTAATATAAATTACAGCAGCGTTTTTCAACCGGGGTTCCGTTAGGGATCGGAAAATCTTTTTTTTTCTGGTTTTCATTTTAGAGCAACCCTAAATAATTTATGGATATGGATCAGTAAGACAAATTCAGGAAAGGGAAAAAAATCTAACTCAGGCAAACATATTCTTTGTTTAAACTGTTTTTTGATAAATTGTCAAAACGGAAAGTGTACGAAAGAATAGCTGAGTGGGGACTGTATTCCAAACGATAATTAATAACTTGTATTACTTGTTAACACTCTTTTATTGATATAAAAAGAAAACTAAATTGACTACATTTTAAAAAAATTTTATGCTGTACTATTGTAACTAATATCCACTCCAAAGGTGTGAAAATACTGCTTTTGAGGTTTAAATTTCAAAAGAGATTTCTAGGGCGGTTCCACAAATCGCTCTAAAAGTTTGATGCCTGTTATACGGTATTTTTCCTGAAAACCTTTTTTGAAACCTCTGCCGCTTACTTGAAGCGGTTTCCTTAGGGTGTTCTCCATGGAGTTTTTAAAGGAGATAATACACTAGTTTAAAGGGGCGATGCTTAAAACTTTTTCTGCAGGAGTAACCCCAGGCCCCCTTAAAACTTTGACGCATTTAACTTTTTTCTATAGAAAATTCTGTGGTTTATAAGAAACTGTTGGGCCTCAAACTGAGTTAAAACTCTACTTTAAGAGGCAAATTTAGAAAAATTTTCTGTGAAAGAACCCCCGAAATCCCCTCTAAAATTTCGACTTCTGTTATATAGTGTTTTTTCCTTAGAACATCCTGCGGTCTCAAGAAATTCTCCCTTTGGAAAGAGTTTGAAAAGGAGATAACACACACGCTTAACTTAAAATGAATTTTTCAACGAAAATTCCAAAGAAGGACAAAATAGTTAGAAAAATATTGTTGCATGGACGGGGTTCCCCGGAACTTGGACATTCTCAAAAGGGTTCCGTAAGAGTAAAAAGGTTGCAAAACGCTGAATTACAGAGTCTTTATTATGTAATAAAATATGTATGATTTCATGTTAATAAAATTATTCACGAGACACTCTTTGTAATCAATTCCACTTATTTTACTTTAGATAAAATATTCATGATAACCTTTAAATATATAATTAACATATGCAAAATTATACTCATTCCAGTAACTGATTATATTTTCTTGAAATAAATTGGATTGCTAAACTACAAAGTACATTCTAAAAAAATGAAAACTACATATACAATGATTCTTTTTTTACCATATACTATTTCAAAATCTGTATTTTAAAAACTACTTATGATGCATTTAAGACAAAAAATAGGGCAATATATTATGTGAAATAACAAATAAGACATTTAATTAAAATTATTTGTAAAAATGAAAGTCAGCTATAGAAACAAGCGATTCCCACATTTTTAGTTTATTATCTGTAATTTTTAGATCATCTGTACCCGATGTGTGCAAACAGCATTCCATTTCTAGAGAAATAATTTAAATGATTAAGTAAAAGTTAAAGAATTAAGCAATAATTTATTTTATCAACAAGCCGGAAAAATCATAACAAACGTCCAATGAACGAGAATAAAAGTACAGTGCAATTCGCAAACGTCATTGGATAAAACGCGAAGAAGATGGAAAATACGAGGCTGTGATTGGTAGATGAGAAGAGAGAGTTTGACTACATCTATGTGTTACTTAAGATTAGTTCCGCAGAAACGAAAATTTCGAAAAATTAATTTATCAATAATAAAATAATGTGCATGTTTCTAGACCAGAACATTGTAAATATCAATATATTGTAATATGTTCTATTTTATAAGCTTGATTTGAAATTGCCCTTTGAGGATTGCAACGAACTTGAACGATATTGACCTACGGCCTACGGCCTATAAGGATAATTCAGAGAGTCCAAAACGCGATTTCTTAAGGGCCACATGCAGCTGCCATCGAATATCGAATATTCGTAATGGCATCGTAAATCGAAAAAAGCTATTCAGCAGTGTCACAATCGTTTTTCTCCATGACGTCGGCGCTCACAGGTCGACCAATGGAGTAACTTCACCTGACGTAATGATCACGTGTTAACTACCAGTATTACTAACGCCATCTGGCGATGAATTGACCCCATTGGACTCGCTTCACCTGACGTAAGGATCACGTGCTAACTACCATCCAATCAGAACTCACTTTGATTCACGTGACCAATATTCGAGACTAGTGATGGGCGATTCAACTCTTTTGCAAGATCAGATCTGAGTAACTCACTCACCTTAAGGAGTTAACTCTTTAATGTAACTCAGTAACTCCCAAAATCTATATACATAAATGAATGTTCATCTGAATGTAAGTCCGTTTTAGTTTTAAACTTTTCGAACCTACATTCACTTTAAACCATACCAGAAAGCTACTCGCTCCCAGAAAGTTTCCTGAAGAATAATAATTTGAAATTGAAGCATCCCAATAACTTTTGGTCTATTTTCGGCTAAAAAAACCCGTATTTCATTCCTAAACCATGACATCATGGCAAAACCACCAATTGTTGTAATTAAAGATAATATAATATTAATTGTTGAAGGTATAACATCGATTGTTGTAGTATGAACATAAAAATGCTCCTTTTTACATATGGACTGGCGAAGCCCGTGTCTAGCGCGTCAGCGCTAGTAATCTTAACTACGTACATACATCAACTAAAAAGTATGCCGGAAAAGTCATTCAAAAAATAAAAGCTTTTATATTGAACTGTAAACGAAAACGGAAATAAACCTTTAATATTTCGCCTACTGGAAATTTTTTTAACAATTTACTAACAAAAACCTACCTACAAAACAGAAGAAAGAGGGAAAGGAAATTCCCCAGTAGGGGAAACGACCGTAGAACCAAATATTCAGACACTAACACATCAAGTTTAATATATTAATCAGCAATACTAGGTATATTTCAAAAGAAAAAATACTCACTTCAAAAATAACCACCTATCTTACAATTCGAATTCAGGCATCCGCATCCAATCCAATTTCATCCGCGAACATTCTACTGCAAACTTTAACTATTCTAAATTTACTGGAAAGTAATGGTCACCAGAATGAAAAACCAGTACAATTTTTCTAATAAGTAATTTAGTTTTAATCACTCATTCATCTAAAAAATGGCGAGTTTGAGACAAAAAACACACTCAATTCTCAAAAATCAGTTGAAAATTTAATTTTTAAATCCAAATCAATCGCCTCATTAATCAAATAAAACACTGCTAAACCATTAAAATATTAATTTATACAGCAATCCTTTCGTTTAAGATCAAATATTTTTTATTAACAACTAGTATTTAATTAACAATAGCTGTCAGAAGTAGTAAATGTATGCCTTTCAATAATGGCAGCTCGTTTAACGAAATTCATCTTTTCGCAATCTTTTTTAATTGTCGAAATTTTTAATGGAATATCTAAATATTAAAGGATTATTAGAACTTGATAATCGTGAGAATATAAAACCATAAATATTTTTTAAATTGTGTGCAGCAAATTTTGTCAACCTAAACATTGTGATTAAGACAATGTATAATCACGCTCACAGTGCCGTGTAGAAGAGGTGTATAATAAACAATCATGGCCTCCAAAAATCGATCTTAAGAAACCACTGGGAGTGAGGAATTAACTCTTATGAACTATCTGATCCCTGGGAGTGGGATTGTCGGAGTGGGAAGACCGATCTGAGGCCATCTGCTCCCAATCCCAGCTCTCCTGGGATCAAAGGAGTTGAGAGCACACAGCAAATAACTCCCAAAGAGTGGAGACTAGGAGCAAGCAGCTCTTTTAACTCTGTCAACTCCTTTCAACTCCTAAAAGGAAGACGTAATTCCTTCGGTTCTTCTGATCAAAGTGGGTTGTTATGGCAACGGATTACGTAGGCGCACCGCCCGCTTGCTCATCTCATAGATGATAATCACCGGCAGCCGGCGGCGTGCTGCCATCTAGTGTTTCTTGGAGGTAATATCACAAGGATTTCAAGGTAATACCACAAATTAAATCTTAAAAAGGTAAATTTTAAAAAGTACAACTGAGCTACCACTCTTTTTTCCCCACTCCTTGATCCTTCACTCAGTTTAAGGAGTTAGTTCACTGAGTTAACTCCTCAAATAATCGCCCATCACTATTCGAGACCCTCCGGAGGCGTATATCCAAACCCTCAAGCGCGCAAGGCATTGGCGCGGTTTGAAAAGTTGCGCGCTTCGCCAGACACGCGCTAAAAGAAACATAGATAACTCGCTCTTTTAACTACGGCAAACGTATTTGCTTATGAAGTGAGGTGTTTAAAGAAAAAGCCAACATTCAGGAACATCCATGCTTGCGTACGCTGTAGGGATGTCAAAAAATAACCGGTTTTTTTAAAAACCGGTTTTTTTTGTTTCGGTTTTCGGTTTTAACCGGTTATTTTCTTTCTTCGGTTTAACCGGTTCGTTTTTTTTCAAATTCAACAACCGGACAAAAAATAACCGGAAGGAATTCTGGCCAAAATAGAAATTTCAATTCAGTTAAAAATTTCCTTATTATTAATTTAGATAAAATGTTGCTGTTAAGTTATATTTCCATAACCGGGAGTAATGAGATAAGTTAACCGGTTAATTTGCGGTGGTTCCTCCGCGGACAGGGTTAAAAAATAACCGATAAACTAGGTTTTTCATTCATTTCATTTCTTAATCGATTTTATGGATACTATCAGTTTTGGGTCTCACATCCGGAGAAAAAAATTAGTTTTTAATTAGATTTTTCTTTCGATTTAAACAATTAGGCCATTATGTATTTAAACTGAAAAAATAATGAATATTTTGTGCGTTCTGTGTTGTCAATCTATGACTAACAATTTTGAAACAAAACAAGTGTGGCGAACATAGTCACCAGTATAATAGTCAAATAATTCAATTGGGGTTTAAATACCGACTGAAGCGACTTCGTGAAACTTATGAGTCTTATGACCTTCGGATCGGTATCGCCGCGTGGCTCATATATGCCACACAAGTTTAAAAATAACCGACAACACCGGTTTTTTTCACAACCGGGAAGAAAAACGGTTTTACAAAACCGGGGAAAAAACGGTTTGTTTTAATTACATGTTTCAGGGTTTTTTTCGATTTTACCCAAAAAGACCATTATTCTAACAAAAAAAGAATGTTTTGTGCTTTCTGAGATGCTAATATTATATCATTAACAATTTATAAATGAAATAAGTTTAAAAATAACCAATAACAACGGTTTTCCTTCAGATGCTTAAATTTTTTAAAAGTTTGTTGGATAAAAGATTTGGGGCTAACAACCCAAAAAACCCAAAAAACCACTGTTTGAACTGAATAAAAATATGGATATTTAATGCTTTCTGAAATGCTATATAAAAATAACCGATAACACCAATTTTTTTCGCAACCGGAGAAAAAACCGGTTTTTTTAATTAGATTTTTCAGGTTTTCTTTTCGATTTAACCCATTTAAGGCCACTATTTGAAGTGAATAAAAAATATGAATATTTAGTGCATTTTTGAAATGCTATATAAAAATAACCGATAACACCGGTTTTTTCACAACCGGAAAAAACCCGGTTTTTTAATTAGATTGTTCAGCTTTTTTTCTTGTTTTAACCCATTAAAGGCCACAACTTGAACTCTACAAAAAATATGAATATTTTGTGCTTTCTGAAATGCAATCTAAAAATAACCGATAACACCTGTTTTTTTTTCACAACCGGCGAAAAAACCGGTTTTTGAATTAGATTTTTCAGGGTTTTTTTCTCGTTTTAACCCATTAAAGGCCATAACTTGAACTGAAAAAAAAATATGAATATTTTGTGCTTTCTGAAATGCTATATAAAAATAACCGATAACACCGGTTTTTTTTCACAACCAGAGAAAAAACCGGTTTTTTAATTAGATTTTTCAGGATGGGGGGTTCTCTATTTAAATTTAATATAAATTATGCTATTAAATAATCAATAGGTATTTGAGATTTCAAAACAATATTTTTAGAAAAGAAAATCATCAACATTTCAATGTCTGATAAAACTGTGAAGGCTTCTACGGCCGAACACCGGTTTTTATTTTACAACCGGAGAAAAAACCGGTTTTTTAATTAGATTTTTCAGGGGGGGTTTCTCTCGTTTTAACCCATAAAGGCCACTACTTGAACTGAACAAAAAAATATGAATATTTTGTGCTTTCTGAAATGCTATATAAAAATAACCGATAACACCGGTTTTTTTTTCACAACCAGAGAAAAAACCGGTTTTTCAATTAGATTTTTGAGCTTTTTTTCTATTGATTTAACCGATTAAACGCCACTGTTTGTGAACTGAACAAAAAATATGAATATTTTGTGCTTTCTGAAATGCTATATAAAAATAACCACCGGTTATTACACCGGTGATAACACCGGTTTTTTTCACAACCGGAGAAAAAACCGTTTTTTTAATTAGATTTTTCAGGGGGGTTTCTCTCGTTTTAACCCATAAAGGCCACTTGAACTGAACAAAAAATATGAATATTTTGTGCTTTCTGAAATGCTATATAAAAATAACCGATAACACCGGTTTTTTTTCACAACCAGAGAAAAAAACCGGTTTTTTAATTAGATTTTTCAGGAAGGGGGTTTCTCTCGTTTTAACCCATAAAGGCCACTACTTGAACTGAACAAAAAATATGAATATTTTGTGCTTTCTGAAATGCTATATAAAAATAGCCGATAACACCGGTTTTTTTTCACAACCGGAGAAAAACCGGTTTTTTAATTAGATTTTTCAGTTTTTTTTTCTCTCGTTTTAACCCATTAAAGGCCATTTTTTCACAACCATAGAAAAAAACCGGTTTTTTAATTAGATTTTTCAGGAAGGGGGTTTCTCTAACACCGGTTTTTTTTTCACAACCAGAGAAAAAACCGGTTTTTTAATTAGATTTTTCAGGAAGGGGGTTTCTCTCGTTTTAACCCATAAAGGCCACTACTTGAACTGAACAAAAAATATGAATATTTTGTGCTTTCTGAAATGCTATATAAAAATAGCCGATAACACCGGTTTTTTTTCACAACCGGAGAAAAACCGGTTTTTTAATTAGATTTTTCAGTTTTTTTTTCTCTCGTTTTAACCCATTAAAGGCCACTACTTGAACTGAACAAAAAATATGAATATTTTGTGCTTTTGTGAAATGCTATATAAAAATAACCGATAACACCGTTTTTTTCACAACCATAGAAAAAAACCGGTTTTTTAATTAGATTTTTCAGGAAGGGGATTTCTCTCGTTTTAACCCATAAAGGCCACTACTTGAACTGAACAAAAAATATGAATATTTTGTGCTTTCTGAAATGCTATATAAAAATAACCGATAACACCGGTTTTTTTTCACAACCGGAGAAAAACCGGTTTTTTAATTAGATTTTTCAGTTTTTTTCTCTCGTTTTAACCCATTAAAGGCCACTACTTGAACTGAACAAAAAATATGAATATTTTGTGCTTTCTAAAATGATATATTAAAATAACCGATAACACCAATTTTTCTTTAATTTACCACTGGAAATTCTAAATTTAATGCACTCTGGGTAGATCATCGTTTTCATCTTATAAAAAGGGTTTTTCGTTTCATTAAGTTCTTCAACTGTGAGGGCAAACATAAAGGTATATTTTCTTTACCTGATGCGTGAATATATGGTTGTTGACTAAGTGAGTGTTAGTGTCTAACGATTGTTAAACGGGATGTTTGTATGACGCGCTAGTATGTTGTATTTAGAGCGTTCTTGACTCTTGGTTCATCAAAGTTTATGTCAAGTGTTCGGACTTGTAAAATTTCATGACTTGAGAGCGAGCGCGCTTCACCGGTGATTCTTTCTACTCTCCATGCCGCGAAAACGGACGACGAAGTAAGTACTGAAAATAAATTCAATAGTGTCTACTTAAAATAATTTCATTTTATTTATACATCCATCTTATTTTTGTTTTAAATAGTAATTAATTATTTAAGCAAAAGTGTTAATTACTTTGTCGCGTTCAATAAAACTGAGGGAAAAATGCGAACAAAAATATCTTAATTAAACTACATTTCCCTTGTTTTAAAGGCGACAGATGTCAGTTTACATTCTGACATCAATGATTAAAAAGAAAAGAATTTATTTATTTTAGAAAAAATAAGGAAGTTTCACTTTTTTAAAATTTTTGGTTTGGGGTATATTAATAAAATATAAGTTGTAAATAAAATATAAGTTAATCCTTATATTTCTCCCTTTTGTGGCGTGAATTAAGCATATATATATGATTTTAATGTCAATTTAACGGTTTCTTTTTAGATTTTTCTTCAGATAAAATTTCATAAGGTTGAAGAAGGGAATAAGTTCATCAACTTTTTTAACCGTAAAATATTTTTTAATGTAATTATATTTGTTTTGGTGATTGCTGTTTTCTAAAAAGGGTTCTGAATTTCCAGTAAAATTTTGGTGGTTATACAATAAAAATTGTTTTTTTTTCCAGTTTACCAGGTAATATTTGTGTCTTTACAAGTTTTAAATAAATGACACCCACTTAACTTTTTCAAATAATCTGAAATTTCACAGTTGAGATTACAGTTTTCACCTTTTCTTCCAATTTTGGATTGGAAAGAGCTGGATTTGAGCTATAATCCCTTCGTCAAGATGAAGGACCCTAAACTTTCAAAATATGCAAAAAAGTAGATTTCAGAAAAATATGGAATGAGCTGGTTTTGATAGCAAACGCCTCATATGAATATTATTTAAATTAAAGTAATGTTTAACAATAAAGCATTATTCATTGACAGTGTAACAATTTTTTTTAAATTATCTAACATTTTTTTGCGAAATAAAAAAGAACGGTGCATGAAATGGTGCATGGGTTTTTATTCAAAGTTTCAAAATGCGCTCTATGTAATGAAATATGAGCATCTAAAGAAATATCTTATCCATAGGATCACCAAAACGGACAATGAAAATAACATTAACACATAACTGTTTAATAATTTTACTACCAGAATTCAATAAATAAACGTTATTCTGTTTTCCTCGCTGTTTAATACAAAAACTTGTCAAGTGCCTACTTTCCATTTTTTTATCAAGTTTCCTACTTAAAGAAAACAATAATTGAACGCATTTATTAAAATGTAACGAACTGCCAAAAACAGATTTCGTCGTTTTCTCAAAACAAAAAAATTTAGTTTTTGACACGTTTCTGAAATAAAAAATTCAATTTTTAGTGTCATGCATAGTAAAATTTTTTGAAATTTTGATAAATGTGCTTCTTAGGGCAAAACAATCAAAGCCAGGCTCTAAAAAATGTATATATTAATTCCCCTCTTAGGAGTAAACTTTTGTAAGAAACTGACGAATTTAAAAAAGAACTCTTAAAGGTATTTCTATCAACTAAAATACCTTATAGTTCCAGATGCGATCAGATTTTTGAATAAAAGGGGTCATCTTTCATCCAATTTATCCCTATTAATCACAAGCCTACTGAAATATTTCCCTGTAAAAATTTCTATTCCATTCTAACGACAGTTTTTGTAAATGGTTTTTATTATATGTTCCCAAAACTAAATGAAAACTTGTCGTGTCTTTGTGTTACCTCGCTGTTGAAATTACAATTTAGCAAATTCAACTTTATCAAAAAAACTCCCGTCTCGAGAAACAATTTTTTTCTGGATATAATACACAATTTCGTGACCTTTATATCAGGTATAAATGCCATGATAAAGGAGAAATAACGTTATCACGTTGCAAGGGTTCCGCTATTCGAAGTTGTTTCAAAGCGTCAAGCATTGAGTCAAGGTCAGCTCCCCTACACCCTAAAGATAACCGGTTTCACTCTGTATCCGATCCCCGGACGCCCTTCCCCAAAATGAAGGGATCCCCCCGGAAAAACCCCTCGTGTGGGGAGACCCTAAGGATTCCGAAAATTATTTCTCGATTTATAAATTATTTAAGTTTTTACATGTTTCAATACTATAAGGCCCCCTAACTCAGTGGTTCCCAACCTTTTTCACGATTGTACCCCCAAAGAAAAATTACAATTCCCTGCGTACCCCTCGCATAGTGGCGGATCCAGGATTTGGTTTTTGTTGAAGCTAAGAATTTTCCTTATCCAATTGAATCTTCTTTTTAATGTTAATACGGAAAAGGTAGGGAAATATCCTGTTCCAACTTCCAAAAGGGCGGTCTGGGGGTCCCCCCAGAAAATTTTTGGAAATTTAAGTCAAAAACCCAACTTTTTCAACTCCTTTTGGTACGCTTCATCCGAATTTCGGATAGAGATTTTTTGCCTCTTGACACAAACTTGATAAAATGTATTTCTAATAATAGAGCTACAAGTGTCAAGGGGGTCTGGCTGGGGGACATCCCCCAGAAAATTTTTAAAAATTTGACCTTAAAATAACAGGGTTTTAATTCATTTTGGTGAAAATGTCATATTTTATAGAGTAAAACTTTTCATTTGGGGGGGCTTGAGCCCCCTATCCCCCCTTGATTCGCTAGTGCCGCCCTCGCATGCAATTGCAGCTAGTAGTACTTGAAATATCACCTTCGTTTAAATATATTACGTAAATTGCGAGATCCAGGAATTCGTTTTTGATTGCACGAATAATTTTCAAAATCAAAAATTTAATCACCTTAGTAACCATAATATTAAAAGAACATGAATTATCGTGATCTGACTTTTTTAAGAGGGGTCTGGGGGTACACCCCCAGAAAATTTTTGGGAATTTAAGTATAAAAAGCAGGTTTTCCACTCGTTTTGGTACTCCTAATCCGAATTTCGGACATACATTTTCAAAAATTTAATATATTTTTGGTAAGGTTTTTGCACTAAATGAAAATAAATGAGCCTCCTTCCAGACTTGCATAAAAAATTGTAAAGGAAATAGTAAAAAATTAGTAAAATTGTTCATTTTCGGGAATTTTTATGCGTTACACTTATTCAAAAATTCCTAGCTCCGAAAACTATCATTTCTCCATCTTGAAATTTTGCATACTTGTAGCTAATAAGTCAAAGATTAACATATATTTTTTTCCAAAAAAAATCGAAGAGGGGTGTTTTTCAGGAGATCAATTAAAATTTTTAAAAGCTTGTAAAATTTTTTGTTTGACTCCAAATACTAAATTCTGCACATCATATTAAAATCCATAAAAACACCTTTAAAATGATATATGAATTAACACTCTACCTAAATTCTTGAATTTTATAAAGGATTTTGTGACTGTAGAAATTGCAAAAATCGACAGTTTTGGACACTTTTAAAATTCCGTTAAATTTTTTTAAAATGATGGAAATTTGTTGCTCCTATCCAAGCCTAATGGGGAATTTCCGATTCATTCCCTTCGTTCTTCAATGGAAAAATATTTAAGATTTGAATTTTTTAAAATGTTCGTGTTTTGTTGTTCGGAAGAAAACACTACAAAAAACCCCTTGAAAAATCATTGAAAGTTGTAAAATATGTATTTCGTGGCGTACCCCTTAAAATCTCTCGGCGTACCCCTAGGGGTACGCGTACCCCCGGTTGAGAACCACTGCCCTAACTGTCCCAAGACCCTGAAATTTTAATATGTTATATAAAATGACTATAGTTACAGCATATTAAAATTTCAAATCGATAGGTCTACAGGAAGTCTTCATATAAGTCCACACATGGTGTTTTTAAAAATTAAAAAAAATCCAGTTCAAAAACCTGACAACCGATTTGATAAAATTTTAGTATGTTGTAGTACGCAATGAGACACTTCGAACAGAGTATCATACTAATCCATACTTTGAAATTTTCCTCCCCCTTTTACACTTTGAACGGTTTTATTTGTATACGACCCCCCTAACTGTTCTAAGAATTCAAAACAATTCTTATTTGACTGTAAAATATCTTTTGAAGTTTTTGTATTTGGACTGTTGATTTTCCTTAGTTATTAGTTTTCTAAAAACCTTTGTTAACGACGAAATTTTGATTTAAAAATCCCAAGTTAAAAGACAAGGTTAAGTCACCCATGCTAGTTTGCAGCGAACCGCATTTTATTTATTTCAGTTTGGTGTTTTTGAAATCGTTCAGTAAATCGTTCAAAAAACATTTATTCTTAAAAATGCTTTTGTCCATTATTCTAAGCTGGCACAAAGGTAAAAGTGTTGTCGAGACATCCCCAATCGTTCTGTAGAAATTTAACTTTTATGAAATTTAAAAGAACGAGCGAGAAAAATTCCAAAAATCAAATCATTACGTGAAAACTGAAACAAAAGCAGTAACTTGAAATCATAACGTTACTGCTTTTGTTTTAAAGCTTCAATTGTCTAAATAATATTTAAAACTGAAGCTGATCTAAGAGCCTAATATAGCATCTTAGATCTAGTCAAGATTTTTGTTGGCTTATTTTCAATGTAATTTTGTTAAGAACTTGTGGCGAGCTTAGTCACCAGTATAGTAGTAAAATAATTCAAATAGGGTATAAATATTGACAACCGCATTATTTTCGGATTGTATTGCCCCGTGGATCGCACATGCCACATTGGTGAACCGGTATACAAACACGCACCTTCACTACCATATCCAAGATAAAGGTTTACTAAACTTTTTCATGCATCGACCCCTTGGTATTATTTTACATAGGTCATCGGCCCTCTTTAAAAAATCCGAATAAATATTTTAAGAAAAATTATTTCTAAATGAAAATCTAACTAAAATTTTACAGCTGGTTCCACTCCAGCGGCAAATCCAGGATTTGGTTATGAGGGGAGGACGGCTATGAAATTTCAATATCAAAATCGTCTTCTAATATCCTAAAGGGGGAAGTCTGGGGGTCCTCCCCATAAAAACTTTTGCAGAAAAAAAGCAGATTTTCAACTCGTTTTGGACACCTAATCCTACACATATCCTACTCAGTTTGTACCACGAATTCGAGACGGACCACACTGTATTTTGTCATTAAATATAAACCACGTGATCTAAAAAGTCTTTCAAACCAAAACAAAGATAAGGAATTTTTTTATTCGAGCTGTATCTAGTCAAAATATCCAAAACTAAGCATCAAAAAATAAAACCATCCTGCCGACCGACCTGCCATCTAGTGATAAAACGTAGATATAAAACCAGTTCCTGACCAAAGAAACGGAGATTTTCAGCACGGCTCTCACACGTGAGCGAGAAATAGAAAGCATACGCTCAGCACGTGTGAGATCCATGCTAAGGAGGAAAGGGGTTAATCTCATAAAATCGTAAAATTAATTTCAGTTTTAATGAAATTCAACAATCGCCGAAAATAAACGGCGGAAATTCTGACTCTAAAATTTTAAATATTTGAAACGATGAGATTGTATCGGTCCGGTTTTTTTTCAAATTCAACATTCTTCGAAAAAAATTGAGTCAAAAACTAAATTTTAATTACTTGAAATTATAGGGTGTATCGGTCCGTTTTTTTAATTCAACAACCGGCTGAAAAAAAAATCCGGCTGAAGCCTGGTTAAAAAAATTAAATTTTTAAAACTTAAAAAATGTGAGTGTACAGGTCCGGTTCTTAAAAATTCAAAACCGGTGGAAAAAACCGGCTTAAATTCTGATTCAAAATCCAAAACTTAAATTGCTATACAAGATGAGAGTTAAGTGTCCCTTATATATATGACAGGAATTTTTTTTTTGTTTTTTTTTTTTTATTTATTATTATTACAAACAAAGAGGAAGATATATCACCTGGGATTGTATAACAATCCATGTAGGTGAACAAATATTAACAAAAATTACATTTGTTACACAATAAATTACAAAAGAAAAAAAAATATAAACACAAATATTATAAGCAAAAATGAACACTACATGCAAACAAAACGAAAAGAGTATAAATACGATACAATATCAAACAGGAAATTAATAGCGGCAAACAGGGTGTCATAAATTATGGCTTATTATCTGTCGTAAAGTAAGTAGTAGTGCAAAAAAATATGAATGGAATATAATTACACTAATAACTCAAGATCAAACAAAAAAGTGTTCAATGTCCCCAATAGAAAACAAAAAGTCTTTTAATTTCTTTTTAAATGCATGTTTGGTTAGACTATTTTGAATTTCTAAAGGTAGTAAATTAAAGAACTTAGGGGCTAGATAAAAGAAATTTTTACAAAATATAGTTTTTTCAGGTTTAGGTATAGTATATACAGTAGGGTGTATCGAAAAAAACCTTTTTTTCGATTTTGATGACGTAATAGTGCGGAAAAGTTGTCTAAGGTGCCAGAGAGTACCTGTGAATTTTTTCAGAATTTTTGGATAATTTCTTAATGTGCCACATTGGCCCTGAAGTTCCCCATGTTAATCCAATGGGGCGCGCCGCCAAAAAGGCCGAAAATCGGTTTTTCGTCCCTCATTTCTACCCTAATCACACGACGAATGTCTCGTCTCGAGTTATGGACTCTATATGATCTAGGCTATCCGACAAATCTTGAATAATAGCCTTAATATCTATATTACGTTTTTTTCTATGCTCAAATTTCGTCGAAAATCGCGTATTTCCTCGTTCAAATCAGAGCCCACAATCAACATAATATAGAGATTTAAGTTATTATTCAAGTTTTTTCGGGTAGCATACATCCTATAGAGTCCATAACTCGAGACGAGACATTCATCGTGTGATTAGGGTAGAAATGAGGGGCGAAAAACCGATTTTCGGCCTTTTTGGCGGCGCGCCCCATTGGATTAACATGGGGAACTTCAGGGCCAATGTGGCACATTAAGAAATTATCCAAAAATTCTGAAAAAATTCACAGGTACTCTCTGGCACCTTAGACAACTTTTCCGCACTATTACGTCATCAAAAACGAAAAAAAGTTTTTTTCGATACACCAATATACAGCATTAGGTCGTCGGGGATTTATTATGTTTCGCTTTCTGCAGATATCGGAATTTAAGTAGAGATAGAGACTTGTTTTAAAGTAGAACAGGTAGCGAATAGGTAAAATATTCAATAATTTGAACTTATCAATATTTATGGAATGCACTTGAGATGATAACAATTTTATAAATCTTTCCTGGAGTTTACATATTCTTTTTAAATTTATCTGATAGTCTCCACCCCATATTATTAGACCGTAGTTAATTCTAGATTGAACCCAAGAGTGATAAAGAGTTATAAGGAATTTGCTGCTTACTTTTGGCCTTAAATGATAAAAATTTAGCATTATATGTCTTAATTTATCAGCAATATACTTGGTATGGGATTTCCACTTTAAGTTGCAGTCAATATGAAGTCCAAGATATTTTATTGTTGACACTTTATCAATTGATTTACAATTACAGTCATCATAATTATTACAGTGATTAACATGATATTTAACGGAAAGCTGAATTGGATTATTTTGTCTTAAGTTAAAAATCATGTATTTTGTTTTATCGACGTTTAATCTCAGACAGTTATCAGAAAACCATTTACTAATTTTAACTAAGTCTAAATTCATCTTTTGGTTCAAATCTTCAGTAGAATCGACAGAATATAAAAGAACTGTATCATCGGCAAAACTTATGATTTTACCGTGTAAATTAAGGTTACATAAATCATTTATAAATATTAAAAACAGCAACGGACCTAAAGTTGAACCTTGGAAAACTCCATAATTGATTGGAAGGCATTTATTCCCGTTGATGACAGTTTATGTAATAAAATACCATGATTCACCGAGTCAAACGCCTTAGATATATCTAAGTAAAGAGCAGCAGTTATTTTACTAGAATTTATACTATTATGAATAAAATCTGTAAACTCCAGTAGAGCTTTATCAGTATTTGATTTAGGTAGAAAGCCGTATTGATTTTTTGAGAAAAAATTTGAATTTTCCAAGAACGAAATTAATCTATCCTTAATTAATTGTTCAAATATTTTAGAAATCAGAGGCAGGACAGAGATAGGTCTATAGTTTGAGAAATCATTTCTGTTTCCCTTTTTAAAAATGGGTGTTATTATTGAGGTCTTTAATGACTTTGGGAAAATACTTTCATTTACTAAGCTGTTAAATAGACTAGTGAGAATATTTATATGAGAAAATGATAGAATTTTGAGAATTTTCGCATCTATTCCGTCTGATCCTGGGCTTTTCTGGGGATTTAGATTACGAATGCAATTTAAGACTTCTGCATCATCTATCTCTAGCCACACAAATGAATTTAGATTTGTCTTTAAATGTTCTTTAAAATTTTCATTGGAGTTTGGGATATTGTTGATTGAGGAAAAGTATGAGTTCAAATCATTTGCTAAATAAAGTTCGTCTGTATGATCAGGCAGGGTTTGATTTTTAATGCTATTACCTAGAATGTTATTGATTAGTTTCCACTGCTTACGGGATGAGTCACAATCATTAAATTTACTTTCATAAAATAATTTTTTGGCAGATCTGATTTTTTGTTTTAGTACTTTAACTGTTGGTTTATAGGCTATTTTGAAAAAATTATCACCTGGGTAACGTAAGGTTTTTTTATATAGTGCTTGTTTAGACCTGATTATGCTATATATTTCTAAGTTAAACCATTTGTTTTTGTCAAATCTGGAATTACTTTTAGGAACAAAGCTGAAGCTATGCTTAATTGCACACAGTTTAGTATGAAAATCTGAGAAAGATGATGCAGCATTAGATCCAGAAATTCTAAAATCATAGGTTTTTAAAAAGTCCTCCAACTTATTATAGTTCACTAATTTAGGTCTTATTTTATCATTCGTATCAAGGTTTGTAGTATTTTGTGGGGAGCTCAAAACTAATCTACAAAGAATAGGGAGATGATCAGATAGACTATTGATTAGTCTTGCAGAGTGAATTTCTTTTATATTTGACAAGCTGTAACGTGATAGGAGGTGGTCTATACAAGTACCTGAAGAAATACGAGTTATATCACTTATAAGTGAAGAAAATCCATGAGCACTAATCAAATCCAAATAGTTTGCACTATGATTATTTAAATTCAATAGGTCAATATTTATGTCTCCTACTATTATAATGTTTCTATAAGAAATTTTAGATAATACAGTTTCAAATTCAGATACAAATGTTTCAATAGTAAATAAATGCGAACGATATATTGAGATTATACAGAGATTTAGAGATTTACTTATAATTATAACTATTTCGGCAGAAAACATTTCTATATTAATTTTTTCAAAATCATATTTACATTTATAGTATACTAAGACACCCCCTGATCTGTTATAGCTTCTGTTACAATAAAAAGTTTTAAATTGATCAATTCCGTAGAACTTAATTTCATCATTGGTCAGCCAAGTTTCCGATAAAACTAAAACATCAATAAGATACAAACTGTCAGATAACAGGCTTATTAACTCATCAAACTTTGATCGAACACTCTGAATGTTGAAATGTATAATATTAAAAGTTACGTCAGCTACTGGATAAAGAAGGAATTGCTTTAGATTTTCAAGAGTGTCAATAGAGGAATAACTGGACATAAAAAGATGGGGTTATTGTTGGATGGGTATATCAATTAGATCCGATTCTTTACGTATTCTAAAAGCTCTTGAGTTTTCACTTTGACGTAGAAAGATTTTTCCATCTCTGATCCAGCAGAACTTGAAGTTCTTCTGACGTTTAAATTGTTTGCTTAGAAATAGGAGTTTTTTCATGCCTGGAGCCAAATGTTCATTCAGGTATATGGGAGTTGAATCAAGACGTTCATTTATATCGGATGCCAGGAAGCGCTTTTCTCTGGATGCCCGCAAACATCGATCCCTTTCACCTTTTGATGCAAACTGCACGATTATAGATTTACTTCTATCTTTTCGGGTGGATGGGACCCGGTGAGCTATAAGAACACTAACCTCGTTGTTGACATCCAAAGCGTTTAAGATCGATGCTACTACTTGTTTAGTGTCTTCACTTGGTACTTCGGGGAAATCGGAAATTTCGAGATTTGTTCTTCTTGAGTACTGTTGTAATTCGAGTGTTTCCGATTTTAGTAGCTCGAGTTCTTCTTTGTTGCGGGTGATCTCCGATTTTAGGATGGTGTTTTCTTCCTTAACAATCTTGACCTCGTTCTTTAGATCATTTATGGCTTTTGTTAGCTCTTTAACTATTTCCTCTTGAAAGTTTAAGCTCTTGGAGTATTCCAAAAACTGCGTTTTAATAAATGACTTAAGATCCTTGATTTCGTTCAAAATTGGTTGGCCACTCACATCTTGGTTTGAAGTACTAGCTGAGGGTTCGGCAGGTGTTGGTTTTGCTTCCCGAGCGGTCTGTTGGTTCGTGACACGTTGGGTTCTGCATCCCAGGCATTTCCAGGTTTTTTTGTCACGGCACTTTTTGAAAGCAATTTCCGTAAGACCACCACAATAATAGTGGTACGTACCTTCACAATTTCCTGAGCACTTAATTGCGTCAACAGGTATTTTAATCTCTTCTTGGCACGCAATGCAGTTCATGATTTTGACAGACTTATAATTATTTAAAGACACCAAACTGTTATTACTTATTTAGATTATAATGAATTTCTTTAGAAATAATTAAAACAATATATATATTTTGCTAAAACACAGAGGAACGTAAATAAACAGTTTTTTTATTTTTTTTTTTTATTTTTTTTACAGAAAAATTTTTTTGCGAATTTGAAAACGGTTACCTCTACTTATTTTATAAATGCCTAGACCACTTATTAAGATATAAATTATATCCCTCTACGATAATATTAACCCGTGCAAAATGTCAATTGATGGTCAAACAAGCTAAATTACCGGCACGCGCCCGCTATTACTCACCACTTTTTTTCTTTTTCCTTCTTTTTGCAGGATTTTAAATATTTTTGGCAATGGAAATGTAATATTAATCGGTTTGAATGAGGAAGTTGCATGATTTTTTTTTATTTTTTTAATCGATTCCTCTTGCAAAAATAAGCAACTTCCCAAAATTTGAAGCCGATCGAGAAATTTTTTGATTGTCAAAAAAATTAACAAAAATCCCCTTTTTAAAAGCGCGCGAAAACGCCAAGAGTTTGGATGTGACGTCATCTTATACTAAACATTGTTGTAAAGCAATGGAGTTGATGGTATTATTGTTGACGTCATCTTATAGTTTAAACAATAAACGTTTTCAGTCACGTGTTTTTTTCTCGACTTTTAAATTAAAATATTTAATTACCTGTACATTTTTTTGAAAAACTGACTAGATATTTCATTTTACCATACAAAAAACCATACGAAACACTTGTTTGTTTTTGAAAATCTGACACATGCAACTTCCTTATTGTCGTCTACCGCTAAAGTTTAACTTGACGAATACTAATCAATGGATAACTGCAACAATTTTCAATTTTGTTTTTAAAGTGTTCCGAATGTCTTAAAACTGCGTCATAGTGCGTTTCTGATTGCATCCCTTTTCGCTCATTTTTAATTGCAAATAATAAAATAACTAATTATTTTTGAGATTTAAAAATGTGATATTCGGAATCAGAATACCAAATTTTACTAAGAACAAACTAAATAAAGAAAATTTAAGAGATGCTGCAGTTATCCATTATACATGAGAAATTATAGATCTAGTAATCCAGGTGACAAGAATCGCCAACTAAGAAAATTGTGTACCTTCACTTCGTTAACACTTCTTTTAAAAGCGGTAGACGACATTTCAGACCGCTTATTGGCCATTTCAATGGAAAAAAATATAAAAAAAATCCTTGAAAAAGTAGGAAAAAGTGGTGAGTATTAGCGGGCGCGTGCCGGTAATTAAGCTTGTTTGACCATCTTCAAATGAGATTCGGTACGGGTTAATATTATTTGATGAAATTTCATATCTGAATAGGTCAAGGCATTTATATAAAAAGTAGAGGGTAACCGTTTTTAAATTTGCAAAAAATATTCTGTTATAAAAGGGACACCCTGATGAGAGTGTACCGGTCCGGTTTTCTTCAAAATTCAACAACCGGCTGAAAGTCTAGCTCAAAAGCTAAAATTTTATACCTTAAAAAGATGAGGGTGTACTGGCCGGTTTTTTTTAATTTAACAACCGGTGTAAAAAAAACGGCTACAATTCTGTCTCAAAATTTAAAACTTAAATTGCCTGAAAAGATGAGAGTGTATCGGTCCGGTTTTCTTTAAAATTCAACAACCGGATGAAAGTCAAGCTAAAGAACTTAAATTATGGTAATACCTTATAACTTAAAAAAAGGGTGTACTGGTCCGGTTTTTTAAAATTCAACAACCGTTGTAAAAAACCGGCTATAATTCTGACTCTAAAACTTAAATTGCTTGAAAAGATGAGAGTGCATCGGTCTGGTTTTCTTTAAAATTCAACAACCAGCTGAAAAAAAAACCGGCTGAAAGTCAAGCTAAAAAACATAAATTTTAATACCTTAAAAAGGTGAGGGTGTACTGGTCCGGTTTTTTAAAAATCAACAACCGGTGTAAAAAACCGGCTAAAATTTTGATTCAAAATCTAAAACTTAAATTGCTTGAGTTGATGAGAGTGTATCGGTCCGGTTTTTTTTAATTTAACAACCGGTGAAAAAAAATCGGCTATTATTCTGACTCAGCTAAACACTAAAATTTTAATTACTTGAAACGATAAGATTGTATCGGCCTGGTTTTTTTTTACATTCAACAAACGCCGGAAAAAACGACTGAAATTCAGACTCAAAAACAATGTAACTTGTAAAACTGTATTAAAATGTTCTCCCGGTTGATGAAGAATTCAAAGTTTTCCCCATTGCAGGTTTTTAAAGCAATTTAAAGTGTGAAACCGAATAAAAACCGATGGCTTATGACCAAATCTTTGAAAATCTTTTTTTTTTCTATGTATGATTATTAGTAATCATCCAAACAACAACAGATCGGTTTTTATTTTGACAAACCGTTTTTGTAATGCATTTCAAGTGTAGGAAAAACCGGTTTTTCGGTTTTTTAAATAACCGGTTATTTTGGTCGGTTTAAACCGAGCGGTTTAACCGAGAGGAAAAATAAACCGGTTAACCGAAAACCGGTTATTTTGAAAATTTTGACATCCCTAGTACGCTGAACTCGCTTGCGCTTTGTCTAGCAATATGAAACCGAAACTGAACTTTGAACTCGGGGTTTTGGTATGCACTAACCATCGCTTCGCTTCGTTCCTTTGCATGGCATTACTCCATAGATCGTGGTGGATCCTAAATATGGATGTGAAACATATTTCCGAGCAACTTTCTTCAATTTATCCTTCGTTGTTGGTTGATGAAACTAAATCCACCACGGAAAACGCTGTTCTTAGACTAATTTTAAAAGATAAAGACGATGCAGAAAATTTCTAAATACTTTGTGCCGAGTAGTAATATCCAAATAGTATGTATTCTAAGTACTATGTAGTATTGCTACAGTACTACATGACCATTTCATATTATCAATAATATTTACATTTATTTCCAAATATCAGAAAAAAAATACTCTCAAATATTATTCTCGGAGAATATTCTCGTTTTACAAAACTATTCAAGAGCTTTTAAAAAGAAATAAACTTCATATTCTGTAAAAATTCATACTTAATATGTCAGAGTGTTATTTTATAGACATGGAGCTAATAGAGCCTCAATTTTTATAATTAATCTCCCATACTTTTACATTACCATTAATTACAGTATTGAAAAGATATAGTCATAAGTATTCAAATCGAAATTTCAATTTAAAGTTAAAATTAAAACTGAATAGAATTCTGCAAACTGCGCAAATGCTGCAAGTCAGCTAGAATCTATCAATATTAGATTACAAAATACGAACCAGGAACTCCAACCATGCCTCGTCATCAGGGGGCTTGGACATGGAAAGAGGGTGTTTCTGAATGCCGACCATCAAAATGGTAACGACATCAAGCCCCAACACCCAGAAATGAATTTAGTAGCAAAATAAACAAGTTAAAATTATCTGTTTTTCAATGCGTTATAACGTCAAAACTATTCTTCGGAAAACAAAAATTAAGTTGTGCATTTTGTAGGAAATTTTATTTACTCCAACTTTGTAATTTAAATAATTTTCGAGAAACTAATATTTTTTAAAATATAAGCGAAAATCCGAAGAAAGAGTAAAAATTTTGCGATTTTTTCGCATATTTTTGCATTTTTTGATATGAAGCCGACCTTCCACATGGAAGTGAACTAAATATTTGGAATCAGCACCCCAAAAAACATATAAAACCGTCGAAAAAAATAATTTTTCTACAAATTTTTTTTGACGCAACTGGCGATAGACTGTATTATTATTTCGTGCTTTTATTGAATTTTAGTTACTTTTTAAAACAAATTGCATGTTTTGTCATCAGAATCATGTTTTTTGACCCCTAAAACATAATATTTGACCCCAAAAATGTCTTTCTGTCATTAAAAGAACCGAATGTAGGCCCTTGGTCGCCATCTTGTTATGACGTCATAACGGTCAAACCACGCCCTAAAATTTTGGGCTCCCATCGATTTTTTTTTCTTATACGATTATCTATCATCCCTGAAAGTTTCATGAAAGTATCACATTTTGCAGTTTTAGGGCATTTTTATGTAATAAGACACCCAAACTATAAAGCTTCTAAAGCCATTTACGTTTTGTAACTTATGTCTTATAAATTACTACACCACAATTTAATAAACAAGTCAATGGGGACGGATTAGCCTGGTTGGTTTACTCGCTGCCCACCACGCTAGCAGCCTGCGCGCTGTACCGTCGTCGGTTCGATTCCGGCCTAGCCCTGGGTGTATTTTCTCTCTCTCTGTGTCAGTAAATTCTATTTGTGTCTGTCTTACTTGACGAGGGTTTATAAGCGGATCCTTTGAGATCAAGCACACAGACCTGAAAATGTATGTCTCCAAACAAACAAACAAAAAACAAGTCAATTTCTCAAAATAGATCAGTTACTAAAACCGGAAAGGTTCGACGTGGATCCGACAAGCGTGGATGCTGAAGCAAGATGGAAACACTGGTCACGGACTTTCCAAAATTTTCTAACTCAAATTAAAGATCTCGATCTCAAGAATGAAAGTAAACTACCTCTCCTATGCAATTATGTCTCGGCAACTGTTTACGCCTACATTAACGATAGCACAAGTTATGCCGATGCCATCAACGTCCTAGACTCCCTTTATGTAACGAAAAGAAGTGAAATTTTCGCTAGGTATTGCCTCGTCTCTAGAGCACAACAGCCCGGAGAAAAAATACAAGAGTACCTTCAAGTCCTGAAACAACTGAGCAAGGACTGCAATTTTCAGGCTGTTAGTGCCGAAGAGAACAAGAATGAATATATTCGGGATGCTTTCATTCGGGGTCTCTCAAACCCGAAAATTCGCGAAAGATTGCTTGAAAACTCTACAATCACACTCGAAATTGCTTTTAATCAGGTCTGGTCTCTCGAACTGGCATAACATCACTCTGCTTCTTATCTTTCTCAGATTTCCACAACAGTAGGAGCTGTTGCAAAAACTCCCGGCTGATCCTGATGCTCATCTAGCAGCTCTCACTTCTAGGCGTTCTAAAAGGTGCTTCTTCTGTGGCTATGACTATCATCCTCGAACATTTTGTCCAGCCAAGTATTCAATTTCTAACGGTTGCGGAAAGAAGGGTCACTTCCAAAAAGCATGTAAATCAAAGTCTTCTCATGCCAGTGCTTTAACGTACTTGGCTGCCTCCCGCTTCCACTTTGCCTAAAAAAATCAGTTACGGAAGTACTTGTGAATGGAGTTAAACTAAATGCTCTTATCGACACAGGCAGTTCGCTCAGTTTTTTAAATGAAAAACTTGTTAGGAAGTGTGGAGTTGAGATTAAGCCTTACTATGCTAAAATAGCTATGACTAACACGTCTATGAGTTCAAATGTAACAGGAATTGGCTTAATAACTCTTAAACTGTCAAATAACATATACACTAACATCGAAATTTTAATAATGAAGGATCTGTGTGTGGATGTACTGATAGGTCATGACCTCCTCAAAAATCACGACTCTTTAGAAATCAAATTTGACGGTGAAAGATTCACTCTTTAAACGACAGTATCAAAATTGAGTAAAAAAGTACTCAAACGGGCTCCGATCCAAATATACTCAAATTTGAGAACATGAATGTACTCATTTCTGAGTTTGTGCGTACTCAAAAATGAAACATCTTGAGCTTGAACTCAAAAATGAGCTCATGATGTCCCATTTTTGAGTATATTCATGTTCTCAAATTTGAGTATTTTTGGATCGGAGCCTGTTTGAATACTTTTTTACTCAGTTTTGAGACTGTCGTTTTAAGAGTGTTGCCTCTCAAGATTTGCTCATTAGCAACGGCTCGGGTCCCACCAGCATCTCTTTTCAACAACCTTACATCGGACTGTAAACCAGTAACTACTAAGTCAAGGCGCCACACTGCCGAAGACAAAGCGTTCATTACTGCCGGTAGAGAGATTACTGAGAGAAGGGATAATTGAACCGAGCTGCTCCCCATGGAGGGCACAAGTCTTTATAGTAAAAGGAGAAAACCACAAGCCCAGAATGGTCGTAGATTACTCGCAAACCATTAACAGATACACCATGTTGGATGCTTACCTTCTTCCGAAAATAGAAGATATTATACAGAATATATCTCAACATAAGATATTTAGTACGATCTAAAAAGTGCATATCATCAGGTCCCCATCCAAGAATCCGATAAGCCATACACGGCGTTTGAGGCCACTGGGAAGCTTTACCAGTTCTGCAGAATTCCTTTTGGGGTCACGAATGGTGTCCCGGCCTTTCAAAGAAATATAGATCAGATTATAAAGGAAGAAAAGTTAAGGGGCACCTATCCGTACTTGGATGACGTCACTATCTGCGGTCGAGACCAACAAGAACACGACCAGAATTTACATCGCTTTATGGAAGTTGCTAAAAAATATAACTTAACACTCAATGAAGAGAAATGTGAGTTTGCCACTAAGAGGGTAAAGATTCTGGGATACGAGATTGAAGATGGAGTGATTAGGCCTGATCCTGACAGACTTGCTCCATTACTTAAACTACCAGTCCCGAGTGACATGGCCACCCTACAGAGAACTCTGGGGATGTTTGCCCACTATTGTCGCTGGATACCTAGATTCACTGAGAAAATCCGGCCTCTCCTACAAAAAACATTTCCTCTCTCTCCGAGGAAGCTGTGAAAACATTTAACAATCTTAAGGATAACGTAGTAGAGGCTTCCCTCTCAGCCATTGAAGACGGCGTCCCGTTCAGAGTAGAGACCGATGCTTCAGAACACAGAGAAAAATCCTAACAGAGGGTCCAAAACGATATATTCAAAAGTTGGACGGGTTTGAGGGCGCCACGATAAACTAAATGATTGACAGAGAGATTAAACCTGTGATTGGCTGTCACGCAATCTTCTATTTCGAAGGAGAAGGAAAAAGTTTTTCTCAACCAATCAGGCTTTTCCGTCCCGCCTCTCGTGACGTTGTTGCGATCGCAGCTCGCAGCGCCACCCAACCCATCCAACTTTTCGATTTCCATTAGCGCCTATGGCGACGGACTCTCTGTTCTAGTACTCTGTGCTTCAGAATACGCTATAGGGGCCACTCTTAGCCAAGCTGGTCGTCCCATCGCTTTCTTCTCAAGAACTTTAAATTCTGCTGAACAGGACACTCATCTGTTGAGAAAGAGGCCTACGCTATTGTCGAATCTCTCTCTGAGAAAGTGATGACATTATCTAATTGGAAGGCAATGGTGTTCATGTTCGATCAACATCACTCAAGTAAAATCAAGAACGAAAAGATTATGAGGTGGAGGCTCGAACTAGCCAACTACAAGTTTGACTTAATATATCGCCCCGGGAACAAGAATACAACCGCTGATACTGTGTCTAGGATATCTGCATCTATCCGCCCTAAAACCGAAGCGGACCTAAAGGAGTTACACTATGCCTTGTGTCATCCAGGAGTAACCAGGATGTATCATTGGGTAAGGGCTAAAAATCTGGCTTTTACACTAGAAGACATCAAGAGGATGACAAACTCTTGCCCCTGCTGCAACGAGCTAAAACCTCGCTTCTACCGGAATGAAGGGCAGCTGATAAAGGCTACCTCACCCTTTGAGAGATTGAATCTGGATTTTAAGGGACCTTTACCTTCATCATCCAGGAAACGGTTCTTGCTAACCATTGTCGACGAGTTCTCGAGATTCCCGTTTGCAATCTCCTGCTCTGATATTTCGGCTTCTACAATAATCAAAGCTTTGTCCTCATTATTCTCTTTGTTTGGAACACCTTCCTACATACATTCTGACAGGGGGGCATCATTCATGTCCCAAGAGCTTAAATCGTTCCTTACTTACATAGGGGTGGCTACAAGTAGAACTACAGCATACAACCCACAAGGCAATGGGCAAGTGGAAAGGTATAACGGTGTAATTTGGAAAATAATTTTACTGGCACTCAAGTCAAAGAATATCCGAACGGAACAGTGGGAAGAGGTCCTCCAACAAGCGCTTCATTCCATAAGATCACTACTGTGTACAGCCACCAATCAGTGGCGGCTCGTGAGTTTATTAACAGGGTGTTCACACCCTTTGATATATGAATTAAAATTTACACAAGAGCAAGAAAGAGAAGGGATGTTGGACTGATACCTACAGAAAACTTGTTTTCGAATAAATTTATTTATTTCAGGGGAGTTATTTTAAGTTTCCTAAATTTTTCACTGCATGCATTTTTATTTTTTTAAATATGCGTTTAATGGAAATAAGCAAAATTTATGATAAAGAAGGCCTTTATTTTTTATAATACCCCTAGCCTATAACATAATACCTCAAAAACAACTTTTATGCATGATGTCCACTCGTCTAACCTTTTTTGAAGCAAAAAAATATTTGACACTCATTAAAATCATGCATAATACCTAATAAATTTTTTTAATTAGGAGCATGACAAGAGCACTGGGTCTGTCTACTCATAGAGCTTGTTGTATATGCTTAATCGAACAATTGATTGTGAAAAATACAGGCGATGTGTAATTTTCAAGATCTGTAATTTTACTCCAACGTTACTATAATAACCAATAACAAAAGAATTAATTATTACAAATTAGCTGACGTGAAAAGTTTAATGATACTTTCAAAAGGTTCTTATCTCGTTTTCCAATCCGGGAAAAAAATCCAGACCACAAAAAAGCAAGCTTAACCTAAAAACCGTAAGCTTCGGCACACAAAATCTGTGCGCACGGGGATCTCCAATGGGTTGCCGTAAGCCCAAATGTTCTCCGGCGAGAAGTCGAGGTTCCTTCCGATTCATTCAGTTTCTTCGCTCACACGTGCGTATAAGGAAAGAAAAATAAGAATGTGGTATTCTCTTTATTTGATAAACACAAGACTTTCGCGTTTCCGGCAATAATTTTTTTCTGCTGACAGGTGAAAGGGGGGTAGAAACTTGATTCTGAGTATGAAAAAGAAATTGAGAATGATTTATATATTGTTTTCTTTTGATATTTGTGAATCTTTATATTTGATTTATTTCTACTTTTTCACTGGGTGTTCACGTGCTCCTGTGCTCCTATGGACGAGCCGCCACTGCCACCAATGCTACACCACATGAGCGTATGTTCAATCACCCTAGAAGGTCATTCAATGGTTGATCATTACCTACATGGTTAATTCAACCAGGTCCTGTGCTACTAAAAAACCATGTTAGGACCTGTAAGTACGAACCCTTGATTCAAGAAGTGGAGCTCATCGAAGCCAACCCTAATTATGCACATGTCAAGCTGCCAGACGGAACTCTTTGGCATCTAGCACCAAAAGGGGTGGCCGAACTCCATGAAGACTATAATAACGAAATGGACGTGCCTGGAGACACAGACTCAACCATTAACATTCCTGAACTAGACTCTACCACTACTACTAGCTCCACTGAACTTTCTACAGGGAGAATGTACGTTCGACCTGTGAGGGAAAAGAAACGACCAGCATATTTGGACAATTATGTGTCTTAAAGAAAAGTGGGTGTGAATTTTATATATTACTAGTGTAACAATGCTTGCGTTATTTCCTATTTGGCAACACCTGGTATTGTTAGTTCTAAATTTAACTTTAAATTCACTTGTTTATTAAAGCTTCTAAAGCCATTTACGTTTTGAAACTTATGTCCTATAAATTACTACACCACATACATAATCTTCTTTCGATCAAGGTATATATAAGATAGGATGATACTATAACTCTTGATCAGACAGCTTACATCAAGGAAGTTCTTGAGTCAACTGGTATGTTGAATTCCAGAGGGGCGTCAACACCATTGGATTCTGGAATGAAATACACTCATACAACTGAAGAGAATAATCTTGATGCAGAAAGAGCGTCCAGGTACCGGAGTACAATAAGTTGGCTCTTATATTTTGCTAGAGGAACGAGACCTGACCTAGCCTTCGTCACAACATACCTGTCAGTTCAACAACCGACCTAGCAGAGAACATTGGTCTGGCGTGAAACATATCTTACGATATTTGAACTGCACACAGGATCTCAAGTTGACTTACAAGAAAACCGGAAAAAGTATGTAGATATTCTGTGATTCAGACGGGGCAGGGGAAAAGGTAGACAGACGATCCTATAGTGGCTTATGTCACCATACTAGCAGAAGGAGACATATCATGGTCTAGCAAGAAGCAAAAGACCATAACTTTGTCAACAGTTGAAGCTGAGTAATTATCCATCCTTATCCATCCAGTATTTAGCACTGCTGCTAAAGAAGCCTTATGGTTACAGAGTTTCTTTAAAGAGATTGTGGGCGGTGACTTCATAGAACCTACGCAAAACGTGTTTGTTGATAACCAAGGAGCTATAGCCCTATACTTCACAGCAGTCTTTCTTGTCCATACTACGTCACGAGGCGCGGAAGAATACTCCGCGTTATGCATTCGTAAAACTTATAATGAACAACGTTATTCGAAAATTACGACAAATAATCGCTATAAATGAATGGATCAAAGTAACCTGAAGTATTTCTTTAATGAAAATCAGTTTTAAACTTGAAATTCAGGCACAGCGCTGGGAACTACTTCCTCTCTTTGCTCCCAGCATCTTTTCTCCATGGGCAAGAAACATTGCATTTGAGTATAGCGAAAAATCATGTTACATCAGACAGAAACAAGCACATTGAACTGAGACATTTCTTCCTTCGAGAAAAAGTGGAGGAAAAACAATTGACTCCCATTTATGTAAACAGCAGCCTGAACTGGTCAGATATGTTAACTAACGGCCGTATTCACCTGTAACCTTACCGGCGGTCAGGTCAGGAAACCATGGTTACAGCCTCTGATTGGTGGAAGGAAAATATTGAATTATTTTTCCACCAATCAGAGGCTGTTACCATGGTTTCCTGACCTGACCGCCAGTCAGGTTACCGTTGAATACGGCCGTAAGAGTGTTTCAAGACCTCAAATCAACAAGACCTCAAATCACCTACTATCAAAGAAACGATCAAAATCAAATCAAAGTCTGCCCGGGCCTAGTGGCCCATCAGGCGGTGCCCATCTCCGTTTCTGTAGCCTTTTGGGCCTGGGGTGCTAATTACTAGCGTGTGTCCAGGCCGAGTGGCTAGCCCGACGCTGGACCCCCAGTTGATTCCCCAAGCAAGCTTGGTCCTCATTTATCGACCCCGGAAGGATGAAGGGCTGAGTTGACCCTTCGATATTTAACGTTTAACGATACGATATTTAACGTTAATTTTTACTTTAATTAAGTTTGGAATAGGTTTTTTTTATAAAAGAAACATATTTCGTCGAAAAAGCAGGATTTTTTAACTCTGTGTTTTAATGTCTATATTTTACTTATAAATTCATATTTTGCATTAATTTAAAATAAATTGGGTTTAGAATAATTACAAATTACAGTGAACCTTAAGGAGTAATTAAGTAATAAAAGAAAATCATACACTGCTTTTATTTCATTCAGAATGTACCATCTGGAGGAAATGTTCTGATTAGATTTTAATGTAGCTATAAAAACAATTAAAATATTTTAATTTGTTTTAGAAAAAATAATTGTCTGGGAAAGGATTATATAAATTTGGCCGCATAGAGAGTGACATAACCAAGGGGGCGTCCCGCGTCCATAAATTACGAGTCAAAAAAGAGGCGAGGGGGTCCAGCGAAATACAACCACTTCTCACGGAGTAAATTAAAATCGCATGTCAACTTATGGTTCAGAAAATATACACCTTTTCGATTATATTTTTAACACAAGTTTAGGAATCCGTGTTAATTACCTACGAGTTCAGACCAGATTTTTTATTTCAATACGTAATTGTGTTAAAATATGTATCATATAAATAAACAAACAACAAATATTTTTTCAAAGAAACTAATTTTTTTAAAGGGGGGTGGGGGCAAGGGGAGTAGGGTCCACCATAATCTCCCCAAAAGGGCGGGAGCTAGGGGCCCAAAATTTGAAAAAAAAACACCCTGTAATTTATGGACGTCCTTCAAAGTAATTAAAGAGAGCATTCTTATCATCTTATTATAGAGTAGAATACGTGGTAAATATGACGGAAGCCAATATGACTGAAAAAATATGACAAGCCCAGTTTCGCGCACCTTCTCTTCAGACCCTTCCACCAACTATAGATGAGTGTTTCGCACTGAATGTTAAATGGGCTCACTTTCAAGCCATAATAAGGCTGTCAGTTAGTCGTCATCCTAACCAACTATACAAATACATCCAACACTATTTGGTTGTCAGAAAAATGAAGGAGATAATACCGATTCTAATACCTGAAATGTAGACTGGATACTAGAAGTATCTAAGTGCTCTCTCTGCAAAACTGAGGACCCCTGTTTAACTATTATTGGATATGGCTATCATTCCAGTAACATTTCCTGCAGCTTCATATGTTATTGGAACAAGAAAAGGGGAAATGTTACAAGCTTCACACAAAACTTTCGGAGATTTTGAATGAAAGTGAGAAGTTTTTCATGATACTACAGATTACTTTTAGATTATTTAAATTTGAATTGAAACTTTGATTTAGGGGTAGCTGAAATTGTTGAAATAATGAAATGAATTTGATTAAAATAATTGCTATTAAATGTTATACTTAAGTATGAAAGGCAAAGCATAGTATTAAATTTTGGATTATATACATGGTTTCTTTAAAAATTTATGAAAACTGAACAAAGGATGTTTAAAATCAAAACAAGAAATTGCTTATCATATGTAATTTGTTAACTGGATCATAATATTTTTAGAAAAAAATCAGCTCCTCCAATATCAAATAAACAAGGATCTTTTGTAACCAAATTACGGTTCCATCATAATTATTTTCAAAATAAAGGTATTTCAAATCAATTTAAACTTTTTTTTTGTTTGAAATAAATGTTTCCCTTTTAAAAAACAAAAATAATGATACCCCACATGCCATATTTTATTAAAGATAAATCGAAAATCCTATTTTGTGGCTACCATGGACGCCATCTTGAATTCTTCAAAATGCTCAACATTTACGAGGTGGCATCAATCGGATCTTCAATCTAGACATCATCATAACCTATCAAAATCAGCAATAAAATTTCATACACATTCTAATACACGGTTGACCCCCTTTTTTGCCATTTGGCACCCTGACTATGAGGGAAAAGTGGTCTAAAAAGAAAATTTAGAAAATTTAAAATATTTCTTTATTGTCAAGAACCATAGTAGTTTATACTCTATTAATTTTATATAGGCGCCTGAGTACATTTCCTTCTCCACCACTGAATCGGTAACCATGGCAACTATCAATTTCATAGTGAAGGAAGCTTACTATTGGCTGCGCAGATAGAGTAACCATGGTTACGCCTCTACCGAGAGAGAAAGCTCTATTTTTCAGGCCCCAATTCTAAATGAAAATGAACAGAGTATAATATAGTTCTCAATTCACAAGTCGGCACAAAGGGCGCTTCTATGCATTTTATGGATGGAAGTGGGTCTTTTGGTTAATTAAAAGATTAATTGAGATCGGCAGTACATTTTGGTTTGATTGGCTGCCACTCATTCTGCTATTTTCGAAGGAGAAAGAAAAAAAAATTTTCGCGCCCGATCAGAGGCTTGTTTCCACACCTCCTGTGACGTAGATGTGATCCCAGCGCCTAACTCCACATCCAACCAATTTTTCGGACTCTGTTCAATTACTCTGTGTTCTAGGTATTTGAAGATAGAACTGAAATGGTTTAAATTTAAGAATCGATTTCTTGAATCGAAAAAAAGGAAATGCTCCAATCTAATGTCAAATGATCGATTCTGGATCTTGTAAAGAATAGAATATTTCTCAACGAAATGTGTTACCCAAATATAATTATTTAATGACCGATTTAAGATCAACCAGGAAAAAAAAGAAAGTGCTAAGTGCTATAATCCAAACTAAATCGAACCAGCTAATTTCTTTCTTGTAATTCTGTGGTTTAAGTAATGAATCATATGCCGTAAGCCTATGTTACTTTGGGGTTCACCTGTTTATGTTGGTATAAATTGCTCTATAAATTGTTTTCTTTTAGTTAAGGATATAATGTTCATGATGTTACGATGTATCGTAATGGCTTACTAAGATTTTAATTTTTGGAGTATACTTTTGAATTGTGCATGTCTATGTTCCCAGCAATGTATGAAATGGCGACAATCTATAAAATGTCTAGGCTTTGTATACGAATACGTTAGCAGGGGTAATTCCAGGTTTTATATTTTAAGGTCCATTTCATTATTTTTGTGAAAAATGAAATGTTAATTTAGTTGGTGAATGGCAGCTCATACATAGCCTTCAATGCGAATATTTCTTTCAGATTGGTGATAAGTTTTTAATTGAATCTAGAAAATACTGGTGAAAAACTTTATTAATTGTATAGTCACACTCATTGTTTATCCAGTCAAGAATGGGGATAAAACATTCACCGGGATTTCTCCAGAGTATATGGGGCTGTGTTTTTATGGCGCTAAAAATGGTTCAGAAAAGACAACTGCAAACTTTAAGAAAAAACAATGCAAATCATAACAAAACACGCATTTAAAAAACGAAAAAAAATCACTATTAACATAACTAGCACTCTCAGGCAAAATAGTTTAAAAAAGGGTAGGTACTTGCGTATTATACCGTCGGCCGTTTAGAGGCCATTTAACTCAGCGGCTCATCAAAAGAAAAGTCAATGGGTTTTGATTAAGTGGTACGGTCGAGGGAATAATACGCAAGAACCAAAATAAGTTTTACTTGTTTGGAGGGGGTGGCTGCTGCCCTCCGCTTATTTTAACATCCTCTGATTTTGGGTTTAATCACAAACACTAAAACAAGCAAATGAAAAGAAAAAACTAGTCAAAATATTTTAAAAAGATTATAGTGGTTAAGGGGGCTGCAGTCCCCCCAAAACTTATTATAACATCCTCTGATTTTGTGTAAAATCACTAACAATGCGAAACACAAAAAGGCAGCACAGTACTTTTAAATAAACTATATAGTATATATATAAATATATTAGTATAAAAACACGAAATTCAAACAATGGCCCCAAAGAAAGGAATGAAAAGCTAACATACTGATTTCGAAGAACTCGTTGAATATTCCAAGATAAAGCTATACTGTGAAATATCCGTTCTCGATTTTTGCACATTTGTAATAAATCATTCCAAATAAATTCTTATAAAATTCCAGAGAGAAAACAGAATCAAAAATGAAACTGCAACAACTTTTCTTCCTTTCCGCTCCGTAGCTAACAAAGAAATGGGCTGGGCCATGCTAAAAAGCGATACTCGTTTTCTTAAGGAATCTCGACACCCCCTTGGCAATGAACTTTTAATTACTCTTCGGGGCATCCGATAGGTCCCCCACGTAGTGATGACACCACCCCCAACACTTTCCATCTTGTACTACACACCACTCTCCTGCGAGACTATTGACCTCGAGGGGTGATGGTCTTGCCGAACGTTGCATTAATTGGAGAAGGGGCCGACATGGAAAACACTTCCGCAATCCAAATCCATCGCGTTTTCTCGAAAATCGCGGTTGGCAAGATGCGGCAGGACGGCCCCGTTCTCTGGACTACGACCCTGAAAGGTAACTTTCAGTGTTTGTTAGATCATCTGGGTATTTAATTGTGCTGGGTATTTAATTTTGCAGTACTGTTATCACAGACTAATTAGTATCACAGATATATTAGCACCACCACGAGAACCTCACCGGGAAGACTGGAAACCCAAAAAACAGTATCCGTACCCAGTCATTGACATTTGGGTTGTATAGCCATTTAATCTATGATCAAAGAAAACTTTAATATAACAAGGTCCATTTAAAGTGTCTATTTCCAGAGTTAATTGCTCTTTAATCAAACTATTTATTCCAATGGAGGAGACTGTTAAACCTAAATACGTCGTTTAAGTATTTTTGCATGGTACTGTTATCACAGACTAATTAGTATCACAGATATATTAGCACCACCACGAGAACCTCGCCAGGAGAACTGGAAACCGAAAACAGAATCCGTACCCCAGTCATTGACACTTGAGTTGTATATCCTTTTAATCTATGATCAAAGAAGAAAATTTTTTTAACAAGGTCCATTTAAAGTGTCTATATCCGGAGTTAATTGTTCTTTAATCAAACTATTTATACCAATGGAGGAGACTGTTAAACCTAAATACGTCGTTTAAGTATTTTTCCATGGTACTGTTATCACAGACTAATTAGTATCACAGATATATTAGCACCACCACGAGAACCTCGCCAGGAGAACTGGAAACCGAAATAATTCTAATATTAATGCCAGAAACTTTTTCAGTCTTTTTCGATGATACAGTGTTAGATGATCTGCAAGACTGGTATCGCCACTATCGGCTCTGTATCTTGGCAATGCTCGAAAATTATCATTATTTTCAGGTTCCTCTAACAAGTTCCATCGTTTTCCCAAATATACTGTTGTTCATGAGTTTATAAAAATCTTTTTTAAAGTCATTTTTAGCATTCGTTCTCAGATCAGTTTTAAATTCAATATAGGATTTAAGCCAGGGCTGGTGGTTAAACTGTAAGACGCATTGAATGTTGGTTAATTTAAGGCATAATTTTAAATAAATGTTCAAGTATTGATAATGTAAAATATACTTATTTTTATGATCTAAAGTAGTTAAAAGTCGAGACTCTTTGCATCCGGAGGTATTTTGTTTTCCGAAGCAAGAGGAAAGAAACATTAACATGTCATAGTCTCGGTAACTCCAAAGTTACTCCCGTGTGTATAAGCACGACGCCCCAAGAGAGACCGGGTGAGGTATAGTATGATGCTGGGTCAAGGTTATAGGTATGCATGCACACATATCTAAAATTCTCAAATACATCAGCCAGTAGCAAAACGTCAGTTTTCACACATAAATCGCAATATTCGTGAAAATAATTTAATTCGAATTTGTTGAAAACGTTTAGTACATGCTTATATTCTTCTTGACTAATATTTTCCTAGTTTAATTCACTATAGATCTTTCGGGGGCAAATGAGGAACCGAGCATTTTTCAATATCGTCAAAATAATCATAAGGGAAAATACCCTTACGTAATAAGTCCACTTTGTTAAGGGGAAAATGTTGAATCATACATTTAAAATCATCTTTACTTAAATTTTTAACTAATTTTTCTTGGCTAGAAGACATAAATCTAAAGCTGTCAGGGAAACGTATTTGGAAATCTTTAAAAACGTTTTTGGCGAAGGAAATGCATTTTCACTCATTTTTAGGAATAAGGGAGATTTGCTGGCCATCATGACTGAGTTCTTTAATAAAAATATGTGTATCATAACACTGATAAGTTGTAGAAAATCACAGGGAGAACTTTAGGAGTACGTAATTTCAAATTGCATTCATTATGACATGCCCCCCTAAATTCTCCTGACACATGGCAGTGATTACGGACATTGCTACTTTTCTGTAAAAAACCTTTTACAAAATCTAACATTCAGTTACTGACGAAAATAAGGATTTTATGGGGATCGGGTTTTTATGAATATTACGAATACAATCGGCTTCAGCTTCTGTAATTTCTATAAATTTTTCAGCTACATCCAGGCCTCTATATACAACTGGGGGTTTATACAGCTTATTCTTATAAGTTATGCAGTAAGAAAAGCTTACAGGGACACATACTTTTGATAAATGTTATTTATAGGATGAGAGGATATCAGTTTTCATTGTTATACACTCAAAATCGGCGTATGCACAGAAGGGTATTTTAAGACAATTTTGAAATATATAGTAACTTACTCTTTTCGCTGGGCATCTCTACTCTTTCTTTGGCATTGGAGACACACCACTGCATATGTTTTTGAAGTTTCGTCACCTATGAAAATTTTTGAAGACAACGTCTATATACATAAAGCTGGTGGTCATGCTTTGGGAATTGTTTAGTTGTTAATCGTGAAAGACTTCTAATCCATATGTAATGACCTATGTCACAGTCTGATGCTAGGAAAAGCAAGTCCACATGTTTACTCTTGTCATCATTTCAGATAAATAAACGGATCACTTTCTTTTTATCGTCTATAGAGTAAACGTTTACGGAAATATCAATATTTTTTTTGGTATCATTTAGTGGAGTGTGAAAATTTACACTCTCTAAGTTAAGTTCGTTTTCATGCGGAATGTATTGACTCACGCGGTTCGCGGTCACTTCAACAGGGAAAAGAGCAGAGAGCAATACCCATTTGAAGCATTTCTGATCGATCGTTATTTTTCACGTTCACTATTGCACGTTTTTTAATTAAGAGTTGGGGAGATCCACATATGTAGACCCGCGAAGTGGTTCATATACACTAGTCCTCAGTTCGCCTTCCAATATTTTGGAAAGAGTCGAACCCGAGTCTTTTTTTCGAAGTGCTCACTTTCCTTCAGGATGTTCTCCATCATTTCATCAAAGTCCCTTTTTAGGAGGGCATTAGGTAGAATACATCTGTTTGGAGTCTTAAACTCTACATTCTTCATTCGTTTTAGCGTAGATGGAATTCAAACGGAGACTAATTTTTAGCCCGTTTTTGGATGAAAGCTCATCCCGCACAATTTCCACAACTTCTTCTTTCTTATTCAGCAGAAATTCTCGAATGTCCATAAAATCCGGGGATTCATTTTTCAAGGATAACGATTGTACTGTACCCTAGAACGCAGACTGTTTCGTAGTTGCTTTCTAAGTTGGGGCAGCCGCTCCTCATGATGTTGAAGAGGCAGGAGCTCCTCGGCTGGTTTTCTTGGGAGGTAGGGAATTTTTTATTTGGACTAAGACAAGACAAATACATGACAAAGAGGACACGGACAAAAGCACATAAAAATACAAAGAGAAAAATACATAAAGCAACATAATTGTATATACATCAGAAAGTTATTTATGTGGATCCCAAAGAGCCAAAGGCTCGCATAGGGAACCTAAACTGA
Organism: Tetragnatha versicolor; assembly: GCA_024610705.1. Taxonomy (NCBI): domain Eukaryota; kingdom Metazoa; phylum Arthropoda; class Arachnida; order Araneae; family Tetragnathidae; genus Tetragnatha; species Tetragnatha versicolor. Next base: position 22,779,579 of record JANDEH010000013.1, on the reverse strand, counting down.
AAAAAAATATCAATTGGCATTGGCAAGAGCTGCGCTTAATACTTCGGAATTTTGAATGAAGTTTCTCAGTGTCCTGAAATAAAAAGATGAATATCGGATTTAAATTCATGAGTATTATTTGTTAATTTAAGTCTTTCTCAGAGTATTAAAAATGTATAGTCCCAAAAAGGTATGAGATTTATGAAATAAATCTTTTCTAGATTTAGGGATATATAAATTACCCTTAACGTTTCAAAGATTAGTAGTTATATTGTTGGCTTCAAATAAATGTTAATTTTTATAAATAAAGAGTAATAAGTGAAAAATATAAAGTTCTCTGATTGTTATAATTAATAGTTGATTGTACCCAAGCAAAATATGCTGTAGTTAGAAATGTTCGATTATAAGTTTTAATTTAAACAGTTTCAAATTAATAAACTTAGTTTGTTTAACCAAGTATTTATATGGAATTTCCATTTTAAATTACTATCGATAAGGTTTAGTAGATTTCTGTATTATTATTAGTATTTTTTTTAAAACGAATTTTGCAATAGGACAGGAGAACTTCCAGATCGATGACCTTTCCGGTGTCAGTGGAAATGGCAGCTACACATCCATTTAGGGAAGAATGTCCTCTTCGCCGCCAGGTTCTATCTAGGGAATGACACTTTCACTACTTCCTTTTAATTCAACAACCTCATTAGCAGCTGAAATCATACTACTTTCTGCTAAATCTTGAACTATTCGTGTATCTTTGGATTCATACTTTTCATATGTATTCTTAGCGCATTCAAACACAAAATGTTTTTAATATTGAATTTTTTTATTTTTTGAATGGCATTTAATAAAACAATCATTTTTCAAAACGCATAAATACATTTTGTATTTAGTGCACACAATTCTTGTGCGGGACTTACATCCATCTAGTCTACATTTAGAAGCATTTTTTGATTCAACAAATTTGGGCAAATGCAATGCCCCACACCATCCAGCCTTATTTCGACTTGTGGTGGGTTAAAAAATCTACGTGTCTTGTCCTCCGGTCCTTCATCTGAACTTTCAGAGAGATTCCTCTTCCTCTTACAGTTTTTGGATCTGTTGCCCTCATACTGTATTAACCCTTGAGTAACCTGCATGCGGTACTCTAGGAGGGACATGCATTTTGATTGGTTGGTTTTATGAAACCTAGGGTACCGCACCCAACAGTTAGAAATGACCAAGTCAATAAAATGAGAAAAACTCTGCCTGGCCATTTCCTTGTTGTTAAATAATAATACAAAAGCTAACTCAACCTAATAAATCATTCCGACTACCAGTCGGGGTTAAGTTAAAATAATATACTGGGGCTACGTAACAATAATAAAGAGTTTTAAAACACTAAAATAGGGGAACTTACCTTGTCCTGGTGACTTCTCCAGCTTCCGTCGTGGCCTTCTGTGGGAAAAATTGGTACTCAGGGAAGGAGCAAATCTTGACGAACAATTTGTTTTATTCATGACGACAAACAAAACAGCTTCCTTCCCCACCGCGACTACAGAGCAAGTGAGGGGTTTGCGGTAGGGGAGGTGCATCGGGGCTTCCCCGCAAGACATATAACCCGCTAGGGGGCGCATACGAATACACAACACTTGTCCTCATAGAAAACCTATAATTTGCCAAATAGCGGTCACATAGGTCTGTTCCCCCATTGACATATTATAGGCCTTGACAACTGCTGGTTGTGGTACACTTACCTTTTTCTTCTCCTCCTTAGACCACCTCATGCAGGTTGACAAGGGCTCACTTCCCACATACGAGGATAGCATGAACACACTTTTTGAATCCTTCCACTTAGTTATAGAAAGTGTCTCCTCCCCATTCACAAATTCTTCATGCTCCCCCCTTTTTAACAACTTATCAGGTTTCATTTTCTTTACACCCCCTATTTTATTTGTTTGAACAAACTAGTATTGCCAGATCTATTTTATGTACTAACTATAAAACATTTAAATTGTCCTCTTTAAAATTATTATAAAATTGGAGTTTTTCAGGTTCGTTTAGCTTTCTAAAAGCTATTTTTGTCTGCAGAACACCAGTTCCGGTTTCAAATCAAACTTCAAATAACTATATCGGAAGTTCTATTATAATTAGAAACAAAATTCGAACAGTTCAGAAAGCTAAGCAAACATACTTTAAATTTTGTACCAGATTTGAAAAATCGATATTTTGACTCAAAATGCCGATTTATATATAGGACAGCACCTTGAACAATTATTTGCATCCTCATAATTATCAGTTAGTGTGCATGAGCACAATACCCTTATTGCAAAATGCAGCAGTAGAAAATGTTCATAAATAGCCGTAGGAACTAAATTTAACATTACAAATGGACCAGCGTAAAAAAGAAAGGTCCGATACTCAGTTGCCTTCCACCTATCTAAATCATTTAGTCCTCTGGGCTTCCTGGAAAATTCTTTTGAAAGTATGGATTTAAAGAAGTAAATCTTGATCTTATTTCTTCTACTGTTCCACTGTCTAAATTTACTGGCACACTACCACCAACCCATAAGTTTAGCAACTTGCGCATCACCCCTAGACACACACAATGCATATAATCTTAGCTGAAATCTTAAACCTTGTCTTAGCGGAAATCTTTAGCTTGTTTCTTTGCCGTGAGAAGGTTCTATCTAGGGGTAATCGGAGACAATGACCCCGGAAGTGTTACCAGTTATTCCGTTGCTTCGTTTTGGTTGCTGTTACTGCAGAAAACCCCGCATCACACAGATAGGTTGTCGGAAATGGCAAAAGGGATTTAAGTGCTCTGGTTGCAATATCGGGGTATTTTGCCATGACTTTAATCCAGAATACCGGCAGAGTTGGTTGCCTCGAACGTAGTTTTAAGACCGCCGTCATTTGCAAACTCCAGCAGTTGAACTTCTTGCACAGACATACTAGAATCGCCCGATTTGTTGACAAATGGGTCGCGATTCCATTCTTTACCAGTTCGTGGGTATTTTGTGGTTGGGAAGAAGCTCTCGAACTCTTTTAAGGGTCCTTCTGGCTAAACGGAGGTTAAAGAGAGGTTAGCCTTATGAGGCAACATCTTCATCAGATTAGCATTTGAATACCTCCCATTAGCAAAATCAGTTAATCTTTGTGTAAGGTACATTTCGTACGTTGTAAAAACAAAATCAACCATTTGCGTTATGTTATATGCCAGGGTTCTGTCAAATATTATATCGTTTAATATTCGGAAGACTTTTCCACATAATTTGGTGGTGTTGTTCCTTCTGGTTGTTTTCGAAAATAACTCATCCAGTCTTCCTTAAAGGTGAGCATCCAGTTGAAATGGGAACAAAGATTATTGAAACCCAGTTCTTCTGCCCTGGCAATTAAACGGGAAGAGTTTTCTAGGTTTGCCTGTTCGGAGAAAGAGCGACAGTGGCGGTATTGTAGCGGGGTCGGGAAGAGGGGCCTGATTGGGGATATCGCCATTCGCCACTGTCTCGATCGTGATGAGGTTGGCATCAATCCGGGACTGGATTTTTCTAGTGCCCTTCGGTTCTCGCAGCTGGTGCGGTGGTGGTGTCTCATGTTGCCGCGGCCGATGATTGTTGTGCAGAATTCGCACCTCACTCGAATTTTGTCACGGTCACTACCCCGTTGGGAGACGAGAACCCCCGTATCTGCCACGTAACATCTACGGCCAAAGCAAGGTTTTCATCCATCTCATTTTCTACAATAGCTTCTTGTGCAGCAGATTTGATGGTCTCTTCAAAAACAGGCTTTGTGGCATCAAAAAGTGTATTGGTATATTGAGCGAATCTAGTCGGAGGTTGAGGGATATTCATTACGGCACAAAGCATTTTACCTGCTTCTGCACATTAACCTATGGAATGTAAGGCATAAACAAATATTGTGTTCACAATAGGTTTCAGAGTATCTTCATGGAAATTGGATGTAGTAAATTCCACAGTATAGAGACATCTAAAACACTTCAGCAAGAAAGAAAGGGCAAGTCCCTAGTTGTTTTCCAAAACCTTGAAGTCCATTCCAGAATCGCACTTCATACATTTCACATTGTTCTTAAAAATAGAAGCAAGGATATTATAAAGTCCATAGTGGCATTAAGCTTTCCTTTATTCCTACCTTCATGCATAGAAAATGATTAATCGATATCGGGATCTTCCTTTTGCAGAAACCTGTGGGACATTTGTCTTTTATTTGTTGTCATTGCTATTACTGGCAGATACTCTTCCACTGAACTATTGTCCACAGCGTTTTTAAACGCTTTTTAGATCTAGGCATAATAAAATAATAACTTTTAAAACTTTAAAAAATTCGAAAACAGGAATCCAAAACGTCTAATAAAAATAGTCTCGTTTAATTGAAAAAACAAGCAGTCGCTCACAGGAGTGCAGATTACGACAAAATAATTATTACCATCTAAAGATCTTCGAAATTTGGCTCTGCCACCAGAACTCTCCTCATAATTCTTCAAAACAAAAATTCCAAATTTTGAAACATTGGATCTTCCTGAAAGTTCCCATAGTCTGCCTGAAACTCTTTTTGAAAAATATAAGTCGCAGTTGACAAACTAGGCAAATATCGCTCATCAGCAGCAGTTTTTTAGTACTCGTCTCCATGTGACAGCATTAAATCCTCCTCAAGATAATTCACCTTCGCAGGACAGCTTGTGTGTTTCGAAGATCCAGCATCGGAGACTCTTCTATTAGTGGAATGTTGACAACGGTAGTCTTTTCTATACAAGTTTTTCTTACCAGCATTTGGATAAGTTTTTAGTACCCGCCAAGTGGTGTGACTTATTTTGGAATATTCTTCAACCCAAACCTATCAGAAGATGATCATCAAAGAAATTAGATTATTCAACTAATTGTAACTGGCAATCGATTGAACAAGTTATAAAACATCCAAGTTAGCTATTTATCGACGCCAATCTAAAATGGAAAACTCATAATTCATGAATTATGCATCAGGCTTCGCATTATATTTATTGTCGTTAACATTTTTTAAAACAGCGTTTTTAAAATGCACTAAAAAGTGTAAAATAATTTTTTGTAACTCCTTGTAAAGCGAAAAACGCGTTGGGTAACCTCAAGTAAATCATGATCAAGTAAAACTATCTCCAAACCTTGACATCCATCATAAACTTGAATAATGGCCAAATAGGATGCAAATCTAAATGTTTCCAAGAATTCAAACGCTTTTTTAGGGGCTATGGTCCACAAAACTCGGTTGAATGCTTCATTTTGATTTTGAGTTTTCCCAATTTTACAGGAGACAAAAAAACCTGTTTCGATGTCTCTAACAGTGTATAAGGCCTATAATTATGTCATTTGCCTCACTATTGAAGTTATGCTAAAATGACAAAGTGGAAGATTGCAACAATGAAAAAACAGTGCCAGGTGATCCAGGGTTGAAATTTATATAAAAATTGATGTACATAAAATATTTGTCGGCAAATCGTGATTTCACTAAGAGATATTATCATTAAAATTTTATTTAACATAACTAATATTTTAAATTTATTTTTGACATAATTGTTTTCAGAATATCTTATTGTTCTTCCATTATTTTTGTTTGTCTTATTTGGTTGTCAATGGCTTCTTTCTTTAATCAAAGCTTCTCTTTTTAAACGCTTTTATTCTACTTGCTTTTGGCGGCGTTTTACGGGTGGAATTTTAAAACTCGATTTTCGGGCACTTCCCGATATGTCAAGGCCCCGAAACTTTACACATTGGTGTAACCCTCATGACACTCCAATATCCAACCATTATCTAGTCAAACAACCAAAGGATTAAGTTAATTAACGAGTATTTTTAATTAACAGAAAAACCAGAATTTGAGACCTTTCCCAAGAGGCTATTCTCTCTAAACCGTGCACAATTGTTTATAAGGCATAACTTCATCATATTCAAAAGTCAAAACGAGAATTGCCCAGTAATTACGATAATTATAGACGATTAATCACTTTTTTTCTTTCCGGATTCTTGTACATAATATTTCAGGCACTTCCAAACGATATAAGGTTCTGAAACTTTGCACCGTGGTGGAAACTCGATGACAATGCAATATTCAATCATCAACTAGTCAAAACCTCCGTAATTTAGGTAATTAACGAGTGTTTTTAGTTATCCTTTTAATTCATATTTGAGACACTTCCGTGAAGCCAATGGCTCCCAAAACCTGTAAGATAATATACTAGGTATATAACTACAATATTTAATCTTCAAAACGTGATTTTTTACCTTCCAATTAACAATTAAGATAATTAGCGATTTAAGATACTAACCGCGAGAAAGAAATCGCCAGAAGAGCGAGAAATCGCCGAAAAATCGCCAGAAGAGCGAGAAATCGCCGAAAATAGTCGAGAATGTCGAGAGAAGAAAAATATGCTACTTTTATAATTTATTGACTACTGAAAAGACTGGATGGTACTGTTTGCTCCTTATTGATACACACACACTAATTCTGAGTTTTTTACGATTGTTTTTTTATTTTATTGAATGCTTTCTTTTTATTGTGAATCTTTTTGATATCGATGGATTTCATCGGCGAGTGAGCGGATGCGTTTCTTTTTGCGAGGTATTTTTCCCGCTCAGCTTGTTATTATAACGTACCGAGCAATATTAAATAGATTTTAATTAACTTAGGAGTTGATTGTCCTGCTGAGTCGTCAGAGGATTGTTCTACTTTGTCAGATATGTGAAAAATTTTTGTTATACATGAAACTAAAATTCCATCCTAACATAACATTAAATTTGGTTGAAATAAATACATTTTTCTTGTGAGTTTTTGTTAAAAAATACCATGACTAAAAAGTAGAAAATAAAATAAGTAAAAAAATATTTTTTAAAAAACGCTTTTATTGAAGTGTTCTAAAAGGTCAAAAATAATTTTTTCGGTTTGACAAATAATTTATTGGGAAGAAGAAAATAACTTTTTGGTAAGTAAAAAAACTTATTTTCTAATCACTAAAAATAAAAGCGTGGGCGCTAGTAATTCTTAATTCACTATTTATTCTAACTTCTTTATTCTATGTTCTATGAGGTTAAATTTACAAATTTCTCATTCATGAGTTTTGAGTGGGATGGATTCACTTTAAATTCTCTATTAGGTATTTTTATTTATATAAAGTTATACATAAATGCCGACGTAATGGCCTAGTGGTAAGAGCATCTAACTGCAAAGCCGTACGTCTGGGGTTCGAATCCCCGTTCGTCAGGGATGTTACTGTTACTGTCCTGTAAAAAAATTTAACTTTAAAAAATTACGAGCGCCCACGGTTTTATTTTTAGTGATTAGAAAATCAGTTTTTTTACTTACCAAAAAGTTATTTTCTTCTTCCCAATAAATTATTTGTCAAACCGAAAAAATTATTTTTGACCTTTTAGAACACTTCAATAAAAGCGTTTTTTAAAAAATATTTTTTTACTTATTTTATTCAATTGTAAGACGTTTAGCTTCTATATCTGCTAATATGTCCAGTTTTGCTATGGGCTGCAGTCTTTTCCTTCGTTTAAAGGCTTTTATTCTTGGTGTTTCTGAAAATATAAATGTATCTTTTTTTTGGTGTACAACTATAAGATTTTCTTTTGCACTTCAAAGCATAATCAAAAGTGTATCTTTCAAATTCAATTTGCCGAAAACTTACTTTCTATCATAGCATTTAAGGATGGCCATCCACCTTTTATTACCTCATGAGAAATTCTTTCACTAATTTCGTTTTTCATGTACCCATTATGAAAAGAATATATTAGATAGTCTGAAATGTCCAAGATCGACATTTCCACATAAATCGGTTTGAAGAATTTTATTATTGGGTTTTTGCATGTGCGCCGCGACTAGTTTTTCCTGAAAGGATTGCCCTACTAACAAAATTTGGTTTTGCAATTAATTTTTTAATTTGCTTTTTTGAAGTGCACAACCATAGAATATCCACTCTATTTCTTACATTTTCCATGGTTTTACCAAATATGCTATTGTTTAATAATTTAAAAAAATCTTTTTCGAAATCATGACTAGCATTGGTTCTTAGGCTGGTGTTTAAATTAATACAAGATTTGCTCCAAGTCTCTTGATTAAACTGTAACACGCGATGAACTTTTTATAATTTAAGACTTTATTTTATGCAGAATTTTAAATTTTGATAGTGAATGATATACTTTTCTTTATTTTCTAATGTTGTTAATAATCGTGGTTTTCTACATCCAGGGTTTTTTTTTGTTTTTAGGGGCGAGGGGGGAAGTCGGGATGAGAGTTATGAAGATGTTCAGGATATTCCAAAATTTATCCGATGTCAGAATCATCGGGTACTTTCAGGAAGTCGATAGTATTATCAGTGCACCAGCTAAAGTCACTTTTAGGTAGGCTATGACTCATCGCCCAACCATAAAGATTATTCGCATCGAGATACATTAGGTAAGAAGAAGAGTGATCGTAATCAGACATATATTTATTGTTTGCCAATGCATACCTATGACTGCATTGACTCATACCTCCTCTAACACCCGTTTCTACAATCAATGGCATATCGTAATTGGTTAGCAACTCCAAAGTTACTCCCGTTTATATAAGCATGGCGTCCCAAGAGAGACCGGGGAGGTATATACAGGGTGTCCCATAAATAATGGGTCACACTTCTAGGGGGGATAGTAGACACCTAGACGTGTCAGAATCACATAGGATTTGGGGGTCCCAGACCAAATCCCAGGGAGTTAAAAATGGAGCGACACCCCAAAATTTTTTTTGAAAAATTCAATTTGTAGAAGAACTACTATTGGTAAAAATTTAATTATGGTCTCAAAAAGTGTGGTTTAATATGATCTTTAAAATTATCTCAGAAGTCTTCACTTTAAAATTTTTTTTAATATGAAAAAAATTAAAAAAACACAAAAAAATGTGAAAATTCTGCCAAAACCTCAGTTTGTATTTCGAAATCCTTTCTTTTGATTTAATAATCTGAAAGATCATAGTTGAAAACCCTTAAGTTCAAAGTTTCACGTAAAAACCATCAATATTAAATGCTTGAGATCCTGTTAAAGCATGATTTAAGTCCATTTTTTGCTTCCGCTAACTGCCGTTTCGGAAACGGCTGTAGGAAACCACTTTGCGCACTCAAAAAACGAACTTTAACAGGATCTCAAGCGTTTAATATTGATGGTTTTTATGTGAAACTTTGGACTTAAGGGTTTACAACTATGATCTTTCAGATTATAAAATCAAAAGATAGGATTTCTAAATACAAAATGAGGTTTTGGCAGAATTTTGACATTTTTTTGCGTTTTTTTAATTTTTTTCATAAAACAAATTTTAAAGTGAAGACTTTTGAGATAATTTTAAAGATCATATTAAACCACAATTTTTGAGACCATAATTAAATTTATACCAATAGTAGTTCTTCTACAAATTGAATTTTTCAATAATTTTTTTGGGGTGTCGCTCTATTTTTAACTCCCTGGGATTTGGTCTGGGACCCCCAAATCCTATGTGATTCTGACTCGTCTAGGTGTCTATCCCCCCTAGAAGTGTGACCCATTATTTATGGGACACCCTGTATAATACCATGCTGGGTCGAGTTTATATGTTGACATGCACACATTTCTAAAGTTCTCTAAAATATCCGCTAGAAGCAAAACACCTGTTTTTACGTACAAATCAATATACTCCCCAAACGAATTTAAATCAAATATATTAAAAAACATTTAATGCATGTTCATATTCATCTTGGCTTATATCCTCCTCATTTATTTGATTATAAAAGCATTCTCTTTAGGGGGCAAATAGGTAGCTGAGCATTTCTCAATTTCGTTAAAATTCATAAGGGAAAATACCCTTGCGTAAAAGTAGATCAACATTGTTAGGGAGGAAATACGAACATACATTTGAAATCAGAACGATTTAAATTTTGAGCTAGTTTTCTATACTGCATGGCATAAACTTTAAGCTATCTAATAAGCGAATTTCAGAATCCCTCTTATTTTCTTTGAAAAAGAGATAAATTTTTCATTGTTATGAGGGATGAGTGTTTGTTTCTCATCATGGGCGAGTTCCTTTATGAAAATGTGAGCTTCATAACCCGACAAATTGTGAAAAATATCGGGAGACACTTTAGAGTTCGAAATGCTAAATTATAACTATTGTGACAAGGACCCCTATACTTTCCAGACGCGTGACAATGGTCACACACACTTTCCAATTGTGTTTAAACGTCTTTAAAATGTATAAACTTTTATGGTTTGGTATCTCTTCTCTCGCAGGTTTATTAGGTCCACACCAACTCTTATAATCTTGAAGATTTGCATCACTCGAAAACAATTGCAAACATTTTTTACAAATGTAGAGATGATGACCATCGCTTGAGATTTGAAATTAACCTCGAAAGATTTTTAATCCAAGCATAATGTCCAAGGCCATTACTCCGAGCTATGTAGAGTAGATCTGCATGTTTGCTCTTTTCTTCATCGCAGACGAAAACGGGATAAACCTTACATTTTTTCTTCTACTCGGTCTGAGCTTCTCTAGTCGGGCTATGTATTCCCATTTGATGAAGCCATCGGTCGGTTGGAATATTGATTTTTGTCTCCTGGGACCTAGGGTGTTTCCGAACCAACCTTATAAAATGGCTAGGGTCCAAAAGTACAAACATATTTTTTGGTCACTGGATGAGGAAAGGAGGGATGTAGATTATAAATATCCACACATCTCCGCCCCCAATATTCCTTACAGTGGCAAGATTGACACTTGCGCCATCAAAGGTGAGGCTCGCTATTTCAACCTCACTTTCAACCAAAAATTCCAGGTACCTCTTTACTAAATTTGCTCTTTCGGCTGAATTAAGACTACCTATAAAAATAGCCAACGAGAACTTTCAATTTATGCAGTTTATCATAAAAACCAAAGCTTGGGTAAGGCTTTTAGCCTTCTTAAACTGTTTTAATTGCAAGTGGAATTGGTACTTTTCCGTTAGCTGGGTTCAAATGTCGCCAATTGTGAGACAAACACGAGTCAAGTCGCCAAGCAAAGCAAATGACTAACGGAAAAATTTGGCGGAGTTCTACATTATTTGTCGAGTTTTCCCTTGCGCCCAGCTAACGGAAAAGTACCGTAAAATTTTATTCTTTTGATGCAATTAATATTTAACATTTAAGAAATAAAAATACCTTAAAATAATTTTCAGTTAACTAAATTTGTACAAAACTTATCCCCTTTCTCTCTTTCGTATTGATTTTCATTGATCTAGTTTAGAATGTTTTGGTCTTCATTTTTCTTTTCGTTGAATGAAGTTTTCTTATTGGAGAAATATTATTGCTAGGTTATTTTTCTGCTCCTTTACGAATAAATTTTGTGCTTGGTTTATGCATTTTAAATATTTTACAGGGTTTGGCAACTTTAAATTGTGTGTGTGATTTCGTCTATAGACTTATTATCACAATTTTTAATATCACTTGGAAGAATTTTAAGGGACTTTTCAGCTTTCTTTTTTTAGAAGACATAATTTCTTCCACCTTTTAATCTACCTTGATTAAGCTACTGACAATTTCTGGTGCATTATCAGGAGCTTCAACCTCTTTGGTATCATCAATATTATATATGCCTTTTTCTTCAAACAACTGGGAACGAAGCTCTCACCGTTAAATGGATGTGTTTACGCAAAACTCCTCTTAATGTATAGTCAGGGCGTGAACACGAGGAATGGTGAAAGCATGTTTTGCATACTTTACACATTGACAGTTTTCACTGCAATTTGTGGTGTTGATAAAAACAGTATGGTTTATATTATCATTACCTTTTACTAAAAATAGTCCTTCGCCTATGTTTTCTGCACAAGGAATAGGAATACTGAGGCTCAAGGAATGTTTCTTCCAATTCTGTGCACTTCACTTTGTGCTTTTGCCTTTTTCGAGTTTAATGAGGTGTTCAAAAAACGTGTCCCTCAGCAAAGACGGGAGCATGTGGAGGCATCTATAGTCTTTTGTTATTCCTTTTAGATAAATATGTTTAAAAACTTAATGAAAGGCCTCCTTGTACATATTTGTACTGATGTGAAGGATCCTTTCCTATAACACAAATAATACAGACAAATTAGGCGAAGAAAGGGCCGGTTGTAATTATTAAGAAAAACAAGAGCAGAGACCCCAGGGGGTCTTGGGATGCCTCACCTGAAACTCCAAAAATAGGCCTCAATTGACATATTTTACCCAAAGTTGGGGTCACCTTAACCTCCTCAGACCTGAGAGTAAAATATAACTTTGGTTAATGCCCAAAGTGTCTAAAATAGCTGTTTAGGTCATTTTAAAGTAGAAAAGTGGAATTAAAAAAATTATACTTTATTAGTAGGGGCTGGAGGGTATGTATCACATGTGATACATCAGGACTCAACCACTACAACCAAAAATTTTGAAGTTAAAATTAAAATTATTTTACTTAGCTTATTTGAGTTATTTAGGCAAAATATATGTAAAATATAATAGTTTTGGTTAAAAATTAAGTTTTATTTTGTTTCTTTATACCAAAATTACACTTTTTTATCACTTTTTAGCATAATTTTTGACTATCAAGGAATGCCTGATAATAGTTTTTGGTTGATGTAAAGACCAAAATAACATTACAGTATTGTTAACCATCAAGGCTTAAGGCCATGCATATTATTTGTTGTTATGGTTTGTGATTTATTAGCTAAAAAAATCCTCTTGAAAATTGGAAAAAATACCTAAAAATTAGCAATTTAACACAATAAACCTGAAAAAAAGTAAAACAAACTCCCCGAAGGAAGTTTTAATACTTAATAAATGTTTTTTATAACATTCAATACTATTCAAAACGCAAAACAACACTTGCTAAAAAATCCCATACCTACGTGGTTTGTATCGGTTGGGCCCTGATGTATCACATGTGATACAAACAAGTTTCAGAGGTCCTAACAACTTAATATTTTATTAAAAAGTTCTATTTTTGGTATTAATTGGTTGGTTGTTTCATTAGAAAGAAAATGTATATCTTGAAATTGCTAAAATGTATGAATAAATATTTTAAAAATAATTTTATTTCGACTATGTGTCGACATTTCGTTTGGAACCCAAAAAGCCTTCTAAAAATCTCAATGTTGCAGAAGTATTAATTATTACAACCTAAAAATAAAATTGTACATTGTTTTTCACTTCATGTTACATGTGATACAAGCGGTTTCCAAAATTTTTTTCCCATACAGGATTTAAAAAAAAATCTGAAACTTTTGTATCACATGTGATACAAGGGGACTGAGGAGGTTAAGGGGTCAGTTAAGTCTTAAACCATAGGATAACTCTCATAAACTGGCACTTACTAAAATGAGTCCCAAATTTTTACAAAATAAACATCAACAAATTTTTTTTGGTAGTGTGAAGTTAACTATATGTACCTTAATTTCAAATCTTCAAATAGCATATAAATTATTAAATTTAATAAAAATTAGTGGAAAAATTATTGAACTTTTAAAAAAATAATTTAAAGTACAATGCTCGTTGCGCAGTCTCTAGAGCTCTTAAAAACAAAGGCAATTACTTATAATTGGTGTTAAATTAATCTTAAATACATCCTCTATAAGTTATACATCATTCAATACATATTAAAGAATTTTTTTATATTTTTAAAAAAATCAAAAAGTTAGAATTTAGAATTTTAGTTAAAATTTAAGGTAAATGTGGGTATAGTGGACACTGTACCAATAGTGGCCACATAGCTGATTAATTTTAAATAAAACGAGTTAGAGGCATCAAACAGCGTCAAAATTCATAGGCATAGTAGATTGTACAATCAGGTAAGCTGGTAAATTATCACCGATACCACAGATCAGTATGGGAAGGATATTTAAATATTTGAAAATAACAACATCGGCCGAGTGACTGAAATTTGATTTCGCTTATTGAATCGCGTAAGGAAACGGGTATTTCGGAACTGATTTTTCTGTATTTATTACCGTTTGATTGACTTTTAAATTTATATTTAGATAAAGAAGAGTATATAAAATGATACTGAATAAAATTTATTTGAAAATTTTGACTTTACGAGGATTTATGGGGGTGGCCACTTTACCAACACATAATCTTAGATTTTCCAATAGTGGCCACTGCAATGGTTTCTAAAAGAAACATAAATAATATTAATTTGAATCGGTTTTTCTTCATAAACTGTTGATTGCGCTTTAAAATGAGTGTTGTATTAATTTGGTTTCATTCTGGCTTTGGGAACCAAGATTTCTAAAGCATTGAATTACATGCTAAATTCCTCTCAAATCAGCTACAGCGTAGGCTTTGGGCTGGAAACTATCAAGTATTTTTTTAAATAAAGCTAATTTGATTTGATCTAAAATACATTTCGTTGGGAAGGGAGATTTAATTAGAACTAAACGACTATACCAATAAAAACCCTCAATTTCATGCATAAACCCCTCATATAGGCCGAAAAAGAGAGGTGTCCACCATAGATACAACAGCTACATCAAGGTGGCCACTATAGATGCAATTTGGAGTACTTTTTAAAAATTAATTAAAAATACTTTACCCAATCTAATTAAAATTTTTAATGGTAAAATCGAAAGAAGATCCAATTAACCTAAAAATAGGATGATATCCGTTTCCAAGCAAATAGGTTGGTATTTATTAAGAATTTAAGCAAAAATTTTCCTTGAAGTGTCCACTATACCCACATTTACCTTATACTTTATAAAGGTGAAATAAATTTTTTGGTCGAATGAATTTTAATAAAATGATGTATAACTTAAAGATAACTGTCAACATTACCCCTCAATAAAATTTGGTGAAGAAGCGAACATTATATTTCAAGTAACACTGCGCAAAAGGTCAAAAATCATCATTTTGAGAAAAATCAATTTAAAGATAAAATTTACCTGTTCACGAAGTTCCATTCATTTTAAAATCCTAAAATTCACCAGCAGAATAGCTTGGGCCTTCCTTAAAAAGTTGGGACTCAACATGGGCAGCAGTTTTTAATCTTTTGGCTCTGCGGGCGTCTTTTGTTGAGGCAGCTGCTCGTTTCTCAGCGGTGCAAATCCGTGCCTTGTCTTTTCGATGGAACAATTCAGTGCTTTTGTTGTGAATTTTAAATCTAAGCTCTCCATAATATTTAAAACACTGCTCTCACCATCATTATAAATACAAGTTGCAATGTTGGTAGCAATTTGAGCTACAACTAACCTAGAACCACATGTCTTCGGGCTGTATTTCCATATTTCGGAATTCAACGATTCGTTTGGGTTCTGGGTTTTTCCACCTAAGCACTTCTTCAAAAGGGTTGGATTGGACAAATCAACAAAAATGGGCCTTATAACTGCCCCAACAGCATCAGGGATTGTATCTTTGTGCTTATAATCCAATTGTCTGTTGATGCGAACTGCTTGGTTATATTTGCACCAAACCATGTTCCTTCATCCGTTGGGCAATAGAAATGATTTGGTTTTTTATCACTGCTGGTTTTATGCAGAAAAACTGCCCATATTGCTTGCCTCATATCATTCACATTTTTAGAGTTCCCTCGGATGGCATTTCCATAATAAATGGTCAGTTTTTTAATTAGAGCATCGGTCAGTCTTCCTTTTCCGCCAATGGTTTTTCCATCAGAGAGTTTTGTTCTGCCCATCTTTGACTTCAATTTCCTAAGGCGGGCCTCTTTTGTATATGGCCCACGCATTCTATTTTATTAATATGGAATGCGTCCCCATAGGGTTTGCTGGCCACAAGATCAGTAAATGTCGATGAGTCTCCATCCCCAACGTAGTTTCGGTATTTTATACCACGCGTTTGCACAGACCAACCAATCTGCAACTTTTCAACTTCTTTGGAGCTTGACATGTAGCACAATTGAGAGTAAATGTAGATAAGTCCACAGTTAGACACCTCCTTCATCACAACAGGTCCATGACAGGAAAAACAACAGGTTTCTTTCTCGACAAATGCAAATAAAGCTGCAATATCAATCAGCCTGTATCCCAAAAAGTTAGTTTTATTGTGAAATGATTTCAGAACTGATATTCCACATGGTATCTTTTTACTGGAAGAATATATTCCTTTTTCTTCTTCATTTCTTAAAAACACCGGTTTATCATGATTATCCTTCACTTTTTAAGGTATTTATTGCCTTTAAATCTCTTTCGCCTAGGTCTAGAAGCAGATGGCTTTCGAGGACTCATTTTCGACTATCTCAATCTCAAAAAACGCACGCTATTCAAATAAACAAACACGATAGTGTGCTCTTAAAATGCGATAAGCAAGTTTAGTTCTTTATCAGCTACTTTCAATAAAAACTATTTCAAAAATATACAGAGAAGCAACTTTGTTAAAGGCATAAAAAGAAGTTACATGTCCAATAACTATTAGTTTCGTTATGCCGTTACTCAAAATTTGGAAAACAGCATCCAGATTTTGGGCGATAACTCGGAAACTATTTTGAATATTTAAATAAAAAAGGTACCAAACTATTCAGCATGAAATTATCTATCACATATATTTTTTTTGAAAAATCGAAAAAAAAATTTTAAGACATAACTGACCCCTTAACATATTTTAATATTAAAATACAGAAAGTATACATTTTACGATAATTTAACCCCTTTAACTCCCGCCTTAATTTAAGATTGTCATATTAGTGCATTTTTCATAAAATTGTATAAAAAAAGTGTGTGAACATGCATTCAACTTGAGGCCCTTTTAATAATTTTGTAATAGAGGATGGGGTTTGTTAGGAGAATCGTTGGGGCCATACCTGAAGTTTACTAATTTTGAATGTAATTGATCAAGGGTAAAAAACTTTGAAGAAATCAATCTTTTAATTATTAGCTTCAACTTCTTGGGAACAATACCCTCAAGGAGATCATGCATTGCATCAGGTGGAAGAGAAGTAGTAGCATGAAAATAAGACAAATCATTTAAGGGGTAATCAAACTTTAATCCATATACTGCACCGTAATAGGGGTCAACATCAATTGTATAAATCTGCCGTTTATACATATCTGGGGTTCTGCGCACAAATGAACCACTTTTGAACTCTGTATGCATTTCTGCACTTGTTGCACAGCATAATCGACAAGTTACCGAGTTGTTATTAAAGCATGTAGAAAACCCACCAATTTGGTGGGCTCCAAGGTTTTCGGATTTTAAAAAGACCACACTTCCTTTGATGTTACCTACAATGAGGTACTTGTACCCAATATGGACAGGGCTCTCAATATGGGTACCCCTAATATCTTAAAAAGTAAGAAACTTGATCGAGAGTTGGCACTACACGCTTTTAAAGAAAAGCAGTTTAAAAGGTATTTTAGTCTGGAAAGTGCAAAAAAGCAAGCTGTTCGCCATTTTGAAGGAAATTTGTGTTTTCATGGTGTACTGATCGTAATTACAGGTTAAGTTTGAATTATTGTTAGATATTGTAAATTTACTTTGAATATTAAAAAGTGGAGTGTTTTAGAAAGCGGATAAAAACTATTTTAGTTTCCAATTGCGTATACAAGTTGTAAAGGACAACATCTTTATTTAGAAGATCTAAGAAGGCTTCTTTGAGTATTAAATAACAGCATCAAATATCGTCGCTGCGCTGACCAGCCAAACAGCTTAATTTAAAGCTAGTAAAAAGAGGTGCGTGTTCAAAACACCACCAAATGAGAAAAGGAAATTACGAAGCTAAAAAAAGTTATGAGTAATGCCAAAGAGTCCACTAAGTTATAGCTATGGCAGAGAATTGCCTGTTCATTACATCTAGTTATTTAGTTTTGTCTTGTGTCTGGCGCACTATACTCTATCTTGGGTCATGCGTCATTAAAATCTAATCAACAAACCAATAACTCTGGTATGTAGCAATTCCTCCAGTTCTGGGGTAGATGCATCTTAAGTAACCTAAAAAACACAATAATAATTATGAATGATCACTTAACATGAATTATCTTTAAAAATGCATACAGGAATTGCAATAGGTTTGAAGAGATCGATCCTAAATTAATTTTGGCCAGTATAATAAGTTATTATTCAGTCCAAAACTTCTGAGACATTCATTTCTTATTAAAAAGCAGCAATAAAACTCTAATCAATAACTTAACAGGACAGGAAAAGTAAAGCAGCCTCCTCCTCTCCCTTTTTCTTAAAAAAATTCAACAGGGCTACTCCCTGTCTTTCTGCCTCAGGGAAAAAAACCTCTTCATGTTGACAAATGCACCC
The DNA here is from genome assembly GCA_024610705.1 of Tetragnatha versicolor. Classification (NCBI taxonomy): domain Eukaryota; kingdom Metazoa; phylum Arthropoda; class Arachnida; order Araneae; family Tetragnathidae; genus Tetragnatha; species Tetragnatha versicolor. The sequence goes on along the minus strand of JANDEH010000013.1, from coordinate 22,761,397 downwards.
GTTTAAACTCGTCAAATTGATGCTTCATGGAAAATAGAGCTAGAGACCGGCTCTTTAATTATGACTTCTCTCCGGAAGGAGTATGTCAATGTGCATGAGAGCTGATAATTTATCATTTTCTGGCAATGACTTGACATCTCCTTTATGATATTTCAAAGTTTCCGCCGTTTCTCCTGGCACATGTTTAATAGTCCAATTAACTTCCCTTTTTAAGGGTTTATGTTAATATTATTTGGTGTTTTTCGCCCAAGCACTTTCCCCAGTTCAGTGTTAATGGCAACCTCCGGGGATTCTTCATCAGCCTGCCTGATTTTCTTCAGCTGGTTATTTAGCTTCATCTCCCATCCATCAACACCTGATCCTATGTCATTTTTCAGGTATGGGAATTCCTGACAAAGTGCTTAAAACTTTTGCTGAATATGCCGAAGGTAAAATCAATTAGTCTATTGGAATATTTTTTACATCTTCATAATCCCCATTCATGAACATAAGCATTTCCACTGTTGATGATTTTAGCCGGGTTCTTCTTTCGTTTACTAAACAACCATCCTTTTGGAAATTGTGTTTGGCGCGGAATGGCCAAATATGGCTCTTGCGCCATAAAACCCCACTAACCAATAGGGTGGTCCATTTGTCTATGGAGAAAATTTTTTTTTTGAAAAATTGAACTCTCACCCCCCAGTTTGGTGACATTATGTGAATTAATGCCCCTGTTAAAATATTAGATCATTTAAAGGTTATTTAGAGGTAGCTCAAAGGCTTTGAAGTTTTAGCCATTAGCGTCTATGGAAAAACGTATGTTTTCGATAAAGGAATTTACATTTCAATTGATATAACAGTAATATGTGTTTCTAAAATGTATATTTGTTTTAGTCATAACAAGGTAATTATAACTTAAGTTTTTGACAAAGATTATTCCTTGTCTGGAACTTGCATAACAACTTCTCGAACTCTAAATAACAACTTTAAACCAACTCTAAATTAAACATCTACTTCCACTCAAAAACATTAACATCAACTAGCTAAACTGCTGGAGCTGGTAAAAAATGCTATTTACTTTGCCTTCTTGACTTTGGGAACTGAGACAAGATAATTTCTCGAATAAGCATTGATCTTTTTGTGCGAAATTCCTTCTAACTAAAGGTATTTACTTCAGAGCTCTAGGTGTCTTCCATCATGTAAAGTAGATAATGAAGATTATTTACTATTTAAAGATATGGCTGTTCATCAACAGTTTAAAGTTTAAACTATAACTATCAAGGTTTAAAAAAGAAACGATACAAAAGCTATTAAAACGACTTGATGTCAAAACAAAAGATATCCACCTGTAACGGTGAAGTCACTGTCACTCCTCAATGCAATTCATAATTAATTAAATAAATGCAATTTTATATGAGCATGAACAGGAGCTTCTGTTGAGATAGTAGCATTGAACCAGTGCTTCATTTGTATAAAAGTGCTACAAACAGGTTAAACTCTTTTAAAGCCTTCTTCTCTCTTGGTTTTAGTTTAAACTTTAAACTGTTGATGAAACAGCCATATCTTTAAACAGTAAATAATCTTTATTATCCACTGTATATGATGGAAGGCACCTGGAGCTCTGAAGTAAATACCTGAGAAGGAGTTTCACACAAATAGATCAAGGCTTATTCGAGAAATTATCTTGAGTTTTTGTGATTGCTCCTCAAATCACTAAGTCAAGAAGGCAAAGTAAATAGCATTTTTTACATGCTCTAGCAGTTTAGCTAGCTTATGTTAATGTCTTTGAGAGGAAGTAGACGTTAGTATTTAGAGTTGGATGAAAAGTTGTTATTTAGAGTTCGGGAAGTTGTTATGCGAGTTCCAGACAAGGAATAATCTTGGTTAAAAACTTAAATTATACATACCTTGTTATGGCTAAAACAAATATACATTTTATAAACACATATTATAGCTTTATCAGTTGAAATGTAAATTCCTTAACCGAAAACATGCGTTTTTCCATACACGCTAATGGTTAAAACTTCAAAGCCTTTGAGCTACCTCTAAATAACCTTTAAATGATCTAATATTTTAACAGGGGCATTAACTCACATAATGTCACCAAACTGGAGGGTGAGAGTTCAACTTTTCAAAAAAAAATTTTTTTGGACCACCCTACTAACCAACCAACCATCCTTTTGGAAATGATCCTTTAACAAGGTACTGATGTAGTAACGATGTTGCACTTTTCTTTCCAAATTTTTAAGATTTGGGTAGTTGTATCTATGGTTCTTCCACCACTCCATCAGGGTGTCATCCGATGATAACTGATCATCGTTCATGTATGTGTCCTCTTCTTCCTGCACGTGCTGTTATGATATTGCAGCACGTAGAAGTCAATCACTTCAAATAAAATCCGGTATTTTTTCTGTTGAAGCATCACATCACCTTGGTACTCGGTCCATTGGTACTCGGCACCGGCAGAGGTTAGACCTTCTAAATCGATTACTTCTTTCCATACTGCCCAAATGTTCTCGATTGGGTTTAGGTCAGGGGATCTCGGAGGCCAATCCAATACCGGTAGGCCTTGGTTGTCAATCCAGGATTGCACGATGGCACTTTTGTGAATCGGGCAATTGTCCTGAAAAAAAATACTGTTATAATTGTGAGAAGATATGGTTCCTCCATCATGTTACAAATATTCCAAATAAATTTACCTGCTGAAATATGTAATGACCATCCATGAAATGGTTGTTGAGCACTTCTGGAGTCATTTCATGTTCCAGAATATCCTTATACTCGATGGAATTTAGACGACCGTGAATCCGATGTAGCTGACCTAAACCTTTTCTTGAGAAACAGGACCACACAGGTATTGAAAATCTTCCACCTTGACGGTGTACGGGTACTGGGGACATGGGGAGATCTTTCCTTGGGATGGGTTCTCCACGCCCGATCCACTTCTTGATTTGTAACTGGTGTATTCTGGATCAAACCTGGAGCATTCCGGGCGGTAAACACGTTTAACTTTGTTGCTATAAGATTGTAAGCAACTCTCGTCTGTGAACAAGACCTGGCTCCATTCATTTCTCCAGGATTCGTGATATTTAGCAAATCGTAGTCTAGTAGCTTTGTGTGTCTATCGTTATGCACACAGATACGGCCTCTTCTGACACAACATCCTTGACCTTCTCAAGGCATTTATGATACAGGGAAGGTATCATAACGGAGGAGACTGTTTACCTCGATGGCAGTTTGTAGTCCGGAATCCACTGGCTAAATTTCTTAAAGCCAGTGGATTTCTCTGGGATATAAAAAGGCTGGAAATCCACAATGAGTAAATCCAATAAATCACTATCTTTTTTGTAGTTTCCTTTTAAATTTTGTCACAAAACCACCCAAGTTGGTCTGGACTTTTCGCTTCTCTGGCTGCACTATAATGATTTCTGATGTCTGTCCATCACTAGCACTAGACGATGCAGCGGAAGATGTGGGTGCACTAGCCGATGCAAAGGAAGACGTGGGTGGATCGCCTGGATTAGCAGATTACTTGGGATTTGAGTTGGCATCGAGACTTGCAGCAATCCCTATGTTTCTTTCAAAGATGATGTTTTAAGTTGGAGATTGTGGACTTCAAAGAGAAGTCTTTTTTACACAGGGTGCATTTGGCCGTTTAATCATTATTTTTTGAAAAAGTTCCAGATCAAACTTCCATCTCTGCTTACTAAATAATGGCTAAGATACATCATACAGGTGTTAAGAAACCAATAAATAAAAAAAGAACATAACTTAGTATAAGAACTTTTGTAAACTTTCGAAGAGCATGACCATTAAAACGAGGAAGTAACTGATCTTAAACTTAAGGTTGGTGGTGTCGCACAGCTTAAAACAAGCGCAGAAATGTTTCACTTCCAAAATAAGATTTATGAAATCTTTCCTTTCGCTTCCAAAATTTTCGCCACTTCTTCCCGAGCATTTTGTCTTTAAATTTTGTTCATATAACTCCCGCTTGAGTGGTCATACAGTATAGGCCGATCTTGTACTAGTTCGATCAGCCGGCCACTGTCGATTTGTTTAGTTTCCTGGGAATTACTATCCATTAAACTATTATAAGCCGAAATGGGAAGGACGGAAAAAATGGATGCTGGAATGTGGAAGACTGGGCAATTTGTTTTCCCAGATGGTTGTAATGATTAGTAGCCCCTTCTTTGCCATGTCCCGTCGCCGAAACACCACATCCAACTACAGTTTGAGAACCGCATTTTTGGTTTCTTCAGCAGCTTATTTCATGGAATTTTTCAGCTACTTCAGTTATGAAAATTGCCAATTTAGCTTCACATTTATGATATGCTGCCTTTGATAACGTAGGCACATGAAGAGTCGCACACAATTTCTTTGTATTAGCATAGCCTCCACCGATCAGTCTCGTGCCGAAAACAAGTTGCAAATTTGTTTCTCACTACTGCAGAAACCATGGTTGAATTCACAACATGATCTTCCGAGGAAAAGTTTGAGTTCAGTCCATATACTGACTCCTCTTTCAAAACGAGGGCTGTAGACGAGAAGTCAGGGCAGCATAATTAATTAAAAACATTTGTTCAGACACATTCACCGATTTTTTATTACATTCACCGATTTTGAATAAATCAGAAACAACAGGAAACTCAAAAAACACGCAAAAGAAAGGAACAAAAAGTCAACATACCCATTTCGTTGAGCTTCCGATGTTGAGCTTGTTGAAAACACATAATCCGATTAAAATAAATTTTTCTTGGTTAAATTATAGCCTATTTACACGTATTTACAACTCGGGGCCGCTACTCGCCATCGAAGAAGACTTCATCTGGCTCCGGAAGAAAATCGGGGATTTCAGGCGATGTAGGGTCTGCAGGATCGTATAGGGCCTTCACGTCCGTCACGAAATCCATGAAGAGATCTTTCGACTTCCTGTGCAGGCGCCGCCACATGTATTCGGCGAGGTAGCTCTCGAACTGCTGAGAAGCTCTGCAGCCCCGAGGAATGCCACGTTTAATGGCGCTCCATGTTCCCTCAATGGAGTTCGTATGAGCGCCAGTGTCTGGGTCTTTAAAACACTTGCTGTGATTCACAGTGTAATGGGTAAACCCTTCCGCCGGCAAGTTGGTATAGGCCTTCCAGCAATCAGATATCTAATGGTCGAGCCAGGCAAGATCCACTCGTGAATCACACTCACCAATGCTTCAGCCGTTCTCTCTTTCACCACTATAAGAAAACACCTTCCACTCCCCCTTCCAGTCCCACCAAACACCCATTCACCCTCCACTCGCTTCCCCCGATTATACTTTCGCTTTCCAAACTTACTCTCATCTATTTCCAGTCACTCCTATGTCTTGTGTTTGGCGCGGAATGGCCAAATTTGGCTCTTGCGCCATAAAACCCCACCAACCAACCAGTCACTCCTTCCCCCAATCTTAACAGAGTTATTCACACAAGCTTCCCGACAAAAATTCCTCCAATCAGCCTCAGTCGTTCCACTCACTCCCAACTCGCATTTCACATCCATGCTTCTCATTTGATACATCCACATGTGTTTGCAGATACACCACACCGTTTGCAGAATCAAATCGATCATGGTCATCCGGCTATTGCTAAACCAAGATCCCTTTCGCACAGTCATTTTCCTCCGATGCGCTCTCCTTCCATACTTTCGTCACACCCATTCACACTTATCAGAAATATCCGACATCTTGCGCTTTTTCATTTGCTGCCCACACTTTTCACAATAAACCACAGAAGCAATCAACCCAACAGTCATGCACCATTCAATCACCCTAGCAACCCCTTCCCTTTTAGATCAAATAAAGTTTCCAAGCGAATCACATCCATATTCATTCAGACAACTTGCCTTGGCTCGATTGCAGAATGATCCTAAAATTGATTCCCAATCTCCTAAAATCGCTTCCAAATTTTTCACTACTCAAGAACGCCTTCAAAATCCTTAAAATGGCACCAGCCTACTCAGCGACAAAGAAATGACGAGAAGACGCTTTTTTCTACCTCCCATGTCCTCCTTTGTCCCATGTCCCATGTCTCCTTTTTTCTTCCTCCCCTTTCTCCCTTCCCCAAGCCCACTCCCCGGTCACTGAACTTTTAATTACCCTTCCGGACATACCATAGGTTGCCCCCGCCCCGAGGGGTGACGAGATACCTCTCCCCCAACCATCAACCCGATCTTCACCGCAGGCCGCACCCTACGAAAGTCGAAAAATGAGATGATGAATCAGCTAATATACCATCAGCTGAAGCACCAAATATCGGAAATGTGGATTTTAGCTGCAACCATCATTTTGACATTGGACATCCAATTTTACCGCTCAATGCCATTAAAACTTGTGACTCAAGTTCTATGCCTCTTTTCATGGCCAAACATGTAAATTTGTTGGAAGATCCTAAAATTCTCTTCACAAGGCTGCCCTCTTCGGTTTCACAGGTTGATGCTTCTTTTAATCTTGAAGCAGTTATCCTACCATATCTAAGGTGGAACCATTGTGGTTCTGGTGACTGACCCAAGGTGTTTTTATAAATATCTTTAATTTTTTCTCCATTTTTTTCCATCAAATTTTCTGCAAACTTCCAAAATGTATCAAAGGATGCCTCATCTTGCTGAAAGCTGCAGAAAAATTTGGTTCCAATGTAATGGATCCCCATTTTTTCACAGCTGTCTAGAAGAGGATCCAGAACAGCTGACTTGTACAGCACACTATTTTTTCCTTGCTAATTTTGAGTACATTGAACAACTACTTTGGCACCACAGGCTTGCTCCTACTTTTTTCACAGCTGTCTAGAAGAGGATCCAGAACAGCTGACTTGTACAGGGCATCTTTCACCATCTCTTATGAGTTGGACGTAGCCCACAGCAGAATCTCCATATTCCTCTCTTGATGACCTGATAAAATTACAAACAAAAGTTAGTGCCGGTATTGGAGTGCCCTGGAGTGTTTACTACACTCACAATTGGATCTATCACATGCTAGAGGTGCAGTCCAGCTATGCACGGGCATTCTTGATGTAACATGCAGAGAAAAGACGGTATTTTACTCTTTGTGTCTTAACTTTTTTTCAGGTTAACCATACCTATATTTTTTCCAATAAAAGTTGTGATGCTTGCCACTTTTGCTCCATTCCAATCCACTTTTCTCCACACAGTTAACGTCATTTTTTAATATTGGTTGGAAACCGACGTAACTTTTAATTTTAAATATATATTTTTAACCATTGATCTTGTGTTTAGTGCGGAATGTCCGATATAGGGACCTTGCGCCATAAAACCCAAACCAACCAACCCGAGATAATCCTCATAAGGGGTCTTTCGTTGTTTGCACCATCCTTTCTGCCTGCCCGTTGGATGAAGGTTAATGTTCATGTTCGCCATGTGCAGGGGGTTGTGCGCACATGGCGAATCCCATTGTTTACAGGGTTCATACAAACTTCTATAAATAAAAATCAAGCAGTATTAAAGGAGTGATTTAGCCAATTCAGTGCTTTTATAAAAGAATGACGGACACTCAATAAATTTTAATACATAGAATTTATTTCAAAATAAAAAAAATACTACAAATTCTTAAACTCTCCTTTTTTGCCAGATTTCCTTTGTTATTTATATTATATGAAGTCTCTCTTGGCGCTTATGATCAAACTTGATTCATGCGCCATAAAACAATGACTAAACCCTGGAGAGATACTCAGTTTTCCACCGAGTCCAAAACCCTCTAGACATTCTCTGAACCAAGGCTGCCAACGGAAGCAGCAAATAACGGACGGAACACTCTATTATCTCTTTCTAGGCAGGCCTTCGTTTTTTCTTTAGTTATTTCTTCAATGAATTCCCCTTTTCTTGTAACTCCTATGCTTTGATTATTCTGCGATTTTTGGGCTTCTAAGTACTCTGTGTACTTAGTCATAGCTGAGGATGCAGAAAGTCAGAGTTCTCTTGGAATAGCTATATTTTTAACCCCTCCACAGATTTTGATAAAACCATAAATAATCTTTTGTGAAATGAACGATTCGTCTTTTAGATTTTCGACTTCGATGGATTTGTAAACTGAGAAACCTCTCAACTGTTGTCTGAGCATGAGAGATAATTAAAAACATCTGAAGGGGATATGGACCTTCAAAAACATTTTTTATTTATTGATTTAGCATTCTTAAATTTTTGGCATCAATCCATAAAAAATGTTCAGCTCCCATTTCTACTTCTTACCATAAAAAATAATTACTCTTAGTCAGCTCCACTGCCAGTATTGAATGGCTGGTCTTCGGCCAATGGATCATCATCCCAAATTAAATTATTTTCTATACAAATATTGTGCAATACCACACATGCATAAATTATTTTGCAGGACATTGTGGGGCTGCAGTGCAATGTCCTTTCTTTCTTCAGACTTCAAAATCTCGATTTTAGTGAGCCGTTTACACGCTCTATTATGGACATCCCTCTATCGTAAGCCACTTTGTATTCATTCATCAGCCGTTGTTCTCTGCAATAAAATGGGGACTTTTAGCCATGACTCACGGGGGTAACCGCTGTCACCTCTTAAGGAAAAAAATTATTTTAATTCTCTCATCTCTTTTGTATTGTGGAGTATTTTAGCAAATTAAAAAAATAAAAGAACTTTTTATTGACTCCAAATAACACAAAATCGAAACTCGTCCATTTTCCACTTCTAAACCTCTCGCCATCCCCAGTCGCAGACCCTAAATGACCACCATCGTGATTCGAAAACTACTGAGTCTAAGAAACAAAATGGCTATTTTCACTAAGCATCTTCATGAAAAAGCAGACTAATTCCATTTTTTGTTGTTGAAAAACTGACCCTTTCGTGATCTACATCCTCTCCAAGAATCGAAAATTGATAAATTTTATTTTACCCATTGATAATCACTGAAACTTCTTCAAATTCCCTCTCCCCGAAATTTCTATACCCTGTTTGATCTGTACATAACTCTCAGATGCCCACTGAGTCTTAGCACGCTTTTTAAAAATTTTTCAACACATAAAACAAAGCCGTCGGGAAAGAGAAAACCAGTCACGTGGAGGCAGAAATCGCTGCGATTGGTTAAGAGATTAATCAAAAACTGCGTCATTTAACCTCCTACACAAAATGCCTTAATTTCATTTCGCCACATAATTTCCCACAACGCGTAGTTGTTCAAGTGTTTAGGTGGAATTCAATCCCTCAAATCCCCAGATTCGTCGTGGGGAATTATTTTTTGGTTGAATGTTTCGTCGAGACGCGTAGTATTGGGGCAAATAAAATAGAATTCCAGAACTGATGTCACAACAGAGATTTCTAATCTTTTTTTGGAAACAAAAGTTTCTTTCGAACAGTTATTCCATATCACACTATGAAGACTCTCGTTGAAGTTTTGTGTTTTTCCCGCACTGCTTCTGGAGAGCATAGCCAGGGCCCATTGGTAAAACACCAATACGATTCACCCGTTGGATACTTGGTGTGTTTTGGCACTTTGTGGAAGAACAGTGAAAGAGGGACGCAAATACTTTCATTTTCGAAATGTCGGGAGCATTATCTTTGATGGCGATAATAATTCGTCGGTCTGAGAATAGTAGATTCCTTTATATTATCCTTCCTGAGAATAGTTGATTCCTGAGAAAGTTGAAAAAGCTTCAACGTGTTTCTGGTACCTTAATGCAGTCCTTCAAAACTTGATTGATGGCTTTACATGTTTCAATAATTATGACACCTTCGCTTTGAGGGAAATCGATGTTAAAAACTTAAAATCCTCATAACTTGGTCCACTAGCCAAAAATCGAATAGTTGCAGACAAGCGTTCGTTTGGGGTTATATCAGGTCTTGTATTAGTGTCCTGTTTTTCGATGTGTGGTCTAACAAGCTCTAATAACCTATCATAGGCACTGCAGCTCATTCTCAAAAAGTTCCGCTTGTACCAGATTTAGGACTATCACCTAAATGCACAATACCTTCCCTTCTATTTTATACAGGCAATATATTATTATTCCCTCAAGGTTAACTCACCAGTTTTATCTCAATCTTCACAGCAATAACATTACACCAAAATCAGACCAGGGGGCAGACCAGGTGTCACAACCCATAGGGCCAATTGACACATCAGGCGAACCACACCAAGGACAAGAGATGCATCAACAATACCGTTCCTATTGCAATTATTACTTTAGAGGCTGGGTCCATGATAGAATTACATTTATTATACAAGGTTTAAGCAAGCTGGAAATATCCAGTAAGTAAGTTAGCAATTTATCATATTAGACTTATTCAAGACTCTTATCTCCCCGAGACCCCCCCCCCGGGGTTAGGAATTCCTAATGTTTGTGTTGTTTACATGGCACTTATGATATCAAAACTTTATTCAGGAACAGCTGCAAAAGAAAATTAGCATTAAATTGTGATATGTTATAGTTTTATTCAGGAACAGCTGCAACAAAATTAGCATTACCGTGTGATATGTTAGTTTTACTCCAAGTCAATCAGCTATTATCACTAAAATTAGCTAAGTCATGGGCCAAAGGGATAATCACAAGAATAAATAGATCACAAGCTACAATACAACACCTTTACAAGGCTAAAATTACAACTATATTTACAGACAAAATTACTAACTAAGCTTCCCTTACATGGCGCAGTGGACAGACCACCATGACTTACCCAGACATTCAGAATATTACATGACTAACTCTCATCAACAGGCCCACCAGGCAAGAGCAGCAGGCCACGGGCTTCAGCCACCGGCAGAGACAAGAAGGCCCAGCAGTTTCCACCCTAGAACGACCCACTTGGTCAGGGGCAGCAGTAACGAACTCCCTATATGCCACAGGGGGGGTTAGCTGGGACTCAGCCCCTGACTTCCCCCTGAGCAGGAGAACGCACGCAGACCACCTACTTAAGGTGCCGAACGCACTGGGAAGCTTCACCTCTCCACCGGAGAGGACTTCGCACTTGCCACCGGACCACCACCGGAGGTACCACGGCTCTCAAGAAGTTCTGCGGCCCTTCACCACCGGGAGGGACATATCTTGACTGGAACGGGAAGGTCTGCACAGCAACTGGCTCCACGGGATAACAGGTTTGACCACTTCTCGGCAATGATGTTTTTCTACTGGTGACAATCAGAGGTGGCCAGACTCCAGAAATTTCAGAACGCAGGAACAGCAATTCCGCCCGACAAGCACCTATGAAACGAACGCGGAAACTCGCGGGTGTATGTCATACCCAGGAAGGGATTCTAGCGTTTTAATACTCAACCTGCTTGATTTTACAAATAATATTATTTAAATGAGACACAAAACAATAAACTAGCATTAGTGCAACTTAAAATTTATTTGCACATTCTTTACAAATTGAAGTTGTGTGTTCCATATAGATATGTTTTTGGCAGTTCACAACTGTGTTTTGTTTTCCGGTCCTTTTTGCTACCGCAATCTGCACATCTTTTGTATCCTGATTTTAATCTTTTGTTGCCTTCTTCAAAGGTTGTATTCTGTATGTACCAAATGCCTTTTTTTAATTAGTCTTTGTAGGTGGTCTTCTATAAGTGTTGTATCCCTAATGATTTCAAATAAGATCTTCTGGTTCGAAATGCAGTTGGAGGATCTTTAGTCGAAAGTAGGAGAATTCTAGCATTAATTGCACGAACATTTAAAATTGCAAAAAATATTATCATAGGCCACCTTTTAGAAATTCGAGCAGTTGAATACGCAGCCCCTATTTCATCAACTACATCAACTGACCCTTTTGTCATGTTGTAAAACGTAATTATCTCTGGCTTTTTTATATTGAGTGGACTCGTCAATTTCATTATCATTTTTCTTCATTGTTTACATTATGGTTGTCAACCAGGTTGACCGTCTGTGGGAAAAATCATAAACTCGGTTGGCTACCCGGTTGATGACCAAGATGCTCGTCTGTGGGCTCCTTAAAAAAACTGACCAGAAGATGTTTTTGGCGATCTTGTTGCCAGATTCATGTAGCGTGCTCTGCTGCCAGATCCCCGGATCCATTTATGTATTTATGCTGCCAATAGTCCCCATTGTATTTCTAATGGCAGGTACGCTGCAAGCATTCGAAATGCACAAATTTAAGTTGTGTGCACTGTAATGCACATATAGTGCAGAAGGACAATTTTTTTTCTTATGATGGCCTGGACACCATTAAAGCTGAAAGATGCAGCACTATCATAACCTTGCCCACGAAGGTAGGAAGTATCAATACCAAATTTATTTAGGGACTCCAAAATTAGTTCGGCTATGGATTTACCTGTGGTACTTGGAGCAGGAACAAACTAAGAATTTTTCATGGATTTGTGGATCCTGCTCATTTACATATCTCACACACAGTGGTAGTTGTTCCACACAGCTGATGTCTGCTATCTCGTCTGCGAGAACATCAAAACACTTTGCATCATTTACGTCCTGCACCAATTATTTTTACGAGGATTTTATTTCAAGCCTCGATTACTTCGTTTGTGTAGTTGCGCTTGTATACTGTGCATTTTTTGCACAATGTTCTCTCGCTTCCTTGTATCCAGTTCCTTTAGACATACTCAAAGTAAATCTAAGAATGGACTTAAAATTTCCATAATTTTTAATGGAATATCATGAACATTTAATGGCCCCGAATCTGAATGGCCCCGCAAAGACAAACCTTGACGACCACAAAGGATTACTGTGTCAATTACGGGAATGATCAGTTTCCTATTCTTTTCTATTAGAGCTGCTGAAGCCTTATCAAGTTGCTGATCAATTGGATCTGCTTTTCCACTGACCTCAGTTGCCAAAGCCTCAAAATCCAAAATACTTTTTTGTGGCATTCAGTATTCTGGTAGTTACCGAATCGCTCTATAGCATGCTTCCAATTTTTAAACGGAGTTCTCACTAGATGACCTAGAGACTGTTACTGATATATGTGGTTTTTCAGATAGAACACATAAAACTGAGTGAGGTTTGTTTTTGAATGATTCTTTGGAACATCCAATAACAAACTTTTCTCGGTTAACTCGTCGTTTTGGATGGTGTCATCATCAGAAGAGTGTCCAACTGAAAGATCAGTTGAAGATCAGGTTTTGCAAAATTTTATTTTTAAAAGTATCTAACTACCTCCACAAAAACCCACTCTATTTCTCTTTAAATGTACTAATTTTTCTTCTATAAATAATGAGTAGTTAATGTTTTAATTTTAAAAATACTTCACAAATAACAATTTCTTTATCTAGTTTGATGTAATTTAAACACAATTTTATTTTTCCATTGTATTCCTAAATTTTTATTTTAAAATTGTTTCAAAAACGTTCATATGATTTAAAATTTAAAAAAGAGTACACAAAACAAAAATTCGCAAAATAACAAATATTGAATATTTTATAACCTTTTGACAGTAAAAAGAAAAAAGGAAACCAGCTGCACTCTTATCAGACATATTTTTTTCACTTTCTATACTATTCTAACATGAAATGCACAATTTATGCTTCCGTGGTTTACTAAAAAGTTATTTTTATTTTGTTATAAATAAAAATCTTTTAAATAAATTAATTACTCAGTATTTAGTGATGTCAAAAAACAAAAACTAATGCAATAAAAATCAAGAAAGAGCACAAAAATAAAATTTATTGTTAGAATTCACTTATAGAACTTGAATTTACACAAATGTTGAAAGCAAATTACATTGATGGAAAAATTTGTATGCAAATGAGCGAGGAAATTAATATATATTATGTGGGTACATTGAAATTCCTCAAAATTTTCCAATCAGTTTAAAAGCTTTGTCCACCATGAACTCGGAAGAACATTCGCTCTAATTATGAAGTATTACTACTTATATATACAGATGAACACAATATTATACAGGGTGTTCGGAAACACCGTGGAAAACTTTGAGGGGCAAGACAAGCAAATTTCGAATAGATGTATCTACGACCCCCCCATTCCTATTCGAAACCCCCTCTACCACACCTCAAAGTTTTCCACAGTGTTTCCGCACACCCTGTATACAGTGCATCGACAAAAAAACTATATACAAATATGTCGAGTTACAATGAAAAGAATGTTATTTACAATATATACATAATTTAATGACCCTACGAATTTGTGCCCTAAAATATCTTCAAATACTTTTAATAAGTACTTAAGCATATGCATGAAAAAACATTATCCTGCCTTAAGACATGTCTTAAATTTCTGTGAGGTACAATAATCTGTATGTTATTATAACTAATAATGAATTAATGTTCATTAATAATTTGCCTATTAAGAATTTGTATGTCGTCGCTGTGAAATCAAACCGGCATATCTGCAAAATGAATTTTTTTCACTAGAGCTCTTTAAAGTTTTAGCATGTGATACTTAAAATAAAACTGTACTTTTGTGAGATAATTCAGTTTTACTTAGAGGATGGACATCTCTCCACCTTGAAGGTTTTAAAGCGACTGGTGTATTGGGCAATAGATCTGTCCTCTGATAAACAAAGTGGATATTCCTGATTACATGCATACTGGTCCAACGTGATCTGATGGAGTTCTTTTCAACTAAATACCAGTTTGACATAAAAATACCATCTTGCATATATTTGACACCAACAACTAAAAAACTTAATTTTTGCAGATATGCCGGTATATGATTTCACAGCGACGATGAATTTATTTATTTAAAAGGTTAGAAGACCAAGGAAGCTAGAATACCCTGGCATCACTCGGGTCAAGGAGGGAGAAACTGACCAGCCCAGCTGTAGAGCTTAGAAAGAAGAACAGATATAAATACATATAATACTATGCAATAACAAATACATATAAAAATATATAATTCGTGACCCTGTCTACCTACCTAGACTTCTTGACTGCTGTAAGTGTGATACCCTGTTATCTCCTGACGACCTACAAGAATTTCTTCTTTCGCCGCCTTCCTCTCTTCGTTGGAACCTTTTACAAGTTGAAACGACTTGGTTTTTCTTCTCTTTTGAGTCGACTGGAAGCGTAGTTGTTTTGTAGAATTTTTATTTGGTACAATTTTTTCTGTAAGTTCAAAAGATTTTGGAGGTGCTTTTTGCAATTTCAAAATTGAATTAATGTTACTAATCTTATTGCTTGCAAGGATAAGATTTTCTCTATCATCACAACTATCAATTAATGTAAACATTTCCAGCAACGTATTATCTCCTCCTTTTAGAAATCGGTAGAAAGGAAATATCTATATTATAAAATCCTCAAAGTTCTATAATATAATGAGAAATAAGATAACACCACAACAGAACAAAAGTGGAATGATCGCATGGTCGATAACAAAAGTAACACAAAACTAAGGATTAATGCCAATTTATATAAAATTAATAACAGCAAAACGGACTTGAGATATTCAAAAAGGTGTTATGTGATAACTAACCTGAAAAATGAATACCCTTGCCCCGCTTTAGAGGAGCAATTAATTGCAACACAATAATTTACCATTTTTGTGGTGGGAGAGAAGCACAGTCTGTCCCTTGGCCACGTGACTTTCGATCGGGAGATATTTCAACACAAGCTTCGGCTCTCCGCTATGGAGATGCGCGCGCATGCTCCGTCTATCTGTGTTGTAAGGTCGATGGTTTTACATGGAGCCGGTTTTCTGCTTGCCGGGACTTTTTTTCGGCCTGGCGACCTCTTGGCGATGGCTTGGCGCAAGAAAAAATCCCTAAGCCGAATGCCGAAAACGCACCGATTTGGTTGACTCTTTTTTGTGGTCACGTGAGTCCTACGGCCCCCCACTATGGGCCCCGATAGTGACGTCATCAAAAGGGGCGGGTCCTCTTGACGTCAGGGGGGTGGCCAATGACGTTGGCGGAAGGGGCGTGTCGGAAGTTGAGTTGTTTACCTCCTGCTGCTAGTTTTGTTTTTGTTTTCCGGAGTTGTCTGCATCTAGTTAGTTTCGGTTTTCCGGAAAAGTTTAGTTTTTCGGGTATGGCAACAGTATTTTCGCGTGCAACTTTGACCGACATTTTTACATTTTTTAAAAAAATTTTCTTTGAGGTTAAAGTTTTTTTCGGTAGAGGGCGCTACTGTATATTTTAAATATTAGTATTTTCGGATTGGCAACGTGCTGTTCGCGGAGGAATACATTGTTATCGACCAATAGGATTGCAGGAAAATTACGTCATCTTGTTTCTACCAATGAGAGCCACCCAGTTTCCAGCTTCATCCTGAAATCTATCTTTTAAATTTACTGCCGTAAGGCGATGAAATTCGTCCCATTGTTGGGTGACGATGAAGAATGCTGGATACTCGTCCAGGAGGTCCTTAACCAGAATTTCTTGATTAATCCTCTCCCTCCTGAACGAATAGGTTAGAGCCATTAGGGCTGATAATTTTTCCCCATCTGGATTACTCTTCTGAGCCTCCAGAGCCATAACCCTTTTACGGCAGGCTTCCGATTCAGAATTTTCCCCAGGAATGTGATCCACTGCCTTATTTATTTCTCCCTTCTTTGGATTTATATTCTAACACACTGGAACTTTTTTCCAGGGACCTTTGACCCCTCTCTGTTTAACATAACTTCCTTTGAGGTGTCCCCCTGCCTCATTTTCTTTAACTTATTTGAAAGTTTCTGCTCCCAGCCATGCACACCAGTGCCTATGTGATTTTTGAGATGGGGAAACCTCCTGACCAAAGCTTCATATACCTCTAGCCTATCACTTGTATCAGGATAAGATTTATAGCTGTAAATGTAAGTTGCCAAATGGCCAACTAACTCCCTTGAAAAGTCCCACTTTATGCTCTCTTTTTTGTCCAGGCGATCCTTAAGTGGCTGTGAAAATTTATCATAAGGGATAATAATGTGATCTGGCCATGGTTCTTTTCTGAGGTTTGCGCTTACATCCCTAACTTCTTGAGTTTAATGGACAACTCCTTGGTCCTCCTCGGTGAAAAACGTTAGTGAATTTTCGAAGTAATTCACGGCGACTGGGACTGGAGGCTGGTTTTGTATCAGATCAATGATCTTGATCCTATCTTTCTCTTTCAGTTCAGAATCCTCCTCCAAATCTACATACTCATTAAATTCTTCGTCAAACTTTTGCAGATTGTACGACCCAAAGGTTAGATTAAAAACAGTTTGTGCAATACTGTGCAAATGATTAAGGGAATTAACTTCTTTTACTTTATTAGAACTATTGTACGACAGCAGCAATTTCATCTGTAAGAACAAATTTTGCAATTTTAAATTTAATTGTAAGGGAGAGTGTTGTACCTCTGGACACAAAAATTACGTTTGGATTTTTCTAAGACCGGTAAAATCACATTTTTAACATTTAAAGTGCCCAACCTATATTTTTTATAAGCTAAAATCTTAAAAATTGGATTTTTAATTAATTTTAAAAACTTGACGAAATTTGTGTCCATAGGTACAACAACGTGCTCTCCCTATGGACAGACCCAGTTGTACCTCTGGACACCCTTAAAAAGAATGGCATTCTCCAGGATCTATATCGTATCCACTTGAGAGGGAACTTGCCTATTTTTATTCAAAAGTTTTTAAAAACTCGCACCTTTCAAGTCAATATCCATTCTTCATTTTCATCAACTTTTATTCAAGAGGAAGGAGTACCGCAAGGATCGGTATTGAGTCCTCTCTTATTTATTATCAAACTAAATAGCATTACATGTAATTTTAAACAAGGAATTCAACATTCATTAAATGTAGACGATCTTCAAATATCGTTCTCATCTCAATCTTTGAACATTGCTGAACGCCAATTACAAAACACCATTAACAAGCTTGACCGATGGGCCGAACAGAACGGCTTCGCTTTTAAAAATTGGGGGAATTCTAGACATTCAAAATATTGATAAAATAAAATTCTAAACATTGGGGGAAATCGGGCTATAATGGCATACTCGGGTAAAATAACTTTTTCGTTTTTCTTGAAATTTAGCAGAAGGGCAGCAAGTGTCTGTAGCTTTTTTCTTCTTTTATTGCAAAATGGCGTTTCTTTTTGGTGTGCGAGGCATTAATTCCAGATGTTTAGGTTTTTTTTCTATGGATTGGATTGTTAGTCCGAATTTGATTGCTGTGTGATGAGGTCCATACGCTTAGGAGATCTTTAACTATGGTGATAGTAGCCCGAAACTGGGACGTGAAGTTGAGATTTAGTAGGCTGGAGAGAGGGTTTGTTTGATTCTTTTGGTTTGTCTTGCTTTTGAGCAGCTTGATTTGAGGGTGATGGATTTTCAATTGGGGGACTGGTTGGTTAACAGGATTTTTCTGAGCATCGGCTGCTTTCTACTTCTCCATTCTATCAGTCCAGAAATTTGACTTGGGGGGCTGGGCTTTGGGGGTTTTTGGGCAGCCGAACAGTTGGCTGTATGCTCGCCATTGCAATTTGCACATTTAGCTGGTTCGCTTCTGGGTCTAGAGCATTGGTAGGATAAATGGTTACCGGCGCATTTTACACACACCGGGTCCCTAGTACAGAAGAGTGAGGAGTGATGAAATAGTTGACCGCGGAAACATTGTGCTGTATTTAGCCTGGCTCTGAGGGGTTCTATTCTTATTTTCATATTTGAGAGATTTCTGATATTGTAAATTATAGATTTCCTTGCTTTTAAGGGTTTTTTGGAGGTGAACAATGAAGATGGGGAGGCATTTCTTGGTGACTGCTTCTTTATTCGATCATTCAGGCATCTTTGCTATATTAGCAACCGGGAATTCCATCGCTTGTGCAGTTCTAAATATTTTTTCTCCTTTTCTGCATAATCTAATTACATTCAATGACGGAGCATTCAAACCTCCTCTATTTTTTTCGAGTGGACAATTTATCCCCGAACTCTTTACTGTTTACAGAATTTGCACAATTTTCGCATTAGATTGTTCTAGAAAGCTTCTTGGCAACAAATTCTGCTATATAGCAGACCACGTCGCTTACAAAAGGAGAAAGTTCATTGAAACTTCTACATTCTTTGGCTGGAACCAGTGAAGGACCGCTTTCTTAACTACTGGACATTTACGGATTTCATCATCAGATGCATTAATGGATTTGATTTAGCTATTCTTAGAGTTAAAAATAAGATTAAAGATTTGTAGATAAAATACAAAATGGATCTGTTAAGGGATTTTGTCTTAAAATAATTTTTTAATATTATTAAAAAAACAAAATGTTACTCAAAAATTACCTTTGTCATCTACAACTTCCTCTTGAGGCAATAACCTTTTTATGGGATTCCTTTTTTGCTGTCTTTTGGAGATGGCTTGGAAAATCGAAAATGGTTGGCAAAGCATCAGATTTCAGCCAAGTTCCTCCCAACTTATTTTTGTCTCCCTTATTATGACTCTGCATATTTTGCATTTCTAATGACTGGCAAGCACAATTGATAATGTGACTATACTATAGTAATGATTTAGTAATAAATATATTTTTGACATCTTTTTGCAATGAGACCCATTTTACCCCACGTTGGGGTTAAATAGGTCATTATTTTGATGCTAAGTTTAACAAACTTATAACTAAAAAAATATTTGATTAAATTAGATGAAAATGTTCTGAAGGATTGTTAGGTCAAGATCCAATTAAAGGAAATCATTAAAACGTAATAGTTTTGATGAAATGAAACTTATTATGTGAAAGTACCTAAGAAGTGACCCATTTTACCCCAACCCACCCTACATCTTCAAAGATCGTGGCGTTGACTTGGATCCCTCCGATTTCTTTCTCTTAGTGCTTTGATCACAGATTTCCAGTTTTTTACTGTGATTATAATATTTTTGCACTTGTGAAGTACATATCGTCTTCTTGTTTTAGAATTTCTTTGATTGTATTTCTTAAAACTGAGTGCTTGGTGGGGATTTCTTCATCTGTTTTACTTTTATAGCTGATTTTAAATTTGTTACATCCATTTTCGTAGGCTTTTTTGGTTTGATTTAAGATGGTTTCTTGATTTATGTATATGTAATCTTTTTTTTTCTTAATCTCTCTTTCTTATGATTCCTTTTCTGAATCTTTTGTTGTTTTTCCAGACATCTGTTCAAGTGAACGTGTGTGTGTGTTTTCCCCTTATTTTGTCATCTTTTTCCTCAGATGACTCCGTGGTGGCTGAATTATTCCCAATCTCCTTACTTGAGGTTTTAAAGTACTGGTTGCTTTCCAGTTCAAATTATAATTTTAATTAATTTTCAAGGTTACACTTGAACCTGAGAAACTTGAGAACTAAATAACACTTTAGGTAACTTTTCAATTGCACAAAGCCTAAACCAACTATACCTTCATCCGACAAAAAAAACTAGATCGAAAATCAGAATTCTACAAATTTTAAACCCAACTATAACTGCTCAGGTTCAAAAGAATATAGTTTTAAAAGTAAAAGTTTATATACACTTTAGATGTACTAGACGGTAAAACATCTAATTTTCTTTTCTTACTGTTTTAAGGCACAAAAAAATCATTCTAGGCAGTTATATAGTTATTCAAGAATATATAAAAAAATGTGGGGATAAACTTAATCAAATTTTGACGAACCAACCAAACCTTGCATTCTTGTGCACTACAAAAATCTAATTTATATATTTTTTAATACCAGCTGAGTCAAAATTGACTTAATTTTAGAGGTGTGCAAAATAGTTTCATATTCTTCATTTAGAAAGAAATTAAATACCTTAAAACAAACAAGAAAAGTTTTGAAACACTATATCTGGGTATGTGCTCTTCAAACAACATTTCTTTATCAGTTATTAGTAAATTCACACAAGACAAACATGATAATTTACATTTCATTTTATACGCAGCATATCCACAGATATAAATAAAAACAGGTATTAGTTGTGTCTGTAATTCCTCTTCTGTACGGTTAAATAAATCTACACCCTTTAAATCAATATCATGGTCTTCCATTTCATCTACATCACTAAACTCAAATAGGAAATTCTTTAATTTGAAATTTCCAAATTTAGAAGAGTGCATCTCAATCAGACTTTTTAATCTTAATCTTTTTCTGCTTTCATAACTTGTTTAACAGAAATGTTCAAATTGTCACCGTGCATTTGTAGATAACGTCCAAATCTGCCTTCAATTGGGTCAGTTTGATATTTGGCAAGAAGTACAAAATCATCCTTTGCAACACTTAAATGATATAGCACAATGTCCTTTAAGGCCTTGGTGGTATGAATGAGAGAACAAAGTTTTTCTATTTTTTCCTTTATATTGAAGCTTAACATTATTCCAAGCTTCTAACCAGGACACGATTTGATCTAAAAAGGAAATCCTCTCATCTTCTATATACTGTAAAATGGCATTTCATAGATGCCACTATGTTCAACTCACTTTCGAGTCCTTTTACAGTTAACTATTTTCCACCAATTTATTACAGTTGCCGGGATTTTCTTGTCGCTAAATCCTACGATAGAGAAATAATACTTAACTAGATTAACGATAAACTTGATATATTTATTTTAACATCAAACAGATTCGAGATTGCTGTTCGCGGTTTTGTTGATGCTCCGCACTAGAATAGATTTCCCAAAACATGCGGTTCTCGCAGAAGTCCTAGTCCTTTTTTCTCCTCTCCGGAGTTGATTTGTGGGACTGCTACACCCAAGGTAGCACAAGAATGCCAGTCAACATCATTACGGCGATATAGGCCAAGATCGATATGCCCCCCTGTTGTACCGGCTGGTACCGGATTTTCACCACCGGAGAATACTGTCCAATACCGATTAGTGTAGGATTAACAAAATGCACTTTTTTCGATATCTGACAGTATAGCCATATAGCATTGGCCATTATTCTTCTGAAAATATCGGCCTTTTTCAAAATTATCTCCATCGGCCAGTTTCGGATTCGACATTATTAAATACTGGACAATATCGATTATTGCCAGGGTTTCGTCATGTCTTGTATGCTTTGTGCATATAAAAAAATATCAAGACGAGATGTTTTTGGAGACATACGGTTCTCTAATAGCAGTTTCGAGCTGTAAAGAATTATCGCTAGTGCTTAAAACCACGTATATTAAGATCTTTTTATCCCGATATGCATAGTAAAGTGGCGTATAACGCGTAGTAGTACATCTCGCCAGCCAATAAGCTTCTAGCAACCCAGCAGGCTGTTTACTCAGATTTTCTTCCGCTTGGCCATGACGTCAGGCTCAACTTAAGTTGTATTCGAGTATAGCACTTTTTTCTGAAACTAATGGATTTTGTTAAAGATGCGAGATTCCCGGTCTTTTCAACATTTTGCCCATGGGAAATAACAAGCAACTTTTTCGGGACATTCCATAGCCTAAGATAGGTAGAGTTACCATTCAAGTGTTCATGGAAAAGAACATCAATCCTTACATTTGCTTCATCAAAGTTTATGAAGGCAGAGTTAACTTTTACAATTTCACTAATAAAATCTTTGTATTCTGTAAATATGGCATCACAATCTTTTGGGTCAACTTGGGAGGCATCCGAGAGTACATTAAGGCATCCTTTAAAATTCTTATGGCATGATTCTGGCTCTTCATTCATGAGCTTAGGTAGCAAGCATATTTCGTATATGCTGATACTGCAAGGGACTTTTATTCAATATTTTTTTTAAACTCAAGTCATAAGAAACGCCTTACATTTTAATCTGAACTCCATAACATGCCTTTCACTTAATGTTTTGTTCAAAGTTTTCAATTTTTCTCACCTTGGAACCCTATATTTATTTTCTGATGCGTAACACATTTTCAGTTAAATCAATCTTGGTAAGCTTCAATAAAGTATTTGCAGCTTCCAAATCCCTTCCTGTGAATGGTATCATAGGAGCATCTGTTTCCTATGATGTCAGGAATGGAAGAACTTGTTTAGCCCCATTCTGGCTCTTCATTCATGAGCTTAGGTAGCAAGCATATTTCGTATATGCTGATACTGCAAGGGACTTTTATTCAATATTTTTTTTAAACTCAAGTCATAAGAAACGCCTTACATTTTAATCTGAACTCCATAACATGCCTTTCACTTAATGTTTTGTTCAAAGTTTTCAATTTTTCTCACCTTGGAAGCCTATATTTATTTTCTGATGCGTAACACATTTTCAGTTAAATCAATCTTGGTAAGCTTCAATAAAGTATTTGCAGCTTCCAAATCCCTTCCTGTGAATGGTATCATAGGAGCATCTGTTTCCTATGATGTCAGGAATGGAAGAACTTGTTTAGCCCCAGAATTGAAGAAATAAAGTTTTGGTAGGTCTAATAGGTCCTTAGTAGGGGAAAAAAGCCGGTTCTGGGCAATGAGGCACCGGAAGTGGGCGTGGCAAGTGACGTCACCGGAAGGGGGCGTATTTACCTATTGTCTCAATCATCCTTATATTACCCCTCATTAGTTAATTATCCCTAATTGAATGACTTATGATCTTAACGAAGACCTTAACCCTTTGAATACTAATTTCGGTGGCGGTGGAGCGAAGAGGAGTTGAGTTGTTTTACTCAATGATTTATGACCCTAATTAAGGAGGCGTGGTCTATGACACCTGGTGTTCAGACTTGTGACGTAAGTATTGACCTGAGAAGGTATGATAAAAACTTGTTTTGAAGTAAACATGTTAACCTCATATTTTTAGTTTTTTTAACTTACCTTTCCTGTCTTTGGATTCGTTTTTTGCTATGTTTCCCTATTTTCAATCTAAAATCACAAGCTTTAGCATCAAGTCTAGAAACCTAAAAATGATTTCATTCTTTCTATGATCTCGTGCAAATGTAAAAAAATAAACTCAAATAAAAACATTTTTTTTCTGTGTTAAAATATTTTTTATTACACATAATTCATCAGTTACATTTCAAAATTGAGTTTCACTGTGCCAATTTATATAACATCACAAAAAAGATATTTAAATTTATACTCAACATATAAAGAATAATAATTTTTACAATATATACAGAATGAAATAGATTATAAATAATAAAACTATTTTCAAAAGAAAATTATAAAAATATATTTAAAAATATACGGAACAAATATATACAAATTGAAAACATACATAAATGTACAATTTACTATTTTTGAGTTAACTTATAATGACCATAGGCCTGAGTAGATATACTATCTTCCCACACATGCCGTTTCTGGTCATTAGCTGATAGAGCTAGCTTATTTTGTCTTTTTGAAAAAACTTCATGTTTTTTATCTGATCATATTCATTTGTTCGTAAATATTTATTTTTTAAACAGACATTCCTTATATTCATCAAAATTAATTCTTTTTTACTGTAAGCTTTTCTTTCTGTCCTGTACGCACACATTTTTGCTCTTAACCCCACAAATTCAATCATTAATTCCCCTTTGTTCTCATCCTTCATCTTGCCCAATACCTTTTTATTTATCAGAGGTAACCCATTGATATTATTTGGTTGATATTCCGAGGTATCAAAACGATTGATGTTTTCTTTTTTTACCCATATTCCCGCATGCATTTTCAGTTTTTATCTCGTAAATAAATGAGTCGGTGTCCGTGTACAATAATTTTACATTACCCTCGTATTCTTTTTTCATGTATTCGTCATGAAGAGAATACATAAGAGTCTTTGATATGTCTAATATGGACATTCCCACATAAATTGATTTTAAGAATTTTATTATTGATATCTGCATGTGCACCGCGACTAGTTTTTCTGAAAGGATTGTCCTACTAACAAAATTTGGTTTTGCAATTAATTTTTTAATTTGTACATAATCTTATATCGACTCTTTTTCTGACATTTTCCATTGTTTTACCAAAGATACTATTGTTCATAAGCTTATAGAAGTCTTTTTCAAATTCATTTTGTGCTTTTGTTCTCTGATCAGTGTTAAAATCAATATAAGTTTTTAACCAAGGCTCAAGGTTTAAACATTAACACTATGAATTTCATTAATTTTTACTCCTAATTTTGAATATAGTTTTAATTTTTGTAATGCAAAATATACCTAGTTTTATTTTCTAATGTGGTTAAAAGACTAGCCTCTTTACAACCAGGAGGTATGTTATTTTCTGGGGCGAGAGGGAAATCTGAATGATGGTCATAGAGGGTTTCAAGGTATTCTATATCGACCTCCAAAATGTAGTATTCGATATCAGATTCGTCGGAAACATCAATATCTTGCAGTCAATAGTTTAGTCAGTGCACCAGATAAAATTTCTTATAGGCCAGCTATGACCCATGGCCCATCCATAAAGATTGTTGGCATTAAGGTATATAAGGTAAGAGGATTAGAGTTAGGATCATAATAGAGATTAGGTAAAAGTTAGGATTAAAATAGAGATTAGGTAAGAGTTAAGATCATAATCGAGATTAGGTAAGAGTTAGGATCAAATAGAGATTAGGTAAGAGTTGGGATAATTACATATATTTATTATTAACTTTAGAATGTCTGTGACTGCACTGACTCATGCCTCCTCTGACCCCTCTTTCTACAAACAACATTTCATAATCGGTTAATAATTCTAGAGTTACTCCAGTATATGTTAACATTGCTTCCCAAGACAAGTCCGGAAAAGTATAAAACCAGGCAGGGTCTAATTTATACGTTTTCAAGCACACATTTCTGAAATTTTTAAAAATGTCTGCAAGTAGCAGGACATCTGATTTAACGTAAAGATCGCAATATTTACCCAAAGAGTTTAGCCCAAATTCTTTAAATACATTTTAAGCGTGATTATGCTCTTCTTCAAAAATTTCCTCCTCATTTAGCTCATTATAAAATGCCTCTTTTGGAGGTAAATGAGAATCTGAGCATATATCGAAATTGTCCAAATAGTCATATGGGAATACACCTTTACGAAGGAGCAAATCTACCTTATCGGATGGAAAATGTTCATGCATGCATTTGAAATCTGTTTTGCTTAAATTTTTCACAAGATTTTCTAAGCTTGAAGGCATAAATTTGCAGCTGACAAGGAAACGAATTTCAGTCTTTGGGAATTTGTTTTGAAAAGGAAATAAATCTTTCTTCGTTGTGTGGGATAAAAGAAATTCTTTTATTATCATGAGCAAGTTCTTTAATGAAAATATGCGCTTCATATCCAGACAAATTATGAAAAAATATAGCCAAAAATTTTGGCATTTTTAAAGCTAAATTAAACTATTATGACATGTGGACCTCTAAAATTACCCGATACATGGCAATGGTCTCTTACTTTACAATCTGACTTTGAAAAGGGATTCCCACCTAAATAACAATTTAAAGCAGAATCAAAAATGGTTTGTTCTTGAGGAGTAAGAGGACGCATAGGTTCAGGATTTTTATAAATGTTAACTTATAATATCGGTTTCACATTCAATTAATTCAATAAAATTTTGGGGGTATCCATTCCTCTGCAAACAACTGGGTCTTTGTAAAGTTGATTTTCATATATTAAGCAGTAAGAAAAACTAACAGGGATGATTTTGGTATATATTGCTAAAAGGGTGAGAAGGATCTGGGGAACAAGTATTCGTTTTAACCGTTAAGCATTCAAGATCAGCGTAAGCACCAGAAAGGAATTTTTATCATCAAGGATCATCAAGGATCATCAAGCTTTGACTGTCCTTTTTGGTGAGAAACGGGCCATTAATAAATAAGTAATACGTAACAGTTAAATATTTAAGCCTTGTGAAAGACTGTGGTGTAATCCTCCTCTGTTGCATCATTTCGACATGTTGGCACCACGTGATGAAATCTTTCGTTGTAATCGTCTTAGTGAGTAATACCTGATAAATATTTTCGGCGACTCCCTTTATCAGGTGTAAAACCTTTTCTTCTGTCATGTTTGGGTCTACTTGAGCGCACAGTCCCAAAACATCCTGAACTTAAGATTGCGTAGCCTCACCAGGTCTCTGGGCTCGCACTTTTAAACTTGGCTCGTCGTATGCATTGCCTGGGTATCACCAAATGTTTTCTTCAATTCCCTCTCAAAAGAATCCAAGGAAGAAATAAACATTTGCCAAGCGAAAAGTTTCGTCCCATTTGGAGTGTTTGGACATATTTCTCTGTATGTCCCTACAGATGAACTGATAGCTCATTCCTTTCTTTCAATTAAAATTTGCAAACTGGAGGCAATCTTGTCAAAAGAAGAAGCCACTGACTCCTTCGCAGAAGCAACATTTTGAATAGCTTTTACCTTCTCTTTTTCCACCTCAAGCAAAGCGCCATAATTGGAACTTTTTAATACCATCCCCCGTGTTCTAACTCTTTTTGGTGCTTTTCTCGTTTCCATCCTATCAGAGCTAGGACCCTCTCATCAAGACGAGTAAGGGGTTTTATTTTTTTTCGGTCGGCCGCCACCCGTTGCATTCCTCTCTGCTTTTAGGCTTTTGCTGACCTGAAATGATTTTATATCTTGTGTTTGGCGCAAAATGCCCTTATGTGGGCCATGTGCCATAAAAAGTTAATCAACCAACCAACGAACCTCTCTGCTTTTAAAGCTAGGTTACGAGCTTTAAGATTGCTTTTATGATCTGTCCAACTCTGAAAAGAAAATAATAGGTCCTATGATTTAAGTAAATTAATTATTTGTTGTTGTGTTAAATCTAGCAAACCGTCAAAACTTTGAAGTTTGATAATTTATATAGATTAATAATAGATAATTCATTATTAATTAAATTAAGAAATTAATTTTATCCAAGCACTTTTGTATTAGAAGAAAAACCTAATTAATATTTGCACATCACACTATAATTACAAAATATACAATGTTAATATAAATGCACATCTTTTTAAAAGTTCATCTAAATTTAGAAATAAAGATTTATAGGTATCTTCCGAACTTTCTATTAGTTTCGCTTCATCATTTAATGCTGATCTGAGATAACACAATTTTTGTTCATCTGATAATAATTGAGAGTCAATCATTGAATTAAATTGTTTTTTAAATGCTGAATATTCCTCATACCTGCCTGAAAATGTTGGGAGAGGGATATCTGGAAGCTTAAGGTGAGGAGTGAAGTTCTCGACTTTTTTTGTTGTCGTTGTCTTGTGTTGCGGGAAGAAGCATCTGGAAGTTGACTTCTAATAACATGGCGGCTTCTTCCAAGTTTTGTAGCTCCTCGATGGGTTCATGGACGTTTTGTTGCTTGGGAAGATTGATGTATTCGTTGATGACATCTTTAATTTCTATCTGTATTTGTTGTGCCGTATAATGCTTCTTCTGCAGCGTTAGGAAGTCCAGTTCGCTTTTGTTTTCTTTTCCGTTGAACTCGTCAAAAAAGGTTTGTAAATTCTTTACCTTGTTATATAGTAGACTCTTTTTCCTATTTAGAGCCATGGTTGCTCGGTTCTGAGGCTCGGCTTGACCACAAAATGTTGGGTAATAGCTGCTGAATGGATCATTGGGAATAACGACATCTTACATGGGTGGAGTAGTGGACTGTGTTTTATTTTTCACTTTTACAATTTTCGAGAGCTCAGATGGCGCTGCAGTATTCAAATAATAAGAGCGCTCACAGATGGCGCTGCAGGTGCGGGAACAATGGGACTGATTCCTTTTTATAATAATTTTGCCTAAAACGGGTGTTTGGGACAAACGGCCTTGGATCTTGATGATTCATATGATGAATGGGGCTATAGTTTTTAATTTTATTATCGTTTTTATTTGTTTGATTTTTAGGTACTCGTATTGGTCTAACACTCGAACTTATCAGCTAATTCTAAAGGACTATTGAGGGACATCCACTCATCTATGAAGTGGGTTTTTGTGTCATTTGGCACTCCGGTTTTTACTCGATTTGAGATGATGAGGTTTTTATGCTGCCCAAAAGTCTCAACCTTCAGTTCTCCAACCCAGTCATCGAAATATGAGGTGATTTCATGAGCGAAATTTCGCCATGAATCTTGGGGTTTTTTCATGGAACTGAAGAATTGAGATCTTGTTCAGAATCTTGTTTATATCTTTGAAGCAGCATTACTTTTACAACCTCACACTTAGCTAGGTCCTCATCTGATTCCCTGGCAATGTTGTTGGACATATCTTGGGGTCAAAAATCCATTAGATAAGTGACCGACTCGTGTTGCGGAACTCTGGCTAGTTTAGCTTTAGCCTCTTTAAATATTAAGTTATTTCATCTTTTAAGGGTTCGAATTTTGATAACATGTTGCTTAACGATATAGTTGAATTTTGATTATCTTTTTCTAGGCCTCCTTTCTCTTTCTTCTCATCTAAAATCCTTTTTAAAACGACCTTTGTAAATTCCTCGTCATAATCTTTATCATTGACTATTTTTTCTTAAGGTTAGGGAGGGTTTGGGTCTCATCCACTTCAATGTCCAACTCATTTGCCAATAAAATCACAGATCAGCTTTATTACCCTTCCCCAAATAAGCCATTTTGACTAAAATTTATAAAATAATATCTTTTTTAACTTAAAATAACTGAAACACACAATACAACTTAAAAATTCTAGAAATAATTCACAAGAGTCAAAAGCAATTGATCCTTTTGATCCAAAATTTCTACTTTCCATTCCTCATAATAGGAGACTAAATGTCTACTGCAAATGTCCAGTATTGTAAGAAAAATTTCTTTTGAAGACAACCCAGTATAATAGGAAATTAATTCTTCATTCTCTTCAATACTGAAGAAGCCAAATCGTTGTTTTTTTAACTTAGCATTTTCTTTTTTTAACATTAGTATTTCGTTTTTTAACGAATCTATCTCAATATCTTTAACAACAAGAGACTGGGAAGTGGAGGGATGTGACACTGGTGTTTCTTGACTTGAAGGGTTGCATTCAGGGGTGATTTTCCTAAACAGAAAAGAAATCATACATTAGTAAATAACTTAATGATTTATGCTAGTGTATGCACAATATTAGAAAAATCAATGTCAAAGAATAAACTTCTTGTGTAACCAAAACCACAGAAACAAGGAAATTCCAAATTTAATAATGAAGTCGATAGTATCCTTAAATTATTGTAAATAGGATTTTTACCAGGTAAATTTAAATAAACCTAACTACTTATAAGCTTATCAATTAACTGATCTGCGAGATTTAAACATTTGATTTGGCCTTCAAGTAATTTCAAATATATTGAGAGAACTTTTTAAGAATAGAACTTGATATCAGAATAGTAAAAAATCTTACTACGAGGAGGACTACTTATAAGCTTATCAATTAACTGATCTGCGAGATTTAAACATTTGATTTGGCCTTCAAGTAATTTCAAATATATTGAGAGAACTTTTTAAGAATAGAACTTGATATCAGAATAGTAAAAAATCTTACTACGAGGAGGACTACTTATAAGCTTATCAATTAACTGATCTGCGAGATTTAAACATTTGATTTGGCCTTCAAGTAATTTCAAATATATTGAGAGAACTTTTTAAGAATAGAACTTGATATCAGAATAGTAAAAAATCTTACTACGAGGAGGACTACTTATAAGCTTATCAATTAACTGATCTGCGAGATTTAAACATTTGATTTGGCCTTCAAGTAATTTCAAATATATTGAGAGAACTTTTTAAGAATAGAACTTGATATCAGAATAGTAAAAAATCTTGTATTTCTAATACCTTTTCTTCGTATGCTTTTCAGGTGATTCAAACAAGAAAACTTTATCTTTGTTATGGGCAAATATTGTAGGCCCATTTTCTTTTAAACCATCTTTGAAGTGGCACTGGCAGATGATATTTTTAGGGATGGGTTCTTTATCTTCTCTTCTACAATAAATTACAAAGCTTTAAGGTTCAATTCCATTAAAGTCCCTGTTAAATATCGCAAAGCTCTTTTGAACGCCATATATTCATTTATCAACAAATCTTTCTGATGAATAAGGAACTTGCACATTTTTTAGAAGCTTGATAAATCGCTTCAAAATGTTTCAAAACATTAAAAAAACGCAACACATAATTTTTTGACGCACAAATTTTATTTATATTTGAATTTAAAATCACGATTTCCGACTTCCTCCTAAAACGGATGTCACGTGACACTCAGGCTCATGACGTCACGATCTCCGTTCGCCTCTTTCGTTTACCTTCGAACAATGTGCATACGCTTCGCAATCCTATCCGACATTTGTTTAGCGTTTTTCCTATTAGATTTTTGGATTAATTGGCCTCAGCTGCCTACAAATATTGTATAGTGCCGTGTTGTAAAAACTCAAACGTTACGACACCGGACAAAAAGTTCATTTCTTTGCCGAGAACCAATCCTGGACTTCGGCTTAAATGGTTGAAAGCCATGAAGAGGGATCTTGCTAAAAGTCCCCTTGCTTGAATTCTTCTTAAAATAAATGTTATATATAGCTATTTTCTCCATTGAAGGGCAAATCCACACCGCATTCAAAAGCATAAAAATCTTGTCAAGATGATTTGTTTTTGAGTTTTAAAAAAATATCCTTCTAAAAAATCAGAATATCTAATCTTTTGCAATTAATTTTGTTTGTATTGTTGTGTGTTACTAATGAAGTCTAAGGAAATTTGAACCATGCTATGTTAAGAAAAGTACCGGGGGTAGAGATGGGAATGGCCGGAAAAAAGCCCGTAAACTTAAGGAAAAAAAATTTTTTTTTTGGTTTTTTTCTGAAGGGTTTATTTCTTTCCGAAAAAAATTGAAATGTTAATCTCAAATATTTTACAGAATTATTTTACCGATATAAATTAAAAATGTTTGAGATCATATTCTTATACAATACTTAAAAAAAGATTTTAAGATTAAGAAAAAATTAAGTTTCAACCATACATTAAGCATTTTTCCCCAAAAACGTTAGACTCGTTAAAAAGTTAAAAGATTCCACTCGGGAAAAATTGAAAATTTTTAAGTTTGTAATAAAAAAATATTTTCAGAAACATATTGCAGTTACTTTGCAAATGCTTTTTCTTTAGATATCTAATGTCACACATGAAAAAATTTAACTTAAAAATGTAAACTGCAAGTAATAAACTAATTTTAATGTATACATCTAAATATTACTTGCTATTTTTCTACATTAACAAAAATGTGCATTCAAAAAATTATATTAATGAACACAGAAAAGATGCAAAATTATGATAAATTTGATAATTTTTAAACAATTATTAAATCCAGTACATTAAAAATAAAATTTGAACCACATAACATAACCCACGTTTTTATGAAATGGGTTTATTTTTACTTGAAAAAATGAAATTTAATTTTGAAGTATTATGAAATAATTTTTAATGATTAATTTATATATTAATTCATAATATAATATTTTATTTTACTGATGATTTATTTATTAAACAATGAATGATTATTTAGTTTCCAAAAAAATATGTATACAAAAACTGTTCTTTTCTATGCAAAAAAAGGGCAATTTTCCCCACTTTTCTGGAAAAAAACCGTTTTTTTCCCAAAATTTTCGGAAATTTTCCATCTCTACATGGGGTAAGTACTTACCTTGCTTTATACAAAATTAATTGGCATAAAAATCAGCTAAAGAATTTGATCAATTAAATCTCTGAAAAGAGAATAGGAACTCTCCTAAAAAGAGTTTTGATTGATTGTACTATTATTTTAACATTAAACAAAGATATGTTTAATTTAACTTTCTTAATTTAGAGTATTTTTATAACTTAATTCTTTTATTTAACACCAACTATCGAAACAAAGTGAAGTTCTCTTACCTTTCTGCCTTAGATCCACTGGTTTCACACGCTATGTAACTCCGATTGTTTTCAAAAAAGTCTACAATCATCTCCCCAGAAACATATGGTAGATTATCACTCTGGGCTTTTTGAAATTCCGCCATGATATTTGAATAATTCTCAAAAATCAAGCTTAAAAGCTCTCAAAACTCGGCGAAGTCCGCACGTGCTCCGGTATGAGTACTGGCGGAAGGGAGATCGTGACGTCACAACCAATCATCGGTCGTTTTCATACACCGTGATAAATAGGCATTTTAAAATTTAAATAATTAAATTTTTGTTCACATGAGGGGATTAAAAAGTTTTTTTTTCGCTTTCTGACGACATTGGCCTGTGTTTTAAACAGTTAGAACCCAATTCGGGAACACATGCAAGTTCCTTATTATTAATCTAACTAAGCCTTTTAATCTATGAGTTTGAAATTAATACTTCTACATTTTGGTGTACTAAAGAAAGATCGGGCAATATTTCGCAGGAACGTACAGAATTGAACCAGCTATAATGTTAGACGTAAGAAATAGTATGAATGATAAAGTACAGATAATGTTACCTAACACTTTTAGCCCATTCACTTAGTAGCTTCGGATTAGTTGGGAAATTTAAAGAATCTGCATTTATCTCGATCATTATAAGGTTTTCAACCGGGAGCAAAACACATACCATGATTGATGTTCAACTGTAAAGAATTCAAAAATAAGAAACCACATAGTAAAAACAATAACTTAGCTTATTAAATAAACCATTTTATTTTAAGCGCCAATGCAGGATATAATTCAGAGAAGTGTAATCCCAATTTTTTTCTCAACCAAATATTATTCTATTCCCTACTAAAAAAAAACTCCTATTTTGACCCTACTATAATCCAGATCCTGTGTTTGTGTTGAATTTAAAACTATCTGCAAAACTATCTGTATTTACACATATAATTTTGTTTCCATAATTTCATCAAACTTTATCTACACAAATATCCTACCGACGCACTTAATATCCAATAATACAACAATTTATTACAATTTGAACCTTTAGAAGTGTTTAAATTAAATTTTTCAATATATTTTCAAGGTGGCCAAAATGTAAACAAATGCGTATCCAAATAAAAGTGCTATTTTCTCTATTTAATTTACTATCCAAATAAAAGGGAGGGAATTATGATTAAGTGATTCTTTCTGTATTTTGAAACCACACTTTCAAGTATGAGAAAAAATTTTCTCACATTGAAATTTGAAGAGAAATCAACTCACCAGATTCCCTATGGGAACGCTAATTTTATCCTTCTTCGTCGAGTTTGTTTTGATACACCGAGAAATGAGTGAGGTTACTGTATTGGATATAACAATGTATTTAGTTACGTTATTTGTACTTTTACTTAATACTTCTTAATTTCTGGCATTTAACCTTGATTGAAAGTTACATAATATATATTCACAACAACTAAATGAATTTAACTCACCTAGTACACAACTTTTTATTTCGTAGAGCACAAAAGCAGAGTAAATTGCTCAATCAAGCAGATTTTTGAAACAAATGTAAGCAGCACTAAAAAATTAATAACATTAAAACGTGTATTTACAGAAAGGTGAATTGTATCTTTGGGCGGGTCGACCTTCAACCATTCGTGTGGGGTTCTTACGCCTTGGGTTTGGCTTGGAGCCCCTGAACCAATCTCTGGGCGCTCTTATTCTATCCTTTTCTACCAATAGTGTTTGACTCGACACCTGGGCCCTCTTTGGGCCACACATATAACACATCTTTAAATGTAACTTTAATTTTCATACCTGTCACATCCACAATGGTAAATGGGGATGTCTCCCTTTCCCACCATAGTAGATGTACCGTCTTTATCTCCAATCAGTATTTGTTGGGGTTCCTGTTCTTTAAAGTTCGCAAACCAAGATCTTTCTTTGCAAAAGTGGCTTGTAGCTGCAGTCAACTAGGAATTCTCCTATTTTTCCATCAGTTTTGGATGATGTAGTCAATGCCATTTCTGTGTATGGGGGAAAAGTTATTTTTCTTGAAACACTTATTTTCTAGGTGACAGATTCTTTTAAAATACGCGCACTTTACGGGCGGCGGCGGCCCCATTTTCGATCTCCCCTGCTGAAAGTTCCTTTTGGAGGGTTCCAGGACACTTCCACTGCTAGATGCACTTCCCGGAGTTTTCCTCGGTTTTCACCGTTCTCTCGTGACGAAGGCATCTCCTACTGATGATATTCCATGGTCTTTCTTCTTCAGAATTAAGTCTAAGTCATCTAAGATCTTGGTCTTTCTTCTAAGGAAGACCCTTAGAGTAGGGCTCTTAAGATTTTGATGGAATGGAATGCACATCTGGATTATTTACATTCACCTCACAAAGGAACAAAGAGATACTGGGATTCGGGGAACTTTTACATATAATATAAAACTTACACTCTATATCTAAATTAATTAAATCACTCTAAATATACAACAGTTATTATTCCTCACAAATCGCTTGACTTGAGCCTAAATTGTCTCGATTGTCACAATGGTAAGGTGGCAATCTTAACACATCGTGACCGAACCCTTTGATGATCTCATCAACTCTATAGATTTTTTTAGGTGGTATATTTGCTTGTACCTGATCCCACAGCTGATCCTTTCGCATCTTGACATCACACTGAATGGATTTGGATCTGAGCCATTCAATCATGACCAATTTTGTTGAATATTTCGTCGGTGCAGGATCCAAAAGTTTAGTATGATACGGATCATTGTCCATGCATATGACGCTCTTAGCTGGGATGTTCGGCAGCAATTTCTGTTAGCCACTTTTCGAAATTCACAAAATTCATCTGCCCATGGTAATCACTTCACCGGAACGGCACCCAGCTGTGAAAACCAGCTCCCTGTTGCGAACGAATCCAGCTTTCGATCCACCATGGACTACGATCAAACGCTGGCCCGCTCCATCTTTCATAATAGAGCTGATTTTGAACTCTTAATTTCTCCAGCAATTTTTATGGCACAAATTGCTGTCGATCCAGGTCTTGTCTATGTAGATGATTGATCCCCCCTCTTCTCGAAATTTCTTTACACTTCTTAAAAATCTCGACCTCAACATCTGAATTCCCATTAGGATGTTCCTGTGATTTTCACTTGGTTTATATTTGAATCCAATTTCGTGGAGGACTTTCCTCAAGGACTCTTTACCCCACGGGAAAGAAATTTGGTCTTTTATCAGCGGGAGCAACCGACCAAGAGAAGGGACTTTCTTCTCCAGATAACATTTTCGTATAATGTTCCTAATGACACAACGGTCAAAATCATCCACATTTGGATTCTTTCTTCCAATTTTTTTTGGGATAATTCAAGTCTCCCCTCCGTTTCTCACTTTTATATCGCTGAAGGGTCTTCACACTAACACCGGTAGCTGCCGCTGCACGTTTCTGGACTTGGCCAACAGGAATTCGATCGCCCTCGGATGTTTTCGCTTCTTCCTCAAAAAATTACAAACGCGAAGAACAATTTCCTTCTCTTTCGAATGAAGCTTCCCTCGTTTGGTCAATAGAGAAGTTATTGTAGGATAGATTAAATTAAGTATACCCAATCAAATAAAATAGAGAAGAGCAGGCAAAGTGTTCAACTCAAATGAGAAATGAAGCATCAAATGCACAATTTGCTCGATTGTCTCAATTGGGTTCAGGTCACAATGGTAAGGTGGCAATCTTAACAAATCGTGACCGAACCGTTTTATAATCTCATCAACTCTATATCTGAGCCATTCAATCATGACCAATTTTGTTGAATATTTCGTCGGTGCCGGATCCAACACTTTAGTGTGATATGGAGCATTGTCCATGCATATGACACTTTTAGCTGGTATGTTAGGCAGCAGTTTCTCGGTGAGCCACTTTTCAAAATTCATCTGTCCATGGTAATCCCCGGAAGCGCACCCAGCTGTGAAAACTAGCTCCCCGTTGGGAACGAATCTAGTTACTGAACCACCATGGACGACGATCAAACGCTGGCCTGATCCATCTTTCAAAATACAGCTCATTTTGTGCTCCTCATTCCTCCAGCAATTTTTATGGCTCAAAATGCTATCGATCCAAGTTTCATCGATGTATATTATGGATCCCCCTCTTCGCGAAATTTCTTAACGCTCCTTGATAATCTCGACCGCCACATTTGAATGTCAGGTCTCTCCATCAGGACGTTTCGGTGATTTTCGCTTGGTTGGAATTTAAATCCGATTTTGTGAAGAATTTTCCTTAACGACTCTTTACCCCACGGGAAAGAAACTTGCTCCTTTATTTGCGGTATGCAACCGACAAAGTGAAGGGATTTTCTTCTTCAGATAAAAATTTCGCTTCACTTTTGCAACGCTGAAGGGTCTTCACACAAACACCGGTAGCCACCGCTGCACGTTTCTGGACTTGACCAACAGGAATTCGATCGCTCTCAGATGTTTTCGCTTCTTCCTCAAAAAATTACAAACGCGAAGAACAATTTCCTTCTCTTTCGAATGAAGCTTCTTCACTCGTTTGGTCAATGGAGAAGACATTGTAGGATAGATTATATTAAATATAAGCAATCGAAATAAAACAGAAGAGAAAGCAGTGTTCAACTTAAATGAGAAAAGAAACAGCAAATGCACAATCAGGGTTGCCAGAAGTTTTCAAAGGTAAGTAGCAAGAAGAATGGGAAAAAGTAGCGTCAAGTATTATGACGTTATTTTTAATTACAAATTAATTTTGAATTTCTACATAAAAAGGAATCAAACTTTTTTAGGAAAGAAATGATATTAGATAAAAATTTATTGTATTATTTAAAATAAAAATTATTGCATTATTTAAAATAGTTAAATTTTATTCTGGTTTTGATTTCTACTGAACACCCAAGCATAATAGACCCACTTGGTTTTATTCACTTCTCCCCTGGAGTGTTTAACGAGCTCTGGATTGGCTGCATATGGGAAAACGGAGGAGGCCAGGAACTGTTTGTGATGGCCTGTTTTTGTTGTCCCGTCCTGTTTAGTCAACATACCGACGTTCTGAAGTGTCACCTCTTGCTCTTTAGCAATGTGGCGGCCCATATGTCTCCTTGCTTGCTGGGTAGCTTGTGGGAGCTGCCCATTCGGTTCTATCGTTTTTCCCTTTGGCGGACACCATGCCGTAGCGCCTGCAGCAGCAGTACAGCCCCGCTCAGCAGGCAGACTGCTGGGTATGTACTGTGGAAGCTGTTGGACCAGTAGTGGGAGTGAGAGGTTGTCGTTTGGTAGGTTCTTCATCCCTCCCTCTGCCCACCATAAGCACCAAAAAAGAACCTAGGCGCCACTTTTACCTTATGGGATCTTCTACGAAACATGGTGGTAAGTTTCGCTCTACATTCTTATCATTAAGCAGGAGAGCAATAGGTTGAAGAATAACAAACAATATACTACCCAAGTTTTTTCACTTTTCCCATATTCTGGTACCGAGAGGGTTAAAGACAACGATACAATATTACACAATGTATATATACTTTTTTGGATATAAGAAAAAAATACTAACCTAATAACCAGAAATTTCTGTTCCCTGCATCATACTGTGCTTGTAATGCAGCCTTAACTTTGCTGTTGTGAAATGTCTTAAGTAAGAGTCAAGGCTTGTTAATTATTTCATAATAAGTAATTTTTATTAGTGGCAAATCACAAGGTATATCTCTGGATTGAAAAATAAACAACTAGCTGCCAACACTGGCTGTTGCCAGATCTTGAATACATGAATCATAAACTATATACAGATATGTCACACCCCCCCTTCAAGCATTTAGGCTAACACATAATCAGTTTAATAGGAGGGTTTCTTGGTCACACGACCTGATCGTGTTCTGTTGTCATCTGCTGAAGTGGCAAAAGAACCTAGGCGCCACTTTTACCTTATGGGATCTTCTACGAAACATGGTGGTAAGTTCACCCCTCTGTCAATTCCAACACCAGCAATAAGTTTAGCCCGTATTTTTTTTCCAACTTTTAATGAATTTAACCTGGAAGTATTGTTTACAGCAGCTTGATCATCAATTTCAGCCTCAGAATCACTAGAATCGTTACATGATTCATCTGGAACAGGTACATTTCTTACAATGCACATGTTGTGCAATGTGGCACAAGCATTTATTATTCTAGCTGCTGGAGTTGGCTCATAGGTTAGTACCCTGTGCTTGAGCAGGCATCTAAACCTCGACTTCAGCACACCATTGCACCGCTCTATAGCTGATCTCTGAGAGGTATGGGAGTTGTTAAATAGAAACTCCGGCGTGCCAGGTACAGCATCTCTCACAGGTGTAATCAGCCATGGCTCCAGAGGGAAACCGGAGTCTCCTAAAATGAAAATATAGATTGAGAAAGTATTACTTATTGATATTTTTTAGTAACCCCTGCTATAAAAAAGAAATATATGCATAATTGTCTTCTTATCTGAAAAATTTAGGGCTTTTTTATGTTTCGGTCTGAATATGATAATTATGTATTACTCCCCCTTTTCTACCCCTGATTCTAGCAAAATGTATTGCTAAACAGGGACATGAAGATTTAGTTGGAAATTATTTAAAAAAATAAATGAATAAGATTTAATGCAAAATTGTTATTAAATTACAGCGCATAATAAAAAAGAAGCCTTAAGTATTTGAACAGTAAACATCAAGTGTTTATATTTAATTTAGATTTCCAACAAAACCGTGTCTTTAAGACATACAGCAATAAAAGTTTAAAATGTTTACATTCAAACTAAGAAATTCCAGTGTAACCAAAACCATTCACATTTAAGATATGCCTTTATAAGGCTCACAAAATTCAATAGACTTTACTAAAAATGTGAAAAAAACAGCATACAGACTAAGGTGCATAAAAATAAGCATGAAATACTTAAAGAAAAACAGTAGGGTGAATATATGAAAAAATAAATTAAATGGTAGGGTGGGTTGGGGTAAAATGGGTCAATTTTAAGGTACCTTCACATTCTAAGTTTTATTTCATCAAAACTATTACTTTTTAATGATTTCTTTCAATTGGATCTTGACATTACAATCTTTCAAACACAAGGGGAGCCATGATAGTTTTAAAAAACTTTCCTCAACATTAATCCGATTCACCCGTTTTTACGGTTGATTAAAAATTTTTTTGAAAAGAAAGAGAAACAATTACCGTTATGTATTCATCTTTCAAAGCTTCGAAAATAGCTCCACAAGTTTCAGGAATAATAACCCCAAGGGCCTGTGGGGATATTATTGGATGGAACTTCAGGCTTTTCAAAGTTCCTCCAGTTGCAAGGAACCTGATGGTTGCCATCAATCTTTCTTCTGGGGGTATTGAATCCCTCATTAGGGTTGTAATCTTTTTTATTCTTGGTTCAACAGCTTTGAGCAAAGTTTTAAATGCAGCTGCATCCATTCCAAGATAGTTCTTATAGTCTTTTGGAGAGGTTTCCAGTTCACGTATCAGACGAACATGTGACAGTTCTTTACGCAGGGAAATCCACTTCTTCACACGAATTCTTTTTTTCTTATTTACTGATAAATGATCATCATCTTCTAGAAGAAGCGAGATAGCCGCTATGCGTTTTTTTTTTCATACAACATTTTTAAGATGCGTATCTGACGATCTGCACTGATCAACTGGATGGAAATTCGGGATTCCCCAACACATACTAAATCCCCCTCCCCCAGATACCAATCCAATTGGGTCCCTGAGAACTAGCGGGATAGAATATCAGGGTGGAACCAACGAAAGATATATTGCCTCTTCGCGTACCACTCGGTGACATCATCCTCTGCGTCGTGCAATGACAGGCCCATTTTTTACGGTGCATAGAAGTACATGTAATTGCCTCCACTTGTCTAGTGCTACCGTTCTCAAATGGGGCACATGAACCCCTACTCGTGCACCAAGGATTCTTTAGGGATTAGAGATATGAATGTTATTTAAATTAAAGTAATGCTTACATTAAATCATTATTCATTGACAGTCTTAACAATTTTTTTTTAAATTATCGAACATTTTTTAGCGAAATAAAAATAAACGGTGGATAAAACCACTGGATTTTTTATTCAAAGATTCAAAATGTGCTCTATGTAACGAAAAATGAGCATCTAGAATCTTATCCATAGGATCACCAAAAGGGACAATAAAAACATTATTTAACACATTACATAACTGTTTAACAATTTTACTATCACAATTAAACAAAAATGTTATCATTCTGTTTTCTTCGCTGTTTATTACAAAAACTTGTCAAATGCGAAAATGTCATGATGATTTTTTTTGCTTATAAAATACCAAAATAAGGCCTACTTAAAGAAAACAGTAATTGAAAGCATTTATTAAATGTAACGAGCTGCCAAACAATTTCCTAATTTTCTCAAAACAAGAAATTTTGTTTTTGACATGTTTCTGAAATAAAAAGTTCAATTTCTAGTGGCATGCATGGTAAAATTTTTTCGAAATTTTGATAAATGTGCTTCTTAGGGCAAAACTATAAAAGCCAGGCTCCAAAAAATATTAATTCTTCTTTAGGAGTATACTTTTGTTAGAAACTGACACATTTAAAAAATAACTCTAAAGCCGTGTTTCCCAACGTGGGGCGCACGCCCCACCGGGGGGCAATATCATTTTCTAGGGGGGCAATTTGAAAATTTTCAACCAAATTTCCCCCCAGGTGGGGCCAATCCAGTGGGAAAATTAAATTAAAACTTTTTAAAAAGAAGTTTAATCAAAATCTGATCCTATTATCCTATCTGAGAATGTATGTTTGAAATCTGGACCAGTATGTATCCAAACCAAGTTGAAACCCTGTTTTTAGAGTCTAATTTCCAAACCTTTTCTGGGGGATGGATGACCCAAGATCTTTGTTTTTAGAACGCTTACATTTGATACTTTTTTACATTAGGTTCATCAAAATGAAAATCGTTCATAAAAATTTATATCCAAAATTTCCCAACTGGGGGTTCCAAACTAGTTAAAAACCTGATTCCTAGAGTCAAATTTCCGAAAATTTGCTGGGGGAGGACCCCCAGACCCCCCTTGGTTCTTAGTACTTAATTACTCATAACTTGATTTTGTTCTTTAGCATGCAAATTCTACCTAAAAATGTTCTGAAAGCTTCATTAGACTTATTAAATATACATAGGAGGGAGGGGCTAAGAAATAATTTTGTCTCCCTCTCAAAATATATTTCTATATATGCGACTGAGAGCGGGGGGCATGGAAAATTTAGAAAGGCTTTGGTGGGGCATGGACCGAAAAAGGTTGGGAAACACTGCTCTAAAGGGTATTTCTATCAACTAATACCTTATAATTCCCGATGTGATCAGATTTTCGAATAAAATGGGTTATTTTTCATCATTTTTATCCCTTTTAATCACAAGCCTACTGAAATATTTTCCAGTAAATTTATATTCCATTCTAACGACATTTTTAGTAAATGGTTTTTATTATCTGTACCAAAACTAGATGAAAACGTGTCATGTCTTGGTGTTACATTGGTGTTGAAATTACAATCTAACAAATTCAACTTTATCAAAAAAAACTCCCGTCTCGAGAAACAATTTTTTTCGATATAATGCACAATTGTGTGTCCTTCATATCATGTATAAATGTCATGATTAAAGAGAAATAACGTTACTATATTGCAAAGTTCCCCCATACGAAGTTGTTTCAAAGCGGAGTCAAGGTCATCTACCCTACACCCTAAAGATAACCGGTTTCACTCTGTATCCGATCCCCCGATGCTACTCCCCAAAACGCCGGAGCTACGCTGATGTGGAGCCTCGTCTGTGGAGACCCTTAAAGTCAGGGTTGATGGCGGTTTCTCCACCACTCACCATACCTGGGCGGCAGTTCCTCAGGGCTCTGTACTTAGCCCTCTTCTTTTTCTTCTGTACATGAATACGATAGACCCCCACATCAGTAAAGAAATAAAAGTTGCATGTTATGCCGTTGATATTGCAGTCTGGCACACCCTTTCAAATCTCGAAGTCTCACAAAGAGCTCTTAATACCTGTAAGAAGGGCATTGAAATTTGGTCAAAAAATCTTAAGCTTAAAATTAATCCGGACAAAACAAACTTTTGTGTTTTCTCAACGGATCGAAAAAATAGAGGCTCGTTCCATCCTATTATAAAGCTATTAGATTCAGAAATTAAACTTCTAATCCCAAGTATCTTGGAAGAACTCTAGATGCAGAGTTAAGATTCTCTGAACACATTGAAAATGTTTTAAATAAAGCACGGAAAAAGCTCAACATCCTCAAAAAACTTTGTGGTGCTTCTTGGGGATCAAGTCCAAAAACTCTCTCATTGCCCAGATGACATCCCACTGTCCCGTCAACACATCTTCAGCTGTCCAGCAATCCAGGCCAAACTTTTTAACATCGGCTTGGAGGACCCAGTGGACCTACTCTATACAGATAGAGCTGTCGAGGTTGCAAAAGCTGTCATCGACAGCTTGGAGCCATATAGTTGCACAATCATAGACATGACATCATCACATAATACTACCCGAAATTACATAAATTGAGTAAAAAACATTTAAAAAAGAGTTAGAGAGGTACTTCTAAAATGTCTTCCTCGTTTTCAGTTCCTGTTTTATATATTTCAGATGTATATTGCAGCATTTTTTGAGTTGGTTTAAAATTAACACAACATATCCCTCTTTCTTTTAAGTGCATTTGTATACGAATAATGGAATCTAAAAGTTCAAAGTTCTATTTCTTAGCTTTGTTTTGGTGAGGGTAGGTCTTGAAAATACCCTCTCTACAGTGGCATTGCTGATAGGTAGGCTGTAGAGTTCACTGAGTCGTCGGGAGGAAGTTCTAATCAGTCGGCTTCGAATTGGGCATACCCGGTTTATCCACCGTCATCTGCTAATGGGGGAGCAGGCTCCTATTTGCAATTTCTGTCAAGTTCCATTTACAATTCGTCATATCATTTGTGAGTGTCCACGTTTTAATATCTGGACAGTAGATTACACCTTTGGAATTATTTAGAGAAGGGTGGGGATATTCTGATATAGGGATGTGAGCAAGGTTTTTGCATTTTAATAAATTTTTGTTTTGTGCTGCAGTTGAAGTGTTGACAAGTAGATCTCCAGATGAAAGTTTTTTTACAGATGAAACTGTTCCAGCAACTCCAGAAATAGCTTTTGCAATCAAGAAAGGTGAGATAGTAGTTAATTTCGTATCGGGTATTTCACATTGTAGAACTAAGAATTTTGGAATGAAATAGATAGAGTGGTGGACTCTTACCACCATGCTTCAAAAAAGGGGTCCCCATGAGGAAAATTGGCGCCTAGGTTCTTTTTTGGTGCTTATGGTGGGCAGAGGGAGGGATCAAGAATTGGTGTATAAAGGTGTATAAAAACTCTTAATTTATTAAAAGTATTATCAAATATAAGTTGGGGTGCTGACGCTACTTCCATGCTACGGATGTATCGTTCTTTGATCTGATCCAAGCTAGACTATGGATCGATTGTGTACGACTCCGCATGCGCATCGTTGTTACGCTCTCTCAACACCGTACACCATCAGGGTCTCCGGATTTGCTTGGGTGCGTTCCGGACATCCCCAGTAGAGTCCCTCTATGCCGAGGCGTACGAACCACCTTTGAATTTACGATGGAAGCATTTGGCCTTATCATATTTTGTTAAGATGAGATCACTACGTCATAACCCTGGTTTTAAATTCATGTCTGATTTTAGTCTACATTTCTTCATCGTAGTTCACGTGCATGCCCACCACCATTCCAGTTTCGCATGAGGTCACTGGTGGGGGATTGGAATATCTCGATTGGGAAAATTGCCCAATCTAGCATAGCTCCATTTTCCACCATGGGAGCGAGCCATTCCAGAAATGGATTTTTCACTCACTCGCTGCAGGAAATCACTTCCAAATTATGTTTTCAAGGCTCTGTATAGGGAACATCGGGGGACGTATTCGGACTATACCCCTATCTTTACAGACGGGTCCAAGTCCGAATTACACGTAGGTGCCGCGGCAGTTTGCCAGTGCGCAACCATCTCCGATGCCCTCCCTGTCACAGCTTCCGTATGCACCGCAGAACTTCATGCCATTAGAATGGCTATCGAGCACATCTCACTCTCCCATCATAAGAAATTTATAATCTACTCAGATTCTCTCCTCACTTAAAAGCATAGTCTCATACACATCATCTGTCCATCCCATTGTGAACGACATCGTAGTCACACTATCAAAATTGCTTAGGACTGGCGCTGAAATAATGTTTTGCTGGATTCCCGGTCACGTCGGGATTGACGGGAACGAAGAGATCGACCGTGCTGCAAGATCAGTCACGGGCCCAACTGACAAATTTCCCGTTCCATTTGAGGATATGAAACCACTCTTCCGGCAAAGACTCTATGGCATATGGCAGTCTGAATGGGACCAGCAAGTCAGCAATAAGCTACATTCTGTGATGCCATCCCTGTCGCGAAGACTGGGTAAAAAT
This sequence comes from Tetragnatha versicolor, assembly GCA_024610705.1. Lineage (NCBI taxonomy): Eukaryota > Metazoa > Arthropoda > Arachnida > Araneae > Tetragnathidae > Tetragnatha > Tetragnatha versicolor. The sequence continues at coordinate 22,716,410 of JANDEH010000013.1, read as the reverse complement.
CTTACCCGTCGCGAGGAGGTCTTGCTGACCAGATTACGCATTGGGCACACGAGACTAACTCATCGGCATCTCTTGATGGGAGAAGAGGCGCCCACTTGTCACTTCTGCGATACCATTTTAACTGTTCATCATATCATGTGTGTCTGTCCCCATTTTGACCCCTATAAAAGTATCATTTTTAACCGTACTGATCTTAACTTATCACAAATTTTAAATCACTCAAATCTTTCGTAGATTTTTAAATACATTCATTACATTGGTTTTACCCATTACATCTAGAAATATTTTAGAGTTTTTAACTTGACGTATAGAGTGTCTGACAAGGGCTGTTGGCATATTATTATTATTTTAAAAAGGGTTTCTGGAAAATATCTTTAAATTTTTTATGTAATCTGTCTTGTGGTTGGCACTCTATGCCCTAATATGGGTCTTGTGCCATAAAAATCAAACCAACCAACCAACTAACCGGTGTTTATTACTCTGTTTCACAATGTTGCAGCCAATATTTGAGAAAAAGTCATTAAAAGAATTTACATCCGCCTGTGAGAAAGATTTTTTGGTGCTTTTCGTTTTACATCCCAATATATTATTTACAAAATTCCATTCCTTTTTGGAATTACCAGAACAGTTTTCAAACTCTTTTTTGTAAAAGTTGGAACGAGCTTCTTTCAGTAGTTTTTTTACTAATCTGTGTGATTTAGAGTAGTTAAAGCAAGCTGTTTTATCATTGGAATTTCTTGTTTTTATTTTGTACAATTTTTCTTTTTTATTGATTTCTTTTAGAATTTCTGAAGATATCCATTTATTCTTTAATTTGTGATTCTTTTTCTCAATTCATTTGGTGCAAGATTGTACACATATTTGAAGTTTTAAAATAAAATTGTTGTAGGTAACATCTAAATTTCCATTATCTCTTTCAAATACAGTAGATTTGATAACTCGATCCAGTTTATCAAAATTAATTACCTCGAAAACCGGGGCATCATTATAAATAGGGATTCTTTTCAAATAATGGGCACTTTGGAGTTACTCTCATCTCCTTCTAGAGGTGAGGATTCCCTGTAAATAATGGGCAGCTGAAGTGCTTATATTTCCTTTTAAGAATTCTCTGAACCGAATAGGCATTGATATCTTTATTTATTCAAGTTTTCATCTTCAGATGTATCACTCTCCAGAGTGGACAGTTCACGGGCTTTTCTTGCTTTCTCCATACCTTTGGTAAAGGAAGGAGTCTGGTAAAAAGGTAAATTTTGATTAGCTGACTGCAGGGGGTACTAAGTAAATCAAATAAAAAATGTCAAAAAGAACTAAAATGTTCTGATAGTGCTACTTTAATTTTTTATTAGGTAAATTTGTAAATCAATATTACCAACTAAAATTTGCTGGATTTTTATCAAGGGAATTGAAGATCTACCAAATCGATGGAGAGGGAAGCATATTATAAATAGAAAGTCTTTATTGAGTTAAATAACTAATATTTAAAAAGTTGAAGGTTTAACAAAAAATAATATATATATAATTATATTAGTAATGAGAATAAATTACTTGATTTTCCATAAATTTTAACACAATGCATAGACCAGGAATTTTTATGTGGGGAAGGCATTTCCGTATTAAACTTTCTAAAGTTCTTGCATCATTTCCCTCTGGAAAAAAACATTGGTTGTCTTCGGTCAACCATTTGGTTGGAACAACTTCAACAGGGGCTCCAGGGTCATTAATAAATCCGACGACAGTATACTTTTTCATTTTTCATTCTAAAAACAAATTAACTCCAATTGAAGCATGACATTTCAAAACAATGCAATCTGAATACAAAGTTTTAATTTCTCATGATAATGTCAAAAGTATTAATTTATTTCTTTTTTTATATTAAATTATAGCTATATCACTTAACAAGATGTTGCCCCTGTGTTAATAAGTAATGAAAAATTTCCCATTAAAAAAGATTAACCAGCTTAAAAATTATTTGAACTGCTCCTTAGTAAAGTTAAAAAATATGTTCGAAGAAATTAATACCGCTTTTTGGCAGGGAAGAAAGACACTGTTCTCCAGTTGTTTTGGCACACTGCGAAGATGTCATTTAGCATCTCCAAATATTAATTTATATGCTTTTTTTAAGCCAAAAGGTATGAAGGAATTTGGCACTTTTAAGTTGTTCACAGAAGAATTATGATAAATATATGTACAAAAAAGAAGAAATTCAAATTTTGAAAATAGCAAAATAAAACATTATTCATCATAGGGTGATGTTTCCAAAGAGAAAATATGTAAATGAAAATGGTTATATATTGTGGGATTACAGGTAATAGGCACTAAATCAAGTTGGGAGAATCTTAAATAAGAGGTTAAACAATCTAAGCCTTGGCGCTCTCAAAAATCTTGCCAAGCTGGGGGATTTGTGGCACAGCTTTGATCCTCATCCAGTCATCATTTTCGCCGTGATTAGGTCGTGTTGGCTAGGCTGCGCCTGGGTCACACGCGCCTCACTCAGGAACTCACTGTTTGACGATGCAATAAGAATGTCATCAACAAAAGCAAATACACCATGCAGATCACGCGTTACCTCGTCTATAAATCTCTGAAATGTTGCACTAGCGTTACACAAACCGAACTGCATGCGAGTACTTTCAAATGTGCCAAAGGGACAACAAATTGCAGTCTTGTGAATATCTGCCGGATTAATAGGTATCTGATGATACGCTTTTCACAAGATCAATATGGCTAACAATTTTGCAACCATGCAATTCAGCTGTGAAATCAGATACGTTTGGTATACAATATTTATCTTTTACGGTTTGTGCATTAAGTAGTCTAAAATCACCTACAGGTCTCCAATCAGTGGAATTCTTTTTAGGCACTAGGTGCAAAGGTGAAGCAAAATTACTTTTAGACGGTCTCATATGACCTAACTCTAACATGTTTTGAATTTCCCTTTTTGCGATCTTTAAACGATCGGGTGCCAATCTGCAAGGTTTACAAACTACAGGAGGACCTTTAGTTTCTATGAAATGCAAGGTGTTATGCTTTACAGGGTGATTTGGGTCAGGTAGTTAAGTTACATTTGGAAATTCAGAGAGCAATTTCATAAAAATAGAATCGTCGGTAAAAGATTTTACAGAAAAAATATTGCATTCGCTTAACAGACCATTAGAATTTAAATTTGTACATGAAACAATTAGTTGACGATTTCTTAAATCAGGTTTTAAGTTAAAGTTATGCAAAAAATCAGCTCCAATAATATTACAGGATACATAAAAAGGAAATGAAAAATTTCGTCTTGAACCAAAATCAATTTTAACTGTCTTTCTTTTGTAAACGTTAATTTTAGTACCGTTAGTAGCTTGAAATACCTGTTGAACTGGTAATCTCCTTTCGGTTCTGCTGGCCCTGATCAGAGAGGCGTCGGATCCAGTATCAATCAGATAGGATATACCCGTGGACCGTTCACGCATGAAAAGGCGACGAGAGGGTGTTGGCAGGGAGTAGGTCGCCGCTACTGCTGCTGTTCGTGGTTTTCCGAAAAACTACATGGAGAAGTGCATTTCTTTGCATCGTCTTTGTATTTCCGATGATACCAGCATACTTTAGACTTAGTAGCAGAAGGGGATTTAAAACGGCGTCTAGAATGGCTCCGGTGTTGTCGAGATCGGGAATAACTTCTCGCACAGCGAAGTTGGTTTACCTCACGTCTTAGCTCTTTGATTTCCTGGAGAAGAGAGTTATCAGTAGTTGGTGTCGTTACAGAATATGCAGACGTCTGCGCTGTGGTTATCTCCGTGACTCTATCGGCTGCTTTTTCAAATGGCACTGGAAGTATAGCTGCGAGAACGGTTTGGACGTTGAGAGGCATTTGCTGCATGAAAAGCTCCAAAAGAAAATAGTCTTCGACGTGGTGGTTTTCGGCGCGTCGCTGCATCACTCGAAGAAGTTTGCTGGGCTTTCGATCTCCCAGTGGTTCACCAGTAAGTAAACGACGTACCTCTTGAGATCTCGTTTCGCCACATCGAGCAAGGATCGCTTCTCGGAGTGTCTCGTATGGGTTTTCGGAGGGCTTGATGATGACATCTCGTACAATCGCTGCAACCTCGGGTGGTAGTTGTGCGACGGCATGGTTGAATTTGGTTTTTGATGCGGTTATCGGCTTTGGAGTTGCTAATTCAAATGTTGCCTCGACCATATGCAACCAAAGTGAAGGATCGATTGCATTGTATGCCGGCATCTTCACGGCAGAAGCTTGATTATCTGCCATCACGCTCTTCCGAAACAGAAACTGCCAGAAAACTCACTTCCCGGTCACCATTAAGGTGGATGACATGTGCGTGTTCTTCAAAGTAAGACGATGGGATTTTAAGACATAAATTTATTAAAATGTTAACAACGTTAATATCATAAGAAAAATATGCAGCACTGAACAGAATGCGATCGCTGAATAGATGGCGCTGGAGAGGAAGGTGACGTCAACTGCTAGCGTGTTGCCAGTTCACCACATGCCCTTTACACTTTTGTAAGCATTTAACTTCTAAAAACTCTACTTTACTTTTATCACATCTTAAATTGCTTATAGACAATGGTGTGAAGATTCAATGTCCCTTTTCGAATTGTTCTGTAAATTTCTCCTCAAAATCATCGTTTACCAGTCACTTGAGTCGATATCACAAAAACCATTCTGCCAAAAAGATATCCAATTCTTGCATACACAGACATGTCAGTGATTGATGGAGATTGGAAATTCTGATGTTAATAAAACATCTATTGCAAAATCTGCTGATAATGATGACATTTAGCCAACCCAGACTACCGACTCTGTTATTGATTTAAAAGAGAGCACTGCGTTATTTTTCTTAAAGATGTACATGCTAAAAAATTTTTGCCTAGTGCTGTAGTGCAAGATATTCTTGAACAATTGAAGGAAATAAATGTAGAAGTATCTATACCAGGGGTCGGCAAGTAATTTTACGTGGAGTCCAAATAATTTTGAAAATTTTCATCGAGGTCCGGAGAAAAAAAAACAAGTTACTATTACTACTTTAAATTGTTATCTTCCAAATCACATATTTTTACAACGATGTAATTTGAGTATGCTACCCGCTTGTTTTAATACTATTAGAAGTTTTCACATTAAAAATGGGGGTTTGGGGGGTTCCCCAGGAAATTTTTTGAAATTTGGGGCTTAATAAGCTGGTCAAACTAACTTTTGAAGTGTAAAAATACAAATTAATGATTTTTAAAACGTTTTGGCGGTTCGCAAAATAACCCCACGCGGTCCGGATGCGGACCGCGGTCCGCCAGTTGCCGACCGCTGATCTATACCATATCTTCTGAAAAGTTAAAGGATACTTTACGTACATTATCAGTTGATGAGGAGATAATAGAAAAATCAGTTAACCTACTCTATGAAAATAGTATCCTGAGAGAACTTAATCATACTTTTAGCATTCACTATAAAAGAATGCAGTATTTCAAAAAGGAATTTAATTTTGTACCACAAGTAGAAATATCCCTTGGTCAAAATGAACTTGGACAAGAATGTTGTATGCAATATGTACCTATATTGAAAACTCTCGAAGTTTTCCTAAGTGATAAGGATATTTCAAAGCACATAGAAGAAAATCAAAACAGAAATGTTATGAGTGGGGAATTCATTGATGTAATGGATGGATCAGTTTTTAAAAATAATCCACCTATTTAAGAAATATCCGAATGCTCTTTCAATAATTTTATTTCAAGATGCTTTTGAAGTAGTTAATCCGTTAGGTTCGGCAAAAAAAAGCATAAAATTATAGGTGTGTACTTCACACTTCCTAATTTACATCCATTACATAGATAAAATGTAAACAATATTCAATTAGTAATCTTATGCCTAGAGAATGATTTAAAATACTTTGGGCAGGAAAAAGTATTTTCACAGTTAATATCTGACCTAAAGACATTAGAATCACAAGGTGTAACTATTGATAATGTCAATGTTAAGGGTACAGTAAGTGCCATTGTTGGGGATAATCTTGGTTCACATATGATTGGGGGTTTTCAAGAAAGTTTGAGTAGTGAATATTTTTGCCGCTACTGTTTAATAACACAAAAGGAATTTAAAGAAACTCCATATGTAGTTGGAAAAATTCGCAGTCCTGAAACATATGATTCCACAGTTGATGTAGTATCAACTGATGCTACTCTCACGTCTTCTGCTGGTATAAAATTTCAATCTCAGTTTAATCAATTAAGCTTTTTCCATGTGTGTAATCCTGGCCTCCCTCCTGTTTAGGGCATGATTAGTTCGAGGGTGTTGTAGCTTATGATATGGCTTTATTTTTAAAGTATTTCATAGAAGTTAAAACGTGGTTCTTATATGATTATTTTAATCAAATTTGTGCTACTTTTCAGTATAATGGAATGGATGGTCGAAATAAACCTAACCGAATTCTTAAAGGGAAAAAAATCAGTGGTCATGCTGCTCAGAATTGGTGTTTGTTAAGATTAGTACCAGTATTGATTGGAGCTATAATTCAGAAAGAGAAAAATGATATCTGGAACTTATTTCTGCAGTTAAGAAAAATTACTGAATTAGTTTGTGCTCCAAAAATAAGTATTGAACAAATATCTTATTTACAGGTAATTATTGATGAATATACAGGGTGTTTCAAAAAACTTGTAACGATAGCCTATTTCCTAAAATATTTCCCCTAGACCCATACTGCCAATGGAAGATTTTCTTCAAATGAGGTGAAGAGTTATACGAGACCAGTTTCAACTCCATGGGGGGTCTATTTTAGAAGATGAAGAAAATAAATTTTTATACGGCCCCCGTAGATAGAAACCCCGAATGAGAAAAAATTTCTCCATTCATTTCTTAATCAGTGTTAATTTTTAATTTAAAAATATATTTATTTGATCTAGACTAACATATAGGACAAGCACACAGCAAGCAGAGTTCGACACACGCACGCTGCTACAGAACAAATCTAAAGCTATACTACGTAAAAGTTGTAGTTATTTTCCAGAGTATAAATACAAGGAAGAATTAAATAGTAAATATATACAGAAAAATCAACACTCCCTCCAATTCTTCCTTGTCCCTAAGCAAAACAAAATAATGAACATAAATAAAGACAAGCATGACATTCACTAAGATTAAAGGAAAGAAAACTAGATTAAAAAAATGAATACAGGCACAAAATAAAAAAAAGGTTCAATCGACACTCAGTTCTTTAATTTTAAGGAGTTCCTTCAAATATTGAAAACGGGGTTTTGGAAGAGCTTTAGTGAATATATCTGCTATTTGCTCCTCTGTTTTCACATACTCAACTCTAACAGTTCCCTTTTCAAAGTTCTCCCTGATGAAATGATGCCTCACATCAATATGTTTTGTCCGCCTGTGAGACACTGGATTCTTTACCAGTTTAATGGCTCTCTGATTATCAACAAAGAGCAAAATACCACCATTGCACAGATCAGGCTCATCTAGATCTCGTTCAAGTTGGGACAGCCACAGGACCTCTTTTACCGCTGTTGCAGCAGCAACATATTCCGACTCAGTTGTGGAAGTCGATACTGAGGCCTGTTTTTGGCTGCACCAAGTCACTGGGCTGTTGCCCAATGTGAACACATACCCAGAAGTAGACTTTCGGGTATCCACATCACTGGCATAATATGCGTCTGAATAGCCAATGAAGTGGAACCCGTCTGGTACAGCGGAGTAGCTTATACCCTTCAGGTACTTAAAGATACGCTTTACAGCGTTGCAGTGCACCAGACTAGGATTGGCTTGGAATCTGCTGACAACATTAACAGCAAAGGTGATGTCTGGTCGAGTGGTGCCTGCGAGGTAGAGCAGGCTTCCAACAGTTTCTCTATAGGGAAAGGATTTTACTTCAGGCAAAGGAGAGGTTCCTGACGATAGGGCTGTTCCAGGATCAGCAGGGATGGCATTCGGGTTACAGTCTTCAAGGTTGAACCGCTGAAGAATTCTTTTGATGTAGCCTTGCGAGTGCAGGAAAATAGATCCGTCTTCCTGTCGATGAACTTCCATGCCACACTGTAAAAAAAACGTCTTTTAACGTATTATTTTCCTTGAATTTTTCATGGATTAATTCCGTAAACTACAAAACGGAATTTTCATCGTGAAGTTTCCGTTTTTTAATTTTCCTCTCACGCATGCGTATTGTACTATTTCTCCACTAGTTTTGGTGAGACTCAAATATAGTTGTAAAGTAATGGAAGTTTGTGCAAGCGTCAACAGCAAACCTTCAGCAAATTTACTATGGGTAAGTAAGTTAAATATACACTAGCGGAAATAAAAATCCCAACACCAAGAAGGAAAGGAGATAACAAAGTCAAATTTATTTCTATGATTGGACATAGTATCAATGTGAATTTATTAAAAAATCAGCCTTCCTGGATGTTAGGGGGCCGAGAAAACCAGGGAGGAATGTTGACTCCATAGGTGTCCATTACCGCCGTCACACGTCATGGTATTGAGTGACAGGGGATCTAAATGACTTTTGAGGGATTGGAGGACCATGTTGCCTCCTCAGGTAGTCCCAATTCATATGGTGCACCAGCGGACGTTGCTTACCGGGCTAGGTGATTTCTCCTCGTTGACGGGACTTGTTTTGTGGGTGTTGGTTCTAGAGAACGGGAAAGACGGGGTAAAAATGCAACCTAGGGGGTTAAGAAGAAAGCTTGGACATTGCATACAACATGCGGTTGTGCATGTTTATCTTGAAATTTGTCCCCTGGGCAGGTCTGAAGGTAAGGACGGTCTACCGGGTGGAAAACCTCAATGACGCAGCTCTGGTTGGAAAAAATACCGGTAAATCATACTGAGGACAAGCGGCAGTGGGATGGATGTCGTTTGCAGTACTGTGGATTGTCCATTTTGTCGGCATAGCGTCTTACATCTTTGTCTATAAACAAGGGGCTGAAAATGGGTCTTTCTGTTTCCAATAGTGCACGAAATAAGGAAATGAAAATCCCAATTTCATGACATTGTGTTTATGACAGAATCCTGCTTCGGTTTGGAGCACCACGACGGTTGGGTATGAGTTTGAAGACACAATGGAGATAACGTACTCAGCTGATGATTTTCTAATCGTTCCACAGAGTGGTGATGCAGGATAACGGAGTGGGGATGCATTGTATTCCATTTCTGCAACTCCTGAGTAGGATTCACCAGTACTTTTTCCAACCAGAGCTGCGTCATTGAGGTTTTCCACCCGGTAGACCATCCTTACCTTCAGACCTGCCCTGGGGACAAATTTCAAGATAAACATGCACAACCGCATGTTGTATGCAATGTCCAAGCTTTCTTCTTAACCCCCTAGGTTGCATTTTTACCCCGTCTTTCCCGTTCTCTAGAACCAACACCCACAAAACAAGTCCGGTCAATGAGGAGAAATCACCTAGCCCGGTAAGCAACGTCCGCTGGTGCACCATATGAATTGGGACTACCTGAGGAGGCAACATGGTCCTCCAATCCCTCAAAAGTCATTTAGAGCCCCTGTCACTCAATACCATGACGTGTGACGGCGGTAATGGACACCTATGGAGTCAACATTCCTCCCTGGTTTTCTCGGCCCCCTAACATCCAGGAAGGCTGATTTTTTAATCAATTCACATTGATACTACGTGCAATCGTAGAAATAAATTTGACTTTGATATCTCCTTTCCTTCTTGGTGTTGGGATTTTTATTTCCGCTAGTGTATTTTTATTTTTGTATTATTGGTAGTAAACGTTACCATGCTTTAAAATAGAAATACTCTGATATACTATTTTTAAACAGATATTTAAACATCATACGATCGCTTTCTTCACCACGTAGCTGAAGTCTTAAAATATTGCATACCTAACTAGTCTTATTAGATTGCAAAAATGTGATCTAAATTGTTGTGATAACTTGTAACTTTTGATTAGACTTGTATTACTGTGATCGGTAGTGTAAATTATTTAAAAGAATCGTCTATTTGGATTTTACTGATTGTTTGTCATTTTTTTTCAAAATTATAATCAGGAATATACTGAATCACAATAATATTAGTATATTAGATCGCAAAAATATGTTCTAAATAGTTGTGATTAACTTGTAACTTTTGATTTGACTAGTAATACTGTGATCGGTGTTGTAAATTATTTAAATTACCGGCACAGCTTCGATACGAGTCGACCAGCCGCCATGTTTACCCACAGCTCAAATTAGATCTATATGGTTGTGTGTCATCATTTGAGCTGTGGGTAAACATGGCGGCTGGTCGACTCGTATCGTAGCTGTGCCCGAAAGGTGTATATTAATGAACTAGAAGTGATACATCGTGTACGATAAATTGAATAGGCTTTACTATGTTTTGCTTTTTCGCCAAGGCCTCTTTTTGAGTCATTTCGGGGTTATTAAAGCTTTTAGTTAAAATCGTGGGTGAAAACTTTCCATCTAAATACGTCTCAAAGATTTCTTTTTTGCATGCTTCCTTGAGAATTTTCTATCGTATATTATTGAATTTTTCTACAGAGTATATCTGAAATCGTGCTAGTGCAACAAACTTCGAGGGAAGATAGGACTCATCAAGACGAACTCGAATTGGTGTAGATTAGGGGCTCGCAAATGAGGTTTAAGGGATGAAAATCACGAAAATAATTAAAGCAGTTAATCCTCGCAAATACGTTCAGAGAAAGGCATTAATTTCTTCACGGTTTCAGCATTTACTATCCAAAAACGGACTGAAATGCTGGAAATTCTGTTTTTGTATAATCTGTACGAATGTACAGTTCCTGAAGCTAAAACCGACTCAATCCCTAATTTTTAAGGAAAAGCTTGTAATAAAAAGCTGTCATAATTTAATGAATTCTTTTGGATAGATATTTTTTTTATCCTTTTCTGAAATTCGTATTCCTAAATCTGTGCACTCTGATCTGTCTTTCTATCGAAATCCGTTCAATAAAAATTGTGTTTGAGCCGATTTTTGCTTCATGAACTATACTTTCATGCCGATTTTACAAAAATAGAATTTCCAACATTTCAGTCGCTTTTGGGTAGTAAATATGGAACCGAGAGTTTTCTTGTTTTTTTAGACTAACCTTGAAGAAATATACAGGGTGTATCAGTATCAATTGGATATTCTTCTAAGGGAGGTAGGGTAGATCATAAAGATTCAGAATTGCGAAGGAACCAATGGTCCTAGACTAGGGGTATTGAAACTCCTAGACTAGGGGGTGAAAGTTCCGACTTGCCGATTGCCCATGCTAGCTTCTTCGCTCTGTTTTGCACCAGCGACGTTTTCACAATTCATCTTTAACAATCGAACAATATGTAATGGTTTAAATTCTGAACTTGCGGATATGCACCTGATGGTTAGCAGAAGGTAGCGGTCAAACTGATGTTATTATTTATCGGGATCGATTTCCCGACAGAATTCAACCCAACCAACGATTGTTTTCATGATTACATCCTAACTTATGCGATCGCGGATGGTTTACTTGACGGATAAAAGTGATGGATCTTGTCGATCGTGATGGAGGACTAATGGTTTTATCCCGGAGGATGATCGCCGCGATCTCTGCTTGATGAAGTTTCATCCCATTTGAGGCGGCGCAAAATGTGGCTTCAACAAGATGGGGTACCTCCGCATTTCGAACTGGCTGTTCGTGATTATTTGAACAAGTCCAAATCGATGAATTGGACATGGTGGACCAGTTCCCTCCCGTTCACCCGATTTATTGAGTCTTGATTTCTTTCTATCAATGGGGAGCCTTCAAAACTCTCGTGTATGAAAACCAAGTGGAGTCCGCGACTGATCCCGTAGTTAGAATCGCCTGCGCTGCTGCAAACTAAACAAAAACTCCCAATGTGTTCTGCAAGCGATGATCCATCGATTCCAGGCATGCTGTTTTTCACATGGTGCAAACTTTGAGCACCTGCTTTAACGCAAGTTTTCATCTCTTAAATGCCATTTAACTTACGATATCCAAAAAAAGTTTCCCATAACTTTTGTAATTTTTGATAAAATTTTTTACCGATCCCGCATGCCGATCAGGTTTTAAGTTTTATTTACCTCTTTTTCCTTAAGTCTAGGACTGATGTGCCAATTATTTTTAATTTCTTTAATGTTTCAATGTTTTCCTTGTGCCCTAAAAGAGTATCTCACAAATATTTTTCAGGAACTGTTTGCATGAAAGATTGCAAAGATTGTGCTCCCGTAGAGGGGTAAAAAGTACCTCCTAGCGGCTTAGGATGAAGTCTGGGACCATGGGTCTCTATGCGATTCTGAATCCTTTTGATGTACCCTACCTCCCCTAGAAGGTTTTCCCATTGATAATGATACACCCTGTATTTTTTCTGAGCGTATTTGCGAGGGTTCATAGCTTTAACTATGTTCTTGATTTTCACCTCTTAAACCCCATTTGCGACCTCGTGTTTTATATCAACTCTTATTCGTCTTGATTAGTCTTATCATCCCTCAAAGTTATTTGCATCATTTCAGATACACCGTGTACCTTGACGAAAAATTCCTAATATAGAAAAGCTCACTCTCTCAAGTTGTCGGATACAATGATTTACTTCTAGACAGATAAATATAGTACATTAATGTTTCAGATTAGAAGCTTATCAGAAATACCATGGAGGATCAAGAAATTAAGTGTAAAATTTGTAGCAAAGTGCTACAAGGCATAAAATACTATGGAAATCATATAAAACTACATAAAACACGAATAATTTTTATTATCCATGTGCTTTTTCAACTTGTTCAAGAACATATAGCAAGTACTCATCATTAACGGCCCATATTTCAAGAGATCATTACAAAGTTGATAATTCTCAAAATGAATATTTTGAGCTTATAAATTTAAAATGCAACGTTCCATATTGCCAACAAACTTGTAACGAGAGATCAGTTTTAATTGCTCATCTTCAAGCCCACATCAGAAAAAACGAAAGTGTTTATGTCCTTATGGATGTAATAATCGATTTTCTAAAAGATCTCAACTTTCAGCCCATTTGTCACGCTACCATAGGCACATGGTGCAAATCCCACAAACAATGTGTTCAAACCTAAATGTGTCTACTAAAAATATAGTATCTCAAGAAGTAGGGGAATGCAATACAACTGATAATACTTCGAGAGTTAACTCTTCAGAAATTTACTTATCTGTCGCACAATTTTTTTTACGACTGATTACTAAGTTCTACCTACCTAATTCTGCTATTGAAGTAGTCATGTCAGAAATGTCTAATATTCATGAGCTCACTCAAAATAACTTGGTCTGCTTTTCGAAAACTGAACTTTATAAGCATGAAAATATCAATGAATTGTGTAAAATTGAAATAATAAAGAACTGTTTAAGTAATATTTTATTTACGGAGGTATTTTTAGAAAAAAGTTTACTCAAATCAAATCATTTGAGAAAACAATATTTTAAGCAAAATTTTAATTACATTGAGGATATAAGTATAAAATTGGGAAGAAACAGACAAAATAAAATAGCAAAATACCATTATGTCCCAATTTTAGAAAGTTTGACCGCATTTATTCAAAATCCTTCTGTGAAGAATCAATTATTATGCCCTATCCTATCAAATGGCCTATCCTATCTATCCTTGGTTCAGCTAAAAAGAAACACAAAATTTTAGCTGTATACTACTCCCTTGGTAATATTTATCCTCATTTTCGTTCAAAAGTTGACCCCATGCAACTTGTTTTTTTGTGCAAGCAAACTGATTTTGAATACTTTGGTCATGAGAAAATATTTAAATGTTTACTCAGGGATTTAAAAAAATTAGAAAATGGCGTTGCTGTAGGCACAGAGGTTTTACAGGGTTCAGTATATGCAATTATAGGAGACAATTTAGGCAGTCATTGCATAGGTGGATTCATGGAAAATTTCAGCTCAAGTCATTACCACTGTCGGTATTGTTTAGTAACCAAAAATGATATGTTTGCTCAAAACATGTTCTATACGGTGAAAGAAGCCAGAACCCAAAATATACACACAGAAATTCTAGAACACATGGATATAAACGCTCTAGATAATTTCAAAGGAGTAAAATTTAACTCCCTTTTTAATGAGCTCCAACATTTTCATGTGTGTCGCCCTGGGCTTCCGCCATGCATTGGCCATGACCTATTTGAAGGTATTATTGCCTATGACCTTCAGCTGTATGTTACTAAATTTGCTCAGGAAAACTCACTATCTGAGAACCAAGTTAATAATCGAATAAACCGATTTTCTTTCGGAATAGTGGATGATAGAGATAAACCTGCACCCTTCAATATAAAAAATAAAAAACTAAGTGGACATGCGGTACAAAATTGGAACTTTCTACGATTTTTTCCTGTCTTATTTTTCGACTGTTTGAATCAAGACACAACTTGTGAAAAATTAATCATCCGTCTCCATAAAGTAACTGAACTAATCTGTTCACACAAAATCAGTATTAATCAAGTTCATTATATGCAAGAAATGCTGACTGAATATTTAGAATTGCGCTCCTGATGTACAGTTGGGGAAATAAAAAACGACTCAGTTGCGATTTCTGGCGAACCAATTGGGTTAGGAAGACGAATGAGGTGTCATTTTTCATTGTTTCAAGTATTACTTTAACCAAACAAATTTTCGGGTCCTTAGGGGGTCGTCTTCATATTAAACGAAACACTAACTTTTTTTTCCAATGGGGACCCCCAATTATTATTAGTTTTTCTGAAAGGCCACCCCCCCAAACCCTTAAATACCAAGTTTCATCCAGATTGATTAAAAAAAATTTATTTTTCAAAAATAAAAAATTTTTTAAATCGTGAAATTTTTTATGATAATCGATTCTTTAAGTAATTTTATGTAGGAAACCAAAATTTCAATCGATTTTATCCAATAGTTTTTGATAAAAACGACCTAATATCTTAAGGGGCCGTATACCGTTGCCGAATGCATACCGCAAATGCTCTTTCTATAGTTCGTTTTTTTTAAAACTATTGGATAAAATCGATTGAAATTTTGGTTTCCTACATAAAATTACTTAAAGAATCGATTATCATAAAAAAATTTCACGATTTAAAAAATTTTTTATTTTTGAAAAATAAATTTTTTTTAATCAATCTGGATGAAACTTGGTATTTAAGGGTTTGGGGGGGTGGCCTTTCAGAAAAACTAATAATAATTGGGGGTCCCCATTGGAAAAAAAAAGTTAGTGTTTCGTTTAATATGAAGACGACCCCCTAAGGACCCGAAAATTTTTATGGTTAAAGAATACTTTAAACAATGAAAAATGACACCTCATTCGTCTTCCTAACCCAATTGGTTCGCCAGAAATCGCAACTGAGTCGTTTTTTATTTCCCCAACTGTACCTCTAAGGGCAAAACACCACTTTATTCTGCATTACCCAGCCATGACGTTAAAGTTTGGACACTTAATTAGAATGTGGACTATGCGCTTTGAAAGCAAACATTCATATTTTAAAAAATGTTCACAAAGGTGTCTGAACTTCAAAAACGTCACGAAAACGTTATCTGAGAGACACCAATTACTGCAAGCGTACCTAAGCACTGGATCTATATTCGAAGAAATATCACTCGAAAATGAAGGGCCGTTTTTTATAGGCCTTTACGGAGACGATATTAGGGCATCGGTAGAAAAAGCACTTGGGAAAGAATCAGAGTCAGCACTATTTACTTTAAAAGTTTGCTATCGTGGTATTGAATACAGAAAAGGAATGTTAGTTGTGTTCAAAAAAGCAGAAAATAATCTTGTTTTCGGAGAAATAAAATTAATTTTGTCTGTGAATAATACCATATTTTTACTTTTGAGTGTAAAGAAATCATTCTACATAAGCCATTTAAATCTGTATGAATTAATTCAACATGATGAAGAAAATCTAGATTGTACGGCAATTTCCAATTTGCTAGATTATTACCCCTTACAATCATATAAGAGATTAAATAGCAACCTTATTGTACTGAAACACAGTATTGTAGATTATTTTAATTGATGTATCATTTTTTAGTCTGAACAGGAAGTTCGTTTCTTTCTAGCATCACAGGAAATCATACTGAAAACTAAAACTCATTAGCGGACTCAAGAGGTATCTGTTTTAATACCCGCAATGGTGCCACATTCATTTATGTGACTGGACTTTGCTTCGGAAATAAAATTGGAGATTTCAAGGCCTGAAATTGATATTTTATAAATTAAAGTCAAAGCGCATTATGAGCATCAGAAACTTTGTGGGGAAAGTGGATCTCACAGTAACAAATGAAATGGTAAAAAAGTAAAAGTCATATTACTTCTTGAGAATGCTTAGAAAGTATTTTATTCGCTGGTGACCATGTTCCCAGTTCATATAAATGGAATGTATATGAAAGATAAATACTAATTATTTCATGATATTTTTAAGTATTTTAAAATTATTTTTGATTTTAAGAACAATTTCAGTATTTCTTAGGAGTTTGTAAACACAAGCTTCAACTGTACATAAAACTTTTTATTGTCCGATTTTCTTCCATTGTTAGTATGTTATTATTCAAGTCATTTCTAATTGAAAACCGTTTAAATTATTTTTTTTTGCAATTATTTTGTGGTTTTGAGCGATGTTTCAACTTTCAAATTTTGAATTAATTTTTAAAAATTGAAATTTTAAAATTGAAAAATTTAAATGGTATATTCATATTCAGCACTGAAAAATAGCCTATAAAAATGTATCATAAGTCTCTATTTTTATAATTTGATTTTTTGAAATTTTTTTGTCCATTTTTTAAAAATTAAGAAAAAAATTAAATTTCCGCCCGTCCGATTTTTGCCGATTTTTAGTATGTTATTATTGAGGTCATTCCTAAGTGAAAACCGTTGAGAAACCTTTTATTGCAATTTGTCCGAGGTTCGGCCCTTTTTTTCGCTATTTTCAGTGGACTATCATTTCAAATTAACTTTCTTTTTTACCCCTTGCAATTTCATAAGCTAATAAATAGTAAAATTATTTTTTGAAATGGGGAAATAGACGATTTTGATTATTTTTTCTTCTTTCAGAAGATATTGTGAAGAATTTGGTTGAAACTACTTTGCCTGGATTAGATGGTAGTACCGTCTCCAATGTGTATTCGAAGTTAATCGATTTAGGGGTCATGCAAGTTGCGGACCTGGAATTTTTTGAAACTGAAGATTTGAAAGAAGAGTTACGACCAATACAATGTAGGAAGCTAATTAAATGCTTCAGACAGTTTGTAGTAGGTAAGGTGGTGACTACAGTTGAGAATATCCCTTTTTCGATTATGGAAGCTGAAGAAATAAAAGAAGTGGTGATTGCTGCTGATTCTGTAGTTAGTTGTCCGAGCGATTATTGGGCTGATGAATTCGAAATAGATTGGGAAGATTTTCCCGAGCAAATTTCAACAGCTTGTAAAAAAAAAGAAAGGCCGATGAAGAAGTATGTTTCGCAGATGATCCGCGTGATAGTATCAAAAATTTTAAAAATTAATGTCACTCCAGGTCGCAAAAACCTAAAAATCATCGCCCAAAAAATTGTGAAGGAATATCCCGACTCGTTTCAAGATTCATGCATTGAGTCAGTCATCGCAGGTGGTGCAACCACCATGATGAAAAAGCTAGAGGATTGTATTGAAAATCAGATGAGGCGAAACTCTCTTACAGAGAAATTTACAACTCAAGGATCAACCGTGAAAAGAAAACGAAAAACAACAAGAGATAGTCTTGGCTGCAAAAAGTGGCAGCCTTTTGAGTTGCCACCGAATGAAACCAGAGAGAGTCAGGAAATTTTAAAAGAATTCCTGATCGAAGAGTTTCAAAGAGAAACGCCTGATAAGGTCAAGGTTAAGACCGCAATGCATATTACTTATGCGTCTCAACGATTTTTGATAAACAGTGATACGTCAACAACAGAAATTAGAAAAGAATGGCCCTTTTTATTCGAAGGAGAATATATTTTATCCCATTTTGAAGAATTAGTCGGCAAAGACATACATACTACTATATTCAGGGAACAAATTCTAGAAAAATGCTCCAAGATAATGGAATTCATGCAATCTCAGAAATCCAAGATGGTTGCAGAGTGTGTAATAAGGATAGACCAAGCCAAAAGAAAATTGGAAAACCTGACACCTGAGATACTTGGTGCTATTTTACTCCTATCAGCCTACTTTGATGAAGAAGAGAAATTCTTATTTCAAATTTTTGAGGTAAGTAGTAATTTTCATATGGTGGATTATTATTTGAAAACCTTACCGTTTCTCTCTTTGACCCCTGGAAAACAAAATCTAAATGCCCTTTTAAAAAATAGTTTTCCTGATTCTCTGAAAAGAAATACCACTTACATTATTATGTTTCTGCCTGTTCTAAGACACACATTAAAACCTTAGTTATCTGACCATCCCCATGCCGCTTTATCGATCAATTTTAATTTATGCCCAAAAATGATACAGATTAACATTACTTAATTTTGTTATATTTTACTCAAAAGTTTTTATTTTTCCGTCTTTTCCTTTCGTTTTAATAGAAATGTAATTTTTGAACTTGATTGAAACATTTTTTTAGCTCTGCAAATAACCTCGATCCATTCTTCCGTGATTATTAGACCTTTATAGCAATCTGACCCTCGCCTGGCTATGTACTATTATGTACTATTTAATTTTTTCATCTACACTAGCGGAAATAAAAATCCCAACACCAAGAAGGAAAGGAGATATCAAAGTCAAATTTATTTCTGTGATTGCACATAGTATCAATGTGAATTGCTTAAAAAATCAGCCTTCCTGGATATTAGGGGGCCGAGAAAACCAGGGAGGAGTGTTGTCTCCATAGGTGTCCATTACCGCCGTCACACGTCATGGTATGAGTGACATGGGCTCTAAATGACTTTTGAGGGATTGGAGGATCATGTTGCCTCCTCGGGTAGTCCAAATTCATATGGTGCACCAGCGGACGTTGCATACCGGGCTAGGTGATTTCTCCTCTTTCTCCGGACATGTTTTGTGAGCGTTGCTTCTTACGAACGGATAGGCCAGGGTAAAAATGCAACATAGGGGGTTAAGAAGAAAGCTTGGACATTGCATAAAGCATGTGTTTGTGCATTTTTCTCTTGAAATTTGTCATCAGGACAGGTCTGAAGGTAAGAACGGACAACCGGCTAAAAAACCTCAATGAAGCAGCTCTGGTTGGCCAAAGTACCGGTAGATCATACTGAGGACAGTGGGATGGATGTCGTTTGCAGTACTGTAGATTGTCCGTTTGGTCTGCATAGCTTCTTACATCTTTGTCTACAAACCAGGAGCTGAAAATGGACCTTTCTGTTTCCAATAGTGCACGAAGTAAGGGAATGAAAATCCCAATTTCATGACATTGTGTTTATGAGAGAATCCTGCTTCGGTTTGGAGCACCACGACGGTTGGGTATGAGTATGAAGACACAATGGAGAGAGCGCACTCAGCTGATGATTTTCTAATCGTTCCACGGAGTGGTGATGCAAGGTAACGGAGTGGGGATGCATTGGATTCCCTTTCTGCAACTCCTGAGTATGATTCACCAGTACTTCTTCCTACCAGAGCTGCGTCATTGAGGTTTTTTAGCCGGTTGTCCGCCCTTACCTTCAGACCTGTCCTGGGGACAAATTTCAAGAGAAACATGCACAACCACATGTTGTATGCAATGTCCAAGCTTTCTTCTTAACCCCCTAGGTTGCATTTTTACCCCGGCTTACCAGTTCTCTAGAACCTATCATTGATACTATGTGCAATCATAGAAATAAATTTGACTTTGATATCTCCTTTCCTTCTTGTTTTATAGCTACATTCAGCCCTTGATTTGTATGTTTTAGGATCTTAATGCAGACGATGTTGAAAACCAATGTCCTGTGTTGACACCTTTTATAGCAGTTTTCGGTAATTCATCATCAATGCAAAGCATGCATTTATAATCAAGTACTCGCATTACATTTCAACCGAAATTTTTTTTATGTCTAATAAGAAAATCTAATTTTAAATTGTTATTTGTAGTGGCAGACATCTTTTTAGCTGATACTTTCATAGTATTTATAGATGGGAAAGCAGCAACCGAGACAAAGAATATATTGTCAGCTCTGTCTGTTTTTTTTGCTTCTTTTTTCGTCTTCAATATTGAATATCCTAGTCAAGCTTGTGTCACTATGGAATTTATTCAACGGTAAATTGACATTTAAAAGGGAATAGTGTTTAATTAATTCAGTGTTGAATCTAAAAATATTCTCTTGATGGCAGCATAAATTAAAAAGTGATTTACATGTAAATTACATAACCTGTTAAAAGTTGTGTTATTTCCCCCTGTAATTTCCCCCTGTATTTCCGACTTCCCCGAGGTACCAAGTGAGGACACTAAACAGGTGGTTACATCGATCTTAAACGCCTTGGATGTCAACAGCGAGGTTAGTGTTCTTATAGCTCACCGTGTCCCATCCACCCGAAAAGATAAAAGTAAATCTATAATCGTACAATTTGCAACAAAAGGTGAAAGGGATCGATGTTTGCGGGCATCCAGAGAAAAGCGCTTCCTGGCATCCGATATAAATGAACGTCTTGATTCAACTCCCATATACCTGAATGAACATTTGGCTCCAGGCATGAAAAAACTCCTATTTCTAAGCAAACAATTTAAACGTCAGAAAAACTTCAAGTTTTGCTGGGTCAGAGATGGAAAAATCTTTCTACGTCAAAGTGAAAACTCAAGAGCTTTTAGAATACGTAAAGAATCGGATCTAATTGATATACCCATCCAACAATAACCCCATCTTTTTTTCCTTCTTTATCCAGCAGCCGACGTAACTTTTAGTATTGTACATTTCAACATTCAGAGTGTTCGATCAAAGTTTGATGAGTTAATAAGCCTGTTATCTGAAAGTTTGTATCTTATTGATGTTTTAGTTTTATCGGAAACTTGGCTGACCAATGATGAAATTAAGTTTTACGGAATTGATCAATTTAAAACTTTTTATTGTAACAGAAGCTATAACAGATCAGGAGGTGTCTTAGTATACTATAAATCTAAATATGATTTTGAAAAAATTAATATAGAAATGTTTTCTGCCGAAATAGTTATAATTATAAGTAAATCTCTTAATCTCTGTATAATCTCAATATATCGTTCACATTTATTTACTATTGAAACATTTGTATCTGAATTTGAAACTGTATTATCTAAAATTTCTTATAGAAACATTATAATAGTAGGAGACCTAAATATTGACCTATTGAATTTAAATAATCATAGTGCAAACTATTTGGATTTGATTAGTGAGTGCTCATTAGGGTGTATCGAAAAAAACTTTTTTTCGATTTTGATGACGTAATAGTGCGGAAAAGTTGTCTAAGGTGCCAGAGAGTACCTGTGAATTTTTTCAGAATTTTTGGATAATTTCTTAAGGTGCCACATTGGCCCTGAAGTTCCCCATGTTAATCCAATGGGGCGCGCCGCCAAAAAGGCCGAAAATCGGTTTTTCGCCCCCCATTTCTACCCTAATCACACGACGAATGTCTCGTCTCGAGTTATGGACTCTATATGATCTAGGCTATCCGACAAAACTTGAATAATAGCCTAAATATCAATATTACGTTTTTTTGTATGCTCAAATTTCGTCGAAAATCGCGTATTTCCTCGTTCAAATCAGAGCCCACAATCAACATAGTATAGAGATTTAAGTTATTATTCAAGTTTTTTCGGGTAGCATACATCATATAGAGTCCATAACTCGAGACGAGACATTCGTCGTGTGATTAGGGTAGAAATGAGGGGCGAAAAACCGATTTTCGGCCTTTTTGGCGGCGCGCCCCATTGGATTAACATGGGGAATTTCAGGGCCAATGTGGCACATTAAGAAATTATCCAAAAATTCTGAAAAAATTCACAGGTACTCTCTGGCACCTTAGACAACTTTTCCGCACTATTACGTCATCAAAATCGAAAAAAAGTTTTTTTCGATACACCCTAGTGCTCATGGATTTTCTTCACTTATAAGTGATATAACTCGTATTTCTTCAGGTACTTGTATAGACCACCTCCTATCACGTTACAGCTTGTCAAATATAAAAGAAATTCACTCTGCAAGACTAATCAATAGTCTATCTGATCATCTCCCTATTCTTTGTAGATTAGTTTTGAGCTCCCCACGAAATACTACAAACCTTGATACGAATGATAAAATAAGACCTAAATTAGTGAACTATAATAAGTTGGAGGACTTTTTAAAAACCTATGATTTTAGAATTTCTGAATCTAATGCTGCATCATCTTTCTCAGATTTTCATACTAAATTGTGCAATTAAGCATAGCTTCAGCTTCGTTCCTAAAAGTAATTCCAGATTTGACAAAAACAAATGGTTTAACTTAGAAATATATAGCATAATCAGGTCCAAACAAGCACTATATAAAAAAACCTTACGTTACCCAGGTGATAATTTTTTCAAAATAGCCTATAAAACAACAGTTAAAGTACTAAAACAAAAAATCAGATCTGACAAAAAATTATTTTATGAAAGTAAATTTAATGATTTTGACTCAACCCGTAAGCAGTGGAAACTAATCAATAACATTCTAGGTAATAGCATTAAAAATCAAACCCTGCCTGATCATACAGACGAACTTTATTTAGCAAATGATTTGAACTCATACTTTTCCTCAATCAACAATATCCCAAACTCCAATGAAAATTTTAAAGAACAATTAAAGACAAATCTAAATTCATTTGTGTGGCTAGAGATAGATGATGCAGAAGTCTTAAATTGCATTCGTAATCTAAATCCCCAGAAAAGCCCAGGATCAGACGGAATAGATGCGAAAATTCTCAAAATTCTATCATTTTCTCACTAGCCTATTTAACAGCTTAGTAAATGAAAGTATTTTCCCAAAGTCATTAAAGACCTCAATAATAACACCCATTTTTAAAAAGGGAAACAGAAATGATTTCTCAAACTATAGACCTATCTCTGTCCTGCCTCTGATTTCTAAAATATTTGAACAATTAATTAAGGATAGATTAATTTCGTTCTTGGAGAGTTCAAATTTTTTCTCAAAAAATCAATACGGCTTTCTACCTAAATCAAATACTGAAAAGCTCTACTTAGTCCAGGCAACGAAGGCTCAAAAAAGGGTGTAGAGGGAAAGTTTTGGAACACAATTTTTGACTTCGGAACTTTGTTTAGACTAGTTAGGAGGTAAACATATCAAAAGTCCCCCCCCTAGCCCCTGTGCTAAAGCGTGGGCGGGTGTTTGAAAGTCTCATTTTTCGGTTTTTGACATTTTACTCTTACAAAATGCATCCCCACAAAAAAGTTTCAATTACCTTTTTTAAAGTAGATAAAATTTGCAACAATTTAAGACCATTCCCAGGTTTATACGTCCAATTGATCCCGAGTTACGTCTCTTCAAAAATGGAAAATTTTTCAAAAAATTCGAAAAATTTGTGTAAAAGTCGTATTTAAAGCAATTTATTGGCTATATTACCCATCTAAGGGGAAAGTAAGGGTTATAACCTTATAATACACTTAATTAGCTTTAATTTAAGCCCTGAACCAAGTCTGTGAGATCTATAGTTCTCACGCTAAAAAAAATCGGAAAAAAGGGATTTTCCCAGCAGTACAGCCTACAGGTTTGAAGGTGGGCAATTCCATGGGTTTTAAAATTTTTAACAATATGGTAACTGACTGACATTTATGCTGTACAAATGTCAGTCAGTCACAATGTTGTTTAATTTTTTTTAAATAAATAAAAACATAAATAACAATACAATAAATAAATAAACTGAGCGGAAAATATGTTTTTTAGTTATTTTTTGGAAGTAAATTACCCGTGGAATTACCCAGGTACAGTAAAAAAAGAAGAAAATTCGTAAAACATGAAAGACATGACCACGCTATACAAAATAAAAGTTGATTAAATTTACTACAAGGTTTACTCGGTACAAGTGTAGGGCCTATGACCAGGTTCCTCACTCTTAATTAAGGAAGATCTAGACCTCTCTGGAGAGTTTTACTCCCACCCAGGCGCAATTTTTAAATTGTTGAGAGATTTCGGCTTCAAGGACTTGGTTTAATGCTACTGTCGCCCAAGAGGGATAAGTCACACAAATCTAGACTATTTTAGTTGGAAATATCTGCTATGAAAAGTGGTCTGTCTCTCTTTTTCAGATCCCATTTCACTCAATTCCTTTTCCATTGTGGGGACAGGAAGAAGCCAGACTGGCGACAAATTCGCGAGATAACACAACCCCTCTCCACTTGACCACCCACCTTCTGCACAATACTGGAATTCGAGAGTTACCCATTAGCTGATAACGGGCTACTGAATGGTTTTCCAAAACAAACCATATCACCCGAAGAATACCACAAATTTGTTAACGACAGCTACTTCACGATGCGCCGATCAGACCGATATTGGGCTGGAGTCTGGTCGGATATGACAATTGAGACCACTTTAATGCGTTCTTTTTCCAGCCAAGGTGGCATGACTCGTGGTAGGGGAGTTACAAACAGCACTCTTAGCAAATGGGTGGTAGGAGTGAGTGCAACTCATGATATCTGCACATCTTTAGAAGAGTTCGGTGGAGTTATATTTTCCACCAGCGAGCAGCATGCAGATTTCGGACAAGCCCGCCAAAACAAGGATGCAGCTGACATTGCCAAGCTCAGTGATTGGTTTGAGGCATTTCCACCCTTCCCAGAGACCAGAGATATCATATCTATCGCAACAGGAGTTGTTGGAGATGCAACGATCACCTGCTACAATGCGGTTGCAGTTGGTAAGCAAGCAATGGCTAAAATGGTCAATTCGACATTTTCTAGCATCAAATTGTCTCGAAAAGATCGAGCTCTTCCCCTTTCGGTAGTGAGCTCGTCTATTCTAATCAACGACGAAAAGATTCCTGTGGACCCATTCTTGCTATTCCGACGTATATCCATCAGCAAAAAAACAGACGAAGATTTAAAGCTATACATGGAATACGAATTAGCCCCGTTCCCATTAGCCCTATTCAACGAGAGTGGTATGAGGAAATCGGCTAAGTCAGTGCTGTACAAGCTATTCAACACTACGACCAAGGATGTACATCTCGGACAGCTACACATCGTATTTGATGGAGGGCTTCTCCTCCATAAAGTAATTTGGCAAAGAGGTGCCAAGATATCGACAATCTGCATGACCTACATCCACTTTATCACGAAGAACTATCATGGAAAAAAATGTACTGTAGTCTTTGACGGTTATTCCTCATCAACCACAAGCACGAAAGTAACAGAGCAGCAAAGGCGCTATCGACTCAGGAAGTCTGCTGACATTCATTTCACCGAAGACACCGAGATAAACGTCAAACAAGAAGATTTTCTGTCGAACAAGTTCAACAAAAGCAGGCTCATCAACATACTTAAGTTGAAGCTTGAGAACAATGGGATCAGGACTCTTCAAGCAGAGAATGATGCGGACGTTCTGATTGTGGATACGGCTGTGGAAATGTCGGAAACAACACCTGCCGGCATTGTGGGTGAAGATGTCGACCTCATAGTCCTCTTGATGGCTAAAGCTGATGCGCGAAATGATATTATTTTCATCAAGCCTGGACGTGGGAAGACAAGTGATACCTTATTCTCGTCCCAAGAGCTTCAGCGACTAGGTTTCAAGGACGTGCTGTTTTTACACGGATTTACTGGATGCGACACAACATCTTCCGCATTTCGAAAAAGCAAGATCGGATTTGCGAAGTTGTATCTGAAGTCGCCAGAGGTCCAGAAAGCAGCAGCGGTCTTTTCAGACTCTTCCTCCACCACCGCCCAAGTTCAAAAGGCAGGTGAAACCTGCATCTTGAGGTGGTATGGGGCTGCAGTGAAGGAGGTCTCCCTCAATACCTTCAGGTACAAGTCCTTTTTGAAATCGGTGGCCACCATCAAGCCTGGTATCTCTTGTCTTCCTCCCACCGAGGGAGCAGTTAAACAACATTCCCTCCGAACATTCCACCAAGTTCAGTTGTGGCTGGGAAATAGCTTGCCTCCTGAGATGTATGGGTGGAAGATTGAGAATAACTTCCTGGTCCCAGTGCACAGTGAACTAGCAGCTGCACCTGACGATATTTTAAAAATGATTTTCTGCCGATGCGCGAAAGACTGTGCAAGCGCGAAGTGTAGCTGCAAAAAAGCAAGCCTCAAATGTTCAACAGCATGCCAAAATTGCCAAGGGAACTGCCGGAATGGGGTCCCTCAAATTGACTCCGAAGATGAAGAAGAACAGGAGGATCCTCTGACCGTTTCCCTACAGGGTTCCGATGGAGATGACGGAGAAAAAGAAGATGAAGACAAAGACGAGGATCAAGGTCCTCCTCCCAAGAGAGTAAGACATTGACTGAATAGGTACCCACTGTTATAATATTTTTTGTTAATTTTTCTATGTCAGTAAACTTCGTTTTCACTTAACGGTTGTGTTTTGTAAAACTATCACAATGACACTCAACTTATAGCAAATTTAATCAGCTTTTATTTTGTATAGAGTGATCATGTCTTTCATGTTTTACGAATTTTCTTCTTTTTTACTGTACCTGGGTAATTCCACGGGTAATTTACTGACATTTTGAGAGAAAATCCATAGTAATTTTGTAATTTACTTCCAAAAAATAACTAAAAAACATATTTTCCGCTCAGTTTATTTACTTATTATATTTTTATTTATGTTTTTATTTATTTTTAAAAAAATTAAACAACATTGTGGCTGACTGACATTTGTACAGCATAAATGTCAGTCAGTTACCATATTGTTAAAAATTTTAAAACCCGTGGAATTGCCCACCTTCAAACCTGTAGGTTGTACTGCTGGGAAAATCCCTTTTTTCCGATTTTTTTTTTAGCGTGAGAACTATAGATCTCACAGACTTGGTTCAGGGCTTAAATTAAAGCTAATTAAGTGTATTATAAGGTTATAACCCTTACTTTCCCCTTAGATGGGTAATATAGCCAATAAATTGCTTTAAATACGACTTTTACACAAATTTTTCGAATTTTTTGAAAAATTTTCCATTTTTGAAGAGACGTAACTCGGGATCAATTGGACGTATAAACCTGGGAATGGTCTTAAATTGTTGCAAATTTTATCTACTTTAAAAAAGGTAATTGAAACTTTTTCGTGGGGATGCATTTTGTAAGAGTAAAATGTCAAAAACCGAAAAATGAGACTTTCAAACACCCGCCCACGCTTTAGCACAGGGGCTAGGGGCGGGGACTTTTGATATGTTTACCTCCTAACTAGTCTAAACAAAGTTCCGAAGTCAAAAATTGTGTTCCAAAACTTTCCCTCTATAACCCTTCGTTGCCTGGACTAACTGGAGTTTACAGATTTTATTCATAATAGTATAAATTCTAGTAAAATAACTGCTGCTCTTTATTTAGATATATCTAAGGCGTTTGACTCGGTGAATCATGGTATTTTATTATATAAACTGTCATCAACGGGAATCAGAGGTCACTTCTACAATTTTTTAAAATCCTACTTAT
Source organism: Tetragnatha versicolor (assembly GCA_024610705.1). Lineage (NCBI taxonomy): Eukaryota > Metazoa > Arthropoda > Arachnida > Araneae > Tetragnathidae > Tetragnatha > Tetragnatha versicolor. Next base: position 22,688,929 of record JANDEH010000013.1, on the reverse strand, counting down.
CAAACCGTATACAAATTGTTAAAATTAACAACACCTTAAGTAAATGCCTTCCAATCAATTATGGAGTTTTCCAAGGTTCAACTTTAGGTCCGTTGCTGTTTTTAATATTTATAAATGATTTATGTAACCTTAATTTACACGGTAAAATCATAAGTTTTGCCGATGATACAGTTCTTTTATATTCTGTCGATTCTACTGAAGATTTGAACCAAAAGATGAATTTAGACTTAGTTAAAATTAGTAAATGGTTTTCTGATAACTGTCTGAGATTAAACGTCGATAAAACAAAATACATGATTTTTAACTTAAGACAAAATAATCAAATTCAGCTTTCCGTTAAATATCATGTTAATAATCACTGTAATAATTATGATGATTGTAATTGTAAATCAATTGATAAAGTGTCAACAATAAAATATCTTGGACTTCATATTGACTGCAACTTAAAGTGGAAATCCCATACCAAGTATATTGCTGATAAATTAAGACATATAATGCTAAATTTTTATCATTTAAGGCCAAAAGTAAGCAGCAAATTCCTAATAACTCTTTATCACTCTTGGGTTCAATCTAGAATTAACTACGGTCTAATAATATGGGGTGGAGACTATCAGATAAATTTAAAAAGAATATGTAAACTCCAGGAAAGATTTATAAGATTGTTATCATCTCAAGTGCATTCCATTAATATCGATAATTTCAAATTATTGAATATTTTACCTATTCGCTACCTCTTTTACTTTAAAACAAGTATCTATCTCTACTTAAATTCCGATATCTGCAGAAAGCGAAACATAATAAATCCCCGAAGACCTAATGCTGTATATACTGTACCTAAACCTGAAAAAACTATATTTTGTAAAAATTTCTTTTATCTAGCCCCTAAGTTCTTTAATTTACTACCTTTAGAAATTCAAAATAGTCTAACCAAACATGCATTTAAAAAGAAATTAAAAGACTTTTTGTTTTCTATTGGGGACATTGAACACTTTTTTGTTTGATCTTGAGTTATTAGTGTAATTATATTCCATTCATATTTTTTTTTGCACAACTACTTACTTTACGACAGATAATAAGCCATAATTTATGACACCCTGTTTGCCGCTACTAATTTCCTGTTTGATATTGTATCGTATTTATACTCTTTTCGTTTTGTTTTCATGTAATGTTCATTTTTGCTTATAATATTTATGTTTATATATATATATATATATATATATATATATATATATATATATATATATATATATATATATATATTTTGTAATTTATTGTGTAAATGTAATTCCTTGTAAATATTTGTTCACCTACATGGATTGTTATACAATCCCAGGTGATACACTCGTATCTTCTTCACTTTGTTTGTAATTTAAAAAATAAAATAAAAAAATAAAAAATATTTAAAAAAAAAACTAATGGCAATTCATTTTCAGATATATACTTTTCGGTAAATAGCAAAATTATTTCTAATTACGTTCTTTTAAAAGCGACATAAAAGCTCAAAAGACTGAGTAGAGCTTTTACGCACTCCCAAATTCTTGCCAATCTGTACAGAGATCTTTTATTGCACAATCCAAAAGAAAGTGATCAGGAAAGGCAAAATTTGAATTAACCTCGTTAGAAAAGTTAAGCCAGATGCTACTTGGTTCCTTTCTCCTGGTCCATGATGTATGCGGACTGTTTTTTAAACAAATAAGCAAGAAACTAGTAGGGGAAATTTCGCTTCATGTTGTTTTAGATATTGTTGAATTTATCAGGTCATTTTGACCTTAGCATATTTGAAATGTACCGATTTTCTATAAGTTGGTATACTTTAGTTTACAAAACATATTTTGTGCAGAATTTATTTTCCAACCATACAATTTTGCGGGCACACAGGACATTCCATTGTGTTGAAGGCAAAATCCAACCAGAATGGTTTGGAAAAATACAATATCGACCCTAGAAGGGGACTTAATTTCTCAGTTATGATAATTGGTGAATACTTCACTTTTATTCATTGTTGCATTGGTACCTAGAGAATCAAATAACTGTTATATTAGAAAAATAGAAACATTAATGGTTTTGTTTTATAGTATAATATGATCGTTTGACGTGCCTGCCAAATTGTGTGGTTGGCAAACAAATCCTTCAAACAGTAGTCACAATAAATTCATGTACTGCAATAAAGAAAATTTTCATTTCAGAGTCTTTGTTGAAATAAATCCTGACAGAGGACCAAGGCACCAAAGAAAAAAAATTTTTCTCTTAAAAGAGTTTTAAAATTGACGAATGAACTACAATCTTTCAAAAATATTTTCAATATTAGTGCTTAATTTTATATTTTCAATTTTTGTGTTTAATTACATATTTTCAAAATAAGTGTTTATTAGTGTTATATGAACCTCTCCTCCAGTCCTGAATTGATCTCTTTTTGAGTAATTTTGAATCTAGTTAATCAAAAAATACAAAATGCATACAGAGATGTCTATCATATTCTAAATATAACTTGAAGTCCTTGTTATATCGAAATTTACTTACCTTTCTTACGATTTTGTCATTGTTAATATAAATTTTCCATCACCAATTAAAAAATAATTAATAGAAAAAACTTTTTAAACCACGTTTTAAAAATGGACTAAAAAGTATAAAATAATTTTTTTAACTCCTTGTTAAAACAAAAAGTGTAGGGCACAAAGTTTTTCGTTTTACAAGGTGTTACAATAAATTATTTTATACTTTTTAGTCCATTTTTAAAACGTGAATTATTTTCTGCTTTTTAGTTTCGTTTGTGTAACACACTGAGCACACTGGGTCCATTTCAAGTGGTCCAAAAAAAAGTAAAATTGGTTGCTCGATCATTTTAAAATATCTGAAATTTTTCGTACATCAACCCTAACCCAAAAGAAGATCAAAACCACCATTATTTTTAATTTAACTTATTTTGTTTGCCCACAGCAGAGCTCCATATTTCGTCCTTTTTAACAATTTTCGTTTATTTAAGGGTTTACAAATATTTGTATATCTCCTCTTTAAAATCTCCAAATCAAATGGAGTTTAAAGGAATAAAACTGACGGGATAATATAAAACTGTTTAGAAGACTAGATTAATAAAACTGTTTAGAAGACTCATGCACAAAATTGTCTTCTTAAAACAAATATTTATTGGTAGAAATTTAGTTCAAAGTTAAGGATTTTTTTAAAATGTATTTTCACGAGGACTTTTTTCTAAGAAGGAAACCTGTCAACATGAAATAATTTTTTGCACAAATAGTCTGAATATACTTAAATTATATACAAAGTTTTAGACCTTAGACTTGGTGTACCTTTTTTGAAAAATCCCAAAGTTGACGATTTTTCAAATATCGCGTTTTTGAGCCCTCCTTAAATGAGGAGGGCTGCTGTGGACAAACAAAATAGGTAAAATAAAAAATAATGGTAGTTTTGATCTTTTTTTAGGTAATGTTGATGTACAAAAAATTTAAGATAATTAAAAATGGTCGAGAAACCAGTGCTGGACCACTTGAAATGGAATGACCCCAATTTTAACTTGTATAATTAATCTAAACTTTTTTGTTAAAATATAGATGTGATTCAATATTTTGAAAATCCCATTACTGTGTTTAAATAACTTTTTTAATCATGATTGTAAAACCCTATATTCATTTCTGAAAGCAATAAAAAAATTTCAGGTTGATAAGTTAGTTATGTTTGATCCTATATTTTCATCTCATAACAAAATATTTTATTAATCAATCAAAGTTGTGAATTACATAATGAAAATCCCCTAACCTATAATGAAAATCCCTTAACCTATAAAGAATATATTTAGAGATCCATTGAAAATTATCTTAATTTCTCTTCAACTCACTATGCTGCTTGGGAAAATTATATTACATACTATTTTTTTATAAATTGACATGATTTGAAGGTATTTAGTATAATTCCTATGTTAAACAGGAAAATAAAACTGGATCTTAAAATTTTACTTAAAAAGGTATTAATAAATGTTACTTCATAAAATTTTAGCTTGATTGGACATAGTCATATAACACTTCTTAATAAAACCGTTAATTTAAACTCCGAAATTTTTATTTTGAGAAAAACAATAAAAACTGTTAGCAACTTACTACATTTTCTGAAGTATAGTTTAGAATCAAACCGCTACGAAAAAAACTTTTGACATCGTACGAAATTTTGGCGGTTTTTAAGGAAGCTGATTTGAAACGGAAAAGATGTTTCCGGGGTTTGTCCTGATTATTTGCAGCTTCAGGAATTCTTCAAAGATAGAGCATAACTTTTGGCTCCAAAAAATTTTGTATGCATATGGGGCTGTTTAGATTGCCTTCATTTCTTTTCTCATAAGGCTCCAGCTCATAACGCTTGAAGTTCGTGCGGTATGACTCAAGATACAATCCCAAAATGGCGTTTTACAACGTAGCGTCCAAAACCGATGTGGGTGTCATTATGATAAAAATTGAAATTGGATTTAACAAAGAGATAATTTGTTATTAACCATGCATATTTCTCTTATTAAAGTATATTTTAATATTACTAGAAATTTATAAAATTTTCAGGCTTGTTAGGCTACAGGGAGGCAGGGTAAAGTAAGAAAAAATGTAGATGATAAGTGTAAGTGATGAAAAGGGGAGTATTTTACCACTACCTCTGGTTAGAGGAATATGTGAGAAAACTCCAGCTCTCAAGCGTCACCTCCAACCGTGGACCGGTTTCGCCCTTGTTAGGGCTCATCAGCACGGTATAGGAAGATAACGCAAGAGAGCGGAGGGAGAGCTTTTAGTCTAGCCGACTATAACGGAAAAAGTGGTGACTATTGACTAGTCCGTGCTGATGAGCCCTAACAAGGGCGAAACCGGTCCACGGTTGGAGGTGACGCTTGAGAGCTGGAGTTTTCTCACATATTCCTCTTACCAGAGGTAGTGGTAAAATACTCCCCTTTTCTTACCTGTGTCCTTTCGGGAATTAAATCTGTTCTATGGAATGCGCAGTTCATTCCGGCAGATAGTGGAGGACTAGTCAATAGTCACCACTTTTTCCGTTATAGTCGGCTAGACTAAAAGCTCTCCCTCCGCTCTCTTGCGTTACCTTCCTATTCCGTGCTGATGAGCCCTAACAAGGGCGAAACCGGTCCACGGTTGGAGGTGACGCTTGAGAGCTGGAGTTTTCTCACAGTGTAAGTGATGAGTAACATAAACGTATTTCATAAAAATAGAAATTACCTTGTTAGTTCAATTGAAATAAAGAACAAATATAACAGACGTTCCATAAAATAACGGAAAGTTTCACTCCAATGACGAAAAGATGTTAAAAGAACGTTCTATAAAATAACGGAAAGTTTCTCTCTCATTTGACGGAAAAATATAAAACGAACGATCCCTAAAATAACGGAAAGTTTCACTCCAATGACGAAAAGATATTAAAATAACGTTCTATAAAATAACGGAAAGTTTCTCTCTTTTGACGAAAAAATATAAAACGAACGATCCCTAAAATAACGGAAAAAGAAAATACGGATACCTTCTCAAATGATGAAAATAATCCGGCAGCTGTGCTGCCGGGAAATTTCCGTTTATTGAAGGAAGATTTTTTTACAGTGCAACGAAGCACCCACTTTCACAAATTGTGGCCTCAAACTTTAATTTCATGTCATCAACAATCTTCAGTAGTATCTCCTTCTCTTCACAGAACAGGAGCACATCATCCACATAGAGAATGAGGAGAACCTTCTTCTCCCTGAACACACCACTGAAGAGACAGGAATCCGCTGACCCCTGATTGAATCCAAAGCTCATCAGGAACTCTGAGAACTTTTTGTTCCAACATCTGGACTCCTGTTTAAGGCCATAGAGAGACTTTTTCAGACGACACACCATGTCTCCAGAGTAGTTCAGGCCAGGTGGTGGCTCCATGAAGATGGTCTCCTCAATTTCTCCGTAGAGGAAGGCAGTCTTGATGTCGATTTGAATGGAGGACCAATTTCTTTGGGCAGCTATGGCAAGCACTACTCTAATGGTGTCAAACCTTGATGTTGGGGAAAACGTCTCGAAGAAGTCAACTCCCTCCACTTGAGAGAATCCTTTGGCACACAGCCTCGCCTTGAATCTCTCAACTTGGCCGTTGGGGAAATATTTGATTTTAAAGACCCATTTGCATCCTATCACATTCTTTCCTTCTGGATAAGGTGTTAAATCCCAGGTGTTGTTCTTTTCAAGAGATCGCAGTTCTTCATCTATGGCACGCTTCCACTCATCAGATTGCTCAGAGGTGACAGCCTCTTCAAAGGTTCTTGGAAGTTCAGCAACATTCGCCATGTATCGTCTAGATACATGGCGGATAGAGGCGGAGCGGGAGTGTTCCTGCAGGGTCTAAACGAAGAACAAGAGAGTCACAAAATTCCAGTCGGAAAAATCGCCTCCAACTACACTTGCGAACTCATTGCCATCAAGAGCGCGTTGGAGATTTTCCTCTCTAAGGGCATTCACAGTTCCAGCGGCATTATCATTCTCTCTGATTCAAGATCCGCGCTGCAGGCCATCCAGAAGGGCAAATGCCATATAAGCCATGAAATAATCCAATCCATTAACAAAGTCATCGCAGCCAAGTTATCGTGCACATTACAATGGATACCAGCTCATGTTAATATCATTGGCAACGAGAAAGCCGATGAGCTTGCCAAGGAAGCCAGAGCTTGTCCCCAGACATCGAACCTTACAACTATCATAGATGCCAATGCTGTTGCCAGCCGAAGACTTACCAACAATAATTCCAAACACTCCATCCCAGCTCTAAATTGTAATCGTACAATATCATCTATAATAATCAGACTACGAACAAAACACATAAAGGGTATGAAAATATCAACTGACGGCCAGAGAAACTACTTAAGCCCCTGCCCAAACTGCCCTAATACTCAACTGTCTCCTCAGCATATCTTCGGCTGCCCAGCAATTCAGGCCAGACTACTCAAGATCGGCCTTGAAGATCCAGAAGTCTTGATACATTCTGAAAAGGCTGTAGAGGTCGCCGAGGCAGTCTTCGACTGCTTCGGTGCGATTTAGATTGCACATCATGGACACGACAACAACATCGTCTGGGAACTTTCAGCGTCTGCCTGGGCCGGAGCTGGTAGGAAGGGGTCTCCTCATCATCAGGGTTCTGCACAACCCTTGCAGGATCAGTTTCTTCCTCTAAGCTGGTTGTTTCATCATCACACAAGGGAAATAGAGATGTTGATTCTGGAGGAGGATCTTTTGTGTCGGATAGCTCGTTGAACACGACATTTCTGGAGACTTTGATGGTCTTGCTCACAGGATCATATAGGCGGTAGTTGGTGGAGTTTCTGTCATAACCCACAAAGATCATCTTGGTACTTTTAGGTTCCAGCTTCTTTCGTAACTGATCAGGTACATGCATGAAGGCTTCAGAGCCAAAAGTTCGAAGGTGTTTCAGGAACATCTTTTTACCAGTCCAGAGTTCATAGGGGGTAGATCCAGGACATTGTGTGGACGGAGTATGGTTCTGAATATACACAGCTGTATGGACAGCTTCAGCTCATAGGAACAATGGAATGTCCCTTCCATATAGCATTGAACGAGCACTTTCCATTATTGTGCGCATGTTTCTTTCCGATCGCCCATTTTGCTGAGGGGTATAAGGTGCTGTCGTTTCCAGTTCAATGCCCTTTTCATGCAGAAAATCTCTGAATTCATTATTTATATACTCCCTACCATTGTCGATTCTGAGGGCTTTCACTTTGGTAGCATGTTTGTTTTCACACAGAGAAACAAACTTTTTAAATTGAGCTAGAGTGTCACATTTGTGCTTAAGAAATTCAACAGACACAAATCCACTGAAGTCATCTTTGAATAATGCAAAATAACTAGAACCACCTAGTGATGGAGTTGACATAGGACCACACAGGTCACTGTGTATCAATTCACCAGGTTTACTAGCTTTATTTATTCGATCCGAAAAGGAAAGTTTATGTTGTTTCCCATACTGACAACCTTCACACACAAAATTTTCCATGCCCTCAAAATCAACTTTTTCAAGCACTCCCTTATCACTCATTGCTTTGAGAGACTTTAAATTTAAATGACCCAGTCTCTCATGCCACACTTTAAAACTTAAATTGGCTTCAATCGTAATAGCTTTAAACAACATTTTATACAGGTTGTTTGACGTACGAACACCAGTGGCAATTAGCTCATCATTAGAGCTGTATATAAATGCACTATCACCAGTTTTATTTATGGTCATACCTTTACTTGTGACAGTCCCTTCAGAGAAAAGATTTTTCTTTAGTGCTGGCACATATAGCACATTTGTGATTAAACCCTCAGTCCAGGTACCGTTTACAAACTTCATTATTTTCACGTCACCCTTGCCCTCAATAGGGAGCTCAGTGCAGTCACCTAGGAAGGTGAACCCTGTCGTGGCCGTCTAGCTTTTGGTAATTGTGCACAGAGAGTTCCTCTCATGGGTCATGTGAGCAGATGCTCCGCTATCCAAGATCCAATGGCCTTTCGTGTCCTCGACATCATCCACCTCTGCACTGAAGGCATGTTTGGTCGGCATGCTGGGTGGTCCTGGTTTCCACCGATTGTTGTTTTGCCTTGAGTTGTTTCGCTGGTACCGGGAGTTGCACTCGTTGGCAAAGTGTCCCTTCCTGCGACAGGCGTAGCAGGTGACTTTGGACCTGTCCACCTTTCCCCGGTTCTGTGGTTCATTCTGATTTCCAGCAGCGGCGACGAACGCGGTTTCTTCCTTCTCTCCCTTGTCGATGCTTTTCTCTTCATCGATCAGTCGGGCTGTGAGATTGGAGAGTTTACTCTCCTCCATCGAGAGCCATGCCTGGCGAAAATTTCTGTATTTAGTGGGTAGTGTGCTGAGGACCTTTGTGATCATGGTCATCTCCGTGAGCTCTTCCCCAGAGTTCTTAGCTTGAATGGCAAGATTCTCCACCCTTGCGATGTACTCAGCAGCGCCCTCATTCGTTTCCATTTTGAGTTGATGGAATTTATCAAGCAGAAGCATCTTGTCAAAGTCAGACTTCTGCTGATAAATGGAGTACAGCTTGTTTAGCATTTCCAATGACGATGAACAGCTTTCAACAAGAGTGATCTGTTTCATAGTCATGGCAGCCGTGATGGTAAACATTGCGTACGCATCGCCTTTCTCCCATTTTTCTGTGGCTGCGGCATCTCCATCGTCGGGCGGTTTCGGCCTTGACCCAGTGGCGATCGAGAACACTCCCTTGGCCTTGAGAGCGCAGGTCATTTGGAAACGCCATTGGGAATAGTTGTTCCCGTCGAATTTCGCTATAGATGATAAATCCAGTCCAGATGCCGACATAATGACACTTAGTCAATAAGCAGCGTGGTGGTGCTAAGCCTAACAGCGGCAGTGAATCGAAGAATATGCAACTAATGCAGCAGCAACTAATGCTATTTTAGGCGTGGGCTGGGCCCGTAACCTGTTAATTTTTAATTTAAAAATATATTTATTTGATCTAGACTAACATATAGGACAAGCACACAGCTAGCAGAGTTCGACACACGCACGCTGCTACAGAACAAATCTAAAGCTATACTACGTAGAAGTTGTAGTTATTTTCCAAAGTATAAATACAAGGAAGAATTAAATAGTAAATATATACAGAAAAATCAACAATCAGATACAAAAAATTTCATCTCGATATCTTCAAAATTCACCAAGATATTAAAAGCTAAAATTCGTGACTTACACCACTTTATCATACTTATGAGTGACATACTTTTACTGCAAAATAGGGGCCATCCACAAACTACAGTTGAACATTTTAGAAACCAAACTACCGTAAAACTTTGATTTTTTTATTTGAGGTGACAAGGACTACATGCAAAACTCCTCCAATCAGCCATGGTGTTGAGCTCGCTCAACTGCGCTAATCCAGATACCTGTCATTGCTACTCATATCAGCGATGCCCAGAGGGGGCCCATCAGCTCTTATTTTGCGTTCAGATTTGTGACGTCATTGGTTTGAAAGTAACCCTCCTACCAATCAATACTTATACCTAAATCAATACTTATTTATAAATTACCTTGAGTTATCGAAAAGATTATAAAAATATTTCTTGGAGCCCCGAAATCAGGTACTCCTTCATACCTATTAGCTACGTAAAAAATAATTGTAGCAGGAGTGTGTGACTCCCAGAAACACTTGATACTCAGGAAACACTGCTCTATTGTTTATTAGAATGACGTGCTTTTTAATTTGCGGACGGTCCCTTAAAAATATAGGGAACATCGGGGGACGTATTCGGACTATACCCCTATCTTTACAGACGGGTCCAAGTCCGAATTACATGTAGGTGCCGCGGCAGTTTGCCAGTGCGCAACCATCTCCGATGCCCTCCCTGTCACAGCTTCCGTATACACCGCAGAACTTCATGCCATTAGAATGGCTATCGAACACATCTCACTCTCCCCTCATAAGAAATTCATGATCTACTCAGATTCTCTGTCCTCACTTAAAAGCATAGTCTCATACACATCATCTGTCCATCCCATTGTGAACGACATCGTAGTCACACTATCAAAATTGCTTAGGACTGGCGCTAAAATAATGTTTTGCTGGATCCCCGGTCACGTCGGGATTGATGGGAACGAAGAGGCCGACCGTGCTGCAAGATCAGTCACGGGCCCAACTGACAAATTTCCCGTTCCATTTGAGGATTTGAAACCACTCTTCCGGCAAAGACTCTATGGCATATGGCAGTCTGAATGGGACCAGCAAGTAAGCAATAAGCTACATTCTGTGATGCCATCCCTGTCGCGAAGACTGGGTAAAAATCTTACCCGTCGCGAGGAGGTCTTGCTGACCAGATTACGCATTGGGCACACGAGACTAACTCATCGGCATCTCTTGATGGGAGAAGAGGCACCCACATGTCATTTCTGCGACACCATTTTAACTGTTCATCACATCATGTGTGTCTGCCCCCATTTTGACCCCTATAAAAGTATCATTTTTAACCGTACTGATCTTAACTTATCACAAATTTTAAATCACTCAAACCTTTCGTTGATTTTTAAATACATTCATCACATTGGTTTTACCCATTACATCTAGAAATATTTTAAAGTTTTTAACATGACGTATAGAGTATGTCTGACAAAGGCTGTTGGCCTATTATTATTTTAAAAAGGGTTTCTGGAAAATATCTTTAATTTTTTTTATGTAATCTGTCTTGTGGTTGGCGCTCTATGCCCTGATATGGGCCTTGTGCCATAAAAATCAAACCAACCAACCAACCAACCAACCCTTAAAAATATAAACCCGCATATCTCAGTGGATTTTGAAGATATTGAGACAGAATTTTTTCTATCCTATTGAGAACTGATTGGAGAAAATTTTTTACACTGGAAGTTTCAGTCTACGGGGGCCGTATAAAGAGTTATCTTCTGCATATTCTAAAATAGACCCCCCATGGAGTTGAAACTGGTCTCTTATAATTCTTCACCTCATTTGAAGAAAATTTGCCAGTGGAAGTATGGGTCTAGGGGAAATATTTTAGGAAATAGCCTATCGTGTTACAGGTTTTTTGAAACACCCTGTTGTGGCGATCACCCGCAACTCAGCCACTGTGCGGAGAGAATGCGGGTGCGCTATTGCGAAGCCACTGCGGTGTGAGTAGTAGCGGGGCTAACCTGAAGAGCGGCGAGTGCTCAACTCGCACTGGATTTTGCTGCGTATTTTGTTGGTGGAGTACAGCGTTTACTTCTGGAGATGGTTTAAATTTTTTGGTTACTGTTTGGAAAATAAATCTTTATTTTTAAACCAACGTGCAATTATTGGAGTCAAGCCATCAGCTATGCAGTAGCCAAAGTGGTGACCTGGTCTGAGCACACGAACTTTCAACTTTTACGGAATCATTTCCTCCCGTACGCCTCCCTTTCGCCACTGATTCGCTTTAGCTAGGATGCCCGGAGACGCCGATGCAACTGTCGCCGATGAAAATGCCCCCAGTGCAACAGATAGCGCGCGTTGCTTTGCGGCTGCCCGCGTTTTGGAAAGGAAACGTGCGTTTATGGATTGCGCAGTGTGAGAATGCCTTTGAATATAGCGGAATTACGAGCGATGCAACGAGATTTTCTGCCCTCGTGGCCCACATTGATGCCGAGACCCTAGAACATGTGGCCGACATTGTACTCAGCCCGCCAGCGGAGGCTAAATATAAGGCTTTGGCGAACCGCCTCATTACGGAGTTTGCGGAGTCCGATCAGCAAAAGATTAAAAAGCTCTTGGGTGACCTTCAGCTGGGGGACGAAAAGCCGAGTCACCTATTGAGAAAGATGCGTGGGCTTGCGAGGGACCAGCTCAAGGAGGATTTCCTGAAGAATCTCTGGCTCCAGAGGATGCCACCGCATATACAAACTGTGGTTTCTGCATCGTCTGAATCACTGGGCAGTCTGGCAGTGATAGCTGATAGGGTTTGGGAGATCAGCGCACCAACATCGATGTGTGCGGTGGAGAAGCAGTCTGCCCCATCAGAAATTGAACTTTTGACCCAGAGAGTAGAAGAGTTAACCCTCCAGGTCGTGGAATTGTCAAGAGGTCGACAACAGTCGCGTAATTTTGGCTCATTTTCAAATAGACGAAGATCAAACTCGTGGCGTAGAGACCCAAGCCCGGTACCGGGAACACTCTGTTTCTACCACTATCGGTTCGGGGAAAAGGCTGAGAAGTGCAAACAGCCTTGCAGTTTCCGCTCGGGACAGCCGGAAAACTAGGAGAGCCGTCGCTCGGGTCCACGAGTGACGGCAACACCAGGATTCAGCGACTCTATTTGGAAGACAAGTCTACGTCAGCCAGGTACCTTGTGGACACTGGGGCGGATCTTTCCGTCGTTCCGCGTTCAGTTTATCAACATCAGACTCTTTCTCCGTCCGATCTTAGGCTGTTCGCGGCAAACGGCACGCCCATCGCAACTTACGGGAAAAAGCTTATGGTATTGGATTTGGGATTGCGTAGAGAATTTCACTGGCCTTTCGTAGTCGCAAATGTTACTCAGCCAATAATCGGAGCAGATTTCCTGCGTAGGTTTGGCCTATTGGTCGACATTAGAAATGAAAGATTGGTAGACCCTTTGACAGGGCTGCAGTCACGGGGTTCTGTGACAGCCACGGACGTCCCGGGCATTAAGGTGGTTACAGGGGAGACCCCCTTCCACAAACTGCTTGCGGAGTTTCCATCCCTCACAGAAACCAGCGCAACTCCTCGTCCTGTGAAGCATGACATCCGGCACTGCATACAGACGGACGGACCACCGGTTTTTTCCAAGCCTAGGAGACTGCCCCCTGAGAAGCTGAGGGCGGCCCAGCGAGAGTTCCAGTACCTGGTGTCGACTGGCGTGTGCAGACCATCCAAGAGCTGTTGGGCCTCACCACTGCATATGGTTGCCAAAAGCAATGGTGACTGGAGACCTTGCGGAGATTTCAGAGCCCTCAACAACTCAACAGTTCCAGATCGCTATCCGGTTCCGCACATTCAGGACTGCATGCAAGTGCTGGAGGGCAAGACTATATTCTCCACACTTGACCTGGAAAAAGCTTATTACCAGATACCAATGCAAGAGGAGCATATCCCCAAAACGGCAGTAACGACCCCTTTCGGGTTGTTCGAGTTTGTTTTCATGCCCTTCGGTCTGGCCAACGCGGCGGCAACATTTCAGCGTTTCATACATCAAGTGCTTGAAGGTCTGGATTTTTGCATTCCTTATTTTGACGATGTTTTGGTGGCATCTGAAAATCCAACTCAACACCAAGAACACCTCAAAACAGTCTTCCAACGTTTCGAGGAATTCGGTGTAAAGCTAAACGCGTCCAAGTGTGTCCTAGGAGAACCTCAAGTGAGATTTTTGGGTCACACGGTGACAGGAAAAGGCATAACACCTTTGGCAGAAAAGGTCGCAGCAATCACTGACTTTCCCCAGCCAAAAACCATCAAAGAGTTACGTAGATTCCTTGCAATGGTAAATTTTTATCGTCGTTTTCTTCCACATGCAGCTAGTACCCAAGCTCCACTTAATGCATACCTGCAAGGAGCTAAGAAAAACGATAAAAGACCCATCAATTGGACAGAAGAAGCCACAGCAGCGTTCAATAAGAGCAAAGCTGACTTGGCCCCGTCAGGGACGCTTCTCGTCTTGAGAAGCGGCACGGGCACTCACGTTCCCGGAGGGTTCCCAGTGAAAAAGTGTGTTCACGAGAACGCACGGGGTCGACGGCGCTCGACTCAAGTTAGCACTGGCGTGGGTCCAGGGCATGCGCAAAACAGGGAGATTGGGGCCTTTAGCGGGCATTCGGCAGTTGGGGCCGATTACGATCTCCCGATTCATGGATGCCTGTTGCGTTGGAAGCGCATTGTGGTGCCTTAGCATCCCCCGACGCCTTTTTGTGGCGTGCCTAGTTTCTAGGCCGGTTGCGCTTTCGGCAAGACGGGAGGCGATCTCCCACACGAATCGTCTTGGGTCGGGCTTGATCCGGCTCACATCCGTGTCTTATTGGCGCGGCGGTCCTTAGCGGGCCTGGTGTTAAATCACCCTGCGCTGCGCGGCGGTCCTTAGCGGGCCAAGGTGTTAAATCACCCTGCGCCAACACATGCCGTGTGTTGCATTACCGTGCGGAAGGAGGAGGGGACTCTGGTGTAGCTTATGCCTGCGCTTCGACCCCGAATTCGGCCAAGACGGTGGCATGGGATACAGGGCTAACCATGTGCGCGCCGGCAGAGCAACCCAGCTCCTATGCGGCGGCGGCCCTAAAAAGCTGCCACAGCCCTAGACGCGAGTCTATAGTGTCGGTTACCCGCCGTGAGGTGACTTTAGTGTCTTGAACCCTCTAGGCCTTGTTGCAGTCCGGTGGCGGCTGCGGGTCCGCGACACTGAAAAAACTTGTATCAGACCATGGGACTATTAAAAAACACACCGGCCTCGGCCAAATCTTGCACGCTAAAGGCGGTTGACCCAGTCAACTGCGAGGACCAAGACTCCGGTCTACGGTCCGCCAATCGAACGCATTGCGCGGGCAGCTCAGCTGCACGCACGGACAAGGGCGCAAGCCAGAAGTCCGTAAATCCCATTCGAACGCATTGCGCGGACGGCTCTGCCGTCTGCCCGGACGAGGACGCAAGTCCGAAGGCCGGTACTCGAACGCATTGCGCGAGCGGCTCAGCCGCTCGCCTAGACGGGGAGCTCAGGTCCCCGTCTAGCTTGCCACCATGTAGGATTCGTTTTCTACAATCGAACCTGAGAAGCTGTACGGCAGCTACCGCTGAGATCACTCAGTGCGAGGACTATGAATCGGAGGTGCACCTGATTCAGGAACCGCACACCAGAAATGGCAAGATAATCGGTATCCCTTTGAGTTGGCGTATAGTCCATGATGGGACTAACGGCAAAGCCGCGATTGCGGTTAAGGACGCAAGTGCCACTGTCTCTAGTATTGTTGCAAACCCGAGACTGGCCGCGGCCGAGATTTCGCTTCGTGGCGAGAGACTCGTTGTCGTGTCGGTCTACTTTGGACGTAAAGACCCAATCGAAGAGTGCCTTAAAGACGTTGATTCAATCCTCACTCGATTTAACGGTGCAAAGATCATCGTTGGAGGAGATTTTAACGCATGGCATCACATGTGGGGCGTCCCGGTGAAGAATACACCTAGGGGCGAGACCATCGCAGAGTTCTTCTGCGAGCGGCAACTAGCACTTCTTAATAACGCCGGGTCCCCACCCACCTTTGAGGGTTGGAACGGAAGGAGCTGGATCGACTTGACGGCGGTGTCTCGAGCCGCGTTGCCTCTGATCGGCGGCTGGACGGTCTTGGAGGTTACAGCGAGTGATCATAACTATATTTCCTTTTACTACGACTCAGAAACGGTGCCAAGTGCAGTTCCCACTCGATATACCCGCAATCAATGGATATTGCGGAGGGCCCTTAAAAGGGTCTCCGGTGAACTGGCCAACCTTGAAGACCGTATTGAACATATTCAAACTGAGCGTGGCTTAGAGGCAGTTGTGACAAGACTCTACTCCACTCTTCATCGTTGTCTCGATGAAGGGGCTGTACTTCGAAAGCGCAGAAAGGCCAACTCGTGGTGGTCGGACGATCTGCGCATGATGCGCAGAGAAGTTCGTGCACTTAAGAGAAGGTCAGACCGAGCGTTAGAACCAGAACGGTTGATATTTCGCAATCGGTATAGAAAGAGACTAGCTGAGTACAGACGCGCCATTTGCCAAAAGAAAACGGAAGCCTGGGTTCGGCTTTGTGATACGCTCTCGTGCACTGATCCGTGGTCGCTTCCTTATAAGCTGGCCGGCAAGATCAGGCGCAAAAACAACATGAGTTTGGTGATGAGGTCGGACGGTACTAGAACGGAAACCAGTGAAGAGTCAGCTAGGGTAATCCTTGACTCTATCTTCACTGATGAGGGACCCGATACACCAGCACATCAGGTGCTGAGAATGAAAACGGAACTCTTCGTGGGAAAGGCAGATGACCTGCCCTTCACCGCGACTGAAGTCAACGTTGTCATTTTTAAAGCTAAGCAACGCAAAGCACCGGGTCCCGACCGTATACACGCCGAGGCGATACGGGAAATCCACCGTTTGAGACCAGAGCTTTTCCTTAAGCTTTTCAATAAGTGCCTCGCAATTGGTAAGATGCCTAAAGCGTGGAAGGAAGCTAAATTGGTCTTGATCCCGAAACCCAATCGGGATCTATCGAACGCCGGTTCGTACCGACCCATCTGCCTACTCAACGTAATGGGGAAGCTATATGACAGGTTGCTCTCTGACCGCGTCAAGCATCTGCTCTTCAAAGGATCGAAGCCGCACGCAAACCAGTTTGGTTTCGTGCGGGGGAAGTCCTGCGATCTAGCGATGTTCACCGTCAGAGAGCGAATTCGTTCCGCTAGAAAAGAGCGGAAGGGCCTGTCAGCGACCTCATTAGACATAAAGGGTGCCTTTGATAATGCCTGGGGTCCCGCTGTCCTAGCGGGCCTGATCAATGCCAACTGCCCCGCTAACCTGTACGCGGCCATTAAAGATTTTCTGCAAGGTCGTGTTATGACCTATGAAGCTCCTGAGGGGTGCATCCAGATCACACCCAAGAAAGGATGCCCGCAGGGATCGTGCATCGGTCCGACTCTCTGGAATGTGGTCTGTGACCGTTTTCTTCAGGCGTTATTGCCAGAAGGCAGCGAAGTTATTGCTTTCGCTGACGATCTCCTCCTGCTTACCAAAGGTAAAACGGAGGCTGATATTGAGAAGTCGGCCAATGAGGCCTTAGAAATCTTGGCAAACATGGCTGAATGCGTAAAGCTTCAGTTCGCGGTTGGTAAGACCAAGAGTATCTATTTTAAAAATGGAGGTCGGAAACGACTTAATCCGTTGAGACTCTTTGTGAGAGACTCCGAGATCGAGCAAGTCGAGCACCTGAATTACTTGGGGGTGAAGTTCGATAGCAAGTTGAACTTCAAACTCCATCTAGCTGACCGTTCTGGTAAAGCGCTGAAGTTATTTAACGCTGTCCGTTCTTCGGCTCCTAAGTTTTTCGCCAGTAATCCAACTCTCATGAAGCGGATTTACTTAGGTGCGATCGAACCTATGTTGTTATATGGAATTGGTGCTTGGGGCGCGAGAACCGAACTCAAACATATTCAGATTGGGCTCGAGGCTATTCAAAGGCCGTTCTTGCGAATCATCACCAGCGCATTCAACAGCGTTTCCAACCCAGCCTTGCAAGTCTTGGCTGGAGTCTTGCCACTAGGATTCAAGGCGCAGGCTCGTTGGGCGAGTTTTCTCACTGGCACGATAGGCGGAATCCATAATGTTGGTCAGTTCTCTTTCGGAGCCAATGACCTGGAGAAGAGCGTTTCGCTCGAATCCATACACCCAGCGGCTAGGGTAAGCATTCCTTTTGAAATCAGGACGCCTGAAGTAAGAGAGATAGATATCTATACCGACGGGAGTGGTATAGACGGGAAAATTGGTGCGGCCTTTGTCGTCTATTATTATGGCCAAAAAATTGCCGAGGGGCTCCGGCAATTACCTGATATCTGCACGGTATTTCAGGCAGAGCTGCTGGCAATTCAGCACGCTCTAATTTGGTGCAGGAGCACTAGCACCACTTTTAAGCGCGGAGTCACGATTTATTCGGACTCCCTATCTTCTCTGCAAGCGCTTGAAGATCCCGAGTCTTGTAGCGAAAGGATTCTCAAGACTAAAAACTCTTATGCTAAGGCCGCTGAAAAGGATGACATTACTCTACGTTGGGTCAAAGCCCACGCTGGCTTTGAAGGCAACGAGGAAGCCGACCGACTGGCCAAAGAGGCGACGAAAGGGGGCGATGGTGTAATTCAGTGCAGAATACTCCGCCCCGTCTCAAGCATTAAAAGATCGATCAGAGAGTCATTTCTTGATCTCTGGAGTTCCGTTTGGATCTCGGAGAGCCGCGGACGATGGACCTTTGAGCTCTGCCCGAAGCCGAAGGTAGATTTTCTGTCTGGTCACCCCGATCAGACCCAACTACTGACCGGGCACGGCTGGTTCAGAATGCATTCTCGGATTATCGGGTTCGATATTCCTGGAGATTGCGTGTGCGGCGACGCTGGTGACGCCAAGCACTATCTAACCAAATGTCCTTTGACGGAGGCCGCACGGCGAGCTCTGGACTTTTCAGAGGGCAATGCTAGTGTCCTTTGGGACCCAAGGAAATTGGACTTGTGAAGGCGATCATGAGGGTTGCAAAACTCGTGCATGCGTGCGCAAGACCAGTTGCCGATGGCAGCTCCAACCGTCGGAGACCCCGAACCTAGTCCTTTGGACTTGGTACAGACTGAAACTTAAAGGATTTCCACACCCGGTTCGTGGCATTTTTGCGCAAGCACTAATGCGGTGACTCGAGTCCGGTAGGATATCGCTTGCGATATGCAAACTCAAAGGAATTGACGGTCACACCCGGCAAGTGCAGAACTGGGCCGGAAGAGAGATATGTTCGAGGACTTCGTGCACCTCACACCCGGTGACGGTTCTGAAGGTCCTTGGACTCTTTGGGGAAGTCGAACCGGAAGGGAGTCTGAGGACATAGATCTGGACTTAGGGGTCGCTACGAGAGTAGTTTGCCTTAAGTCCCAAGATGGAATGTATCACTACTTTCATCTTGTGTGCTGGAAGACTCGTCTTCCAGCATGGTATGGGCTCCAAGCCACCGGACTCACCGCTGGTAACAGGTGAATAGGCTCCAAGCCACCGGACTCACCGCTGGTAACAGGTGAATGAAACCGCACCTGACGGAACTCAGGTAGGCATCTTGCCGAACGGGATCCCGCTGTAAACAGGGATAGCGAGCTGCGGCTCCCGAAGATCGGTGCACTCAGCGTGCTAGGCTTTCCCCGTAGGGGGCCGCGGTCGAGGACTTCGGCAGCACGGACCGGAGTTCCTTGGGTCGTGGATGGACGCTTCAGCCCTTTCATGATCATCGCATTCGCACGCACCGCGCACATGTCTCGGAGTACACTCGGTGGCGCTTATATGGCCACGTCGAGCTACGGGTAGACTAAATTAAAACCATTGAACCGATCCGATCTGTTTCCCCTGTGGGTCTCAGTTCGGGGCTCTGATTTTCAGGTTTCGTCTAGGGCGGCTGCATCCGCAGCCGCCTGCACGACCAAGGGGTTTCTCGCGGCACGTGTTATTAACTGTAAAGCGCTTAGCACGTAACGGGGCACGTGTCCGCTGTTCTTGAACCTTGAAGCTGACTTGGCAAAGGCAGCGGTACTGTATCACCCTTCATACGAGGCTCCAATTGCTATCATGGTGGATGCTTCGGATACAGCCGTGGGAGCAGCACTCAATCAAAGAGTAAAAGAGGGATGGCAACCTCTCGCATTCTTTTCTAAGAGATTGGCCCCAGCCCAGCAGAAGTACAGCGCCTACGACCGGGAGCTGTTGGCGGTTTACATGGCCATAAAGCATTTTCGCCATATGGTCGAGGGCAGGGTTTTTACGGTTTTTACCGACCACAGGCCACTGACGTATGCATTTCGCCAAAAAGAAGATAGATGTTCTCCTCGGCAAATGCGCCATCTCGATTTCATTGCCCAATTCACTACAGACATTCGTCACATCAAAGGGATTGAAAATTTCGTTGCTGATGCGTTGTCCAGAGTGAACCTGGATGCAATCGAGGCTCCAACCGTGTTTGACATGAAGGAGATGGCGGGGGCTCAGATCGGTGATGAAGAACTGGGAGACATCATAGCAAAGAGGACTTCATCGTCGTTGGAGATGAAAGATTTCCTAGTGGGTCAACCACCGATCCCACTGAAATGTGATGTTTCAACGGGTCGGATTCGCCCCTACGTTCCAGAGCCTTACCGTCGTAAGATTTTCATCTCTCTCCACTCGCTTTCGCATCCAGGAATTCGAGCAACGATTCGGCTGATTGCTGAACGATATGTATGGAGCTCTATGAAAACTGACGTGGCCGGGTGGACCCGTTCCTACTTGGGGTGCCAGAAATCAAAGGTATCTCGCCACACTAGGCCTCCTGTTGGCAGTTTTGTTCCTCCCAGTGCTAGATTCGAGCATCTGCAAATCGACTTAGTGGGCCCGATGCCACCATCTGAAGGATTTCGATACTGTTTGACAATGGTAGACCGATTTTCAAAGTGGCCGGAAGCAGTTCCACTGACGGACATCACAGCAGAAAGTGTGGCAGCGGCATTCTATGCAGGATGGGTGGCTCGTTTTGGACCTCCGTTAAGGCTGACTACGGACCAGGGAACCCAATTTGAGTCTTCGTTGTACCGGGCCCTGACCAAGTTTTTGGGAACGTCTCAGCAACATACGACGCCTTACCACCCAGCCGCAAACGGCCAAGTCGAGAGATTCCACCGTCAGCTGAAGGCTGCAATCATGGCTCACAGCAACGTGAAATGGACGCGGACCCTGCCTACCATCCTTTTGGGGTTCCGTGCTGCTTGGAAGGGGGATCTCCAGGCAACAACAGCTGAGATGGTTTACGGTGCTCCGATTCGCATTCCGGGTGAATTCCTGTGTCCATCATCAGGCACACCGGACGCAACTACATTCGTCGGACAACTGAGGGAGACTATGGCTAAGCTCCGTCCGAATACTCCAAGGCGCCACGGTGCCAAACCCGTCTTCATCAGCAAAGATCTGGCAACTTGTTCGCATGTATTTGTACGTACAGATGCACTCAGAAAGTCCCTGCAACCTCCCTACGAAGGCCCTTTCGAGGTTCTTCACCGAAGTGAGAAATGTTTCCGCATTCGAAAAGGGGGCCGTGAAACAACAATCAACTTAGAACGGTTGAAACCTGCTTATCTGGCAGAAGAGGAGGTGGTTCGGGGGCCGGCTAGTGCTGCCCCAGGTCGACCCCCTGGCGATCCTAAACCCGCTCTCCCCCCCGACCCTCCGTTTATATCTGAGGAGCTACCTAAGGTCATCAAAACCCGTTCTGGCAGAACGGTACGATTCAACAGAGGGTTTCAATAAATCTCGCTGTCGCTGGTGGGGGGCTCCTGTGGCGATCACCCGCAACTCAGCCACTGTGCGGAGAGAATGCGGGTGCGCTATTGCGAAGCCACTGCGGTGTGAGTAGTAGCGGGGCTAACCTGAAGAGCGGCGAGTGCTCAACTCGCACTGGATTTTGCTGCGTATTTTGTTGGTGGAGTACAGCGTTTACTTCTGGAGATGGTTTAAATTTTTTGGTTACTGTTTGGAAAATAAATCTTTATTTTTAAACCAACGTGCAATTATTGGAGTCAAGCCATCAGCTATGCAGTAGCCAAACTGTATAGATTTACGTTCTGAGGCATTCCCAGACACTATGAAACCAAAACATCACTTTTTGTGTCATTACCCCTCCCTTATTTTCCAGTTTGGTCCTTTAATTAGACTATGGACTTTAAGATTTGAGAGTAAACACGGGTATTTCAAAAAGTGTGTCAGACATTCTTGCAATTTTAAAAACATTTGTTCAACTCTTTCTCTTAGACATCAACTTTTACAAACTTACATTCATTTGGGAAACTTTTTCCCCCATAAAATTACAGTTCACAAAACTATAAACTTTTGTACTTCTATGGTAAATGCAGATATTCAGAACTCATTAGCAAGTAGTGTGAATCAGTTTAATTCGGTTGTATCTGATCATGTTTTAATTCATGGTATATCTTACCAAAAAGGTTTATTTTTTGCCTGTGGAAAAGAATGATGATGGTATTTTATTTGGTAAAATTAAGTTAATTGTCATTCACAATCATGCTGAGGTTTACTTTGTTACTGAACTATTTCAGAATATGTTTGTTCATAAGTGGGGTGTCCACAAAATAATGACAAGTTCACTAACCAACTGTTGTGTTCATATGAATAAATTATTAGATTACTATCCATTGCCAGCTTATTTATTAAATAAACATGAATGCATAAGTTTACATCATGCTTTTTCTGAATAAATAAATTTTATTGGAAGTAAAGGCCACTGGCCTATGCACCAATACTACATACATTCATATAGCTACAATAAATAGGGTTACTTGGGGTAAGTGGGTCACTGGGGTAAGTGGGTCACCCCCCTAAAACTATAATATTACAGGGAATTTCACACTTACTCGCATTGATTATGTTGCAGCTTGTCACACCGATGAGTATTGCATATATTTGAGATTTGTTTAATTTATTTTTAAGATTATAGAACAAATTTAAAATACATTCCCAGAATGGATTTTTTGGAGAGTTCAAGACGTATTTTTCAAAGAAGTATTTCAAGGTAAGTTTTCATTACATTTTAATGTTTATTGAACTGTTTTGCAGAGTTTGACCTAAATTACATACGGCAATTTGAAATTTTTCAAAATTTTTAATTTTGAAGTGTTTAACAGGGGGGTCCCACTTACCCCATAGTTTTAGCATGGTTGGGGTAAGTGGGACCCCTCAGTGTGGGGTAAGTGGGACCCTTTATTATGATATAAGTGGTTTTAGAGGGTCCCATATGATATAGGAACTACAACTGAAGACATGGGCGGATTTTGGGGGGATTATAGGGACAATTTCCCCCCAGTATTTTCAGAAAATTTCGATTTATAGTAGCAAGTAGAAGACCTTTTACTCACCACTTCAAAATTCATTAAAATTTATAAATAGTTCGATCGACATTTTATATCAAATTTGCGTTTTAATTTAAGTTATGGTGAGTAAAGTGAAATATCTCATCAATAGTGTTCATTCTCATTTAGTGTGTATGATTTCTTTTTTATCTTACAATGTGTATTAAAGTGCCAAAATAAATCTTAAACAACCTTATTATGTTCTTTAAACACTATTTTATATGCTAAAGTAAAAAATATCCCTTTGGCCTTTCAAAACATTCTTAAAAATACTTATTTTGCTTTTCATTCTATTTTTGCCTTGTCATATTGATTTTGATGTGAGTATATTTCTCACTCATGGACACAGTTAGAATAAAAAAATTTATATTGAAATTTACTGTACTTTTTTAAGTAATACCCACTTACTTCCTTTTAAGTTTTGCTTGCTTTAAATATAAATAAAGAGGGGGTGACCCACTTACCCCATCTCTTGGGGTAAGTGGGTCACCCATCTCATTTTTGATAAAAAGACCAGTTAAGAAAAATTTAAAGCTTTAATTTAGAAACTACTGATAAATTTTTGTTTATCGATAGATTCTTTAACGAAATTTGTCAACAAGTACAAAATAAACCCTTTCAAATTTTTTCTATGAACCTCCAAAAATGTACTAGGCCAAAAAGGGGTCCCACTTACCCCAAGTGACCCTATATATTATCCATCAATAGAATTATAATATTAGATACAAATAATTTGGAAGACAAATTTTCTAATAATTGTTACACAACAAAAGAAGCTATTAAGAAGAAAGAGAAACACACACATACAGAAAATATACATGTATACAATATACACACATACAAATTTAAATACCTAAATATATTAATTGAGAATGAACAGAGAGTAAGTTAATCAATTTCTTGAACAAAATATTGAACTGCCTTAATAAAATGAAATAAATCAAGGTTAAAACGCTTTTCTGATAATTTTATGTCAAACCATTTGGGAAAGTTAGTTTGAGAAAAATTTCCCCCGCCAACATACCTAAGGAGATATTTTTGTCTGTAGTATAAGAAAGTTGGGCAGGTACTAAATAGGTGATATACATCCTGATTTTCCCCGCGGTTGCAGAATGAGCAAACTTGATTGTTTGGATAAAATAAAGGTTTATTATTTATGTCTCTTACAGTCATACTAGCTTTAATTTGAAAGATAGTTCTCTCAATAGAGATGTTGAGATTCATTTTAAAGTATAGGGATGGAAGAAAATCCAATGAAAAATACTTGTAATGTGAAAAATTAGTTGAACTTATAATTTTATTGTAGTCTTCCTGCAATTGATTGCTTGCTATTCTCTCAATTATATTTGGTATAGATCCTGAAATTATGTTTACAGGGCTATAAAAAAGACCAGAAAAGCCATAGGTGTTAAGAATATGCCTCAGTTGCGAGACCCAGTTATAAGGGTTATTAGTATTGTCGCTGTTTTTAGCCAATTTTATATAACATTTTTTCATTAATCTCTCCTCGTTCATTTTTAGTAATTTTTGCCAAAATAAAAGTATAGACTTGATTGCGGTTATTTTTAAAGGAAAAATACCGGTTTCCCGTCTTATTACATAACCCGGTGTGTTTCGGTTCAAGTCATATAGGGTGGGTTGGGGTAAAATGGGTCAATTTTTAGGTACTTTCACATTCAAAGCTTTATTTCATCAAAACTATTACTTTTTAAGGATTTCTTTCAATTGGATCTTTACATTACAATCCTTCAGAACATTTTCATCTAATTTTATCTAATATTTTTTAATTATAAGTTGGTTAAACTTAGCATCAAAAGTAATGACCTATTTTACCCCAATGTGGGGTAAAATGGGTCTCATTGCAAAAATATGTCAAAAATATATTTATTACTAAATATACATGAAAATAAGAAAAAAGGCAATCGGCTAAGCTTTTTTTATCCAAAAAAATTTTTTTAATTTGTACTTTAATGAAATTGTAAACGTCCGAAGTTAATGAACATTGTTCAAATGTAGCAATTAAAATACTTCATTTGGAGAAAAAAATAAACTTGTTTGACAGTTCAATGTCATAGTTTTGACAGTTCAGATGTATATTTGAAGTCCTCCTAACTATGACCCATTTTACCCCAAGTACAAAATATTTTATATTTTTCTAAGCTGATTTGCTTGAAATGTCTCTCAGACTTTCTTTTATGAAAAACTATCACAAAAGTCTGCTGTAATTTATTAGAATATATAGTTATTTTGAAGTTGGTAAACCCTGTTTTTTCAATGACATTATTTACGGTTCAAATTAAATATTTTTTCAGTCCTCAAATTCATAAATCTTAATTTTTGACAGTCGAAAAAGGTTGCCATTAGACTAAAGAATATAATTTAAAAAATTAGTGAAAAAAGTTCAATTTAAATTTGATTTATATCGAGTTAATTAAAACTGACCCATTTTACCCCATGACCCACTTTACCCCAACCCACCCTATCCTTTTTATGAATGCAAGTTGAACACGTTCTAATTTGTCCAAGTACGCTATACTCCATATTGGAGAAGCATATAGCAAAACTGACTTTACTAGAGATTCAAAAAGTTTCAACCTGATATTAAGGGAATCACATTTACTTCGGCATAATATGGGTATTAGAGAATTTAAGGCGGTCATAGCTTTATTAATAAAATAATCAGTAGCACATGAAAAGGAGCCAGTTGTAGAAAAAGGAACACCAAGATATGTATAGCTATTGCAGACTTCGATTTTCTGTCCTTTCCAATACCATTTATCTTTTTACTAACTTTCCCACCCTTGCGAAATATCAGTACTTTAGTTTTTTTCATGTTAATTGAGAGAAGGATACTTTCAAAGAACTCAAACACTAAATTAATCTTTTTTTGTAAATTCACTACCGTGTCAGCCAGAATTATCATGTCATCGGCGTAAAGCAAAATATGCACCGGATCATTATCTTCTCACATATGCAGATTGGCGGAAGGCCTGGGGCTCTAGCACCATCCATTCGTTTTCTAAACGAACCCGTCTTTCGGATAGGCGGAGAATTCGTGAACGCCCGATTTCTCTTTTCGAAAAATCATTTTGACCTTAGCACCATCCTCCTATCGTTTAGGTTGTAGCGTGTTCTGTTCGCTTAGCTTCACGAAGGAAGCTAGCCAATCAAAAGCAAGGATTCTATTCGATGCGTGTACCCTTCCGCGTACCGGCATCCATTTTGTTTTGATCCACTATCCCACCATTTCCATTTGAGAACAGCGCGACCATGGCGAATTTTACTAAATCTAAAAAACCTGGAACCGTTCGAGTAAGGGAAGGTCAGCTTGAATTATTGGTACAAGAAATGGAGGGAAACCCATTTCTCCGTGGAAATAAAAACACAATCAATTACACTTGCCAAAATCGCAATCAAGACTGGCAAGATTTGGCCAGCAAATTAAATAGCTGCGGGGGAGCAGAAAAAGGTGTGACAGAATGGCAAAAGGTAAGTTGACAATTTTTTATTTAAATGTATGTTTATAAGAATTTAGACTTTAATGTTTGGCCCTAGGCTTGTTTCACACGTACAACTTGTCAGTGGTGTTATAAGTTGTTCTTAGTATTTTTGAGGGATTTCTTCTTATGTTCTATATTCTATTATTTCTAATATGTTATATATTCTAAAAAGAAAATTTTCAAAGTTTCTGGGGTCTATTACTTCAGGCATGAGTTTCTTACGGCGGAATCGCGCTTTTCCGCTTTTTCCAAATTTATACTCTTAGTTCGTTTTACTTGAAATATGCATTCTATGTATAGAGATATTAATCTGGCTAATATTGTACTATTTTTAAACAAGTCTAAAGTTATTGAAATCCCCAAAATATCGCGATTAATTACCGCGATTATTACCAGTTTTTTTAATTCAGAATGTTCTTTTTAAGGCTATGAAAGGGAAAAAACAAAAAAGAACAATTTTTCAATTTCAATTTTTGCATTAAAATTCAAAGTTATGGACGAAGAGCAATTCTTTTATACCTTTTTTGTTCCGAAGATTTTTTTTCAATCTGATACGAATGTAATTGAAAATGAGGATGATTTTGTCACATTAAGAGGCTAAAAATAAAAAATGAAGATTTAAATTTAATTTTTTACTGTGGATCAAGTAAGACCAATTCTAAAAATTCATTCATTTAATAAGTCAATTCTATTTATCAAATCTATTTATTATATTATAAGTCACACCATTTGAGTAGATTGATATAATTCAGAACAGATTTTTTTTAAATCCCGTTTGTTCTAATAAGAAATTATTAAAGATCTCTCAAGATTGAAAAATGAGAACACTGCCATTTCTTTTAGCTAGCTATGAACACAATGAAATATTCAACTTGGATGAAACTGCAATGTTTTGTTAGAGATTTGCCTAATAAGCGCATAATGATTAAATCGACCGAATTCAGTGAAATCAGTAGTAGTAAGCTGTATATAATAAGCTGTTTTGGTGGGTTTTTTTAAGCATTAAATGTTTGAAAAATGTTTTGAGTAAGTTCTAAAGTAATCTCTATCTGTTTTTAAGATGACGCCTTTTGAGCGACCACCCCTCTTAAGGAGGGTTTATATGCATCCGGCAAGTGCGGCGAGTCCGAATGCGACGAAGATTTTTTCCTGCCGTTTGTGAACGTTTATGCCGCGTCTACAAATGGCGCTGCGTTTGCGAAATTGCGGCGAGTGCGATTGTCTGCCGCATCTCGTTTGTTTTGGTTTCGGCGACGACGCGTTTATTTTTACATTCCGCTTTTGATACTCGCATACTTGATTATTGTATTTCAAACAAATTATTGTATTTCCATCGGAGCAATCTTGATCGCGTGACCCTACCGCAATTTGCTTTTTGCGATAGTGCGTCTATTCGCGCAGATCTCCCTTTTCCTGCGCGGGAAAGATTCGAGGCTTCCTATTGTCATTATGTAGTAATGATGTTAATCGTGATGCATATTCTGTCTCAAATTGTTAAAATTTATTTTTTAAAGAGTCTAATAGAAGTTTCATGCAGTAGAAAAACAAGAATTCGAATTAAGGTATATATACAAAAGAATCCAGTTGTACTTCACTGGTACGATTACAGATGGCAGCACAACTAAAATTATCCGCTAATCTTTGGTTAAAATACTGAAATTTATTATTTATTAATTATATTAAAAATAATATTTGAAATTTTCAGAGACCTACGGTTAAATACGTGTATTTCAAACAAATTATTGTATTTCGATTGGGGCAATCTTGATCACGTCACCCTGCCGCTAATTGCTTTTTGCGATAGTGCGTTTATTCCGGCAGATCTCCCTTTGGCTGCGCGGGAAAGATTCGAGGCTTCCTATTGGTCCTTTCCAATGGTGTGAAAAATAGGAAAGAAATTCGCATTCGCATGCGATTTTGCCGCACTTTTTTTTTTAATTGAATTTAAAATCTCCCCATGCTCCACAGAGTATAACATGGGGATTACAGAAGTAAGTTACAATCTCAAATAAAAATAATAATCAGAACAAAACAACAGAATCAAAAGACACTTTCAACAAAATTAACAAATAATGTAAAAGTTTCTCTATTAGATATCATAGCAAAAGGAGATGCTGGCCAATTAATGTGCAATTTTCTCAAGGCCAATTTCAAAACTTTTCTTTGGGATGAAAATCTAGGGCAATCATAAACAATATGATGGACATCTTCTTCACCAAAACCACAGTCACAAGACGAAGAATGAGCCAAACCAAAACGATGAAGATACCTCCTGAACCCTCCATGACCAGTTAGAAATTGAGTTATTTTAAAGTTAGCATAGAAATGAGCACAAGACATACGATGGCCAATAGTCGGGAAATATTTCCTTGTTAATTCACCCTTCTCTGAACCACCGTATTCATCTGACCAGGTTTCTATAATGCTCTCCTTCATAATCCTTTTGTAATATGACTTCGGTATATTAGCAGGTTCAAACTCAATACTTAAATCTGTTGCGGACTTAGCCAAAACATCTGCCCTTTCGTTTCCAATCACGCCCGTATGCCCTCGAACGAAAGAAAAATACACAAGAGTCCCATGATCTCTCAAAGATTTTAGTTGCCGTTGTATGTCTGTGATTATATCGTTAAAAGAATTTGTTTTTTAGAGCGTCTAAGGATGAAAGGGAATCGGTACAAATAAGATATTTCAAAATAGGAAAATCTTGCTCCGAGATCCACCTAATCGCAAACTTCAAGCACAAGAGTTCCGCCAAAAAAACAGTGCATTCATCCCTGATTCTAAATTGATAATGCTCAATCTCAGAGCCGTTTGCAAAAACTGCAAATCCAAAACCAACCTTGCCACCCAATTTACTACCATCAGTGAATAATACCAAAGGGAAACCATCAGTAACAGTGAGATTAAATTTTATTATTGTGATAGCATCTCTCTCGGACGGATGAGGGAGCTCAGAAGGAGGCAAAATTCTATCGTAGCTAGAGGTAGAACAAACTGATAGTCTTTCTCTGAAGGAAATGTTATGAAGAATTACAATGTCAATTGGAGGAAAGCCAGAAATCACATAAACAGCTTCGTAACTTATAGTCCGATAACCACGTATGACACGCAATAATATTCGTCTTTGTATTCGCCTAAGGTATCTAACATTAATTTTCTTCTTTAGCATCATACCCCAAACTCTTGAACCGTACATTATAAAGGGCTCAATTCCTTGCTTATAGATGAGGGAGTAAACGCTAAAATTGATACCATAAGTGTTACGAGCAATTCGACACAATCCCTGCTGCAGCTTTTCACACTTCTCTGATATGTAGGTCAAATGCTGTTTCCAAGAAAATTTGCTGTCAAGAATAACCCCAAGATACTTCATTTGCTTAACAACAGCTAAAGGAGTTCCATTAAGATACAAATGATATGGATCATAGCAAACGTTTCTTTTTTCAATGAACATCACTTTCGTAAATGCCGCACTTGCCGGATGCATATAAACCCTCCTTTAACGACCAATTTTTCGAGGAACGGAGGGTGGTCGCTCAAGAGAGGTTTTACTTATATTCGAAAATCGACATATTTTTCTGATTTTAATTGAAAAACTGAATATAAATTGGTCTAATGAAACGTTTTAAACTATGACTGAAATTAATTAGCAATATTTCTATTTTTGGCTTTGAAAAATACATGGCTATACTTAGTGGGAACTAAAACGGCAACGATCAGTTTGTTTACAAAACGCGTGGTTTGTTTTGATCCATCTAAATTTTAAGGGGTCATAGGACTGTTAAAACGCAATGCAGTGAAAAAAACTTTACATTTTCCAAAAAAATTAATATCTTTTTTTCTAATTTATGAAAAGACTCGGTTTAAACATATTTTTAATCCTTTATTTATTAAACTTTATGTAAAAAAATAATTGAATACTTAATAGACATAGTTAAGTTTATACATGGAGTCGAAAAAAAGCAACTTTGACGGTTAAATGTTAGTATGCAGTGGCTTTCATGCAAGATAATTAACTAACTATTAAATGGAAATTCAAAATTTCAATTCACATATATACTATATGAGTATACAATCAAGCCCTACCAGATATTTTGAGTTTGACAGCCAATTAATATTTTTTATTATAATTTAAACTTAGGTGTCAAAAACACAAAAAAATTATAAGTTCACAATCTCAAAAAATAATGAAATATAGGTTCAAAACTCTAAAAAGAGGTAGGGCTTTATTGTCACTACTAAATATTGATGCTCTCAAAGTTTCAAGGATATATTCTTATTACTTCAAATTTTATCATGCATGGAACACAAAAAAATCACATTTTGAGAAAAATGACCTCAAAGTTGTAAAGTTAGTAATCTCCTTGGGTTTCTTGTTTCAGAATTTTAGCCATAACTTCTGAAATAATACAAATTTTCGCATGTGGTTTTTTTTAAATTGTTAAGAAATATCTAGGCTATCACATATATTTTTTTCAAAAAATCGATTTTTTTCATGATTTAACAGTCCTATGACCCCTTAACGCTGCCATCGCTCGGCAATATTAGCTGTTGCTAATGTATTTAGTTGAAAAAGTTGTAAAAATTTTTCAGGATGAAACATTTTTAGGCGTTGAAATAGCACGTTAATATCGATGGCTATCGAAGTATGTCGGCAACACGCATTTGTTGTCTTGATTTCGCCGATGGAATCTGCCGTTTCAAAATGTTAAGAAATTAGGTAAATGTTAAAAATTTAATGTTTTAGGTAAAATTAGACATTCAGGATGAAAAACTGAATTCGATCGCGAAATTAGCAGTCAAGCTTAAGCGAGGCACGAATCTAAAATTACTGTTTATGTTTAGTTGCCTGTGAACAGTGGCGGCTCGTCCATAGGGGCTGCGGGGCTGCAGCACCCCCAACCAAAATTATACGAAATTCAAATTTTTATTTGCTTTACAATATTTAAAAAATTATCTATTTCCCCCTTTAATCTTTGTCCTTTATAAACCTTTTTGAATTAATAATTCTCTGCTATGCCGTCTCGGCAACAGATTTCTTTCCGGGTCGGTCAGCCCCCGCAGATATACCAATCGTGGTATAAAACACTAGCTCTATCATATCAAATCAAAATATCAAGAATTTAGCATGTGAATCTGTTAGGAGAAAAGGGGCTGCTTTTCAGCAGCCCCGACCAAAAGAATAATAGCTTTTTCTCTTGAGAGAGTTGTAAAAAACAAACTGAGGGAAGAAGAAAAATAAACGATTTCTACTACTAATAAATCAAAATCTCATTGGCTTTTTAGCTTTTCTTACTTAACGCTGTTTAAATTTTTTATTTATAGCTTCTTTTTTTCTTTTCAACAGAGAGAGAACAAAATATTTTCTGATGCTTCGGCAAGTCAATAAAGATTTATGTTTAATTTTTTGTAGTCAAGTTTTTATTTCTTTTTATAATGAACAAATTGAATTCGAAATGTTGATTTTAGTTTCATTTGATTTTGAAATACTAAATGAAATGGACTTCATCTTTGATTCTTCATATTCGTAATAATCAGTTAAATATGGGTAAGTGACAGTTTTTGAATGCTTATAAAGTGTGAAATCGAAATTTTATATTGTTCCAATCTTTTCATGTTTTTGTGAAATATTATTTGGCATTATATCGCTTAAAATCCGTTGCCAACTTGGTACCGCCAGAGCAGCACCCCTTATAATTTTACCATCGAGCCGCCACTGCCTGTGAACATCAAGAAAATAAAAACTTATTTCTTTTTATTTAATAATGCTACTATAGTTGAAAAGGGTATGATTTTGTGTTCTTACATATTATCCCGTCAACTGTGCCACCCGTTGCGTAGCCAGAAAAAAATTTCGGAAGGGATGTTGGTATATTCGAGGGAGCTATGAGGTAATTTTAGTAGTTTTCTGTGCTAACTGCTTTTGACTTAAAAAATTTTGTAGGCTGCAAAATTATATCAAATGGGCCGCATGCGGTTCGCGAGGAGGCCACTCCTGATTTAAGTATATCAGTTGTGACATTGACCTTTAATTTTTTATCTTAGACTTGGTCTGACAAGAAAAGCTTAACCAAAACAAAGCTAAGGAAATGGAAGGCAGAACAGTCAAAAACCGGTGGAGGG
Source organism: Tetragnatha versicolor (assembly GCA_024610705.1). Lineage (NCBI taxonomy): Eukaryota > Metazoa > Arthropoda > Arachnida > Araneae > Tetragnathidae > Tetragnatha > Tetragnatha versicolor. The sequence goes on along the minus strand of JANDEH010000013.1, from coordinate 22,656,133 downwards.
CAGGTAAACCCTGCCAAAGCGATGACGCCCCTTGAAATGAGGATCCTCAATTTAATTGGAGAGGATTGCATCAACGGCTTTGAAAATGAAGAGAGTGATTCTCCAATGGTAACATGCATTTTTTATAAAATTTTAGGGATCATTGTATTTTGTTCATACTCCCTTATCTACCTAGGTTTACTTTAAGTAGGATTTTTCAGTATAATACAGTTGTTCGGAAGTAAACCATGTTCATGGTATTTCAGATAAATATTTTATTGCATGTCTTTCTTTGCTTGCTTTTCTGTAAACCTATACGAGTCGGGCTATTCTATTCCTGAGGTTAGGTACGGAGTGAGAGCAAGAGTATTTTTTTCATGCCAAATTCTTGCCACCTCTTACTTTTGCTAAGTTCTTTGCTTCCTTGGGGTGCTTCAGTAACCAAGCTCTGTACACCATGGCGAATTGGGATTATCTTGCACTAAATAAAAATGTGAAATTAAAAAACCTTTCTTTTACAATATTTAAATGAATCTGCCCTACAAGATATGTTGGAGATTCCGGTAATGATCAGTAATCAGGTTATTATTGCATACTTATTACAGCTATTTAAAAATTGCTTTTAATTTTCACAAATTTAGTACAGTTAAAATTGAAAGGATATAATGAGACTTTTGCAGCCTGATGTAGTCGCTTCATTTTAGTAAATTTTCTACAAGTAGGATAAATGAATAAACAAGTTTGAATAATTTATTTATTAACTTTTATTACTTAAATGTTAATATTTCACTAATTGACTTTTTTCAATTTTGAATTACTTTTAAATTGCTGGTTAACAAAATGTTCATAGCAAAAGTGGGAAAACACTGCTGGAACTGGTATTTGTTATTGAACCTACTTTTAAAGAATGTCAAATTAAGAATATTGTATTTTATAGGAGAGGGATGGGGAACCCTGGCGAGCATCAACACAACCTGAGGAGCCAAATAATAATCAGGTTAGTATTGCGTACTAATATGGTAAAAGTATAGTAAAATATCAAATTTACCAAAAAAAAACTGGTTAAAAGATCTAATTTGTATTGCCATATTCATGTGTAGCAGGCTAAAATAACTTATACTTTGTAATTTTCCTCAATTTTACATTTTCAATATTGGCCAGTGTTATCTATAATCCAATTGTTATTAAAATCGAAATTTCTGACTTCACGTTAGCTGATACAGAATCTCAAAGAACTATAGCAAGAATGCTAGACTTGGTAGTCTATCGCTCAATAGTCAAGCCATTGCCAAAATACCAACTTGATTACATGTGTATTTCACTAATTGACATAAAACTGGAAAATAGGTTATTGAACCTTCTTTTAAAATTTTTTTTATTTTATAGGAGATGGATGGACCATGCCCCGAGGAGGCATTACCTACTGGGCTGGATAATAATCAGGTTATTATTGCATACTAATATGATATATGTAGTATAACTTGATAAATTGTTCGTTTATCAATTCATGGTTAAAAAAGTACCCGGAAACTATTCCTATTTTGAGCACTATTTTATGTAACTTTGGAGCAGTGGTTCCCAAAATGATCCATATGGACCCCAAGGGGTCCACAGGCATGAAAATGAAAATAGGGGGTCCACATCAATTTCTAGGGGATCCATGGGGAAAATTTCATTAAAATGTAAAAGATAAGTTTAAAAAATTGTTAAATGTTAAATTAAATGTTATGTAAAAAAATTAAATGGTATATTAATAAAATATTAAAACTAACCCTATCGTTTGACCTCGGTAACATTTAGCCTTAGCCATTGATGGTCATTTTCTCGCGTGTAACTTGTTAAACGTCAATAATAAAGGCATGTTTTCAAGATTTAAATATTATTTTGTTTATAGGGGAGAACGGGGATGAATGGGACAGGGGATGAACGGGACAGCTCAATTTTTTATACCTTAACTTCACTTTAAATTTTTGTTATTTCAGCCATAAGATAGTAGTACCTAGCCTATTCAAAAAAATGTGTTCATTGACATCAGCTTCTATTTTTGTATAAATAGGACAACTTAATGTGTTTTCCCATAACAAAAGTAACTTATCGTTTTACTTCTATAATTATTTATTAAAAAATAATTTAACTAAAGCTTTAAATTTTACTGTGTTTTGAAAGAGTACTTATATTAGTATAGTTTCCAATTTAAATGAAGAAAATCCATGGATTTTTTCCTAGTCTAATTTTAGTTTTTCAAAAATAAGTGGGTACGGGGATGAATGGGACAAGAGTTGCGGGGATGAATGGGACAGTTCCATCATCACTTCATTTCCCGTTTCCAAAACTTTCCATCAATAGCTTGCTATATTCAACTCATTTAAGTTATTTCTGATAAAGTTTACTAAAATAGTGTGCAAAAATTTATGTTTAAATTTGTGTTTTATGTTCCAAACTAATGTGTAAATATTCAAAGTCCTAATTAGCAAATACACTAGCGGAAATAAAAATCCCAACACCAAGAAGGAAAGGAGATATCAAAGTCAAATTTATTTCTGTGATTGCACATAGTATCAATGTGAATTGCTTAAAAAATCAGCCTTCCTGGATATAAGGGGGCCGAGAAAACCAGGGAGGAGTGTTGTCTCCATAGGTGTCCATTACCGCCGTCACACGTCATGGTATGAGTGACATGGGCTCTAAATGACTTTTGAGGGATTGGAGGATCATGTTGCCTCCTCGGGTAGTCCAAATTCATATGGTGCACCAGCGGACGTTGCATACCGGGCTAGGTGATTTCTCCTCTTTCTCCGGGCATGTTTTGTGAGCGTTGCTTCTTACGAACGGATAGGCCAGGGTAAAAATGCAACATAGGGGGTTAAGAAGAAAGCTTGGACATTGCATAAAGCATGTGTTTGTGCATTTTTCTCTTGAAATTTGTCCCCAGGACAGGTCTGAAGGTAAGAACGGACAACCGGCTAAAAAACCTCAATGAAGCAGCTCTGGTTGGCCAAAGTACCGGTAGATCATACTGAGGACAAGCGGCAGTGGGATGGATGTCGTTTGCAGTACTGCGGATTGTCCGTTTGGTCTGCATAGCTTCTTACATCTTTGTCTACAAACCAGGAGCTGAAAATGGACCTTTCTGTTTCCAATAGTGCACGAAGTAAGGGAATGAAAATCCCAATTTCATGACATTGTGTTTATGAGAGAATCCTGCTTCGGTTTGGAGCACCACGACGGTTGGGTATGAGTTTGAAGACACAATGGAGAGAGCGCACTCAGCTGATGATTTTCTAATCGTTCCACGGAGTGGTGATGCAGGGTAACGGAGTGGGGATGCATTGGATTCCCTTTCTGCAACTCCTGAGTATGATTCACCAGTACTTCTTCCAACCAGAGCTGCGTCATTGAGGTTTTTTAGCCGGTTGTCCGCCCTTACCTTCAGACCTGTCCTGGGGACAAATTTCAAGAGAAACATGCACAACCACATGTTGTATGCAATGTCCAAGCTTTCTTCTTAACCCCCTAGGTTGCATTTTTACCCCGTCTTACCAGTTCTCTAGAACCAACACCCACAAAACAAGTCCGGTTAATGAGGAGAAATCCCCTAGCCCGGTATGCAACGTCCGCTGGTGCACCATATGAATTTGGACTACCTGAGGAGGCAACATGGTCCTCCAATCCCTCAAAAGTCATTTAAAGCCCCTGTCACTCAATACCATGACGTGTGAAAGCGGTAATGGACACCTATGGAGACAACACTCCTCCCTGGTTTTCTCGGCCCCCTAACATCCAGGAAGGCTGATTTCTGATTTTTTAATCAATTATCATTGATACTATGTGCAATCATAGAAATAAATTTGACTTTGATATCTCCTTTCCTTCTTGGTGTTGGGATTTTTATTTCCGCTAGTGTAGTTGCAACTGTCATCTCAAATATGCTATGGTTAAACAATTATTCAAACAAGTTAGGTTTTTATGCTCTATTTTTATGAAAATTTCCTTTAAAATGGCAGGGAGAATGTTACTGCAGGAGAGGAATAGCTTTGGGGGTTAGGTCCAGGCATCAAAAATTATCTATTTGCACTCCTAAAAGTACAAACCCATAAAAAGCGAGTAGCATTAATAGAAATAACACCAGCTTCAACCACTGAGCTGAAAGAACAAAAGCATTTGCTTCAGTTTATGTGTTAATTTTACTCGTCATAAAGTCAAATTAATGTAGGCTGTTTTTTGCCCTTTAAATGCTTTTTTAATTTTTTTCTTTGGAAAATAGAAGTGTGTTGTTCCTTTAAAAACCTAAACTTTGTGCAATATTTAAAATAACTTTGTTATTTTATAAATTTTTAAACTTTTTTTAACTGTCCCATTCATCCCCACTCGGTGTCCCATCCATCCCCACCACGGGGATGAATGGGACAAAATACATGCGCTCATAAAAACTTTTCTTGGAGTTTAAATAATGGGTAATTGATTGAATACACGCATTTATAATGTAACCAAGAGTTCAATTATTGGTTTTAAACTTGTTACAGGATTGAAATTTTTTTATTTTTTTCAATTTTAGCAAAAATGTGAAATTTGTCCCATTCATCCCCGTTCTCGTTGTTGATAATCGTTTTTTACAATTGAACATTTTCATTATGATTTGGTGAATGAATAACTCACTCATAAGCCACTAACTTTAAGCTTGCAACCAAAACTTATTCTTAAAATAAAAAAGTTTCTGTCTTGAAATGTAGTGATATAAAATTTTATATCTGTTTTTATTTCAAACTTTTAAAATGTTTGATTGTTATAATATCCTTAAAAATATCAATTAGCCATATGAATGGCAAGTTTAAAAAACCACAAGATTTTTTTTAACATATGTAAAATAGGGTGGAGCGAAAAACACGAATTTTCGAATTTCAATTTTGGTTACCTCCAAAAAGTTGCCTTTTAGTGCCAAAAGAACACCTGTAAAATTTTATGAATTTTGAATAACTCCTTCAGGTCTCTACCAGGCCTCATATGTTTACAAAAAATAGATTTTTACTTTAAATTTCCCATTTACATAGTTTATTGGCAAACTTTTCTGCCAATTTTGTGTTTTTAATATAAAATGTAACTTCCCAGGCCTCTCAATAGATTTTTTAAGTGAAAAACTTAATTAAAAGGCACCAATAAATGTAAAGTACAGGTTTAATGGCTACAATACTTGGGTGGACCAAAAAAGTTTTTCTTTGAAATCGGTCTGCGGCTATTGCTCAAAGTTTGTGGTTGGTGATCCTAATAACCTATAAAAAATTTAAACTTGATCGGATAATATCTTCAGGTCTCACTTTTGAGTTGAAATATGAAAATTTTATGAAAAATGTAAAAAAATGTGAAAGTTTTCCTAATAATTTCTAAACTATCCCGATGTTATTTTATCGTCAATAATTACAGATAATGCTTGTATGTTGCTTAACATTAGCAAATTAGAATCTTTGAATGACGCAAAAGTGGTTAAATATTTCTTCGAAATTCGTCAATGGACTATGTAATGCAGTTATGCTAAAGATATTATATAATTACACTATGATAGTTAGAAACAATGTTTACGGAACAAATCCGGCTGACTCTTTTGTTAAATTACCCCCTGTGCCCGAATATGACCTCCGTTTGCACTACAAACATTTGCTTTTGGGGGGACGTCCCCAAATTTATTTTAATTCCTTTTCGTTAATTTATGACTATAAATTCAGTTTTTTTAGTATTAAGAGATTACTTTACCCTTTAAATTTCTCATGAGGCATCAAAAAGGTTGAATATACAAAATATCAATATTTTTAGCTAGGTGATTTATTTAAAAGGCAATTTTTCCTTATTGATTGAGAAAAGTCTATGTAATTCAGAAGGGTTTCGCGTTTAAATGTTTTACTTGTATTTTTCACCTAACCCAATTTAAACAATTTCTCATCCACCTCTTAACATTCCCAAATAAAAAGAAATGGGAATGGAACAATCGAAGTTGTATTTAGTGAAAAATAAAAGAAAAAGGATAGATAAAAAAAACTTTTGATGATTTTTTACAAGTAATATGGAAAAATCGCCTTTTAAATATATCACCTAGCTAAAAATTTTGATTTTTTAGTACATAAAACCTTTTTGACCTCTCATGAGAAATTTAAAGTATAAAGTAATCTCTTAATACTAAAAAAACTAAATTTATAGGCATAAAATTACCGAAAAGGAATTAAAATAAATTTGGGAACGTCCCCCCAAAAGCAAATGTTTGTAGTGCAAACGGAGGTCATAATCAGACACAGGGGGTAATTTAACAACAGAGACAGCCAGTAAACATTGTTTCTAACCATCATAGTGTAATTATATAATATCTTTAGCATAACTGCATTACATAGTCCATTGACGAATTTCGAAGAATTATTTAACCGTTTTTGCGTCATTCAAAGATTCTAATTTGCTAATGTTAAGCAACATACACGCATTATCTGTTTTTATTGACGATAAAATAACATCGGGATAGTTTAGAAATTATTAGGAAAATTTTCATATTTTTTTACATCTCTCTATATTAAAAAAAAGTTACTGTCACCGCCGCCGCTGTTTCAGAAAATTTAATTTTTCAACTCTTTGAACTCTCATATCGCAAAAACTACTTGATAGAAATTTATGAAATTTGAAACGTTTGTAAAGGAATATTTGGGGCATATTCTCGAATAAAAAGCTAAACACTTATACTCTTATTTTTTAGAAAGAGATTGGCGTTTAATTCTTTAAAAAATTCGAATTAGTTTTGGAATTATTAAGCATCAAGGTTTCATTTTTTTCATAGTTTTAATAGGTCTTTATCAGACGTGTTTAATGTTTATTAAATGTTTTAAATTTAATATTTGCCTATTCACTAGACTAGATTTTCGCAAGCACGGATATTAAATTTAAAAGTTTTATAGGTGCACACACACATTTTTGCTCTAAGTTTGCTAGCGATATAGTATAGACTTGGTTATTAATCTTTACTCCGATATTTTTTGAACTACTAGAGAAATAAATAACACTGTTCTACAAATTTGACCTTCAAAATATTTTCCTTGATGAAAATAGTCAATTCTTATAGATTTTGGGTCGCTGAATACGAAAATCACCATTAAAATTCTCAATTGACTCAGGATTTTCGGGGAACAGCCCCTCCCCCTTTTTACGTTTTTCGACGACCTTATAACTTTAAACTCGATTTTCAGGGTCAAAAAGCATTATTTTAGTCTTCAAATTGCTCCCCAGTTAACAAGTAATGTTCAAATTAATAAAATATGATAAATTTATAACAAATGGATAGGGTTAAGGGGGAATTACCCCCTAAAAATACAAAAAAATAGCTAAAAATTATAGAGGTTTCTATACGCTATTTTCCCCCCTTATTTTTTACGCAATTCACGTTTGAAGGGTCCTAACCCTTCCCCAAGGACCCAAATTTGAGGGCAATATGCAGCAATAATTTTTACTAAAAGCGGTTGAGGTGTTAGCCTCCCAGAAGTCCCCGCGGAAGAGTTCGGAAGTCTTTCAGAATCGCGAAGGCGCTCGCGAGTTCAGGAATTAATATCGATGATTTTGAAAAGATTACAAATGACGTTTTTCTAATATTTTGGGTGTATCCTAAGTAGAAACTCTTCAGTTCTTTAAAAACTGACCGGTTTTCGGGAGTGAGGATTCCATGTTTCAAGATGTTAATAGATGCACGACTGTGGATAACAATTAGGGGGCATCCCCTTAAAAACTGAGGGTGATGGAGAAAAATGGGTGTCATATTTGAATTCAGCAGATCATTTTACACAAGAATCAGCTGAAATTCAGTAAGTGGCTTCATATTTTTTTTGTACAGCACAGTTAAACTCTTAAGTGCGGCATTGAACCCTTCCGTGGGTGCTCTGGGGGCGCTCTCACCTCAACCGCTTTTAGCAAAAATCTTTGCTGCATATTGCCATCAAATTTGGGTCCTTGGGGAAGGGTTAGGACCCTTCAAACGTGAATTGCGTATAAAATAAGAGGAAAAAATAGCGTATAAAAACCCCTATAATTTTTAGCTAATTTTTTGCATTCTTAGGGGGTTAACTACCCCTTAAACCTATCCATTTGTTATAAATTTATCATATTTTATCAATTTGAACCTTTCTTGTCCCCTGGGGGGCAATTTGAAGATTAAAGCGATGCTTTTTGACCCTGAAAATCGAGTTCAAAGTTATAAAGTCGTTAAAAAACGTGAAAAGGGGGAGGGGCTGTTCCCCGAAAATCCTGAGTCAATTGAGAATTTTAATGGTGATTTTCGTATTCAGCGACCCAAAATCTATAAGAAATGACTATTTTCATCAAGGAAATTTTTTCAGTGTAGAACAGTGTAATTTAGCTTTTTTGAGTGCTATTTGTGCCGATGAAAAGTAGAGAATTGTCAATAAGTTGGTTTTACTCTGCTAAAGATCGATTGCAGAGATTACAGATCGCGAAGCGATCTGAAAAGAGCTACATGGCAGTTACGGGTGTTGGTGATGAGCTTAAGCGAGCAGGGGGCGATAGCCCTCTATCCATTAAATTATTGATAAGTAAAAAAGGAATATTTCAGTAACAGTTTTATTTTGATATTTTCGTGGTAATGATCCGAATTAAAGTATTGAAAAGTTTGAGAGATAAAAAGTTTCGATGATAAATGATCATTAACTGAACAGACAAGTTCCAGGGTTTACTTGATAGTTGAGATGTAAAAAGCGAGCTCTGCTCGCTAAGATCGCGAAGCGATCTTCAAAGAACTTCGAAGCAGTTGGTGAGCGATAGCGAGCAGGGGATAGATCCCTCTTCTACTATTAGTGAAGTATCTTATGTTTTAGAAAAATACTGGCGTTTATTTCTTTAAAAAATTCGATTTGGTTTTGGAATTATTAAGCATCAAAGTTTCATTTTTTAAATGTTTTACTTTTCATCGGATCTGTTAGATTTTCATTGAAGTTTCTCCATCTTATTTTTGACGTTTAATTAGGTAGTCGCGAGCCAAGGAATTTAAAAGTTTCATGGCACATTTCCTCTCCAAATTTGCTGCCGATTGTTATTAGAAGACTTGTGCTTGATATTTTATAGCATTTTTAATTATTAGAGAAATAAATTAGTTTAGCTTTTGCGCGAGTGTTATTCGTACTGATATGTGCTGTGAGGATTTTCGAAAAGTTTATACTTTTCTCAGTGAAAAATTAGCTGGTTAGTTCATTATTTTTAATAAATAAGTGAAAAGAAAAAAAATGAATTTCAGGTTTTAAAAAAGCATAATATACGGATTGGATGAGGGTTGTCATCGGAGTTGGTTGAATGCAAGCTTAATTAAGCGAGTTAAAATATTTTTAATTTCTCGATAGTTTTTCTTTGTTCGTCTCTGTACATTTATCTTTTTTATTTGAATTAATTAAGCAAACACGAAGCGTTTATACCAACTTTTATAAATAAACACTTCCGAACAATGAAAAATTAATTATATGAGAAGAATAAAGAAAAAAAATATTTAACCTCTCAGACGTTTTTAATAGAAATCGTTTGGATTAATTTTAATTAGAAATCGTTTGGATTAATTTTAATTAGAAATCGTTTGAATCAAATTTATATCATAACAAACTATGTTTGATTCGACTGTGTTATAGTCTACACTCTACAAGCTCCAGAGACGTTGTGTTTTAAGAAATAATTAAGTTTTTAAAAACGGTTAGTAACTAATTTTCTATTATTTTTCTTTCTCATTTATTTCTTAATTATTTTTGACTATTATATTTACTTCACCTGAATTACTTTATTGTTTCATAGAATTGTCCTAATGCAGTGATGTTTGTGTTCTGGATATAGTTTGCGCTTGAAAAAGGTTAGTTTCAAATTCTCCACTATTCTTCTTTTTCTTTCCACTATTCTTCTTTCCACTTTCTACTCCATTTATGAATTAATTTTTTTTTTGCAAGATCGTGTGTATTTTAACTTAATAAAAAAAACGATAAAATCTATCTACTTTTGACGATATTTCTGTTAGTTTAAATCACTTGAATTTTGGCATTATAATGGTAATTATTGAGACTTTCTTCACAAAAAACACGAATTTATTGATAATTGATAAATTATAATAATTTCTGAATTATAAGCTACCATTAGTTAAAAAACCGTGAACTCGAAAGTAAACCGCTTACGCACATATAACTTTGTTGTTATTCTGGTTCGGATTCTTGCAAATGTGTGTGGAGGCTGCATAAAATTTCTATTAAGACATAAAATTTAAGCTTTTATAAGGATAAAGAAGTTAGTATTCTGGTGTCCCTAAATTTTTGTTTGAAATTAAAATTAAGAACAGCAGCTCGGTCGTTTTGCATGATTCGAAACGGAATGATTCTAAAATGGAATAGTATTATAAAGTGTATGATAATATTTATATAATGTTAGCAATAATCGCAACTAAGTAAATTAATTTATAAATAAAAAATACATAAGTTTGTGTTAACATATTCTTCTGTTAGTTTGATTATTTTGCTAGGAATAATTCTACCTTGAAAATAAATTATATTCAAGTATAACTATTAAATTATCGAATCCAAAAAAATTACACATTACACTGGGGAACAGCAATTTCGTTGACTTAGAACTGTGACTTGTTCTTTAAATCACTTTTAGCCCCTGAATCCAAAAATAACTGTAGTTTTTGTCCATCACGTCAACTTTTTCAGATACAGAGTGCCCCCAAAATGTGCACAAAAAGCAAAATGAATGACTTTGAACTCGATTTTAAGGGTAAAAAAACCATTACTTTAGTCTTTAAATTACACGCTAGAGGACAAGAAAGGTTCAATTTTCTAAAAAATGAAAATTTGTAACAAATGGATAGGTTTAAGGAGTAATTATACGCCCTAAAAATGCTCAAAAAATGTTAAAAATGATAAATGTTATTTTACAATAATTTTTCTTTTATTTTTTAAGTAATTCCTCTTTAAAAGGTCTTAACCCTTCCCCAAGGACCCAAATTTAATGAAAATAGGCAGCAATGATTTTTAATGAAATTGGTTGAGGTGTTAGCGTCCCCGAAGCACCCGGGGAAGGGTTCGGAAGACTGGCACTTTCAACCACTTTCATTAAAAATCATTGCTGCCTATTTTCATTAAATTTAGGTCCTTGGGGAAGGGTTAAGACCTTTTATAGAGGAATTGCGTAAAAAATAAGAGAAACAATAGCGTAAAATACCTTTATTCTTTTTAACGTTTTTTTTGCATTTTAGGGGGGTAATTACCCCTTAAACCTATCCATTTGCTACTAATTTTCAAATTTTAAAAAGTTTAATCCTTTTTGTCATCTCGGATGTAATTCAATGATTAAAGTAATGGTTTTTGAACCTGAATATGACCCGGAAGCGCCAGAGAGTCTTCCGAACCCTTCCGCGGGTGCTTCGGGAACACTTAACACCTCAGCCGCTTTTAGTAAAAATCATTGCTGTCTATTTTCATTAAATTTGGGTCCTTGGGAAGGGTTTAGAGGTTTAGACATTTTAAAGAGGAAGTGCATAAAAAATAAAAGAAAAAAATTATTGTAAAATTACCTCTATCATTTTTAACGTTTTTTGTGCATTTTTGGGGGTTATAATTACCCCTTAAACCTATCCATTTGTTACAAATTTTCATATTTTAGAAACTTGAATCTTTCTTGTCCTGTAGCGTGTAATTTAAAGACTATAGTAATGGTTTTTTACCCTAAAAATCGAGTTCAAAGTCATTCATTTTGCTTTTTATGCACATTTTGGGGGTACCCTGCATCTTAAAAAGTTGCCGTGGTAGAAGAAAACTAACAACAGTTTTATAATCAATGTGCCCTTTGAACTCTAAAGCAGCAAAAAAATCGAACTCAACAGAAATTATGTTAAAAATTGTTCCCCAGTGTTATTTATGGTGAAATAAAAGATTAGAAATTTTCAAAATACTATAAAACGGGGTGAATCGGATAACTTTTAAACTTTGAACTGCTGCCAAAAATTTACTAATAAATATGATTTTGTAATGTTGTAAGGAATATTTCGAGTCCTAATCGATACTTTTAAAATCCGTTAAAAAATTCAATTAACTTGAACGGTTGATTTTATGCAGAATTTAACCAGCTCAACTACCAGTTTTTGTGAAGAAAAAGGCAATTTTGACGGATATAGGATCCAAAAATAAGGCCTTAAATAGTCTAATAAGCGTCTCTTATACCCCGTTCGCACTGCTTCTAAAGTACACTTTATTGCATATCGCACTTTATCAGATAGAGGGCGTTTTCTTAAAACGACGTTCGCACTGACAAGGGGCGATAATAAGCACTTTACTATGCATAAATAACTAACTCCATGATTTGTAAATCTAAGAAATATTTAATTTGTAAATATATAACTTAAAACTAATTAATATAATCACCCACTTTTTAAAAAAATACAAGTAAAAATACAAAAATGATTATTAATTGACAGACGATTTTAAGAAAACTTTTTCTGAATATCAAATAAATAAAACAAAACAAGCTGACTGGATTGTAGTTGGATAAATTTGATCATATCAAGGTAAATAAACTAAAGTTTTAATATTATACTAAATTAATAAGTTGTTAGTTCATTGCTTTCCAATTTTTATGTACTTTTATTTCACAACTGGATCTTTTTTGCCTGAAAAATCTAAAATGTTTGGATACAAATATACAATGGATATTAGTTTGGCATAGCAGAACACGAAATAAATTTTATCATATTCATAACAAGAATGTTCTGAAAAGTTTTCTCGATTGATTTTGTTTTCTTTGTATCAGCAGTTGTTTTTAATTACTTTTATACTAATTAGTAATTAAAAGCAATGAGCGGAGAGATTGAAGTACAGCATTGTATATCTCACAGTCCATATTTTTACCGGCTTTTTTTGGGGTTAAATTATTGTACTAATTCAAACTTAATAACCTATAAATATGTTCGTAATTGTATTTGTATCTATCCAGTTTTAAAAGTTTCTTTGGCCTTTATTTTAAGACAAATCAACGAAAATAAGAATTCTCCCCCATCCTGGGAGACAGTGTGCGCAGCCATATTTATTTTATTAAGTGCGTTTTTCAATCACCCTGGGACGATTTCGGCTTCCCTAAAGTGTGTTTCTATGCCAACAAAGGTCCTTTTATTCTGGCAGTGCAAACGGGATATAGTGTGTTAATTTTAAATATTGATTATGGATAATAAAAAAAGAAAATACAGGGTGTTTTAGATAAGTGTTTCAGATATGTACATAAGTTTTGTTCAATATACGTAGTTTTTAAGGTGTTTAATCTTTAGATAAATTAGCGCTTCTCAATCATTTTTCAGAGGGTTTGGGTTCGATCTTTGTGCTGGGCAGGATCAATGAGCAATATACCAGCCTTTTTTTAAAACAGAAAAATGCATAATTTTTTCAGTAAAAGACAGATCTAAATTTAAAAATCGACATGAAAAGTTTAAAAAATATATAGCACTTGTGTCAGGTTAAATGACGTCATATCTGTTACGGGATTACTTTAAAGTGAAAACCAACAATCGCTTTGGATTGTTTAAAATTTAAAACAATTGAACCACTCTATAAAACCAATGTTTTGGATTAAATCGTAACGTAACTCTCGTGACGTCATTTGGGAAGTGATATTTTGATCCGATCTCAGTGCTATAAAAGGGCTTTTATCACAAGACATTCCTCAAGCATTTTCAATTTCCCTTATCGCCTATGGCCATGGACTCTCTGTCCTGGTACTCTGTGGGTGTTTCAAAGTGATTCGAATAATTGTTGATTCGGATAGCTGAAGTAATAATTCCCATTGTATATATTGTTACACATATTGTAATTTGTATTTTTGTTGTCGTTTACCACGGAACTGGTTTCCGGTTGCATTTAATATATTTTAACTTTATCTTTCACTGTTACCTTTTTAAAAACAGACAAGTGCAGTATGCCACTTCCAAAAAGGAAGCAATCTGCTAGAAGAAAGAAGGAAATTGCTAAAATACTTAGAGAAGATAGCAATGAAAGAAATGAGGAAGAGAAGATTGAACATAAAAGATCAGCGAATAGGACTTTAAATATGTCCAAGGCCAGGTTACAGAAGAAGCACGAGTCGGACCTCCCTTCAAAGATGCCTATAGAAAGGTTACAGAAGAAGCACGAGTCGGACCTCCTTTCAAAGATGCCAGTAGAAAGGTTGAAGAAGAAGCTCGAATTGAATCGCCCTTCAAAGATGCCAGAAAAACGATTACAGAAGAAACGAGAGTCGGACCTCCCTTCAAAGATGCCTATAGAAAGGTTACAGAAGAAGCACAAGTCGGACCTCCTTTCAAAGATGCCAGTAGAAAGGTTGACGAAGAAGCTCGAATTGAATCGCCCTTCAAAGATGCCAGAAAAACGGTTACAGAAGAAACGAGAGTCGGACCTCCCTTCAAAGATGCCTATAGAAAGGTTACAGAAGAAGCACGAGTCGGACCTTCCTTCAAAGATGCCTGTTGAAAGGTTACAGAAGAAGCACGAGTCGGACCTTCCTTCAAAGATGCCTGTAGAAAGGATACTTAAAAAACGTTTATCCCAGTTGGTTGAAAACGTGCCTGAAAGAAGAATAAAGACTAAACGTGTGGCTAATAGAAGTAATTTACACAACGAAGATAGACCAACGGAGGATGCGATAGCTCGCTTGGCAGCTAGAAGAGAAAAGGCAAGAATTGCCAACAAACTATATCAGCAGAAATTGCAAGGAGATATTTTAAAGGATGACCAAGAAGTGTTTGTTGAATACAAATATGATTATCAAAGTCCAACGACTTCAACTGGTATTTCAGCAATAAGGCCAAGAGAAACAACTGTAAACATTCCTCGAAATCCTTTGCAAGATGAGGACATGGATTTGTTAACTACAAAGGGGAAAATGCCCGAAGAACCAACCACATCAAAAGAGTGTGGTCCATCAGAAGCTGTAGAAAAGAAGAAAAGGAAATCAAGAAAGGATTTCGAATTGGCAGGAGATATATCTATGGGTACTTATTTCACTGTTGAAAAGTACACAATGGGAGAAATGGATGTGGAGTGTGCACATTGTGGAGCTGTCCGTTTCCCTGAACAGAAAGGAAGAAGTGTTAACTCATGCTGTCACAACGGACAAGTGAGGATTCCACCTCTGAATGAGTATCCGCCCCTCTTACAGTCATTGCTGACATCAGAAGATGAAAAGTCCAGACGATTCAGGGAACGCATCCGAGCCTACAATGCATCGTTTGCGTTCGCAACTTTTGGAGCCCGCTTCCAAGACTTTCATGGGAGAGGTCCACCACTGATCAAGATCCAAGGGCAGGTGTATCATCACGCTACCACTTCTTTGGACAACGTGGAAGGAAATGCTCCGAGAAACGGCCAAATCTACATATACGACAATGTGGAAGAAGCAGCGAAGATGAGGGTGGATTTAGAAAACCCGGAATTAAACATCCGACTTGAAAACTTGCTGCGTGAAATCAACCCTTACGCACAGAAGTACAGAATGCTGCACGAGATGACAGTTTCAGGAGAGGAATTCCAGCTGTGTTTCGTGAAATATGCCTTTGACGACAAGCGTAGATACAACAAACCGACAACTTCAGAAGTAGCCATGATTATCGAGTCAAAAGATGGATGTGTCCCTTGTGCAGATTTGAAAGTTTATCCAAAGCAGGAAGATGGACGCGAAACTACAATCATGCAACAGACATCTCAGCATGCTGATCCGATGACGTTCCCTCTTTTATTCCCTCACGGTGATTTTGGATGGACCTACAACATGAGCACTGAGAAAGGAAAGAAAATAACCCCTGTGCAGTATTATGGACATCGACTGGCTTTACGCCCCGGTGGAGCTTTCAATCCCTTGCTGAAGGCTGGAAGATTGACGCAACAGTATGTCATCAACTGTTACGTGATGGTGGAACGGCAACGCTTGGACTTCATCCGTCACAACCAACAATCTCTGCGTATGGAATGTTACCAAGGGTTAGTCGACCACGTAGAAAACAACGATTTGAACACGGCCAGTGAAGTGCGTCTCGGCACAGCTGTAATTTTGCCTGCTACGTACATTGGATCTCCAAGGTGTTTACAGCAACTATACCAGGATGCCATGGCGATTTGCCGTAAAGTCGGAAGACCGGATTTCTTCATCACGATGACCTGCAATCCCAAGTGGCCTGAAATAACGAAGACCTTGGATCGGCACTTCACTAAAGGGACGACTGCCAACGACATTCCGACGATCGTGACGAACATCTTCCAGAGCAAGGTGAATGAACTCATTCAAGATTTAGTTGAGCGACAAGTATTAGGACCGATAGTAGCATACGTCTACACCATCGAGTTCCAGAAACGTGGACTACCCCATGCGCACATCCTGGCTGCTCTGAGAACGGACTGCAAATTAGTGACACCAGAAGAAATAGATAGGTTCATCACTGCAGAACTATCCGACGAAGACCCCTCTCTTCGTTACTACCAACTTCACCATATGATGCATGGACCCCACACAGACGGTCTTCTTTGCTGGGATTCTGAAAAGAAAACTTGTTCGAAGAATTTCCCAAAACAGTTTTGTGAAGAAACCGACATGACAGGAGAGGGATTTCCAAAGTACAGAAGAAGAGATAACTCCGACAAGATGTATGCGTACCATGGAAAGGTGAAAGGGAGAGTCCGCTACGTCGACAATCGGATGGTCGTGCCACACAACCCATACTTACTCAAGAAATTTGATTGTCATCTAAACATCGAATACTGTGCATCGGCAATGGCAGCCAAGTACATACACAAGTATATTCACAAAGGACACGATCGAGCAAGGATGGAGATGAAGCACCTGGAATCCAATGAAGTCGAAAAGTACATCGACAGCCGATACGTGGGACCGATGGAAGCAGCGTGGAGATTGAACATGATACCCTTACACAATCGAAGTCACACTGTAGTAAGACTCCCTGTTCATCTGGACGGACAGCAGTATGTAACATTCGAAGAGGGACAAGAAGAGAATGCCGTCGAGAAGAATTGCACCACCATGTTGATGGGATGGTTTGAGTTGAACCAGCAAGACTCCGATGCGAAGAACATACTCTACGGTAACTTGCCAGAGAGTTACTCTTGGAAAGCCTCAGAAAAGAAGTGGATTCCCCGCAAGAAAGCCTGTAAAGTTGTCGGACGGATTGTCAACGTGTCGCCTAGAGATGCCGAGAGATTTCATCTGAAGCTCTTGTTAAACCGAGTACCCGGTGCTACCTGCTACTCGGACCTTCGAACCCACGAAGAGGTCGTCCATGCCACGTACAGAGAAGCTGCGATCGCCATGGGAATCACCGAAGACAGCGACGAAGCTACAGCTGTTCTGCAAGAAGCTGCAACCACCCTTATGCCAAAACAGTTCAGACGCTTCTTCGTTTACTACCTGGTCGGGGACGAACCATCGGACGGTCTGACACTGTGGGAAAATTTCAAGGATCAGATGACCGAACGAGACTGCACCATCTACGACACCCTATGTGAAATTGAAGCACAACTGAATTCCGAGAACAGATCCTGCTCAGATTTCGGACTCCCACAGCCCAGCGACTTCAATGTGCCAACTGAAGACATAGACATTCAACATCACGAGACAACGTGCAAGGAATTGGAAGAAAAACTGAATCCCGACCAGAAGGCTGTTTACCACAGGATAATCGACTCCCTTACCAACAACTGCGAGGATCCTTCACGATGTTTTTTCATCGATGGACCAGGTGGAACAGGCAAGACTTTCCTTTACAACGTGATTTACCACAAGCTTTTGAGCCTCAAGAAGAAGACAGCGTGCGTTGCCTGGACAGGAATCGCTTCGATACTACTGCCTGGTGGAACAACATCCCATCGTTTCAACCTACCCATCGAGTTGAGCGAGGAAGGCATCTGCCTCTTGAAGAACCGAGACAAACTCCGACTTCAGGACATCGAAGTCGTTATATGGGACGAAGCAAGCATGATACCAAGGAAAGCCCTCGAGATCATCGATCGCACTCTCCGTGACGTGATGGGCAACGAGATTCCTTTCGGCGGAAAGAATTTCATATTAGGAGGAGATTTCCGTCAAGTCCTTCCCGTCGTGAAGAAAGCATCACGAAGGCAAATCATCGACGAGTGTCTCAAGTCATCTCACCTCTGGCCTCTTTTCGAAGTTCACCATCTCTACGTCAACATGCGGGCAGGCGAAGGAGAAGAAGAATTTGCCCACTGGCTTCTTCAGTACGGAAACGGAGATTTGGATTCCCTTGTCATCGATGAATCTTCTGCTATGGTCTGCGCGGATTTGGTGGACTGGTTTTTCGAAGACGTAACAGATGTCACAAAGGATCTCGTGACTAGGATCATTCTATCACCGCAGAACGACGAAGTCAACAGAATGAACGAGAAGATACTTTCCAGAATACCAGGAGAAGAAGTTACGTGTTACAGCATCGACAAGGCAACCCTCAGTGGAATAGATCGAAGCGACGCCAGAGAAGAAGAGGCAACTTTGAGGTATGCAGACGAGTATCTCAACTCGCTCACCCCGTCAGGAATGCCACCCCACAAGCTCAAGTTAAAAGTCGGATGCATCGTGATGCTGATAAGAAACGTTTCAATAGCCGACGGACTCTGCAACGGTACCCGCATCTTGGTGAGAAGAATAGGTTGCAGAGTGTTGACAGGACAGATCATCACAGGAGAAAGAAAGGGCACTGTAGTGGATATACCGCGAATCCAGCTCAACACCTCGAGTGGACATTCCCAGTTGCCATTCGTGCTGTATAGAAGACAGTTTCCAGTTCGACTGGCCTATGCGTTGACCATCAATAAAAGCCAAGGACAAACCTTCGAACGAGTTGGTCTTTTCATCGAGCGACCCATCTTTGCTCACGGTCAACTATACGTCGCTCTGTCAAGGTGCGTATCCGGAACACAGATCAAGATTTCCGTCAAGAAAGGTGACTCTGTCAACAACATCGTATATCCCGAGGTACTTGCATGAAAGGTAACGTGCAAGATTCTTTCAGTTTATTTCTTTTCAGTTTTTCTTTTCAGTTAAAATACGTTTCTTCATCCACACGAGTCGTGTGGTGGTGTGTCTCAAGAGGTTGTCCAGTATAGGGTGTATTGAAAAAACCATTTTTTTGGATTATGATGATGCATTAGTGCGGGAAAGTTGTCTAAGGTGGCAGAAAGTACACGTGATTTTTTCAGAATTTTCGGGTAATATCTTGAGGTGCCACATAGGCCCTGAGGGTTCCCCATGTTATCCTATGGCGCAAGCCAAAAAGGCCGAAAATTGGTTTTTCACCCCTCATTCCTACTCTAATCACACGACGAATGTCTTCACTCGAATTATGGACCCTATATGATGTATAATACCCTACAAAAACTGAATAAAAGCCTAAATATCTGTATTATGTTGATTGTGGGCTCAAATTTGAACGAGAAAAGACTCGATTTTCGACGAAATTTGAGCCTACAAAAAAACGTAATATAGAGATTTAGGCTGTTATTCAAGTTTTTTTGGGTAAAATATAACATATAGGACCCATAACTCAAGTGAAGACATTCGTTGTGTGATTAGAGTAGGAATGAGGGACGAAAAACCAAATTTCGGCCTTTTTGGCTTGAGCGCTCCATGGGATAACATGGGGAACCCTCAAGGCCAATGTGACACCTCAAGATATTATCCGAAAATTCTAAAAGAAATCACAGGTACTCTCCATCACCTTAGACAACTTTTCCGCACTAATGCATCATCAAAATAATAAAAAAAGTTTTTTTCGATACACCCTATTGTCCAAGGTGCCGCGAGTATTTTAGATGCGTAATTCATACTTTATTAGTGTTTTGTAACTTTGAAATAATGTCAACGTAAATTATTACCCCAGAAACGCTATTTAAAAATCAGTGTCTTCCCATGATTTCATTTTGTGTTGTTTTTTCGAAACTTCAGCAAGCGTTGATTCAGATTAGATTAATGCTTTTCAATTTCGGTGTACTAGCTTACTTAATAGAAAAAAAATCCAAAATATTAGATAGCTTTTTATTAAAATTTTATACTTTTAAATTAGCTTACTTTCAAATTCACCCACTTAATGTATTCATTACTAATAACAACCCTTAAAGCGATAGAACTTAAAAATATTTTAATGAATGTGAATTTTTCATGGTAATTTTGATCTAATTTTAATAAAATTTGTTTATGAAAACAGGTTTAAATATCTCATCACAACTAAAGGTTGTGAATAATAATTTGTTTAATCATTCAACTTTTTGGATTTTTTCCTTTATGGTTCGCCTCCAATTTTTCCAGATATTTAATGTACTATACTTAAAGTAGCCCTCTTAAATCAGCGGAACTCAGGACAACCTTTTTTAGCAAGCTTTGTGTTAATAACATAATCCGTCCTTCTCGAGGGACATTCACCATGAGTTTGCTTCTCTGATGGCATATCTGATGCTGTCATTTGTTAACTTGTTATGGATCATCACACAGTCAAGATATTCCCTATTCTCAGAATGACAAGACAAGATTATCTTCAAGATTTTCATGCTTCAATTTTAAGCTCTCCTCCTTGCCGATCGTGTCAACAGACTTCCTTTTGCGTGTCTTTTGGTTTCGGTGAAGCTACGTACCTAGGGAGATTTATTCTCGCCCCTTTAGGAAGCCTCTCCCGGCCAAAAGCTATCCACCTGATTTGTTTGAGCCTCCCCCTCTGCAAAGACTGGAAAAGATTAGGAAAGATTTCGATTGAAATATTAGCAATGCCCCTATTTTCAATGTTCCATCTGATGGTTGCCGTCAATGATTCACGCTTACAGTTTAGAGAAGGGGCTGATACCTGGGTAAAAAACTAAGCCTCTAAACAATTGTAAGTGGTGATGAGACTCCAGGTATCAGGCGGTTGCAGTGGACAATTGCCGGCAAAAGTCCATTACTCCACTTATAAGGTAGAAAAGAGTTATTATTTTTAAAACTTTCTTTTACACTTGTATCCTGCTTAAAGTTGCTCTTCATCATTTATTTTTTTGAATAACCCTGTACTACACCTCGGTGGTTAGAGAGAAGGCATGAACAAAAATAAACCGAACTGAAAGGGTTATAAAAGCGGTTGCGGGGGTTGGCGAGCGAGAGCGAGCAGGGGGCCCAGCCCCCTAGTTTTTCATAAAATTTTCATATTTCAACTCAAAAGTGCGACCTGAAGATATTATCCGATCAAGTTTAAATTTTTTATAGGTTATATTAGGACCACCAACCACAAATTTTGAGCAATAGCCGCAGACCGATTTCAAAGAAGAACTTTTTTGCTCCACCCAAGTATTGTAGCCATTAAACCTGTACTTTACATTTATTGGTGCCTTTTTATTAAGTTTTTCACTTAAAAAAATCTATTGAGGGGCCTGGGAAGTTACATTTTATATTAAAAACACAAAATTGGCAGAAA
This sequence comes from Tetragnatha versicolor, assembly GCA_024610705.1. NCBI lineage: Eukaryota > Metazoa > Arthropoda > Arachnida > Araneae > Tetragnathidae > Tetragnatha > Tetragnatha versicolor. Next base: position 22,634,655 of record JANDEH010000013.1, on the reverse strand, counting down.
AGTTTGCCAATAAACCATGTAAATGGGAAATTTATAGTAAAAACCTATTTTTTGTAAACATGAGCCCTGGTAGAGACCTGAAGGAGTTATTCAAAATTCATAAAATTTTACAGATGTTCTTTTGGCACTAAAAGGCAACTTTTTGGAGGTAACCAAAATTGAAATTCGAAAATTCGTATTTTTCGCTCCACCCTAATGTAAAAGTGTGAAGTCAAATGCTTATTAACACTAAAAACCACTTGAAAAAAATTACAAAATTTATGCGTGGCTTAGAAATAAATATATATCATAAACATAAGATTTTTAGCTACTTTTTGAACGGTCCCTACGACAAGGGGGCCCGTAGGCCAAAAAAGTTACCTGCAAGGCCCAACTCTTGAGACCCCCTGAGAGCTGGACATCATTTATTATTTTAAGATAATTTTTCTTTTATAGGATACGGAAGCAACTCTGCCGCTGCCCCCTAAGACGACTCATAAAAGACTTCAGTCTTTAAGAAAAAGAGTAAGGACCAAAAATATCGTTATCAAGCCTACTAACGTTAAAGTTTTATGCGACGGTGTCACCTCCATGGCTGAGGCCTTTTTGAAATGCAGTGAGGCCATGGAGAAGGCCAACTCGATAAATGAAGCTAAAGCAGACGAAGAAAGGAAGATGCGGGATGTGCTTTTAGAAATTGAAAAAAAAAAGATTGACGCAATTAATAACCTAGCAGAAGCTCTTAAAAAATGAGTGTATTTAGTATTTTAACAGGGTTCATACGCTCCTTGAAAATTATTTTCATTTTCATGCACTTTTTTAAATTTCTCCTTGATAAAAATGGTTTCAATAAGCAGATTTTAATCCGTAAAAAATTGATTCTTTGTGAAAGTTAAGGGTTTTTTATGTGGAGTGTTTCCTGCAACTTCATCAAAAATACTAATTTCTTATTTTTTACATAACTTAAATATTTTAACCAACACTATCATTTTTGCAATTATTACTGAAATAATTATTCTATTCACTTATTTAGTGTATTTTTCTTTGCATTTAACTTTTGCATAGACTTAAAGTGGTTTTAAAACTTCATTCAGGAATTTAATTGGCAAAGTGTGTTTTAAGTGGTGTAAAAAATGTCTTAAATTATGTGAAAAGAGACTCCTTGATTTTGGTTTGTGAAAATTTGTATGAACTCAGTTTAAGTAATAGTGTGTTCAGTTTTGGGCAATTCCACGGGTTACTGACTGACATTTTTTAAGAAAAATGCTTAGTATTTTGTTATTTTCTTCCCAAAAATAAATTCTAAAAAAATACTTTCCACCCAGTTTATTGCTTTCTTGTTAGCTTAATCTGATGGCACAATTAAATTTTCAAAATATGTTTTTATTGATTTTATAAAAATTATAAACAACAAGGTAACTGACTGACATAAATGTTTCACAAATGTCAGTCAGTTACCTTGTTGTCAGTCAGTAACCCGTGGAATTGCCCTTTAAAAAGTATTTTTACAGGGTTCCCACAGTCCTTGAATTTTTTTTAAGGCTAAATTTCGGTACTTCAAAAACGTTCTAGGTCCTGGAAAAATGGCTTAGGTCCTTGAATTTTCACTTAGCCACTAATTGACCTTAATTTTTTCAGATCTTTCTTTGTTTTTTTCTAGAAATTTTCTTTACAACTACTCTTATGAACATAACTTGCAGCCAGTTTTACAAATTAACAGTGAAGAGTGACTTCTCCTCTCGTTCCGATTGTATGCAGGAAAAATGACTTGTCTTGAAATACGACTAATTTTTAAATGTCTAAGAAAAAGGTACTTGATTTTCAATGTTTTCAAAGAGTGGGAACCATGTTTAGTGTTTTCAGTATTGTTGGTGTTGTATGTGTTTTCAGTATTGTTTGTGTTGTATGTGTTTTCAGTGTATTTTTTTGTAGTAATAAAGTGCAAAGTTGATTTAGCTCGTTTGATTTTTAATTTCATAAAATACATAAATATAAGCATTGCTTTATAGCAGCGGTTTTTAATTAGTTTTGATACCCCTAGTTAGAATTTTTTGAATATAAATTTTTATGTCTGATTTACATATTGATTAACTTGATGTAGAAATGGTTTATAATAAAAGTTTTAAAAACAAAAATATCTTGGGTGGCGGGTCTTCCTTATAAAAGTTTCCGATAAATTTGTGCCTAAAACACTGGATTTTAACTTGGTTTTGATACACTTAGTCCGAATTTCAGACTATTCTTAGGCAGGATTTCAATTTTGATGAACTTATATTTAAAAAGATTTATTAATAAAGTACTAAAGGTGGTTCGTAGGTCCTCCCCCAGAAAATTTTTGGAGCTTTGATCCAAAAATCAGGGTTTTAACTCATTTTGATACTCCAAATTTCAGGAAGGTCCCTTCACCGACCCTTATATATTCCCCTGAATTACTCGGAGGAGAGGGTCTAGAAATCTCGAGGAAAAAAATTATGCATTGAAGTCGAAATTTCGAGGGGGCTGGGGGTTCTCCAACAGAAATTTTCCTCTAGAAAACTCATCTAATGTTGAAACTATTAGGGGAGAATTCCTCAAGGAACTGCGGATCCCTTTGGACGGAGCCGTGGACCAGTTTCAGAACCGCTGCTTTGTAGCAATACCAATAAACAATTCAAGTGTTTAAGAAGCAATCTGAAAAAAATATCCGAAGTAAAATTAGAAAAATTAAATTAATTTTAAAAAATATAACATCTTTCTTAAATATCCCTTTGCTACTTAACTCAATACAGCCTTTAATAGTGATTTATGAGAAAAAGATAGAACTTTAGAGCAAAGCTTCGAAGATTTAGCACAAAGGTGGAAATACACTAGCGGAAATAAAAATCCCAACACCAAGAAGGAAAGGAGATATCAAAGTCAAATTTATTTCTATGATTGCACATAGTATCAATGAGAATTGATTAAAAAATCAGCCTTCCTGGATATTAGGGGACCGAGAAAACCAGGGAGGAGTGTTGTCTCCATAGGTGTCCATTACTGCCGTCACAGGTCATGGTATTGAGTGACAGGGGTCTAAATGACTTTTGAGGGATTGGAGGACCATGTTGCCTCCTCAGGTTGTCTAAATTCTTATGTTGCACCAGCGGAAGTTGCATACCGGGCTAGGTGATTTCTCCTCATTGACCGGACATGTTTTGTGGGTGTTGGTTCTAGAGAACGGGAAAGACGGGGTAAAAATGCAACCTAGGGGGTTTAGAAGAAAGCTTGTACATTGCATACAACATGTAGTTATGCATGTTTCTCTTGAAATTTGTCCCCAGGACAGGTCTGAAGGTAAGGTTGGTCTACAGGCTGCAAATCCTCAATGACGCAGCCCTGGTTGGAAAAAGTACTGGTGAATCACTCTCAGGAGTCGCAGAAATGGAATCCAATGCATCCCCACTCCATTACCCTGCATCACCACTAGGCCTGGGCCTTAAATCGATATATAAAGATAAATCGATTTAACCCCAACATCGGAATACCGGTTTCACGCTTAAATCGGATTCCTTATATCGGAACCGATATATAATTCCGGAATTCGAAAGATAAATCGGTTTTTCAGAATACCGGTTTAGCGCGAATATCGAATCTCTAAAATCGAATACCGATATGTAATTCCGGAATCAGAAATTTGATTGAACTTGATTATTTGAATTTTCCTTAAACCGATATTTCTGTTTTCTGATGATACTCGTAGATCGGCTGAGATAACTGATACTATTCCGGGTTCCGGAATTATCTTAATCACTATGTTTATGATGATTATTAACAAAATTTATTGTACATAATTGAAAAATATTTGTGTTTTCATATTCTTACTATTCTTAGGTTCTAATAATCCTTTAATATTTGGATACTCCATTAAAAGTTTCGACGATTAAAAAGGATTGCGAAAAGAAGAATTTCGTTAAACGAGCTGCGATTACTGATAGACATGCATTTATTTCTGACGGCACCTTTTTATTATTTTAATACTTGTTAAAAAAATACTTCATCTTGAGCAAAGGGATTGCTGTGTAGATTATCATTTTAATGATTTGTAATTGTTTTACATAATTAATGAGAAGATTAAAAAGGATTGCGAAAAGAAGAATTTCGTTGAACGAGCTGCGATTACTGATAGACATGCATTTAGTATTTCTGACGGCACCTTTTTATTATTTTAATACTTGTTAAAAAATACTTCATCTTGAGCAAAGGGATTGCTGTGTAGATTATCATTTTAATGATTTGTAATTGTTTTACATAATTAATGAGAAGATTAAAAAGGATTGCGAAAAGAAGAATTTCGTTAAACAAGCTGCGATTACTGATAGACATGCATTTATTTCTGACGGCACCTTTTTATTATTTTAATACTTGTTAAAAAATACTTCATCTTGAGCAAAGGGATTGCTGTGTAGATTATCATTTTAATGATTTGTAATTGTTTTACAAAATTAATGAGAAGATTGAATTGGATTGAAAAAGTATGTTTTCTTTTCAACTGACTTTGAGAATCGAAACTACTGCGCCATCTATATGGCGCAATTTTCATTAGAACTATTAGTAATTTCATTGAATCAGTTTCGTTTTAGTTTTTCATTCACTTGCATTACAGCTGATCCAAGAAATAATTAATAAATTAAGAAATAATTAATAAATTTAATAATTAAAATTTGGATTAATATTACCCGAATTAAATCGATTTATAACTAAATCGGATTTTAAGATGAACTATAAATCGATTTAAGAAATTTATATATCGCCCAGCCCTAATCACCACTCCGTGGAACGATAAGAAAATCATGAGCTGAGTGCGCTCTCTCCATTGTGTCATCAAACTCATATCCAACCGTCGTGGTGCTCCAAACCGAAGCAGGATTCTCTCATAAACACAATGTCATGAAATTGGGATTTTCATTTCCTTATTTCGTGCACTATTGGAAACAGAAAGGCCCATTTTCAGCCCCTTGTTTATAGACAAAGATGTAAGGAGCTATGCGGACAAAACGGGCAATCCGCAGCACTACAAACGACATCCATCCAACTGCCGCTTGTCCTCAGTATGATCTATCGGTACTTTGGCCAACCAGAGCTGCTTCATTGAGGTTTTTTAGCCGGTTTTCCGTCCTTTCCTTCAGACCTGTCCTGGGGACAAATTTCCAGAGAAAAATGCACAAATACATGTTTTATGCAATGTCCAAGCTTTCTTCTTAACCCCCTATGTTGCATTTTTACCCTGGTCTATCCGTTCGTAAGAACCAACGCTCACAAAACATGTCCGGAGAAAGAGGAGAAATCACCTAGCCCTGTATGCTACGTCCGCTGGTGCACCATATGAATTTGGACTACCTGAGGAGGCAACATGGTCCTCCAATTCCTTAAAAGTCATTTAGAGCCCCTGTCACTCAATAACATGACGTGTGACGGCGGTAATGGACACCTATGGAGACAACACTCCTTCCTGTTTTTCTCGGCCCCCTAATATCCAAGAAGGCTGATTTTTTAAGCAACTCACATTGATACTATGTGCTATCCTAGAAATAAATTTGACTTTGATATCTCCTTTCCTTCTTGGTGTTGGGATTTTTATTTCCGCTAGTGTATAAAATGAAATATTGTGTTACAAATGTAAAAACATGTCACTTCTGTCGAAATTATTGGTTTGAACCATGCCAAACCTGTAAATTAGTAATTTTTCTTCTCCATAAACAAATTTTTCTGTCACAAAACTAGGTAATGAAGAATAAATTTAAGATGTAATTTAAGCATTACAATACCACTTAATAAAGCCAAAAGAGTTTTTATTTACTAATATTTCTTTAAAGATTGAATACATTAATTTCATAAATATGCATGTGTTATAAACAAAACCCAAACTAAAATCATTAAAAAGAAATCTACAACTTTTTACTGATCGTCTATAAATATGAATTATGCTAAATAAATTTATCTTTAATATAAAGAAACCATAATCAAATCACTATAATATAAATATTCATAAAACACATTATTCCATCAATAAAAACTTGAACTACCATAAACTAAAAACTAACAACTTTTCTTCAGATTATCAACTTATCTTGTCGAAAAACAGATAACATCACCTCTTCACAAGTCCTCACGTAATATATGGATGTCCACTTATCTGTGATTTCTTCAAGTATCAAAAAGTTGATCTCCTCCCACTCTAAATTTTCAAGAGTACACATGTTATGCAAAATAACGCATGCATTTACTATTTTCCCAGCCATTTCAGGCATGTAATGAAGGACACGATGTCTTAAGAGGCACCTAAATCTGTTCTTTAGCATCCCATTACACCTCTCAATGATGCATCGCCCTTTCGAATGTGCAGCATTATAATCAATTGCTGCTTGACCAGCTCTCCTCGCTGCATTTTCACTGTAGGGAATGTGCAGGTTGGTTTCTTGAGGATAACCGCTGTCTCCTGAAATTAATAATGGCATTCATGAAAATATTTCAATTCAATTGATTGCCCAACATACAAACTTTATTAGGAGAAGGCCTTGCACCCCCCCCCCTGAATTTTTTGAAGGAGCTATTCTAATTTTTTTTCCTTAGGAAGGCACTCATATCTCCCTATAATGTTATGAATTGTGTTCGGTAATTCTTCCTTGAAGTTTTAGTAGCTTAGAAGGAGAATCCAAATAGATCCTTAAACTCTAAAGGTTAACTTTAAGTAAACAGATGAAGTTCCAGGTAAAATATTTGGAGTCCCATTTCATTATATTTTGATAAAAATGAAATGTTTTGGTGAAAAAGAAATTGTTTTTGTTAAAAATTGAAGCAGTGATAGTTAGCGGATCAGTGTGCAAAAGTAAAATTGACTCACAAACCAAGAAAATCATGAAAAATTCAAGTATTTTGGAATGTTTTCTTGAAAATTCACTAAAGCTAGTTTGAATTTCATGAAAGGGGTGTTTTTATTAATTTATTTTTGTGAAGGGGCAGATTTAAAGAGGGGGAATTTTTGTGAAGGGGCTGCAGAAGGGCCCCAATTTTTGTCTGGATCAACCCTTGATAAATTATGTGACTTACAAGTTAAAACAATTAATTTACAAGTATTTCCTATTAAATAATTTTTTTTAAATCCCCTTATTACCATCTTTACTTTACACATGATGTTTGCACACTTTTTTTATTAGTGCAATTAAATTAAAATCTGGAATACCTAAACTTAGTTTAACACCTGCTTCATAAGAAATTCTAAAAAAATATCTGGGCCCCTTCACAATATGGAGCTACTGATAGAAAAGCTTTAGCTTTTTTGGCAAATATTTCAGTTGTCGGTAACCTGCCCCTTCTCTAAACAAGTCTGGTTACAACCCTTACTTTACGAATAAGAACAACCCCACTGGTTTTCAAAAGCTGGCACATGTGATTAAGAATGTATATTGTACGTACACCCCTACACTCAATTTTGATTTTCATTTGCAGTAGCTAAAATTATACAGGTCAAAAGAAAAAGAATGCATTTGGTGAGAAATTGAGACATGGATAATAAATTAAATGAAAAGATAGAATGTAAAGTGTATAAAAATATTTCACTACTGGGTAAGGATTTACAAGTATCCTTTTTGAAAATGTTATCGTTCAGGATATATAAATATTTCACTCAAAATATACTTGCCAATAAGCCAGCCTTCACCATGAATCTTTGTACCACTTGAAAAGGACCTTTTCAAATAACTGGATTGCCATATGTATGCATCATGTGTGCAACCGGGAAACTTGGCAACTACATTTATTATTACCATGTTTATATCGCAAACCTATAAAGTTGAAAATATGCACATGAAATAAAAATATAAAAAGCTTGAGTTCTACATATATATTAACAAATAGGTGCAGCAAGATATTTCTTCTTAAGCAGGGCCCTGTTGTGGAAAAATCCTGCCCGGGGTGGATGGCTTTATTGCCGCCCCCTCTCCTACGAAGTCCAATACTAAAATAATTTTAAATTGCTAAGTACTAAAATAATAATAAACTGTAATAAAAAGCTAGGGCACAAATTTGGCGCCACTCTAGAATACCTGAATACGGCGCCAGGGGCAAGCGCCCCCTTGGCTCCCCTTAACACGGCCCTGTTCTAAAGCAATGGTTCTAAACCTTTTTGGGACAGTAAAGGTGTAAGTAATATCCAAGCCTACCTCTTTTTTTCATGAACAAAATTACTCATAATGCTTTTGTGGTATCTCTGACCTATGCAGTATTGTTTTGTCGGGTTTGTTTACACTGTTCTACAAATTTGACCTTCAAAATTTTTTCCTTGATGAAAATAGTCAATTCTTATAGATTTTGGGTCGCTGAATACGAAAATCACCATTAAAATTCTCAATTGACTCAGGATTTTCGGGGAACAGCCCCTCCCCCTTTTTACGTTTTTCGACGACCTTATAACTTTAAACTCGATTTTCAGGGTCAAAAAGCATTATTTTAGTCTTCAAATTGCTCCCCAGTTAACAAGAAATGTTCAAATTAATGAAATATGATAAATTTATAACAAATGGATAGGGTTAAGGGGTAATTACCCCCCTAAAAATACAAAAAAATAGCTAAAAATTATAGAGGTTTCTATACGCTATTTTTTCCTCTTATTTTTTACGCAAATCTCGTTTGAAGGGTCCTAACCCTTCCCCAAGGTTCCAAATTTGATGACAATATGCAGCAATAATTTTTACTAAAAGTGGTTGAGGTGTTAGCCTCCCAGAAGTCTCCGCGGAAGAGTTCGGAAGACTTCCAGAATCGCGAAGGCGCTCGCGAGTTCAGGAATTAATATCGATGATTTTGAAAAGATTACAAATGATGTTTTTCTTATATTTTGGGTGTATCCTAAGTAGAAACTCTTCAGTTCTTTAAAAACTGACCGGTTTTTGGGAGTGAGGATTCCTTGTTTCAAGATGTTAATAGATGCACGGCTGCGGATAACAATTAGGGGGCATCCCCTTAAAAACTGAGGGTGATGGAGGAAAATGGGTGTCATATTTGGATTCAGCAGATCATTTTACACAAGAATCAGCTGAAATTCAGTAAGTGGCTTCAAATTTTTTTTTCGTACAGCACAGTTAAACTCTAAGTGCGGCATTGAACCCTTCCGTGGGTGCTCTGGGGGCGCTCTCACCTCAACCGCTTTTAGCAAAAATCATTGCTGCATATTGTCATCAAATTTGGGTCCTTGGGGAAGGGTTAGGACCCTTCAAACGGGAATTGCGTAAAAAATAAGAGGAAAAAATAGCGTATAAAAACCTCTATAATTTTTAGCTAATTTTTTGCATTCTTAGGGGGTTAACTACCCCTTAAACCTATCCATTTGTTATAAATTTATCCTATTTTATTAATTTGAACATTTCTTGTCCCCTGGGGGGCAATTTGAAGATTAAAGCAATGCTTTTTGACCCAGAAAATCGAGTTCAAAGTTATAAAGTCGTTAAAAAACGTGAAAAGGGGGAGGGGCTGTTCCCCGAAAATCCTGAGTCAATTGAGAATTTTGATGGTGATTTTCGTATTCAGTGACCCAAAATCTATAAGAAATGACTATTTTCATCAAGGAAATTTTTTCAGTGTAGAACAGTGTTATTTTTTGTCATGGAATTGAAAGTCCATATGTCCCATTTTTCAAATAATTAGTAAGTAAATGTAAACATAAAATCATGACTAAAAGAAAAATAATTTCTTAAATCACCTTACCAATTGAACATTTATGGAATGCCACCCTTTGCGATTCACATAGTTCCTTTCATTGTGAAAGCCATCATCGGGAGGGGCAATTATGGCAACATGGGTGCAATCAACTGCACCCAATATCCCTCCAATTCCACAATAATCATAGAATCCTTCCTTGAGGCCCATTTGAGATCTAAAAATATAATTCATTAACTTAAATTTTCCAGGAAAAAAACTTTTTCAAAACTTAAGCTACACTCTAGAGAACTGAACTATGCAGCTTTTCTATGTTTTAACATCAATTTTAACAAATGAACAAACAGGGATTTAAATCCATATTCAGTTAAAAAGTTTTGTCTATAGGTAAGGCCAGTGGCATAGCCAGAAAAAATTTTCGGAGGTGGATAAGGAATAATTTTAATGGTTTTCTGTGGTCAACAATAATTTTAAGTTTTTTTTGAAAATACCTGGATACACCCCTGGGTATATAAAATTCTAACAGCTGCAAAGGGTATAATCCCCTTGGATATATGGTATCATCGAACTTGGAGTCTACTAAAAGTGGCAAGTGAATTGAAAGTTGCCATACCCACAGATGAAAGATACCCCATTATAATAACAACAGTGTTATATAATCAGCAGCTGACGTACTGGCCTGGTGGTAGAGTAGTATGTACCAACAAAGCCAGCCGTCCTGGGTTTGAATCCCAGCTGGGGCATGGGGGTTGTGGCAATAGTGCTCCACCTTAAACATAGCTTAGATTTGATTCTTAGATTAGCTTAGTTCCAATTGCCCACCGGGTAACGAAAAGTGAGCACTTAAGCACAGCATGACATGGGTAGATGGAGAAATCCCAGACATGGAAAAAGTTGAAACCTTCTTCCGAACCTAACCGAAATTTACCCAAACCTTATGTATTACACCTATGGAAGCTGGCAGTGGCTTCCCCCGAACCAGGTTCGCAGGTTCGGGCACTTTTTCCAGGTCTGAGAAATCCTATTGCCAGTCATTAGCTAAATATATATAGTTAAGCAGTTTTAAATCAAAGAAGGATTCCAAAAATAACAGTCAATTATCAAATAAAGACAGGTAAAATCAAGAGTATTATTGAATATACATTACTCTGCATCCTCTGGAAACTTGACATAATCTTGAAGAAGGTATCGTGACATTGCTGTTGAAACTTCTCTGATGCATTTGCTGACAGCAGTTTGGGAGAGTACAATATTAGTATCAGACCCTACCTTTCGCTGGTAGCAGCCAAAAGCATAAAAACTTAGTGCACACAACACCTGCAAAACATTAAGTTTGAGTCAGTGTAATGAAAACTGGCAGCTGAAAACTAGTGAGATTTCATAAAGGATTTAGGGTCAATTATCCTAATGATAGAGAACCCTGTCATAAAATTGACACATCAACACACTCTGGAGTAAGGAAAAGTTAGCATCTTCGAATCAAGTCTGTAAAATTAATTTTCTTGAGATCCTGTTAAAGTTTGTTTTTTGCGTGCGCTAACAGCTGTTCTGGAAACCGCTCTAAAAAACTGCTTGCGCACCCAAAAAACAAACTTTAAAAGTATCTCAAGCGTTTAATATTGATTGTATTTACGTGAAACTTTGGACTTGAGGGTTTTCAACTATGATCTTTCAGATTATCAAATCAAAAGAAAGGATTTCGAAATACAAAATAAGGTTTTGGCAGAGTTTTTACATTTTTTGTGTTTTTTAACTTTTTCCATAATAAAACAAATTTTAAAGTGAAGACTTTTGAGGTAATTTTAAAGATCATATTAAACCACAATTTTTGAGACCATAATTAAGTTTTTACCAATAGTAGTTCTTCTACAAATTGAATTTTTCAATGATTTTTTGGGGTGTCGCTCCATTTTTAACTCCCTGGGATTTGGTCTGGGACCCCCTTTCTATACCGATTCTTGTTCGTCTTGATGAGTACTATCATCCCTGAAAGTTTGTTGCACCATTTCAGATACACCCTGTATAAGGAAGTGTGAACATTTACACCTGTGCAATAGAACCACTGCTCATGTACGCTTGCATGACATGGTCAGAGGCATTGCTCAAAAAGTCCCTGATGAATAAATTATTATCGACACAGACATTGTTTGCCTCGAAAGTCATGAAAGGCTATAAAACCATCATCCGAGAGGCGGCTTTGGTGCTTGCACTAAATTGAACCTCTTGATCTGAAATTAAATTTAGTGATCGGGAGAGGAAAATTGAATGGCGAATCAACGAGGGATTCCAGAATTCCAATGGACTTTTATTATTCTCGAACTGCCGCTCTGCCCTCCAAGCCATTTTAAGAGGCAACTCCCAACTTACCCAAGATATCATCCTACTCTTAAACAAAATAACCACGGTCCAAAGAACCTGCATTCTTCAATGGATACCAGCACACGTCGAGATCGATGGTAATGAGAGAGCTGATATACTCGCCAAGGAGGCCGCCCTCAGCTTTCCAACTGCCTGACCCTTACTGATGCTGATGCAATAGCCAGCCGTAGACTACTTCATGCTTCTTCTCAGAAGCACTCCATCCTTGGCATAAGTGTAACAGTGTTATCTCAACAACTATAGCCAGATTGAGAACTAAACACTTTAAGGAAATGAAAATATCTCCTGATGGCCATCGAAGCTACAGGAATTGTCCTCACTGCAGACAAGGAACTATCTCCCGGCCATATCTTTGATTGCCCTGCCATTTTGGCGAATCTCCTCGGGATCCATCCTGATCACCCGCATCAACTCCTGTATTCCGCGGAAGTTATTGGAGGTCCACAGAGAAGGTAAATGAACCAAAGCATTCTTCCCCAACATCGAAGACAGATGCAAGTTCATGATTTACCAGGTTACATATAGCTACACAATTTCTCTCGGGGCACGGTGGCTTTGGGGCCTATCTGCGGCGATTACATCTCGGTGAAGACGTTCTGTGTCGATGTGGAGAAGAGGAGGAACCGCTGCACATCATCTGTGACTGTCCTGCCACGACAATACCTAGACGTCAGTTGGAGATTTTGACAGTAGCAACACTTACTAAAGACAATCTACCTTTGTTTTGTAAAGAACTTTAAAAACTTTTTGAAATACCTAGAACACTTGCCCACAAGGAGACACGACGTAATAGCTAATAAACAAAAATACCCTTAACAGCAATGAACTTAAAAAAATAGCCTTAAAAAATAATAGTAATAAACAGTAAATAAAGATTCAGACTACTGCTCTGTCACCAAAGACTCGGAAAATCAAGGTCCTATCTTCAAAGCTCTATTACATGAAGAAAAAATATTCTAAAAAGACTATCACCATGAAAAATGTTCTTGTCAGCATTAAAGGTTTGGTCACTCCAGTAATATACGATTTCATTTGGGGGCAGCTGAAATCGTCTAATGTATGTAAATATGGAAAAGGAGATGGAATATTTCTGATAAAAACTTAGCTCTGCAGCTTTATCTGTAGTCCTAGGGCCTATAATGCATTGTCAAGATTTTTTAACATGCCTTCAAAATGGACCTTACTGATATGTGTTTCTGCCCTTAAAATGAATGCAGGATTTTCGGATGCCATACTAATAAATGCCTTGAAATTGGTTGCTGCTAAATTAAAGCCAATAGATAAAATTTGTATACACCTGAAACTAAACTTCATACAGCCTCCACCCATTGCTGGTTCAACCAGCAACGTCTTAACAAATCTGCTGATCTGGTTTGTTGCCTCAACCAGGGTAAAACTTTTTTCTGCATCTCAATGCACTAAGCATCGTTTCCTTTCTACCATACTGGTCTCTACACATCATTTGACAACTGGAAGTTAATCTTTCCAGCTCGGCTCAACCTTCTGTCTTGGAATGATGTTGGGAAGAAAGCTTCATCCTCCACATCGGTCCTCTGTAGGTGCTGCGGCTCTGAGACTGAAACCCTGCCTCATATTCTCAATAATGCCCTCCCCAACATGACCTTGATGACCATCAGGCATAATGCGATTGTAATAGTATAATAGACATGTGCCGCACATGCTTCCAACTCGTGGCAGTAAACAAGACTTCTAAAACTATCCCGATGCTCCGTGACGCTGGCATCAGGCACAACATTCGACCCGATATTTTCCTCATCAAAGATGGCACTTATTATCTGATTGATGTCACCATGCGGTTTGAAAATGGGGTTGATGATTTCAAGAAACAAAGATAACAAAATATGAAGCCATCCCGTTCATGGTGGGTTCTCTCGGGTCGTGGGACCCTACGAATGATACGTTCCTCGAGGAGATGTATGCGTACCAGATTGAAAGGGCAAAGATAAGGAGTATGACGAAGTAACCGAATGTGCAAGGAAAAAATCAGAAGTGCTGAATTTGTTTCAATTATTACGGATGCCTGGAGCAACATTAGAAATGAAGGAATTATATCCTACATTGTGACAACAACTGAACCTCTATTTTTCAAATCTACTGAAACTAAGGCTAAGCGCCACCACATAGCTTCATACATTAGCCAGGAAATAATCAATGTTATAAAAGAAATAGGACCTCAAAGTAGAGTTACTGATAATGCCAGTAACATGAAGGCAGCATGGGTTCTGGGTGCATACTTAGATGGCCTCCGGAATTTTTCCCGGGAGAAAAATTCCCACTTCCGACCAAATTCCAAGACCAAGATTCCGGAACTACAAGAAAGTGCCACTTAGATGGCCCTATGAAATCGGTCTAGGAATTATAGAAGGGCATTTGGGTTCGAGACTACTTATTTCGCGGCGACCAATCACAGCTTTTGTTGTTATTTCTCACGCTTCTTTTGACTGTAAACAAAAAACATTAACGTGATGTGTGTGATGAAACGAAATTTTTAATTAAATAACGCGATCCTTCCCTCTGCGCGGCTTCGAATTGTGCTCTGAAACAACAGTGGACTTGAAATATTTGTGTAATAAGAATTGTCATTACCGCCCATGAATCAGCTTGATAGAAGATCATCTCGGTGCCAATTCAATACAGCATTGCTGTAAGACCTCAGGAATTAGAGTGTCAAGAATTAATGAACGCTATGAACTTTTTATCTCATCGTTTGCAAAAGCAAAATGCATAAGAACCACAAAAAGTTCTTAATATTTCCATTGTTTTGCTATCTCTATCGTGATTAAGGTGGCATAGTAAATGTACTCCAAGTTTTTTATAATATTTGTTTCATGAGGGCATTTTTATATCCATCAGGGAAAATAAAAGGCATATTAAATTGATGGTCTGTGTTTCATTGTAAAATAAGAGTATTGTTAACTATTTTATTAAGATTAACTTAAGCAGTTTTCAAATTTTCTTGAATTTGGCCCCCATGTAATCCAGTGTAACACTATATTTGGTGAAAAATATTGTAAGCTATTGCGTAATCACTCAGTATCTTGCATTGGCTAATTTTAACAATCCAGTCCTTGGCGAAAGTTTGGCGATAAATGGTTCTTCCAACTTCACAATGCAACCTTAAATTCTTTTACGATGTTCATTCCGCAAAGTGCTTGGCGAGAAAGCATATCGCCAAGAAGCATCTACTGTTCCTCATTCTCAGCGAGGAACAAAAAGTTTCAGTTCTTGTTTCAGTTTCAGTTCGTGATACCAAATTTTTAAATCACTGGTAAAAACACGACCACTACACCACCAGTAAGATTCTTTTGGTAAGACCACTACACCACCAGTAATTTATTTATACTCTTTTTAATTTACAGTTGATCATTATGTTTTGTTGAATGTTTAATATTGAAATTGTGAGTAAGATAGTGGAGTTAAACCAAGTGGCGAAGCATGAATTGTTATGTAGGAAAGCACTGTAAATCTATTGTGATCTTGCCATATTAGATTGATTAGTGTGATAGTTTTTTTATAGCTTTATTCATAATAGTTTCTCCTGATTTTAGAAGTTGCTAGTACGATTTTGTTAATTCTAATCATAATTTCTTTAAATTTGTTTACCATAGTGCTTTCCCTGTAACTCATGCTTAATCATTGGTTATATATAGACCCAATTTATAACTCTCAACCCAAATAAAAATTGACAATTTCGGTAAAATCCTAGGAGAGCCCACACCCTTGGTTACAAACCAAAATAAAGTGCCAAACCAGGACAAGATGGCGCCAAGGGCCATCTAGTGTATTAAAGTAGGGTTACCAAGATAGCGGAATTATCTCCAACTTTGGAAAGGGTTTGGGCTCTGCTAGGATCCAACCACAATTTCTAACTCAATATAACACTATAACCTTGCTATTAAAAACTTAATTTTGCATTGAGCCAACACGACCAAAATTGAAAGTTGTCATTTTTTATAAAACTTTGCTTCAATCCTTATTGCATTTCAATTTCAATAATTTGGTCACAAACTATTTCGTTAGGATAATAAATTGCATGCATGCTGGGCCGCCGAGAGCCAAGTCGGGCCCCGGGGACAAGGTTGGGAAGCGGGCCCCCAGTGACATATCTATACTTCTCATTTTGAGGTAGGGGGCAAAAATTTTCTGAAGTACCCCCATGCATTCATAGGCTTAATGTAATTTTTAAAATATTTCTTGACAAGATCTGAATTTCACCCAACTTAAAAATATCGTTTTCTTTTGATACGATGAGTAACAAGCGATAAAGGGGGTCTGGGGGTACTTCAGAAAATTTTTGAACCTCTATGTAAACAAATTAATTTTCAAAATATTCAAAAATATATCCCTCTTAGAACTCAATATGAAAATATTTGGGTTCCGGGCCAATTGTACACCCTCGCCCCCCCCCTCTCGTCAGGCCTCTGTATGCACGTTAGGGTGGTTACAAAAAATCAACTTTCGAAATTCTTAGGTCTTACCCCCCTAAAATGTGCCAATAGGCTAAAAAATGAGATTGGCCAAGTTTCAGCTCAATCCGATAATATTAACCCGTGCCTCATCGAGGTCAAAGTTAAGAAAAACAGCGATTTTTAACAAAAAATCGTAGTTTTCGCCCCATAAAACTGAAACCGTTTGTCCCAGAAATCTGCTTAGGGTGTCCTTTGATAGGAAATTTCATACACTTTAACTCTGAAGTTACGTAATTTTATTTGCTAAAACGGATGGGAAGCTATTTAGCATTTTCATAGTAAAGGTCCGTGAATAAGCGACTTCATTGCTAGAAAACTAGAACATTGCAATGTCACAAAAAACTTTATCCTCCGGGCTTTTTCTATTACTTTTGGTCCCAATATATAATAAATGAGTTTTTAAACCCCCTAAGGGAATTCTAGGGTATAATTTCAAACCCCCTAGTGTTTGAAAAAAAGGAAAATATATAGAATTTTTTTTTAATTTTTAAACACGCATTTTGGGACTGAGAATGTGATAAAGTTGGTCCCAATACATTATTAAGAGCTTAATTAGTTAGAATACTAATGGTATAGGGCCTTAACCTTTCCCTATAACCCCTATAATCTAAGCGAAAGAAGCGCGACTGCGAGGTTTTGCTAAACAAAGGGTTTACTGCCCATTAAAGTGATAAACAAAAGCTAAATTACAAAATTTTCACAAAAACCTCTAGAGATATGTCATTTGGTGTCAGAAATGTCGTTTGAGATTATATATGTGGGTAAAATTATAATAAAAGCGTCCTTCCGACTCAAAATGTTTAAAAAAATTCTATTTCTACCAAAGTTACATGTTTTCAGCTAAAAGTGATCTTACAAGGAAACATTCTCAGGATGAACTCACAGAATTGGACGAAAATTTTACAGGGGTTAGTATATAACTCAAAACACCTTCTGTAAAAAAATTAGCCGCTGAATTACAGTAGAAAAGCTGTAAAAAATTATTGAAAATTATCATATTTAACGCCAAATGTAACCCTACAAGGCGAGAAACGCAGAGAGAACGCCAAATGCTAGAATGAACTGGCCGCGTTTTCTCTGATGCCACTTAAATGAGCGAATAAAAAGAGTTCAGCAAAACAGGAATAAAAATTAATTAAAGAAGGAAAATTAAAGTAAATAACGCATGAAGCAATGCAAAATTATATGCAAATTAAAAAGAATCCAACATCTATTTAGCATTTAATTTTTAGGAGTTATCTGTTTGCCGCATATTTTTTAAAAATGCATTGGAAACTATATATTTTATGGCACTGTCTAAATCCACGTAAGTAACAACTCAACTCTAACAAATTTCGCTAATACTTTAGCACGGGCCAACTTTCGTGGATTTAGACACTTCGAATCAAATTTCTCATTCCATCCGATTGGAAAGTCGCCAAGTGGTGCTAAATGAATGTGTTTGGCAACTCAGAACCCAAATTTCAAATTTAAATAACTCCTCTCCTATTGAAATTCAGCAGCTAATTTTTTCACAGTAAGTGTTTTGAGTCATCTTCTTATGCCTGTATAATTTTCGTGCATTTCTGTGAGTTCACCCTAAGAATGTTTCCTTGTTAGAAAAAAGTATAAATTGATTTTAATGTACCTCGAAATTCATTTGCCTATCGTTCAAGGAAAACTATTTTCTTGAAAAGTATAATAATGTTTCATTATATGTTTGATCTATAATCTAATTACTTTATATTTTGTACTTTATTCGTCAATTGTGTTTACACCTGTGCGAAAGGAGAAAAAATATCATGTAAGTTAATGAAATATTAAAAAATATTTTTGATTTCACAGTAAATATTTCTATGCTTCTCATAATTAATTTTTGTAAAAAAAACATAAACAAGATTTCTCGGGAAAAATATACTTAAAGACACTCCAACAGTGTATTCTCTGTAGTTTTCACTGGATTTTTTTAAGGGCAACCAAGTTACTGTCCTAAACCTAAAGTTGAATAAACCCAATTTATAGAAAATCATTATAATTATCCAAAAACTTTTAAAACTATTTTTTAAAAATTACTTGGTAAAATTTTCTTCTTTCTCACCATGTGTAGTACACAGAAAGAAAATTTTTGAAATAATTTACTATAGCATACCTTTCAAAAAGGTTATTTTCCTTGAATGATAGGCAAAGGAATTTTGTGGTATATTAAAATAAATAAATTTATACATTTTTTTAAGATCACTTTTAGCTGAAAACATGTAACTTTGGTAGAAATAGGATTTTTTAACATTTAGAGCCGGAAGGACGCTATAATTATAATTTTACCCATATATATAATCTCAAACGTCATTTCTGACAACAAAAGACATATCTCTAGAGGTTTTTGTGAAAATTTTGTAATTTGGATCTGTTTATAACTTTAATGGGCATTAAATCCTTTGTTTGGCAAAACCTCGCAGTCGCGCTTCTTTCGCTTAGATTATAGGGGTTATAGGGAAAGGTTAAGGCCCTATACCATTGGTATTCTATCTAATTAAGCTCTTAATAATGTATTGGGACCAAATTTATCACATTATCAGTCCCAAAATGCGTGTTTAAAAATTAAAAAAAAATTATATATTTTTTCCTTTTTTTCAAATACTAGGGGGTTTGAAATTATACCCTAGAAATCCCTTAGGGGGTTTAAAAACTCATTTACTATCTATTGGGACCAAAAGTAATAGAAAAAGCCCGGAGGATAAAGTTTTTATTGACATTGCAATGTTCTAGGTTTCTAGCAATGAAGTCGCTTTTTCACGGACCTTTACTATGAAAATGCTAAATAGCGCCCCATCCGTTTTAGCAAATAAAATTCCGTAACTTCAGAGTTAAAGTGTGTGAAATTTCCTATCAAATGACACCCTAACGAAATTTCTGGGACAAACGGTTCCAGTTTTATGGGTCCAAAACTACGATTTTTTGTTAAAAATCGATGTTTTTCTAAACTTTGACCTCGATGAGGCACGGGTTAATATTTTCGGATTGAGCTGAAACTTGGCCAATCTCATTCTTTAGCCTATTGGCACATTTAAGGGGGTAAGACCTAAAAAAAGTTGAAAAAAAATTTTCCCCATGTAACTTGTGACCACCCTAATGCACGTATTAGAAGAAAAATTTACTTTAAAAAAATTAGTCAGTTTTATTTAAAAATTAAGGTTCTTGCATATTTTCCCGTCGACCATACTGCTGAATCCAAAAACGGTAAACCCATAGACCTTTCTTTGGTCGACGGGATAATACGTAAGTACCAAAATTAATTAGTTTGACCCTTGAAAACTGGATTTTAACTTTTTTTAGTTATCTGGGATAAATTGCAGGTTACATTATTTTCATAAAAAATTCTTAAAAATTGCATTGCTCCCCCGGTGTGGATGGAGAGTTCTACGTTTATAATCAAATCTTATTTGAATAACCGACTAGTTTTGCATAATTAGCACATTAATGTGACACATGGTATGTATTTACATAAATTGACTTTTGTATTCAACACCACAAGTAGGATATTTTTTCTTTTTACTATATATGGTAATTTGATAAATTTCAAAAGTCAATAACACATCTGTGAAAATTATGAAAAATTCAAAATCTTCTCGCGACCCTCAGTTAAAGAAACTGCTCTTGGATGAGCCTGGTGATAGAGCAAGAGCCCGTGAACCCCAGACCTTCGTTATTTTGTAAAAGCTGAAAACTTGTCAGCGCATGCTCCCAACTCAGGTAAGAACGATGGACCATTATGAAGTTTGGGTTACCCTGGCTTTGGCAGGTAAACGGTGCGGAAGGCATATTCACACATCCCAACGGTTGGGTCCTGACGAGCTTATTGCGCATGCTCGGGGAGAAAAATGGATCTTCTTTAGATGATTTCTAACAGTAATGAAACCCCGCTGGTGCAGTGGTAGAGCGCGTGCTCAGCATGCGGTAGGTCGCGGGCTCTGTCCCCGATTTATCGTTTTATTAAAATTTCTAAAAAAACCAGCTAAAATAAGTCCACACGCATGCGCACTATGCTCGTCAAGACCAAACCGTTGGGATGTGTGAAAATGCGGAAGGCAGGTGTGTAAAATACCGATCTAATTTCGTCAAATTGTAAAGTGTGATTTTTTGGTATTACCTTCAGAATATTATAAAAAATCACGTCATTCATTGCCAGACACTTACCATCGTGGCAACCCCTTGCCAGACACCCCAAATGTTCATGAAATTATAATTCTACTTACGTTATATTATAAAAGCTGATTTTTATGTATAATACTTGGGTAATAGGGTAGCGGTACCAGTAACTGGCATATTGAGATTTAGTTCATTATAATAAGATTAATATTGTGAACTTGAAATAAATGGTGGTCTCTCTTAATATTTTAGACACTTATCTTTAACTTTATGCAGTATTTATTTTCTACAAAAGGTTTCTAAGTTTAATAAATTGAAGATTTCCATTTTGTGTCAAAAAACTTCTGATTTTCAGAGGTTGGCTTAATACTGAAATTAAGAACACACATTTTTATTTAATGCCTAAATTGAGCAAATTTTCGATTTTGAAACATGTTTAAACTTAAATCGTCTGTTAATAAGTACATAAAATCATGCCCAATAATTCATTTTGAAAAAAAATTTTTATTTATTCATTTTAATTGGGGTGACAGTTACTGGATCAAAAAACCCATTTGCACCAGTAACTGACATAGGTGACAGTTACTGGTGTTTTTGTGAAATTCAAGGAAATTGCATGAAAATTCTAGGGAATATTCTGGAAGCAATTTAGAATGTTGTTGTGCAACTGAATTTTTAAAATTTAATATTTTTCCAGTAACTGTCACCCTGTCAGTTATTGGTTCTACCATATGCCAGTTATTGGTACCGGCGCACAACAGAGCTTTTATTCTGCATATTGTAATGGAACATTAGGTGTTATAAAATGTAGTAGATCGTCTTTCTCAAAAGAGAATTTAATTGCATTTTTTAATTACTCAGATAACCAACTTCCGTAAAACTCACATTTAAATTTTCAACCTTATCGTTTGAGAAATATTTTATTGTTTAGAATTTATAGTTTAAATACAATTTGTACAATTTTTGTTATTAATTCTTATTAATGTGAAATTGCTTTGACTTTGTATCATATTTATAGTAGTACAGAAAAATGGTAGGTCTTTTAATTTCCCATAAATGACCCTATTTTATGTATTTTTACTCATACTTTTTCCTTCATTATTTTGTAAAAAAAACTTTAAAGATTAAATATATTTGCTTTTATTTTTTTAAGTTCGCTAAAAATGGTAACATCCTATAAAAACAGCTGGTATTTCAATGTGTCAGTTACTGGTGCAGGACATGCCAGTTACTGGTGCCAAAATTTTCCCCGGTGTGTCAGTTACTGGTGCAGTCACCATGCCAACTTAAAAAATATTTTAAAAATAGAAAATAATTACTTAATCAAACAAATTGTACTCTAAATTAATGTTGAGACTTCATTTAATTTTTCCAAACAATACGTTTTTTCCAGGATAGTTTTATTCAGTAGCAATAGCTAATTAATTAATTTTATTGCTCTTAATGTAAGGACAGTTATTGGTACCACTACCCTAGTTAGATAATGTTTCCTCATTAGCCAGACATTTTTGATAGTTCCAACCCCTTGCCAGACAAGCATGTAGGGTAGCTGTAAGAGCGAGCGCGAGACAGCTTTGAGCTGAAAACGCTGATCTACCGCTTTTGTTAAGAAAATATTTCAAAATTTGACTCTTAAAATATGTTTTTAATTTCTTTTTGGACATAAGGGACTCGTATCGTATAGTATTTTACCTCTAGTTTCATGATTAATTATTTTATGGTCTTCAATGATGATTTTTATACCATTGTACACATTTACATTCATGACAGATTTGTGCAATCAAAGTAAATGCTCGATTTTTGTTCGTCCATTTTTACATGAAATTACTATTGGGTTGTCCCATAAGTTCTGTTACTTTTTACAAAGTTTCGTGTTTGAAAATTTTTTATGAAAAACTGGTAATAGGTGGAGATTTCAAACAAAAGGGATTTTAATATATGTATATTTATGAACATAATGTGGGATTTTGGTAGTTCTCGTGATATTAATTCTTTTCAAAATGGTGGTTTGAAAAAAAGACCACAAACGACGATCTCCTTATTTTTTTTCTTTTTTAAAAAAAACTAGGAAGAATGCATAATTCAAGGCTAAAAAAAGTTTTACCATATATTTGAAATGTTTAGTTTAAGATGTCTTAGTTACAAGATAATTCAATAAGTTTAACTTGGGAAATTTCGGTCCCAAACATAACATCTATTGCAAAAAACTTACCTCAGTAATGTTTATCATTTCAAAGAAATTTTTACGAAAAATAGCATCAAAATCAATAAAAAAGCTTGGAAAAGACCCAAGTATTCAAAATATGCAGTATATTAAATTATATCTGAACTTAAGTTCAGAAAATAGTGCGCAAAATGCAAGCGCGCAACGTTTTAGCCTATCCCAATTACACTCGCTGAACTTACGCTCAGCGAACAAAGCAATTTTCTTTGCTTCATACGAAAACATAACAATAAAAACAACTCCTTGGCAATTAGAAATAAATCAATTGAATGATATTATGAAAAGATACTTTCAATGCATTAATGGCATCAATTCAATGCATTAACAAGCATTATGGTTCAAAAAACACCTACCTTTAATTACTTCTTACCAGCTGCTTAGAAAAACAATAGGCGTGCTTTAAAAACACGTGAAATTACCAATATATGAAGTTTTAAAGCCAAAATTTCCAACCTTAAACTTATCGAATCATCTTGAAACTATGACATCGTAATCTAAACATTTCAAATATACAGTAAAACTTTTTTTAGCCATGAATTATGCGTTCTTCCTAGTTTTTAAAACAAAAGAATAAAATTACGCGAAAATAGTCGTTTTTTGTCTTTTTTTCAAACCGCCATTTTGAAAAGAAATAATATCCCGAGAACTACCAAAATCCCACATTATGTTCATAAATATACATACCGTAAAACGGGGTGAATCGGATCACTTTTGAACTTTGAACTTCTGCCAAAAGTTTAATAATAAAGATTTTGGAATGCTTTGAAAATAATATTTCGAGTCCCAATTAATACTTTAAGAACCCGTTGAAAAAATTAAATTACCTTGAATGGTTTATTTTATACAAATTTTTAAGTGCCGTGATCCGATTCACCCTCAATGCGGGGTGAAATCGTATATTTAAGAATATAATGTATGGTTTTGGAAGTTCTGGTGGTATTATTTCTTTTCAAAATGGTGGCTAGAAAAAAAACCGCAAACGACAATTTTAGTAAATTTTTTTTGGACGCTTAAAAACTGAGAAGAATGCATTATTCATGGCTAATAAAAGTTTTGCTGTATATTTGCAATGTTTACATTAAGATTTCAAAGTTTTGAGATGATTTGATAAGTTTAAGATAGTAAATTTAGCTTTAAAACTGCACATAACTCGTAATTTTCCATAGTTTTTTAGCACTTCTCTCGCTTCGTTGAGCAGCTGGGATCTGGTGTATGAAATAAAATCAAGACAGATGTTTTGCAGATGTTTTTCTGAAATAAATTAATTGTTAAAGCATTGTAAGTCTTTCCATAGCATTATTGTTTTATCTGTTTCCAGTTTCGAAAAATAAGTGTTACTTTTTTTTTGTGTTTTCATATGAAGAAAAGAATAGCTTCGTTCGCTTTACCATAAATTTAGCGAGTGCAATTCTCAGAAACTAAAATAATGCGCTCCTAAATACTGCACTGATTTCTGCACCTATATTCAAAGATAATTTAATATACGGCATATTCATAAACAGCTGGGTCTATATGTAAGTTTTCTTGTTGATTTTGATGTCGTTTTAGTAAAAATTTCTGTCTATTGACCAACAAACACTGAGAGAGGTTTTTCGCAATAGATGTAATGTTTGAGATCAAAATTTCCCATCTAAAACTTATCGGTTAACCTTAAAACTTTGACACTTTAATGTAAACATACAGCAAAACTTTTATTAGCCATGAATCATGCATTCTTTCCAGTTTTTGAAGCGGCCGAAAAAATTTAACTAAAATCGTCATTTGCGGTCTTCTTTTCTAATCGCTTTTTTGAGAAATAATACCACCAGAACTACCAAAACCATAATTTATGTTCTTAAATATACATAAAACAAAATCCCTTTTGTTTGAAATCTCCACCTATTACCAGTTTTTCAAAAAAAAAATTTCAAACACACATTTTTATGACTGATCCGATTCACCCCGCATCAGTAGTCGGAATGGACTTGTTTTACTAAAAAATTCAGCAAAAATCGGAATTACCATTTATTTAAAATTTGATTGCAAAGAAATCTTTGGAAAAGTTGGGACCAAACGAGGGATACTGAAAATTGAGAAAAGAAAGTTATTTTTTTGGTGCAATAAGCAAAGTTTTGACAGCCACGTTTTTGTGACCTTTTTTGTAGTCAACTTCAAAGCCTTGGTAGACCTAAGATTTTATCCCAAAATAATTTTTGATGGCTGAAACAACTTCTAAACAATGTGTAGAATAAGTTAGAATTTATCCTGATTTTATAACTCAAACACAACCGGAGCTGTGATGATTTAAAAAACTTTTTTCAAAAGTGATCCGATTCACCCCGCTGATCCGATTCACCCCGTTTTACGGTATATCAAAATCCCTTTTGTTTGAAATCTCCACCTATTACCAGTTTTTCATAAAAAATTTTCAAAGACAAAACTTCGTAAAAAGTAACAGAACTTATGGGACAACCCAATATATCAATCGAAACCTTGATTTAATCTCCGGAGGCAAAAATACTTATTATAATGGATACAATATTTCACACATGTAAGTTTGAGACCATTTTGCATTTTTTTTGTCGCTGTGCCCTTGGAAAATGTAAAAAAAAATTACCCACCCAAGTGAATATGATGACGTCACAAATCTGAAATCGCTGTTTTTCCGGCGCTTTCCAGAACGCATATTTTGAGTCGAAATAAAAAAATAATGATCAGAATAAAAAAAAATATCTCGGTTTTAAGGGTTTCTCGGAAGGTTGAATAGATAATAAAAAATATAAATAAATTGTGGAGTAGATAGAGCTCATTGTGCAGGAGATGATATATCAAATATGATACCGTTTTGTGGCCAGTAATTGTCCGTAGTTTCTTGTTTTCCCTTCCCACTTTCCATAAGGAAGGCAGATGGGAGGAAACATTTTCAGGGGGTGATCAAATTTCACCAGAAGATATTCTTCATTTGCATTTTTGTTGCGCTCCGTGAAAGGCTGATGCTAATGAATTACTTTTTAAAACCGTGTTTTTTTAATGTTAAATTTTTTTATATTTATTTAAAAAAAGTAGTGTGTGAGCAGAGGGATTAATGATTTATATTTTCTTTCTATTTTTAACTAGATAATTATAATTGTCTTGTTAATTGTTTTGATATCTGTTGGTGCGTAACTTAAAAATTCTCCCATTTTTGTCCAAAAGGGTTAAAAGCTCTTTAATCAAAAACCTTCTACTCTCAAACAAGCGTTCATGCAGTATTCTTATAAGATTCTATATATCTTTTATAACTTTAACTTTTAGATTTAACTTTAACAACCTTTATTTTCCTTTATTATAAATTTTTAAGGAAAAGTTACAAGAAAATTCAAGATTTTTTAAAAATCAGGAATATTTTAGTTTATTGTTCATATTTTTTAAGAAAAGTAGATAGACTTTTTTTACCCACACATGCATTTTTTCTTTGTTTTTAGAAATGTCCGATCAAAATAGTCGTCAACAACGTTCTAGATACATCGAAAAAAATTTTAAACAAAGTATTGAAGATGTCAAATTTGAAAAATTCCTAGAAACAGCCAGTTCCATCTCAAATGCCGCAAATTCAGATAACTTGGAGAAATCATCAACAGTTAATTTACCCCAAGCTTCATCAAGTTGCAATGCCGGAAATTTAGATAACTTGGAGAATTCCTCAACAGTTATTTTACCCCAAGCTACATCAAGTAGCAATGCTGATAATTACATCAATTTTTCGGAATATTTTTCATCCAGCTCTGATGAAGATATCAATTTCCATTCTAATGAATCATCATTAAACGAAACAGGATTAAAGGAAGAACTTGCTCAATGGTCCCTGGAAAATAAAATTAGTCATTCGGCAATACATAGTTTTTTATCAATTTTAAGGAAGCGTCATCCTGAACTCCCAAAGGATGCAAGAACCCTTTTGAAGACCGAAAGAATATCAAACGTGGAGGACTTGGAGAATGGAGCAGTCAAGTATTTTGGAATAAAAAATGGAATTAAGGAATTAATCAGAAAAAATAATGTAAAATCAAGGTCGATTTCTTTAGACTTGAATATTGATGGGTTGCCTTTGTTCAAAAGTTCGAGCACACAATTTTGGCCGATTCTGGGTAGAGTAGAAGGGCACATTTTTGTTATAAGCCTTTTTTGAGGAACCAGTAAACCTCCTCTCATTCCTTTCCTGAAGAAAGTTATCTCTGAAATGAAGGAGTTACTAAGTGACGGATTGGAGATTTCGGGGGATAAATTTACTTGTAACATCAACGCTCTGATTTGTGACGCTCCAGCTCGTTCCTTCATTAAATGTATAAAATCCCACACCGGGTATTCCAGCTGTGAGAGATGTATAGTAGAAGGTAACTGGAGTCACGATAGGATGACGTTCAAAGATCTGCAGTCTCCTTTGCGTACTGACAGCTCTTTCAGAGCTATGTCAGATTATGACTATCATCTTTCTATCAGTCCCTTAACTCAAATTGATTGCCTAGACATGGTGAATCAATTTCCCTTAGACTATATGCATCTTATATGTTTGGGAGTCACTAAAAAGCTTCTTTTAACCTGGATTTCTGGCAAGTTGAGTGTACAATACTGGCAAAAAAAATCGACTCAGACCCTATATCTCCGGAACGGCTTGTGATATAAAGACAAATAAGGTATAATTTTTCATGATTTGAAGTATTCTATATACAGAAAATTTTTCAAGTTCTTAGGGGGTCGTCTTCATATTAAACGAAGCACCAACTTTCGTTTTCCCTATGGAAACCATCAAAGATTATTCCAGATTCTGAAAGAGCACCCTCTAAAACCCCCCAAAACCAGTTTTCATGCCATTTGGCCCCCAAATGAAGCCAAGAGTGGGGGTTGAAGTTCGTCAAATTTACGTTGAAATCTCGTTTTTTACGTTGAATTCTCGATTTTGATCCTTTCAACCATCAATCCCGCAGGATCAAAATCGAGAATTCAACGTAAAAAACGAGATTTCAACGTAAATTTGACGAACTTCAACCCCCACTCTTGGCTTCATTTGGGGGCCAAATGGCATAAAAACTGGTTTTGGGGGGTTTTAGAGGGTGCTCTTTCAGAATCTGGAATAATCTTTGATGGTTTCCATAGGAAAAACGAAAGTTGGTGCTTCGTTTAAAATGAAGACGACCCCCTAAGAACTTGAAAAATTTTCTGTATATAGAATACTTCAAATCATGAAAAATGATACCTTATTTGTCTTTATATCACAAGCCGTTCCAGAGATATAGGGTCTGAGTCGATTTTTTTTGCCAGTATTGTACGTGTAAATTATAAAGTCATTGATTCCATTTCAGAAAAACTAATCCAATTTGCTACTCACTTTCCCCAAGAGTTCAATAGAAAAACAAGATCTTTAATTCACGTTAAAAGATGGAAGGCTACAGAATTCAGAACCTTTTTATTATATGCTGGGCCTGTAGCATTGAAAGGCCATCTCTCTGAATCCCTATACAAAAATTTTCTTTTACTGCACTCTTCAATATACATCTTACTACATTTAATAACCTTTGATCAAATCATCAAATCTTTATTAACACACAAATACAACAAGAACACACATAGATCAAAGACACTACAACAAGAACACATAGAACACACTTAGGGAAAACTTACAAAAAAAAAACAGAAAAATAGTTGTGTGGTACCAAAAGAGCAAAGCTCGTCCATGGTACCAAAAATAAAAAATTCTGAATATGGCAACAAAACTGGGCCGACTACTGCATTATTTTAAACATTGCTTCAGTATCATATATTCCATTTATAAATTCATGTATTCCAAATTTAAATTCAAATTTATTGTTAGTAGATTTAAGATTTTGATTTAATTTATTAAAGAGATAAGGTCCTAAAAAAAACATGAGATTTGTGAAATATTTCTTTTTTTGACTTGGGAATAAAATAATTTCCTTGAATATTTCTGAGTGCGAAGTTACTGGCTTTAATTTGATAAAAAGATTTGTTGTTGAAGATGAAAAGAAGCAAGCGGAAAATAAAAAGTTCTCTAACATTAAATATGGGCTTAGTTAAAGAATTATTATTAATGTGAGATAGGACTTTAGTTTGCAAGTGGATAAGAGGTCTAATATTATTATGGTAATCAGAGGCATAACAAGTTATTCCATAGCTAATTATAGATTGAACCCAGGAAAAGTATAAGGTTGTCAAAAACTTATGGTCAACAATACGTTTAAGTTTAAAGAATTTAAAATTAATGAACCGTAATTTATTTAATAAGTAACTTACATGAGACTTCCATTTTAAATTACTGTCAAAATGTAATCCTAAATATTTAATAGAGTCGACCCGCTTTATTTCATCACAAGATGATACTTTATCGCACAGCCGATTACAAGTATGTTTATGAATTTTTAAACTATCAATGATGGATTCACTAGCTGTTAAGTTAAAGATAATAAATTTTGTTTTTAAAACATTTAACTTTAAGAAGTTTTGGCTAAACCAAATATTCACTTGCTGGAGTGCGATTTCAATTTTTTTAAATAAATCCAAATAGTTGTCTGCCGAAAATACTAGAACAGTATCATCAGCAAAAGTTATAATTTCGCAATTTAAATTTAACAGACAAAAATCATTGATAAATATTAAAAATAATAAAGGACCCAAAATTGATCCCTGAGGAACACCACCATTGATAGGTAACTCATTACTACAAATATCTTCTACTTTAACTATCTGAGTTCTTCCGCTCAAATAAGATTCAAACCATGAATACATAGTTCCTCTTATGCCAATACAGTATAGTTTGTTTAAAAGTAGTCTATGATTCACTGTATCAAAGGCTTTACTAATATCTAGAAAAACAGCAGCAGACTTAAGGTTATTGTTCTCATTTGAGTAGATAATTTTAGTAAAATTCATTAAAGCTAATTCAGTGCTTCTGCCTTTTCTAAAACCGTATTGGTTATTAGCAATTATTTGATGCTTTTCTAAAAATTTTGTAAGGCGTGTATGCATTAATTTTTCAATAATTTTAGAGAAAATACTTAGAAGGGAAATTGGACGATAATTATTTAGATCATTTTTATTTCCCTGTTTATATACAGGAACCACCAAGGATGTTTTTAAGTCGGAAAAGAAGATACCTTGTTCAAAAGAAATATTAATCAAATTAGTTATAAAATCAGGATAACAATTAAATAATATAACAATCATATCTTTGTTGATTTTGTCGGTTCCAGTTGATTTCTTATTTGGAAGTGAATTAATAACATTAGATACTTCTAAATTAGTAACAGACTCAAAAAACAAACTATTAACATTAGATTGTAAATTATAATTGTATATACCCGGGGGGGTATTAGCGATACAGGTATTGAAAACCGATGAGAAATGACCATTAAAATCATTTACTAAACTTTGTAAATTAGTGTAACATGGTAAATTAGGATTTTGACTTTTTTCATTTAAAATTTCTTTAACTACTTTCCATTGATCTTTTATGTTGTTAGTGCACGTCAAAAATTTATTATGAAAATAATCAGATTTTGCCACGCGTAGTCTAGTTTTAAGTCTATTACGGAATGAAGAAAACTGGTTTTTGATTACTTGGTTAAATTTATTTTTCCGATACAATTTATATAATTTCTCCTTTTCATTGATTAGTTTTAAGATTTCAGCTGTAATCCAAGGTTTTTTGATAGATCTTTTCCTTTTAGAGAGGTAACATTTTTCAGAAAGAGTTATTACATTTTCTACATTACACATAAAATTCCTAAAAACGACATCACAATTACAATCATCAACTAATGATAAATTTAACTTAGAATTACATACAATATTTTCAAAAACCCTAATATCAAAAATCTTATTTTTAACAAGATGAGAATGATGAGAGCAGTTTGTTTTTATACATATACTTGAAAATATTGGAAAATGATCTGTGATCGGATAAATTAATATAGCTGATTTAAAATTAAAGTTACTACTATTACGAATTAGGATGTGATCCAAACAAGACTTCATATTATTTACTTGTCTAGTTATGCCAAAAATGTCAGGTTTTAAACCAAAAGTTGAAATCAAATTCAGATAATGATCGGTGATAAAAGAATTTTCTAAAATGTTAATATTTAAATCGCCAATAATATAAAGGTTTTTTACCTTATTACATTTAATTATTTCCTCAAATTTATCAAGGAATACCTCCGATTTAAATTGTAATGACCTATATATACCTATTATCTGAAAATCATAAAGAGATGAATATACAGAAATACATTCAGCAGTAGTCATAGAAAAGGAAACCTGAATAAAATCTATCAGATTATTTTTAATAAAAAGCGCTATACCACCAGATTTATTTACCTCGCGACAGTGAAAAAAATCACAATAACCAGGTATTTTAAAGAATTTAGTCTCAAATTTTTTAATCCATATTTCACTTAAAAAAATGATATCAAATTGAATTGCTAAATTAGATAAATAACAGATAATTTCATCGAAGTTAGAGCGCATACTTCTTATGTTTGCATGAAATACAGAAATATGTTGCTTATCACATTTACAAATAAAGCTATTTACATCATTAGAGTTCAAAATAGGGGTGCAAGAGAGGAAAGAGTCCCCATGAAGATCTAAATCCTTTAGTTCAGCCATTTAGATTGAGAATTTCAGATTCAAACTTAATTCTAAATACCTTTGCAGTTTCATCACGTCTCATGAAGACTTTTCCATTTCTGCATTACACCATTAATCACCATTTTAATTTTGTTCAAGAATCTCTACGTACTTTTGTGAATCATTGTATTTTAATTTATGGAGAAGAGTTTTGTTCCTACAATGTACACAATTTAGTTCATATAGTTTCGGATGCCAAAAAATATTCTTCCCTCGATTCTGTAAGCTGCTTTCCGTTTGAAAACTTTTTAGCAAATTTCCCGACGAATTTCTGAGCTAACACATCTTGTGGAGGAGCCGGAAAATGCCAACTTCACCGTCTCTGAGACTCAACTGCAAACACCCAGATTCACATTAAAGTTAGATAGCAAAAATAATGCCTGTTTGCTAAGAGACAAATCTGTTGTCATCGTGGAAAAGTTTTTAAAAATAAGTGGAGAGTATTATGTTTTATGCAAATCATTTAAAAAAATTGTTGAATTTTATGACTATCCCATTTCATCTTTGAAATTGGGTATTGGGATTGTATCCAACTTAACTAGAGAAAATAGCCTGAAGCATGTATCTACTATTTATTGTAAATGTGTAATATTACCTTATGAATCTAACTTGGTGTGTTTTCCCATGCATAATTCAAATGTGGCCCAATCTTAGAAGCCTTTTAAATGTAAAACAATGTAAAGATTTTTTTAAATGCTTATTTCAATTTTTATTACAATTCTTTTTTTTCATTCTCAATTTCTACACTTTTCCTGGATTGTTTTTCCAATTTCGGGCGATATTTAAATTCCAGCAGAGTAGCCCCTGCTGGTGTTTGTCTTATTTTTCAACCTTTATTCTTTATGTAACTTTTTCTATTAATTATTTTTCACATTGGAATGTTATTATGAATGTGAATCCGTTAGTTCAAGATTTTAAAAATGATGCATACATGAACGTGCAAGTTTATGTTCCCTCATAGGAAGAACAATTTGCATGTGTCTTAGAAATTATGTTTCTGTAATAGCAAGAAATTTTAAGAACAGGAGTTTCTTAATTCGGGAAAATCTTTGTCGGAATGGTATTCACAATTTCTGATATTCTGAATTTTAGTGGTCACATCTCACATATTCTGCAAATTTGGTATGAATCTGAGCTAAAATGTTCTGTACGAAACGAATCCGTTGAAAAAATAATCTTATCGTAAAGGAGTCAGAAGATACAAAAATGGACTGGAAGAAAAAAACAGAGCCTTTCTCTCCCATGACCTCCCCCTGCCTGACAACTGACCTTAAAACTCAAGGACATCCTCCCTCCAACTCCCTCGAGGTGTGGAGAGGGGTTTTGTCGTGAAGTCAAGGAGTCGAGGATGCCTTGGAAGATGCTAAAGCCAAGATAACTCAACGTTCCCTCATCCCCTCCACAGTTTTGACCAATCAGATGACCTCCCAAACGCCCTAGACCAATTTTTGAAGGGCATATACACCCCTCGTGAGATGTATTACATGTTTCTCCAACATAACGGTTCCTGACCCCACGCGTGGCTGTCACTGCGATTTTGTGTGAAGGTTTTGTAAAGAGAGTAAGTTTATAATTTAAAATTTTATTCATGATTCATTGTAATGGTTTCTTAATTTTTATCAGTGATCTGTTATAATATGTTGATAATATACAATAGGTAATAATATAAAATAGGCATGTGTGTATGCTACTTTTTATGCTTATTACAAATAAAAGAGTTAACAGTAAAATTGCAGATAGTAGTGCTAATAAATGTTTTAACAAACACAATTTTCTGGAGTAAGACGAATTTTAACTTAACCAATCCAATTATATCTTTGAGATGTTAGTAAATAAATGCATCAAACATCCTAAAAATAAAGCTTTTAAAACTTCTTATAGGGTTGAATTAGATCCTGAAAATAGTCATTTTGCAAGCATCCGTGTAGGATATAAACGAAACTGGAGATATTGTGATTAAGGTATTTAATACTTTTCAAAAATGGGGTATTCCATGTCAAATCAACACGCTTATTCACACTTGGTGTCTCAGATTTTCTTCATTTTTGGTAACTGATTTTAGCATCATAGAGTTGGGAAAAAATATCAAATTTCAGCGGCCTAGCTCAAATACTTTTGAAGTTATAACACTTTTAAGTTTTGAATTTTCCTTAAAACTGCACTTTTTGACATCTTCGATTGCCTGTAAGCTGGCAACCAACGATAATACAGACTTGGGAGGGATATCATTTTAAAGCCCTTGAGTGGGGCTTCAATATGATAACAGTATAAGGTCACCGTCACCATTAATTTTTTTTTGAAATTTTACAATTAAAATTTTAAAGTTTGAATTTCTCAAAAAGCGGTATTTTTAAAAATCTGAAAAAATTACCAAAAATAGATTGTATTGCCTACATACTTAAGGCAAAATTTTATGATGGGATCTCAATGGGATCAGGTGATAATAAGCCCCTGAAAAATACATGTTTTGTGATTACTGTACAATATATCTTGAACAATTCGTACTAATTTTACTTTATTCAATTTGTAGGATATGTTAACAAACTAGAAGCGTTGATAATTTTTCTTTTTTATTGAAAACTAAGCAAATTTAACAAATTTAAAAATTTTAAATAAAAAATAATTTTTGTAGTATTCATAAAATAATTTAATTTTAAAGTAGTTTGACATTTCGGTAAAAATTATCTGAATAGAGATAAAATTCTAATAGAGCCAACAAATCTTTCGAAAAATTTAAATTTTAAACAAATTTGAAAAATGTAATTTTTTTTAAATTTCAAATTTTGTACTATTGACATGTGATACATGTCTATAGGCTGTATTTTAGTGCTGTTTATGAATATTAGGCAAAGTTTCTGATAAAATTTAGAATAAGTGTCGGAAAATTGAAGTAATTAAAATAAAACCTTAAATAATAAGATAATTACTTCAATTTTCCAAAACTTATTCTAAATTTGATTAAAAACTTGACCTGATATTCAAATACGGAACTGAAAAATAGCCTATAGACATGTATCACGTCAAAATACTACAAAAATTAATAAATTAGCTTAGTTTCTCTCTATTCTAAAAAAAGTTTTTGGTGAACGGTTTCCAGAGAAAGGCTTTTTAATTACTGAAATGACACATATGTGGTATCAAAATGACCGGATTCTTTCCGGATTTCCGAGTAGGCTATTCAATTTTTCAAAAAAATTCTCAAATTTAAAATATTTCCATTTTTTTAGATAACGGATATGGTCGCAGTTACAATATGTGGAAAAAATTAAATAAAGGATCCATTTTTATGTTCACGCTACAACAATGGATTTTAAACTACAACAATCGATTTCAATCAACAACAATCGATATCATGCCTACAACAATCAATTTTACATCTTCTATTGTATATTTATAACAATGCGGTTTTGCCCTTAAGTTAGGCATGAACAAATATTTATTACTAACTGGATGCTTTTTTATTAAATCTCAAGATAATTATCTAAATTATTCGAAAATATATTTGTCCTACAAAATGTAGGGTTTGATCAAAGAGTCCCCTCCTTTCAACATGTATCGATAACAAGGACAACATAAATTATTACTAACCAGCTGATTTTTTTTCGTTTTACTTAGGTAAAATTTATATAATTTAACAGTTATATTGTCCTACAAATTGCGTGGTACGTTATCCAGGTCCTACGCTCAGAAACTGTTAATACCACAAGACCATTTTTCTCATTACTAACTGTAGGACAAAAATATTACATAATAGGTTAGTGTGTTCTCTGCCCTAATGAAACAATGTCCTACAAAAAAACAGGTATTTTATCACTAGTCCGACAAGAATTGTCATTTTTTTCGTTTTCCTATTTGCAACATAAGATGCAGTTCAATTATTACGGAACTTTATTAGTGAACTTTTAAGGAGGTTAACGGGGCTATATAATTCACCTTTTGTTCTTCGATTTAGGGTTGTGGATCATTCTTTAAAGTGCCCTGTTTCTTATTTCCTCATTTATTCAAAATTATGGGGTAATAAGGAACACTAGCATTTTATGCATGAAAATTAATTTATCAAAATCTTCTCTTTATTATATTAATATTTTATTGTTCTTATTTCATTTATAAAGTTAAAAGTTTAAATTCAATAAATTTTATTTCTACTTAAATTTCCTGAAATAGGTGTGGGTTGAAAGAAAACTTTTACTCACCACTTTAAAGTTGGTTAAAAAATCAATAAGTAGTTTGATCGATAGTGTATATAAATTTTACGATTTAATTTAAGTTATGGTGAGTATATTAAAATATTAAGTTGGGTTTTTTTTATATTTTTTTTTCCACTAATAGAATTATTTATTTATTGAACTAGAAATAAAAAAAGAAGAAAATTTACAATTTCACATAGTCACCTGGGATCTCATGGTCCATGTAGGTGACTGTAATTATGAATAACAAAAATTTAAAATACAAACTAGGAGAAAAAAAACACAGGAAACACATACATGAGATGGATATGGTGGCAAACAGGGCGCCAATAATTTATATTATTGCCATAATGATGAGTTAAAGTGCTTAAAATAATTATAAATCCTACATTAAACAGAACAAAAGAAATCATCAATATCCTCAATAGTAAACAGATATTCCTTTAATTGCTTTTTGAATAAATGTTTTGAAGGGCTATTTTGAATATGTATAGGTAACTTATTAAAACACTTAGGGGCTATGTAACAAAAATTTTTACAGAATATGGATTTATTAGGTTTAGGAACAAAGTATAATATGTTTGGTCTTCGTAGGTTTACGACATTGCGTTTTTGACAAATGTTGGGGTTTAGATAGACATGGAGGCAAATTTTAAAATAAAAAAGATGGCGAATTGGAAGTATATTTAAGGAATTGAAGTAGTTTATATTATTTGTGTGTAAGTGCGCTTCATTATTTAAAAACCTCAGGAATCTCTTTTGCAGCCTCTCAATTCTTTTTAAGTTGATCATGTAATCTCCTCCCCACACAACTAAACCGTAATTAAGTTGTGAATGAACCCGAGAATAATATAAATTGATTAGTAATTTATTATTTAACTTTTGTTTTAGGTAATAAAAGTTACACAGTACATACCTTAGTTTGTCTGATATATATTTTGTATGGGATTTCCATTTCAAATTTGAGTCTATGTGCAGTCCGAGGTATTTTATTGAGGATGCGTTATCTAAGGGTTTACAGGCGCAATTGCTATGAGTATTGCAGTATTTTTCATGATATTTTATAGAGAGATAATTTGCTTGGTTTTGCGTAAGGGAAAATACCATATACTTAGTTTTATCAACATTTAAATTTAAATCATTATGAAAAAACCAGTCGCGAATTTTTATAAGGTCATCATTTATCACAAAATTAAGGTCTTCCACTGAATTTTCTGAGTAAAGTAAAACTGTGTCGTCGGCGAAACTTATCAATTTACCATATAGTTTAAGGTTGCACAGATCGTTAATGAAGATTAAAAACAAAAGGGGACCTAAAGTAGATCCCTGGAAGACACCACATTTTATTGGGAGACATCCGTTAAGGGTATTATGTACTTTAACAATCTGAAAGCGGTTTGATAAATATGACTTTATGAAATTGTGAAAAGGACCTCTAATGCCAATCAAAAATAATTTTTCTAGTAAAATATTATGTTGTACTGAATCGAAAGCCTTGGAGATGTCTAAATAAAGACCAACAGTTTTTTTATCATTGTTAACACTATTATAGATAAATTTGGTAAACTCTAGCAAAGCTTTTTCAGTGTTTGAGGATTCAAGTACGAAAGCAATCGATCCTTGATAATTTGTTCAAATACCTTTGAAAGCAATGGTAAGACGGAGATGGTCTGTAATTAGAATAGTCATTTTTATTTCCTTTTTTATAAATGGGAGTTATGATAGAAATTTTTAATGATTTTGGGAAAGTGCTTTCATTTACAAGATCATTAAATAGTTTGGTCAAAATACTTAGATTTGTGCATGATAGAATTTTTAAATATTTCGCGTCAATTTCATCAGAGCCAGGACTTTTTTTAGAGTTTAGGTTGCGTATGCATCTTTTGATGTCTACCTCTTCTATAGAAAACCATTGAAAGGAATTAACGGAGGGAACTATGTAATTCTTGAATTCGTTATTATGATGAAATATATGATCGTTGATGGATGAGAAAAATTTATTTAAATCATTAGCTAATAGGCCGCAATCTTTATGTTCTGGTAAGGTAGGATTTCTTTCTTTTCCTAAGATATTATTTACTAGTTTCCATTGCTTTCGACTCGAATCGCATTCATTCAGTTTAGTTTCATAGTAGTTATCTTTTGCTACTCTAATTTTATTTCTTAATAATTTAACTGTAGTTTTGTAAGCAGTTTTGTAAAAAATATCTCCCGGGTAACGTAAAGTTTTCTTATAAAGGGTTTGTTTAGATTTTATGATATTATAAATTTCTAGATTAAACCATTCATTCCTGTTAAATCTGGATTTGTTTGAAGGGGTAAAACTGAAGTTATGTTTTATTGCAGTTAGTTTACCGTGGAAATCGGTTTCCGTGATATTAATTGAAAACAATATTTAAACGCAGGGGGGTGGAGGAATAGGTTTAAGGGTCTTCGTAAACTTCCTGAACCATTCAAACTTGAAGAAATGGGGTAGCGCTAAGCTTATACAGAGGAAGTGGAACCAACCTTAAAAAACTGAGCTTGCAAGAAAATTGAGTTGATTTTGGGGGATGATAACCAATCAGTATCACAAAATGAATGAAAAAAGAGAAACACCATTTGATTAATTTTGTCATGATTTTCAAATATTTTGTATAAAAATATAGCGTTGCTTATAACTTTCAACTTGTACTTTACTTAAGACTAATTTTTACTAGGCATATATCGAAAGGTTTTAATGAAAATTTTTGGAGTTATAAAATACTCTATATAGATTATATTAATACCTTCACTTGATTTTTAATTGTTTTATTTAGCAAATAACTGGCTTGTTTCCTATTACCCCAAACGGGGTAAAAAGATACAGTCGTTTGGGGTAATAAGAAACAAGTAAAAACTCCCTTTACCTTTTTACTTAAGAGGTTCATTACTTTTTCAAAGAAAGCTACAAATGGTGCAAAAAATTCTGTAAAAAAATTAGCTTCATAAACTTAAAGGATAAACTTGTGGAATTTTCATGTTTCTGATTACCCCATTTGAATCTTATAACCCCACCCTTCCCTAACGAAGTAAAAAAATCAGCTGGTTAGTAATCGTTTTTAATGACTTCATTATCGATACATGTTGACTCTTTGATCAAACAATACATTTTGTAGGACATATTTTTTCGAATAGTTTAGATATTTATCTTGAGATCCAACAAAAAAATATCCAGCTATAGTAATAAATATTCGAGAATAATCAAATCCGACATATTGTATCCTTGCTACCTCTGTTAGCTACCACAATCGAGAATTTCGTAAAGGAAATTGTTGGGCGTCTCCTCAAAATGAAGCTCTTCACGAAGATTCAGCTTGATAGTAATTACTTTTACATCAAGGATATGTACTACTCCTTTCGAGCGTAGGACCGGGATAACGTACCGCGCAATTTGTAGGACAATATGACTGTTAAATTATATAAATTTTACCTAAGTAAAACAAAAAAATTCAGCTGGTTAGTAATAATTTATGATGTCCTTGTTATTGATACATGTTGAAAGGAGGGGACTCTTTGATCAAACCCTATATTTTGTAGGTCAAATATATTTTCTAATAATTTAGATAATTATCTTGAGATTTAATAAAAAAGAATCCAGTTAGTAATAAATATTTGAGAATCATCAAATCGACATATTGTATCCTTGCTACCTCTGTTAGCTACCACAATCCAGAGTTTCGTAATGGAAGTTGTTGGGCGTCTCATCAAAATGAAGCTACTCACGGAAAATTAGCTTGATAGTAATCAAGTGCAAAAAGTGTACCGTGGATCCTGGACTAAACGTGGTATAGTTTAATAGTTAATGTAGGTTCGAAAAGTTTAAAACTATAAAGGACATACATACATACAAACATACAGACAGACATTGATTTTTATATATATAGATGGATTTGAAATAGTTAATTTTATAATAATGAATTAAAAATAATTACGCTGAATATTTTTAAAAAACATTTCGATTAAATTTTTGATAAGTTAGAATTAATATATATATGTTCTAACTTTTAAGGGAGATTTATGTATTGAAGGGATTTAGTGACGTATTTTTGGAAAATTGGTCGACATTTTTTCTGCAAAAATTGTTTATTTTTTTAAAAAAGTGAGTTAAGTTCAGTGAGTTCAATTTTGTGGAAATTGCAAAGCAATTCCAAAAGTTCCTGCGTAAGCAGTTTACGGGGGTTGGTGAGTGATAGCAAGCAGGGGCGGTAGCTCCCTAGTTTAATAAAAAAGAGAAAATATCAACGCTTCTAGTTTGTTAACATATCCTACAAATTGAATAAAGCAAAATTAGTACGAATTGTACAAGATATTGTACAGTAATCACAAAACATGTATTTTTCAGAGGCTTATTATCACCTGATCCCATTGAGATCCCATCATAAAATTTTGTCATAAGTAATGTAGGCAATACAACTATTTTTGGTAATTTTTTCAGATTTTTAAAAACACCTTTTTTTTTGAAATTCAAACTTTAAAAGTTAATTGTAAAATTTCAAAAAAAAAAATTAAAAGGAGACGGTGACTCTGTACTATTATCATATTAAAGCCCCACTCAAGGGCTTTAAAATGATACCACTCTTAAGTCTGTATTATCTTTGGTTGCCAACTTACAGGCAATCAAAGATGTCAAAAAGTGCAGTTTTTAAAGGAAAATTCAAAACTATTTATAACTTCAAAAGTATTTGAGCTAGGCCGCTGAAATGAAATTCGACATTTTTTCATAACTCTGATGTCTGATGTCTTGCTGCATACCAAAAATCAAGAAAATCTGAGACATCAAGTCCTAAAATGTCCCAAAACTCTGTTGATTTGACATGGTCCATCTACCCACTCTCTTTTTTAGCATTAATTTCTAAAACACCCTATATATAGAATGAATATCAAGTAGACTAATGTTCTTTTTTTCAGTTTAATTGCATCATGTATAAAGTAGTAATTTTTAATGACACAAAGGAGTGCGAGGCAGTACCCACTAGTTGGGTTAATGAAAAATATAGGTACTGCTACTGGCCTAAAAGAAATGCCTACCAAAAAATTATGGACCACGCCCTCCCAGACAGCACATGGGACACCCATTCTGCCCGGATATCAGAATCAACTTATAGTAAGTAAATATATTAAGTAAATTTGTTGCTTAATTTCAGATGACTTACCTAAATACCTATACTGCTTATTTTCAAGCAAGTGTTTTTAATTTGTTTTACTAACTAGGCAAAATCTTTTAAATCTTAAATTTTAAAGATGTTGTATTGATAATATAGTTTTACCAAATATTATCTGCATCAATAATGAATGAATGAAAAAATGAATTTTTGAATGGGGGTATGTTCCTTCAATTGATCACTTATTCAATTTCGCTTCATCTTTAGAGACCTACGAGGAAGCCGATAAAAGGGCAGATAAGGCAAAGTCAATATCGAATTTTGAAGATTCTGATGCCCCAGCTTTAGAGGTGGAGAATTTGAGCATAAACACGGAGGGCAAACGAAAAAGATCCCAGAGGCTAATCTCCGAAACGGAGGATTCACCACAACGGAAGAAAAGAGATCATATTCCCCCTCCTCCTCCAGTGACCTTTTCAATAGAAGAGAGCCTAAATCAAACAGGTAATGGTAAATCAATTTCATCAATTTTTAGGTTAGTGTTAAAAAGTGGCCAATCTTGAAATATTATAAATCCTTTATAGATTCCATTTCTCCAATGCTGGAACCCATCCAGAGCTCGGTTCCCCCCACTCAGTTTAATGAATGTAAGTATACATGTGTAACTTACATATATATATTATTAACAATAATTCAATAAATTCAAAAATGAATAATCAATATTAGCATAATCACCTTGAGACGCAGACCTGGATTACATAATGATCAAAAAACAAAAACAGTCTTTGAAAAATAGTTTTAAATTTACCAAAAATATAAGTTAATTTAAAAATAAAATCTACATTATAGCTCTTCCTAATTTTAGATTCCCATAGTTCTCCAAATGATGTTGCATGGAACAATCGTAAGTGTATTTTAGCAGTTATTTATTAGAAATATGTCCTCATGGGCCATGTACCATAAAATTGTACCAATCCACCTTTAAATAATTAGGAAAAATACTTTTCAATAATAAAAGAAAGTTTAAATAAATTTAAACTTTTATTTTTCCTTTCTGTAGCTATTTAAATGCTGTTGCGATAAGCAATAAGGAAGTTGCATGTCTCAGATTTTCAAAAACAAACAGGTGTTCCGTATGGTTTTTTGTATGGTAAAATGGAATATCTAGTCAGTTTTTGAAAAAAAATGTACAGGTAATTAAATATTTTAATTTAAAAGTAGAGAAAAAAACACGTGACTGAAAACGTCTATTGTTTAAACTGTAGGATGACCTCAACAATAATACCATTGCTTTTCAACAATGCCTATTGTAAGATGACGTCACATCCAAACTCTTGGCGCTTTCGCGCGCTTTTAAAAAGGGGATTTTTGTTAATTTTTTGGCAATCAAAAAATTTCTCGATAGGCCTCAAATTTTGGGTAGTTGCTTATTTTGGCACGAAGAATCGATTAAAAAAATATAAAAAGATCATGCAACTTCCTCATTGTGTCTAAATTTTAATATTAATAAGTTATATAAAAGTAATAGTACTAGTTAATTCC
This sequence comes from Tetragnatha versicolor, assembly GCA_024610705.1. Taxonomy (NCBI): domain Eukaryota; kingdom Metazoa; phylum Arthropoda; class Arachnida; order Araneae; family Tetragnathidae; genus Tetragnatha; species Tetragnatha versicolor. Next base: position 22,592,279 of record JANDEH010000013.1, on the reverse strand, counting down.
TCCTTTCCTTCTCGTTCCTTTTTACTATGTTTTAAACACAATAAAAATGTATAGGTTTAACTTATTTTAAAAGTTATTCACTTGTAAAAATTATGCTGCTGGTATTTTCTTTCAATTTTCTATAAAAAGTAATATTTCCATGTTTTTCTAATTTTAGCTTACAGTTCCCAAAACGCTCCTGTATCAAACAGTTGTTAGTGTATTTTAATATTTTGTCGGCATGTGCTTTTATTAAGTTAGTGGCAACTCATTTGATTACCACAATTCATGTCATTAAGGGGGTAGGTGCAAAACTTTCAACCAAAAAACGCATTTTTCAATTTCTGCATTCTCGTTTAGTATTACATTTTACGCTTCCAACGACACCAAAATTATTACTCCACGCGGATTAGAAGTATTTTTAATTATTTTTACAGAAATAATTAATGCACTACTTATGCAAGATTCTTACTAAATTTCCATTTTTCTCAAAATGTATTATAGCAAACAACTTATAACTTGGTATCATCATTAGGGTGGGTCGAAAAAACACTTTTTTCGAAATTCGTTGGGCCTTAGGGGGGATTTTTGGCCAAATGTCTTCAATAATACGTAAAAAAATTTTCAGATCGATGCGACTGTTCTTTCACTTGCCGCCGAGCCCCCAAAGTTGAAAATTTTAGAAAAAAAACTGACATTTTTAAAATTTTGCAAAAAAATTTTTTTTGGAAATATTCAAAGTGTTATCATGGATTTGAATCATAATGGAATCGATATAGCGTATAAAAAAGTTTGAGATCGATAGGACCATTTCTTCAGTACCCGGCTGGCCCCTCAAAAATGAAAATTTGACAAAAAACACACAATTTTTAAAGGTGTTCGGCGAATGCTGATTTCAGGAAAAATGGAAGGAGTTTATCGTGTAAATAATTTTACCTCGCCACAACTCACAGTCCATCTGTTTAGACTTACAAGATGGCCCGCCCCCTCTAACCGCACCCCCTTGCATCGCCCAGGGAAAGCATCCTTAAACCCGAAGTAGTTGTATTTACAAACAGTGCTATTGAGTGAGATATCCTTTTTGAAGAGAGCTCTAAGGTCCCGGTCACCCTGAGCGCAATATCAGGCGGATTTTATCGGGCATTGGATATCTACCCCACTCTTTTGTTCGCTAATTGACCTCACCTAACCACACAAAGAGATCGGGGAGATACACCTGATCCTGCACTCAGGGTGACCGTACCCTAAGTGCTTCCTTGTTTTGGGACATTTTTGTGCATGCGACAGTTCGCATTTCATGCAGTTTAAAATTATGGCATCTAAGCGTGGGTTATGGTCCAATGTTAAAACAGCATCATTGGATTACCAAAGGAATTGTGTGTTGCTAATCTACCTACTGTAGAAGACGTTTTAAGGAGTTACCTTTTGGAAAAGACAGCAAATGGACTTGGACAATAAAGCCCAGAATCTTCAAAAATATCAGAAAAATAATAACTCAAGGGTTGTTAGAAAAATGGAAAATTTTCAGAGTTTTGCCAAGAAAACACTCTTTGACAAAGCTTCATGTAAATGTGCCAATCCTTCCTACTGGAACTGTGAAAAACAAAAAAAAGTACCGGTGTTGGAAGTTCCGTTTCTGCTAAATCAAAGAGCAGAGAGAAAATTGACGATTGGAAATTTAGATAAACGTGAAACCAATCGACGTTTTAAAAAGTTACAACGAGATGCTCAGCGAGATTTGTGTAAAAAGACGGAAGATGATTGTAGTCCTGAAAACTTAAGTCCAATGAAAGAGAGTGAGTCTTCAACTTCAGATTAAGACTATATCCCTCCTAAACGTGCAAAACAAATAGCTAAGCCAGTTCAACAAATGCGATTGCAGCTACCCACCTTCTCAACTGCAGTTTATAGAACTAAAACATCTAATAGAAAGGCTGCGCTTTTGGCTTCGTTCCTTATGGAGGATATCGGACATGTAACAACAGACAAGAGGGAAAATGTAATAGACACCTCAAAGGTTCACAGAGAGAAGATGAAATTGTTAACTTCTCTACTTAACCAAATACCTTGGTAAAGGTACTCCTAAGTCAGGAAAGGGAGACTCCAAATAAAAAGCCATTATTAAATTTTTCCAAAAGAAAGGAATAAATTTATGTAATCTACAAATTATGGGGTGCGACGGCACAGGAATTAATACAGGCAAGAAAAATGGAGTTATGACTGGTTTAAAATATTCATTAAAGAAACCTATTCAAAGAGTAGTGTGTTTATTACACACAAATGAATTGCCTTTTCGACACTTATTCCAATCACTGGACGGAAAAAGTTCCGGACCGAACACTTTTGAGGGACCGATTATCATGTCACTGCAAAATTGTGAAAATCTTACCGTCAAAAGTTTTGATCCCCTTCCGGTACAATGGATCAAAGAACTAGACCTGGAGGAAGCAAGTGATCTCAGCTCAGATCAGCAGTATCTTCTCAATATGTGCAAAGCTATATATTCAGGGGATTGCCCTCAATATTTAGCTGACAGAAAACCTGGAAAACTACATCATGCAAGGTGGTTGACCACAGCCAACAAAACATTGAGATTATACATATTGTATATTAAAGTCTACGCCATTTTGTGGTTTTCCATAACGCTAAAATCTCGAAATATTTGGAAACTCATGTCATTTTCACGGTGTCAAGACGAAAAACATAATTAAATCCTTTCATTTTGCTTAATATCAGCATTCGCCGACATACTTTAAAAATTGGGTGTTTTTTGTCAAATTTTCATTTTTGAGGGGCCAGCCGGGTACTGAAGAAATGGTCCTATCAATCTCAAATTTTTAATACGTTATATTGATTCCATTATGATTCAAATCCTTGCTAACAATTTGAATATTTCCCAAAAAAATTTTTTTTGCAAAATTTTAAAAATGTCAGGTTTCTTTTCTAAAATTTTGAACTTTGAGCGCTCGGCGGCAAGTGAAAGAATAGTCGCATCGATCTGAAAATTTTTTTACGTATTATTGAAGACATTTGGCCAAAAATCCCCCCTAAGGCCCAACGAATTTCGAAAAAAGTGTTTTTTCGACCCACCCTAATCATCATTAATGACGCTATGTTACATATTTTAACCCCGGGGTTTCTTAAATAAGTCCTTTAAACTGAAGTTATGGCATAAAACATCAAATTTCAGTCTTTTTGAGAAAAACCTAAGTTTATTCAGATAATATTTTTAAAAAAATAACCAGACAAAATAGCCCTAAAAGCTCGAGTTAAAGTAAGTAATACAGTTTGCGAAATACTCAGAAAAAAATTTGGGAGCTTTTATTCAGTAGATTTTTTAAAAATGTACCTTAAAAATCTTCCTTTTTAACATTACGGAGATAGGGATTTAGAAACGTGCACCTAACCCCTTAAATTCACTAGAAAAATTATTCAATTATCAGCATTACGATATTTTTTTTTTCTAATTTTAGATTTGGTCAATTCCCTTAATGGCTCTACTTCCAGAAATTGTAAGTGTATTTTAACATTTTGTCCTGGTGTTGAAATTTGTTAAGCATTCTAGTAAATTTAGCTTGTGGGTACCTACAAACTAACCATAAAACAATAAACAAACCAATTTTACCACGAAAAAGTCGAGTTTTTCATAGCTTTTAAAAAAAAAGTCTAGTTAACTTAAATAGTCAAATTAGTTATTTGTCAGCTTAAAATTTATTTTACTATTTTCCCTCAAATTTTAGCTTTCCATAGTTCCCCAAATGTTGCTGAATACATCAACAATTGTAAGTATATTAAAACATGCAGATATTTTTTCTCTAAGTTTTGACACCCTTTTGCCACTATGAAGTAATTGTATGTAATAAAATTATGGTAAAGAGATAATTATTTTATTTTTAGATTTGTGCAGCTCTCTCCAAAAGCTCTTCGATAAAGCAATAGTGTGTATGTTCAACATTTTCAAAATTTTAAGTTGTATAAAAATACTAGTCAAATATCAATTGGAATCTGTATTAAATTGTGATTTCCGTTGAGAGGTTTCACTTTTTTAAAATTGAATCTAGTTCTTTAATATATTAAAAATGTTTATACAGTTAAAAAATGGAAATTAAAACTATTTTTGTAGCTTTTGTGAGGTCTCCAAACGTATCTCCATCAAATGGCGGTGAGTATGTTTTAATATCATTATGATGCTAACATTTGTTTAGAAATTTGTACAAAAAATATTTTTACTTTTTTTCTATGTAGATGTAATTATAAGATATGAAACAGAAACAATTAAAGCAATGGTTATAATTTTAGTTTAGTGAAGTTCAAACTTTGATGAAAGTCCTTCTTTGTTTAGATTTTTATTCAACATATACTTTTAACATTTATTCATGTCTGATGAAATCAAACATTATTTTAGAATTCTGTAATACCCCAAGAATACCTCAAGATTCAAATATTCGTAAGTTTATTTTAACCATTTCACAAAATGCCCCTGAATCAGAATAAAGTATTTGCTGTGTTAAAAATCCCAGCTACTTATTTATATTTATACAATAGTATATTCTGATTTTATTATTATGAGAGAATGAGACTCAAAAATTTTCTTAAATGCTAGGATTGTAAATTAAATGGGATTTAACTGGGAAACCTGGAGTGAAATAAATTTATTTTATTTTTAGTACAAATAATTAATTAATTTAATTTTGATTTTTTTTATTCAATAAAAAATAGTTTTTACAAACTGGCAGAAGTATTTTAAAAATCAATTACTTCACCAATTTTTATTTCAGGTAACAACCGTGATGAAAATGGGATGCATGTGACAGCACGTAAGTATTTTTATTATCTTAAAACAAAGAACTGCAGTTGAAAATTATTAGCAATTTATCTCCATCAGCAGTTCTTATGTGCCCCCTTCTCCTCTACATCTATTAAAGCTATGGTTATAATTTTGGTTTAGTGAAGTTCAAACTTTGATGAAATTCCTTTTTTGTTTAGATTATTATTCAACATATACCTTAAAGATTTTTTTAAGTCTGATGAAATCTAAATTTTTTTAGAATTCTGTAATACCCCAAGGATGCCCGTTTCATCAAATATTCGTAAGTTTATTTTAACCTTTTCACAAAATTCCCCTGAATCAGAATAAAGTATTTGCTGTGTTAAAAATGTATATTCTGCTTTATAAATAATGAGAGAATGAGACTTAAAAATTTTCTTAAATGCTAGGATTGTAAATTAAATGGGATTTAACTGGGAAACCTGGAGTGAAATAAATTTATTTATTTTTTAAATAAATAATTAATAAATTTAATTTTAGTTTTTATTCAATAAAAATAGTTTTTACAAACTGGCAGAAGTATTTCATGTATCAATTACTAACCAATTTTTTTTAGGTAACAACCGTAATGAAAACGATATGCGTGTGACAACACGTAAGTATTTTTACTATCTTAAAGTAAAGAACTGAAGTTAAAAAATTATTAGCAATTTATCTCCATCAGCAGTTCTTATGTGCCCCCTTCTCCTCTACATCTATTAAAGCTATGGTCATAATTTTAGTTTAGTGAAGTTAAAACTTTGATAAAAATCCTTCTTTGTTTAGATTTTTATTCAACATATACTTTAAAGATTTATTTATGTCTGATGAAATCAAACATTATTTTAGAATTCTGTAATACCCCAAGAATACCTCAAGATTCAAATATTCAGAAGTTTATTTTAACCATTTCACAAAATGCCCCTGAATCAGAATAAAGTATTTGCTGTGTTAAAAATCCCAGCTACTTATTTATATTTATACAATAGTATATTCTGATTTTATTATTATGAGAGAATAGACTCAAAAATTTTCTTAAATGCTAGGATTGTAAATTAAATGGGATTTAACTGGGAAACCTGGAGTGAAATAAATTTATTTTATTTTTTAAATAAATAATTAATTAATTTAATTTTGTTTTTTTATTCAATAAAAATAGTTTTTGCAAACTGGCAGAAGTATTTTATGTATCAATTACTTGACCAATTTTTTTAGGAAACAACCATGATGAAAATGAGATGCGTGTGACAACACGTAAGTATTTTTATTATTTTACGTAAAGAACTGCAGGAAAAATAATTTGCATTATCTCCATCAGCTAGAATTAGCTTTAATATAAAAAAGCAGGGAAATTTTTTTTGCTTATGTACCACAACTTCCATAATTGATAAAATTTTAAAATTAATCCATATCTATTTGTTTTTTTATTCAATTATGATAACAAAAACTATAATTTTTTTCAGCTTTGGAAAGGGTTCTCCTTAAAGAACTAACCCAGATAAAATACAAATTAAATTGTATGGAGGCCAACATGCGACAAATAATCTCGCTCCTCAAGCCTGAGGCAGAAGCTGTTTGGGGGTTCCCCATCACTTCCGAGGAGGATTTAAACAGTTTGGAGGATGATCTGAAAGATCCTTCCAAATTTGTTAAAATTGTAAATTTGAAATATATTTTAATTTACCATCTTAATGATTCTTTATTATTTTTTTAGTTCATAACTTTAAAAATATATTGATCAAAATATAGAAAAATTTGAAGAGGTTTATGTCCTCTGTAAATGGTCGTTTTTTAAATATTTGCATATTTTACATTACATGTGATAAAACATGAAGACGAACAGTTATCTGAGAAACAATGTTAAAATTTCATTCAAATTGTAGTTGTGAGAGATTTTAATCAAAGCTTTAGAAAGCATTATCTAGGATCAAGTTTGTTTCGCTCAAATTGAAAAGGCCCATATTAAAACTGGAGTTAAAATGTAAAAATTATTTAAGTCTTATGGAGGGAATTACTTCAGAAAACATCTTTAAAACTATAATTAAAAAAAAGAAAAAACCTATAAAAATAACATTTTTAATATATTTTATTTATTTTTTTCCTGCAGGCAAAGAATCTATCTCTGCAAGGGGGAAACACCCCCAATGAAAAAACTAGGAGGGTTTTAAAGACCCTCCTATCTTATGAAACCGCCCAAAGTTTGAATTGGGTTGGTAGGAATGGCAAAAGAGGACTAAGGGATCTATTGGTTCGGAAGTTGGTTATAAGTAAGTTGTGTAAAGTGAATTTAAGTAATTATTATGTAGAAGCCAGATCTATGAGAGAAAACTTTACTTTTTAATGTTTAATAATCATAACTTCTTTGCACGATAACCTTCAAAATAGTGGATAAACTATATTAGCTTTGTAGTAATTTGTGAAAAAGTTAACTTAATTATTTATTTATTGTGATAAAAACAATTTCACACTCTTTAAATGAATAGCAAAAAATAAATATCTAAATTATTTGTTTCTGTTTAATTTATTTTGTAATTAATCAACCAAACATTTCAAGTAGCTTTTTTGAATTTTAATATAGATTAAAATATGATTTGTTTTGTATTTCAGAAGCTGTACAGATGCAATATGGAAATGAGCAAACAGCGACAGAAAAAGAAGTGGAAGACACTATTAAATCGTATCTTCGATATGCTCCCAGCAGGGTGAAATATTTACTAAACAAAACAAATTAAATAAATATATTTTCACTTTTATCTTGTTTATTTATTTATTACTTTGTTTTCAATTAATATCTCTTTAGCATCTGGAATAAAACGTATTGGAACTTTTCTGTTGGAAAGCATATCTGCATAAAGAAAATTGAAATGGCATATTTGTTGCATTGTTAAACTACAAAAATTAACGATTGATTTCTTTAAAAAATATGTTAAACTAAATGCATTTTTCAACCATTTTTAATCAGTTGAATCAATTTCCGACAGAAATGTACCAAAACAATTGAAGAAAGATATGTTCAAGAAAATAAATAGATATAACCTAGGAGAGATGGAAATACAGGAATGAAAATAACAAATATATATAAGCTTCAATTAAAAAACAAGTTAAAGTACCACTCTCCTGAGGAATAAAAAGTGAGTGCAATAAAAAATAAAAAAACTTACTCTCCCCTAAAATAAAAAACATAAAAAACCCACCCCATTAAATCGAAGAGTGTGGCAAAGTGCTACCATTATTTGTGGGAAATGCTACGGAAATATATGATAAGCGTGGCAAAGTGCTACCATTATTTGTGGGAAATGCTACGGAAATATATGATAATCGTGGCAAAGTTCTACCATTATTAGTGAGTAATGCCACGGAAATATTTGATAAGCGTGGCAAAGCACTACCACTATTTGTAAGGAAAAAGTGTAGAATTTAAACTATCGCAAAACTATCGCGGTTTGTGACAGGTGAACGTTATTTTAGACCAATAAGTAGTGAAGTTTTGCCACTATCTTTGTTACGTGTTTTGGCAGTTAAAAGTGCCAAATGCCACCATCTGTGCTACTTGGGTTAGAAGAATACCAAAGGAAAGTTCTAGTTCTAGGCAGCCACTCTAACCTTAAATCCGGGGTTCCAAGAGTAGCCAAAGTGGGAGAACATCATATTAAGTTAAAGCCCCGAGTTTACCTAAGAAACAAAGGGCGAACCGAATACCGGAAGCATTGAGAGAAGAGGTTGATCGTCAAATAGAGGAGTTGTTTGTTGCAACTGGGACTGGTAGTTCCTTCGGAGAGCGAGTATGCCCATCCTGTCGTATGTGTCTCAAAGAAAGATGAATCTATGCGACTATGTGTAGACTTTAGATATCTAAATTCTCAAACTTTCCTATGAAGAATCGTACGGATATGATTTACGAAGTCTCCAATGCGCGGTATATCACCCTTATGGATTTACTGAAAAGATACTGGCAGATCAAACTTGAACCAAGCTGTCAGCATTTGAAGTCCTTCGTTACTCATAGAGGACAGTATCCCTTTGGATTTCGAAACGCCGCTGCAACTTTTCAGCGAACGATGAACAAATTACTTTACAATCATACACATCTCGATCTTTCTCTCATTTACTTCCACATGTGTCTACCTCAATAAATTCTTGTCTGATCATTGGATACCATCAAACGACGGGGTTCCACTCTGCACTTTTTATACTTGATTTCATGGTTTGACAAAAATGTTTCCAGTACGTCTGCAAATCCTGACTTGGTTTTGGAGTATTTAAAAATGAACTATCTCATGGATCTGGTCTGATCCAGACCAGAGGGATAAAGAAGAAGAAGATAAGTCTTCGTTACAAATGCTTTTTTAATTTCAGATTGTGATAGTCAGGAATCTGATGCAGATAATGATCTGGAATTGATTCCGAATCAAGACTATATGGCTCTTGAGAAAGCAAATTGTTACTTGGAGAGGGAAAAAGGTGAAGTGAATTGCACAAGCAATTAGAAAAATTAAAGGAGGAGAACACACGTATTTCACAAGAGTGTGAGGTGCTGAAAAAAGAATTGAAGGAGGTTGTGGAACTACGGGAGCTCAACAGACAGTTACAGGAACGTCTGTTAAATTCTTATTGCGGACCAGGTAAACTTCATAGAGGTTTTCTCCATATTACTGAAAGAATTATATTAAACTTTTGTTAATATATTATTCAGATAAACTATTATAGCCAATACTCTTCTACATTCTTAGCTGATTAATAACATCAGTGGTCGGAGTTGTCCTAAAATTCCTTAATATGTCCTAAATTTTACACATTTCTTAATTTCCAACTTATAATTTTTGCTATTTCGTTTAATTTTCGCTATTGGAAGAGTTTTTCTCGGCTTCTAATGCGTTGTTTGTTTGGCTGCTCTTGCTATGACGTTGTAGAAAGGAAGAAAAGGCAAGCCAACTATGTTCAGCTAAGAACTTGCTGTGGGGATAGATTGGTTCGTTGGGTTGGTGCCCCCTTTTGCTTCTCGTTTTGAAGCGAAGACGGAATGACTTTATAAAATTAGAAATTATAATAATGGGTATTCTCTTATTTCTCTTATTAAGTGGAATAATATTGTAGCTTTAGAAAAAGTAAAATAACAAGCTGGGTTGCTAATTGCAACTTAAGTTCGCACTCGACATTTGCAATGGAAACGAGAAAGAATGAAAGATAAACTCGCCACGCAAGTTTTGAGTGCCAGTGTAGCTGATGCTTTGATGTATTTGGCATATGATGCTAAGCTTCCCGAGTTCCAGGGTTGTGATGCTACTGGTGAAATGTTATTTTATTTTGCAAAAGATGTTTAACCTTTTTTGAGATTGTACCAAACAGATAAGTCTATGCTGCCATTTTAAATGGTTTAATTTAAAATATTTTATCTTTTATAACACTATTTTGTACTTAGGGTAAAATGGGTCATAATTAGGAGGCCTTCTGTATTAAGTAAAAAAACAATGTTTTTAACTTATTTCCTTCAAATATACATGGGTATGTCTAACAAGTTTATTTTTTCTCCAAATGAAGTATTTTAATTGCTACATTTGAACATTGTTCATTAACTTCGGACGTTTACAATTTCAACTTAAATCAAATTTCTTCATATAAAAACGGCTTAGCCGATTGCCTTTTTTCTTATTTTCATGTATATTTAGTATTAAATATAATTTGGACATCTTTTTGCAAAGAGACTCATTTTACTCCACGATGGGGTAAAATAGGTCATTACTTTGATGCTAAGTTTAACCAACTTATATCTAAAAAATATTTGATAAAATTAGATGAAAATGTTTTGAAGGATTATAATGTCAAGATCCAAAAGGCCCGTCTTCCACCCTGCCCTGTCCGCTGCAGCTACCCTCGCCACCTGCCAGCTGGTCCATCCTGCTTCCCCTCTCTCTCTCTTTCCATTTGCCTTTTCCAGTTCAGCCTTGGGCGACCTCTTCTTAAAAAAAATTTTATAGTGTAAAGTAATAGTTTTAATGAAATAAAACTTAGAATGTGAAAGTACCTAAAACGTGACCCATTTTACCCCAACCCACCCTACTAGAGTTAGACAAAATAAACATCAAGGTGAAAGTAACGGTGTATCAAGATTCGATCACCTCACAATACGTAGGCAAAGAAGTGGATAAAGATCTACCGGTGAAAGGAATTGCAGAAAGTCCGAGAGACCAGGACGTATATGTACAGTTGGGGAAATAAAAAACGACTCAGTTGCGATTTCTGGCGAACCAATTGGGTTAGGAAGACGAATGAGGTGTCATTTTTCATTGTTTAAAGTATTCTTTAACCATAAAAATTTTCGGGTCCTTAGGGGGTCGTCTTCATATTAAACGAAACACTAACTTTTTTTTCCAATGGGGACCCCCAATTATTATTAGTTTTTCTGAAAGGCCACCCCCCCAAACCCTTAAATACCAAGTTTCATCCAGATTGATTAAAAAAAATTTATTTTTCAAAAATAAAAAATTTTTTAAATCGTGAAATTTTTTTATGATAATCGATTCTTTAAGTAATTTTATATAAGAAACCAAAATTTCAATCGATTTTATCCAATAGTTTTTGATAAAAACGACCTAATATCTTAAGGGGCCGTATACCGTTGCCGAATGCATACCGCAAATGCTCTTTCTATAGTTCGTTTTATCAAAAACTATTGGATAAAATCGATTGAAATTTTGGTTTCCTACATAAAATTACTTAGAGAATCGATTATCATAAAAAAATTTCACGATTTAAAAAAATTTTTATTTTTGAAAAATAAATTTTTTTTAATCAATCTGGATGAAACTTGGTATTTAAGGGTTTGGGGGGGTGGCCTTTCAGAAAAACTAATAATAATTGGGGGTCCCCATTGGAAAAAAAAAAGTTAGTGTTTCGTTTAATATGAAGACGACCCCCTAAGGACCCGAAAATTTTTTTGGTTAAAGAATACTTTAAACAATGAAAAATGACACCTCATTCGTCTTCCTAACCCAATCGGTTCGCCAGAAATCGCAACTGAGTCGTTTTTTATTTCCCCAACTGTACATAAGATCATACGATTCAAAATAAAAGGTACTAATGAACTATCAAGCACAATACTGATTAAAGAATTTGAAAAGGTGGAAAGAAAAAGAATATTTTTCGATCACATCTACTTCAGAGTCCAAAAAATTTATAGAAAAGCCGAAGATATGCTACAAGTGCTGTAAACTAAATCACTTTCAAACAACTTGCACATCAAAAGAGTCGAGATGTCGCCGATGTGGGGACTAACAGTCACCAGATGACTGTAAAGCGGAACACCAATCTTGCTTTAGATGCGGAGAAAAATCTCATTGTGCAATAGATCTAAAATGCCCAAAAATGAAACGGGAAACAGAAATCATAAAAAAAATCCAGAGATCGTATCAATTTAAAAGGCGAGAAGAATCATAGACCCTAATACTTCATACGCAAAAATAATGACTAACAACATCAACCAGACAAGACAAACCATACCTGAAGGAATAGTTCAAACGATAAACGAAATAAAAGAAGCACTAACAAATCAACGAAACAAAAAGCGAAAAAACAACTCTCAAAAAACAAAAAATTTATTTAAGAAACAAAACCTAGAAACTCAGGATGAAAGAAATGAACAAACAATTGAGGACGAGATGGATCAAGACCAAACCAGCGAACAGACGGAATACCTAATCCAAAATCCGATGATGGAATTTAACAATTATCTAAAAAACCTAGAAGCTCTAACCGAAAGATTTGACTAATACCTCTAAAACGTACAAATTCTTAACCCAGTCAGCAGTCAGAATAAAAGAGACGGATTGGACTAATTACATAAAAACCGAAAAAAGTGTAACATGAATAAAGAAAACATTTTATACAATGGAACGCACGAAGTTTAAGAAATAAAAGACACTGGCTTGGACACAACTTGTTCAACATCAACACAACGCAGATATAATTCTAGTGCAAAAAACCTTCTTGACCTCCCCGGAAACAATCCACTTTAAAAATAAAGCAACTCATCGAGATGACAGATCAACACGAGGTGGAGGTCTACTTACCGCTGTAAACAAAGAATATCCCTCACAGAAGAAAACATTGCATCCCCTCCTTCGGAAAACGAAATCAAAGAGAAACAGATTATACAAAAGAGAAATGGATCTATTTCATCAATATATATTCCTCCATCGGAATTTTTACTAATGACTGGCTTAGATTCGACCACCAACACCTTCAAGAATTCCAGTTTATATTCCATATAGGGGATTTTAATATCCATCCTCCAGCCCTAGGAAGTAACAAAAGATCAAGACACGGACAAAAATTTTAGATTGTGTTATGGAACATGCGCAGAATCGACCGACAGTGCGGGACTGTAATAAATTGTGTATTTGTATCTTCTGCAAGAAGCAGACTGGCAGAACGAGATCATAATGATGATCGGATTGTATTTTCCTATCGGGAACCTATTTGAACCTATTTTTCCTTTAATAAACTTTATTTTTGTTCAAAGAACTGTGATCGATCCTAGCCTTACTGAAGCCTTAATAGAGAAAGGTGACTATAACATTGTAGATTTGGGAGGAGTCGGAATCAATTCCAGAAGAACGTGTAAGCAACGATTCTGGAAACTTTAGAGTAAATCCTACCGTGGGACGTCCAATAGGGAGAACTCGCGAGGTAAGCGAAGTTAGAAGAAGCGAGGTAAGCCATAAAATTTATGATTTAACAGCACTTGCGACATCTGGATTTACTCAGACAGCAGGAGCTCCATTCAGTACTTAAGCAAATGGAGAAGCATTAACGACAGGCTCGGCATGGACATTGTAAACAAACTAAATATTTACTCTTCATATAATGACATTCATCTACAGTGGATACCTCCCATGTAGACCTCCACTTCAATGGCTTGGCCAAGGAGGGCTCTGCTGAAACAGCTGAAAATGGTGGTCTACTTTAGTATAGTGAAATATTCTCGAAGGTCAGAGCCGATAACAACAAGACATGGAGGATCCCACCTACTCATGACTGGTACGAACAAAACCATCCTGGAGCTGCCCTGGAGCTGAAGGGCTATAGGAAATTGCAGACCACCATCACCAGGCTCATTACTGGACATATTAGCACACTTACATACGTTCAGGGACAAAAGGTGTTCCCCGCGTGCCTCGGGTGTAATTACCACAAACAGGCCTCTCCGGACCATCTGCTCTCCTGTTTGGGTTTGGAGAAGTAATCTTTTTAAAGACCCTGTGCTGGTTCGAGACTTTCTCTGGGCGAACGGTCTACTGGACTTGGTCAAGTGGAATAAGGTACAACAACAGAAATCTCGAAAGATGTGAAGCAATTGAGCAAGAATTGTTAGATCGGGGTGTCCGACGTACTGAAAGGTTAAGAGTACAAAAAGGTGCAAACTTAATGTATAACGCAATCCCAAATAGTAACGAAGAGGTAAAACTAAGCCCTAACCGTCAAGAATGGGAAAATGCAATGGAGGCAGAGATTAATTCTCTTAAAGATCATAACATGTGGGAAGTATGCAAAAAGCCTGGAAACGTAAAACTTCTAAAGTCTAAATGGGTCTATGCTTAAAAAGAGAAAGAGGTAATGCAAACATTTAAAGCTCGTCTTGTAGAACCAGATAAAAAATAATCTTATTAACCAGATAAAAAACGTAGATTTCAATGAATCATATTCCCCCGTAATGAACATTGATTATTTTCGTCTCTTAGTGGCATTACCAGCAAAAATGGATTTGAACCTCAGATTACTTGATGTGACTACTGCTTACCTGAATTCGGAGATATCTGAAGACGTTTTCCCAACTGCTCCTCCAGGCTATGAAAACGAAGTAGGAGAAGGTAATGTTTGTAAACTAAAACGTAGTATCTACGGACTACCGCAATTAGGTAGGAATTGGTATCTTAAACTTAAATCAGAGCTTTATGAAATTTCATTATAAAAGTACAATATTCTTATAGTAGTAAAAATGATCTTTCAGGTATCCCGAAAGTTTTTTGGAATTGGAGGTTTTCCGGGTGTAATTGCAGCTATTGATGGGACTTTTGTCCGTATTGTTTCTCCTGGAGGGAATGATGCTGAGAGATTTCGCTGCCGCAAGGGATATTTTGCTCTTAATATACAGACAATTATAGACTCTGATCTAGTGATCCGAAATTTTGTAGCTAGATGGCCTGGCAGTGTGCATGATAGTAATATATTTAAAAACAGTTCTGCCTGCCTATCTCTGAAGACCAACCCACTGTATAAAAGCTATCATTTGCTCAGAGACAGTGGGTATGGGTGCGAACCTTTCCTATTGACAGCCCTAGACATCCTTCAGAAGACAGGTTTGTAATTGAATTATGATTATTTCCCAATTAGGCTCATAAGTGTGTGATTAGGATGATTTTACATTCAGTATAAAATGCTAGCGGCATGGTAAGTGAATTTTCTGCAAACGCATATTCCTGCTCTGTCATAGCCTCCTGAACATCACCACCACCAGTTAGCCTCAACTCCTGCCGGATCTTAGTTGCTTTGGTGGTGATGGTTTTCTTCATATTGAAGAAGCACTGACGAATTTGCTTCGACGTGCGACGACATTGAATGCCTGGCGTTTCATTAAATGCCTGACACACATCTTCGTGCACCTTGGCTTTTTTCTGCCAGCATGACCCATTGGTCTTTCTATTCTCGATAATATCAAGATGTGGTTGTAATAAGTTCATAATGAGCTTCTTTTCAAATGAATTATATAAAATCTTTTCACCTTTTCCGGACTAACAAAAACTAAATACAAAAAACGGGCATCTATGAATTTTTTTTGCAAATTTTCTTGCATCATAGAAGATAAAATACGATCGATAATAAAAAAATTATCTGCGATAAAGGTAGGCGATTATTAAACTTGGAACACATTGAACTGAAATTAAAAGAGATTTTAGTGTTACCAATTTATTTTAAAGTATTGAAGTGAAAGATAATGGACATAAGTTATTACCTGAATATTTGGCCACATTAATAAAATTTACTGGGTATCTTCATCAGAAGATTGTGAATCTTCATTTTCATCTTTGTCCTCATCTTCGCTGTCGAAAGAAATCACTAAAGGGTTGCACATCTCTTCCATTATCTCATCTCTTTCCCAGTATGATTTTTCCGTCTGAATAACGTGTTTGCAATAGATCCTCCATTTGTCTTGAGTAGCATTTTCTATTGCCTGTTCTGTTACTTGTTGAAGTTTTGACATAATTAGGTCAGCTGTAATGTTTTGGTCACGAACAAAATGCTTCACATTGGCCCATACGTATTCAATTGCATTTAAATCGCAGTGATATGATGGTAGTCTTAGGGCCGTAAATCCATGGTCTGCCAACATATTGTCGAATTTATAGGATTTTTTTAGAGGGCAAATTACCTTTGACTAGATTTAGAAGTTCTGTTTTTCTCATATTTGGTGTGTAATTTATGTTATTTGCAGTAAGCCAATTAATAATATTTTGTTTGGCGTGGGAAGAATTTTGTGGTTTATTCAATTGTACCGAGTGATAGGGAGCATTGTCTATGATTACAACAGCATCTTTTGGTAAATTTGGAATTCGTTTTTCTTTGGTCCACTTCTTAAAGATGAGCGAGTTCATTTGACCATGATAGTCCCCAGTTGTACTGTTCGCCTTATTAATTAAATTACCGTTTGGAATAAAACCCATTTCTCCCCCTGCACATATAACTATAACTCTTCTTGCCGCTGCTCCAGTTTCCATAACGCCGAATTCTTCTTTAGACTGCCAACACTTCCCATAGGTTATATTGCTGTCCATCCATGTTTCTTTCATTCATTTCGTAAATATGTGGTCCTAGAAAGTATGACATCATTTCGTTCTACAATACTTTTTCCAACAAAATCCAATTTCATGGAGCAATTTTCTGAAGGTTTCTTTACCTCTTGGAAATTTAATATTTTCCTTTAGTTTTGGAACTGTGGGGACCTTCTTTTCCTCTATGTAAAACTCGTGAACAGTTCTTCGTATGACATCGATGTCGAATAAATGATTCGGCAGTTTCCTCTTCGGGAAAGGAACCGCCGAAATGCCCAGTGGAGTGAAGGGAGACATTGATTTCACGTGTGGGTAAAGGAGACGGGGACACGGATGTTTTGAAGGCTTATTCCTTTCTCCTTGATCCAATTTATGCCGAAGGAAGTTAAGGAAGGAGGGTGGCAGAGGTTTTCCGGAAGATAAGACATCCAGATTGTCGAGGTAGGGGAGATAGAAAGGCTTATGCTTTTTATAAAAAGCCGGAGGGCCAGCATAAGGTGTCTATCAGCCGCGCGCTGGGAATTCGCTTCTTTAAAGATGAGGGGAAGGGGGTTGCGATGCTTAGGGCAGTGTTGTATAGGACATCGAGGGCCTTTCGTTGTGATTTGCTGGCTGAGACGAAGACCTGGCAACCGTAGTCGATCCTAGGGCGGATGCAAGATTCTACTATTTTGACAAGATGGTGAGAACGAGCTCCCTACCTTTTCCCAGCTATAGCTTTTGGAGCATTTATTCTCTTAAGGACCGACTTCTTTTTTTGAGCAAAGTAATGGGTAAACGTCAGGTTCTTGGGAAAAAAAAGAGGTCCAGGATCTTCATGTGAGTGACCCACGGGATTGACTGGTTTCCAAAGGAGAAGTCAAAGCAAGGTTGCTGTCTTTTTGCTGAAAAGTTTATGACATTGCATTTGTTGGGGTCCAACTACAGTTCCCATTCATTATACTATTCCTTGGTTTTGGTGAGGGCAAGCTGAAGTAGGTGGTGGATCCTTTCCATGGAGGACGCTTAACAAATGAGCCAGATGTCGTCGGTGTATATGAGACACTCGACTCCCGATGGCAGAACCTCAAAAAGGTCAGTTGTACACCATAAATAGGAAAAGAGCAAGGGCAGACCCTTGTGGTACGCCCCTATGGAGGGTTGGTTGGTTGATTAACTTTTTATGGCACATGGCCCACATAAGGGCATTTTGCGCCAAACACAAGATATAAAATCATTTTAAGTCAGCAAAAGCCCTTGTCTGATGTACTCTATACATCAATAAGTAAAAGTTTAAATATCTTTGTTTAAAATGTGTTAAAGTGTGTCGGCTATTTCATCAATATCTGTGATGTTTGTGCCATTGTGTATTAATGTTGATATAGGCTGAGATTCATACTTGCCTGTTATTTTTCGGATCTTGTTCCACACTTGTTTGGCAGGAGTGGATGATGTAATTCCACTCACATAATTCTGCCATGATTCTCTCTTACTTTGCCTTCTCACTCTTCTAGCCTCTGACCTTGCCTTTTTAAATAAGAGCATATTTTCTTGAGTTGGGTAACGCCGAAATATTCCCCATGCTTTATTCTGGGCCTTTCGAGCCTCAGCACAGGCGTGGTTCCACCAAGGTTTTGGGAACCTTGGAAATCTTGAGGACGTTTGTGGGATTGAAAGATGGGATGCTTTTAAAATGCATGAAGTGATATATGAGACAGCGCTATCGATTGTGCCGGATGAGACAATTCTTTCATCAATATCTGCATGGGTCCGGAATAACTCCCAGTCAGCTTGGCCAAACTTCCACCGCGGCTGACGAGACGTCGGGCATGCGGTCGGGGCAGTGAAGGAGACTACCACAGGAAAGTGGTCGCTGCCCATGGGGTTCCCTAGGACTTTCCATGTCAGATCTAAGAGCAAAGATGGAGAGCAGATGGAAAGATCGATGGCTGTGTATGATTGAGTGGGAGAATGCAGGTATGTGTGCGAGCCGTCGTTCAGAAGGGCAAGATCGAGCTCGGAAAACATCCGTTCAACGATCCTCCCTCTCGAATTGACGTCTCGGCATCCCCATGAGATGTGATGAGCATTAAAATCCCCTAAAATAATG
The DNA here is from genome assembly GCA_024610705.1 of Tetragnatha versicolor. NCBI lineage: Eukaryota > Metazoa > Arthropoda > Arachnida > Araneae > Tetragnathidae > Tetragnatha > Tetragnatha versicolor. The sequence goes on along the minus strand of JANDEH010000013.1, from coordinate 22,573,579 downwards.
AAAGGTGGGGGCAACTGATTAACAAGTTTTTCTAAAAGATGAAAATGGATGGGTGTGCTTGGTGGTAAATAGAGACTACAGATGGTGATGGGAGAAACAATGCTTTGACGCACTGCTACGGCCTGAAGCGGGGTGTCAAGCTGGACGGGAGAACAGGGTGTTGTGTGGGCCACAAGAAGCGCCACACCTCCACTTACTCGACCGCCATCAGAAACATCCTGCCGAAAGACAGAAAAACCTCGCAGACGGACCGTGTCATGAGGTTTCAGATACGTTTCTTGTAGAGCAACGCACACTGGTGAGTTAATTTCAATGAGCTGTTTAATGTCCTCAAGATTTGGTCGGATACCACGACAGTTCCACTGTATGATGTTATGTATTTTTTACTCTTGGTGATCTTGATCTACCTCTAGGTAGATCAGTGGAGAAAACTATTGACTTGTGTTTTTGTTTATGCGGAGCATCTCTTTTTGAGTCCTTTTTGCTTTGTTCAAATATTGCTTTTTCTATTATGTTCATCTGGTTTTGGTGTGTGGGTTCTGCTGATATGGTAGATTTAATAATTTTGGCCGGTTCTTCATCTGTGTCTGAGGCATAGCGTTTACTTGAATTGGATTCGGCTTCCATCGATACTACAGAATCAAGCGACACTGCAGAACTCGATGGTAGGTTTTCAGAGTTTGGGGTTTCCTGGGGTATTTTAGAATTATCTGGTATTGGAGTTTCTTGGGTTGTTTTAGAAGTTTCAACCATTGGAGGTATCTGGGAGTGAGAATTGCTAACCGTTTGATTTTTAGGTTTTAAAGGTTTTTTGGGTAGGTTATCGAGTTGAGTAGATATTGTGTTATTGGCATTTACAGGGGTAGCGGCCATTGCGTATGAAGTAGAAGGACGAGGTGGCAAGATGTTGTGCACTCGTCTCCTAGCTTCTGCATATGATAGTTTCTCAAGGACTTTGATGCGTTGAATCTCTTTTTCCTGTAGCCATTTTAAGCATTTTTTTGAGTAAGACTCGTGTTTCCCTTCGCAGTTCACGCATTTCTTTTGCTCAGCCGTACATGCTTCGCTGGCATGATCAACACTACTGCATTTATTGCAGGTAGGAGTGCCACGACATAAAGTGGTGGCATGCCCGAAACGCTGACAGCGGAAACATCTGAGGGGGTTGGGGATATATGGTCTGGTTTAACAACCAGGTAGCCAACCATTATTTCTTCTGGCAGAGAAGTCTTGCTAAATGTTAAGATAAATAAGGGTGTAGATTTAATTTGATCGTCAACTTTGGTAGTTATTCTGCGTACTTCTGTAATTCCTTGAGGTGCTAGTTCTGCTTTTATTTCTTCATCTTTAATTGGTATTATGTCTGGACAATATATTACTCCTTTGGTTGAGTTTAAACTTGTGTGAGGTGTCACTGTTATGGGTACATGAGCAAGCATTTTGGTTTTTAATAGATTTCGTGATTGAGCTGATGTGGAAGTTTCGACAAGTAAGTCTCCAGATGGTAATTTATTAGTACGTTTTACATTTCCGGCTATGCCATGGATTGCTTTTGCTACAAGAAAAGGTGAAAGTGTGGTGAGCTTGGATTCATCTTCAGCGTGTAATACAAGAAATTTTGGTTGATCGTATGCACAAGTGATTTGTTTGGTGGACTTACCACCATGATTCAAAATAAAAGACTCCATGAGGAAAAAGGGGCGCCTAGGTTCTTATTTTAAGATTAAGGTGGGCAGAGGGAGGGATCAAGAACCCACCAAACAACAACCTCCCACTCCCACTACTGGTCCCACAGCTTCCACAGTACGTACCCAGCAGTCTGCCTGCTAAGCGGGGCTGTACTGCTGCTGCAGGCGCTACGGCATGGTGTCCGCCAAAGGGAAAAACGATAGAACCGACTGAGCAGTTCCCACAAACTGCCCAGCAAGCAAGGAGACATATGGGCCGCCACATTGCTAAAGAGCAAGAGGTGACACTTCAGAACGTCGGTATGTTGACTAACCAGGACGGGACGACAAAAACAGGACAGCACAAACAGTTCCTGGCCTCCTCCGTTTTCCCATATGCCGCCAATCCAGAGCTCGTTAAACACTCCAGGGGAGAAGTGAATCAAAACAAAGTGGGTTTATTATGCTTGGGTGTTCAGTAGAAATCAAAACCAGAGTATAATTTAACTATTTTAAAAGAAGAAAGATGTGATGTAAAGCCACTATCAAAATGGAGGGAGAGTGAAGGCAAATCAAAATTTAATGATAAACACATAAATACAACAAGACCCAACTAGTGGTATTGTGTCTAAAAATAAGGCTCCTTTGTAACATAGATGATAACAAAAAACCAATTTTCTTTACTATGACGGAAAGGAAGGGAGGAAGTAATGAAGAAAGAAAAGGAAGAGAGATCGCTCTAAGGACCCCGGGAGCGCGACTGCCCAGGGCAAAGATCACTGGGTTCCCTTGGGGTCGTGGGGCCCAATCACCGAAAGAGGTGCCCTGAGGGCGCCCCCTATGGAGGGAGCTGATAAGATGCCCCTCCATCTCACTCCAACTTTTAAAGAATAAATGGCCTTTGCCATCCATCAGGCGTGATTAAAAGCACCAGGTTTTCTAAGAATAATATCCTTGGGATGAAGACGCCCTAAATGGATTAAGTAAAGTTGAATTGCTTCTTGGTAATCATCTCTAGGCTTTCTTTTTTCTTCCAGAAGAAAATTTTAAATTTTATCTGCATTTTTAATTTTGCTTTTAGTTACTTTTCATCTTCTATAATTATTTCAAAATTATTCTAATGCAGTGACGCCCATTCAGTCTAAAATTTTCTGAAGATATCGATTTGAGGACCAGTAGATATACCCAAGGTTTTTAGCATAAATAGTTATAATTTTAAAAAATGAAAAGTACGATTTTTTTGCTAAAACATCAGATATTTTCAACATTTAAACCTTATTGATGGAAAGGTTAACATAACTGGTTTAAGCATTGTTAATGAGCAAAGTGAAGAAGTAAATAAAAATATTCCAAGACTCTTCAATTTCTTTTTTGACAAAAAAGGGAAAAACAGCGTCAGTTTCCCTTATATGTTGAGGCACATTTTTCCGGACACATTACCACACCTGAATTTGTAGTTTTAAATAATAAAAATGGTAATTCAACCATATATAAATAATAATATACATTTGAACACTTTGTATTGTTATTTCCCTTTCTGTTCCCCTTTTTCCTATTATTTTTACTATTTTAAATTTATTAGTTGTTGCATATTGTCTTGAAAATAACCAACTTAAACCTTTTAATGTACAAAATGAAAAATACCAGCATAAAAATTTAAAAAATAAATTTTGTTGAATAATAGGTCGTTTTTCGGTTTTTGCAGGAAAGATAACTTTCAAGGCGTTGTTCTTTGATTTCACCTGAAAAAATGCTGAAATACCCCCTATCCTTATGAGTTAAAAAAATAGATGGGATCTAACTTCAAGTCAATAAGATTTACTATCAAATGATATAAGAATCATGCTTCTGAGACGAATAGTTTAAGTTTTATAGCCGAAAAACAACGATTTTGCTAAAAATCGCTGTTTTCCTCAAGTTTGACCTCAACGAGGCGGGTCTTAATGTTATCCGATTGAGCAGAAACTTTCAATCTTATTTTCTAGCATATTGGAACATTTTAGGGGGTTGCCATCGATGATCCGGTGAAAAAAAAATTCCACCGTGTTACTTGCGACCACCCTAATGAGCAAGTCCGAGGTGACCATCCATATGCTTCAAAAGAGTAAGTCGAGAGAGAGTAAAAGAGTAATTTTACGTGTGATGGGTACTTATTTTTTGTTTTGGTTTGGTACAAATAATCAAGTTAAAGTTTCAAATGAAGTTTAATTACATAATTCAGATCGGGAAAAAAATAAGCCAGGTACCTAATAAAACGGATAAATTGATAACAGATTTTCCTATAACTTGGGAAAAAATGCCGGTCGGTTAATGAGATGTCTGGAAGAAGATAAAGTTCCCGAGAACTATTCCAGAGTTCGTCGGGATACGATTCGTAAAGTTCCCGAGAACTATTCCAGAGTTCGTCGGGATACGATTCGTATCATCGCCGATGCAATACGAGAACATATACACCACTACCAGGGACCAAGGCAATACACTCGATTACTAGATCGATTGTTGAAAAATATCCCTATTTAAAGGAGAGATAGTGTGGGGAGATCATCCTCGATGGAAACTCGATGGATTATTTGGTGAAACAGTTAAGAAACAGGTTAGAAACCCTAAACAGGGGCAAACCTGAAAAAGCCAGGGTCGAGGGCTTAAAAGAAAAACTGCAGTACCGAACCAAGACCCAAAACAATTTGGCTTATCGGATAGGTATGGTTGTAATAACTGGCAACCGTCATTATCCAGTGTTGTCAGAAGAATGTGTCTGGGAATAGATTGAAACGCGCGATTTGATCGGCTGATAGTATTGCTTGCATCATTTGAAAAGGATTTTTGATTTTCTGCTGGAAGGGCCGAGCTGCTACGTACTTATTGTTATTTCTATTGCTTAAGATAAGAACCTAGGAAGAAATGGAATGTCTTATTATTTTCTTGTTCATTTTTTTCTTTTCCTCTCAGGATACCAGACCGTATTTTCCCACTGCGAATAGTCCTTCGCCCCTCTATAATGGGAAGCCATAGAAACGGACATGGAAGTTTTGGCTGACTCAGATGCCTCTCCGCAGCTGTTTTCAAGAAATCTGAACATGATATCTGAGTTACATAATGACCTAAAGCAGCGATTGAAACTAGCCACAATTTTCGATGTTAAAACCTTTACTTGAATCTTTGAATCAACTGAGAACTCCCACCTTCCAAAAGACCCATACAAACTTTAAGTTCAATCATTGCAACAAATATCCCATCATAATCAGATAATCAAAGTTCTAAATACCAGACAAGGAAAGTTACTGATCCAAACTTCTGGGATAGACGCTGCCCTTCAATTATGCGAAATTAAAGAAGTCCTAAGATCAGCTGTCACGGCGAAGACTCCCCTTAGAGAACATTACTTCCAAGTTCCTCCTACGAGACATTGGAACAGATCTGGACCTGAAATTCTGGTGGATGAGATCGAAGCTAGCTGGATTGCAGTCAACAACGCCCACCGCTTTAACAAAAAAGGCACTTAAGAACCATCTGAATCGGTCCTGATAACTGTAAATTGGCAGAATTCCTGTCCCGCAAGAATGGATTCTATCGATAGTAGTTCCAATCCTTAAACCAGGTAAAGACTCATCCTTAACTGACTCGTATTGCCCAATCTCGTTCACTCAAGTAATTTGCAAAATTACAGAAAGGATGCTGGCTAAACGCCTAACCAAACACCACGAAAATAAATTTCTTTCACCCCCTCCCCTTTGGGTTTTTACCCAATCGAGGAGTCGACAGTGCAATAACAACCCTACATCATAAAATCGTCCGGGCTAGACAAAAAGGAAATAACATCGCATGCATTGCCCTCGATATAAAGTCTGCATACGATTCGGTGTGGCCCGATGGGCTTCTTTTCAAACTGGCCCAGGCACAAATTCTTGATACAACAACAAGTTTAGAAAAAAGGACTTTAAGATAGGGTGAATCGACCAGTAATTGACCAGTTAGTGGAAATTCCTCCAAGTTTTATTTTTCTTTCTAAGAAAAAAAATTTCTTAAAAAATTGACAGTGGTTTAATATCAATGAAAGTATGAGGAATAATAACTAATAATCATTTTTCCTTTCACTTTTATAGAATTATATTTATTTATTTTAAAAGCAATTAATTGAGATTAGTTGAGCACTTACATCCAGTATTTGATCACCATTATTCCAGTAATTGACCTTTGCCATATTCACCATTTCCAGAATAAAATCAAAATATACAGCTCAAGCAAAAATAAACCAACTGATCCACAACGCAAACTATTATTTCCAAAAGAGCCAAATTTTAATGGTTGGCAAAAGAGCCATTTGGAACTTGGTTAATAGATGATTAAAAACCACTTAGAAAATTACCTTTGGACTTTCAAAATTCTAATTTTTACTACTTCCTTTGAATCAACTGCTTTATAGATTTCTTAATCAGTTTTATGTTTAACTCATTACGATTTCCTCCAATTTCTCTATATGTGTACATGTATTAAGATATTTTTACTATACATGTATTATTACCTTTTATCCTAAAATTTTTACTGCATTTTAATTATTACACATATAGATTGTGTTCAGAATTGTTTTTTGGTCTGATATTTTATTTAAATAGGTATTTGAATAATTTTACCTATTAATATTTACCAGTTTTAAAATATTATATCAAAGTTAATTCAACTTGCTGTGTCTTAGTATTTTTTTACTATATTTATGAGTTAGCTTATCCAATGTAAGAGTTCTTAGTTGAGATTATCAACTAATAATATTTTTGTTTCATTTTTCAACAGAATGTTTGCAATAGTTTGTTTTCCGGAAGAAGAAAATAGTACTGGGGTGATTCCCACTAATTGGCTTAACTATGAACAAACCTCGTGTTTTACCCCAACCCGAAAACAACTTCGGAAGAAAGAAAAAATAAACTGGTGGAAGAGAGGGCTATTCCTGGAATTGGCTCAAATTGGGTCACATGCCCCATAAGGGTGTATAGTTTCTACGGTAAGTTTCTTTCATTGAAATATAATTTTAGGAATATGATACTCTCAAGTGTGTGGAGTTTAAAAAATCATCGAAGGGTGGTTTACTAGGCATAATGGTAACGTACTAAATGAGCTATTTTTTGTGCAGATAACTGTGAGGAGGCTGCTAACTGTTTAACAGATGCAGAAAATGCATCTCATTGGGAGTCTTCTGAGGTGGAAGAGAAGCAGGCTGATGAGAGTAGCGAGGAGGAGAGCCAAAGCTTGGTAGAAACCAGGCCAAAGCTGGCGTATCCTGTTCCCCCAAGTAAGGATTCCTCCAATAAGCTCAGAAGTATGTATATTTGTCAAATATGGCTTTCAATTTTTAATTTCCTTTGATTTATTGATTTTTAAATTACAGAATTGCCTTCAAAGAACAAGAGAAAAAAGGAATTTTCTTTTTCCCCGAAATACACAATAAAAAATTACCTCAAAAACTGAAGTTCATTTAATATTTTAAATCGTGATTCAAATTTAAGATTTGTATTGCAACTTTACTGCAAACTGGAATATGTATAAGTATTTGCAAAAGTACCTGGCCCTTAGAAAGCATTAGAAATAGCTTACTAGTAATATGAAACTGATGTGACTTAGTTTATTTCTTGGTTTTATATTTACAGAACTTAATGAGTACATAGAAAGCAGTGAGGAACTTGAACCCGATAGAGTAGTTAAACGAGAAATAAAGAAACTTCAGAAAGAAAATGAGAAAGTGAAGCTGCGTTATGAAGAATTAAAAGTAGATTATATGGAACTTTAGAAAAAATAAGACTCCCTCAAGGCAGAGGTGGAAGAAATTAAAGAGTTGCGTGCCTTGAATAGGCAACTTCAGGAAAAAATTTTGAAAGGTAAATTGTATAGATTTTCTATTTCTGATGGTTTGTTTATTGTGTAATTTTGTTAAATTAAACGAAAGATAAATAAGTGCATATATTCCAGTGTTGGGCAAAATTTATTCGTGCAACTACAGATAACGAATAACGAATAAATCATCTAGATGAACCTTCGAATAACGAATGAATCATTCGTCAATTGCGAGCGAGCACACGAATAACGATTGATTTATTCGTCAATTGCGGAGGAGACGATTGACAAGTAATTCATCTGTAGTTGTGAGAGAACCTACGAATAACAATTAAATCAATCGTTATTCTGATTGCTTCCATGTCAAATAATTAGGTATTACTGGATCGCTTCGCAACTTCATCGGAGTGGTCCGCTGCTTTATTGGATCGCTTCTCAAATTTACCGAAGTGGTCCGAAACTTACCGGAAGTGGTCCGTGAGTCACCGGAAGTGGTCTGTAAGCCGCCGGAAGTGGTTCATAAGTCACCGAAAGTGGTCCGTTTTTAACCGGAAATGGCCCGTATTTAACCGGAAATGGTTCATATTTAACCGGAAGTTGCCCAAATTTAACCGGAAGTGGTCCATATTTAACCAGAAATGGTCCGTCTTTAACCGGAAGTGATCCATAGCAACAGAAAATGCTCCGCGACTTACCGGAAGTTGTCCGCAACATACCGGAAGTGGTTCGGAAGTCACCGAAAGTGGTCCGCAACTTTCCGGAAGTGGTTCTTAAGTCACCGGAAGTGATCCGTTTTTAACCGGAAGTTGACTGAATTTAACCGGAGGTGATCCGTAATTAAACGGAAATGGCCCGTATTTAAACGGAAATGGTTCATATTTAACCGGAAGTTGCCCGAATTTAACCGGAAGTGGTCCATATTTAACCAGAAATGGACCGTCTTTAACCGGAAGTGATCCGTAGTAACAGAAAATGCTCCGCAACTTACCGGAAGTGGTTCGTGACTTACCGGAAGTTGTCCGCAACATACCGGAAGTGGTTCGTAAGTCACCGTTATTGGTTCGTAAGTCTCCGTTAGTGGTCCGCATTTAACCGGAAGTTGCCCGAACTTAACCGGAAGTGATCCGTATTTAAACGGAAATGACTCGTATTTAACCGGAAATGACTCGTATTTAACCGGAAATGACTCGTATTTAACCGGAAATGATCCACAACTTACCGGAAACTGACCGCAACTTACCGGAAGGGGTTCGTAAGTCACCGGAAGTGATCCGTAATTTACCGGAAGTGGTTCGTTAGTCACCGGAAGTGGTCCACAACTTACATTAAGTGGTTCGTGAGTCACCGGATGTGGTCCGAAACTTACCGGAAGTGGTTCATAAGTCACCGGAAGTGGTCCACAACTTACATTAAGTGGTTCGTGAGTGGACCACTTCCGGTGACTTACGAACCACTTCCGGTATGTTTCGGACCACTTCCGGTAACTTACGAACCACTTCCGGTATGTTGCGGACCACTTCCGGTAACTTACGAACCTCTTCCGGAATGTTTCGGACCACTTCCGGTAACTTACGAACCACTTCTGGTAAGTTGCGGAACATTTCCTGTTCCATTTCCGGTTAGAGATGGACCATTTCCGGTTGAATATGGACCACTTCCGGTTAACTTTAAACCACTTCCGGTTAAATATGAACCACTTCCGGTTAAATATGAACCATTTCCGGTTAAATACGGGCCACTTCCGGTTAAATATTTACCACTTCCGGTTAAATGCGGACCACTTCCGGTGCCTTCTGAACCACTTCCGGTAAGTTGCGGACCACTTCCGGTAACTTATGAACCACTTCCGGTAAGTTGCGAAACATTTCCTGTTAATACGGATCACTTCCGGTTAAAGATGAACCATTTCCGGTTACATACGGGTCATTTCCGTTTAAATATGGACCACTTCCGGTGACTTACGAACCACTTCCGGTTACTTACGAGCCACTTCCGGTAAGTTGTGGAACATTTCATGTTAGGACGGATCACTTCCGGTTAAAGATTGACCATTTCCGGTTGAATTTAGACCACTTCCGGTTGAATTCGGTCAACTTCCGGTCACTTACGAACCACTTCCGTAAATTTACGGACCACTCCGGTAAAGTTGTGGACCCTTCCGTACCAACCCTGAGAATTTTTTTGCACCCCTATATGTACCTTCTGTAATTAATTTATTTGTCTGGTGAAATTATTCGCAATTGAATAATTATTCGACATCCACGAATAAAGTTAGTTGCGAATGAATTTTCAATTGCGAATAAAAATTCAATCGTCGGTGACAGATAACCTTATTCGCAAATGAAATCATTCGCAAATACTTTTCACCCGCAATTGATTTATTCGAAGCTGAATTATTCGTACGAATAACGAATAAATTTTCATTCGCGTGAGTGCCCAACTCTGATATATTCTAATGTCCTTTTTTTCTTACAACTTATAGAACATTTAACATAAAGGTGATTGTTCTATTAACATCAGTCATTACATAATATTATCAGTCCTTATCAAAGGTCCTTCTCACCTGAACTGGTGATTTGATTGAAGGAAAATTACCATAATACTAATTTATGATGTATTTATAGGAGGATCTGAAGTTCCTTTGCCAAGCCCTGAAATGCGTGTAGAAACGGGATCTGATACAACTGAGGTACACAATGATTTTATTTTTAAACTATAATTCAGAAAAATCTTTAATAAAAATGTTTTGGTGGGGGTATAGTGGCTAGAAGAGATAGAGTATCACGACCGCTATAAAAACTAAATAATTTTTTCCCAAAAGGGAAGAAACCGTCCTTTGTTTACAATTGTTTTACCGAATAAGAATTCTAAATTTTAAATAGCAAAATGTTTTAATTATTTTGAACTTTAAATTTGCAATTTGTTTCTTTTTAGTCTGTTTCGATTCAATGGTTGCTTATTAACTTGTTCAAAAAAGCAAAAAAAAATGCTTACCTTGATCACTTATTTGTAGCTTCTTCAAGGAATTTCTCTAAATTTATTTCACTTTCATACGACAGAAAATTCATCATGGCTTTTATCAACCATGGTTTTTATCAACTTAGTCCAGTAACTAGGTAGTTTTTTCAGGAAAAAAATACAGAAGTTTTTTTCTCAACGGTTTTATATGTTTTCGAGGGTGCTGAATCCGAATATCAACTTTGTTAACAAAATTTCGCATGGGAACATTGAAAAAAATCGAAAAATTCCTGAAATTTTACCCCTTTTTTTGTTTTTTCCTTCTAGCACGTAAAGTATAGATTTCTCAGAGAAAAAGTCAATACAAAAGTTAAAGTACTCTAAACAAGCTAAAAAAAGTCAATTCGTTATTTTGTCAGACTAATAGTTTGGCCGCTAGAGCGCGCTGAAAATCAGACAATTTCCACCCCGGCGGAGAAAAATCGGGTAAAAACGTACTTAACTGTTGCATACGACTTAATTAAAGTCTATACTAAGAAAATCTGGACATTTTCTTGAAACCAAGAGTGGAGAAATTTGTTTTGCGAATAGTTAGAAAGAGTAAAAGTTTTTTCAGTTCAGAGTCTAACAAGCTTCATGTTTTTTGCATAATTTTAAATATGCGTATTATTCGTAAATATTATAAATCTTAAAAACCCAATTCAAAATCCCAAGTTAATGGGAGGTCCCATTCTTTTGGGAAAAATATTTCTGTCATAAATAAATCTCTAAAAACAAAAACAATCCCTCATGTCCACCACTTCAGGCGAGGAGGCGGTGTCATTATCTCTGAGCGGGGTCTTTTGGAGTGTCCGTTTTCGGGTTTGGTCACCACTGATAAATTAATTATATTTAAAAATATGTAGTGTAAACAGACTTTGGTTTAATTAAATACAATTCTAGATGAAATTTTTCTTCAATTATCTCAGGGTATTCCAATTCGAGAAGGTGAAAATGCTCTGCCAAATTTTCAAGGGAAGAAAATATTGTATATTGTTAATTATCATGACACATCATTTGCTACTATCATTTAGAAATACATGAACTTTTAATACAATTTATTGTTTTTTATTCATTTTCTATTTCGTTTTATCAGTTTTTGAATTGAGTAAAAAATATGTTTTGTAATTAGATTACTCATACTCTCTTATCTAAGCAATTCCCTTTCTACAGAAATTCAATAATAAAGCATTTATTTAAATTTTATTTAGTTTTATTTCATGTACAAAATTATGAAGTATGTTTTTATAGTACCCTAACCTAAAACATGAAGGTGTTTTAAGACCCTAGTTGATTCTATCTGGATTTTTCATCTTTGGGAATAGTCTTAAGTTTAGCACGCCCTAGAGGCCAAACTATTAGCCTAACAGAAATTCGGTAGTTGACTTTTTTAGCTTGTTTAGGGTACTTTAACTTTTGTATTGACTTTTTCTCTGAGAAATCTATACTTTACGTGCTAGAAGGAAAAAACCAAAAAAAGGGGTAAAATTTTAGGATTTTTTCGATTTTTTTCAATATTCCCATGCGAAATTTTGTTAACAAAGTTGATATTCGGATTCAGCATCTTCGAAAATGTATAAAACCGATGAGATAATAACTTCTGCATTTTTTTCTTTGTGATTATAACAGTATGTATTGTATTACTGTACGTTGCTACAGAATATGATCTTTCAGAGAAAACCCTTAATAATAAAACATTTAATCAATTAATATTAGGTTAGTTAGAAAGGTTTTTACGTGTAAAACATTTTAAAATACGCTTTTATAGTACTATATTCTAAAATATATGTTTTTTTCGAGCTGCAAGTGAAAATTTTTGGATTTTCCACCGCGGGGACGGAAATTGTCTGACTTTCAGCGCGCTCTAGCGGCCAAACTATTAGTCTGACAGAAATGCTATAATTGACTTTTTTTAGCTTTTTTAGAGTACTTTAACTTTTGTACGGACTTTTTCTCTGAGAAATCTATACTTTACGTGCTAGAAGGAAAAAAAAAAAGGGGTAAAATTTCAGGAATTTTTCGATTTTTTTCAATGTTCCCATGCGAAATTTTGTTAACAAAGTTGATATTCGGATTCAGCACCCTCGAAAACATATAAAACCGTTGAGAAAAAAACTTCTGTATTTTTTTCCTGAAACGCCCCTTTTTTACTACCTGGTTACTGGACTAACTTGCCAAATTTTCAAACAATGTTTTGTCCTTGGGTGGTACATAAAGCATATTTAATTTTGTTGGATTTATAATATCCACTGTTAAAGTAGCAACATATTGGCGGGCACTATCTCTTCTATTAGTCACTGTAGTGAGTGGTCATATTGAATCTTTTATATTCAGATGTTGAAATGGGTTGGTTGGTTGTGGTTTTATGGCGCAAGATCCCAAATAGGACATTCTACGCCAAACAAGACCAGAAAAACAATTCAGGTATTAAAAATTCAGCGAGCGATAAGCTTTTGTTTGATGTAATCTATACATCTCAGATAAAAACTTAAAAAATGCAAGTTAAAATCCAAACAGTGTAAAATATGAAACGAATTTGTTAAAATGTCATACATGATGGGTAAAACCGATGATGTGAATAAAATTAAGAACTAGTAAATTGCAAATAGGAGCCTGCTCCCCCATTAGCAGATGACGGTGGGTAAACCGGGTATGCCCAATAGAGGAGATTAGTGAAAACGTCACTTCCGGTTTCTTGTTTTGTTTGGAAACGTTGATTCGATCCGTGATTGGTTACATACGGATCCGTACTGTTCACGGAACCAATCACAGACTGAATTTACGTTTCCAAACAAAACAAAAAACGTCACACTAATCTCGTCTATTCGAAGCCGACTGATTAGAACTTCCTCCCGACGGCTCAGTGGAAGAACACGGTGAGGAGTTAACAGCGGCATTACCAGGGGTCGCAGTGACATTTCCAAAAAATATAGGATTTTTAAAAATAAAATATAGGAGTGTCAAAAAATCTTGTTTGTGAGGGTGTAATTAATTTCCAGGGTGTAATTAACCAAAAAGCATAGAAGAGGAATTCAAAAATTATACACTTACTTTTTGGTATTTATTTTAAGATTTAGCATAATATTAAAAAAAAAGTGCTGAATCATAAAGTTCTAAGTGTAAAGGGGGGTTTGGGGGTCCTCCCCCATAAAAATTTTTGAAAATTTTACCCAAAAAAACAGAGGTTTAACTTGTATTTACAACTTAGGAAATCCTTAAGAAAAATAGTTGAAAACACTGACTAAAATCGATGAAAACGTGATCTGAGAGGCAGGGTTGGCCGGTTTAAACCATTTGGTTTAAACCATTGGTTTAAACCATGGTTTTTTTACCATGGTTTTTTTACCAAAAAAACCACTTGGTTTTTTTAGAAATTATAAAATATTTTCAGGATTTTTTAAAGAAAGTGTTATTAAGTATAATCTTTTGCACAAAATTAAAAGGTCAGATTTATAAAAAAAATTGACATTTTAAGGTGATTAAAAATCAGAAATCTTTTAATTTAATGGTTTTAATTATTGAATTCTCTCTAAACTTAACCTTAAATGCTTAAGTTAAACTTATTATATTTTGCAAGAGATAGTTCATTTAGCGAAAAGAATCTTGTGCAAATGTTAATATCGATTGAAAAACAACGTTTATTTTTACACAATTTATAATTAAAAAAATAAAAAAATTTTATAAATTGTGTAAAAATAAACGTTGTTTTTCAATCGCGATAGTTCATTTATTAATTTCCTTTAAAATGAAGCATTATTTCAAAGAGTAACTAAACATACACAAAAGTTATCTGTTTTTCACTGATAAATTATGGCTTGGATTTTAATTAATTAATAAAACCAATTTGTCTTATTTGTCAGTCATAAAAACCAGTTGGTTTTTTTAGTAAATTAATAAAAACCGTTGAGTTCTTTAATGATAAAAACTAAAAACCAGTTGGTTTGTTTATAAACAGATAAAAACCAGTTGGGTTTTTTTACTAAATTAATAAAAACCGTTAATTTCCTTAATCGGATTAATTATCTCAATCATTTATCCAATTTCAATTAACATTAGTTGCTTACATTTCCCTTTTATTTATTAAGAAAGTTAAATTTTCTCTTTCTAAAGAAATTTCTTAAGTTCATAAATAATCCATATATATAATTGGATTATTTTACCATTTAATAATTAGTCAAATTAATTATCTTTATCAATTATCCAATTTCAATTAACATTAGTTGTTTACATTTCACTTTTACTTCTCATTTAAAAAATAAAATTTTCTCTTTCTAAAGAAATTTCTTAAGTTCATAAATTAATCCATATATAATTAAGATAAATAATTTGATTATTTCGACCATTTATTCAAGATAAATTAACACTGATTTTTATTCACTACAATAATATTAGATATTCAAATTGGAATATTTTAGAAACAAAAATTATTTTCTAAACAAACTAATTTAATTTTAATTAATTAATTGAAATATACAAATAATTTATCAATTATAAACAACCCCTGAAATAAATGTCTCATTTACAACTCAATTTCAAACATCAATGCTAAAATAACTTATTCTGATAAAAAAAATTCTAAAAAAACTTGGTTTAAACCAAAAAAACCAAATAAACCCGGTTTTTTTGGTTTTTTTAAAAAAACCCGGTTTTTTGCCAACCCTGCTGAGAGGTATCACAACTTATTGGACTCCTCTGACTACGCTTAAGTTTTTTCGGCATCGTAATTACAATGTGGAAAGAAGCCAGATTCAACTAGGTAGTAGGTGCCGGAAAAACGGTACTCACGCGAAAAATCTTTATTTTTCGACTTTTCCGCAGAATTTGATCCCAAACAACGGATTGATGGCTTCTACCACTATTTTTTTCCACAAAGCTACATCGCTAGAAGCCGACTTCAACTTGGCACCCGCGGGCGTCCAAGAAAGAAGTCGCGAGAAGAACAAGCAACACGAAACTTGCGAAAAAAGAATCGTGATTTTTCCACTTTAAATCGTTATTTTTCTCGGAAATAATATGCAAAGTAAAAAAATCTAGGGGGTCATGGGAGAAACGTCTCCGTTCTTTAAGGAATGGGACGTTTTCAGCGCGAATTTTAACACGCTGAGTAAAAATATAGGAAATATAGGAGGCTTATCAAAATATAGGAGAATATAGGAGTTTTTTTACTAATTTTTCAAAAATATAGGATTTATAGGAAATATAGGAGGTCTGCGACCCCTGCATTACCGAATGAAGCTTGTTCCCCAGCTGGGCATCCCAGCTGGCCTGCCACTCGGAACGAAGCTTCCGCCGGAAAAATGCCTTAAGGTCAGAGAAAGGGACTGGAAAGGGGAAGGGAAAGGGGACTGGAAAGGGACTTGCGGTCACCAGTCGCAGTACGTGCTAGCACGTCTCCTTCTTCATTACCAGCAATTCCGGCGTGGCCAGGGACCCAACAAAAGCGAACTTCATACCCACGTCTGTTTAAATAAACAAGTTTTAAAAGAATGTCAATGAGGATGGGATGAACGGAAACTTCATATGAAGCTAATGACTGTAAGGCTGATAGTGAGTCTGAGTAAATAATGAATTTTAAGTGATGGGAAAGTTCCAGATATTCTAGAGCCATCCTTATGGCATGGAGTTCGGCTGTATACGTTGATGCATAGATGGGCAAGGCATCGTGGACGGAAGCTTGGAGACAAACAGCAGCCGCCCCAACGTGGGTGTCCGACTTGGATCCGTCCGTGAAGATCGGAATAAAGTCTTGGAAGCACTCTCGATGTTCTTGAAATACAGCACGATACACCGACTCCGGTGTGCAGGTTTTTTGATGAACAGTTAAAGATAAGTCAACTTCAGGCATTATCCACTCCCAAGGAGGGAATGGCGCTATGGTGGATTGGGCAATCCGACCAAGCGATATGTCCATTTCCCTCATGAGGTTCCTCATTCTAAACTGAAAGGGTGGGGTATAAGACCGGATGGAGCGATGAATAATGAGTCTGTGCAAGTTAAAATTAAATAAATAAGTGAAGGATGAGTTATGGCGGAGCGACCTGATTTTAATGAAGTGAGATAATGAAAGGTATTTGCGACGCGAATCTAACGAGGGCTCATTTGCCTCAGCATACAACGATGCAATGGGCGATGTACGAAATGCCCCGAGGCAAATTCCGAGACCCTGATGGTGGACTGTGTTTAGTGACCGCAACAAGGAAGGGCACGCTGATCCATACACAAGCGAACCGTAGTCTATTTTGGAGCGGACAAGAGCGCGATACAAGCGTAACAGCGACGTCTTATCCGCACCCCAACGCGTGTTCGACAGCAATTTTATTAAATTTAGAGCCTTTATGCACCTTGTCTTCAAATCTTTAACATGGCTATGAAAGCGGAGCTAACCTATAAGGATGGGAAAGAGAATGTGATGAGGGATGCTATATTAGTGATTGGTTCATGCAAGCCAAATTTAGGATTGTTCGAAGGTAATTTTTACTCATGATTTCTTTAAAAATGTTCAATAGTGATAGTAACTTCAAGTACAAGACATGTTTTTAGTTATAACTTGCTTCCAACCCATGTCTGCGCTGCATGTCAGGAGTGTTAACAACTCCACAATCTTTAATTTTGGATTTATGAAATGCTGCATAAATAAAATTAACACAAGTTAATCTGTAATTAGCTCCTATATAATTACTAATGTTTTACTGACCATAGGTCATAATGTCGTCAACTTATTGTGACTAGTTTAGAAGTCAGCTAGAATGAGTTCATACAAATAGTTACCGGGTGTCTGAGAAGGATATTCTCCTAAATGTTTATTTCTGTTTCTCAAGCAATATATTTTTACTCAATATTTATTTATGCATTACTCACATTTTCTTAAATGACATTTTTCGTTTTTTTTTTCAGAGAGAAAAGATTAGTGATCGATAAAAGAATTGGTGATCAGAGTGAAGTTTAGTCAAGTGTACAATTATTTAATCAAGTGTAAAGTTTAGTGTATTTTAGTCAAGTGTGCAATTATTTAATCAAGTGTCAAGTTTAGTGTATTTTATCAGTGCAATGTATTATTTCTTAATTCAGATGGCTGTTTTAGTCAAGTTCGTGTGTGATCCAAATGGATGTTTTGTGTTTGTTTCTTTCTATCTATTCCAGAACCTATATTAGTCTAGTAAGTGCAATATTTCTTGAATTTGTATTGAAATGAATGTGTATTTTTATTTTTTCCTAAGTTTGTCTGTCTGCATCTAATTTATATGATCCTGAGTATTCTCCCTCTGAACCCTGATATTCCAAAAGTTGCAATGGGCGTTTTTGCAATGGGGCAAAAGTTGCAAAATATCAGTGCAATATTTTGTTTCTCATTTTTTATCGTCTGTTCCTAAAAATGCATTATTTGATGAATAATTTTGCGACCTCTTATAATGAAATGCGATACTATTAATACAAATCTAGAATAACCTTAATAATAATAAAAGGTTTTTCATCGTGTGCAAATCTCAGATTTTTTTCTGGACATGCTACTTATTTAGGTTTAATTCAATAAATAGTAATATTTGTACCTGTGGTCTGGACATTGAAACTGTAGAACACATTATCATTATCTTTTATTGCTATTTATATTTTAACCAAAGAAAGAAAACATTATTTGAGATACTATTGGGTTTTTTTATTGTTTGTAATGTATAACGAAAATCTTGATGTTCTGTGCAATTTTTCGTTTATAGCCAAAGCTTTAAAATCTTGGTGTTTCTTTTTAAAAATATATTTGAATTGTGTTCGAGTACTTATATTTGAACTAGTTCACACAGAGGTGTAATTGTGGGTTAATATTGTTTGTGCTTTGTTTTAATATATATGCTATGGGCAAAGTGAGGAGCGTTTTTGATCCTGTTTCAGGAGCCTATTCTAAATAAACTAAATTCTATAAATACTCGATTGCAACTTAAGTTGAGCCTGACGTGTCACGGCTACGCAGAAGAAAATCTGGGGAAACAAAGCTTGCTGGGCTTTGTGAGATCTTATTCAAACTAATGTACTACGAAGAACTGCGCCACTTGAAAAAATAATAATACTCAAGATTTTGCAAATCGGTATGAAAAGATGCTCAATATACGTGGATTTAAAAAACTAATAATATTTTAAAATTTAATCTCTTAATTTCACTCAAAATTCTTACACTGCACGGGGAACTACTTTCTTTGGTTGCTCTCAGTATATTTCTACAAGCTCAAGTTAAGTTGCAACTGAGTATAGTAAGCTATATAAACTGACAGTACAATATTTTTCATCATCTCTATTTTCCATAGGTTGAAGTGTAAACAAATTTTCATCAATTATAAGACACCTCAGATATTTTTCAGGCCATGGAAATTTTAATAGCTATTTATTTAGGTTTAATTTCGTAAATACTGATGAACCAACGATAGTAAAAGGGTCACGTGATTTTGACAACGCTGGAACTAGTATTTCGGAGGAGAGACCGGTGGAAGTTGAGGGGCAGTTGATCAAAAGAGGAAGAGACATTTACTTTTATATAAAAGCAAGATCCCAACTATCACCGGTTACCCAACTATCGGCCGTGCCAAGTCTAAAAATCACGTGACCCTTTTACTTTCGTTGGTTCAGCAGTAGTAATCTGCAGTAGTAAATTCAGCAGTAGTAAATTGTAGAACACATTATTGCAATTTATGATAAACCAAAGAGAAAGTTTTTAAAAATGATTTGAGAATATTTAGATTTTGTATTTGGGATATATATTTTGTACTTTGCCCACTAACATCTGAAAAATTCATAGTGGAGCATTCAAAAATGTAAAAAATATTGTACTTTTTTATTTTATTTATTTGTTTTTAAATAAACTCCCAAAAATTTCCACAGTGTGTCTTTGAGTTGTCTTGCATTTGATGTGCTAAAATAATTTTCAGAAAAAATAAGCTTTCAAGTATCTTTTTAGCTGAAAGAAGTAGTTTTTTCAAAGGTAAGGGTTTTATCACTGCTGTGTATTGAAAATTGAAAAAAAAAACATTTATGTTAACATTTTTATTATGAAATATAAAAACTTTTCAATTGTAACTTAAATTTATTACTATAATTTACATTTTAAAGCTTAGTAATTACATAATTAAATTTCCGAGAAAAGTTGGGTGTTTTGACTAAGTTAAAAAGTAGTATATCATTTTCTCCAGAGGTTTCGTATTGCATTTGTATTTTTTAAGTTCCTTTTTAGATTTATGCCGCAAGTATTTTTTCCTAAAAATGCATCCTTTGATGAATAATTTTGTGACTTCTTATAATTAAACTAAGAACTTGGAAAAAATAAGAAATGCGATACTAAATCTAGAATAGCCTAAATAACCTAAATTAAAAACGCTTTATAAAGCTTATCGAGTCAACCTTTCCATCAACATCTAAAACCCTTTTCTAAGGCTTTTTAGCCAAGCCTAAAGTAACCTAGACGTGGCAACATGTCGCAGGGTTTTTTTCTCGACACTACGAAAATCCCCGCCGCCAACCTGTAGTAAACTTATTTCCGTAAGGTAACAAAAACCCTACGAAACGTCAACTAGCGAAGCTAGGTTTTGCCTTGCCGCAAGGCTCAGCGGGTTGTCGCGACAGGCTTGCGACAAGGCAAAACCGGTTTACGCGGAATATGCTGAGAGCAAACTAAGTTGCGCGGAGGAGTACAGTTTATTGAGAAAAAAAAACCTCGGCGGCTAATAAGCGCTCACGAACAGTTGGCAATCATCTTATCTTCTGGTCTACCAAATAGTTCAGATATTGAAGCTATCTGTGGGTATTTACCAAATTTTGGATTTGGGTTTTGCTGCTTAATATTCACAAACGGTCTCTTTACAGCAGGGGTTCCCAACAGGTGGTCCGCGGACCACTGGTGGTCCGCGAGGCCATCGGAGGTGGTCCACGAGATAATTTTTAAACGTATTCAAAAAATGTGTTGAAATTTTTAAAAAATAGTTTTTCTTATCACGTAATGCCATGAAGTAGTAAAAAAACATAAATGAAAACCCAAAAATCATTCGTCTCATAATTTAAAATTGTTTTGTTCTCTTTCTCTCCTATGATTAATTTGTTCATTTTAAAGCCCTCGATCAACACTCTGTTTTAAGTAGCGACACCTTTTTCCCCAAGGCCTTTTCGCCGCGATCGAATTTGATTGGACGCTTACTGTCACGTGTATAAACACCGCCATTTTGTTGCACAAGGACCACCGAGTGCTATAGCCAACATATTGAAAGCGTGTTATAAATCATCTGTTTTCTGTGACTGAGTGAAGTAAAAAGATGCCAGGTTGTTGTGCTTTAAAGTGCTCGAACTCTGGAAGATCAGGTCATAAATTATACCGTTTTCCGAGTCTTATAGAAAATGGAGTTAGGCGAAAAGCGTGGATACATAACATCGCCAGAGATAAATGGACACCAAATGACAACAGCAGACTTTGTGAGGTAAGTTTGAAATCATTTTATTGTAATCTCAATTCTGTTTTATGATAATTTAGTTACGTTAAACTTTATATATATTTTTTTACGTGCTTCTTATTAAATCAATTACCCCTACTTATCTGCATGTAAAATTATGATTGCTCCTATTGTAAACTAACTTTTCATTCATTTGGTTTCAACTTGTGTGTATTATACTTTAAGTGTATCATAGTATCTCTCTCTCATCATATTATAGAAACGTACTTCAAGGCATAAAAAAATTTTTAAGTAATAAATGTTTCTGAACTTGCTCTACTTGGAGACAATAATATTTATGTAGTACCAATATACAATTCATATGTGTAATGGTAATTCAGGGCCGCCCATAAATTTCCCAGGTCCTCGACAAAAGTTTTGCACAAGCCCCTAACTTTTTTTGAGATATTATAGTGAATTTTAATTTCTATAAATATCTTTGGTAAAAAACATGCAACTATAATAACAGACATCCTCATACATCCTAAACATACAGCTAAGTATCTGTGAATCTATATCATATTCATTGCTTATTTTTTAAAATGTATAAAGCTAGCATACCAGCTTATCCTCATTATTTCCGGGGTATTGTATAACACTATTATGAATGCTTTTAGTATGCTTAGTTAAGTTAATTTATGAAAAGGGTTTTAAAATCTGGTGCATTAAATTTCAAATATTTGTAACCAATGAAAGATATCTAGTAAAAAAATTGTCTTTCAAACTAATGAATTAGAGCATTTTGACCATTAGCATCAGACAAATAAATATCTTATATATTTATAGTAACTAAAATATCTCTAAATGTCACAGGTTTAAGGACCTTTACCCTAAACAGAATTTGAACTAACTTTGCATATTGAAACTAGTGTTAAGGGAAATTTAAGGATCAATCAAGGAGAATTTATCAATTTATTACTGTTTATATTATGTAATATAAGGGTTAGGTTTATTTAAAATTGGTATTTCCAAGTTTGACTATTCAAAATATTCTAGGTAAGTGTATTTTGAGTTCTTTTTTCGCTTCTTCTCTGGGCTCAAAACGTTAATTTCAAACTCTGGCAGAGAATTCGAAAATAGCATTTTCCTGGGTTTAAAAATCAAAGTCAAAGCTGATATGTTTAGAAAAACTATCCGTCAATTTTTTTATTCTTATTAACAATTTCTGGCCCTTAAATTTCCACTAACTAGCTCCGTTTTCTCATAGCGGTCAACGGGAGAGCGGAGCAGTAGGACACAAAATGGCGGACGATTGAACGTGTCGCTACTTAAAGCAGAGCGTCGATCCAGGGCTTTAGTTCATTTCACCCACACTAACTTTATTCAACTGATGTTTATAACAAAGTAGAAACGAAATGTGATTATGTTGCGAATAAAATTATTTGAACCTCAGAGGCGCCAGGGTGGGGCAAATAAAGAATTGACTCTCGATCTTTCGACGAGGTCTCTTTTGGAAGAACATCAGTTAGCCTCGCCTATATAATTTCTGCTGCTACAACTCTCAGTCAGTGCATGTGCATTATACAGTTTACTGTTTTGTGATAAAGAATTCCTGGTCATCTCATTTGTCCTGTTTTTAAATTCCGAGATAAGTACTTTGTTTCAAATTTAAATCTACTAATAATATATCAATACTTTCGTTGAGTATGAAAAAAATGACTCTTTGATACTGATGTTATTTAAACCTGGGGTAACTTGGGTGTAGGTATGATCATGAACCTTCCAGTGCTAATAGATCAACGAAGCGGACATGAACAACTATTGTCATTTGTTAAGTATCCTCGTCTTTAATGTCTTTTATAAAAGGTTTATTTTTAATAATTGGATTTAAAATAATGTCAGGATAATTTTCTTTAAACTTTAATAGATTATTTGATTCACAGTTCCATTACGATGCGTATTAAGGCTCTGTTCCCTGTACTATTCGGAAAAAAATCAAACTTTACACCTTCTGTGAGGAATGAGTGTATTGGAAAAAAGTAAAATTTTTCAAGATAAAGTTGGGAATAGGGATGGTCCGCCAAGTTTCAAATTTAATTGAAGTGGTCCGCGGACATATTTGAGTTGGGAACCACTGCTTTACAGTATCGTTTGTATTCTTTTAAAATGACTGGGAAGCAATGTCAACTCTTTCCTCAGCTTCAACTACACCCTCCAAAAAATCTAATCCAAATCAGTCTTTTTCACCACTTTTGCAGCTTCTTCTTCAGGCTGAGTTAAATCGTCAGGAACCGCAGGGTTGTTTGACCGTTTTACAACAGTTCGATACCTTTCCCTTGCCTTTAGTGTTTCTACAGGCATGCAACAAGGGGAAACAACATTGCAGCATACTTTTCCATGGTCACCCCCAACACCTCTAAAGCTTAGCTTCGAGTTGATAATACAACTCTCTTAAATAATTTTTTAACTTCTGTTTTTGCCAAACAATAAATACATATAACTGAATCAACGATTCTTATTTACCATATCTTGACTGTAAATGTTTAAAGCTTTGGAACAGCTTCCTCCACCCGGTGGAAAACTACTAATCAATTTCTTAGCACAGGAACTTTTTTCCATTGCCTGACTGAGGTACAAAAATTTTTCATGGACATCCAAGTTCATATCTGCATCAATTTTCTTGAGTTGACCCCAGAAAGATGACCAATTCTTCAAATTTCCATCAAATGTTGGCAATTTAATTTTCGGATAATGCTATATAGCGAATTTGCCTGACCTGCCGAGCTACTACGCACAGACAACTTTTCTTTTTCAGCTAAACTAATTAATTCTTCAAGTTTAAACTCAAAAGCTCGGTACCTGTCAAGATATGCTTCCGATTCATCCAGTTCATCATTAATTTCGTTTTCATTTCGAATTTCACCTAAAAGTTCGTTTCTCACTTTTTCTTTGGCTAACTGCAGCACTTTTCCCTTTTCGGAAATAAGTTTGTTTTATTAACTTTTTACCATTATTCCAGTTCTTTCAGATTTCTCAAAGTCATTGCACGATTGTATAAACAACCGACGATGCTGTGTTCTGGTTTGCTTCAATAATTCCATCTCAAAAACAGAAGCCCCTTATGGGGCACACCTTGACAGTAGTGACGGGTGTTACAATCCTGAGGTGCCTCAGTGTCCTCTTGTGCCTTATTTAAAGGGCCCATCATGTTACCCCAGTGTTTCGTGCCTTATCTTCCACTAACCATAGAAAACGCACTATTGAATATATGTAAATATTAAAAACTTTATTTAATTTACTTCTCAAACATTTATTTATATCTTGATATAGTTCTTTGGTTTTTCATTTGAAACTAAATGTTCTTTTGTTATCTTATACTTTACCCTCAGCGGCATTTCTGCCTTTTATAAGCCAACCTTCAACACCAAGTCCTGTGGCATACCAGGGTTGAGTGGGATGAGGTTGGGTCTGATGATTTAAAACTTATAAATAAATAAATAAATAAATTTGGCTATACTGCGTTTGACACTGCAGTTGCCAAGGCGGGCGATAATCCCGCCAAGATGGCAACCCTAAGAGCGCCGCCGAGAGTCGGGAGGAGGGAAGTCGGAGGATGTCTTCCGGTCAGCCGTTTCGTGACGTCAGCGGGGATTGGGTTTCAGTTTCAATTCGCGCTTTCCTTAGGGGGTCAATTAGAGAGTAGGAGTTGGGAGAAAAGGGTGGTGGGCCAATGAAAACCTTAGTTTTTGAAAGTTTCTAGAACATTCGAAGGGGGACGCGACGCTTACTTTTGTTTTCCCGCTTCTTGTCATTGTCAAGGATTCCGACGGTGTCACATAGTGCGTGCTTTTGGTAAGTTTCTTTTAAGGGGTTATTTGAAGTTAACGATGGAAGGTAAGGTTATTCTTAAGAAATTAAATTTCTTAGAGTTACAGGGAGCAAAAGCTGTCCTGGATTGGGTTATGAGTATCTGATTGATTGCATCTATTAGATTATGTGATGTATGTAATGGAAGGATGGAAGTGAAAGCAAGGCGTGATGTTTCGGATGGGTTTGTCGTAGCAAAGACCACCACAGGAAACGCAGCATTAAGGGGAAGAACGGGTAGTTCACCGAAAGTCATTTGACCATAATGGAAATTCTTTCGGTGACGTATATGTGGGTGTACAAGGCTAAAAGTATGGATATAGAGCGGGAGGTTCGAATCGGTAGTCATGCGGTAGCTGACTGGAAAAGCTTTTGCCGGGAAGTGTGTGCTGAATATTTAATTAAAAGGAGTGTAAAATGTGGGGGACCTGGTAAAATTGTTGAAATTGATGAGAGTAAGTTTGGGAAGAGGAAATTTAACAGGGGTAAACATGTGGAGGGGGTTTGGGTTTTTGGGGGTGTAGAAAGGGATAGAGACAAGTCGTTCTTTTGTGTCGTAAAAGACAGAACGCGGAAAACATTACTGAAGGTTATTAAGGAGAATATTTTGGCTGGGTCAACTGTCATATCCGATTGTTGGAAGGCTTATGACTGCCTCTCATCGGAGGGATTTCAGCATCTTAAGGTTAACCACTCCCTTAATTTTAAAGATCCAGAAACAGGTGCTCATACCAACTCAATTGAGGGTACATGGAGTGCCATTAAAAGGGGTTTAAAGGGCAGGAAGGCCGCCGGCCAGTTTGACTCGTACCTAATAGGGTACGCATGGCGGCGGCTTCATAGGGACGCTGGCGATCTTTTTATGAAGTTCGTTGAGGCTATAAAGGAGGTATACGCGGGGGATAAATAGTGTATTTTACTTGAACCCAGTTTATGTGTGTATAAAATCAAGAATTTTAGGTGTATTTATAATCCAGATATAATCAAGAGTTTTTGGTGTATTTATGTGTTTATAATCCAGATTTAGTCAAGAGTTTTAGGTGTATTTATGTGTTTATAATCAAGAAATAATCAAGAGTTTTCTATCAAAGTTGAGTTATTTTAGATTTTATTTTTTCTGAAAATTGGTAATTTTTTTATGCCGATGTTAAAGTTTCCAAAAAAAATAGCTGTTTCAAGACGGTTTTGGCGATTTGGCGCCAAATCGGCACCGTCAACGGCAGAAAACCCATAAATTTTATTGGAAGTAAAGGCCACTGGCCTATGCACCAATACTACATACATTCATATAGCTACAATACATATATATTATCCATCAATAGAATTATAATATTAGATACAAATAATTTGGAAGACAAATTTTCTAATAATTGTTACATAACAAGAGAGAAGCTATTAAGAAGAAAGAGAAACACACATACAAAAAATATACATGTATACTAGGGTGGAGCGAAAAAATTTTTTTTTCGAAATTCAAAAAGATACCTATGGCAAAAGTGGTCTTATGTAATCAGATGAAAAACTGCGCAAAAATTTTTGAAATCGGTTAATATCTCAGTTCGCGCATCGAGCTCAAAGTTTATAAAAATGCTTAAAAATGAACATTTTCCAAAATTTTTAAGATAATATTTAAATAAAATTTATAGAAATATTCTCGCTTGTAACCTCTTTATAAAAGCTTAAAAAAGTAAAGAAAAATTATTAAATGTTTATTTATAAAATATTTGGGTGCGCAATTTTGCTTGAAAAATGCGAAATTTTCGAATAATTGGTAAGTTTGTTTCATTCTGCAGCACTTCACCCATTTTGTTAGTTTCATCCTAAAAATAATTATGGAATTACTTTACATTAAAAAATCATCGCTCTACTCTTATGAAAAAGTAATTTGTACCTCAGGGGAATTTGAAGCGAGTACAATTATACAATTTTGGATTACCCCCTGCGTAGTTTAAATGCGTCACATATTTTCTTTCTTCTTCACGCCCGCCATTTCATTAGTTATCTGAGTGAATGATGGCGTTAGATTTGTTTTGAGTTCCTTTTGTTTGTTATTCTGATCTTTGATTGGAGCAGCATTAGGTATGAATATATTTAAAAAAGTGAATAGGCATGCATTTGAATGCCCTATATTTGGTCACCCTAAAGATCTTCCTCACAGTAAGCTACCTACATTCGAAGACGTTATTCGATGTTGTTTTGTAGAGAGGTATAAGCTATCTCAAGAAAGCAATGGTAAGAAAGTAAGTTTTTCTAAAGTAGTCATGATTGTGGCGGATAAAGTTAAAAATTTGTATGAAAAAGCATCTATTCCTACTGTTTCTAAATTTCAAATAGTTAAGCTTATAAAAAAATTTGAACATGATTACTTCCAGATTAGAAAGTCCTATAATCGTGATAAAGAAAAAAGTTCTTTTAAACTAAAGATTGACAATTTAAAATTGAAAGGGTCTTCCTTGTTTGATATTGCTGCTTGTAAATGTGCTATTGTTGTGAATTGTATCTGTAAAAAATCGCCAGATTTGTGTAACTGTGATATTACTATTGATTGCCGTTGCGTGAAAATTAAAAAGGTCCCGCTCCTTGAGCTGAGATTCCTTCATCTCCAGAGAAAATATAGTCTTGGAAAAATTGGAGGTTTAGACTTGAAAGTGACCAAAGAATTAAACAAAAGTATCGAGAGAAAGCTAAAACGAAATAAAGTCAAACCTTCTATACATAAAAAAGTAGAGGAAAAGTTAGAGACTGCATTGATAGAGGATGAGGTAGACTCTTTAAGTACTATAAGGGATGAAGAATTTAAACCATCACTATCATCAACACCTCATTCTCAGATGAGAGTTAAATTGAACGCAACTGCATTAAATAGTAGTAGATATGGTATCTCAGATAGAGCCACGGCTGCAATAGCATCTAGTGTCTTACAAGATATAGGAGTGATTACAGACGCAGATTCTTCCCATGTAATTGACAGGTCCAAAATAAGAAGGGGTAAGAAGAATATTGGAAGTGTTTTAAAATTTCCAGAAAATATGGAAATTAATGGACTTTATTTTGACGGTCGAAAAGATATTACCCTATGCTTAGAAAAAGTAAATAATAAACTATACCGTCGAAAAGTCAAAGAGGATCACTATTCTATAATTCAAGAGCCAGGATCCTCTTATATTGGTCATGTGTCACCTCCCACTGCTTCATCACACTACATCGCACGTAGTATTTTTTCTTATCTTATTGAAAAAGATATATCGCTGGAAAATCTTCATGTAATAGGATGTGATGGCACCGTTACGAACACCGGTTGGAAAAATGGGGCTATTCGTCAGTTAGAATTGCATGTAGGGAGACCTCTGCAATGGAGCATTTGTCTACTACATTTTAATGAACTTCCCTTTCGACATATGTTTCATTATTTGGATGGAGTTACCACAGGGCCCAAATCTTTTTCGGGACCCATTGGAAAACAGCTCAATGATTGCGAAAAGCTTTCTATAGTCAAGTATGAATCCATTGACTGTTTCATTCCCGATATAGACCGAAACATGTTGAGTAAAGACCAACAGTATTTGTTAGACATATGCAAAGGTATTAAGTCAGGGAATTGTCCCGAAGATTTTTCGTACCGAAATCCTGGCCCACTATCACATTCTAGATGGATTACTGCTGCTAATAGAGTGTTGAGATTGTACGTAAGTGTCCTCAGCCCTTCTGAAAACTTAAAAGAGATTACAAAATTTATATTAAAGTCATACATGCCTGTGTGGTTTAAAATTAAAAAGAATAGTTCTTTCACAGATGGGCCCAAGCATGTTTTTCATGCAGTTCAAACCACTCGATATCTATCTGAGGATCTACTTCAAATAGTTGATCGAGTTATTGAACGCAATGCGTTCTTCGCACACCCGGAAAACTTATTGTTGTCAATGATAGTCGATGAAAGTGTCTCTGTTCGACAGATCGCAATTGAAAGAATCTTGAAAGCGAGAGAATCTGCCTGTGGGGTAGAAAAGATTAGAAATTTCGTTCCCCCAAAATTAAATTTTAATGCAACGGAGTACACAGATATTATTGACTGGAAATCATGCACAATCTATCCTCCACCAATTTTAAAAGACGTAAGTGTTGAAGATTTGAAATCATTAGTGCATTCTAACACAGAGCTCACTGCATACATAATGAAGTTTCCCTGCCACACTCAAGCGGTTGAGAGGTGCGTTAAGCTTGTAACTGAAGCATCAACAAAAGTGTGTGGTCAGAAAGCAAGAGATGACTTCATAAAATCAACTTTATATTCAAGATCAGTAATGCCAGATTTTTCGAAAAAAACGGAATTTAAATTTATTCCTGTTTAAAATTTAATCTAAAAAAAATCACAAAATTATGGTTGGTTGGTTGGGTAGGGGGTGGGTGGAACTCGACGTGCAGCCACCTCCCCGTGGTGAGTTCTGGGCCGTTCTTATAAAACGGGCGAAGAGCTGCACAGTGAAACAAACTTACCAATGATTCGAAAATTTCGCGTTTTTCAAGCAAAATTGCGCACCCAAATATTTTAAAAATAAACATTTAATAATTTTTCTTTACTTTTTTGAGCTTTTATAAAGAGGTTACAAGCGAGAATATTTCTATAAATTTTATTTAAATATTATCTTAAAAATTTTGGAAAATGTTCATTTTTAAGCATTTTTATAAACTTTGAGCTCGATGCGCGAACTGAGATATTAACCGATTTCAAAAATTTTTGCGCGGTTTTTCATCTGATTACATAAGACCACTTTTGCCATAGGTATCTTTTTGAATTTCGAAAAAAATTTTTTTTCGCTCCACCCTAATGTATACAATATACACACATACAAATTTAAATACCCAAATATATACATACACATACGCCTAGATTTGTAGTTTAAGCCTGATTTGTTTTAATTGAAAATGAACAAAGAGTAAGTTAATCAATTTCTTGAACAAAATATTGGACTGCCTTAATAAAATGAAATAAATCAAGGTTAAAACGCTTTTCGGATGATTTTATGTCAAACCATTTGGGAAAGTAATTTTGAGAAAAATTTTCCCCGCCAACATACCCAAGGAGATATTTTTGTCCCAAGGGTCGAGCAGTCCGTTGGGTCGTCATATAAATAAAACTTATATGACGACCCAACGGACTGCTCGACCCTAGGGAAACTGGAATCGGGAGCGGGGATTTGAACTTCTCGAGGACCTTTGGGCTGGTGAAGTGGGGTCTTGGAGGAAGCAGCCATGCAGAGGGTACAGGTCAAAAACTGAGTTTTGCGTCTCAGGCTGCCAGATAGTACAGAAGCCTGGGGCAGGACCTCCTCCTCCCTCCCTAATGAAATTTTTTAAATGGAAATCGAAATTATTAATTCCGATCAGAACGCTCAAGCCGAAATTTCCAACCCCTCTCCTTCTGAGCATGGTGGTGACACCACCAACCCTTCTCCTTCAGTGGAGCAACAAAAAAAATAAAAATGACTGATGCAAAATTCTTTATTATGAAAAGAAAGGAAGGTACATTCAAAGAAACATCTGCTATATTTATTCATAAAAGGTACTAGGCATGGTTGGAGAAGTCAAGAATATTAAAAAAACTGCCGGTGATCTATTAATAAAAGTAGCAAAAGCAAATCAAGCAAAATTATTAGTGGCTCTAAACAATCTTGGAGCGATAGAAATCGAAGTTCCACCACACAAATTCCTTAAAACCTATAGAGGAGTAATTTCAGAATCAGACCTGTACAATGACACTGAGAATGATATCCAATCGGAACTTGAAAATCAAAAAGTTATAGATGTCAAGAGAATAGTAATTAAGAAACAAGACCATATAATAAAGACCAAACATATAATACTTACATTTAGTACCATCTATATAACTGCCCATAATAAATATTGTAGAAGATTTTGGGGCTCAGCAGTTATATAGAATAAAAGAAATATATTATGGGCAGTTACATAGAATAAAAAAGATCTGCAATAATATAGAGGATACAAACAAGGCCTTGGAAGTGTTGAATAATGATCTTACAGGTTGTGATTTTCCTGTCAATTTCTGTAACAGATTTGCGCACACTGAGGTGGAGAAATGATGATTTTTTGCGTTGTTTTGCATTGATGTGCATTGTTTTTTTGACTATTTTCGCGTGGGAGGACTTCGGGGTATGGGACTTTGGGGTCCCATTTCTTTTCGATATGGGGCCTCTCAGAAAAGTCCTCTATGTACCGGGAGATCCGTGCCCCCTGATTAGAGGGTCTTCCGGTGCATTTCATTTTACTTTCGCTTCTTTTTAAATCAACTCTGTGTAATAACTTTATGGGACGATGCTGCTTTTAGCGCACGCTCCTAAGGCTTATTTGATTACTTAAAATATGTAATTTTGCAATTTAAATTTTCTGCCAGTTTCGATTCCAGTATATAGATTTCCCAAAGATAGATTTTTTTGACAGGGACTTTGAGCCAACAAAGAATCAGAGTAAGTAACAATTTTTCTTAATTTAGAAGGAATTTATAATTTATTCATTAAAATTTTAATGTAACTTAAACTTGGTTCCTATAAAGTTGAAATTTTAGCTTTAGTAAATATAAAAAGAATATATGAATGGCTGGATATATGATTAATATGAAATACGATGCATACTATCTCAATATGTATTCTATGCATGAGTAAGTTTTAGACTAGTTGGATTTTGCTTTAAATCTAATATTTCAATAGGTTTGGCAGCTTCATTTTGCAAAAGAAGACATCATTACATCTGCGGAAGGATTCGAGGAGTGCAAATTATTGCAAATTTAAAAAAGCCGTTTAAAAGAAGATGCCATTCCTTCGGAACTACCAGGTTGTCCCAAATACATATCTAGAATAGTTTGCCAAAGAATGTCCCCGGAATCCAAAAGAGAAGTGCAAGAAAATTCAAGAATCAAAGACGCAATTAATGCAAGTATAGAAAGTGCTAAAGCATATGAAAACAGCCATTAGTTTTCTACGTATGAAGAAATGCTAACCATCATTGAGAAATCAACAACACCCAAAAACTGGATACTTGTAAAAAATGTGGACATCATAGTGTACTTCATTTTAAAAACAACTCCTTATCCCGAAATTTTGAAGTCAGTTACCACAAATCGAGAGTGTGTCCTTTCAGCTTTCCAAAAAAAAGCTAGTATTAAAAAACTGTTTAAGTTTAAATTGCCTTATAAGATTACTGATATTAATGAGATATCTGATATTTTAAGTGAGATTAAGAAAATTTATCTGATGTTATGAGTGATAAATAGACGAGATTAGTGATGACGTTTTTTGTTTTGTTTGGAAACGTTGATTCGATCCGTGATTGGTTACATACGGATCCGTACTGTCCGTACAGTTCACGGAACCAATCACAGACTGAATTTACGTTTCCAAACAAAACAAAAAACGCCACACTAATCTCGTCTATTGGATAATGCCAGTGAGTTATTGTCTGTAAAAGAGGAATTGGAAGAGAGTAATCAAAATGTGATAACTTAAATTTTTGAGCAAATCTCCTTATTAAAGCAAAAGAAATATTCCCATAGATATAGTTCGAATTTTTTAATATTAAGTTCTTTGTTATTTTCTATCTCTCCTCACAGTTATAGATTCCTAAGAAAAAGCAGCTACTTAACTCTGCCTCATCCAAATACTTTAAGAATGCTTTGCTCAAAATATAATGTAGATCCAACAGGAGATAACAATTTCGATTATATTAAAACTAAATTTTGTCATTTAAATGAAAAGGACAAGACTGTTATTTTATTAATGGATGAAATTTATTTAAAACCATATTTTGATTATAAGGGTGGGGATATTATGGGGATATCGATTAATTCTGAGATAATCGATTAATTCAGAGAACATTCTTGAAAAAAAGAGAAGGAACAAACCGTAACAGTTATATCTTCCCAAAAAAAGATGAACTTGTTCCGGAACGAATTTTTAGAGTTGCATACCATTTAGATAAAATAACAAGGCATTCTTTGAATTCGAGAAAGACATTGATTTACATGTGCTAAATGGAATAGACATAGGGAGAATAACACATTCGAATGTTTCAGGAATGAATATTGTCAACCATATTTCAAAACAGATGCAAAAATCACTGTCCCAAAAAATTGTCGATGAAAAAGCCAAATTTTCTCTTATTTTGGATGAATCAACATCGTTGAGCAATAAATCTTGCTTAATCATATTTATGTACCCAACTTTCTGGAATGGAAAATCCTGTGAATATATTTCTAAGTTTAAAGGATTTAAAGGATCCGTCTTATCAAGTTCAAGACATTTTAACTCGCTCACTAATTGGAAAACTCATTAAAAAGAAATGGTATCATTTTGATTTCTTAACTATAAGATTGATACTTAAATTAAACATCATTAAAAATAAATGAGTTATACCACGTAAAAGAACTTGAAAGATCTGGAATGAAGGAACTTGGAAAACTTGCATTTTTAGCTTTCTGATTTTTGGGGAGAATAATTTTTTTGAGATTTTTTTGCTAATTTCGGAATATTTTGATGACCGGTTGGGGGGCACGTGCTCCCCTGACGCTACGCCTATGATTAGAAACACGATATTTGCCTCTCTTCAACTTATTACTGTTTAGCTTCCCAAAAACTAATTCAAATTCTGAAATATTTGTTTGATAGGATCCTGTACGTAAAGATATTTTAAAATTTAACTTCGCCTTTAGGAATCTGTTATGAAGAAAAGGGAGAAGGAGGCCAGGAAGAAAAAGACAGCCGACTTACTGCGTTTTGCCAAAAAGTCAAGAAAGGAAACTTTCAAAGATCTAAGTATGTGTCTGGAACATTAATTTAATAATATTAGAAGACAGAACTTCCTTAAATGGGAAAATTACTCATTGAGGAAGATATTTCTGTTATATGGATAATGTAGGGTGATTGTTCCAGGGAAAACTATGTTTAATTTACCCTTCCTGTTTAATGACCTGATCTACGTTTTAAATTCTTAACTGTGAGTATATTTGTTCTATGGAACAGATATACTGACAAAAAATATTCATTACTTTTTGTGTTAGTCATTCTTTGCAAGTTGGTCATTCATTCTAAATTGCTTGTGTAATTATGGTAATTTTTCCAGGGAGTTTTATACTTTATCACAATACTCCCGATACCATTGCATGATTTTAACTTGGAAGTTATTTTTCAACAAAGAAACGATGTCTAGGTATTCAAGCTAAAGTCTGTCTGCCCCAGCTAGGTGGTAAGCTAGTGACAAGGATCCTGAGGTGATCCCAAACACAAATTACCTTGCCCTCAAGTCAGCCTTTGACCATTTAGAAAAAGAAAAGGAGGGTTTGGACAAGAAATACGAGGAGCTACGGGAAGAAGTTTCCCACTTACGTAGACTCAATAGGCAGCTCCAAGAAGAGCTGTTAAAAGGTAAAATTTCTTGAAACAAGTGCACTTGTTAATGAAATTTTTGAAATTAAACAAAAGATATATCCCTTTACCCTGTAATAAATTGCTAACGGAGCAAGCTAAAGCTATGCAGTTAAGGTAACGGTATAGTAAAGTGACTATGCGCAATCGAATGCGAGTGACCGCAGCGCCCTCTAGCGGAAATTTTAGGAGTTAAAAATTTTATTTTAAAAACTATTAGGAATTTACTAAAATAGTCAATTACAAAGTTGTAGAGCAGCATCGATTTAGTAGGAAAAGACACCTTAAGCAAAAAAATATCTTGAATAGAACCCCTAAAACGCACGCTCAATTAGGTTGAATTTACGTTGATTTTACGTCTTAAAACGCTTCTCACGAGGCGAAAATGAGAAATTTTCAATTTAATGACTTAAATAAATGAATAAAAGTATTCTTAACTCATTAAATTGAAAATTTCTCATTTTCGCCTCGTGAAAAGCGTTTTAAGACGTAAAATCGACGTAAATTCAACCTAATTGACCACGCGTTTTAGGGGTTCTATTCAAGATATTTTTTTGCTTAAGGTGTCTTTTCCTACAAAATCGATGCTGCTCTACAACTTTGTAATTGACCATTTTAGCAAATTTCTAACAGTTTTTAAAATAAAATTTTTAACTCCTAAAATTTCCGCTAGAGGGCGCAGCGGTTGGTCGCATTCGATTGCGCATAGTCACTTTACTATACCGTTACCTTAACTGCATAGCTTTAGCTTGCTCCGTTAGCAAGTTATTACAGGGTAAAGGGACTTTCCTTTACACCCTGTATGTGTGCATACATACCATCCAACTTCATTTCTCTTACTCCAAATCTTTCCCCAAATAAAACTGTTGCTGCACTATTCCTTTCTTAGTTTAGCAATAATTAAATCAAAATGCTCTCCCCCAATTTGACTAAAAAACAGGATTTTAACTCGTCTTGCTGGACTCCCAAGTTCCGACCTCCCCTCTT
Organism: Tetragnatha versicolor; assembly: GCA_024610705.1. Classification (NCBI taxonomy): domain Eukaryota; kingdom Metazoa; phylum Arthropoda; class Arachnida; order Araneae; family Tetragnathidae; genus Tetragnatha; species Tetragnatha versicolor. Next base: position 22,538,407 of record JANDEH010000013.1, on the reverse strand, counting down.
TCTCACTCTTAAAGTTTTTAACTTTCTAATTTCTTGGAGGAACTTTTGATTTTTCGTTGATTTTGGATTTTTTATGACCTGTTGTGGGGAAGCGTGTTCCCCCCAATGCTACACCTATAAAGAAAAGGGAAAAGTAATTGACACGCTTTAATGGAAGTCACTAAATTCATTTATTCTAATGTGAACAGTAACTTAAAAACTGCAGCCGTATTTCTGGACATTATTAAAGCCTTCGATACTGTAAACCATGAACTGTTGTTGCATAAGCTAAATTGCATTGGAATAAGAGGAAATTTACATGCATAGTTTAAATCTTATCTGACAAATAGAGCACAGGTAGCTAAAGTAATTAACAAACTTAGTCCAGAAATCTGCATTAAAGGAGGGGTTCCACAGGGTTCGATCCTGGGGCCAATTTTATTTTTAATTTTTATAAATGACATTCGATTTGGATTGTAAAATTGTAACCTTCGCCGATGACCATTTTGATTTTTTCGTCACACGACGATTCGACGAGTCATTTGAGTGTCAGTAAACAGTGTTTGGAAGACTCCTTTTTAAAGCTGTACCAAAATGTTACTGTTGCATTCAATATTTGTATGTTCATTGTTATGTAATTTGTAAAACATGGTCTGAATCTGGGCCTGTGCCAAAAAATGGTGATAAAATTGACGAATCTGGAAACCCAGTTCTTAAGAAGTTTTTTGAATTGCTTACTTTCCAATAAAGGTAAATGATGCAAAGCTGTCCTGCAATCGAGCTTCCAGAATTTTGTGTCCCCAAATGGAACTCCTCGGTGAGATCATCTCAGAGTAAATAGAAAGGGGGTACACTAGAAATAAATAGTTATCGCCAATAAATGGCATTGGCAACACCGAAGTTCACCAAAAATTTTGCACAGGCCTAGATTCTTACGTTTTTAATCGAGGTCTGATTTGGAGTTGGGTAGGGTGGGTTGGGGTAAAGTGGGTCATGGGGTAAAATGGGTCAGTTTTAATTAACTCGATATAAATCAAATTTAAATTGAATTTTTTCACTAATTTTTTTAAATTATATTCTTTAATCTGTTGGCTACCTTTTTCGACTGTCAAAAATTAGGATTTATGAATTTGAGGACTGAAAAATATTTAATTTGAACGTAAATGGTTGGTTGGTTGGTGGGGTTTTATGGCGCAAGAGCCAAATTTGGCTATTCCGCGCCAAACACAAGACATTTATACATTATACTTTAAAGTTATACACGATTCATGAAGTTTATATCCCGTAGAAAATTAAAGATATTTTTGTGGTACTCGTCACCTATAATATCAGCTAGCGTTGGATATTCTACGCCTAGTCTCAGTCGCCTGACTAGTCGAAATCTGGGACACTCGGATAATATATGTTTAACAGTTAGAATAACATTACAAGACTGGCATAAAGGCGGAGGTTCACCATGCAAAAGATGCTTGTGTGTAAAATAAGTGTGTCCGATTCGGATTCTTGTCAATTTTACATCTAAAAACCTATTAAGTTTTGTTTCTGGGAAGCCAGTTACATGGGGTTTAATTTCATACAGTTTATTTCTAAATTCTAGTTCCCACGAGTATTGCCAGGTCGTCTTTATTGAGTTTCTAATATATGTTAAAATATCACAGAATGGGATAAAAGAGTTATTTTGCAGAGTGGCTGTTTTTGCCGAACGTAAATTATGTCATCGAAAAAACAGGGTTTACCAACTTCGAAAATAATAGCAGACTTTTGTGATAGTTTTTCATAAAAGAAAGTCTGAGAGACATATCAAGCCAATCAGCTTAGAAAAACATAAAATATTTTATCTTTTATATCTATATTTTGTACTTGGGGTAAAATGAGTCATTCCTAACTATAGTTAGGAGGTCTTCATTATTAATTAAAACTATCTTATTAACTTATTTCCTTGAAATATACATTAAACTGTCAAACAAGTTTATTTTTTTCTTCAAATAAAGTATTTTAGTTGCTACATTTGAACAATGTTCATTAACTTCGGACGTTTACAATTTCATTAAAGTGCAACTTAAAACAAATTTTTTCATATAAAAACGGCTTATCCGATTGCCTTTTTTCTTATTTTCACGTATATTTAGTAATAAATATATTTTTAGCATCTTTTTGCAATGAGACCCATTTTACCCCACATTGGGGTATTATAGGTCATTACTTTTGATGCTAAGTTTAACCAACTTATAACTAAAAAATATTTGATAAAATTAGTTGAAAATGTTCTGAAGGATTGTAGTGTCAAGATCCAATTGAAAGAAATCAATTAAAGGTTATAGTTTTGATGAAATAAAACTTAGAATGTGAACGTACCTTAAAATTGACCCATTTTACCCCAACCCACCCTACTAATCTTAAAGTTTTGATAAGTTTAAAATGTTTTTCATGTTAACTATTATTTCCCCCTATTTTTCACTCGATTTACTCATTAAGAGTCTGGAAAAGAGAAGACCCCGGATACCCACACACATCATCAAAGATGGAACTAGTTCATCAGGATGTACGGATGAGGAAGTTGAGCAATATAATGCGAAAAAGTCAAAGATAGTAGAAGTATGTTCATTATAGTTTCATTGTATTATGGAATGTTGGGATCATTTGTCAGGTTTTGTAAAAGTTGTAAAAATCTACTCATAACAAAGTTTGTACACTTCTTGGAAAAACCCATTCTAACGCAAGATTTTCGAAGTTAATGTAAACATAACTACTTAACATAAACTTAATACAATTTTGGTTGAGTATCCTCAGCTTACAAAAGAAAAGACCCGAGTTGCTTTTAAAAATGATTGAACCAGCTGAAATGAGAGTGCCTAATTTTGTGTAACCTCGTATGCAATTTTTTTCATTTTGAACACAGATTTCCTGTATGTTAATTGTATAGCATTTATTTCATCTAATTATTTGTTTCCTATTTCAGATTAACTTGGAATTGAAAGAAGATGAAAATGCTGGCATCTTACTGTTGATATTCTATTTGTACTTGAATAAAAAAACCTCCAGTCTGTTTATATTGGCATATTTTCTTGTTATTTCTTATTACTGTACATTGCATTTTGGTAAAAGAATTAATTTGAATTTTAAAAATATCTGATAACTTATCTTTAACCTCCTCAGACCTAAAAGAAAAATATAACTTTGGTTTTTGCCCGAAGTGTCTAAAACAGCTATTTAGGTCCTCTTAAAGTAGAAAAGTGGAATTAAAAAAATTAAATTTTATTAGTAGGGGCTGGAGGGTATGTATCACATGTGATACATCAGGACTCAACCACTACAACCAAAATTTTTGAAGTTAAAATTAAAATTGTTTTACTTAGCTTATTTGAGTTATTTAGGCAAAATATATGTAAAATATAATAGTATTGGTTAAAAATTAAGTTTTATTTTGTTTTTTTATACCAAAATTACACTTTTTTATCACTTTTTAGCATAATTTCTGACTATCATGGAATTCCTTGTAATAGTTTCTGGTTGATGTAAAGACCAAAATAACATTATAGTATTGTTAACTATCAAATCTTAAGGCCATGCATTTTATTTGTTGTTATGGTTTGTGATTTATTAGCTAAAAAAACCTCCTCTTGAATATTGGAAAAAATACCTAAAAAATAGCAATTTAACACAAAAAACCTGAAAAAAAAGTAAAACAAACACCCCGAGGGAAGTTTTTACACTTAATATAAATGTTTTTTATAACATTCAATACTATTCAAAACGCAAAACAACACTTGCTAAAAAATCCCATACCTACGTGGTTTGTATCGGTTGGGCCCTGATGTATCACATGTGATACAAACAAGTTTCAGAGGTCCCAACAGCTTAATATTTTACTAAAAAGTTCTATTTTTGGTATTAATTGGTTGGTTGTTTCATTACAAAGAAAATGTATATCTTGAAATTGCTAAAATATATGAATAAATATTTTAAAAATAATTTTATTTCGACTCTGTGTCGACATTTCGTTTGGAACCCAAAAAGCCTTTTAAAAATCTCAATATTGCAGAAGTATTAATTATTACAACCTAAAAATAAAATTGTATATTGTTTTTCACTTCATGTTACATGCGATACAAGCGGTTTCCAAAATTTTCTTCCCATACAGCATTTTTAAAAAAAAGCTTAAACTTTTGTATCACATGTGATACAAGGGGACTGAGGAGGTTAATGGAAGTAGTTGCAACAACAAGTTAATGTCAAAAGCTTTACTTGCAATTACGAGCCAACTACAATATAAAGTAGTTGGAGTTGGCTCGTTTTTTAAGGAAAGGCTTCAATTGGGAACACCCCTCCAATCCAGTTTATAGACAGACCTTTTTATAATTACGAATTTTTTTTTCTTGAGCCATATGAAAACCATAAGGAACTAACCCACTTTAAGATAATTCTAGATAACTATACATATAAAACAAATAAGTATTGTTTTGAAGACAGAATTGAAGCTTGATTGCTTTTTAAGGTCCATAGGAATAATCTACTTAAATAAATTGCATTAAGTGTTAAAGAAACATTTCTATCTGCTATTTTTTACGAACTATTTGTTAAATTGTTAAATAAATTAACTTAAATAATATTGGTTGTGCATATTTTCTACAAATAGATCTCAATAGATGCACTTTTTTATGCTCATGATTAATTTCAAAAAGTTTGATAGTTAAAACAAACTAGTTTGATACTGCAATTGGACAACTACTTTAAACTATTTCAAAATTTAATTCGAGAAAAAAACAATAATTCCTCTTGTTGACACAGCTTCCGTCGAAACGTCTGGGCCTTATATTTTATTTTAGACCACGGCCTACAAGCCCGAAAGAAATGAATTTCATTAATAATTCCTCTTTTATACAAAAACGGAACTACATGCGCCACGAGCAAAACAAAAAAACAATCGAGATGAACAAGCTATGAACTAATGAAAAACGAAAAATCCTCAATGTAAGCTATTCTGTGATTGGCTAGAGCCATTCCCATTCCAACGTCGTTTTCTCATCTTTTCCAAATCAATAGTTGGAATTCTGGACTTCGTGCTAATAAGTTAAGGGAAGGTTGATATGGGATTTTAACGATCTTCCGAAAACAACGTCGGAATTCGTCGATGTTGGTTTTAATCTCAACGCGTTCGTGCTAAGGCTCCAGAGACGATTTCGAAGTCAACAAAAGTTCCAACTCCAGTCGAGTTTACTGTAGGCACTTCAAGGAGGAGGACTTTATTATTTGCTTTATTATTTGAAAAAGGGAGCCATCCCTTCGGTTTTTGATGAATACCCTGTGTACATGCAACCAGCAGCATCCTCCTCCAAACGAAGGAAGTCCAAAAGGAGGAGATTGGATTCTTCAGAAGAAATAATGAAGATTTGTGAGAGGGACTCTGCTGACAGAAATGGAACAGAAAATTTTTAACTGTCACAAATTGATCCAACTTATTCTGAACCCACTGGCCCAACTGTGGAAGAAGAATTAAGAGAACAGAATTTGCTCTTAAAGAAAAAACCAAACAATTAAATGCCAAGATTCTGGAGGTTAAAAGATTAAAAAAACAACTCTCCATTAAAGCTAAAAATATTCGCAAGATGTCAGAAGAAACTAAAGATACTGTGCATGATCTTCAGTACTATACTGACGGCATCTATCACCATAATTTAAAAAATCTCCTGGACTTGGAAATTGCAGATTCTATTGAGCCGAGCCTTCTACTCGTTTTTGCACAGCTGAAATTTATGTTTGCCTTCCAGTGGTCTAAAACTCTGTTGCGGGAGTGTATATTACTCCAGGCTGTCACTCCTCGTGGATACAGAACAATTTAAACCCTTCTTCCCTTGAACAAAGATTTCAACCCTTCTTCTCCATTGTCATATCTTTTATACCTGGACGCCAACAACTTGTATGGGTGGGCAATGAGTCAAAGTCTACCCAAAAGTAGTTTTAGCTGGTGCTCTGATCATACTATCAACTTCCTGAATGTATCTGTGGGACACCTGAGAATAAATTATAATGCTAACGATTAACAGCATATTTATTAAACAAAACATCAACAAGAATAAAAAGAAAATATTACAGTGAGTGGGCCGCGGCTCCCACAACATTAGAAAAACAGGTGTGTTTTTAACCAGCTACCAGCTTGCATTTATATGGTGGCGGTTTGCCTACCTTCACAGTTACAGCTTAAAGAACATAACAAATAACCCAAAGCAACAGTCACAGAGTGCGACGCCACAGCACTCCCCCCTCAGGAAAGGTTGGTTGGTTGGTTGGTTGGTGGGGTTTTATGGCGCAAGAGCCATATTTGGCCATTCCGCGCCAAACACAAGACAAATATATTTCATTCAAATTTAGATACGTTTAATTAAATTAATATCACCTAGAAAAGAAAAAATATATTTATTGAATTCGTCCCCTAGAAGGTCTGATAACGATGGATATGCCATGCCAAATCTCCTCTGCCTCACTTGGCAAAACCTTGGGCATTCAGATAAAATGTGCTTCACAGATAACTGAAAATTACAAGGTGAGCATATAGGCCATGGTTCGTTATGAAGGAGATGTTTATGAGTAAAATAACTGTGTCCGATTCGGAGCCTTGTCAGCTTTACATCAAAATACCTATTCAATTTAGTTTCAGGGAAGCCAGTAACAGAAGGTTTGATAAAATGCAATTTATTTTCACGTTCTTGGTCCCATGTATTTCGCCAGTATGATATAATTGAGTTTTTAATATATTTTCCAACATCGTTGAGAGGTATAAAAGAGCTTAACTTCAAAGTGGCAGTTTTTGCAGCTAAGTCTGCCTTGTCATTGCCAGGGATGCCTGAATGGCCAGGTATCCAGCAAAATTTTATGGAGTATCCCTTGTCCTTTAATATAAAATAGGAATTTACGATTTGGAGTACGATAGGGTGGCTTTTATTGTTATAGTTTTCAATTGCATCCAAGCAGCTTTTAGAGTCCGTATATAAAATGTACTTTTTTGCCCGACAATATTTAATTTTATTCAGAGCAATGAGAATAGCATTGCTTTCAGAGGTAAATACAGAGCAGCGCCAGTCTAGCTTCCTGGAGATCACTCCATCGTCAAAGATTGCTGCAGACCCAACATGGGCGTTGTTCTTAGACCCATCAGTGTATACCTCTAAAAAACTTGAATATTCTTGTCTGTGATGTTTAAAAAGAGAATTGAATATGATATTAGGTGTCGAGGATTTCCTCCATTCACTGAAGTCATGGATAATGTCCAAGTCTCTCGGATTCCAGGGAGGAATTTTAAAGTCATTTTTTAAAATATTTACATTTTGTATACCCAATGAGGAGAGTAATGTCAACATCCGGTGTCCAAATGACGGTGTAAAAGACTTTTTTAATGAAAAATGTGTTTTGAACTTGGGATATACTACAGTTTGAAATAAGGGATGGGATGGATTTGATTTTGTTTTAAAGTAATATCGCAATTGAATACTTGCACGTCTAAGGCTTAAGCTTGGTTGTCCAGCCATTACATAAAGACTATTGACGGGAGAGGTCCTAAAGGCTCCCAACGACAATCTTAGACCTTGATGGTGGACCGTGTCGAGGCTTTTCAAAGAACCCCTCAGGAAAGAGGAACGCGCACAGTCAGATCCTAAAGCGGACCGTTCTTCCACGTATAGTGACATAAGTTCTAGCTGACGGTGGCGAACTTGCTCCAGGTGCAGGCTCTGAGGTAGCTGGAAGCAAAAACGACGTAGGCTGAGGGTAAACGACTGGTGCGTCCGCTGGAGCAGACGCCTCCACTGGAAGGAAAGCAGGCTTGAGCCTGTCAATAGAAACCCAGCGCTCTTTCCCTCTAACATATACCTAAAATGTACAATTGAAAGGTATATTGCTAACAACTCTTTGTCAAAAGCACAATACTTTTTCTGAGCATTATTTAACTTGACAGAATAAAATGATAACGGTAAATAACCTCTTGGAGTTACCTTATGTAAAGCACCACCCACAGCGACATCACTAGCGTCTGTAAACAGAGCAAGCTCCCAGTCGGGTTCTGGATGAGACAATTAAACAATGTTAGTTATGCTTAGCTTACATCTTTATGGTATTCACAATATCTACTTAAAAAGAGACTAAGTCCTCGCAGCCCATGGAAGTCTACTTTCTTATCATTCTCGCTTTTGAGAAGTTTTTCTCCACCTGTAGTTCCATTGGTATCAATGATTGTTGTGACGCTGCACGTCATGTATATAACTTAATCACTCGTAGTGGTTTTGGTCATACATGAGAATGTATGTACTCAGAGCTTAGAAGTGTTCCTGTTAGCTAGATGCACATCCCCGGGTGATGTAATTTCATTGCTCTCAATCGTTCATGGTCGTTTGGGTAACATCAATGGTTACTCATTTTTCGGTCGCATCTCACACTCTGGACTATGCTGGGCGGCCATTGATGATGAACCTGGTGTCATCGTTAGTGACTTGACCATTGGGACAATTCCTCCTGCTCTTTTGCAGTGTCCTAAGGTTTTAAGTTTACACTCGAAATCTAAGACCTGGAAGCTCAAGGCCCCTGCTAGCTTTGCATGCCTAATGTCCAAATACTACGTACTTTCTCAATGTTTAACCCAAGTTGTCAGACTATAGTATATACACTTCTTGGCCATTCCATTTACACGGATTATTGTTCCTATTTTATACTAACTTGCATTTTTGTGCAATATATATCCTAGTCTACAACGAAGTGCCAAACCAAGAACTTATTTTATGTCTACTTAACCCATAATCAAGTTAGTGAATGTATCGTTGATTCAATAGTCTTTTATCTATTGAACCACTGTTCTATGTATATACAAGTTTTATTATAATGTTTACATTCAGAGTATATATGTAGCTGTGATATATTTACGTTCCCATTAGCACTTTGTGCGTCATATGAGCATCTTAAAATTGTGATATACAAACCTTATTCCAACCGCTCATAAGACTATTATCACGTCCGGGTCACCACTTGTGGGACACCTGAGAATAAATTATAATGCTAACGATTAACAGCATATTTATTAAACATAACACAAACAAAACATCAACAAGAATAAAAAGAAAATATTACAGTGAGTGGGCCGCGGCTCCCACAACATTAGAAAAACAGGTGTGTTTTTAACCAGCTACCAGCTTGCATTTATATGGTGGCGGTTTGCCTACCTTCACAGTTACAGCTTAAAGAACATAACAAATAACCCAAAGCAACAGAGTCACGGAGTGCGACGCCACATATCCAATGATTCTGATACATTTTGGAAGTTGATCTAGAGTATCCTGAAGCTCTTCACGACCTTCATTCGGACTTCCCACTCGGCCCGGAAAATAAAATTCCTCCAGGATGTAAGGAACCCCGGCTTTTAACGACTTTGACTCTTAAAACTAAATATATATTGCACTATTAAAATTTAAAACTGTATTCAAAATTGGGTCTTAAAATTAAACAAATTCATCGGGTATTACAATTTCATCAAGAGCCTTGGCTCAAGTCATATATTAGTTTAAATTCAAAACTTAGAACGGAAGCTAAAAATGAATATGAAAAAGATTTCTATAAATTACTAAATAACTATTTTTGGGAAGACCATAGAAAATGTGAGAGGAAGGGTGGACATTCGATTATGTACGTCTGAAAAACAAGTAAAAAAATTATTCGAGAGCAATATTTTCGGAAAATTTAGTAGCCGTGCACATGACAAAGACTACAATTAAGTTTTCCAAACCTATATATGCAGGAATGACTATTTTAGATCTTTCTAAAATACTCATGTATTCATTCCATTATGAACACATGGTGGAGAAATACAAGGAAAATGTCACATTAATGTATACTGACACTGATTCATTCATCTATCAAATAGAAAAAGTAGAAGATGTTTATAGTGATATACTACATGATATTAACCTTTATGATACATCTGACTACCCTAAAAATAACATCTATGGAATCCTTCAAGTAAACAAAAAAGTCCTGGGAAAGATGAAAGATGAGAATAAGGAGACACCCTAGTGTTCAGGTTGTTGCGGAACTGAATTGAGTACTTATTCTGTTTATTTAATTTTCCTTGAACAAGCTGTTCTGTGGGATGTAAATGAGAGAATTACTCTTATGAAGTGAATTGATTGTATAATTTCTGTATATATAGCCGACTGTTTTTAGATTTGATGTATTTGCCTTTTAGTTACAATAAATAGATTTGTAGCTTATGGATCTTAGTTTCCTTTAGACGCCGAGATCGAAGCACAGGACTTGTTTTTTCAACACAGGTATTATGTATCTGTAAAAAACCAAAATGTGAAAATATTCTGGATTATATTGATTTTTCCGTTTCAAAATTTTTTGCTCAAGGTTTCATGGCAAGATAATTTAATTCACTTGGTTTTTAGCATTGTGTGGAGAAGGGATTAAAAATAAGAGAATTTACATGAAACAATTAATTAAAGCTATTGTTAGGACTTGTGCAAACATTAGATTATATTCTAATATGGATTAAGTTTGATAAGATTAAAACTAATAATGGTAAGATTATAATCTAATAGAGACCAGACTATTAACATACATCATAATATTTCTTTATGTTTTTGGTGAGCAATAATCTTAATAACTGGCTTTACAATTGTCATTTCTTGGTATACCAAAAATATTATTTAGTTTCCAACTTCAACAGTAAAAATTTAAGTGTGTAGGAAATGTGTTGTTTATTTTAGATGTGATTCATTGTGTGCATAGTATTCCTGTTCACTTATATGTTCTTATTTTTTCAGAATAGCAAAGGAAAAGGCGGAAAGTTTTGAAGCTGAAGGAAGCCTTGTTTCCTTCGAGTATGATCCTTTTTGTTTTGTTATCGTAACACCTTTAATGCAAAAAATGCCAAGTCTGGATTCTACCCATTCCGTATTTATAGATAGTAGTGCCTCTTGTGACCAGGCTAAAAGCAGCATAACACTTCTCCTGGTGGCAACCAAAGCTGGAGCGATACCCATAGCTGTCTGTATTCATGAGTCCCAGGATAAAGTTAACTATAAAAAGCCTTCAAAGCTGTTAAAAAACTGTGGGAACAGGTGTACAGTTTTAGCATAGAAAACTTCATGACGGATGACAGTTCAGCTATGAAGAAGGCTTTGCTTTTTGTTTTCCCCGTGGTCAGACAACTGCTGTGCCAATTCCATGTGCTGCAGGCAGTTTGGCGTTGGCTTTGGAATAACAAAAATAAAGTGGAAAATATTGATAGAAAACCAATCATGCAGGGGTTCAGGAACATAGTGTATTCCAAAAGTCCTACAGATTTTCACTATCATGTAACAGAACTCATGAATTTGAGAGAAGTTACAAAATATTCTAATGTTAAAACCTATGTAGAAAATTATTTAGAGTGGAAAGATAAATGGTGTTTAGCATTTCACTTAAATGTCAAAAATGAAAATAATTACTATCAAAATAATTATTTTTATCAGGTTAGTTCCTGTATATAACAAATATACTATTAACAGTTTCTTTTTTTGGTGAATACAAAATTAGCTGGTAAAATCAACAACACCATAAAGCATGGTATTAAAATGCAGCGACACTTTTGCGATTGCACTTGCAACACGTTTAAATTGGTCACATTTGATCTTTTTCTCTGGTGCGTATAAAACACCCTCTAAAGAAGCAATAAACAAACACGCTTCGTGTTTGTTTACTATCGCGTCTAACTATCGCGATGAAGCGCTCCGATTGGTTGAAATAAGAGATCCCGCCTACTGTTGCGGTATGGATGTGCACATGGAAAATACGCACCCGGCGTCTGGCTTAGAGCGCCTCATAGGAATATAACTACCTTTTCCTACACCTGCATTTCCTTAAGGACCTAAAAAAAGCTCTTTTCAGAGCCAAAAAATATAGCTCGTAGCCTCCAATAATTACGAGACAGCGGCCAGGTTAGACTGCAACAGCGCAGCTTAGCTTCTTTTCTCCCGCCCCACTCTGTCCATTTGGATTTATCTGTTGTGTGTGTATATATTTAAAATAAAAAATAAAAATAAAATAACTGGCGTTTTCGCCCTTTTCCCCTGCTCGTTCTACCGATGGATGCTCATCGGTAATAATGACTTTGAAGATGGAGGTTCCAGGTATCCAGTTGATCGCACTTGATAATTATAATACATGGGCTGACGACGTAAAACGCGTGCTGATAAAAGAAAAGGTCTGGTGCATAGTTTCGGTTTCTGAAGTGTCGCCCGTGGGAGATAAACTGACAAACAGAAAACAGATTTTTCTAGCCGAGATATGGCAAGGCATTTTCGATCATCTATCTTCACATGTTCATTCACAGTGTCTTGCTCACCAGACAGCAGGATTATAGAATCCCGTTATTGGTGTGGAAGACCCAGTCAAAGTGTGGAAACTATTGCTGAACATTTCAAGCCAGATAGTCGAGCTCGAGCTCACGGACTGGCGCTTGACTTTTTCATCTGCCAAATCAACAAGGGTGAAAGCATTGGTCTGTTTGCTGCTAGACTGAGGCGTCTTATCACTCAGCTGAAGGATGAAGACAAGTCCTTACCAATCAATAGAGACCTAACAATCACCTTCATGCCTGCAACTATATCACATCTGCATGAAGTTCTTCCAAGTGAGGTGGTAAATAGAGGAAATGGCTAACCAACCTGTGGAATGAACTGAATGGAGAAGAATAAAATATTTGCAAGGTGGGACACTCACTCTCCCACCTAATTTCCGCTCCTTCAAGGGAAGTTGGCTTCTTTAAAATGATGATGAGAGGACGCTAGATGAACTAACCATTCGGCTATGCCGCCATGAAAGAGAGCTGAAGAAAGATGGCCCTCCATGTCAAGTGGATAACCGAGAAGCTCTAGTTGTCCAAGACGCCAGATTCAAGATTAACAGAAACGGCGAGTGCGCATACTGTCAACGGAAAGGACATTGGGTCAAATCTCGCAAAAAGTGGATCGGTGATGGGAAACCACCCAAGTCTGGTGCCTCTCATTCCAAAGATGGAAGAAACCAAGATGCAGCCAACTTTTACCCTAATAGCTCCAGATGAGGTGATTTTTTCTGAATCAAGATCAGATGATTAGTTTATTTATAATGTTGCATCTAGGCGTCTTCCTACTACTACATTTCAAAGCTATCCGTTTACAATTTAACAATTGCTGAACTGAAGGGCGACAAAACGGTAAACACCCGGGATGAGAAACAGGGAAAAAAAGGTGCGATAGAGATTGGGGGCTGTGTGCTGCAATATCTACAACAAACAAACTGTGTGCAAAATATCTACAACATTTAAATGACAAAGCTGACAGTCCAATAGTCTTTTACAACGAAAATTGTGTTATGGATAACAAAAAATAACATAGATGGCAATGTGCTGTTACAAGTTAAAAACAATCTATCCCACACACATTTTAAGTTATCACCATATGGTACTGCTAGGCTCTTACGTTAGCTTTATGCAATTAATTCTGATTGGTTGGTTAATTGATTTTTATGGCGCATGACCCAAGCTAGGGTATAGTGCGCCAGACACCAGACAAGCAATTAATTCTGGATTTTGTGCTAGTCAATTTCCCATTCTCTGTGTTGAATACGTTTATATTATGTTTTTTGAAGTAAAAGTCATAAATTTATATTTTTTATTCGAAATTTTATTTTCACACCTCAAATCAGCATTAGAATAAATTTAATAATAGTTTGATTCGTTCAATTATATGTATTTTTTTTTTTTATTTATTAATAAAATTCTTCAACTCCTCATGCTCCACATGGTATAACATGAGGCTTACAGATGTAAGTAGCTATGTACAAATTACAATTTAAAAGAACAGAGCAAATTTAAAAGCCTAAACTATAAACAAAATTCCGCAGAGCGTTTACATTTTCAGAACACTTTACAAACAATGACAAAGCAGGTGGCCAAGAATACCCCAAATACATCAACTCTTTTTTCAACTTTTCTCTTTGTTCAGAATATAAACTACAATAAAATATAATATGTTCCACTGTTTCAATATCCTGACCACAGGAACAAAGATTACTACTTACTAAATTAAACCTGAATAAATAGCTATTGAAATTGCCATGACCTGTGAAAATTTGAGATAACTTAAAATCGGTGGAAAAACTTTTACACTTTAACCTTTGAAAAATAGATGGAAAAAATTTTTTAGTCAAAATTGCTTTTGGCGAAGCCAAAAATTCATTATTCCACAACAAAACAGTTTTCTCCCGGTTTTCTTCAAACAGTTTTCTCAAAACAGTTTTTTTCATTATATGTATTTGAATACTTTTCAAGTTTTTCAAATTCTTATCATAATTAACTACTTAATAAGTTTGAATTATTTAATGTAATCAATTATTCAGTCATTTTATTTCCTCCATTATAATTATTTGATTATTTTTAAATGTTTTATTACTTTATTTCATAGAAATTTAACATTTGAAGAAGCTCTTAATTTGTTCGATGATTTGGATTCTTATGTGGAAGAGATGTATATTGAGGCTCCAGGACGCAGCCGAAATAACAGACGAAGACTCTGCAGAAGAGTACGAGGGTGGTCAATGAGATAATTTTTCAGCCGCCAATTACGGGCCAAAGTAGAAATAAAATTAAAAGGAAAGTGTGAAGAGGAAAGTGATGACCAAAGTTCAGAGTTTGGGTAATGATTGTATAGTTCTCCAAATCCATAAAAACTCAACCAACCGAAAAGAACTGAAGCAAAAAAAATTGCGACTGTGAGATGTGATCTAATTTACAGTTTGAGAGAGAGAGGGGACAGTAAATGTATTTAATCTACGTGCTCATGTTGAGAGGGCAATGTCTAGAATGAAAAAATACAAGTAACTAAACTTTATAAAATACATTTTTAATTATTATTTATAGGGAAGAAATAGCTGAAACTGCTACATGTGATGAAGTGGCTTTGTGCCTACCAAGTTTTGCAGCATCTCGGAAATTTATGTGTCAAGCTAGATCCTCCATAAGACCCCAATTGCCTCACAACAAAATGGAGATCAATTTAACTGAACATTGGACTAAAACCAAACATAGGGACGATTTTCTCCTTCTTGTTGATGGGGATAAAGAAAACAGAATGTTGGTAAGTAAAGAGATATCTCTATATAGAGAATTTCTATAAAATTTCTCCTCATATCTTTGGATCTATTTTCAGATTTTTGGAACAAAGGAAAATTTATACATAAGCTTTGTATGTCGGAAAGAATCTACTTGGACGGAACATTTAAAGTCGTGCCGAAATTGTTTTTTCAACTGTACAGTATACATGGTACATACATGGGACAAAATGTTCCCTTTCATTTACGCACTATTGCCTGATAAAAGCCAGGATACGTATGTGCGATTGTTTAAAAATCTTTAAAGTAAAGCACATAGCTTCGGCCTCAAATTCGAGCCTATGCACTGTATGCTTGATTTCGAGACGGCTTCTATTAACGCATTAAAGTGTATATTCCAGAATGCATGGTTAAAGGGTGTTTTTTTTTCATTACACTCAGTGTATTTGGAGAAAGGTAAGATTAGTTAATTCTCGCGATAATTCAATTATGATAAATAAAAATTTCCCTTAACATTTTCCATTTTTTAGTTAATTTCTATTCTTTACCTTTAAAGTACCTTTTTATGAGTATTTGTATGCTATACCCCCTTTCATTGATTAAACAAATAGTCTATCCGGAAAAGACTAATTTTTTTGCACAAGCCACAGAATGGGATTGCACCCATGAGGAAACTAGCAGACAGCAGTACATAAGTGTAAGTACACAACATTCAAGCCTCGAAGTAAGTGGTGCTGGTCTGTTTGTGAGTACTAAAATTCCCTATGTTGGTGCAACCCCAGAGGGAATTTTGAACTGCCTGTGTTGTGGAAGAGGCTGTCTGGAGATTAAGTGCCCATACTGCCTGAGGGACTCCAGCAGCGAAGAGTTGGTTGAAAGGGCCAATTTTATTGACTCGACACCAAGAAACTGAAAGAAAATCATCTTTACTACTTTCAGGTAAAACTTCCAAACCTAAAAATTAAGAAATAATTTTTAATTTTATATAATCTAACAGCAACCACAGGATAACATCATGGATGCAATCCAGGGGCTGTGTAAAGGGCAACCTTTTTGTTTGTTGTATATATTTTAAAAACTAAACCCCCTAATGGGAATTAAATTATATATTTAAAATTGTATTTACTGTACTTGCCTACTTTCAGGTAAAACTCACCTTTTTGTCAATAAATGAGTTATTGTGATTTTGTAGTCTGGATAAAAACTGGGTTACATATAGAAATAATTCTACCAAACGTGGAATTCACGCAGGAACTAATACCCAAAGTTCATTCTTTTTTTTAAGCACTTACTACTGCCTGAATTGTTGGCCAAGAAATTCTCTTTGGTGGGAAAGGAAAACACACAAAAAAATCACTGTATCAATGGTATTTACTGTACTTGTCAAATGGATCGTCAAAATAATTTTACAGATGGTATAGGCCAAGAAAGTCATGGTTCAAATCTTTCTTAAAACGGAACCCCAGCATAACCTCAAGATTGAGTGAAAATCTCACCTTATCCCGAGCAAGCGTCCCAAAAGACAGTGTTGAAAAATATTTTGATGAAATTCACCTTTATCTAACGAATTGCAAGTATGATAAAATTTTGGGTTCCCCACACATGGTGTTCAATTGTGACGAAAGTGCCTTTTTCCTTAATCCTAAAGGAAATATGGTCCTGGCGATTAAGGACGAAAAAAACGCCTATCAAGTTTCTAATACAAAGGACAAGGAGTGTTTGACGGTTTTTAGTAACTGAGAGTGCTGCGGGGGTATTAGCTCCTCCTCTTATTGAATTTAGATACAAAAGGATTCCTAAACATATTGGTAGAAATGTACCAAGCGAGTGGGGGTTAGGGAAATCAGACTCTGGCTGGATGACGAGTCAGATTTTTTTATTACTTAGCGAACGTATTCCATCCTTGGGTGTTGAGAGAAAACATCCCACTGCCGGTCATCATGTTCGTTGATGGACATACATCCCATCTAAGCTGGCAGACCGGTCGTTTTTGCAAAGAAAATCACATATATCCTTTAGCTTTTCATCCAAAGGCAACCTATGGATGTTTCAGCTTTCCGGTCGCTAATGGAAATGGATTACATCTGCCAGAAAATTTACGGCTAACAGCCGAATAAACACAATAAGTGGAACTTTGCATAAAATCGGGTGGAAACAAAAAAAAAGATTCAAGCCTAATTAATTAATCAGAGGAAAGGGAAACCAGTGTTACTGAAAACTTTACACAACATTGGAACAAAACTGCAACAAAAAGAAGATAAATCGGATCAGACTGACCTGGAGAAATTAGTCAATTCGATGAAATCTATCCCCGATGCAGTTGTCAATGTTGCGTATGGTATGAAGAAGAAAATGAATTGGTGGGGGTATATTTTCAAGATAGTAGGATGAAGATGTTGATCAACAAATTTCCCGAATTAATTATATTCGATGCCACGTATAAGTTAAACCATTATAAATTGCCCTTATTTGTTCTGTGGATGGAAATGGAGAAAGTGCAATTATTGCCCTATTTCTGATAAAATCCGAAAGCAAGCTATGTGTAGGAGCAATGCTGGAATTTTTTCAAAGATTATAATCAAGATTGGACACGCATAGAGGTATTACTTGGTGAGAAGGATTTTAGACATGCGTGTTCAAAGAAAAATTTCCTGCAGCCAAATTGCAAATTTGTTTATTTCATGCGTTAAAGACTTTTAAAAAGGAGGTGCCATCTAAACTTGGAGAATAAAACAAGTCTTTAAAAAGTCAGGCACTTGAAATTTTACACTGCCCTAGCAATTTAAATTCTGAAGAGAATTATGAATTAAACCATAGTAAACTGGTTTCCCTTAATCTAGAAGAATTGACAACCTATTACAATACCAATTGGCATCAAATTTAAGAAGAATGGGTGATGTTTGAACAGAACAAAAACTTCATCATTAAGAATACAACCACCAACAGATTGGAGAGTTTAAACCAAAAACTAAAAACCGTAATTGCTCGCTATAGTTCAACGGGAAAATTTTTTCAGGATCTGATGGTCTCTGCCATGTCTACAAATGCAAAATGCACAGCATTGCACAGTGGATGTGGACCCAGAAAAGTTGCTCAAATCACTCAAACTTATAACTATGACCATCATATTTTGTCAACTGCTATGGATCAAGAACATGATGACAATCAAGATTTGACTGTCTGGATGGTCTGGTGGAGTTACAAGGTCTACAGTAGTTAGCATCGATAAACAAATGATTACTGGGCACCCTCAATTGAAACAGTATGTTCCCAATAAACCAAATCAAGTTGGCTTTAAAAAAATATTTTTATTGCAGATCCGTGTGGAATTGTTTTGAATTTTGTGATTTGCAAGGGTAAAGGAAACGACAAATCACCACTTAACCCAGTTCTCTTAAACTCAGTGACTGGATTTAATCCCACTATATTCGAAATTGTATTTAACTTTTTGGATCTGCAGGAACTCAATGGTGGCAAAGTTTCTTCTAAGAAGAATTTTTTTATTTTTCTTGTATCTGGTGTCGCCATTGAGTTCTTGAGTGCAGTCACTTACATCCCTAAGAGTTCGGTGAGCCGAAACTTATCAGCAGCGACTGAAATGGTCTTTGATCAATTTAAAACCCAAGATATCTGGCTATCCAAAGCGCAGGTGTTGGAGTATATCCCGGAGGCGTTTGTAACTGCCGTGTAATTATAGACTGCACGGAAATATCCATACAAAACCAACAAATCCAAGGTTGCGTGTTTCGTATGGTTGGTGGGGTTTAATGGCGCAAGAGCCATATTTGGCCATTCCGTGCCAAACACAGCATGTTGCGTATGGTTGGTTGGTTGGGTTTTATAGCGCAAGAGCCATATTTGGCCATTCGGCGCCAAACACAAGACATTTATACTCTAGGCTTTAAAATTATACACGATTTATGAAGTTTATATCACGTAGAAAATGAAAGATATTTTTGTGGTACTCATCACCTGTAATATCGGATAGCGTTGGATATTCTACGCCTAGTCTCAGTCGCCTAACTAGTCGAAATCTCGGACACTCTGATAATATATGTTTTCAGATAAAATCACATGAATTGGTCGGGGTATATTTTCAAGATAGTAAGATGAAGATGTTGTTCAACAAATTTTCCCGAATTAATTATATTCCATGCCACGTATAAGTTAAGGGGTCTCAGGACCCTTAAATAAGCAAAGGCTACCTAGATTTTTGAACTAGTATTACACAAAAACTAAATTATGTAGCAACCTGAAATTTGTACCGCATAATAACTAAATACCAATACACACATACCCAAAATTTCAGAAAGTTTTGATGGTTTTTATAGGAGTTATCAAAAATGGGAAAAAATTCAAATATTTTCACTCTGCGCAAGATTTTTCAATAACTATTCAAGTTATAAACATCAAATTGCGTACAAATACTCGTCTTATGGTATTTAATAAGTTATACCTCACATTTAAACCTTATATTAACCAGAACTTGTTTCTACGAGTTAAAATCACTTTTTTTTGAAAATTTTTATAAAAACTGTGATAAAAAAATGCTTAAACTATTATTTTTGACAAATGTAATAGGTATAACTTATTAAGTACCTTAAGACAAGTATTAGTACACAATTTCATGTTTGTAACTTTAATAGTTTTTGAAAAATCTTGCGCAGAGTGAAAAAATTTGAAGTTTTTCCTATTTTTGATAACTCCTATTAAAACCATCAAAACTTTCTAAAATTTTGGGTATTTGTGTATTTGTATTTAGTTATTATGCGGTACAAATTTCAAGTTACTACAGAATTTAGTTTTTGTGTAATGCTAGTTCAAAAATCGAGGTACCCTTTGCATATTTAAGGGTCCTGAGACCCCTTAAACAATTATAAATTACCCTTACTTGTTCTGTTGGCTGTGGATGGAAATGGAGAAAGTGAAATTATTGCCCTATTTTTGAAAAAATCCGAAAGCAAGCGATGTGTAGGAGCAATGCAAGGGATTATAATCAAGATTGGACAAGCATAGAGGTATTACTTGGCGATAAGGATTTAGAAATGCGTGTTCAAATAAAAATTTCCTGCAGCCAAACTGCAAATTTGTTTATTTCATGCGTTAAAGACTTTTAAAAAGGAGGTGCCATCTAAACTTGGAGAATATAACAAGTCTTTAAAAAATCAGGCACTTGAAATTTTACACTGCCCTGGCAATTCAAATTCTGAAGAGAATTATGAATTAAACTATAGTAAACTGGTTTCCCTAAATCTAGAAGAATTGACAACCTATTACAATACCAATTGGCATCAAATTTAAGATGAATGGGTAATGTTTGAACAGAACAAAAACTTCATCATTAAGAATACAACCACCAACAGATTGGAGAGTTTAAACCAAAAACTAAAAACCGTAATTGCTCGCTATAGTTCAACGGGGAAATTTTTTCAGGATCTGATGGTCTCTTTCATGTCTACAAATGCAAAGTGCACAGCATTGCACAGTGGATGTGGTCCCCAGAAAAGTTGCTCAAATCACTCAACAAAAGTTTCGAAAAGCAAGAGAAGTGACTAACAAGTTGGCTACTCTATTTCTGAAAGCAATGAAGCAGAATAAAGCTTCAGGAAAAAGTACATAAGAAATAGGCTTGTGGCCAAGAAGTTCAGCTGTTTGCGATGAAGATCCATCTCCGCCACAGAATTTACAAACTCTGGATCTTGAACTTATGACCATCATATTTTGTCAACTGCTATGGATCAAGAACATGATAGCAATCAAGATTTGACTGTCTGGATGGTCAGGTGGTGTTAGAACACAAGGTCTACAGTAGTTAGCATCAATAAAAAAATGATTACTGGGCACCCTCAATTGAAACAGTATGTGCCCAATAAACCAAATGAAGTTGGCTTAAAAAAGTTTTTATTGCAGATCCGTGTGGAATTGTTTTGAATTTCGTGATTTGCCAGGGTAAAGGATCTTTTCCAATGCAACGACAAATCACCACTTAACCTAGTTCTCTTAAACTCAGTGACTGGATTTAATCCCAGTATATTCGAAATTGTATTTAACTTTTTTGGATCTTCAGGAACTCAATGGTGGCAAAGTTTCTTCTAAGAAATTTTTTATCTTTCTTGTGTCTGGTGTCGCCATTGAGTTCTTGAGTGCAGTCACTTGCATCCCTAAGAGTTCGGTGAGCCGAATCTTATCAGCAGCGACTGAAATGGTCTTTGATCAATTAAAAACCCAAGATATCTGGCTATCCAAAGCGCAGGTGTTGAAGTATATCCCGGAGGCGTATGTAAGAAGATATCCAAACTGCCGTGTAATTATAGACTGCACGGAAATATCCATACAAAACCAACAAATCCAAGGTTGCGTGTTGCGTATGGTTGGTGGGGTTTAATGGCGCAAGAGCCATATTTGGCCATTCCGCGCCAAACACAGCATGTTGCGTATGAAAAAGAAACGAATGAATTAGTCGGGGGATATTTTCAAGATAGTAGGATGAAGATACTCAAATTTTCCCGAATTAATTATATTCCATGCCACGTTTAAGTTAAACAATTATAAATTACTCTTATTTCTTCTGTTGGCTGTGGATGGAAATGGAGAAAGCGAAATTATTGCCCAATTTTTGAAAAAATCCGAAAGCAAGCTATGTGTACGAGCAATGCAAGAGATTATAATCAAGATTGGACACGCATAGAGGTATTACTTGGTGAGAAGGATTTTAGACATGCGTGTTCAAAGAAAAATTTCCTGCAGCCAAACTGCAAATTTGTTTATTTCATGCGTTAAAGACTTTTAAAAAGGAGGTGCCATCTAAACTTGGAGATTATAACAAGTCTTAAAAAAATCAGGCACTTGAAATTTTACACTGCCCTGGCAATTCAAATTCTGAAGAGAATTATGAATTAAGCTATAGTAAACTGGTTTCCCTTAATCTAGAAGAATTGACAACCTATTACAATACCAATTGGCATCAAATTTAAGATGAATGGGTGATGTTTGAACAGAACAAAATCTTCATCATTAAGAATACAACCACCAACAGATTGGAGAGTTTAACCCAAAAACTAAAAACCTTAATTGCTCGCTATAGTTCATTGGGGAAATTTTTTCAGGGTCCGATGGTTTCTGTCAAGTCTACAAATGCAAAGTGCACAGCATTGCACAGTGGATGTGGTCCCCAGAAAAGTTGCTCAAATCACTCGACAAAAGCTTCGAAAAGCAAGAGTGACCAACAAGTTGGCTACTCTAATTTCTGAAAGCAATGAAGCAGAATAAACCTTCAGGAAAAAGTTTATAAGAAATGGGCAAGTGGCCAAGAAGTTCAGCTGCTTTGCTATGAAGATCATCTCCACCACTCTGAATCTGATTTAAATAGCAAAACTATTCAGAAATAAACACTAATTAATCTACGAGTTACAAGGAGGGAGTTTGGAAATGCTACTTCATGATTAGCCAGGCGCAAATCTCGTTAGTGAAATTTGTCAATCTTCCACAAAAAATTATTTTTGAGATTTTGAAAGTTTTAAAAATTTGAAAAACATTATAAACAATTTATCAAGTAACGTTGAGCTTGTGCATGAGAGTAACAATAATATTGTATAATATATATTAACAATATTTTTTCTTTCAGGTTTTCGTCAAGTTTACCTAATGTGTCTGATATTATAGATATTAAATAAAGAAGCTCAAAATCATTTCCACTACAGACCCTATGATTATTTTCTTAACTACACTGATGATAATATATACAATATAATTGCTGACTGTACTAACTGAACAAATGTTCTAAAGACTGGTAAATCTCCCGATGTAACTTCATGTGAAGTAAAAACTTACGTTGGAATAACTCTACTTATGGGTGTTTAGGGTTACCCCAAGTTAAGTTGTTTGGAAGAAAAGCACACGTGTTCCAAATCTGCGAATCAATGTGTAGGGACAGGTATTTTTTTATTCGTTCCAATATGAAAGGTCGTTGACATTGAGGTGTCAGATGCGGAAAAAGTAAACAAGTTATGGAAAGTACAGCCCATGATTGATGATTCCATTAGGAATGGCTGTCTAAAAATACCAAGGTCTACAGTAGTTAGCATCGATAAACAGAAGATTCCGTTTACTGGGCACACTAAATTGAAATAGTATGTGCCCAATTGGCTTCAATTTTGTTATGACAGATCCGTATGGAATTGTTTTGAATTTTGCGATTTGCCAGGGTTAAGGATCTTTTCCAATGCAACGACAAATCACCACTTTACCCAGTTCTCTGTAACTCAGTGACTGAATTTAATCCCTCTATATTCTGAATTGTATTTAACTTTTTGGATCTGCAAGAACTCGATGGTGGCAAAGTTTCTTCCAAGAAGAAATTTTTTATCTTTCTTATGAGGATAAAGTCTGGTGTCACCATTGAGTTTTTGAGTGCAGTCACTCTATAGTCATCCCTAAATAATAGTCATACCCTTTTGAGTGCAGTCATCCCTAAAAGTTCGGTGAGCCGAATCTTATCAGCAGTGACTGAAATGGTCTTTGATAAATTGAAAGCCCTAGATATCTGGCTATCCAAAGCGCAGGTGTTGGAGTATATCCCGGAGGCGTTGGTCAGAAGATATCCAAACTGCCGTGTTACAAAATGCCGTGGATAGCCGTCAGAGATATCCAGACTGCACGGAAATATCCATACAAAAACCAACAAATCCAAGGCTGCAACAATTAACATTCAGCCACTACAAAAACAAAAGCACCTTAAAAGCCCTTACAGGGAAACCTCAATCAGGACCTGTGTGTGATATCAGACTTATGGTGTGGAGGCATATCAGATAAGGAGCTTTTTCTCGAATCAGGTATGTTGGACAAGTTTGAAAATGATTTAGTTCTGGCAAATCGAGGTTTTACAATCCAAAAAGAGCTGCAAAAGAAAAACTGTGAACTTGGAACACCTCATTTTTAAAAAAAATCAGTTTAGCGTGTTGCAAAGAGGACAAAAGCGGTGTTCAAACCTACGTGTTCATGTTGAGAGGATATATCAAGGATAAAGAAATATCGGTATTTTAAAGGTCCTGTGCCTTCTCAATGTTTCCATGAGGTAAACAAGATTTATTTTTATCTGTGCCTCATTCACCAACTTTTGTGAACCTTTAATTAAGATAAATAAAGAAAACCTTTATCAGAAAAGAAAAACCTTTTTGTTATACACACTATCCTACAATAATGGACTGGCCACCAAGGTGTGGTGCTTCAACTGAAAAAATACATGATTTAATTTGAAGTGATTGACTTCTACGTGCTACAATATCATTATTGACCTTCCTAGTGCTGTAAATGAGGAATTGGGTGTTTATAATTTAGACACAATATTAGATATGTATCCTTCTTCTGAAGATGATGATGATAGTGAAACTCCTTTTGATGTAATTGAAAGTTTTCAAGAACGGTTAATACAATGGAATCATAAATATGCAACTAGTCATGTTGCATTCACGGCTCTTCTATCAATATTACGTGTCCATAATTGATTCAATAATCAACCGGCAGATGCAAGAACCTTATTAAAGACACCTAAATCTTTTTTTACAACACCAGTGACACCTGGGGAATACTCCCATGTAGGGATTCAAAGTAATTTATATACATATATGTAATGTAGAAAAGGTCTAAAGGCCTTTGTCTCCATTAGAAGAGTCATTGACTCCTTCAAAAAACTCCTCACCAAACCTCCCCTCGCGGGGGTATCATTCCTTAGAAAAAATCCCCACCAAACTCCCCAAGAACCTATCAGAGCCGTAGGATCCCCAGACACTATTTTATATGTGTGACTCAGTATATAAACTTACCCACCAAGAGGGGGGACACTTCTCGTTTGGATGTTGTAATTGCCATACGGCCCGTTGGGTCTCTTCGATAATAAAATGACTGCAAACGTAATTCGTATTTCTGCTTAATTTTCACCGGCTCTTTTATATATATATATATAGAAAAAAATTGCAAGGAAATCCAGTTTATAGCTTCTCATCAACATTGATGGAGTTCCTCTCTCTTTAAGATTAGTTCTTCTCAACTATGGTCTTCATTTTTCAACAGAATATGTTAGCAATAGTTAGTTTTCCGGCAGAGGTTGCAGTATTGGTGTGATTCCCACAAATTGGTTAAATTATGACCAAACCTCGTGCTTTTACCCAAACCCCAAAACAACTTCAGAGGATAAAAAAATAGACTGGAGGAAGAAAGGGCAAAACCTGGAACTAATAGTTTTAAAAGTAGTATTTGTGATGGTATGTTAACATTTAAGTTGCAGTTGAGAAAATGAGCTAAATGAGCAATTTTTTTGCAGATAACTGTGAGGATGCGGCTGACAGACAGACGCCGAAAATACCTCTCATTGGGTGTCTTCTGAGGTGGAACAGCAGCAGGCAGATGAGAGTAACGAGGAGGAAGAGAGCCAAAGCTTGATAAAAACATGGCCAATGAGGCGTACCCTATTCCTCCAATAAGCTTAGAAGTATGTATATTTAAAACCATATTGTAAATTTTTACCACCGAAATTTGGCGATAAGAGGGCACACCAACAATTATGGCGAAGCAACAATTCGGATTATAAAAGATGTTGTGCTGTGTAGGACCAAGGCATACAATTTGGTAGCCCCTGTCCACTATGCAGCCAACATCTGGGAGAGTAACTTAGCAAAAGTTGCTGCAATTTGCATACGGCAGATCATCCAAGCCATATCTGTTGTACACTTCACTTCTTAAAAGAACTACAAGAGGGGAACATCGTTCAAGTTGAGGCAAATAAGTTTCTTATACAAAGCTCCCTGGATAATATTTCCTACACTGTGAATACAAACATAGGAACATGCAACGGTTTCATTCATTCATTCAGGAACATTCAGGGAGTACTGGTGCTTTCTGTAAGCACCAGTGCTTTCTCTTGGATCATAAACGCATCCAACTTCCAAACGTGTTGCCAATAACGAGCCAGGAAATTAGCTTTGGGGTATAAATGCCCAGAGTTTGGTTTCTTCCAAGACCTCATACCTAAAGAAGATTCCAACATGTTTGAGGACTCCTCAATCACCCCTGAACCAGAACACGAACCAGATTATCCTGACGAAAGAAACGACGCTTCCAAAGAAAGCCCCTTTCCTAAAAGAAACGATGTATCAAAAGAAAATAATTACCAAATGTATACCAACCTCATAAAGTAATTTGAAAGGGTAAAAGGTTTAATAAAGCCAGATATGAGGATCCCCAAGTATCTGAGAACCTCGTGAATACTTTAAACACTATTTAAAGCACAGAAGACTTCGCAAACTTCAATTCTGCAAAAAAGAGTTATAAAACTTGAAAAATCGGGGTTCAACCCACATCAATATCCAGAAGGCGAGAGGGTTCAACTAAAAGGGCAAAAAGAGTTCCAGCAGGAAGGCCATTGCTGTAAGGCAAGTGCTGTCGCACCGTTATATTTCCCCGAGAACCCCATATCGAGGGGCAGGTCGGTTGCTTAGTGATTATTAAACAAGACGGTTCAATTACAGATTTGCGCAGTGTGTCAGGGGTACGTTGAGCTGGATCCGAGCAGGCGCAAGCCCGTGGCCGAGACATGCGCTTTGTGGTCATGGAGGGAATCGTGGAGGTGTGCTACCACAACCTCTCCAGTGACTTGCCCCTGGTCAAGTACAAGCTCGGATCAAAGATTATGTGGTCATCGCCGGCGCATCGTACTCTTTCAGAAACCGCACCTACACCACCTACACCAGAAGGGCGCAGCTGTTATTTCACTGAAACAAGCATTCAACAACCATTTTTTACACGATTTCCCTTTCTCCTTCTTCAAAATTGTTCGTTTGCTATCGATTCCTTGATTGAATCGCCTCCATAAAATTTCGCGTTGGGATATTTTTCTGCATCCTCGAATGC
Organism: Tetragnatha versicolor; assembly: GCA_024610705.1. Taxonomy (NCBI): domain Eukaryota; kingdom Metazoa; phylum Arthropoda; class Arachnida; order Araneae; family Tetragnathidae; genus Tetragnatha; species Tetragnatha versicolor. The sequence goes on along the minus strand of JANDEH010000013.1, from coordinate 22,511,410 downwards.
TTGGTTTAGTGAAATGCAAAAACGCCTCCATGGAATGACTCAAAACAATAAATAGTCTGAACAATATTATATGGTGTATCGTTCCAAAAGGAACCTTGGTGAAATTGTAAACTCTGACTTTGGGGTCAAAGATAGCCGTTATATTGTTCAATTATGGGTTGCTAGGTTTATTACCCCTGGTAAATACCTCGATAACGAGAGTTATAGTATTAAAAACGAGTCATTAGAATATTTGAAATTAGATCTATAGATTGGACTCTATCTGTAGATGTGTGTCCCGTGTTTGGAAAAGCTGAAGTGTTGAAGCCAAATATGCTTCCAACTTATGAAGATGTTATGTGTGAAGTATTATCTCTATGTACAAAAAAATGTTAAAGATGCTGAAAGAAATGAAAAATGCATCTTTAAAAATTTGTTGTCATGGAGGAAATCGTGGAGATGTGCTACCAAAACCTCGCCAGTGACTTGCCCCTGGTCAAGTACAAGCTCGGACCAAAGAACTATTATGTGGTCCATTACCGGCGCATCGTACTCTTTCAGAAACCGCACCTACACCAGAAGGGCGCAGCTGTTATTTCACTGAAACAAGCATTCAACAACCATTTTTTACAAGATTTCCCATTCTCCTTCAAAATTGTTTGTTTGCTATCGATTCCTTGATTGCTACATTGAGCTGGATCCGAGAAGGCGCAAGCTCGTGGAGTGAATTTTTCATTAACTTTTTTGGGGTGTTGCTCCATTTTTAACTCCCTGGGATTTGGTCTGGGACCCCCAAACCCTATGTGATTCTGACTCGTCTAGGTGTCTACTATCCCCCTAGAAGTGTGACCCAACATTTATGGGACACCCTGTAGTATAGTAAAAGCAGTTAAGGAAATTTTAAATAAGGAATATGGGGAAGGGTTGAGGATAGAATCGCCCCCCCAAGCCGGGTCTCTGGATGGTGACCGAGGGCACGGACAGGTTTTTATTTTAAAAACTGAAAGTTTTACTGTTTTTAACACTTACCTATGTTTCTATTTTAGGTAGCTGCAGTCCTCTCTATTGAAGAGCGGTCGCATAGAAACATCAAGTATCATGCTTAAGAAATTATCTTTTGGGCTCGAGTGGATCCTGACATGTTACCCCAAAGCGTCCAAGTAGTGTTGTTAGCTACAATTGTAGATACAGTTCAGGCGCTTCGAAGGGTGACAGAGTGTATGAGACCAACGGACTTCATTAGGCTTTGTATACAAGCCGAGGGCCTAGACAAGTCAATTTCAACTACCTTGATGCCCGTTTCAGAATTAAAAGTAGAGAAAGTACTCTCGACCATGATAAAAAGGGTTCTATCTAAGTATAGGATTGAGTTGGACGAAAGACGTCATTATCATTACGTTAGTGTGGATGTTATTACCATCAGTATACCTAGGAAAATCCGGTGCTGTTGGAGAGCAAAAAGTGATCATTGTTCTAGATGATCGATTTTCTAAAGAGTCCATTATCAGCTGTACGAAGTTCATAATTTATGCTTTAGCTCTCTTGGCCGCATTTATCACCGTGGCTAACTTTAATAAATTTCTAAAAATTGTTGGCTGTATCGGAGTTCTGGTGTCCAATGATACGATTGAGTTGGACAATGGATTCAGTGTGGATATCATTACCATCCGCATATACTTATGGGAGCTGGTTGAGTGTGAAGTGATCAATTCAGTTGATCAATTTCCCAAAAAGTCTATTATTATCAGTATACCATATGATTGTGATAGCTGTAGCGTATCTCGAGAATGACTGGAAGGCCATTGAAGCTCTTTGGTTGGTTGTTTTGTGGCACATGATCCACACCAGGATATTATGCACCAGGCAAGACATTAAAACAACTTTAGAGGGCTAAAGGCCTTTTTCGGATGTACTCTATGGATGGGTTGTAGAATAAAAAACAAAAATAAATTCATTTGGTCCAAGAGACTTCCGGTTAACCCTTTGTTGCATGATGTCCACTCTAGTGGACAAAAGTTAAAATTTTTTTGCTATTCCGTAAATGCCTGTACAGATTTCATTTCAGTTGTTTTACCTTCTACATTATTTGAGCTTTCAATGGTAAATCATAGATGGCAGCACCACTCCACAGATTGAAGCCACATCATTTTGAAAATGGCTTCTACCTCTACATGCAGGTTTGTACGATTGCTTATTTTAAATGTTATTAAAAAGTGCTAGCAATTCATTCTAATGTTATATTTTATTCATATTTATTGATTTTAGACATTTTATTTTGAGTATAAGTAAAAAAATGTTGTTTAGAAGCTAATTCTGTTGAGATAATTAGTAGTTTTTCGTTTGTCTACTGTAGTGGACGCCATGAACACAAGCTAATGTTTTCTGTCCACTGTAGTGGACGTCATGAACGTCATCTGATGTTTTTATGACATTATGGGATGGAAACTTTCACAAAATAAGTTCCAAATATCAGAGGGAGGGTCTTATCCACATATTTGCTGCACTTTATTTTAAATAATTAATTTGAATTAAGCATGGTATTTATCTTATAACCAAATTAAAGTTATATCTTATTTTTATTTATATTTCAGGAGAAATCCAAAACGGAAAATTTTGAAAAATTGAAATTGATCCAGAAAATCCACATATTCATGCACCAAATGTAAAATATATCTATGTATTGATGCAAAATCTGACTGTTTTTACAAATTCCATCATTAAAATTCTAAAAAAATCAAATTCGTGTTAATGTTTATTCATAATGCTTATACGCATACTGTCCACTGTAGTGGACAAACTGTAACTCTTAATTAAAACCAAATATGAATCAAATTAATTTTTTTAATTATTTTTAAGACTATTTTAAATAGAGAAAACGCATGTATATACTTTTTACTTCTCCAGATTATTTGTATGCAACAAAGGGTTAAGAACAAAAACATTGCAGGGGCATTTGGAAATTAGGCAAAAACATCGTTTTTACACTTAGGTTTAAAATTTTATATTTGATCCTTTCCAGATATTTTATTTCGCAAGATAAAAAGGTTTAGTCACCTATCCATAATGTTTTTTAATTTTTAAAATAATTTAATTTAATAAATAATTAATAATAAATAATTACAATTTAAATTTTGGCTTTAGATGAAAGACGTTATGGCAAAGATTTGTGATTTCGCAAATTCCTATTTATTTGATCAACATTAGATTTTCTGTGCATTGCATTCTTCGTAGCAGTTTTTGTGTAATTTAAATTATTGGAGGTAATCATTTTTGAATGTTTGTTCCTGCAATTGTGATAACAATTGCATATTCAATTTATTATGTGTAAATTATTTTTAACAGCTCATAGTTTCTTCATTAGTTCACTTTAAATTTAATTTTTTATTACTATGAATGTGTGAAAAAATATAACTTTCATTGTTCATATCAGTAATTTATAATCCCTTCTAGATGTCTAGTGAATACTTCAAGAAGTTAGATGGGGATGCGTAATCAAGATACATTGAAAAACTAAAATTTTAAGGAGTAGAACTACCAGATCCTTACGATGATTGAGGAGCACCATATTCCAAGATTAAAAAATGTCATTACACAGAACAAAAGATACTGTCCTCCTGGCTATCATAACTGTGTGTGCTAGGTACTTATTGTTAGAATATTACTCTGTATGCCCCTATACTCCTTGGTATCTGGCAACATGCCTTCTGTAAGAAGATTCTCTTTTGCCCGTGGCAACTCTGTTAACTTGTTATGATGCCGTCGCTATATTTACCTTTTTCTAAGTCCGTCTTTTTCTTCTTACATATTATATTCAAGATGAAATAAAATAACTCTTTGAATTGAAAAGCCATGAGCTACTAGTTTCTCTTACTTATCAGATGATGAAGGACCACAACAGGCAATCTGGAAATGACCGCAAGAAAAGAACCAAGAAACTAGTTCTAGGAGCAGTTTAACACGTTCACGCCGGGGCCGATACGCGGTGCTGGGATTCATGCTGTGCTTCATCTGGCAATGCCACTGAGCTATAAAACAAGCTGAAGTGACACCCTCCGATAAAATAACATGCCAACACGGAGGATTACAGGATACTTCCCGATAAGGCGGTCTGGAGCAGGCCACCTGTGGTATGCGCCGCCCGTTGAGACAGTCTAGTGTGAGCCAACGGTGGACTGCGCTGGTGTGAACGTGTTATTAATCAACTTTCGACAGCTAAGACAATATTTGCATTAAAAATAGCCATTTATTTTCGGTCCCTGCGAGCATTTGGTTATACCACTGTAAACAGTTGGATACACATTTTTAAAGGCGAAAAAATCCGCGGAATTTGTATCCAACACAATAAATAATATGAGGAATAGTGAGAAGTTTCAGAAAATACGGAAAGAAACAAAAGATGTGGCAAAGAAATTAGATTTAAACTTATGGAAGCAAAACGCCCAAATAAGTTCACATGTAAGTACAAATATTGTCATAATTCTCAGCCTGCTGCCGATATAAGCGAAACAGTTCTAAGAAAAAATTACTTCGAAGTGATTGACACAGTAACAAAATAAAAACAACAGACAATTCACCAGGAAGGGATGCAAAACATAATAAAATTAGATTTGATGACAAATTAAGCAAATGGCGTTCTGTTGAGGGTAAACGCATTAAAGGAAAAGTCGGACCTGGAAAAAGTTGTAACCTTCCCCCAAACCTTTACAAATTTACCCAAACTTTATGCATTGCTCCTATGGCGCTGGCAGGGGCTTCCCCCGAGCCAGGTACGTAGGTTCAGGCACTTTTTCCTGGTCCGGGAAAAGTTGGGGATCTTTGCAAATTATTTGTATATTTGAACTAGAAGCCCTTCTCGTTCTTTTGCCAAACATTGTAGAAGAAATGAAAGGATCATCATACGATATCTGCCAAAATGTGCTGACGGCTAAGATTCAATTTGGGGAGACCATCGCAAAATTGGTGCCAAAAAAAATCGTGCCAATTGAAGCACCCGGGTTGAATTTTGTACCCGGCAAGAATTTTGGTCCTCACCTTCCAGATCACGGCAACCCTGCCGCAACGCTCCGGTGGTTGTTAAGTAGTAGCGATGTTCCTTCAAACCTGCAGAACGAGTTTCGGGGGCGATCGGAAGCTGTGTCGTTCGCTCCGCCCACCAGGTTTTTGTTTTTGACCAATGATAACTTCAATCGCGCGGTTAATTGATTTTTGTAAACGTGGGGAAAGGTTTAGGAAGGGCGGTTTGGCAACGGGGTTGAAGCGTTCTTTTTGAATCGACGGCGGTAAGAGAAGCGTTTCGAGCCCTCATGGTAATGCTTTTTGAGCAGTTTTTTAATTAAATATTTCATTTCCAAAACTATTTTGTGTTTTTTATGAATACAATTATTAATTAAAGTCCTTCCTTAAAAGGATTAGCGTTAAAATTTATGTAATTTTGAAGAAATCGCGTAACAATCCCATGGATACACGCGAAGGATTCATCATCAAATGCAATGAGGAAGTTTCACATTTTTTAAATTTTCGGTTTAGGTGTATATTAATACAATATAAAATGTGAAAAATCCAAATTTTCCTCAAAAATTTATTTACTGAGATATAGAAGAAATAAAAGTTGAAAAAAGTCGTAAACAAATGATGCAATCGCAAACGCTCAAAATTCAAATTTGACGTCACTCGACACTAAACAAAAGGCATTGTTGATGTTTATTCATAATCAAAATAAAAGGTCTTTATGACCTCATGGATCTGGTTTAGTTTCACTAGACCAGATGAGGATTAGTCCAACTTAATAAAAAATTAATTTTCCATAAATATTTTAGTTTTAAGGGGAAAATCTTAAAATATAAGAATGCAATGTTTTAAAATTAATTATTTAATTTTATTTTGGTGTTTTCATAGCTGATTTAACTTTTAAAGAGGCAATTATAGAGCTTTTCGTATTAAAAATATTTAATCCTGAGGTTTTCATATTTAAAATAGTGAGTCAAGCAGATCCACTCTAGTAGAGAAATGGAGAAATAAGCGTTTTTAGCCATAAAATCGTTAATTACTTGTAAATATTCGATTTTCGAACTTGGAAAACTTGGTAGTGATCGTTCTTGCCTCCAGATATGTCCATATACCGAGTTTTGTCTACGCAGACTGCGTAGTTTAGGAGGAGATGCGAGTTGTAATCGTCGGACCTGGAAAAAGTGCCCGAACCTACGAACCTGGTTCGGGGGAAGCCCCTGCCAGCTCCATAGGAGCAATACATAAGGTTTGGGGAAATTCTATTAGGTTCGGGGGAAGGTTAAACTTTTTCCAGGTCCGGTAATCGTTTTGACATACCGAGTCACATCACGAATCTGAAATTGCTGTTTTTCCCGCCTTTTCCAGAGCGGAAACTTTAAGCCGCAATAAAAAATAAATAATGATCAGAATTAAAAAATCTCGTTTTTAGGGTTTTCTCGAAAGGTTGGATCGATTTAAAAAATAAAAATAAAATATGAAACTTCCTCATTTAGCAATTTCATCCTTTCTAAATTATTATTAATATTAGGGGGAGACCCCCCAAACCCCCCTTTTAAAATTATTCTCCTATAGTTAAAAATGCTTTAAGTATTCCGTTAATGCTCAATTCCGCTTTTAATTCTTCTCTTCATTACTGCATTTATGCCTCATTACTTTAAAATTTCCGTTAAATTATCGATCTCTTGTAATAATCTATATGCCCTCTTTCTTTAATTCCGTTAATCCTCAATGATCCATTATCTTCCTTAAATTCCGTTAATTTCCAATTAATTTGTGTTTTTTTGTGGTGGGGGGGACACCCCCCAACCCCCCGTTAAATTTCAAAATTAATTCTTTCGATTATTTTGGGTTTTCTTGTTTGAAACCATCGCCAAGATGGCCGCCGAGATCGTCGCCTACATTTGGCGACCATCTTGGCGATGGTCTCTCCAAATCGAACATTCCCCTTTTGGCACAAATATTGGGAAAAAATTGGGCATTGAGAAAAACCCATCTTCCAATCAATAATTTTACATTTTTATTTTAGCGAAAACTAGTTTTATTTCTCAAGATGAGATCCATCTTGCACATTAAACACTGCAATGGCTTACTTTGTTTATAATGATTCGCAATCTATACCAATGGACGTGTATCTGATTATTTGCATTATGACAAATATGCAGTTGTTAAATTTACATGTGTTAGTCTATTATTAATTTACACAACACCCTATGTCAATACAAATACATGCCATATCCAAAGCAAAAGATGGGTTAGTTATTTGGAGTTATATGGCGCATGATCCCAAAGCAAAAGAATGATACAAGAATAAGCAAGGTAACTCAACAAAGAACACTAGTATAGTTAAATTTCAAATGAATAAACCTTAAAATTATATACGCCAAATACAGAAATAAAAAATTCGTTACGACAAGACGATGAGTAAGAAATACTAGGAGCAGTCCAAGAAGAAATTATTTTTTCAATTGTGTGTGACAATCTCGCTCTACTACACATTCTAATCCAATCCTATCCTAATTCTACATTACATTTATTTTGAAGTAGAAAACGTTTTTGAAATTCTTCACTTCAACTCAACAAAAATCGATTTTGTTGAATTTAAACTAAAAGAATCAATTATAAGAATCGATAACTACTCTTACAGAGAGAGCACTCAGCAAGCTCCTCTATCTAGATAGATGGGGCTGTAGCGTCTTCAGTGAGCGCCTTACTAATCAGAAAATAATAACATGTTGTGTTGAATTTGACGTAGCATGCTGATTTTATTCCGTATATTCATGGGCGTAGCCAAGGGGGGGGGAGGGAGGGGGAGGGGAAGCTTCCCCCCTTAAGTTCTGAGTAATTTACTTTTAGTTAGGTTAAAACACAGTTTTAGGGTCAAATTTTCAAAATTTTTCTGGGGGCGGGCAGTCAGACACCCCTTAAGTATTTAAACCTTTATTATTTATGGATTTTTTTTGTAAAAAGTTCATTAAAATCGAAATTCTACCTAAAAATGTACGTCCAAATTTGGGTTTACGTGTTTGAAACCTTTTCTTAGGGTCAAATTTCCAAACATTTTCTGGGGGAGAAAAAGCCAGGCCCCCCTTTAGTAGGGGAGAGTGTTGTACCTGTGGACAAAAATCACGTTTGGATTTTTCTAAGACAGGTAAAATCACATTTTGTCATGGACGTATATAAGGGGGGGTTTAGGGGGTCCGGACCCCCCCCCCCTTGGCCTGAACATCAATTTTTTTTCAGTCAAATACCTATATTTTCAAATCTTGCGCACAGTCAAGCACAGGCGCCAAAAGCTTTTCATAGTGATTAAAGACTCATGATTCATATTCATTATTTTCACTTCATTAATGACTCATAGAGTTAAATCTCTTTTCCATAGACATAGAGTAAATTCTTTCGGGGTGAATTTAAGAGCTAGCGAAAGACTTCTACCACATGGTCACCCTTTCATCTTATGTGTCTTTTCGTATTGCGAAGTCTTGTTCTCTAACTGCTTATTTGTGTGCAGGTGTGAGTAGTTACTGAATAAAAATAAACGCAGTCTTTAAAAACACTATGAAACGTACTACTCAACAATCTCTGTTGGGTTTTCGAAGCGGGTCCATCCACAAAAAATGACAATGAAGCGAAAAAGGTAAGTCTCATCTTATGAAAAATTATATTTGAACCAGAAATGAGAAAAAATAGTTATTTATATTTTGTTACTTTTCCTTTCCATAATATGATTGGTTGTACATCCGCTTACACCACAGATTCACAGAAATTCAATTTTAAGTAAAGTAAATACAGCCTGGTAGTCCATGCCCCACCTGGGGGGGAATTTTATTTGAAACTTTCAAATTGCCAACCTAGAAAATCATATTGTCCCCCGGTGGGGCGTGCGCCCCACGTTGGAAAACACTGCTTTAGATGTTATTTTCTCTGAACTTTTGTTCGGTTAAAGTTTCCACACCATTAAATCATCGACTTATCTCTAATTCTAATGAAAATGGTTCTTGAAAATTACAGCGCATGTTAAAAGTTGTAAGTACTGAAATGAGCAAAAATGTTCGTTTTTAGTGAAGACATTTTTATTTTAGTTTTAGTTTAGTTTTTAGCAAAATTAAATTGCAAATTACTGGGAAGATTTCACACAGATGAATATTTTTACTCCTATTAATATACTGGTACTTATTAGACAAGTTGCGTTTCAAATAAATGGATAGTGATTATATTGAATTAAAATTAATTATATAATTACTGGAAATCGGTTGCCTAAAAACCTGCCACTGCTTTAGAAGCTGTTGATCAGTGCGATGAATTGTGTTTCCCTTTAACCAAAAAGCTTCTTATAATATTAGCTACACTCCCTGTGTCTACTGCAACCCCTGAACGAAGTTACTTACTTAGTGGACTTGCTCTGATGAGTGTTCATCGGGACTTGGCGGTGCAATTGGATTCAGAAGAAATTAAAAATAAATTAGCATCTAGGCGTAAAAGGCTAAAGTAGTACTTAAAATTAATTATTTTATTTACTAGGGAGCTACCGCCCCCTGCTCGCTATCGCTCGCCAACCCCCGTTAACTGCTGACGCAGGGCCTTTCGGATCGCTTCGCAATCCCCACAAAACCCTGCTCACTAAAATTATTTATTTATAAAACATTCGTTATAACAATTAGTAGAAAAAACTTCAACCAACTTTCTTGAAGCACACTCTCTTAAAAGTTAGAATATTTATTGGTTAAATTATCAATAATTTAATCAACACGTTTTCCTTGAAAATATCTATCAAGTCTGCTCGTGCTATTGTTATTCAATATTTACAAAAACGTTCAGCAATGAATCTGTTAAATTTAATATAGTACCTAGTAACTCGTCAAAATATCTAGTGTTTTATGTTTTATCATTCAAGTTTTAGTTTTAAAACAGACTTTTTAAACAATACTATTTATGCTATTAAAAATGATAAGAGACAAAATCTACATTGCACTCAATGTTTACAAACAATTAATTTTGGTGTGTGAAATTCTATACTTGAATAGTAGATCTGTGAGTTTCTGGAAAACTCTTATCAGTCTTTTAAAAATATTTTATTTAGAAAGTACATATTTTGAAGCGCATTTTCAAAGCGTGAAAGGAATTATTTTCATCGTTAATGAGTAGCGTCGGTTGGTCATTGTGATTGGAGGTATAATAAATTGTACGACAGTTTCTTGCTGTTAACTGCAACCTTATCCGTAACCCAGAAAAATGGAAATATCTTAGAATTGAGAATTTTTTTAGAAATTCTAAAGGCACTTTGCACATCCTCAAAAGAATCCGAACAGTTTGATACCAAAAACATGTTATACGGATCAGTAATTAAAAAGCCTTTCTCTGGAAACCATTTATAAAAACTTTTTTTTAGAATAGAGAGAAGAGATACTGTTTTAGCTTTATTTTCTTTATCATACATAAATATTTTACAAACTTTTATTATGTTTTATTGAAAGCTAGCAGCTTTGCTTGAGTGTCAATGGATTTTAACATAAGTTTATGTAATGTGTTTGCTTTTTTTTGCAAAATAAATTCTGGACCCCCCCTTGCAAAAGCTATAGCTACGCCCGTGCATTTTGACCATTTAAAGTGCCCAACCTATAGTCCTAACCTTTGTGAGTAGATGGATATTTTTTTAGCTAAAATCTTGAAAATTGGATTTTTAATAATTTATAATAACTTGGAAAAATTTGTGTCCAAAGGTACAACAAACCTGTTGTACCTATAGACAGACCCAGTTGTACCTGTGGACACTCTTAAAAAGGGAAGTTTTTGTTTAAAAAAGCTAAGAATGAACATTTTTATGCAATAATTTTTAATAACCTATATTTCAAGCCTTTTTAAAATTGGAAATATATTTTTTAAAGTAATGTAGTTTTAGATCGTAAATGACACTGGGGAACAATTTTTAACATAATTTCTGTTGACTTCGATTTTTTGGCTGTTTTAGAGTTCAATGGGCACGCTGATTAGAAAATCGTTGTTACTTTTCTTCTATCACGTCAACTTTTTTGGCAAACAGCCCCGCCCCCTTTTTACGTTTTTCAATGACTTAATGACTTTTAATTCGATTTTCAAGGTCAAAAATCATTACTTTCGTCTTTAAATTACACCCGAGAGGACAAGAATGGTTAAGTTACTAAAATATGAAAATTTTTAGCGAATGGATAGGTTTAAGGGGTTATTACCCCCCTAAAAACGCAAAAAAAATCGTTAAAAATGATAGTTTATTTTACGCTATTTTTTACACTTATTTTTTACGCAATTCCTTTTCAAAAGGTTCTAACCCATCCCCAATGACCCAAATGTAAAGAAAATAAGCAGCAATGATTTTTATAAAAAGCGGTTGAGGCATTAGCGCCCCCGAAGCACCTGCGGAAGGGTTCCGAAGACTCTCTTTCGCTTCGGGGAGGATAACACCTCAACCGCTTTTAGTAAAAATCATTGCTGCCTATTTTCATTAAATTTGGGTCCTTGGGGAAAGGTTAAGACCTTTTAAAGAGGAATTGCATAAAAAATAAGAGTAAGAAAAGCTTAAAATAACCTCTAATCTTTATAACTTTCCTTTTTTGCATTTCAGGGTTTTTTCTCTTTATTTTTTTACGCAATTCCTCATTAAAAGGTCTTAAGGGTCATTCCATAGTGACTAACGTAACTTTTAGACTACTTTTCAAAAGTCATTAAATGGTATAATACTATAAAATTCCCTTTATTAATAATAAAAATTACAAGATATCATGTAATTCAAGTCAATTAACCTATTTCATACACCAAAACAACTTTTAAAGTTCATAATTTTAATAAATAAAATTTAAACTTAACTGTGACTAACGTAACTATTTTTTTACCTCCTAGTTACGTTAGTCACAGTTAAGTTTAAATTTTATTTATTAAAATTATGAACTTTAAAAGTTGTTTTGGTGTATGAAATAGGTTAATTGACTTGAATTACATGATATCTTGTAATTTTTATTATTAATAAAGGGAATTTTATAGTATTAGGGGCCATTCATTAATTACGTAAGGGTCCCGAGGGGGAGGGGGGTTGGAAAAATCTCTACATACCCTTACTTGGGGGGTGGGGGGTCAAACCAATTCTTACGTAAGATTTTCCTAGTTAATGTAAACAAATTCCAATTATTCTAATCAAGAGATAATAATATAATAGTAATATGTAGTTGACAGCAAAAATATTACTTATCTGTTGAAAAATAAAAATCTTTGATTTACGTCAAACGGAGAGTTTTCTAACATTTTATTGTTTTGAAAAACATAATGGAATCTTACGTAAGAATAGGGGGGGAGGGGTTTGAAAAATCTTACGTACCCTTACATGGGGGGAGGGGGGTCAAAATTTGCCAAAATCATCCTTACGTAATTAATGAATGGCCCCTTATACCATTTAATGACTTTTGAAAAGTAGTCTAAAAGTTACGTTAGTCACTATGGAATGACCCTTAACCCTTCCTCAAGGACCCAAATTTAATGAAAATAGGCAGCAATGAAATTTACTAAAAGATGTTCAGGTGTTTGCGTCCTCTAACCGAAAGAGAGTATTCCGAACCCTTCCGCGGGTGCTTCGGGGGCGTTAATGCCTCAACCGCTTTTTGTAAAAATCATAGCGGCCAATTTTCATTAAATTTGGGTCCTTGGGGATGGGTTAGGACCTTTTGAAAAGGAGTTGCGTAAAAAATAAGTGTAAAAAATAGCGTAAAATAAACGCTTATCACTTTTAACGATTTGTTTACGTTTTTAGGGGGGCAATAACCCCTTAACCTATCCATTGGCCACAAATTTTCATATTTTAGAAACTTTAAGCATTATTGTTCTCTCGGGTGTAATTTAAAGACTAAAGTAATGATTTTTGACCCTGAAAATCGAATTTAAAGTTATTTGAAAAACGTAAAAAGGGGGCGGGGCTGTTTGCCAAAAAAGTGGACGTGACAGACAAAAACTACAGTTACTTTTGGATTCAGGGGCCAAAAGTGATTCAAAAACAAGTCGCAGTTTTAAGACAACGAAATGGCTGTTCCCCAGTGTAATCATTAAAAACGAAGTTGAATGATATGTCTTGATTTTTTACCAAAAACACATAAATCACATAGGATTTTCAGATCAAAATGTAAGGTAATAGTTTCATCAATCATGCTGATTGATCTGACAACTTCACTGATTAAAAAAAATCGATCAACAATTATAGTTGTGCAAGCATTTGGTGGTAATAACTTCCGTAAATCTTCTTCAGTTGAAATTTTAAGTTTTTTTAGTCATCATACTTAAATGCGATAGGGTGCTTAAGATTTTACACCATACTTTACATTAAATTTCAAGTAGAATCACGAATTTAAAAAAGTAGTTTATATCACAAAATATTTGATTTTTCATCTAAAATTCACTTGAAAATAATAGCATGATGTTTTTATTCCGTACATTCACTTTCCTTCTTATACTTCATTCATTACTTTTCACTTACTTTCATTACTTATTTTTTTAAAAGACGAATTTATCTTGTTATATCACTAGATACTTTTTCCATAGAGACTAGATAAATAAACGATTCTCCACCCCTTAAGCAAGGGCGTAGCCAGGGGGGGCAGGGAGGGGCAGCTGCCCCCCCTAAGTCCTGAGTAACTTTTAGTTAAGTTAAAACCCAGTTTTTAAGGGTCAAATTTTCTAATATATTCTGGGGGAGAGCCCCCAGGCCCCCCTTAGTATTATAACCTTTGTTATTCACATTTTTTTATAATAACTTCATTAAAATCAAAATTCTACCTAAAAATGTATGCCCAAATTTGGGTTTACCGTGTACCAATGAACAGTTTGAAACCCTGTTCTTAAGGTCAAATTTCCAAACATTTTCTGGAGGCGGGCAAACAGGTACCCATTAACCCCTTTAATATTTAAATCCTTGTTATTCACATTTTTTAAAAAAGTTAATTAAAATCGAAATTCTACTTAAAAAATGTATGTCCAAATTTGGGTTTACGTGTATTAAAAAACAGTTTAAAACCAGGTTCTTAGGGTCAAATTTACAAAATTTTTCTGGGGGAGAACCCTTTGAAACTTGAACCTTTATAACTAAAAACCTTTCTTATATAAATTTTCTTGGACGCAAATTCTAGTGTTGGAAAGCTACATTAAACCTATTAATATGGATGAAAGAAACATCATTGTTTTCACGCTGCCCACAAAACTTTTACATTAATTTCATCAAAGGTCACACATATAAAAAAAGTTGACCATGCTCCCCCCCCTGAAACCCTGGCTCCGCCCATGCCCTTAAGTCTTTAGTTACACTTTGCAATGATCGCCTGGTTCCCAAAGTGGGTTCCGTGGAACCCTGGGGTTCCACGAAAATATTTAGGGGTTTCGCAGGACAAACTTTATTTCACTAAAAAAATAAGAATGGTTTTTAATATATTCACATTTTCCTCGGAAAGTTTATTATCGACAACCAAAATAAATTAAAATTTTTATGGAAGGTGACTGAAAACACCAGCATCGGTGGCTTGAGAAAAAAAAAGAGAAAACAATAGTTTAAAGGGGAAATTAAAGCCTAGCCCCCCTGGATCCGCTAGTGATTCCAACAAAGTTAGTTTTGCCTGTAGCACGAGATCTAGAGCCAGATCTTCTACCGGATGATCTATTCCCACCCCTGTACCTATTTTTAGAGGTAAATTCCTTAAATGGAGCTTTTAATTCGGCTAAGTTTTTTCTCCCCATGGTCTCCAACTCTGAATTCTCCTTTGAAACGCTAGAAACTGAAACTCGTCTACCAGCAGAAAGAGCTGTATTCAAAGAGCGGGTCACCAATGTGGGGGTTACTTTAGAGTCGGTGTATTAAAATGTTCAAACGTTTAAATATATATATCATAATTTTATTAACCTAACTAGGGGGCTCTGCCCCCTGCTCGCTATCGCTCACCAACCCCCGGAACTGCTTCGCAGTTCTTTGAAAATCGCTTCGCGATCTTATCGAGCAGAGCTCGCTTGTTTCATCTCAACTATCCAGTAAAACCTGGAACTTGTCTGCTTATAATCTGTATATTTAGAATAGGCGCCTGCAACAGGATCAGAAACGCTCAATAATGCTGAATAACGCTTATCAGACAACTTCAGGGACCGATTGTTTCTACAGTATTTTAACTACTTCTGCTTAGGCTGCCTTGTCATTGCAGAAGAAAATTTTTTCGACGATAATTAGAATAATAACTGCTTTTAATACATTACGTCTCAGGCGCTAATTCTAAATGTACAGAGTATAGGGTGGGTTGGGGTAAAGTGGGTCTTGGGGTAAAATGGGTCAGTTTTAATTAACTCGGTATAAATCAAATTTAAATTGAATAATTTTCGCTCATTTTTTTGTATTATAATCCTACTACTATTATAATTGTGAATGTTTGTCCGGATGTTTGTTACTCTTTCACGCAAAAACTACTGAATGGATTTTAATGAAATTTTACCATAATGTAGCTTATACATCAGAATAACACATAGGCTATAATTTATAAAGAGAAAATCAGTCCTTCATTCTTTTTTTCCCGTTTTTCCTGCTTTTTTTCACTTATTTTTCCGTGTTTGAAAACCTGTTTTACCAGTCATACAACGAGTTAAAACTAAAACATTGTTTCAAATGAGACACAGATCACTAGACTTTTTCGTTTACTAGATCTTTTTTTTTAGTTTTAAACACTGGTTTTAAATTTCTTAATTTGTTCACTAGACTTTTTACAACGTTTTCAAATTTGTTATTTTATAAAGGCACCAAGATATTATTAAACATTATCAGAAACATCGGAATTGTAAAAAGTGACAAGAACACCGGGATTGGAAAATTAGCGAGAACATCGGGAAGGAAAAAATACCGAGAACACTGGGATAGGAAATTTACCATAAAGACACCCAGAATACCGGAATATAAAAATTACCGTAAACACTGAGATAGGAAAATTACCGGGAACGCAGCCGGGATTAGAAAAATTACCATGATCACCGGGCACCGGGATAAGATTACCAGGAACACTGGGATAGGAAAGAGGCGCCTGGGATACCGGGATGATTTGTAATATTGCTAATTTACAAAATTATAAATGTATTTTAAGAAATATTTTAAAAAATAAATTTATACACCCCACCCGTGCAAGGCCGGGTATAACAGCTAGTCTTTTATATGTTGGGAATATTTTTCGACTGTCAAAAATTAAGATTTATGAATTTGAGGACTGAAAAATATTTAATTTGAACTGTAAATGATGTCATCGAAAAAACAGGGTTTACTAACTTCCAAAATATCTATATATATTGTAATAAATTACAGCAGACTTTTGTAATATTTTTCCATAAAAGAAAGTCTGAGAGACATTTCAAACCCAATCAGCTTAGAAAAATATAAAATATTTTATCTTTTATAACAATATTTTGTACTTGGGGTTAGTTAGGAGGCCTTCTGTATTAAGTA
This sequence comes from Tetragnatha versicolor, assembly GCA_024610705.1. NCBI lineage: Eukaryota > Metazoa > Arthropoda > Arachnida > Araneae > Tetragnathidae > Tetragnatha > Tetragnatha versicolor. The sequence goes on along the minus strand of JANDEH010000013.1, from coordinate 22,494,951 downwards.
AAACAATGTTTTTAACTTAACTAAACTCATTGGCGCAACAGCCCTAGTGGGCCAAGGCCTACGATGCCCATCTTCGTTTTCGTGACCGTGGGGCCCTGGGGTGCAAGGTGTTAGGCCCCGGTTAGGTGGTCATTCTAACGCGAGACCCCCAGTGTTTAGTTCCCAAGCACGCTTGGTCCTCATTTTTTATCGACCCACTGAAGGGATGAAAGGCTGAGTGGACCTTGCCCAGCCCGGGAATTGAACCCTGGGCCTGTGGTGTGGAAGCGCTAAGCACTATACCACTGAGCCACTGGGGCTTCTTGTTTTTTAACTTATTTCCTTCAAATATACATTGAACTGTCATACAAGTTTATTTTTTATTCAAACGAAGTATTTTAAATGCTAAATTTGAACAATGTTCATTAACTCCGGACTTTAACAATTTCATTAAAGTGCAACTTAAAATCAATTTTTTCAGATGAAAACGGCTTAGCCGATTGCCTTTTTTCTTATTTTCATGTATATTTAGTAATAAATATATTTTTGACATCTTTTTTGCAATGAGACCTATTTTACCCCACATTGGGGTAAAATAGGTAATTACTTTTGATGCTAAGTTTAACCAACTTATAATTAAAAAATATTTGATAAAATTAGATGGAAATATTCTGAAGGATTGTAATGTCAAGATCCAATTGAAAGAAATCATTAAAAAGCAATAGTTTTGATGAAATAAAACTTAGAATGTGAAGGTACCTTAAAATTGACCCATTTTACCCCAACCCACCCTAGTTAATGATCATTTAATATAAGAAACTTTTCATCTCTCAAACTTTTCAATAATTTAATTCGGATCATTACCACGAAAATATCAAAATAAAACTCGAGATATTCCTTTTTAAATTATCAATAATTTAATGGATAGGGGGCTACAGCCCCCTACTCGCTTACGCTCACCAACCCCCGTAACTGCTATACAGCTCTTTACAGATCGCTTCGCGATCTGTAATATCTGCAATCGATCTTTAGCAGAGTAAAACAAACTTCCCGAAAATCCTCTTCCTTTCGTCGACACAAATAGCACTCAAAAAAGCTAAATTATTTATTTCTCTAGTAGTTCAAAAAATATCGGAGTATCTTTAACATTATTAACCAAGTCTATACTATATCGCTAGCAAACTTAGAGCAAAAATGTGCACCTCAAAACTTTTAAAATTTAAATATCCGTCTGATAAATGACGATTCTAATGACGTCTGATAAAGACCTACTAAAACTATGAAAAAAATGAAACTTTGATGCTTAATAATTCCAAAACTAATTAGAATTCTTTAAAGAATTAAACGCCAATCTCTTTCTAAAAAATAAGAATATAAGTGTTTAAAAAATCATATTGATACCGTGATTAGTTTTCATTTTAGATAGAAAAAACGAAAAAGTGTCAAAAATTTCTAAAATTAGAAAATTAATTACTCTAAACCAAATTCGAAATCTTCATACTTCAGTGTATTAGGCTGTAAAAAATCATAGTTCTGCTGCTAATAGATTTCGCTGAACTGGATTACGCGGCGAAAAAAGAAAAACTTCAACTTTGACCTTAAAAATACCCCAGAACTAATTATTACATCAGTTAGCATTTTGTTCTAGAATGTGCCCCAAATATTCCTCTACAAATATTTCAAATTTCATAAATTTCTATCAAGTAGTTTTTGCGATATGAGAGTTCAAAGAGTTGAAAATTAAATTTTCTGAAACAGCGGCAGCGGCGATGACAGTAACTTTTTTTAATATACTAGGGAGCTACCGCCCCCTGCTCGCTATCGCTCGCCAACCCCCGTAAACTGCTGACGCAGGACCTTTTGGAATTGCTTCGCAATTCCCACAAATTCCAACTCGCTGAACTTAATACACTTTTTAAAACAATTAATCAATTTACAGAAAAAAAGTCGACCAACTTTCCAAAAATACGTCACCAAATCCCTTCCATGAATAAATCTCCCTTAAAAAAGTTTGAATATATATTAACTCGAACTTATCAAAAATTTAAACGAAAGGTTTTTTAATTATTTTCGTCTATGATTACAAAAATAACTAATTCTAATTGTTTATCAATATTAGGACCAAACAAAAACCATTATTTTAAAGTAACTCGTTAGTATAACATGCCTAGTGTTTATCATTCATATTTTTTTAAACCCAGACTTGTTAAACAATACCGTTTAAGCAATTGAAAATAATAAGAGACAAAACATCACTCTATGTTTACAATTAATTTCGATAAAATCAGACAAAAACTTATAAATATTGGACAAAAAGTGTGAAATTTTAGTATAAAAGGGCGTACATGTAAGTTTTTAGAATATGTTTTTATCAGTCTTTGAATGATATTTCATCAAGAAAGTACTTTTTTTAAAAGGTGAAAAAACATGTTTTATCTTAAAATATATAGCGTCAATCGGTTGTTGTGATTGGATGCATAATAATTTGATTGACAGTACTTGCTTTGTAACTGTGACCTTATCCGTTATCTAAAAAAATGGAAATATTTTAAAATTGAGAATTTTTTTGAAAAATCGAAGGGCTTACTCGGAAATCCGGAAATAATGCGGACATTTTGATACCAGATATGTGTCATTCGGTTCAGTAATTAAAAAGCCTTTCTCTGGAAACCGTTCACCAAAAACTTTTTTTTAGAATAGAGAGACTAGGGAGCTGCCGCCCCCAGCTCGCTATCGCTCGCCAACCCCCGTTAACTGCTGACGCAGACACGTTTGAACCGCTTCGCAATTCCTCACAAAACAATGCTCACTGCACTTACTCACTTTATAAAACATTCTTAAAACAGGGTTAGTACTTCTCCGGGGTATTCTTTCGAAAATGGTGGATATACATTCAGTAGCGGAAATTTAACAGTTCCTTTATGGTAACATTAATTAGCGGGTCGCCTTATAATTCCAAGAAAATTAACAACAGAGCAATGTAACATTCCTTTACCATTTCCCCAAGGTAATGTTTTTTTCACAGATCCATTAAGAAGCACTGAATCATCACAGGAATAAATTTAACGTTCTTAAAATTTGTAACTATTTTCATCGATTGGCTGTGAAAAATGTAGTAATTACCGTAAACATCACGAAAATTTAGAATTTTATCTTCATGAGAACACTTTTTTTTAGAATAGAGAGATATAGAGAGACAATGACGCTGTAAATTTTGAAAACAGATAAACATAATAAAAATGTGTGCCGCGTAAATAATGAAACGTGGAGCCCTATCTGTTGCCACAAATTTTAATGTATTCAAAATGGCTTACAACCTACAAAAAAATTAATTTACCTTTCAAAGCCCTAAATTTTAAGTTATTTTCAATCAAAAATAGCTTCTTTTCTATCTCAGCTGAAACAGCTTGTGACGTCAAATGTGCCTTGCTTACTATCATTCCGCTTTGAAATACTGAGCTTTAGTTTTTTATAGCCTAGTGTTTCGAGGAAAACGGTGTTTCCCACATTTCCAAGTGGCACATGTGACGTCACACACTGTTAGGGGCTTTCTGTAATAAAATATCTCATAATTAGATGAAAAAAAATTTGGGAAAAGACAAACATATTTTGGAATGAGGATAATAATTTAAAATTGAATATTCACAATTTTAATAGATGCTGCAATTCTCAATTGTGCATTTCCGGGGCCAGTTTACCGCTGGGAACTGGTTTAGTCTAGAGAGCCAAGAGCCTGTATAAGTGTGAGAGGCGACAACTCGCTTAAAAGTGTCTCTGCGCATCCTTCCGCGCAGTTATAAAACTGTCCAAATACAGTTTTACGAACATGCCCCTTGTCTCGCGTCCCATGCTAATCCTATGGAGGGAAACCTAACTACCGCCTACGGCGGACATAAAACGCTCTTGACCAATCAGGGCGCTATACCGAGTTGTCGTCTCTCTCTCTCGTATACAGGCTCTCTAGTTAAGTCTAGAGAGCCTATATACGTAAGAGAGAGACGACAACTCGCTTAAAAGCGTCTCTGCGCATCCATTTCTGTCCAAACTATATTAAGCCCCCCCCCCTAATCCTATGGAGGGAAACCTGTGGCGAACAGAAAACCTGTTTACCGATCTGCGCGCGCTATACTGAGTTGTCGCCTCTCTTTCGCCTGTATACGAGAGAGAGGCGACAACTCAGTATAGCGCGCGCAGATCGGTAAACAGGTTTTCTGTTCGCCACAGGTGGAGTTAGGTTTCCCTCCTTAGGATTAGCATGGACCGCGAGACAAGCGGCATGATACAGTTTGGACAGAATTGGATAAGCAGAGACGCTTTTAAGCGAGTTGTCGCCTCTCTCTCGTATACAGACTATCTAGTTTAGTTCTGCAGCCGCCCAACAATGTGATCAGCATCACGCTTCCTTCACGCAAATTAAATTACATATAATATCCATGCTATCAAACGGAAACGCGTGATCGCATTGTTGGAATTTCGCATAAAAATTATTCACGCAAAAGAAAAAGTTTAATCCGAGAATTGATTTCCAATTGTATGCATCTCTGTAATTATAATTCAACTTCAATCTGTAAATAAATTCATTAAATAATTAACCTTCTTATCTAATCTCTCTATTCTAAAAAAAAGTTTTTAGTGAACGGTTTCCAGAGAAAGGCTTTTTAATTACTGAACCGAATGACACATATATGGTATCAAAATGTCCGGATTCTTTCCGGATTTCCGAGTAAGCCCTTCGATTTTTCAAAAAAATTCTCAATTTTAAAATATTTCCATTTTTTTAGATAACGGATAAGGTCGCAGTTACAAAGCAAGTACTCTCATTCAAATTATTATGCATCCAATCACAACGACCGATTGACGCTATATTTTAAGATGAAACATGTTTTTCACCTTTTAAAAAAAGTACTTTCTTCATGAAATATCACTCAAAGACTGATAAAAACATATTCTAAAAACTTACATGAACGCCATTTCATACTAAAATTTCACAGTTTTTGTCCAATATTTATAATTTTTAGTCTGATTTTATCGAAATTAATTGTAAACATAGAGTTAAGTTTTGTCTCTTATTATTTTCAATTGCTTAAACGGTATTGTCTTAGTTAACAAGTCTGGGTTTAAAAAAATAATGATAAACACTAGGCATATTATAATAACGAGTTATTTTAAAATAACGGGTTTTTGTTTGGTTCGAATATTGATAAACAATTAGAAATAGTTATTTTTATATAATCATAGATTAAAAATAATTAAGATGAATATTTTTAAAAACATTTCGTTTAAATTTTTGATAAGTTCGAGTTAATATATATTCAAACTTTCAAGGGAGCTTTATTCATGGAGGGGATTTGGTGAAGTATATTCGGAAAGTTGGTTGACGTTTTTTTTGTAAATTGTTTAATTGTTTTGTAAAGTGTATTAAGTTCGGCGAGTTGGAATTTGTGGGAATTGCGAAGCAATTCCAAAAGGTCCTGCGTCAGCAGTTTACGGGGGTTGGCGAGCGATAGCGAGCAGGGGGCGGTAGCTCCCTAGTATAATAAAACAAAGTGTGTGTATGCATGTATGTTTGTCTTCTATACAAATCCACAGTTTTCTTCCGATCTGCACCAAACTTGGTATACCTTCGTAAAACAAACCCAGAAAAAACATAGGCTATGTTTCAAAGTTCTAGAACGACCCCTTGACCCTCTTTTAACCGAATTTATAGCCGAAAACGCTTATTTCTCCATTTCTCTACCAGAGCAAATCTGCTTGACTCACTATTGTTAACGAGATGAAAACCTTCAAAAATTAAATATTTTAACAGGAAAAACTCGATAATTGTCCATTTAAAAACTATGTCAGATGTAAAAACACCAAATTAAATTCAAATAATTAATTTTGAAACGTTAGTTTCCCCTATTTTAAGATATTTTCCTTTAAAATTTAAATATTTATGGAAAAGTGTAAATTTTTTTTCATGGAAAACGACTTAAAAATAAAACATTGTTTCAAATGAAGCGGTTCACTAGACTTTTCAATTTACTAGATCTTTTATTATTGTTTCAAATTTGTTATTTTAATTCACTAGACTCATTAATTTACTAGGAAACATTGCCGAGACACCGTGAAAAGAAAAATTACCTGGAACATCGGGATAGGAAAAAATACCGGGATTACCGGGACATAAAAATAACCTCCAACATCGGGATAGGAAAATTATCGGGAACATTGGGATAGGAAAATTACCCGGAAAACCGGGAAAAAGGAAAATTACCGGGAACACTGGGAAAGTGGAAAAATATCGGGATCATCGGGATAGAGAAAAATTACCGGGAACACCGGGAAAGGGGATAAATATCTGGAACACCGGGATAGAGAAAAATTACCGGGAACATTGGGATAGGATTAATTACCGGGAAAAACGGGATTTGAAAAACTACTGGGAACACCGGGATAGGAAAGAGGTGCCTGGGATACCAGGTTGATATGTAATATATTGCTTCTTTACAAATTTATAAATGTACTAGCTGATTTGCCCGGCCTTGCACGGGTGGAGTGTATTTATTCCTTTTTTTTTAAGTTCTCCCAAGTTTATGTCCAATTTTTCGTATCACCAATCACCCCGGTGTCCCCTACTCTTTTCATATCCCCGTGTTCCTGGTAATATTCATATCCCTGTTTTCCCGGCACCTTTTCATATCCCGGTGTCCCCGGTACTTTCATATCCCAGTGTTCCCGGTACTTTTTCATATCCTGGCGTTTCCAGTACCTTTTGATACCCCGGTTTTCCCGATAATTTTTATATCCCGGTTTTCCCTGTACCGTTTTATATCCCAGTTTTCCCGATAATTTTTATCCTGGTTTTCCCGATAATTTTCATATTCTGGTGTTCCTGGTACTTTTCCATGACCCGGTGTTCCCGATAATTTTCATATCCCGGTGTTCCCAAAAATTTTCATCCAGGTATTCTCGGTGCCTTTTTTACATCCCAGTTCCAAATGTGATAACTCATTCCATCCCGATTTTTTGCCTATTAAACATTTATCTTTATCCTTTCCATGTGATAAAAGCAATCTAATTGAATATAAGAACAAAGGCTTTGACGACCGGATGGGTTAGGGTAAAAGTTTTCTTCCGGGCAATTAGGCCGTGGTCGAAAGGTAGATGTTAAAAGTCCAAACGTTTCGTCTGCAACTTCGGCAGACATTATCAATGGGAATAAAAGGCTAAAAAATCTTTAGAAAGTCAAAATCAAAATCAAGATTACTGCCGTCTGCGTGGTCGAAGGTTATATACAGTAGGAACATCAACAACTGGATGCGATGCCACACCAGACTCAACAGCGATAACTGCAGCAGGCGAGTCCATCCTAAAGTCGCCTTTAGACCACCCGGTTTGCGACAGCGATTCCGCGGTTTTCGGGAATTTTGACAACCGCAGTAACTCAGCGACCTCTCGAAAGATGGCGCTGTTCAATTGAGGGAAGCGGGTCATTTTTTTGTCGCGAACCGGATGTCGCAGAATCGCTGTCGCGAACCGGTTGGTCTAAAGTCGCCTTAACATCGATAGACGACTTCGGAAACGAACCACCAACCACAGCTGGCAAAGGTGCAGAGGTCGACTCCCGATCCGAACTCTCAGGCCTGTGACCAAAGATGATTGATTGATTAATGATTTTGATTTTGACTTTCTAAAGATTTTTTAGCCTTTTATTCCCATTGATAATGTCTGCCGAAGTTGCAGACGAAACGTTTGGACTTTTAACATCTACCTTTCGACCACGGCCTAATTGCCCGGAAGAAAACTTTTATCCTAATCTAATTGAAATCATCTCAGTTATTTGAAATTTAGTGTTTAAAGTCTTGAACAGAATTTTCATGAAGTATTTCCGCTGTCCTTTCAAAATTCCTCAAAAATTCAATTTCAAAATAAAATAAATTTCAAAAATCCCTCGATAAAAAATTATCAAGAAAAATACTATTAAAATCCTGCCTTCTACTTAAAATAACCAACTTCTTTAAAAGCTACTTAAAAAGTAAAAACAGATTGCTAGTTATAATAAAAAATCTAGTGATTATAGTCTAGTAAACCATGCTCTGTGAAATTTAGCTCTGTTTTCATGGAAACTTTTCAATTTTTGATCCATAAATTTAAGAAAATTAAAATCTTAAAGAAAGAAATTAATTATTTTAATATATTTAGGCGTTCTGAGTACTGTTATAATATTTAAATACAGATATTCACACTGTTTTTCTTCTTAAATTTCATTGTAAATTATAAATTGTTTTCAAATTATATTTTATCAAGTGAGGCAAGACGTCGCCTTAAGATAAAGAAGTAAACCCTGCATTTTATGCATTTCAACAATGTATAATGTTATTTCAATGGGTAAAACGGAGTCGAAAAAGCGCCGAAAAACAGGGAAGGAGTCGTTCGATTTTAAAATCGTTTCTTAGTGCGCGTCTAATGGCTGAAAGGAAGGTCTCTGTCAAATTTGAAGCCTATCGGTCCGGCAGTTTTGGAGATTTCGTGATGAGTGTTATGAATGAATGGTATTTGGATTATATATATATAGATTTTAAGAAAACTGAAAAAAAATAAACTTATACACTCCATCCGTGCAAGGCCGGGCATATCCGCTAGTTTATTAATAAATTCGCCTCAAGTCAATGAGTCGGCTACCATGACCTTAGATAACGATTTTCTCTACAGAAACTTGCTGCATCTTCAGCACATAATGATCATTATGTGCTACGTCAATATGTTTTGTTCCAGCATAAAACAAGTTATTTTTACAGAGATCTATGGGATGGCGCCTTTGTTGTCGCAGTGAATTTTAATAGGATTCATCCTAGATGGGAGATTTAATTCATTGTTAAATTTTCTCATCCATAATGCCTCTTTCGTTACAGCCATATTATAATGGTTTGAGCATGTTTTAATGGTTAATTAAAACAATTAATTTTAAGCACAAGATTGGGCCGTTAACTTTAAGTATTGCCTTACTTATTTTTAATGCAGGAAAAACATCCTAAACCTAGCCTAAAATCGCTTTTCAAAGTGCTGGAATTTCCAGGATAGAAAACCCTGAAATCCCTAATTTCTAGAGAGGATTTCAAAAAAGGGTTTCATTTATCTGTCAATAATTGCTGGGATGAAATATATTTCAAGGTTGCCAAATATGAAAATGAATCACGAAAAATGGCATTGTTAGTAGATGTAACATAATTTTGATCTTTCAATATTTTTTGAAGTAGTTGAACTGTTGAACTTTTTGAAAGTAGTTGGAACTAGTAGTTGGTGAAAAAAGTAGTTGAACTACTAGTTAACTAGTAGTTGCAACTAGTAGTTAACTACTTTTCAACTACTTTTAGTTAACGAGTGCCGAAAATTACGGATTTTTGTGTCGAAAAGCAGTGGCGGATGACGGATTTGTGTTTTTTAAGGGGGGGCAAGAATGTTCCAAATGAACCTGAATCTTATCAATGATCATTCTATAAAAAAGGTTATTGAAGTCGTATTGTAATTACTTAAAGGGGGTCTGGAGGTCTCCCCCAGAAAATTTTTGGAAATTTAGATGTAAAACGCAGATTTTAAACTCATTTTGGTACACCTAATCTGAATTTCGAGCACAATACCTTTTTTACGAATTTATTACAATTCTTTGGCAGGAGGAATTTTTGCATTTTGACAAAACAAACGTAATATAAAAAACTTGTAAATATTACAGGCCCAAGTGCCAAAAGGGGTCTGGGGGTCTTTCCCCAGAAAATTTCTGGAAATTGGACGACAGTAGTTTATTTTATCACAGGAGGTCGCTAAGCCGTCTTCTTCGGACTCTTGGGTAGAGGACACCTGCATGAAGAGGACACCTGCATGGCATGAACGGGGTCAGACTGGTCAGACCTCAGACCCACACCCCCAGTCGGCTGTTGAGGTACACCTGTGTATTAGGCTGGGTCGAATAAAAAAAAGATATGTGCAAAAAAGATATGTCTCAAGATATGTGCAACTTGTAAGTTTTGCTAATAGAAGGGGGGAAAATAGCTAAAAAAAGGGTCGAACCCGAAACAAATTCCAACAAAAGGTTTTTCAACGGTTTCGGACTCTACTAGGTGTCCTTTATTGACAGAAAAAAAGTCTACCACAATCTGATGACCGGAAGTGTGTTTTTTTATTTTTTAAAAAACTTTAAAATCCTCTAAAAACGATGATAAGCGTGAAAAAAAATTTTTCGATGTTAAATTATATATTAGGTGGTAGTTGACTTTATTGACGAAGTAATTTTTAAAAATTCCTTCCTTTTACTTGTAGAGCGTTATGTTGCATGGGAATGTAGTCCCTTATGCGTCGGTGTCAAAAGTTTCTACCAGAGGTCAGCAGAAGTCCTATCTGATTGTTTTAAAAGACTCGATTCTATATTCTATGTTTGAATCGAATCTTTAAAATCAATTAAATTTTGTTTTGTAATTTTTTATTTTGTTATTGTTCTTGTAACAGTTGAACTTGCATATCTGCAGCAGAAATAGGTTTTTGATATTATTCGGTGGTGTTTCTTGTTCCATTATTGGAATGATCAATCATAATGTAGTTTCCCGCATTTTCAAATTTTCATTTCGATTCTAATTATTCCATCCCCTATTTATTCATTTCGACAACAACTGTATTCTTATCTAGCCTAAGGTTGGAATACCAGCAAAATTATTTTATTTTGGCTTAGGCCTACCTAATTTAATTCGTTTGCCTAAAACATTTAGTTTAGTGCTTTGTGTGTTATAAATAGGATATTTTTTTCTGTACGCGAACACTCTAAATTGTGGGACGAATTTATACAGATTTTCAATAATTGAAAAATCCGATTAAAAGACATCAAATAGTCCAGTGTTTGCTTTGTAGATATATTTGACTTAGTTTTCAAGTCACCTTTCTTCTTGCAGTGCCTGTTTTATCTCTTACGAATCATGACGACAAATTATATGAACATAAAACGGCTTCATCATCATTGATGTAATTTATTGAATTGGAAATCACTGCAGGGCGTTTTGAAGCTTGGGTAGGTATTGTTTTTTGAAGCATTGCCATCTTTATAGTTTCGAAATTCAATTATAATAAAACAATATCGTTTTTATGTATGCCCATACATAAGGGTAAGAGGGCCTGGGCAAAATATTTATAATAATAAATCTTCATTCAGGGTTATTCTATGTCAGTTCATTGCTGGTGTTGATATTCCTATCTTCATTGATCCCGAGAATGTGTCTTCCAAATTTTTTTGGCATTGGTAATTTTTGCGAATAGTGCTACTTTACTATAAAAGCAGTAGAGGAAGGTCTGCTTTCCTTACCTCTACTTCTAACACCCGGAGTGGAAGGAATCTAGGCCAAACAGAAGGGGAAACTTGAAATAATTCATGCTTTATTAATTTTGATTAAACTGGCCAAAAAATTCAGATAGACTCATCATTTCAAAACTAACCTAAACCAAAACAAATCAACAAATTTAAAACTAACCTAAGCTACCAAAATTCAAATCAAATAATAACATCATTACAATTTTTCATCCTTTTAAAAACCACTGCCAATAGCTATTCCTGAAATGTTTATAGGTCACTAGTAAATCGGCGAGTTGCAACAGTAATATTCATATATGTGATTCTTCCGCCAATTGGCGGAAATCCGCCAATTTGCTTAGCAAAATTAAAATCAGACAATTCGATTTGCAATATTGAAATTCCACATTTTTATTTTCCGATCGTTTTATATTGAAAACTCTGACTGCTAGTGTGGCCTGGTACTAAATTTAAGGAAAAATTGGAACACAGAATATTACACACAGATACATCACAAGTTCCTCCCCTTTTAAAATTAAGGTTAAATTTAAAGGTTAAGTCTATCAGGGGGCGAATGTTTCTCTTAGACTGTCGTATTGGCTTTGGCGGCACTGGACTGGTTACACTAGACTGGGAGTCTGGTTGTGTGTTGGACCGTCATCAGGATCAGCTTGATTTTCCAGAGGCTGAGGTTCCTTAATTTTGCAGTTTCCATTAAAAATAGTTAAATAAATTTCACATAAACTTTTTAAAGACCTTACAATTTTTCACAAAAAATAAAATAATGTTTAATTTTTTCACAAAAATAGGGGTTAAGTTTAAAATCCTGGATTGGTCCCTGGATCAGGAAATTAAGGAGTTAGGTTTTTGCATATGACACATTTTATTCTTACATTTCTACGTGTGGTTATTAATTATTATTTCACACACTAATAACTCTGATCTTCATATGAATGAGAATAAAACAGTAGGGAGTGTGTTTATAATAATGAGAATTAAATAATAAACGCATAAAAACAAGAGTTTCTAAGCTCGGAGAGATACATCCAATTTTTAGAAATCCTGGATGCTAATTATAATTGGAAATGAAGGATTTAGATACATCCCTAAACATATATGTATTTTAAAAATATATAAAAGATTAAAATTTAACTTTTACTATTTTTAAGGGAAGCAAAGTTAATCAATATTATCCAAGTCAATGGCTTGAGTTGCTTCATATTCTATTGACAAGGTTGCTAGGTTGGAGTCCTTGTTGATGTGTAAATAGTTTTTAATTAATTTTTACTTATTTAGTAGGGAATCAAGGAGATATCCTTCGACATGGAATTGCGGAAAGTCCAAAACTGTTTATCCGTTTCTTCAACCATAGGAATACCTATAGCCTTTAATAACCTCATCAAATTTCCAAGATTAGAGCAAAGTTCTAATGGTGAAATCTCATCATAGAACTCGGTGAATTTAACAACTTTCTCATGTAATCTGTATTTGACCTTTGCAATACCTCCAGTTTGATTGCCTCCTGTTCATGAATACCTATTCTATGCTCTGCTTATCTATGTTCCTGAATATAATACTTCTAGCTGGGGAATCCTCCGTGTTTGTAAACAGTACTAGAAACACACTCTAACGTTCGGTTGGAATAAAAAAGATGCAAACAGAAAAGATTTATTTGCTTTTTCTTGTTGTCTGAAATAACATCGCAGTTAGCAACAAACAAAAATTAAGGAGCACACTATGTAGAACTGAGCATCTAAAGAAATGACTGAAATTCCCACAAGTTGCCAAAAACCTGAAGCATGATTGCGCACTCAGCAATTCCTCACTGGCCCGTTCCAACAACACTCGCTCTGATTTGATAATCCAGTTAGGGTTGCTTAAATTTACTAGTGAATTCGTGTTGCAGCATGCCCTACCGCATTTCCCTATTTATCACCTTGGCGTGATTAATAACTTGGCGCTATCCAAATTCCCTCCGCTTATCAGAGAATTCCTCCTATTAAATCATCATACCCTTTGCGTAATGCCATTGCAATCAAGCAGACAATTCATGTGGTAATCTCCTAGTGTCAAGTTTTGCGTTTAAGTCTTAATTTTTTAAAAATAATTGTCTTTGTTGGTGCTCTTTGCCTGAATATAGGCCTTGTACCATAAAACACTTCTATCCAACCAAATGTCAAATCTTGAAATGTATGATACAATTCTCCCTTTCTAATAGTTCTATCTTATCCCTCTCTTCATTTGCTAATTCAGGTGCCCAGTTATTTTCTAGACTTATTTAGTTTTGAAAATTAGGTTGATAAGTGAACTCTATTGTCCCCCTCAAGTCCTACTGGCAGCCTCAACGCGGCGAGGGGGTGGCCCTGTGCTGTCTGGCCCAAGTACGTTGGGCATTCTCCGATGGGCCAGATGCTCAGCTAATGCTAGCAGGCAGTAAGTAAAATTTCAGACAAAATCGTTAAAATTTTATTACATAATCAAATACAGCTAACTCAAGTACATAAAATATCACTCAAATCTTAAATCACTTCCTACCCCTGAAATCTTGAGAAACTCCTTAATTTAATTACAAGCTTCTAAAAAGCACTTAAGTGATCTTCTAATGATGCTTAATAAAGAAACCATTTAAAGGTAAAATGTTTTTATTAACGAAACATATAGAGCGACCAGCGCTCTCAAGTAAAATCGAATGGCAGTGTACAAACAGCAATACAAACACTTCCATATCCTACGTCACCGGAGTTGAGCTGCAGGCAAACTCGCGTTGCCACAAAGCATCCCCCAGTGACAAAGGAACGATACAAGTACAAGAATATATTATAGACAAGATCTCTTAACTTGACGTTGTTTATTTTGTAAATGGTTTTCTACAGCCCTTGACACAGAAGAGTGGCATTTTCTTCAGGGAATTGAAAAGTTCTGCTAGACATAAGATGCCTGTTCATAACCATGCAGAATGTTTCTTGGGCATTCTAGCCACGTCCAAAACTAAAGAAGGCCTGTGTTGCCCGCAGGTTGATATCATGAGGTAGGCCATCAATAGTGTTTTCTACCGGTTAAGAAGTTTTCACTTATATTGGATCTCCATCACAGATGTCACAAACCAACTTGAAGGTTTCCCAAAACCCATGAGGCGGACCAAGAACAACTTTTAATCCAGAGTTTTTACTTTTGGCGCATAATGTCCTAATTTGGATCATGCGCCATAAAAACCAAGCAAGGGTTATTACGAACACACAGTTGTTTTTTTGACAAGTCTTACATGACATTCAAATCCACATTAGTTGGATCTTGCAATGTTAGTGTTTTTCAAGGACTCTCCAGACAGTTGCTTTCAACTTACTCCCATGCTTTATCATGGTTTTTTCCCGACACCTTCCACCGAACGGTTCATATGTGATGCCAATGCGATCTGTATGTTGACAGACCACGGCCACTTCCCAGTCTATTTTTGTAGATTCGGGTATGCCGCGGAGCCCTACTGTGAGTGTGGAGATGTGGGTGACTCCCATCACTACATGCACTTTTGCCAGAAAACATCCAGCTTTCACAGATTGCTGTCCCCTCTCAAGTGGGAGCCTGAGCGAGTCCAACAGTCGGTGAAGTATCTTCGGACCCTGGGCCGTCTGGGACGCTATATGGCAGACGCCTTCCCCGGGAGGATAGGCTAACTACTATCGATAGATCGCACGATAATGCGATAAGGTCGATACTGGGGAAATACGGGAAACCGTTAACCCTAACATTCGAATTTGCCAGCAACTATGCTTTATTGGTAGAGTACGACTGCTTTCACCTGCGTCAGCGACTCGTTTCTCAAACCCCTGCACTTCTGGACGCAACTGAGCACGGAGGGTCGTCGATACCCTTCAATGGGTAGCTGTGCATAGGACAGGTGTTCGTGTCTGAGAGATCAGGCGCTAGCGGACCTTGTTCGGCGTTGACTGTAAAGTGGGATCGGGGCGAGGTTCCTGGAGAGTCTGTAGTGGACTACCTTTGATGGGGTCCTTTTGCAGTAACGACTCCAGGTCGGTCTTCGCTCTGCACACCGAAGAATCGTAACAGCCGGTGTGGCTACCTGAAATCCGTAGTGGCTCTACTGCCGGGGCGGAGGTAGTCTCACTCAGTTTCGGTTCGGTTCCCATGCTTTATCCTCTTCACACCCAATAATTACAAAATTAATATAAAAATTAAAATTTTGTTTTATCATTTTATTTTTTTTGTTTTGTTGTTATAATAATTTTTTTTGTATTTTTTATATACAGGGTGTCCCATAAATAGTGGGCCACACTTCTAGAGGGGATAGTAGACACCTAGACGAGTCAGAATCACATAGGAATCGGGGGTCCCAGACCAAATCCCAGGGAGTTAAAAATGGAGCGACACCCCAAAAAAATTATTGAAAAATTCAATTTGTAGAAGAACTACTATTGGTAAAAACTTAATCATGGTCTCAAATTTTGTGGTTTAATATGATCTTTAAAATCATTGTAAAAGTTTTCATTTTAAAAATTTTTTTACTACGAAATAAAGTCAAAAACCACAAAAATATGTGAAAAATCTGCCAAAACTTTATTTCGTATTTAGAAATCCTTTCTTTTGATTTGATAATCTGAAAGATCATAGTTGAAAACCCTTAAGTCCAAAATTTCACGTAAATACCATCAATATTAAACGCTTGAGATCTAATTAAAGTTTGATTTTTGCTTGCGAAAACAGATCCAGAAAAGAAACGTTGAGGGAAAATCTACGAATTACGGATTGATGCTTGCGAAATTTCTCGCCATTATTTGCGATACGAGATTCCTCGCCAACTTTCGCCAACAACAGATCGCCCAAGCTGTCTTGGCGATCTGTAGGAGCTTGGTATGTTTCGCCAAACTGGGAGAGAAAAGAAAGTTAGCGATTA
Organism: Tetragnatha versicolor; assembly: GCA_024610705.1. Classification (NCBI taxonomy): domain Eukaryota; kingdom Metazoa; phylum Arthropoda; class Arachnida; order Araneae; family Tetragnathidae; genus Tetragnatha; species Tetragnatha versicolor. The sequence continues at coordinate 22,478,752 of JANDEH010000013.1, read as the reverse complement.
TCTATCCGTAACTCGTAGATTCTCCCTGAACGTTCGTTTTCTGGAGCTGTTTTCGCACTCAAAAAACAAACTTTAACAGGATCCCAAGCGTTTAATATTGATGGTATTAACGTGAAACTTTGGACAAGGGTTTTAAAATATGATCTTTCAGATTATCAAATCAAAAGAAAGGATTTCAAAATACAAAATAAAGTTTTGGCAGATTTTTCACATTTTTTTGTGGTTTTTTGACTTTTTTTCGTAGAAAAAAATTTTAAAGTGAAAACTTTCAGCATAATTTTAAAAATCATATTAAACCACAAAATTTGAGACCACGATTAAATTTTTACCAATAGTAGTTCTTCTACAAATTGAATTTTTCAATAATTGTTTTAGGGTGTCGCTCCATTTTTAACTCCTTGGGATTTGGTCTGGGACCCCCGATTCCTATGTGATTCTGACTCGTCTAGGTGTCTACTATCCCCTCTAGAAGTGTGGCCCACTATTTATGGGACACCCTGTATACTAGGGGGTTAAAAACTTTGGATACACATGAGTACCTCAGGTCTCTACTGTGGAATTTTTCCCCGATTTCTACACGGATAAAATTTTTATTTAAGAAGTTAAAACTTTTATGTATAATAATATTGTACATTTCAAATAAATAATACTTATAAATAAATAATGCCACATAAGTTAAAAAAACATTGATTTAATATTTTAACACATTACCAGCATTACATTTCAATTATTTAGAATGAAATTTCTCATAACAATTATTTTTTAAAACACATAAATATAAATTGCACTTTACACACATCACCCTTGACCTGGATTTGCATCCAATATATATACATTTAGAGGCATTCTTATCATCCATATATCTAGGCAGGTGCCCAACATTATCTGATTGTACCTCTTTAGGTGGACGATTAACCACTTTCCTTTGTTTAGCTGGAGGTTGGAAACTTTACGAGGTCTTCCTCTACTAATTCCAATAGAAATATTACCCTCATATTTTAATAAACCTGTAGCTATTACTGTGTGGTATTCCATAAGTGCCATCAATTTTTTAATTCCATTGACCTTATGATACCGCACATAAGCAATCCAACAATTAGATACTACCAAATCTAAGAAATATGTGTTTTAAAATTTTCTAAACTATATATCACTGGTAAGAATAATTTCCAAGATGAGAAGACTTTTCTTATAAAAAACAGGCTACTTAATTAACGATATATTTACAATGAGAGTTTCTGCATTTTCCAAAGATCTTTTTCTATTTACATTAATCAGAATTCTAAAAATATTAAACAATGATGCCACTGACTTTAATCTTGACAATAAAATAAATATTAATGAATTAAAACAAATTATCTGTTCAGTTCACTAGTATTTGCAAAAGTTCACTAGTATTTACAACAGCGTGAACATTCGTACAGTCCACTTTTTTTTCTAAGCGAACACCTGTAGTACCTATCGCATAGGTCTGTACCTCCCATGCTTGAAATGTTCAGACCAACAACAGCAGGCTGAGGGACACAAACTTTCTTATTCTCATCGGAACACCACCTCATGCATGAGGAATTTGGTTGACTTCCAACACAAGTGGTAAAGTCCTTCCACTTGACCACACATACCTTTTCATCGCCCTGAACATACTCATCCCTTTTCAGTTCCTTATCTTTTTTTAGTTTGTGCTGTACAATTCCTTATTCTGTTAGAATTTACAGTTCCAACAAGGTAAATGCTTTGTTCCAGAAGATATTCTGCACATTTTAACCCCGTAAAAACCTATCTGTATAAATGATGTGTTCAAAGTTACTGGCAATTTTTTTGCTCAAAATTTTAACAATACCCCCACAAACACCTAAATTTGAAATATCTTCAGATGATACACATCCTCTGCCTTGATAGATCGCAAAATCTAAAACCAAGCTATCTGGGGATGACAAAAAAATTTTTTAAGCCCCAAAGGACTCGGTTTGCTTGGGAAATAGTGTCCAAATTTGCAATTGCCAGAGAATGGTATCATCTGCTCATCAAGAGAAATGTGTTTTGGCCGAGGTAGGGATAAACATTTTTCTCTAACAGGATTCAAGAAAAGTTGCACTTTCCATAGTGTATCAGGATTATTTACCCCCAACTCATTATTTGTGAAGTGTAAAAATTCCGAAGCTCAAAAAACCTATCCCGAGACATGGTTTCCATCACACAGTTCACAGATAAATCTCTAGACCAATACATTTTGGCTTTTGGAAATTTCAGTGTTCCCATTACAATATGTAAGCCGACCAGCTTCATTATTTCATTTACATTTGTATTCACAGACTTATGTTCTCTTTTTTGTGATGAATATAAGTTCGTTTCTTCAGCCATTTCATTGAAAAAGTCTACACCCAAATACTCAAAGAAGGACTCTAGAGGGGATGGAGGCTCAGGAACATCCACATCATTTTTGTCAGTCACTACTCTTCTGAATCATCCTGTAAAATAATTAAATAATGTTACAAAATACGAAAACCTATTTTCATATAAGTTAAGTGCCAAGGTAATTTTTGGTGACAATTTAAAAAAAAAGTGAAAAAACACATTCCAAGTACAAAAATATATTAAATTTAATTAATTAAATTAAAGCATGCAACCACTAAATGACTTCATCAGGGGTGCAGCATTCAGTAGCCGCACACTGGGTAACCTTTCTGTATGGAGTGGCTCCGCAAATGCAGAACCACCCCATCTGCACCCTAGGTTACCCCGAAGCCAATGTCAGAGAAAAAAACTACAGATCCAAAAACAACTTACTTATCATGACATTACGCAGAACAATAAATTAAAGTTTAAGGGTTAGCCTTATAAGCTTCTCCCACAATCAAATCCACAAAAATTTACTCATCGAATGTTGAGTTGTTTAAGAAAGTTAAAAGATCAGAAGAAACCGTAGGATAAAATGAAAAAGTTCAAACCAGTCTTCACCAATCAGGGCAATATTGGTCCTAAATGTTGCCCCCGAATTCGGAAAGTAAATGTTCTTTAATTGAATTTTTAAGGTTACCGAAATTTTCTCCAAAACTATTACGTTCAAGGCATCCCCAAGGTTTGCCCAAGGATCCCCAAGGTTTGTTGAGTGGAATTTCAAAATTTTCAGGTTTAATTGATAGTATTTGCAAAATGATATCTATTCTTGAAAAAACACATATTTTGGACCCATTTTTGGGTTTTTTCAAGAAAAATCAAGATTTTGGCAGTTCCTTTAAAATTTAATGTTTTTTTCAAAGTTAGATTTAAGATCCATTACTTATTATCATCCATTATTTGACAATTTTCTGCGATTTCTTTTTATTTTATTTTAAACGTATAAGAAACCTTTGCTTAACAAATGCTTTTCGGCTTACACTTTGTCCCTAGCATGTTTGCCTGCAATTGTTCTTCCAAGTCCTCTTCTTTAAAATGGGTTGAGCAAATAGTACAATTTCTGTTGTTCGTATAAAAAACAACTGCACGGTAGCATTTAAAAACCAATTCTTTTTTCAAAGCCTCATATTTAGGAAAACTAAAAATAGACAAAGCAATATTATAGTTAATGAAAATAACTAATGATTTATACTAGTATAAATCATTAGTACGACAAAACTCCAAGATGGTTAAGGGCTGTCTTTTCTTTGTCTGACTTTAATTGCATACTAAAACCATACATTTCAGTCATGTGGATTTTTAGTGTTCACGAAGTAGGTTTCATTGTATTGAAGCCAATTTTCTAGCTTGTTCGATTCTTAGGATATTTGATACTATTATTTGTTCTGAAGGGTGTTTTATCAGATCTTTTAGAGATGGGTTAATCAGGAGTCCTAATTTCCAATGTTCTGTGGTATAGTTAGAGCAACAGGATTTTCATAACTGTAGGTGCAGGTGGAACATGGGCTTTTTCTAAAAAATCGCTCCTGGTGGTGGCAGTGGACCAGTGGGAGGTTAGAAAAATATTCAAAATTTCACCTAAAACGAGCTATAAGTTTGGCCCGTAAATGTTTTTCAGCTTTAAATGAATTTAACTTGGAAGTGTTGTTTATAGATCCTGATCATCAATTTCATCCTCAAAATCACTAGATTCCTCAGGTGTGGGTACATTTCTTGTAATACAAATGTTCTGCTATGTCGCACAAGCATTGCTTATAAAGCCTGCTGGAATTGGCTCGTAGGCCAGCACCATTTGCTTGGACAATCAACATTAACAAATACTTTTACCGAATACTTCACCTGCAGAGCAACTTTGCTGAAAATCTTAATCAGGGTTACAGATTCAGGATTTTGAAGAACTTACCAATTATCATCAGAAAAGTTACTCTTTAAATAGTCTGAGGACATCGTCTAAACTATCGACTAGTCCTTTATTATACAGTTCTTACTGCTCTTGTTCAGATTTGTTACGAATAAAATTCTCCCTCGCTGTTTTCTCTTCATCGTGGGGCACCCTTCTAGGTTTTTTAAGCTTTTGATTCTATTGGGTTAATTTGCAAAAATTGAAGGAACTGCTTCATCCACTAAGTGTTTAATTTTTAAAGGGGCTGACATCAATTGTCCTGTTGTTGGCTCGTAGGCTGAAGTTGATTCTAGGATATCACTTTTTCAAAATGTAATTCACAAACCTAAAAGAAACAAACTCATATTTAAAAGGTTCGAAACAGAAAATTCTTATTAAAACAATTGACTGGCAGAGTAAAAACTTTACTTGCCTTCGAATGCTTGGAAACTTAAAAAAATTTTTTCTTTGAATAGCATGCAGGCATTCCTTAAGGAGATCCTCATCTTTTGGGAATGAAAAAACAAACTTTGGGTCCACTAGGATAGTTGCCTTTACAATGGGGCACTGATCATCGACTTGGCATTCTAAAATTAGAGAAAGGTTAACCCGAGTGCATACACTAATAAAATTACTTCAAATATATCAACAACTCAAGTGAATATTGAAAACTACTTCTGAAATGTTGGTGGAAGCTCCAACTTCTGGTTAAGGCATTATCTTAACAGTATAGACAAATAAAAAATATGGGACTGTGAAGTAAGTATCAAATCAGTAATGTTAGCAGCTTTAATCAGCAAAGACAGCAGAGATACAGAGCCTCGAATAGTTATGTTCCCAGTGGAGAGGATGATCAGAAGTCAGGTTCATCTGGACAGTATTCAGATGTTGAGTGTCCATTCCAGCAGTTCAAATGATACGGCGCAGTAGAGCCAATAATGGACCTTAGCTCCAGTAAATGAAAAATCCTATCCTATCCAGCAGTTCAAATTCAAATCAGTCTTTAGAGACCCAAAATTTGCTAGAAGAAAGATTGTCATCGAGTATAAATTCCTTGAGTGGTCCTTAGGGGCCATTCATTAATTACGTAAGGGTCCCGAGGGGGAGGGGGGGTTGGAAAAATCTCTACATACCCTTACTTGGGGGGTGGGGGGTCAAACCAATTCTTACGTAAGATTTTCCTAGTTTATGTAAACAAATTCCAATTATTCTAATCAAGAGATAATAATATAATAGTAATATGTAGTTGACAGCAAGAACATTATTTATCTGTTGAAAAATAAAAATCTTTGATTTACGTCAAACTGAGAGTTTTCTAACATTTTATTATTTTGAAAAACATAATGGAATCTTACGTAAGAATAGGGGGGGAGGGGTTTGAAAAATCTTACTTACCCTTACATGGGGGGAGGGGGGGTCAAAAATTGCCAAAATCATCCTTACGTAATTAATGAATGGCCCCTTACTTGTCTGAAACTAATGAAAGGGAAAATTTATTTCCTCAAGTGCAGAGTCCTCATGGAAATCCTGCTAACGGAATCGATAACAGATAGGGGGGAACCGAAACCAATTATTTATTTCAAGTGAGAAAACCTGATGTAAATCCAGATAAAACAGAATCAATTACATACCTGATAGGGGAACCGAATTCAATTATGGAATATCTGGAATAGAATAATTATTATATTTACCTCATCATTGACTCGTAACATTTTCAAGGATTCGGCTGTATCTGATGAGTGCTCAAAAGAAATTTTTATTTCACAAGGTAAAGAGACTTCGCCCTTTAGGAACTTATCTTTTTGTGGCTTTAGTGAGTTTCTTGATTGTTATTTTTAAAGAGGCTTTGCAGTCTGCACTTCTAGGCGATTTTTTTAAAATATTTCGATCTCAAGAGTGTTATTAAAGGCAGATTTGCTGATAAATTCTTCTCTTTCTTCGAAAGGAAAAAAATAAAAGCGATTTAAGTTAGATATTATTTTTTTACAAATAACAGGCAAAACACGTTGAAAATATACTTCATTCAAAGTTAAAATAAAATTATGCACAAAATTATAATCATACCCAAATCTTATATTTACAAATGACTTATCAAAAGGACAGAATATAATCATGTGGCATTCAGAAGCTCCAGTCAAGAACATACCTAATTAAACTTGACCAAAGTAGGAATGTCTTTGCTTTAAATGATATTGGCCATATTTAACATGAAGATATTTAAGGGTACTTGCAACTTCCACAGCTGTACTGTACTTCCCTGCTACGGGACGTTTTACTTCAATTAAAGTTTGGCTATCATTATCAATAGAGTAGATAGTCCATCAGGACTAAAACCCAAAAATGATACATTGGTATTGATCAACAGACCAGATTTTTTAACACTTTTCCGAGTACATTTTGTGTACTCTTCTATAGCTGCGTCTTCATGCATTTTTCCATGGCTTGTGAAGGAGTTTCCACAGAAACATTTGCATAGTAAGGTGCTTAAAACCTTTTTCTCCCAATCTGGATTTTTATTTTTATAATACGTAAAAAAACTAAAGCATGTAGATCCAGTTAAGCGGAATTTCCTTTCCTGGAGCCACAACTCATTACTTTGCCCAATTGTATCTTGAGCTAATATTATAGCATTAGATGTTTCAATTTTTATGTATCATAAAACTCTTCATGATGTTGGGTCATGGGGAATTTAGGCAGATCAGTGTTGATATTTCTGGTAAAAATGCTAGTTAACCAATCTTCTGACACTTGAATGTCTAGAGGACTACAAAAAAAAATTAAAATTAGTCTAAATTACATACTGTAACTTTAAAATATCATACCGACGTTCTCTTTGAGCAGCCAGGAACAGCAGAGAATTCCTCCGCAATTTTTGCCCAAGTTTTCTGTTTTTTCGCGTTATTAACGGCGTTATAATTATAAGTATAGCCCTCCTTACTCTCGAGTATCTTAAACCGATGCTGGTCGATAAGCTCGACATCTTATACTAGTCTTCCTACTCTAGGACCAGCCTTGAATGTATTTGCGATGGTCGAAACGGGTGTAATTCTTATTTTCTAATTTATTTGCCATCGGCGCGGCGTCTAGTGAATTTACGGCTGCATGGCTCTTGCTATCCCCATCTCCATATTTAAACATCATGATTTTAAAAAGAAGAAATAAAACCAACGCAGAGCAACACAATAAAACAGAAATTGAAAGCTAAAAGCTTGTTGTATTCCCTTTTTTAGCTCTGATGAAGGCGGTTGTTTTATACCGCCGAAACGGCTGTAAGCTTTTAGCTTTCAATTTCTGTTTTATTGTGTTGCTCTGCGTTGGTTTTATTTCTTCTTTTTAACCTTTCAACACAAGTTTGAACATTTTATTATATCATGATTTTAAACCTATCTACTTTTTACGTGAAACAAATATTTTAATAAAATTGCGTTTAGATTACGCTTGACTACGGGATTTACACCCCGTATTATTATTTTTCAACTTTATAAACGAAAGACTTATGGTAGGCGCAGTATAGCCTAAAATGGACCTTGCTCCAGGTACTGAAAACCTCGCATCTGCACTGATCGTTCGAAAAATCTTCCGGCAGACTGACTCCATTGATGTCGAAGAACCATTGATGATTTGATTTGCCTTCCAATTGGCATACGCAGTAAAGGATTTGTCTTTCTTTTTACAGCCAGCTTAGTGTTTCCCAACCTTTTTTGGTCCATGTGGTACCAAAGAAAAAAAGTATTTCTTGGGATAGAATGGCCAAATCTGGTCCTTGTCCCATAAAATCCCAATAAACCAACCAACCATTCATACCTCTGACTCGATGAGCTAACATCATTATTGTTTCATAAGCTAGAGGCTGCTCGACACGCAGCAAAGGTTTGATATGGTTGTAATGAACCTGATTAGGCGGAGGAGCATATTCATAAGTCATAAACTCTTCTGCTTCTCTATCCACCATCGATTTCTTTCACTTTCATAGCATTTGCTAACCGTCTGTTGACTTCATAAAACTGGCCATTCTTTATTTAAAGTGGCACAGCTTCCAGAAAAGTTTTAGACAAATCACAATTTTTATTGGTGGTTTATAACTTCACATACATCAAAAATGATATTTTTTAGGGATATTACTTGTTCCTCTTCTAACAAAATAAAATATGGCTTAAGCCTATAAACAGCATTTTTAAAAATAATACTTTTACTTAAATTTTGTAAGTGAAGAGTTCTACCCTCCACTTGGCCAATTACTGAATTTCCGGATATGAAGCTTCTTTCTCCAAACTCCATATCCAGTATACTTTCACTAAAAAGTCCCAGCAACACCACCGAGAACTTAATATTCCCTCCTAAATCGCACTCTGCTATAGTCCTGAACCTTTGGTGCGGCTGGGCTAGGTAGCGGGGTGGTTGGCGGGGACCTCCGGTGCTGGCTGGCGGGGCTGGCTATGTACATGAATACGGCTTACGTGGCTGGGCTGCCACGACATCTTCGGTATCAAGCCATGGTGTTCTTCCCTAGGGAAACTCCTTCAAATCGATATGCTGTTCCCCTAGGAAATCCCACAGGACTAATTACTTGGTATGACATTGTATAGCATAAATTCATTGTACAGAAAAATATCTGAGGAAAAATACATTAAATTCATTGCATAGAAAAATACCTGAGGAAACGTGCATTAAATTCAGTGCAAAACTTATTGTATAATAAAATACCCGAGGAAACGTACATTAAATTCAGTGCAAAAATTCATAGCATAGAAACATACATTAAATTCAGTGCAAAAATTCATTGTATAGAAATGTACATTAAATTCTGTGCAAAAATATTTTCAGTAGATCCAAAATGGGAAGCATATTTGAACAATATTTGGGACTAAATTATATTTTTTAAAGCAGAAAATTTACTTTTTCCAAATAATACACTGGTGGTGTCACAACCAGTTAACGCATGGACAAAAGGCAAAGCTTTGCAGGCCTCTTCTCCAATATCAATTTGCATTGCTTGAATATCGCGAACTTTTTCAGATTGTAGGGCAGACTGCATGAAAATTTTTGAAGACGAATGATAGAGTAATAAGATTAAAACATCGGTGTTATCAGCTACGACTGTGACAGGTTTCTCCTATGCTATATCTAAAGCTTTTTTTACTGGCAAAGTATCTGCATGAATGACTGAATGACCATTGACAAAACATAAAAATCCATTGCAATTATCTAGATTAAAATATAAAGAAAACATAAATCATAAATCCCCTCGCTACTTTTAAAAAAAAAATAATTATTAAAAAAACATACCTCTTTTTGGGACATTATTCTTTTAGCAAACAAAGTTAATCCAGGAAGCAGGAGCTGAATAGGACGATTCGGCGCAAGACAAAAAATATTTTTCTTGTTTTTTAGAATGATTTTGAAAGAGTTTTATTTAACTTCATTTTATTTCTCATGCCGAATCGTCCCCAGGCGTAAACGCCCAGCGCCGATAGTCCACCGAGCAGGAAACCAACAGCCTTTCCGAGAGCACAATAAAAAAGACTGACTGGAGGACATCTTCTGGAAAAATCTGTCAACCCCCAGAAAAAGATGTATCCCCCATCGTCACTTGGGAGGTAGAGTGGGAAACAAGAAAATACGAACAAATAATGGCCATAAAACGGTGTCCTATCACGATTGGGCTATAACTTTTCTTGTTGAGGATTGTCAGCACATGGTATTGAGTTACCATACAGATACCCCTGTCGCCAACTCGCCGTCTGCAAGTGGACAAGGGGGTCGGGTCGCTTTTTCCCCCCGTGCTCCGCGGAAAGCAGGAAGATGTGTTTTTGTCGTCCCCTCCCATGTTTGGATTGCGTTTTTTAAATTTTCGGTTTAGAAAAGTAACTGAAATACAGCATAGGTACTTAAGTACTAAAGATTTAAGTTTTCAATTTTCCTCCCATCCAACAAAGTCAAGGTAATGATAATGCAACTTACAGTTTCAAAAATATTAAGAATATTACTTACTTCACATCTAGGAGATTAGGCAAGGCAAAGGAAATTAGGCAACCCGAGCCAACCCCCCCAACCTTGCGGTTTATGGGGTCATAGGGAGGGCCCGGGAGATGTATATAAAATGTTTATAAAAGTATGATGCATGTAAAAACAGAGGTTTAAAAGTACGAATTAACTCATGTCATAGTAAAAGCAATTAAAAAAAATACTAATAGTAATAATAAAATCATTAAAGTAAAGGATAAAAAAAACCCTAGAGGATTAAAAGATTAAAAGGTCTAAAAACATTTTAAAAGAGAAAAAAAAACACTAAGATGCAGGGTATAGATTAAAATCTCGTATAAACAAGAAGATCGCCGGTCAGGGATGTCTACGGCGTGTCCAGCCGGACCCAGCCTGAGCAACAGAAGGCCGTGAAGGCTCAGACAGCTGTCTGGTGATTACCCGGGCAGTCTGCATGGCCATGCACAGCCGGTCGAGCTGGCGCGGGTCCCTAAGAACCCGGCCCAGCCAGGCCCTCCTCTCCTGCAATACTGGTCTGTGGAGATGGTAGCTCTACGTGTTAGGGCACTCGAAGGCAAAATGGTCTGCATCGCCCATCACTCCACAGATGCAGGCACCGCAGTCCATCCGCCTGAAACGGTATAAATAGGAGGGGAACGGGCCATGGCCCGACACGAACTACTACTACTAATGCCACCCCTGCCCGGCTAACCTGCGAAGCAGGTTTATAGCCTATTGGCGGAACAGGGGGGAAAAAGAAAAAAAAACACCATACCAGCGAACCCACCCAGAGGAGCGGGCCCGCCGTCAACTGCATTTACCACTTCCACCTTGTTACAGGCCATAAAACTTTACAACAGATATGGGGCTTCCAACAGGCAAAGGCATACATACATGTCACGGAAAGTACAAATAGCTACATAACGAACACAAAAAGACAATACAACAATCAAGATAAGAAAATAAGCCTACCAGACTTGAATAAAAAGAAATATAAAATCTAATATTATATTTAAAACATTTGTATATATTACAATTTAAAATTTTGTTTATCTTTAAAACCTCAATTAAAATACCTCATTGTATGTTAAAACAAGACTTAAAAATGGATTCCCAGCCCAACAAATCAAAATCTGGCTGACACAACCAACAGAATATCTACAAGTAACAAAGAAGCGACTATACAAGTTACAAAGAAGTGACTATAAAGGAGTATTCGGCGTTTAAAACATTATATGTCTTTCACTCTTTTCATGAGGGCACCACTCCTGTCGAGTCTTTTAAAGTACGATCCCAGATCTTCATTTGACCGATTCTTTATAATGGCAGGCGAAAAAGAACATGAAGACTGTAAGTAGTGTCGGGGAGAGCCCAGCTCACCGCACTTGCATAGATCCGAATCTAACTTCCCTATCTTCTTTAGAAAAGTCGGGAAGCTACCTTGACCAGTGACAAAGTAAATTAATGTAGGGCTTTTAATACACAATTTGCCACTGACCGTCGGAAATGCCTCATAAACAAGCCTACCCTTTTCCACTGTATTCCAATGGTGCTGCCAACTCTTTAAAGAGGAGATCCCAAGGTGGCGAGTGAGATGGCTGACTGGAAGAGGGATAACTGTCGATATTCCCTCGTAGTGCGGACGCTTAGCACAAGAAAACACAAGAATCTGGCAATTCTGGCTACCAGCATGAAACTTGGCACACTTGTTCTTTATGATATAAGGGTCTAAAAACCACCGACCCTAGCTGGGGGACCCTCCGATAAGGAGGAATCCAAGATGGCGTCCAAGATGGCGCCGACATCAAATTTGGTCTATTTTTGGATTATTTAGGTCGATTTTGAGGTTTTCAGCTAAGCAGATTTTAAAAACAATCATTATGAAGCTATTATTGTCAATCTAACACATTTTTTATCGATCTGGGAAAAGAAAATCCAAGATGGCGGCCGAAATTAGAGTATTCGGTTATAACCGATATTTTGGACAATTATTCCCAAGTAGCAAAAATCGTTGGCATAACGTTGGCCCTTTGTTTCCTTCCACGGTTGGACAACTTGCATGATTTGGCACACTTGCCATCAGTTACCCAACTAACCCATACCCAACGATGGGCCAACAGTTGGCCCAACCAAGTTTTACCATACCTGCCAACGATGGCCCAACCAAGTCTACGATACCTGCCAACGATGGCCCTTTTGTTTCCTTCCACGGTTGGACAACTTGTATGATTTGGCACACTTGCCATCAGTTACCCAACTAACCCATACCCAACGATGGGCCAACAGTTGGCCCAACCAAGTTTTACCATACCTGCCAACGATGGCCCAACCAAGTTTAACGATACCTGCCAACGATGGCCCAACCAAGTTTTACGATACCTGCCAACGATGGCCCAACCAAGTTTTACGATACCTGCCAACGATGGCCCAACCAAGTTTTACGATACCTGCCAACGATGGCCCAACCAAGTTTTACGATACCTGCCAACGATGGCCCAACCAAAATTTTCTATATCTAGCAACAATGGCCCAACCAAGTTTTACGATACCTGCCAACGATGGCCCAACCAAAATTTTCTATATCTAGCAACAATGGCTCAACCAAATTTCTCTTTAAAAGGTGTTCCATTAGCCAACTTCTAAACTGTTCATTATACATGCCTAATTCCAATATCAAAATGAAGTAAAAAAATCATATTTAGGATTTTTTTACATCATTTTGATATTGGAATTAGGCATGTATAATGAACAGTTTAGAAGTTGGCTAATGGAACATCTTTTAATGAGAACTTTCGAAATTATTTCTAAATAAAATCGATTTTACCTGTGAAGACCATGGTAAAAACTCAATTTCATGCTAATACTTTTTGGCCATAAAATATTTTAAACTCAAAATATTTTATTTCATTTGGAACATTTTTTTAAACAAGTAGGCATTTGTCATGAACAGTTTAGAAGAGCTATTAGGTCACATTATATTTACAGACTTCTTGAATAATTCTGCAATAGTCTATATTTTAATAAGAAAATTTTAATTTAATACTCGATTATATGGGACATAAAATGAAAAGTACACATAAGTCATTAGTTGCAAATTTAAACGAATGAGTGCTAAATCATAACTTGTAAATAAAATATACAGATTATAGCATCATACATTTTATTAATCAGTGAACTAATTTACAAGAAAATCAAAACACTAATTTACAAGAAAATCGTAAAACAATTCGTTACAAGAATGGAACAGCTGGCAGCTATGCATAAGCCATTTAATTTCATCATACAATTCAATCAATTGAAAAGCACCTTTAACTTAAACAACATTTCTGTGAACTGTAATATGGTTGAGGTCTGAACACAGAACAACTACAAATACTCGCAGAAATTATTATTTTGCTTCAACTCTCACAGTCAAGGTGCCAAATGGCAAAAAAGGGGTCAACCTTGAAATTGCGTACAAGGAATATTATTTGATGGTTTCTGGTAGAGTCAATCAGTCAATAGTGTAGATTTCAAAACCGGTTGATGCCACTCAGCATATGTTGGGCATTTTTTTAATTTAAAAAATTCAATAATTAGTAATCGAGACTTACGATACAGGTTTGAAAGCTATCCTTCAGTGCTGAATGTGAATATTACATTTAAATTAAAAAAAATTAAAATATCAATTTTTTAAAAATAAATTGGAAAATTTGTAAAGTCGAAGACATTTAAACAGTGCTCAAAACCACAAAATAATTGTGAAAGATGGAATTAAAACAGATGACTCAAATAAAGACATCCTAAAATTGGAAGAAAATCTGACAATAAAAAAATTAATTTTTTTAAAAAAATTTTTGGGCTCAAAAATTGACTTTTTTTAAAATTCTTGTAAAAAAAAGTTTGAGGATGATGCCAATAAGGTAATGCTTTCAAGGATATTATTTTACCTGTATATTTTCAAAGTCCAGCTTAATAAATTAACGTTTTTTGTAGCTAGATAGCTATACAGAAAAGGATTGCGGCATTATCTATGACAATGTGGTCTATTTCCCACGCTCGTGTCGAAAAAGAGTACGCCTGTTTGATGGTCACAAAGTATGTGTCAAGGAACGAAGGAATGTGAAGAAAACAACTGTGGCATTATCTATGACAATGTGGTCTATTTCCCACGCTCATGTCGAAAAAGAGTACGCCTGTTCGATGGTCACAAAGTATGTGTCAAGGAACGAAGGAATGTGAAGAAAACAACTGTGGCATTATCTATGACAATGTGGTCTATTTCCCACGCTCATGTCGAAAAAGAGTACGCCTGTTCGATGGTCACAAAGTATGTGTCAAGGAACGAAGGAATGTGAAGAAAACAACTGTGGCATTATCTATGACAATGTGGTCTATTTCCCAAGCTCCTGTCAAAAAAGAGTATGCCTGTTTGATGGTGTTATTTTTATTTGTGTTCATCTGATGAACAAAGTGACGTTTATCCACGATACGATGTATGATACGAGGAAACCTGTTTTGTCTCAAAAGGACGGCATTTGCATTCATGTTGATCAAATCATTAGTTTATTAAGTTAGACTTTAAAAACAAACTTTTTTACAAGAATTTAAAAAAGAGTCGATTTTTGGGCCCAAAAATTTTTTTTTAAAAATTAATTTTTTACAGTCAAATTTTCTTCCAATTTTAGTATGTCTTTATTAGAGTAATTTCTAAATGAAAACTGTTTAAATTACATCTTTTGCAATTATTTTGTGGTTTTGAGCAGTTTGAATTTTTTTGAATTTCCAAAAATTGATATTTTAATTTTTTTAAATTTAAATGGAATATTCGTATTTAGCACTGAAAGATAGCATTCGGATCGGAAGTCTCGATTACTAATTATTAAAAAAAGTTTTTAAATCTACACTCTTGACTGAATGACTCTACCAGAAACCATCAAATAATTTTCCTTATACGCAATTTCGAGGTTGACTCCCTTTTTTGCCATTTGGCACCCTGACAATGAGAGTTGAAGCAAAATAATAATTTCTGCAGGTATTTATAGTTTTTCTGTATGTTCAGACCTCAACCATATTACACAACAATATACAGGTAAATCCACCAATCATGCAAAACAAAATATTTTGACAATTTTTGGTACTAAATCATGTAAAAATTAATTTAACTTAAAAAAGACAAATATCATTTAAAATTACAAAAATACCCAAATCGGTACCTTCTTTGATTTTGGGGAAATTAAACCTTCAAAAAAATTGTTTTTCCTATACTTGAAATTATTTTACACGTTTCCACATACCAAAGATATGGCAAAAATTACCTACAAAATTTCTACATACCAGATACATTCCAGCCAGAGGAGCTGTTTAAATATTACGTAAGCACTTTTTTGGTCATTTTAACCCCCCTCCCCCCATGTTAGCAAAGATAAGCAAACCTCAAACCCCCCACCATAATTACCAAGAATCTGCCCCCCCCTGAAATTTTGACATCCCTTTTAGTAATTACTGTTTTTTTCTCCTTGAAAATTAGGCGACATACGCAAGAAGCTGTCCTTTTTGGGTGTAACCCTATAGGGTTAAAAAATGAGTCAAAACACTACTTTTGGGGGTTAAAATTTCAAAATTACGTCAGATTTCCCAATTCAATTTTTTGTTAAATTTATTTTTGGTTTTGAAATTATTTATGCAAGAAACAAAAGATTTTCGAAAATGCAGTACCTTACGTAAGCATCACTCATATCCCCCTTGTCAGAAAAAATAAGCAAAGAGGAAACCCCCTGCCCCCCTTAGGTGCTTACGTAATATTTGAACGGCCCTAGAGACTTGTTGGACAGAAGGAAAGGTTTAAGGGTGAAGCAGAAAAGAGTTTTCTTGTTTTCAAAATAAGAGGATAACAATAAGAAAAATATTAACTAGTTCAAAACAAGTTTTACAAAAATTGAAAAAAAAAACTACAAGTAATAATTTTCATTGCAAAACTGAAAATTCACAACTATTTAGATAACAGCAAAAAATGATTTCAAAAATATTTCTCAGTTCAAACTATTTTTCATATGTGGAGCACAGCTTAGGGGACATCCATAAATTAAGTCAGGTCACAAAGGTAGGGGAGGGGTTTGGAAAAATCTCACCAAGGGGGAGGGAGGGTCGATTAAAATCTCACGTCAGCTTTTTAAGTTAGAAATTTAAAAATTTTTTTGAAGTATGAGGCAGGAATAATACCCACATATAAGATACTGTGGTTATTTTTAGGCAGAATAATGTCCTTTTCCCCCACATCATTAACAATGGAAAAGTTTTGGGTGTTGTGGAGCACAAAATGCAAACGAATAGGATAGAAAATTATTTTTAAAGGTTGTAGGTAAATCTCACCAAGGGGGGAGGGGGGTCCAGATTTTGGAAAAAACACCTCAAGTAATTTATGGATGTCCCTTAAGAGATTAATTTTGAGCACAATTTTTTTGGCATATTCACTTTTTCAAATTGGCAATTGGGAGGTTAACACCTATTGAAATTAATGATTTTAACTATTGTATACCATCGCAAAGGCTCTAAATAACTAGTTGTTTTTAATTTTTCAGATTTTTAAAACACTAATTTGCAATCCTCATTTAAAAGTTCCAATCAAGAAAAACAGGGCATGACGTCACAATTGCAAAATGCATTTAGTTTTTATTTATTTGAAATTAACTAATTTATATTTTATTTATTTAAAGATTTTAAAATTTCTTCACCGATGATATTCTTTTATGAAAATCTGTTAGGAAAAATTAAATTTTAAAAAGATTTTACCAGCCAATTCAATTGCCATTACAGGTATTTTTAGCAGTTAATTAGAGAAAAGTTATTTAGTTAAAAATATCCATGTTACAATAAGGAATGCAAATAAACGATTTTTTGTTAATTGATTCAAAATCTGGTAAAAGAACACATTTTTTACATAAATCAGTAGATGAAATAACTTTACCAGATTGAAGAGAATGAAGTTTAAAAATTCCCAGCAGACTGCTGTTTAAAGGCACAGTATAAAAATTATCTTTTTGCACAAAAAAATTACAATACAGTTTATAACAATTAATATCCTCTTCAATACGTTTTACAATAATTATATCCCCCTTATCTAATATAATAAAGTTAAGTGTGTGTATATATGTTTGTCTTTTATACAAATCCACAGTTTACTTCCGATCTGCACCAAACTTGGTATACCTACGTAAAAAAACTCAGAAAAAAACATAGGCTATGTTTCGAAAACTTTTAATGACCCCTTGACCCTCTTTTGACCCTTTTTATGGTCATTTTGCTGAAATAGCTTTATTTCTATTCAAAAAGAGATCCTCCATTGTTACAAGGAAAACTTAATGCTTAACAACAAGTTTTTAATAGAAACACTAGGTACAAGTCTATTTAAAAATTTTATTAATAATTTATAAATCTATTTCAGTGAAATTTAAAAGTTTTAAGTATAGTTTAACATATTTTAATTTGAGAGTTTATCTAATTTTTATACTTTAAAAGCTTTATGGAATACCATTGTTGTTAAAATAGTCTCCATGGAAACGAGGATGTAAAATCAAAAGGTGATAATATTTTAGCTTTTAAGAAAGTTGGTTAACAAACAAAAAACCATTAAACTCCCTTTCAACTAGAAAAGATTGATTTTTTTTTCTTAAATTGCAAAATGGAATAAGCTTTAATTATTGAATAATTTCACTGAAAACGTTAATTCTTGAAGATATGATTAATCAAGGGATCTAAGCAATTTTAAATAATTTTAAGAATACTTTTCCCATGTTACTTTTTCCATGTGGAAATCATTCAAAAATTATATTGCTTGAGAACTGAAGGAATTTTAATCAACCTGGGAACACCGGGATAAGAAAAATTACTAGGACCACCGGGATAGGAAAAGTTACCGGGAACACCGGAATATGAAAAAGACGCCTGGGATACCGGGATGATTGGTAAATGCTGATTATGTAAAATTAGAAATGTATTTGGAAAAACTTAAAAAGGGGGGGTTGCTATCATAACCAGCTTATTCCATTTTTGGAAATTTTACAGGAGGGACAAAAAACTTCTCACGTCCACAGTTCTAAAGCTAAATTTTTTTTTAATTTTTTAATTGTAGGTACAACCGCCTAGAATTTGATTAGTTTTTCATTTCCATTCCAGTTGCATTACGTTTGCCAGTGCGCAACCATCTCCGATGCCCTCCCTGTCACAGCTTCCGTATACACCGCAGAACTTCATGCCATTAGAATGGCTATCGAACACATCTCACTCTCCCCTCATAAGAAATTCATGATCTACTCTGATTCTCTGTCCTCACTTAAAAGCATAGTCTCAAACACATCATCTGTCCATCCCATTGTGAACGACATCGTAGTCACACTATCAAAATTGCTTAGGACTGGCGCTAAAATAATGTTTTGCTGGATCCCCGGTCACGTCGGGATTGATGGGAACGAAGAGGCCGACCGTGCTGCAAGATCAGTCACGGGCCCAACTGACAAATTTCCCGTTCCATTTGAGGATTTGAAACCACTCTTCCGGCAAAGACTCTATGGCATATGGCAGTCTGAATGGGACCAGCAAGTAAGCAATAAGCTACATTCTGTGATGCCATCCCTGTCGCGAAGACTGGGTAAAAATCTTACCCGTCGCGAGGAGGTCTTGCTGACCAGATTACGCATTGGGCACACAAGACTAACTCATCGGCATCTCTTGATGGGAGAAGAGGCACCCACATGTCATTTCTGCGATACCATTTTAACTGTTCATCACATCATGTGTGTCTGCCCCCATTTTGACCCCTATAAAAGTATCATTTTTAACCGTACTGATCTTAACTTATCACAAATTTTAAATCACTCAAACCTTTCGTTGATTTTTAAATACATTCATCACATTGGTTTTACCCATTACATCTAGAAATATTTTAAAGTTTTTAACATGACGTATAGAGTATGGCTGACAAAGGCTGTTGGCCTATTATTATTTTAAAAAGGGTTTCTGGAAAATATCTTTAATTTTTTTATGTAATCTGTCTTGTGGTTGGCGCTCTATGCCCTGATATGGGCCTTGTGCCATAAAAATCAAACCAACCAACCAACCAGTTGCATTACCTTGGGCGTAATTACACTAATTAGGTTGGAATGAGCTGATTTTGATGCAAAAATACGATTTTTCATGCTTTTTTGTCAGCTTTTTTGTTCAATTAAGTTGTGTGAAATTGGTTTTTTTCAGTTTACCAGTTAATATTTGTGTCTTTAAGAGTTTAAATAAATGACATTCACTTAACTTTTTCAAATGATCTGAAATTTCACAGTTGAGATCATAGTTTTCACCCTTTAATCTTATTTTGTGTTGGAATGAGCTGGATTTGAGCTATATCCCTTCGCCAGGTTACGAAGGACCCTCTAAATTTTCAAAACATGCAAAAAACGGATTTCAAAAAAATATGGAATGAGCTGGTTTTGATAGCAAAAGCAATAAATAATAAATTTGTACTCTTCCCCCGTGCAAGGCCGGGCATATCAGCTAGTTAATAATAAAACAAGAATTTGTTCTGTTACACCTACAACACAATTATTTTTGGGCAGTCTTACAGATGTGATTTTCCCATTTTTTTTGTCACTGGATTCTTAGACTTAAAAACCACATCACAGAAATTTTTCTCCGAGCCTTTTGGCAACTTGTTGCAGAGGATTATTTGGGGCCCTAACCATACGTTTTAATGTGCTACCTAAAAAATTTTCGAAAGGAAATGCCGAAAAATTATCTAAACATCCGAAATTTTCTAAATCTTTAACTATGTGTAAAAGATTGTGGAAATTGTACACTGACAATTCCTTACTATAACAAATGGGGATGTTTTCTACGAAACTATGTAAAAGGTCGTTTGCAAAGTTCCTCAAACTATCTTTCTTACAAAAATCACCAGACAATATATATACAGCACAATGGAGAAGCATAAAGTGAGTATATAATTGTTTAGAAAGAACATTTTTCAATACAACTGGTCCCAAATAAAGAATGAAAGAACGGAACTCTGTGGCTTTCCAAAATTTAAACATGTGTATCGGACGAGGTCTTCGGGAAAATTCTTTTGGATAATAACGATTGATTACAGATAATCTAGAAGAAATTAACTCTATAGAATGAGCACTGAGTTTACACTTTTTAGGTCCCTTTTCTACCCACAAACGAACTAGCTTTTTAACTACCCCAAGACATATCAAATGCATATAGTCTAAAGGGACCTGGGTAACTAAGCCAAAATCAAGTTCTGAAAGAACACTTGGTGATTTTTGGTGGTCTTCATAAACCATTTGGTTGAAAAGAGCATCGGTTCTAAGAGTGGTATTTTTAACATATTTCCATGTAGTTCTTCCAAAATAAACTCCATCTTGGGTACATTTCTCACAGCCGTGCAAGGAATTATGCCCAACAATACACTTTATGAATGACCTAGCTGGAGAATCAGCAATGATGCAACTAACCCTAAATGAATAGTTAACCCCATTAAGTAAAATCCCATTTTTTTCCAAGTTCTTACATTCATCAACAAAAGGCCGTAAAAATGCATTTGCATCAGCTGGCTTAGAATCCCCACAATATAATGCAACAACTATGGGTCTTTTATCTGTTGCTTGGTCAACAACACATAGCAGGGGCCAAAATGATTTTGTGCTACTTGTATGAATGGGAAGTCCATCCACATTTACAGAAACCGACAAAAAATTGCTATCCACAAGTCCTGATTTTCTTTCTAATAAAGGATAATTTGATGAAGTTAAACCACACGATGCTCTCTTCACCAAATTCTGTTCAAGGCCAAAATACACAAAAGAACCTTCATTACAAGGCATAACATTAACAGCTTTTGGGGTATGCAACAAAGTGCGGGAGTCAAGTGGCAAAAAAGGAAGGGAAGGTTTTAAAATATGTAATAAATCAGTAAGTGAAGCATGACTAGTATTGTGTTTTTGGGACCACAAAAGCATCTTTGGAATTAAATTATTGGAATTTGATTCACATTCTGAATCACTAGAAAGACTGGTTTCACTACTACTGCTGCTGCTATTGTTAAAAAAATTTAAAGATGCACTGGGTGGTGTATTTGGACTATCAACTATAGATGGGTTATAAATTAAAATCTCGTGCCCAAGAGTATCTGAATTGTTTGGACTTAGTAATTGCTCCTTTATAGTAGTAGCTGCCTCAGCAATATCACGATACTTGGTTCTTTTAGACTGCCCACTGTACAATCCTCTTTGGTCACTCATGATTTTACTCTATTACCCTACTTTGTACTATTTTGCAATACTACTACTTACAAAGTTACCCTACTTTGGACAGGGTGGCCACACACACAGAAAACTTATTTCGAAATTCCCTGATAATTCCAGGATTTTTTCTGATATTTTATAAATATAGTAAATTTTTATCTTCTAGAAAACAAGAGAATGACTAAAAATTGTGGAGAAACAAGGAATATAAATTAAGATTATTTTTGGGCTTTTATTACTAAGAAACCCTAGGAAGCCTTTTTTAAACATTTGCGGCAGCACCAATTTTTATGGATCCAAGATGTTATTTTGTAGGAAGGAGAATGGGAATGCACATATTTAAATAGATTTGAAGATCAGAAAAAAAATTCAATTTATTTTTAAAACTACAGATTTCTCCAATAATTATCAAATTTTCAAAACTTCCCCGATTATTCCAGGTTTTTTAATTTTCCCTGATAATTTAAGGTTTTCCAGGTTTGTGGCCACCCTGTTAAAGTTTCTGGACTAACATAGAAAGGCAGAAAAGAAATCACAAAATTCACAATCAGAAAAACTTAGGCACTAAAACAAATTTCTGCATTCAAAAACATTAACTTAAAATGATTGTCCTCGCATGAAAATAAAAAAACAATAAACAGTTCACTTGCTTCTCAAGGATCTTCCTCCGTCCCTGTCCTTCGAAAACCTGAACCAGCTTATTAATACCTCGTGTATTTCATCATCGGTGACGTTAGCAGTAAATTTACACTTCCTGACAATGACTAACAAAAAAACACACAATTAGAACTTGTTATGCAATATTAAGAGCAAAATAATTAGTATTCTTAAATTTTTAAAGAATAAAGTTTTATAAACTATATTTATATGTAGACATAATATAATTTTAGAATCGTTATAAGAAATATTGGTACTTTCATTACAAAAATTGCAATTCTTACCTGGAATTATCTTAATAATTTTTAGGGCTTTTAATGGACCTTTTTTATTTTTTCCGTTCCAATTGTAAAGGTGTGCTACTCGGTTGGAAAAGAGTCGTTCTAAGATCCTTTTTACTGACTGCCGTGTTTTTTTGCCACCCAGGAAACTCAAGTT
Organism: Tetragnatha versicolor; assembly: GCA_024610705.1. Classification (NCBI taxonomy): domain Eukaryota; kingdom Metazoa; phylum Arthropoda; class Arachnida; order Araneae; family Tetragnathidae; genus Tetragnatha; species Tetragnatha versicolor. The sequence goes on along the minus strand of JANDEH010000013.1, from coordinate 22,456,123 downwards.
TCTTACCTGCAATAGAAAAAAACAATGGCAGTTAAAATGCAAAATCTGAATATAACATGGTAATAGGCAGCGTTCGAAATTGTACTGGATTGCTGGTCCGGGACAACTAAAAAACGGCTCGGACCAGTGGAATCAGAAATTTACTGGTCCGCCGGACCAGTAGTGAAAAAATATCCCTCCCTCCAGTTAAGTTATGTATTAATTTGTGAGCAATATCATTAATTCAAGAAAAGTTCTTATTTTTTTTTGAATTTGTCAGTTGACTTTGAATGGATTTTGTCAGTTAGTGAAATATTATTTAATCAAGAAAAGTATTTAATAAACAAAATATTTTCAAAATTATTTGATTATTTAGAGCTATTGCTTATTTCTCATAATTTCATTTTATAAATTATTTTATATAAATTTTATTTTTACAACTTGTAACCTATTATTGCATGCATGTGTATTAATTTTTAACATTAATATTTGGTACTCACATTCAGTGCAATAGTTACTTTATAATTATATTTAAACTTTTCCTTTTTGATCTGTCGGACCAGTAATTTTTGTTGCGGACCAGTAAGATTGGTAAAGCACTGGTCCGCAGGACCAGTGGATTTTTTTCCCAATTTCTAACGCTGGTAATAGGGGTATGTTTTTAATACAATTCAGGGGTCTGTATAGGTTTTTTTAAGTTACCTATTTTGTGAAAAATTTTCAATGAATTTACAAAACTTTAGTTCAAAATCACATGTAAATAGTTTTTAAATATTAAAAACAAAAGAAAATTCCATCTAGAATGGCTAAAAAGTTGCCTTTGACAGACCATCGAATGTACAATGAAATTTTGCAATGAATTTTTTGGTTACTTGTTCACTAACAATGTAATACAAGTTGTATGTACTAAAATGAATTAATTAACCTTTAACTTTCAATAAATCAGTATGACAGTTAGCTGTGAAATTTGTTAATTCAAATAATCAATACTTTAAATGTGATGGAGATCACTTACTAAGGCATTTGTATTATCTTCATCTACCAGCCCTGGCGCACTATACTCTATCTTGGGTCATGCGCCATAAAAATCTAATCAACCAACCAATCATCTACCAGCCACTCCTCAAGCTTTTCTACATCTTCCACACTATCACAAGGTAGATTTAAGAGCGATGGTAATTCGGGGAGTGTGGAAGTGTTGGATACCCCAGATTTTTCTGCAAGCTCAGTAACTCTTCGATCAAGGCTATTGAGCCATCCCTCTATTTTCGCCAAATGCCTTGATATGTTGAGTAGAACTGAAAAAAATTACAAGATATAGGCTAAAGTAAACCATTATTTTAACTCATGGGAAGAAGAAAATCTAAATTTAAAAAAACTACTTGAGTAAATAAAGTGATTTTTGAAAAACAATATTAAGGATAAAAATTATTTTTCTATCTTACCATCAGGTTCATGGTGAGGAGTAGTTGAGGTGCTTGGAGTACTGATAAATGATCCTGTTATTCCTAAAGAAAAGTACGAGTTATTATCTATGACTTAAATAACTCCAATAATGCAGTTCAGTGCTACAGATAAATCCAGCTTGAGGCTTGGCCCCTACCATTTGCTTTAGAAACAAAGTGAGATTACAATCCAGTTTTAGATTGGATTTTTTTTTTGAAAACTTATTGTATTTTTTCAAATTTAAGCTTTTGAAGAAACCACATTAAGGGTGGGTTTACCAGTAGCATCTAAAGCAAAGGGGTGGCCAACCCAAAAATGATCTTGAGGGCCACTTTGGAAAACCACAATACTCCTGAGGGCTGCATATAAATTTAAGGATATTGGCTGCTCAGAATTATAGTAAAGTAAGTTGAATAAATAGATTAGGGAGTTTTTTTAGATCCTTTGCTTACTTTTACAGTTTCCTAAATAAAATATTCATTTAAATTTAAATTGACCTTTAGGAGCAACCCCAAGAATACTTTCTCTATATAGGTATATAAACAGGTACCGTTAAAAATACTATGAATTACTCGAAACTAAGAACTTAAAAAATTACAAGATATAGGCTTAAGTCAACAATAATTTTAATTCATGGGATGAAAATCTAAATTAAAAAAACTACTTAAGTAATTAAAATTATTTTCTAACACTATTCAAAGATGAAAATCCTTTTTCTTTCTTACCATCATCAGGTTCATGGCGAGGAATAGTTGAAGGTCTCGAAGTGTGTGGAGTGCTGAAGTGTGTCGCTGTTACTCCTAAAGAAAAATATAACAAGTTATGTTATTAATGTATGACCAAAAGAACTCCAATAATTCCCATGTGTACATATATATTTCAAATTTTAAAACATTATTAAATGCATTTTTCTCTTTTGAAAATAATAAAAATTGTGATTGAATTTTAAGGTTACTTAATTGATCATTCAAAATATAATTGCAAAACCCATTTCAACTACCCACAAGCCACCTGTGGCTTTGATTCATTTTTATTTTTACCTCGAATATGTAGTCAGTCCCCAATCTACTGTATAAAAGTTAATGCGGCCCTCGGGCTGAAAAGTTTCTAGATCTTAGTCATAAAGTAAGGACAAAAACAATAACTTCCAACAAATAATGACCAAACTACCACTACATAGCACCATGAACCAATGGTCCTACCATCATGCATGCACGTAATTTTCCAAGAAAAATCGCCTTCCGGCTGAAGTGGTGAATGTCACAAAGAAACAGTGGCCCGACACGAACCAGGTAACCTCCCTCACCAGGCAAGTCGGCTTTCTCGAAGGTCTTAGAAAACTGTAAGATCTTGCCTCCGCCCCTTCGTTATCCAGCCACTGTGCCCAGTACTCAATTTCTTCTGATTTGAGGCGTCGCATCATGGCGGAGTAGGGGGTCGGTACAGAAATCTCGACACTACTCTAAGTAACATTCTCGGAGCATCCAAAAACGCAACCCACAAAGAAATCCTTCAAAGTCTTCCTTCCTGCAGGGGACGTGAGAAAATGTCTAATTTGTGCTATGTCCTAAGCGCGACGCAATGCCTGCCATGAATCCCTCATTTAGCCATAGTCATGCTCCGCCGGTCCTGTAAGGACTGTTTTTCGGGTGCGTAATTTTCCAAGAAAAATCGCCTTCCGGCTGAAGTGGTGAATGTCACAAAGAAACAGTGGCCCGACACGAACCAGGTAACCTCCCTCACCAGGCAAGTCGGCTTTCTCGAAGGTCTTAGAAAACTGTAAGATCTTGCCTCCGCCCCTTCGTTATCCAGCCACTGTGCCCAGTACTCAATTTCTTCTGATTTGAGGCGTCGCATCATGGCGGAGTAGGGGGTCGGTACAGAAATCTCGACACTACTCTAAGTAACATTCTCGGAGCATCCAAAAACGCAACCCACAAAGAAATCCTTCAAAGTCTTCCTTCCTGCAGGGGACGTGAGAAAATGTCTAATTTGTGCTATGTCCTAAGCGCGACGCAATGCCTGCCATGAATCCCTCATTTAGCCATAGTCATGCTCCGCCGGTCCTGTAAGGACTGTTTTTCGGGTGCGTAATTTTCCAAGAAAAATCGCCTTCCGGCTGAAGTGGTGAATGTCACAAAGAAACAGTGGCCCGACACGAACCAGGTAACCTCCCTCACCAGGCAAGTCGGCTTTCTCGAAGGTCTTAGAAAACTGTAAGATCTTGCCTCCGCCCCTTCGTTATCCAGCCACTGTGCCCAGTACTCAATTTCTTCTGATTTGAGGCTTCGCATCATGGCGGAGTAGGGGGTCGGTACAGAAATCTCGACTCCCTCCTGAATGGCCTTCTTGGCCAGTGAGTCGGCGAGCTTGAGGATGAGGCTGCATTGCTGCTGTTGATTTGTGTATCCTGCCACACTCGTCTTTGGGTGTGTCCCTCGTTCACCCATGTTTCGTCTAAATAGTAAACCGAAACATTTCTCTTCAGCTCTCGGATCTTCCTCAGGTATCTTCTACGACATAAATTAATGCATGTTCTTTCGATAAGCGCTGCTTCCCTCTTCTGTTTCTGGAAAGAAAATCCCAAATCATTCAAAATCCTGTAGAGAGTTGTCCGGGCAATGTTTTTGGAGAAACTTTCTCTGTCATCATTTACTTCAGCCGACACTTTGTCCAACGTCGGGATCTCATTTCTTCGGAAGCAGCAGTTTCAGGGCTATTTATTTTTTCAAGTTTAGGCTCACTTTTTATGCTGAAAATGGTTGAAAAGCTGCTTGTGGACATGTCTCAATCATTGGTTGAAAAAAATCTAAAGATGCAGCTTCTTCGCCTAATGCTATTTTATTTAAAACAAATTTCTCTTTTGGAGTTAAGGAAGGGACATTATAAAAGTTAATGCTGAAATGATTTGAAATTGCTGCCTGGTGAATACAAAAACAATCCCGACATCCTTTAATACAAGTAAAGCAACCAATTTTGGCATCAACATGGTGTAAAGCAGAATTATCATTAGATTCAACTTCATTTAGACCATTACCTGCAAATTTTATTTTCTCTTTCCATATTTTGGTGGCCTTTGCCATTATTCTTTTGTGCTCATTGAATGGTGATCTGCTATAGGCGTTATATCGTCCGTATATGCCAGGACTCTTCGGAACAGAGGGTCAGGGCTAACCCTCCATAAAATGGGATCGATAACCAAGCAAAATCCCTGCAGTACCTCTTTCTTCAGGTCTATTAATTCAGTCATTACGTCCGCCAGTGAGAATTTCGTGGACGCCCTGATGTAAATATCCTGTTTTATCTTGGCGAAGCAGTCTCCCACTCCATACGCTTCAATTGCCAATTGGATTGCTTCGTGGCATACCCAAAGGAATCCGAGAAGTCCATCCAGGCCATGAGGGCATCACCTTTATATAGGCCTGCCGGACCTTCTCGAGAAAGCCAGACAGCAGGAAGTTATGGCGTTCTTCCACTTGGACTTTCTAGACAATTTCTTCAAACAGAACTTCCAAGCTGCTCCATTCTCTGCTCGTCTGTTTCCAGCAGTATGGCATCCTAGAGGTCGTGGAACGGAGTAAGTGCAAAGTCATTCTGTCTTCTCCATCCTCTTGGGGGGGCTGGTGGGACAGGGTGTAACGGCCCCCTTAAAGAGATTGGTTGTACTCGACACCTTGTCAGTAATGAGACATGCTTTGCACTCGCCACTGATATTTCTTCAAAGCTACTTTTGCAACATAACCGATGACACAAGCTGCAGAATTTTGCAAATAGATATCATTATTCAAAATATCTGTGTTGACTTTTATTACATTTTAGCTACCTAGCCCTAGCTTAATCCCAGTGGTCAAAATTTAGGAATTAAGTTCAGTGTCCTATTCCACAATAAGAAGGCTTAAGTTTAAACATTTTTTTTATTAACAATTGTAAAGCTAACAAAAATTAAAAATTTAACACAAACAATCAGAAGAAAAAATTATCAAATCAAGTAATCTAGTGCCGTGGGGAGATATTTTAAAGTTTAATTTAGAAAAATGAGAAAGGCAACGTAAGGTTCATTCAAAAGGAGAAACAGCAAGCGTGAACCGAAAATTCTGAATTATATAGCCGTTTCTGATGTTGCCACAAGACAAATAAAAAAGTCTGAAAAATTTAAAGAAAGATCTCCACCACACGGCAATACAACATCACAACCAGGGACATCAGTAGAGGAACCTTGGCTTAGAATGATTTCATTATCAACATCCTCAGCCGAAGACCCCTCTTCCTGTACCTCTAGTTCAGTAAGCAGATCGAAACTCGCGAAAACAGTGTCTTCATGTGGTTGACAGTTTGAAAGGAGAAAGGTACTTTTAATGTTTTGCGCCATCAACAAGCGCATACGATTCTAAAAATCGGTAGCGGTCGGATGGTCGTTGTTTCCCCCTTTGCGCCTAACAACTGAAAAAAAAATACTAGGGAATCCCGAGTAAATCTGCTGTATATGAAGGAAAGATGTTTTGATGAGCAGATCAGAAACCATTTGGCAAAATGCAGATAGTGTTGTCATCCAACCCTGTAAACAAGAAAAATTTTTACGAGTGGTTTACAGTTGAGTTTGGAAATCGATTGATTGCACAAATTGGATTAACTTACCCCTGGACTCAAGATGTGGAGGGGATTTAGTAGCTGCTGAAAGTAATGGTATGTCGGGATATTTAAGCATTCTTCCTTTTACACTTTCAAACAAATCATTGACTAAAGAACAGAAATCGGCAGTGTGGCTCCCAGTAGATGGCAGACAACCGGTTGTGATCATAAAGCAGAGGATTGCAGCAACCGATTGACTGAGAGCTTGAGCTGCCAACCTCACATTCATGGCCTTATCAATTCGTTTGTTAAATTTTTTATGAAGGTAATTATATTTAATAATTCGATGTAGGCGCTCCAGGTGCACGTTTGTGTTCACATTACCCAATCTATAACAATAAGCCCACAATTCGGGATGGGTTGTTGTACAATAATTCTTTCAAAATAGACTCCAAAATCATACAAACCTTTGATTTAAAGAATTCAATTCCTTCAGAGAGTAATTTCTTGAATACCAAAATGTCCTTTTCTTCCAATAATTTCTGTCATTTTTTTTCTTTTTACGTTCCTGCGCCGGGCTTGATCCATATCCCAGGCACAGAAAAGCCTTGCTTTTGGAGCAGAAAAAACTAGTTTCCAACCATTATATAGAGATTCTGCCATGTCACTCATGAAAACTTTAGGGGAAAAATCCCAGACAGAACAGGTAACGTTCATACAATTTTAACATGCATATAACGTACATGCAGTTTTAACAAAATATAAAAATGTGGCTATGCTCTCTTCATTTATTTACTGGAAATGCAGAAAGTACAAGGATATCCTTGATTTAGGTCGCCTAACACAATAAGGGTTCAAAATCGTAAGCGTTTGTCCCATGTGTTCCGTCCATGAAAATGAAATTGTGGGCAAATTTTTTCATTATTTCCACTTGAGATTTTTCGAAGATAGTTCATATTGTTATGGATCATGCGCAGAATCGCCCGACAGTGCGGGACTGTAATAAATTGTGTATTTGTATCTTCTGGCATGAAGCAGACTGGCAGATGCGAGATCATAATGATGATCATATTGTATTCTTCTATCGGGAACCTATTTTTCCTTTAATAAACTTTAGTTTTGTTCAAAGAACTGTGTGATCAATCCTAGCCTCATCAAATGGAGCAGAGCGTGGTTGAGGTAGTGGTTCCCGTGGATGAGATTGTGACTCAAGATTTCTGTGTGGATTGAACGTTTTTCGTCCGAGTGCTTTTCAAAATATGCTAATTATTTTATAAAATCACACAACTTTTATTTAAAAATCTAAGATTTTGAATAGCAAAAAATATATCAATAAAAATTAATTCGTTGCAGACTTACAATTTCTAGACCCAAATTTAAACCACTCGTTAAAAAATATCCTGGATCCTAAAAAATGAGCATTAGAATAAAAAAAATACCCTTATAATATCCTTTACATTTTTTGAGTAAAACTTACCAATCTAGATGGTGATATATTATTTTCTATTTCTATCTCTTAAATTACCTTCTCCATTTAGAGGAGTGGGTAGTACTTTACTATCCGGGGCCCCTAATTTTTGGCGCCAAAAAAAGTCGCCAACCCAAATCGCGCCAAAACACGGGTTTCAAAAAAAGTCCGAACTTACAAAATGGCGGATTTTCGGCCTATTTTTTTCTGGCATCTTTAACAAAATTTTACAAAATCATTGGAAAAGAAGGCATCAGAAAAAAGTCCGAACAAACAAAATCAGCAAATTACAAACATGCAAAATAAGCAGGAATGAGAAATTACAGGAAAAACAACTTACCGTGTGTCGTTTCTGGTCTTAAATAGGGTTTCTTGATTAAATGTGATTTCTTGATTAAATGTGATTTCTTGATTAAATATATATATAATTATAACTATGTACAATATTTTCGGGGCAATTAGGCGTCCGTCACCGGTTGAGCCGGGCTGGAGGCCTCTTCTTGTGTCGGCTCCGGAAGGTCGGCGGGGGCGTCCTTCTCGGGCTGTGCTATTTCTGGCTCAACCGGATCATTCGGATTGTAGAGCTCCTTAATTGCCCCGATGAAATCCATGAATAAATCATCGGATTCCCGATGAGCCCGGCGCCACATATACTCCGCCAGGTACGCTTCAAAATTTTTTTTGTCTTTACGGCCTTTGGGAAGGCCACGCTTAATGGCCGCCCAGGTCCCCTCGATGGCATTTGTGTGTGCTCCCGTTGCCGGGTCCTTAAAATTCTGACTGTGGTTCACCGTGTAATGGACAAAGCCCTCTTTGGGGAGGTCATTGTACGATTTCCAACAGTCAGAAATTATAATGGAACCCGGCAAAATCCATTCATTAATCACATTCATTAAAGTCTCTTTCGTTCGATCTTTCACAACAACAAAAAAACTCTTCCCACTACCCCTTTCTACCCCCCCAAAAACCCATGAACCATCCACTCTTTTACCCCTATGATATTTCCTTTTCCCGAATTTACTTTCATCTATTTCAACAACCACACCGACACCACCCAAACGAACACTATTATTCACACATGCATGCACACACACTTCCCTACAAAAACTACTCCAATCACACACAGTCTTGCTACTCCTTTTAAGCTCACGCATTCGGTCCTTGCACTTCATTCCATACACCCACATGTACGTATCCATTAATACATCGATCATGGTTAGCTTGCTTTTGCTAAACCATGACCCCTTTCGCACGGAACATTTGCTACGATGCGCATTCACTCCCTTCTTTCGACATACCCATTCACAACCATCAGACCCATCCTTGGTACCATGTACCATCTCCTTTCCACACACTTCACACATAAATACAGAGGCAATCAATCCCACTTTCATACAAAAGTTAATAATCCCCTCAATCCCCCCAAATTTTAATTTAAACAGACTCTCTAACCTTATAGGAGCATCCATTCTCGGGAGCACGAAATCCACGGGGACCAACTTGACAGAGGATGAAAATGGCGTTAAAATTGGAGACGGCAAACGACGACTAACGACCTGCACGGCAAACGACGAAATGGCAGATTCTGGAATGTTCAGCACCCCCGAAAACAAACCCCGTGAACCCCGTTTAACCATTTTTAAAAATAAGGTCGCTAATTGGCCCAGGACAAAGGGACGGACGTCCCCTCGCTTCTAATCTCCCTCCCACTGGGCGAACGGGTTCAAGGAGTAGGGTTGCCATAATTCGCGCCCGGAGTCACGGAGATCGCGACCGAAAATAAAAGCCCAGTAGGGGTTGCCACATTTGGCGACTTATCGCCCTTGGCGAAAAGGGCCCCGGATAGTAAAGTATAGCCGAGGAGTGTTTTTCATCCTGGACACTTGCAGTTGACTACAAGGTAAGTTGCCATTAGAAATAAGATGGACTCTTGAAGTAATTGACACTGCACAGAAGAATCTTATGTTCTGGAAGAATGTAGCATCTTATATTATTGTTTAAATTCCGATGTTTCGAGGCCTTAAATCAGCGGTTGAAGTTGAAGAAGCAGCCGGTAAGGTGGGATGAGCAGCGTAACTCGTTGGAACGGTTATACAGGGTGTATCTGAAATGGTGCAACAAACTTTCAGGGATGATAGTACTCATCAAGACGAACAAGAATCGGTATAGAAAGGGGGTCCCAGACCAAATCCCAGGGAGTTAAAAATGGAGCGACACCCCCAAAAAATCATTGAAAAATTCAATTTGTAGAAGAACTACTTTTGGTAAAAACTTAATTATGGTCTAAAAATTGTGGTTTAATGTGATCTTTAAAATTACCTCAATAGTCTTAGCTTTAAAATTTGTTTTATCATGAAAAAAGTTAAAAAACACAAAAAAATGTGAAAAATCTGCCAAAACCTTATTTTATACTTCGAAATCCTTTCTTTTGATTTGATAATCTGAAAGATCATAGTTGAAAACCCTTAAGTCCAAAGTTTCACGTAAATACAATCAATATTAAACGCTTGAGATCCTGTTAAAGTTCGTTTTTTGCGTGCGCTAACAGCTGTTTTGGAAACAGCTCTAGAAAACAGCTTGCGCACCCAAATAACAAACTTTAACAGAATCTCAAGCGTTTAATATTGATTGTATTTACGTGAAACTTTGGACTTAAGGGTTTTCAACTATGATCTTTCAGATTATCAAATCAAAAGAAAGGATTTCGAAATACAAAATAAGGTTTTGGCAGAGTTTTCCAATTTTTTGTGTTTTTTAACTTTTTTCATAATAAAACAAATTTTAAAGGGAAGACTTTTGAGGTAATTTTAAAGATCATATTAAACTACAATTTTTGAGACCATAATTAAGTTTTTACCAATAGTAGTTCTTCTACAAATTGAATATTTCAATGATTTTTTGGGGTGTCGCTCCATTTTTAACTCCCTGGGATTTGGTATGGGACCCCCTTTCTATACCGATTCTTGTTCGTCTTGATGAGTACTATCATCCCTGAAAGTTTGTTGCACCATTTCAGATACACCCTGTATAGGAGGACTTCTCAGCGGGAGAAGTGGAAGGAGCAGTCGCTTTCTACGGATTCAAGTTCTGCCAAGTTCCAAAAATAAAATGAAAGTGTGAGTTAATGACTCATTATTTGCATTATCTTTTTACTAAGCAATATTTAAAGTGAAAATTAAGAGACCTACCTACAATTTCCCTCGATTCTTCCAGTCGTTTTATTTCAGCTTTTCGCCTGACTTCTATGGTTTGTTCTGCTCTTACTGATCATGTGGCATTTCTTGGCAAATTTTTCCAGTTTAGCAATACAACGGTAATTCTCTTGGTTGTATCCACCGTCAAGGGTGACATTGATATTTCCGGAGTCGTTGAGATTCCTTCCTTGGCTAGTTGATCTGCCTTTTCATTCCCAGGGACTTTTTCCCAGAAAGAGGACTTTTATTGTAAGTTTTGCTGCTTCTTTGGTGTCTAGTTTGACATGACGCGTATTATAAAACAGCGTAAGACTTGGCGCAATAAAGCTGTGACTTGGCGTTTGGAAGGTAACTTACAGCTAGTGATTTGCTGAGACATGTGGCCAAGTCGAAAAATGCTGTCTTTCTGCCTTAAACTCGTAGATCCCAATGATCTTGTGTTCGAAGGTGAAGCCATTTTTCTTTAAATATCATCGGGACTTTCCCTCTGATGGAACTTGTGCTGGTTTGTTCCGATGGATCCATGACCAGTAAGCACTTGATTGATGTGAAACTAATCGCTGACTCTGTGGACGCTTAGGATGTGAAATGTCCTCCTTCCCGTCTCGGAATGAAGTCATTTTTGCTTCCATCTTTCGATGGAATCGGCCACGAGTGCCCTGCGCTGAGTGGAAGCGTAACTTCGTGGGTCAACTCATGGAGAGCGGTGGCCTGTTTAGCAGATCGGTCGGCTGCCTCCTTACCCTCATGCCCTACATGGGCTTTACCCACATAAGGGCCACGGTTTTCCCTCCAACTTCTAGTTTTCTTATTCGATCTCTTATTTCTATACCCAAAACAACATCCTGCTCATACTCATTAACGTTCCTAATGAATTGAGGCTATTCTTTCAGATATTTGGCAAAGTCAGTTCTGTGTCTTTTACAGAAACTACAATAAAAATTGGCTGAAAAACTGCCTGAAAATCCAAGGACTTCATTTAAACCCTTATTGTCTTAAAATCAGGTCAAGAAAAAAGTAAATTGTTTTTTCCTCACCTTTAGGACTCTTTAGCACAATTCCTTCTTGGGAAAGGGAATTTAACTCTTTTACCTCATGGGAGAAAATCTCTCGATGTCCCATGAAAGCTTTCCTTTCCTCGGATAGATCTAAGTACACAAGAAAAATTTTTTGCAGAAGAGAATTCTGGAGGCAAACAGGGTAGGGTGGCATACACTGCTGCCCCTATTTCACTGGATACAGCATGCGAACCCAGAGCATTGTTAATCTGGAGGTCATCAATGCCAATAAAAAGGGACAAAACTATCATTCCTTTTGCCTCATATGGAGCAGATTTTTTGGCCCACATGCATGCACATCATTTGGCCTTGCATGAAGTTGCAAAAAATAGTCTTCTTCTGCTGGAGGCTTTCTACGTGGTGCACAACTGCAGACAGATTTCCAGGAAGGCTAAAAAAATGTCTTAATGATGACTCCAAGGAAATTAACGTAGCCAAACACGGAACGGGAACTTTCAGGATTCTGTTACCCACGAGTTTATGATCATATCTCACGCCTACTTGGCAGTCTTTAACAGGCACCAGACAACCTGTTTTTTCAAAATATTTAAGCTTTCGATATTATGTTGAAAACTGATTCAAAGTGTCAGAAAAACTGTCAAGTAAGCTTGTAACATCCTGAAGGGGAATCTTTTCTTCCTCGGGTTCCTTTTGTGGTCTGGTGTTGCAGCTATTTGCCTCTAACCTGCTTTTCATTTCCCCTATTGACTCCTGAATGAATTCCGATAGGCCATCCACTACTGTCTGAACCAGGTTCCGGAGGAAAGATGGTCGAGCATACAACTTGGCTATGAAACTGGAAGCTTGAGTGGCTAAAACTTTTTCAAAATCTACAAACTGCAAAGGGGTGTCTGTAGGAGGCTCTGAAAAAACTTAATCCTGATCTACACCTATTGTTCTGATCTGATGTCTTCCAATATTTCCTCTGGAAGTTCGGGGGTTTCAATGTTATTATTGGGGTTGGGTGTTGAGTAGCTGGCATAATTAGTTAGTTTGTGGTGACATCTGAAATGCCTTCGCTATCTAGACTAGGATTTGAAGGCTTTTTTTGTAAACACAGTTTTCTTCACCACACATGAAGGATGAAGAATCCTGCTTATCATGATTTATATTGTAGTGTAATTTTAATGCTTGGATTGAAGGAAAATAATTAATACAACCAGTGCAATTAGGCATTTTAATGATATAAAAAATTAAATTAATTAAAGCAGGACAACTTTCTGACAATAGATTCCACAGAGTTGATGGATTTAGGGTTGTCCCATGCTGTATGCACGTTATAGATGGCTCTCTGCAGTATCAGCCACAAAGGATCTGCATGCTTAGGATATTCTGCATGAATGGCTTTGAAAGCCACGTCTACAGCCTTTACTGGAGAATCAAATTGCAACTGCAGGCTGTCCAATACCATAAAAGAATCTGTGATACTCTCTAAGCTAAGGACTCTCCTACCACAACAGCAACAGGTTGTGCAGTTTCCCTGCGTCCTTGAATTCTTTCTCTGTAGCGTTGTAGTCCCGAGTCCAGGTTAAGCAAACTATTTGTCAAAAATTTAAACTTAATTTGATTTTGTCTTGTAGTTGTTACTCTATGCCCTAATATGGGCCTTGTGCCATTAAAATCCAACCAACCACTTCATATGCGAGATCTGGAAATTTTAAAAATCCATTACCTACCTATTACATAACTAGTAAAAAAGGAAAAGCTACTATGGTTAAAAATGGCTGGTCCTCCTTCGGTGTCGTAAAAAGTCACCTTGTCCGCACTTCTTCTCTGCATAGCGTTTTTTTCATATTTTTGAATTTAAAGTGCAGCTGCACCGACGTTCTCTTTGAGCAGCCAGGAACAGCAGAGAACTCCTCCGCAATTTTTGCCCAAGTTTCCTGTTTTTATGCGTTATTAGCAACGTTCGTCTTCTTGCAATCCACAATACCTTTATGTTTATTTACAAGGAGAGTCGAGACTTCCATTTCAAAAGCCGTAAAGTTTGCCGTTCTCTTCGCCATTTTTTTTTCAATTAAAAAGAATTGATTCCGAATTAATTAATTAAAAGTTAAAATAATCAGAACATCCACAAGAAATTTTGATTGTTATCGCGCCTGTTTTCTTCTTTACATGCTTTAGTCACATCGGCTACTGCTGTCCAATCAGAAGTGTCCTTATAAGTATAGCCCTTCTTACTCTCGAGTATCTTAAACCGATGCTGGTCGATAAGCTCGGCATTTAATACTAGTGCGATGGTCGATACGGGTGAAAGGGATTATATCGGCATGGTTGCGAAACTTCTTTCAACAGTTTGAGATGTATTCCGTGAGGCCGGTGTCAAATGTCTATCACACGATTCTAGAGTGCTTAAGGAAGATTTAGCAATCATGAAATGACAGTCTGATTTTCCATTTTAGAGTTCACATTAGTGAACAGTAGTTTTGTTCATTAATTTATAACAAAGCTCACAAGTCATTACGTTTACAAAATGTAAATAACACTGTTCTACAAATTCGACCTTCAAAATTTTTTCCTTGATGAAAATAGTCAATTCTTATAGATTTTGGGTCGCTGAATACGAAAATCACCATTAAAATTCTCAATCGACTCAGGATATTCGGGGAACAGCCCCTCCCCCTTTTTACGTTTTTCGACGACCTTATAACTTTAAACTCGATTTTCAGGGTCAAAAAGCATTAATTTATTCTTCAAATTGCTCCCCAGTTAACAAGAAATGTTCAAATTAATAAAATATGATAAATTTATAACAAATGGATAGGGTTAAGGGGTAATTACCCCCCTAAAAATACAAAAAATAGCTAAAAATTAAGGAGGTTTCTATACGCTATTTTTTCTTCTTATTTTTTACGCAAATCCCGTTTGAAGGGTCCTAACCCTTCCCCAAGGACCCAAATTTGATGACAATATGCAGCAATAATTTTTACTAAAAGCGGTTGAGGTGTTAGCCTCCCAGAAGTCCCCGCGGAAGAGTTCGGAAGACTTCCAGAATCGCGAAGGCACTCGCGAGTTCAGGAATTAATATCGATGATTTTGAAAAGATTACAAATGACGTTTTTCTTATATTTTGGGTGTATCCTTAGTAGAAACTCTTCAGTTCTTTAAAATTTGACCGGTTTTTGGGAGTGAGGATTCCATGTTTCAAGATGTTAATAGATGCACGGCTGTGGATAACAATTAGGGGGCATCCCCTTAAAAACTGAGGGTGATGGAGGAAAGTGGGTGTCATATTTGAATTCAGCAGATCATTTTACACAAGAATCAGCTGAAATTCAGTAAGTGGCTTCAAATTTTTTTTGTACAGCACAGTTAAACTCTAAGTGCGGCATTGAACCCTTCCGTGGGTGCTCTGGGGGCGCTCTCACCTCAACCGCTTTTAGCAAAAATCATTGCTGCATATTGCCATCAAATTTGGGTCCTTGGGGAAGGGCCCAAAACCCTTCAAACGTGAATTGCGTATAAAATAAGAGGAAAAAATAGCGTATAAAAACCTCTATAATTTTTAGCTAATTTTTTGCATTCTTAGGGGGTTAACTACCCCTTAAACCTATCCATTTGTTATAAATTTATCATATTTTATTAATTTGAACATTTCTTGTCCCCTGGGGGGCAATTTGAAGATTAAAGCAATGCTTTTTGACCCTGAAAATCGAGTTCAAAGTTATAAAGTCGTTAAAAAACGTGAGAAGGGGGAGGGGCTGTTCCCCGAAAATCCTGAGTCAATTGAGAATTTTAATGGTGATTTTCGTATTCAGCGACCCAAAAGCTATAAGAAATGACTATTTTCATCAAGGAAATTTTTTCAGTGTAGAACAGTGTAATTTATCTCTGACCGTTTATAGAAACTTGACAAATGGTGTTCCGTGTTCACATCTGAGAGCTGGGCTATCCTCTTGGCAATGAATAAACTAAAATAATCTCATAATAAAAATTTCATTTTATACTCCGATTCTAGAAGCTGTTTAGATGCCCTTCGAAACTATAATCAAAAGAGCCACCCTATCGTACTACAAATCATTAATACCTACTCAGACTTAAAGGACAGGGGATTTTCAATTAAATTCTGCTGGATACCTGGACATACGGGCATTCCCGGCAACGACAAAGCTGACTTGGCTGCAAAAACAGCCACTCTACAAAACAACTCTTTTATCCCATTCTGTGATATTTTGACACATATTAGAAACTCAATAAAGACGACCTGGCAATACTCGTGGGAACTAGAATTTAGAAATAAACTGTATGAAATTAAACCCTATGTAAATGGTTTCCCTGAAACAAAACTTAATAGATTTTTAGATGTAAAATTTACAAGGCTCCGAATTGGACACACTTATTTTACACACAAGCATCTTTTTCATGGAGAACCTCCGCCTACATGCCAGGCTTGTGATGTTATTTTATCTGTTAAACATATATCATCCGAGTGTCCCAGATTTCGACTAATCAGGCGACTGAGACTAGGCGTAGAATATCCAACGCTAGCTGATATTATAGGTGACGAGTACCACAAAAATATCTTTCATTTTCTACGTGATATAAACTTCATGAATCGTGTATAATTTTAAAGTCTAGTATATAAATGTCTTGTGTTTGGCGCGGAATGGCCAAATTTGGCTCTTGCGCCATAAAACCCCACCAACTAACCAACCAACCTCTGACCGTTATTAAGTATTTCTTGAACTAATAACAGAGGGCTGCAATGTGTTTTTCACCCATATGGAAATGAATCTTTGGTGATAGCTATGGGAATAGATGTGCCGAAAAAACTATCATTATTCTATTCCCAAAATGTTTCACCTTTATAAGTATTGTGTTACCGGTATAAACTATGTCTATCCTTTTCATCAATAGTGTTCTTTCTTCCGCAGCCACCTCCACACTGCTTGTGATACGTGTAAGTGGCAAAGAAGGCGATTTGAATCCTCCCTGGTGGCCTCATGCTCAGCGGCGCTATCGTCAGTCATGAAATTTTTTGGGGAACCCTTCTCCAAACCGTTGTTCTACGCGTTTGTTGAATAGTGTAAATCCTGCAACATAGTCTTTCACTGTTTGACCGCTTGTTATAATTATGCCTAATGGCACAGCTCCTGCTGAACAGGGAGTCAGCAAAAATGTAACAGTGTTGTTTACTGCATTGCAGGATGTAGTGCTATCGACAAACACAATATCTTTGGCTAACGGTAGCATATGAGCCCTTTTCATTAGAGGAGTTACAACTACTATTGTTGGAGGATCTTTTTCAAAATTGACATTCATACCCGTTTCTTTGTAATTTACGCGTTTCTGTGCCTAAGTTCTGTTCTGTTACCTATGGGGGAAATACAATACTCTTATTAGCTACAAATACTAAACATCTACAAGATCATGTAACAAACCACATTTTTGTATTTTTTTCTGAAATTATAATTATAATTAATTTTTTTATCAAATTTTTATTATTCTTACCTCAACACATATTTGCCCGTTTTTGTACCGAAATTACTTTTACTCCATTCTGAATGCCAGTGAACCACAGTCTGTCGAGTTCCTCTTTAGGAAAGGAACAGTAAGGCAATTATAGTAAGATTTTTTATCGTATAGTGATTCAATACATTATAAAAAGGGAGGTCTTGCAGGTTACCTGCTAGGAGCGGTGTGTTATTGTCAGCCCAATTCCATTCATTTACCTACGTAATTTCTATCATTTATCCATAATTCAGCCTTGTAAGCCAACTTTTACCTTTAGTAAAAAGTTTTACTTGGCTTTTAAGCGACGTTCGTATTCTGCGTCGCAGTCCAGGCTGTTGTCATTGGGCTCGATGAGGAGTCCAATGGAGGTCAACTGATGATCAACATCAGTTGATATCGGCTGGGCTGGTCCTCCTCCGCTTCCGTAAAGCGTCATCTTGTCCTCACTTCTCTGCATAAGCGTTTTTTTTTCATGTTTTTAAATTTAAAGTGCAGCTGGACCGACGTTCTCTTTGAGCAGCCAGGAACAGCAGAGAACTCCTCCGCAATTTTCGCCCAAGTTTCCCATTTTTTCGCGTTATTAACTGCGGTCGTTTTCTTGCAGTCTATAATTTTTTTATGGTTATTTACGAGGGAAGTCAAGACTTCTATTTTGAAAGCCGTAAAGTTTGCCGTTCTCTTCGCCATTTTTTTCCAAATAAAAAGAATAGATTCCGAAATAAAAGTTAAAATGATCAGAACAGAAAAAAAGAAAGTATAACATACTTTTAAATCGGAAGATTTCAGGGTTTCTGACAGGTTCTGGACAATGCAACGAGGAAAGTCAAGACAAGTGTTCTTGTAAGTATAGCCCTCCTTACTCTCGAGTATCTTAAACCGATGCTGGTCGATAAGCTCAACATTTAATCCCAGCTCAGCTACACATAACTTAAAAAAGGTTAAGAGTTCGATAACGACTTCTGAAATTATTCCAGGTGTTGTGTTTCTCAATTTACATCCGTTTAGTTTCTGACTGGTAAATGCAATCGGTTTGTATTCCCCCTTTTGGTCTCCCTGTGTTTGGAAAACACATTCCCATAGATCATGAAAAGTGTGGGGTGCATCTAGCCGATGCTGGTGTTATGGTCGTTTCAGTAAAAACTATTCCAAGTTAAAACTTAACAAATAATATCTTTATTCATCTCCTTCTGCCTTTCTCGAACATCATACCAACTCTGCTCTCTCGAGTGGCGAGAGAGAGAGAGCTATACCCACACATTAGGACTTGAAATAAAAAGCGATGGACTGTTTAACACAAGAAAAGGCCTTTTATTTAGCCTAGACGGCTGCGGAGAAAAATGTGCAAGACCGTTCTCGTTGAGCGTCAAGTAGAAACTTAGACCTAAGATAAATTACAAAACCGCATAGAGGACGCTACTGAAACACTGAACAATACTCGCCCAAATCAGTGTTATAGTATTTTATTATTAGTTGAACCGATAAATCTATACTGAAGTTTTCGTAAACAATCTAAAATAAAAATGAGTTTAATTCAGTCAGCTATCTTGGCATTAAACAAGGAGGACCCCAACTCCGGAAACCGCCGGAGTTCGGAAATAAATGTAGCGATCGACTCAGCCGGCATCCTCACTCGGGAATTGAAGCGAAAACGCTCCACTATCTCAGAAGGCGCCGGGCTGTAATGCTCAGACAAGGTCTTCACAATTTGACGAAGGTTTTGTCCTTGACCGGGATCGGTGCTATCAGGTTGCGTAGTGTTTTGTACACTGAAGGACCAAGTATCTCCAATAAAAGTAGGTTCTTTGGCTTGTAGAAGAATTGACAAAGGCTTATCCAATAATTTGGAAAGTTCCGTACTGGTCCTTTCATCCATGTCTTCCAATTCTTCAACAAGACTATACAGCAAATGAGCTTTTCTTTTCATTACTTAAACTCTGTTCTAAAGGGTTTTTTGTTCCATTTTTGAACGGCAGATAAAAAGCCATAAGGTTCTTTATCTCCTTAACAGGATTTCTTGCATCCTCAACTCGGAATTTGGGTTTACTAGTCTCGTACATGCATGGTAGGCTTGCGTATATTGAAATGGATGAGGTACTTTTTGAACTGTGTATAGTACTTAGAATCGCCAATCTGACTTATAGTTTGTGTTGTCACTACCCACTCATTTTCTGTAACATTTTTAATCAAACTTATGTCAATCGATAAGCTCTATTGATGACTAGCTTTTATTTTTTTCTGATGGCACTCTTTTAGTTAACTTAATTAGACGGTCAAATATTTTGTCTCGACTCAGCGTCATCAGGATATCGACACGTTTGGTTTTCTTACCCTCCAGGTAGTAATATTTCAATGTCTTGTGCATTGCCTCAATATGCATGTTGGTATTAATACCAAGAATATAGAATAAATAAATATAGATAAATAGAATATTCTCGTAATTCTTGCCACTGGAGAATATTCTTATAATAAGAATATTCTATAACTGTTCCAAAGATGCATTTTCAGTATGCAGTGATCCATAGAACTCCTTCTGGTTGGCATTTTCCCCAAGAGCTAAGATGGGTATTTCATAGCGGGCACCCGTTGTAACACCAGGTGCAGATGGAGAAGTTTTTTGAAAAAAGAAGAAAATGCAGCTTGGTGCTTACAAAATCCACCAAAGGAACCGGCATGGCAATTGCAGGATCCCATCTGAGTATCTACTAAGTAGGATACACCATCTTGTCTCTGACTGGGAACAGAGAAAGAGGAATTGCCCAAAGTAACCATAGATTCGGTCAAGTACGAGGCTTTCGTTAGCATCCTGTAAAGTGTCAGCTTGGGCGATTCACACCTGCTATGCGCAAATTTCCGGAGCCGTGCAACGTAATATTCCTCTAGGAGGACCGAGGTATAATCTACTAAGGCTACTATATTGTATGCCTTGGCTCGCCCTAACACTAGGTCCTTGAATAATCTAACACTAGCTTCGCAATAATTGTTCGTATGGTTGTCATGCATAGTCGCGTTTTTGTATGCAAGCACCCAGTCTTCTTTTCTCTTCCAATACTTTTCAATGTATAGGCGAAAGTTTTCATATTTTCTTATCACTTCACTGCTTGTAGCATATCTAAATTTTATGAAAGCTTCTTCATCCGATACTGACATCATGACTGATTTGAAGTACCTAAAGCAAATAGTTCATACAAATTACTGCACACTTCTTTTTTTAGCCTTTAAAGCTTCAATACTTCTAATTTCTGTTGTTGACGTATCACTGTTTATCAAAAATCGTTGAGACGCATAAGTAATATGCATTGCGGTCTTAACCTTGACCTCATCAGGCTTTTCTTTTTCAAACTCTTCGGTCATGAATTGTTTTAAAATTTCCCGACTATCCCTTGTTTCATTGGATGGCAAGTCAATCGGCTTTGCCGATGGAGCTTGGACATTCCCAAGTGGCCTTAGAAATTTAGAAACCTCAAGTAAATTGACTCGCCAATTTTCCTCGCTTACTCCTCGTTACTATTTGATCCAATTTGCACACTTCGAGTATGCGTTCAGCATACGTTTTCCAGTCCTCATTTTGAGTCCAATGCTAGTTCCTAGTAGAATACAAATAATCCAAGAGGGCGAGTGGAATAATCCAAGAGGGCGAGTAGAGTAATCCAAGAATCCAGTCGAATAATTGAAGAGGGCGAGTAAAAGAGCTAAGAGCACTTGTCCAACAACACTATAAACTGACAACATAACTATAAACAATCAATCGAAGTAGATGAAATTTATAGATTATCAAGATTTTATATGTGTGATGAAGAGATGATATAGCGTCTAACAAAAGCGAGAACGGTGAGTGAAAGAAAACCGGCACACGTCTCATTCAATAGAGAAGTGAATTCATTCGAAAAGATTCGAAAGTTGCTCATTTGAACTGATTAATCTGATTGGAGCAGATTGTTTGTCCCCCTTCACAATTAGACCACCTGGTAGATCCTCCGTTTTTTTGAAGCTGCGGGGTTAGTGTTATAGTGTTAATAAGTGAAAAATCATATCCGGTATGAAGCATTTTTGGAAATAAGATTTTTCCCACGCTATATTCCAAGAAAAATCCATTGTACACTGCTCACAACAATTAAAGGATATTGGTAGTTTTGGTACATATTGGCAAGCAAATAAAATATTTGCAGTGGTTCAAGCATTTTTCATTAACTTAGGGCCATTTAAAAGCTAAATTCATGCAGTTATCAAAATAAAAATTTTATTTTTACTTTTTTTTATCAAAATTGGAAAATGCACATTTTGTGTAGTTATGCAAAAAAAGTGAAAAGTCAATCAATACTTAATTGAAAACCAATTTCGCTTGGGGTATGCTTTGTCCTGACTTAAAACAACGTTGTGGGTCTGTTTGCCACCAGGTTTGTTTGGTTTTTATGAGGGGCTAGGGTATTTTCTCAATTTTCCCCTTTTAGAGCATTTTTCAGCACCTGAACTGTTTGGGAGGTATTGGAAGGGCAGCAATTCATTTCTCAAGCATGTCCTAGACTTGTTCTATTGGATTCATGTAGAGAGAACGTGCCGGTCGATCCCTTTCTAGCGATTTCTTCATCTTGAAGAAAATCTTTAACTAGGGTTGCACAATGTTTTCTGCTATTACCATCCCTGAAAGTTAAATTATCCCCGATTTCTCCTGCATGAGGGACAACCAGATGTATAAGGATATTGACCTAATTATCCTGAACCACCAGAAATGGTTCCTTTGGCTGTGGGGGGTCTTTATTCCATAGATAGAGATGGTGCTCTATATCATCACTCCACATCTTCAAATCTGACTTCCTCATGCACGAAAAATGGGTTATTTTGTGTTCCTTGTACCCTCCAGGCAAAAATCAGAAGTTATCAAGATGAACTGATAGTCAGATTTGAAGATATGGAGTAATGATATAGAGCACCATCTCTATCTATGAAATAAAGACCCCCACAGCAAAAGGAACCATTTCTGGTGGTTCAGGTTAATAAGGTCATTATCCTTACACATCTGGTTGCCCCTCATGCAGGAGAAATCGGGGATAATTTAACTTTCAGGGATGGTAATTGCAGAAAACATTGTGCTACCCTAGTTAAAGATTTTCTTCAAGATGAAGAAATCGCTAGAAAGGGATCGACCGGCACGTTCTCTCGACATGAATCCAATAGAACAAGTCTAGGACATGCTCAAGAAACGAATTGCTGCCCTTCCAATACCTCCCAAACAGTTAAGGTGCTGAAAAATGCTCTAAAAGGGGAAAATGGAGAAAATACCCCAGCCCCTCATAAAAAAACAAACAAACCTGGTGGCAAACAGACCCACAACGTTGTTTTAAGTCAGGAGAAAGCATACCCCAAGCGAAATTGGTTTTCAATTAAGTATTGATTGACTTTTCACTTTTTTTGCTTAACTACACAAAATGTGCATTTTCCAATTTTGATAAAAAAAAGTAAAAATAAAATTTTTATTTTGATAACTGCATGAATTTAGCTTTTAAATTCATAACTAAGTTAATGAAAAATGCTTGAACCACTGCAAATATTTTATTTGCTTGCCAATATGTACCAAAACTACCAATATCCTTTAATTGTTGTGAGCAGTGTATTATAAAAATAATGAAAAAAATCCCGCCACTTCTTTTTTACTACGAGAGTAATTATTTAAGTTTTGCAGGAAGCGCTTGATACCTGCCATTTATTTAAAGAACTTGATGTAATAACATAAAATTGATTTATCTTACTAACAGTTAGGATGAGATCCCCTTCTGGCTGATGCTTATTTCTTGGTTTAGTTTTGATAGCTGTCAAAGCCGAGAAGGCACTTTCACACAGATATATAGATGAAAACTGCAACAGTGCAGACAACACTGCAATACTCAATTCTTCATACTCCTTTCGAACACTGCCAAAAATCTTCAACGTTGATGCCCATTCTTCTTTTTAAAGTTCTATCCTCTGAAAAGTTCTAAGAGCTTTTCTTTTAATTCCTCTGGTAGTTCTGCTGACATAACATTGTTTGCGCAAAACGGATCCAAAATCCAGTTGTTTTCGGAATCTTCAATTTCAATTTCAAGAAAATATCAAATCATTTCTTTTTCCAAGTTTTCCAAATGATTTATGATTAAGGTATTAGGAAGCATTGAATGCTTAATTTTTGAATCTTCAATAAAGAAGGAAAATGTTGGGAAGACTGCAAATTGGCTTGCGGAAATTTTACTTTTCCAATAAATTAATTTTTTTCTGAAAGCTCTAATGGTTTCAGTGGAAGAGAAGATGTTGCTACCCGATCCTTGAAGTTTTAAATTTAATTCATTTATCTTTTCAAAGATGTCGGCTAGATATGCGACTTTGCATAACCACCGCTGATCCTCAAAGTGGGCCATGCACGAAGATTTTGTCTTTCAAAAAAACAAATTTCATTACGGAGTTGAAAGAGTCTGTTGAAAACTTTTCACGAGACAGCCACCTGACTTCCGTATGCAAAAATAAAGTTTCGTGTTCAGAACCCATATCCTGGCAAACCAGTCGAAAGAGACGAGAGTTCAACGCACGGGACTTGATTAAATTCACAATGAACCACATTGTTTAGTGTTTCATTAAACTCTTCACTTTTTTCGAGGCAAGTGATTGTCGATGAAATATGCAGTGAATCCATTTTACTGAGGGATTTTTCTCTTTCACCAATGCTTTCAAGCCTCCTCGGTGACCGGTCATGTTTGCTGCTCCATATGTACAGACACACCACATCCATTGAAGTCCATGTTCTGAGAGACACTCTGAAAGAACTGTCAAATCAACGCAAGGTTGGGACCTCGATGTCTCCGATTTCCATCAGTTTTGGTTTATAAGTAGTACTAGTGGAGATTAAGGAGGAACCTGTATTAACCCATTAACGCCCATTGATCTATTTTTAGATCGCTAAACATAGGGTCAGAAATGGTCTTTTAAATTAATTTAAATTTACCCCACAAAAACAAAACTGCTCATATGGCAAGAGAAAGCCTTCCTTAAGAATAATATCATGTGTTTTTTTCGTTTGTAACATTTATTTTGTTACAGTGATGGGCAAAACTTTGTCTTGGGGTTTCATTTTGCAGTTTTTTCATCTTGGTTCATGTTTTACGAGAAAACTATAAAAGTATACCACCAATTGAATCCTTTTCAGATTTTATTTTATCTTTATAGATGTAGCTATTAGGATACAATGCAGAGTTTTGTAAAAAATAATTCATTTTGTGAAAAATTAGGTCCCAATATTGCTGATCTAAAAATAGATCACTGGGCGTTCGGGCGTTCATTTTTTCTGTGTTGCTTGCGATACGATTATTCAGATTTTTCGACTATAAACTGTAAAAAATGAAAATGAGAATACTCAGTAGTGTTCAGGATGGTTACAAATATTGATTTTCTTAAGAAATTATATTATTGTGAGTTAAATTTCATAATTTCTTCTGGTGGATGAATGAAAGGTAGACAATATTGATTGATTACTTAGTAAATCACAGGATTGCAAATACACTAGCGGAAATAAAAATCCCAACACCAAGAAGGAAAGGAGATATCAAAGTGAAATTTATGTCTATGATTGCACATAGTATCAATGTGAATTGATTAAAAAATCAGCCTTCCTGGATGTTAGGAGGCCGAGAAAACTAGGGAGGAGTGTTGTCTCCATAGGTGTCCATTACCGCTGTAACACGTCATGGTATTGCGTGACAGGGGCTCTAAATGACTTTTGAGGTATAGGAGGACCATGTTGCCTCCTCAGGTAGTCCATATTCGTATGGTGCACCAGCGGACGTTGCATACCGGGCTAGGTGATTTTTCCTCATTGACCGGACTTGTTTGTGGGTGTTGGTTCTAGAGAACGGGAAGGACGGGGTAAAAATGCAACATAGGGGGTTGAAAAGAAATCTTGGACATTGTATACAACATGTGGTTGTGCATGTTTCTCTTGAATTTTTTCCCCAGGACAGGTCTGAAGGGAAGGACGGTCTACCGGCTGCAAAACCTCAATGACGCAGCTCTGGTTGGAAAAAGTACTGGTGAATCATACCCAGGAGTTGCAGAAATGAAATCCAATGCATCCCCACTCCGTTACCCTGCATCACCACTTCGTGGAACGATTAGAAAATCATCAGCTGAACACGCTCTCTCCATTGTTTCTTCAAACTCATACCCAACCGTTGTGGCGCTCCAAACCGAAGCAGGATTCTCTCATAAACACAATGTCATGAAATTGGGATTTTCATTTCCTTATTTCGTGCACTATTGGAAACAGAAAGGCCCATTTTCAGCCCCTTGTTTATAGGCAAAGATGTAAGAAGCTCTGCGGACAAAACGGACATTCAGCTCAGCAGTACTGCAAACGATATCCATCCTACTGCCACTTGTCCTCAGTATGATCTACCGGTACTTTGGCCAACCAGAGATGCTTCATTGAGGTTTTTTAGCCGGTTGTCCGTCCTTACCTTCAGACCTGTCCTGGGGACAAATTCCAAGAGAAAAATACACAAACACATGTTTCATGCAATGTCCAAGCTTTCTTCTTAACCCCCTATGTTGCATTTTTACCTTGGCCTATCCGTTCGTAAGAACCAACGCTCACAAAACATGTCAGGAGAAAGAGGAGAAATCACCTAGCCCTGTATGCAACGTCCGCTGGTGCACCATATGAATTTTAGTCCAGTAACTAGGTAGTTTTTTCAGGAAAAAAATACAGAAGTTTTTTTCTCAACGGTTTTATATGTTTTCGAGGGTGTTGAATCCGAATATCAACTTTGCTAACAAAAATTCGCATGGGAACATTGAAAAAAATCGAAAAAATCCTAAAATTTTACCCCTTTTTTTGGTTTTTTCCTTCTAGCACGTAAAGTATAGATTTCTCAGAGAAAAAGTCAATACAAAAGTTAAAGTACTCTAAACAAGCTAAAAAAAAGTCAATTACAGAATTTCTGTCAGACTAATAGTTTGGCCGCTAGAGCGCGCTGAAAATCAGACAATTTCCGTCCCGTCGGTGGAAAATCCTAAAATTTTCACTTGCAGCTCGAAAAACCCATATATTTCACAATATAGTACTATAAAAGTATACTTTAAAATATTTTACACGTAAAAACCTTTCAAACTAGCCTAATATTAATTAATTTAATGTTTTATTATTAAGGGGTTTCTCTGAAAGATCATATTCTATAGCAACGTACAGTAATACAATCCATATTGTTAATCACAAAGAAAAAAATGTGTAAGTTATTATCTCATCGGTTTTATACATTTTCGAGGATGCTGAATCCGAATATCAACTTTGTTAACCAAATTTCGCACGGGAACATTGAAAAAAAAATCGAAAAAATCCTAAAATTTTACCCCCCTTTTTGTTTTTTTCCTTCTAGCACGAAAAGTATAGATTTCTCAGAGAAAAAGTCATTACAAAAGTTAAGGTACTCTAAACAAGCTAAAAAAATCAATTACAGCATTTCTGTCAGACTAATAGTTTGGCCACTAGGGCGCGCTAAACTTAAGATTATTTTTTCCCAAAGATGAAAAAATCCAGATAGAATCAACTAGGGTCCTAAAACACCTTCATGTGTAGGTTAGGGTACTATAAAAACATACTCTCTAATTTTGTACATGAAATAAAACTAAATAAAATTAAAATAAATGCTTTATTATTGAACGATTTTTATGGAAAGGGAATTGCTCAGATAAGAGTATAAGTAATCTAATTACAAAACATATTTTTCACTCAATTCAAAAACTGATAAAACGAAATAGGAAATTAATAAAAGACCATAAATTGTATTAAAAGTTCATGCATTTCTAATTGATAGTAGCAAATGATGTGTTTCATGATTACAATATACAATATTTTCTTCCTTCGAAAATTTGGCAAAGAGTTTTCATGTTATCGAATTGGAATACCCTGAGATAATTGAAGAAAAATTTCATTTAGAATTGTATTTAATTAAATCAAAGTCTGTTTACACCAGACATATTTTTAAATGTAATGAATTTTTTTAGGGACTTACCTTTAGTTGTCTCATGCTAAGTGGAGTAAGAAGGAATCGGTCTGATCGTCCAAATCCTGTTCATCTTCGAAGTTCAATGTTTCAATGTTGGAGCATTTTCCTTCACACGTCTTACAAATGTTTGAACAAAACAGTCCTGCTCTTCTACAGCCACAATTTCCCAAGCAGTTCTTCTTACATTTACAAGAAATTAATCGCAAAAGTTTGTCTGGCGCCGGTGCTTGTAGCGTAGTTATGGGAATCAGGCCATTTTTCGTGGCTTTCCAACCCCACTGTTTGGCATCAAGGTTATTCCCCAACCAGAGTTGCACTTGGTGGAAAACACGCAAGCAATGTTGATTTGCTGCATCTAGAGTTGGTGGTAATGAGGCAAGGTTTGCTGAAATTTTATAGGCAGATGATAAATATTCCTTGAATCGTAATTGGTTTATTGTTGTTTGATTAAAATCACCTCCATATAGGGCCACCAGAAATTTTTCTCCTGCTTCAATTATTTTTTGTTGATTAGAACTAGGGTCTCTAAACAGAGAAAGAAGAGGTAATATATCAGGATTCTTTTTCAAGGTTTTGAGACATTTTATTTTTCCTTGCTTGTAGAGAGCTGATGTAGAGTCACATCCACTCATAGCATGCAAAAACAGCATATGCTCGGCAATGTCGCTGTCTATGATGGTTGATGCCTGGTACACAGATGGTGGAACTTTATTTTTCCCTGGTTTAAGGAAGAATACATTAGATGGAATGTTAGTTCCGATCATAATGACCAGGAGATCTACATCTTCTCCCACAACTGCAACTTTTTCATAATCAGGTGCCAGAGAGGTTGCAGTTTCTACTATCAATTTATCAGCATCTTCAAACGCTTGTTTAGTAGCAATGTTGGCCTCATTTAATGTAGACATCAGCATGGTTATTAGTCTACTTTTATTTTTTTCATTGGCTAGGAAGTTCTCTTGGGAAACTGTAGGAATCATTAACTCAGTAAACTTTTACTCTTTGTTTGTTTACTCAGTAAACTTTATTTCAAGTGACTTTTTCTTCAATGATCTTATCAGGCGCTCCATGTTTTTGGTGTTTTTATGATTCTCAGGATATCCGTCAAAAACGATAACGAATAATACACATATTTAAAATTATGCAAAAAACATGAAGCTTGTTAAACTCTGAAAAAAACTTTTACTCTTTCTAACTATTCGCAAAACAAATTTCTCCACTCTTGGTTTCAAGAAAATGTCCAGAATTTCTTAGTATAGCATTTAATTAAGTCGTATACAACCATAGAGTTAGTACTAATATAGAGACAGCTTAAACATCTTCTACGCTGTTCAAAGTGTGACCGGTAGCTCGGTTTCGTTCTGCCACTCACACTTGACCCGCCTACGGGAGCTCCCATGTTAAAAATTTACTTCCGCCACTCACACAGGTCCAACTTTTTCGACATGCAAGGTTGCCTGACCGAGAAGAGTAAGCTGTCTCTATATTTGTACTAACTCTATGTATACAACAGTTGAGTACGTTTTTACGCGATTTTTCTCCGCCGGGGCGGAAATTGTCTGATTTTAAGCGCGCTCTGGCGGCTAAACTATTAGTCTAACAGAAATTCTGTAATTGACGTTTTTTAGCTTGTTTAGAGTACCTTAATTTTTGTATTGACCTTTTATCTGAGACATCTATACTTTACGAGCTAGAAGGAAAAAGCCAAAAAAAAGGGGGAAAATTTTAGAATTTTTTCGATTTTTTTCAATGTTTCCATGCTAAATTTTGTTAACAAAGTTGATATTCGGATTCAGCATCCTCGAAATTGTATAAAACCGATGAGATAATAACTTCTGTATTTTTTTCTTTGTGATTAACAATATGGATTGTATTACTGTACGTTGCTATAGAATATGATCTTTCAGAGAAAACCCTTAATAATAAAACATTAAATTAATTAATATTAGGCTAGTTTGAAAGGTTTTTACGTGTAAAATATTTTAAATTATACTTTTCTAGTACTATATTGTAAAATATACGGGTTTTTTGAGCTGCGAGTGAAAATTTTAGGATTTTCTACCAACGGGACGGAAATTGTCTGATTTTCAGCGCGCTCTAGCGGCCAAACTATTAGTCTGACAGAAATGCTGTAATTGACTTTTTTTTAGCTTGTTTAGAGTACTTTAACTTTTGTATTGACTTTTTCTCTGAGAAATCTATACTTTACGTGCTACAAGGAAAAAACCAAAAAAAGGGGTAAAATTTTAGGATTTTTTCGATTTTTTTCAATGTTCCCATGCGAAATTTTGTTAGCAAAGTTGATATTCGGATTCAGCACCCTCGAAAACATATAAAACCGTTGAGAAAAAAACTTCTGTATTTTTTTCCTGAAACGCCCCTTTTCTACTACCTGGTTACTGGACTATTTGGACTACCTGAGGAGGCAACATGGTCCTCCAATCCCTCAAAAGTCATTTAGAGCCCCTGTCACTCAATACCATGACGTGTGACGGCGGTAATGGACACCTATGGAGACAACACTCCTCACCGATTTTCTCGGCCCCCTAACATCCAGGAAGGCTCATTTTTTAATCAATTCACATTAATACTATGTGCAATCATAGAAATAAATTTGACTTTGATATCTCCTTTCCTTCTTGGTGTTGGGATTTTTATTTCCGCTAGTGTAGTATTATGAACTCAAGTTTATTCACATTAATTTATTTGCTGATAGAATTTAAGTCAATACAAGCATTTCGTTTTGAAATACATTATAGGTAAAATTATTAGACAATAATTAAAGGTTTTTGAGGCGATGTAAAAATCTCAAATTGAAAATTGTAATAATTTTTTCTTTAAATTCGCCCTAAGACTGCTTTTACAACCTTAAAATTGACGTAATGACAGGATAGTAAGTTAATTGGATAAGTAGTTAATAGGAATAGGCCGGCGAAAAGCTTCAACACGTAGCAATTTTGAATGTTGCCGAATAAGTTACATTTTATTTTTTCATGACTATCATTATTTTATGATAAAACTAATCCATAAAATTTACAAAAAAATTACCTAATGCATTTTATTTAAATTAAACACAATTTTATAAAATATTATTTCTATAATATACTTATAAATTTAAAGTTCTTGATTCAACTCCCACTTTTTCATCTATTATTACTTTCAACATAGGCTATTCATGTAATAAATCTTGGGTAAGTTATTTAATTTCATAATTATTTAATTATTTTTCCACATATTTATAAATAAATACGCATTTTTTAAAGAAAAATATTAATAGGTCAATTAATTTTATATTTATTAATGATTTTTTGAGGTTCTACTATTACTTAGCTCTGTGACAAAAAATATCCTCCGAACGCCCAGTGATCTATTTTTAGATCAGCATTTTTTAACGAAAGTAATGACTGTTTTCACAAAATTTGTTCATAATATCCATATTGAAGGCAAAATACACCAGATTCATGATTTTTATTAAATTCGCCCAAAAAAATAATAGTTTGGGCGTTAATGGGTTAAAAAAATTTATTCACACAAACTAAATTTTGAATGTGCCCAAAACTGCTGATTTTCGCAATATCTGCAGTCACAAAATCCTATGAAACATTAGAATTGAGGTAGAAAATTAATCCATGTCTCATTTTAAAGGCGTTTTTTATGGCCTTTAATGATGTGCAGTTTTTAAAAGTTAAAAAATTTTACAAGCTTTTAAAATTTTTAAATTGACCTCCTGAAAAACACCCCTCTTTTGATTTTTTTGAAAAAAGTATATGTTAATATTTGACTTATTAGCTACAAGTATGCAAAATTTCATGATGGAGAAATAATGATTTTTGGGGCTATGAATTTTTGAATAAGTGTAACGCATAAAAATTAAACATAATTAGTATAATTAGAATTGAACATAATTAGTATATATTTCTTTGGAAAAATGTACCCCGACTTACGCGAATTCGTCCTCGTTGTTATTTCTCGGTTCCACGTCACACCTATCGCGAAAGTCCGGGGTATTACAATACCCCTAAAAAATAACTATGCAGAGCACAAATACAGTATTTGAAAAGTATTTAAGACGACCTTCAGGTACCTTTACCTACAAATTTTAATTTATAAAAATGGGCGAATTTTTTAAGTATGTCATACAAATATCAATCGTAAAAATAATTCGAAATTATCTAGTTAAAACTAAAAAGAAAACATGAATCAATAAACTCTTCACTACTTGTTTCAATAAATAACATTCCAACCTTTTTTTTGGGACACTATACTCCAGCAGCACCTTCTCAAAGACCACAACAAAAATAACTGCAGGAATGCAACTGAAGCACATCTTCTGGAAAAATTTGTCACCCCCTGAAAAAATGTATCCTCCCATCGGCCACTTGGGAAGAGGGTGGCAAAACAAGAAACTACAAACAATTAGTGACCATAAAACGGTGTTATCGGATATTCCATCTCCTGCAATTCGACCTGCGACCACACAGAGAAAAGAGTACAGCGCCCGCTCCTGGACCTAACCCCCAAGCCCAAACAAGATAAGAAACAAAAGGATGGCCTTTCAACTACCATTTTCAACACAGAGGGGGTAGAAAACCACTGGCCTAGACTATCTCTTGTGGTTTTACGGTTTCTTTTCACAGTCGATACTTGGGTGGTAAATGTCTCTGGGAGATAATTTCGCCTCCTCTGATGCCACCCTCTAGCTTTTTCATCGTGGTGGTTGCACCACCTGCAATAACTGAGTCAATGCATTAATCTTGAAATGAGTTGGGATATGCCTCCACAATTTTCTGAGCAATGATTTTTAGGTTTCTTCGACCTGGGGCTCTAGAACGATGGTATCGGGTATAGGTATTCACAAGTAGTCGCTAGTGACTTTTATTGCAGATGATTTAGATGATATAGGCTTTGTTGTAGTTTTATTTACAGGTGTGTTTTGTGGTTTCTCTGTATCACCTCACAAGGAGCAAATTCCGTATCATTAAATACAGGGTGTTTCAAAATTGCGTTGCACGGCTTTTATTCGGAACCAACGCTAGGGTCATGGAAGTAGTAAAGAATGCACTGAAATGACTTGCAGCGCCCCTAGTGGCGAAATAAAAAATAAAAAAATTAATTTAAAAACTAAAAGATATAGAGCAAAAACCTCAGTAAGAGTATTGTTGCCAACGTCATGAAGAACTCTCTGAAAAAAAATTCATGAAAATATCTTGAAAATTCGCCAAGATATTAGCATGTGAAAATAGCACTTTTTCAGGGGTCAAAGAAAGTTAGCATATTTGCAAATTTTTTTGATTAAATTTTGTGTTCTTTAAACTGACAAAAAAAACCACAAAACTACAAAATAACACTGAAAAATTTCCAAATATGCGAACTTTTTTTTACCCTTGAAAAAGTGCTATTTTCAAATTCTAATATCTTCGCGAATATTCAAGATCTTTTGATCAAATTTTTTTCACACTCTCACTGAGGTTTTTGCTCTATCTCTTAGTTTTTAAATTAATTTTTTTAACTCTTTAATTTCGCCGCTTGGGGTGCTGTAAGTCATTTCAGTGCATTCTCCAGGCTCACTTACCTAGGGGTAGACCTTACTACCATGACCCTAGGAGGCGTTGGTTCCGAATAAAAGCCGTGCAACGCTATTTTGAAACACCCTGTATATCTCTATTGAAAGGTCAATTCCTGTTCTCCGAAAGCCAGTCATATTATTTTGAGTGGTATCCAGAGGAAGAGCTGTGGAGACAATTTCTGGTATATCGTATGTTGTCATACGAATTGCTGGACGTGTTTTCATCCAAGAATCCATAAAAGAACTCTCATACCTTTTCAATGGCCCATATACGCTGACATCAAGTGGCTGAACTTTATAGGAACAATGAGGGGGAAAAGATAACAAGACAATACCATTATCCCTACAGAAATTTATTGTAGGTAGGTAGAGATGACTCTCATGATTATCTAGGAGAAGCAAGGTTTTATTTTCTTTGGCCGGTGTTGGGTGAAGTCCCTTTGAAGGAATTAAATTTTACTAATTTGTGCGAACTTCGTCCAAACGCTATTAAGGATTTTGCCATAATTATATAGTCGTTATTTTGACAGCACATGATAAAGTAAAGATCAAGACACCTGATTTAATTCAAAGTACATATTTATTATATATAAATACAAACTCCCTTACAATATAAATATTATGGACATTCATATTTTAATCATTTCTATATAATATAATGGTGTCGGTGATGACTTCATCGGTGTCATTGCTGACCTTTATTGGAATTCATTCACGTACTTCTCCACATCCAATGGCGATACTGCCTTGATTCCTCGGCTCCGGGGGGTCATGCAGGGCGACCCCCTCTCGGCACTCCTATTCAACCTTACAGTGGATCCGTTACTCTGGCACATCAACCCGGATACGAGGAATCGACGCGTCATGGCATATGCAGATGACCTTGTTCCTTTTGCCAAGTCTCCCGAAGTCGTCCAGGATATGATCGACCGCCTCGTCATTGCTGGTGCCTCTCTTGGGCTGCGCCTTAAGGGGTTATATACAGTTAGACGGCCGAAAAAAAGTGAATTTTCCAGAATTTTTTCTGAGAAAACTTTTAAATTTATTGATCCAAAAATTTATACACATATTACGGTATCTTTTAACTGTATTTTAAGACTTGGTACTAGTAAAAATATTTCTTTGAAAAAGAGCTACAGCTGATCTCCAGGAGCTCCTCTCAAAAAAGACGTTTTGCGGTGACCACTATATCTCGGAACTGGATCATCTGAAATTAAAAAACCAAACAGATTTCGTTAAAATAATTTTAAATCTAGTAATTAATCGAAGGAATAAGCAAAATAAATTTTTTTGACAAAATGGCGGTTTCTCAAAAAAAAATCGATTCTTCACCAAAATTTCGGCCTTAAATTGTTTATAAAAAGAGAAATATTTATCGGAGAGAAAAAATCTTCGATTAATTACAAAAAAATATATTTAAGAAGGTCGTGTTAAAATTTGAGACTGATCGGTTTAGCCGTTTTTGAGTAATGTTGGTCACCGACTTCGAAAACACCATTTTGAGAAAAACGCGTTTAAAGTTTGGAATGCACTTTACATGGGATAAAATTTTTTTTTTTTAAACTTACATGGAGTTGTCTATTCCAGGACCATATAATACACCCTCCGCCGATTCAGCAGCTTCTAATAACTCAAGCTGATGTTGTCTGCGAGCCATTCTTCCATCTCGGGTGCTCCCACGCGCTCTGAGATCGGAAATGCTCATGCGCTTCTCATCTTCTTTTTCGGCATATGAATGCGCATTGGGCCCAAGTGTAATTCCTATTGCATTCATATAATACAATAGTGATGCCATTCCTTCATTAAATATGCCAGCAGCTATGTATGCAGCAATTTCCACAGTTTTCGAACCGGCTGGAACAATTTTGGGAGAGATTTTCCAAATCAGTTGATTGTAGCTCTCGTTGTTGTTTTGCTCTTCTTTTGGACTCGTCTACTCACGGCAACCCTGTTCATAGCTCTTCTCCTCGCGGTATGTCAGTAGGCGCTGCCACTCCGACCTTGTACTTCCAAGCACTCTGAAACGCCTTTTCAAATTTGCTTGTAACTTTGAAAATATTCACCGGAACGATATGAAATTTTCTGTGTGTATTCTTAAATATATGTACATTAAGAAAATAAAATAAAAAAAAATTCGATTTTTTGAAAATTCTAACTGTATATAACCCCTTAACCCTAGAAAATCTGATCTCTGGTAAAAAACCTACAGGATGCCGACAAACCTCATTCTTTGTCAACGGCCAGCCTATACGAGCCCTCAAGAACGGGGAGCAGACAAGTGCCTCCGTCTCAAGGCGACGACGAGTAGAGCAGGAGGAGGAGATATGGTGCCTCAAACTGCCATGACCGATGATTGCAAAGGTGCAGAATGGGCATCGGAGTCTACGACGGGGACAGTCCTGTCGGAAGTGTCTCTTTGCACTTGCTCTTGAGATTGAAATGTGCGAGCAGGCCTGGCAGACACTTGAGTAGCTGTCTGTGGAAGGTTGGCCAGAGGAAGCTGGAGAGGTCTCTTGTGGTGCATTTTCGGGGGCAGGAGCATTGGAGTTGGCATTCCGAGGCGTCTGAGGATCTTCGATGTCAGGAGGTGTCCGGGGTTGTTTAGTGTAATAGTGTAGTTTTTAAGAAAAATATTAGTTAATGCTACCACACATTGTTTGAGCAAATCATCTGTTTGGCAATGATTAACACATGGATCCATTGGCAAAAAAACTACCAATTCCAGTCTTTCCAATACTAATTGCACAAGCTATCTTTTGCTAAATGTCCAGCATATTTGTTGCAACGAAAAATTTAACACCTTTGTCTTTACTCTGACATTCATCTAGTCTGTGATTTTTCAAACCACAAATTGTACAACGCATATTTGCTTGGCTTGTATGCTTGACATTTTTAGGGTTTACCTCATTTTTTGGTACACAAGACTTTTAAGGATCAGGGCATTTTTCTCAGTTTGCACAGCAGAAAGATTACGATTAGGCTCATAAACTTGCTCAAGTATCTTTAATTTACCTTTGAACTCATCCATAGTTTGACAACCATATAAGATAATTTTGTTAGACTTTGTGGAGGGTGTACCTTCAATGACATATTCAAAAAAAGAGGGTAAATCAATATTTCCTCTACTTGATAAGGAACGCTTTTGTATAAAATAATCCAAAATACTTTGATTTGGTTTCAAAGTTCGTTGCTTTAAAAGCTTATGAAGATGCGACGTAGTTAAGTTTGATTGAAACTCTTTGGAAAGAAAACATTTCAAATGATCCAAAGATAACAAACCCCGAGTACATTGAACGAGAGTCTTAGCAGACCCAGTCAAACACTGTTCAGCAAATAATAGCTGGTGCTCTTAAGGAACTTTTGGAAAGTTTAAAATTAGATCTTCCTCCAAGTACTTGCCTTCCAGGGAGAAAACTTCCCGTACCCTACTGGCAGATGATGCTTTTGCATTAAAGAAACACATTATGAAGCCCTATCCAGGACTACATGAGAAGGGTAGCCAAGAACGAAATTTCAATTACCGTCACTGCCGAGACCGCCGTGTGATAGAAAACGTTTTTGGGATACTTTCAGTGGTTTTTAGAGTGCTTAGAAAACCCCTGCTGCTTGAACCAGAACATGCTGATAAGGTGGTATTGGCCTGCGCTCATCTTCACAACTTCCTAAGACGCAGTGAATGGTCTACTTCATCATATACACCACAGGGAACCTTTGATTACGAGGATACAAGTACGGGAACCATTATACCAAACCAATGGAGGGCGGAAGGCATGCCAGGTGACACTTCTTATTTTAAAGCGTGTCCCTAAAAAACCATCTCAGATTGCAAAGGAAATAAGGGGAGAATTCGCCGCTCACTTTAAAGACAAAGATGGTTCAGTGAGTTGGCAAGACGAATACTAATAACTCGTGTATGTAATGAGACTATTTGAATTTATTTAAGATATCTTGTAAATATCAATGAATCTACACCTGAAACCAAGGAAGGTGGAATATAAATAAATGTATGAAAACAATAAAGAATCATATCAGCCAACAGTTTTTTTTCAACAATACATTTGGACAGATTTGCTACTTGAATGTAGAAAATTTGAGTCGCCACTCTGCATATTGCTGTAATTTTTAAAATGTTTTTGGTAAATGAAATCATCACCTGGTATTTTCAAGAAGAACCATATTTATTAGCTTATATCGAAGGCATGTTATGATAATAAAGGCACAAACTACAATTGTTTGTCTTAGGCAAAATATTAGAAACTTTAAAAACAATAATCTTGATAGCAGGGTTGGCATGGTTTAAACCAAATGTTTTTTTAAAAAAAAACCACCAAAATGATTTTTGTTTTTTTTCCAGAAAATCTGCAATTTTTTAAGAAAAACTTTTGGGTTTATTAATGTAATTTATTTATTAAAATATTGTCTCTTGATATATTGTTTTTTTAAATCAAAATATATTTATTATATATCTATATTAATAGATTAAAAAAAGAACTTGTTTTTTTTTGCTTTGAAAAGAAATTCCATGGTGTTATTCAAATAAAAACCATGTATGGTTTTTTAAATTTATTAAGAAAAAGAAATTTTATTGCACCTTGCACTATAAAAACCAAATGGATTTTTTAACTCGCTAAGCACCAACAATAAAAACCACTTGATATTTTGCTTTGAAAAGAATTTATTGTTTTTTTAGTTCAATAACAAAAGGATATTTTAATTCACTAAAAAAACAATTTTTTACTCTCTCAGCACCGGCTATTTAAGTACTAGTATGTATTATAAAAACCACTTGGTTTTTATACTTTGAAAAGAAACTATTGGTTTTTAAAATTAAAAACCAATATGTTTTTTATCATATAAACCCCATATATTTGAATCCATTATAAAAACCTCAGTTGGTTTTTATTTATAATAAATAAAAATCTTACTAAAATGACACGTAAACACTTTTCCGATGCAATAAAAACCAGTGGTTTTTATATGCAGCAAAAAATCCTGATTTATATACAGTAGAGCCCCGATTATCCGCGGAATTGGGTGGCAAGGGTACCGCGGATAGTGAAAATCGCGGATAACACCCGAAAAAAGACGAAAAATGGGGTGAAAACAAGAAAAAATATTTCAGCATAATAAACTATGTTCTATTGTACAAAGAACATGATACGTAAAACTTTTGAAATATGTACAGTACATCAGAAACCTTTGCTCTACATCTAAAATCTCTCTTATCTCATCTAAAATTTGCTCTCATCATTAAAAATTCTTTTCTTGGCCCTCGCGGATAATCGGGGTTCTACTGTATAAATTTAACTTTAAAAATAAATTTTTATTAGTTAATTAATTAAATCAATTGGTTTATAGCTTAATTGATTAACTATTAATTCAATGGATTTATAACAGAAAAACTAAGTAGCTATATTTATGCAGGCACAAAAAAAAAGTTTAAAAAAACCACTGGTTTTTAAACCAGGTTTTTTTTTTTAAAAAACAGGTTTCTTTCCCAACCCTGCTTGATAGTAATGCTTGTACTAAAGAAAGTGCAATATTGTATCATAAATTTGTTTATTATATAACTCTCAATTGAAGAAAAAAATTAAATTTATAAGCATGGGCTTTACACAACTAAGAGTTAATTTTACTTGAAATTGAAACTAAAACATTATTTTTAAACAAACAAAACTTAAGGCTATTGAAGTTCGAAAAAAGTTTTTCCAACGCACTGTTTTTCACTGTTTTCCGAGTCTTCGTAGCCGTTGTCGGTACGTTCCAAAATGGATTCTGACAACATCTCATTGTGTTTGTTGTTTTCAGAGTCATAAAGAGAACGGGAAGGATCCATTGATGGAGTAGAGAGGTTGACTATTAATTGTCATCAGCCTGAGCCAGCTCTGCTTCAAATAGTAGATTTGATATTTTATGTTTCAAAATTGACCTTGCTCTTTCATTGCGTATTTTTTTATTTGGTGACCTACATCTCGCCAAAAATTTTAAATTCGTTTCTTTCTGGAGAATGGATTGGAATGAGGACCCCTTTTGATCTGGCTGAGAGACTAGATGAATACGAGAGTATCCGGCACAGTTTCAGGGAGTACCCCAGTAATTCTAACTTTATAAGGCAAGAAATCGACCGTACTGAAAACTTAAGGGATTTCGGGACTGGACTTTCAAATGGTAAAAAGCCCGGTAGTGATGGGTCACCTGAGAAGGGATACGAGAGGAGAAGACAACTGCGCTGCTATGAGTGTGGATCCTATTCGCATCTGCGACCACAGTGCAATAAGTTGAAAAAGAATTATGAGGATGTTGCCTCTAATACAACTGAGAAGAGCGGATTCGAGGAGGCTCTTGCGCCTTTTACTAGTATAGGTAAAGTAAATGGAATTGAAATGCCTATATTGAGGGACACAGGTGCAAGTCTGGATTTGGTCTGTAAAAAGTATGTCCATCCATCAATGTATACTAATGAGACAGTTTGGGTCCGAACACCACTGGTGGAGCATGCTGTGGGTTTGCCCTTGGCTGAAGTTGAAATAGATTGTGTTTTTGGCCAAGTTAAAACCAAGGCTGCGGTTTTGAGGGAATCATTGGATCAGGGAAGGTACATATTGGGAAACAGGACAGCTACCTTACTCAACAAATTAGGAAGTGATGACGTCATCAGAGTTGAACATCGGATTCAAAGATCTCGATCTGAGAAGACCGATCCAAATCCCTTTCTTGCTGAATCAGATTTAGAGGTTGAAAGAGGGAAGGGGACTTCATTCAGGGATGACGTTTTGTCTTCATTGGAGCCCGGAGCTGCTGAGGTCAATCATATGGGAAAGTCACGTGGAGAATCTGAAGAAAAATCAACCAAATCTATGGAAGTGACTGAAGTGGCTAAGGAGGAGACTTCGACGGAACGTGAAAGTGCCAATGTGGATCAGGTATCGCTTTATCAAAGGGAAGAAATGACCGGGGAGAACCCGACGGCCAGGCATATCTTACCGATTGAATCTACCCGATCGACTAGTGGATCGAGGGAACAATTGCACTGTCGAGTTTGTGGCAGAAAGGATATTGCCCTATCTATAATTGCATCGACTATCCAGTCATTTCTTAAGCGAGCTGTTTTGATTCCAAGACGACGTATGAAACTAAGACGTCCTAGATGCTGGTACGCCCATAGCGTGCGAGGGAAAAGGAAATTTCGGATGGAACCAGATCATCTGGGAACTTGATGGTTTACGGCCTAAAACTCTTCTTTAAGGTGATCCTGTGAGAGTCAACAGACTTTGGACTTTCTTCGGGAACTGTTGAATCACCTTACATACCGGAACTGTTGAGTTGAAAAGGTTTTTATTTGTAAAATAATCTGTGAATTTTGGTTTTACATTTCTTGGTAATATATTTTTTTAAGTGTTTTAGGTGAGGCAGAAACTTTTCCTTTCATGAAAAGTTCCTCTCGGGGATGGGAGGAGGCTGTGCTGTCGAAGCTCCTTTTTTTTGTTGGATGAGATTTAATAAATGAGATTTGACTGTTCATGGTCTGGTTATTTCGACGTCTTTACAGACTATAATTACACTACCCTGCGATGAAAAAAATACAAGGGGTCTGACAGCAGTTCTTGGGGTAGTTTTTGGTGCTGATTTCGAAAATACCAACGAAAAGTTTCAATCACATCAAGTTTTTTAGAAAAATTCAATTTTACTTGGATTTTTATGATTTTTTAATAAAAAAATTATTTTGGCAATGAATATCTTCCCTCTTTGCCTAACCATTATTCTACAGTGGTTAAACATACAAAATACCGATATGAGAAACTCCATATTATGTTGCCATCCCTCCCTCTCAATCGAAACAATTGCTTTATGTACCATCAACCAATAGCTTTCACCAATGACGCGCGAAGGACTCGGATCATTCGTTGACCTTGCAGGAGTGCAGAGATGACCACGGTTGGACCACTCGTGGGGATTTGAAAGTTATATCCATGCTTCTTGGGCAACAAGGTGGATATACAAAGTATCCATGTTTCATTTGTGAGTGGGACAGCCGTGATAAGACTCAACATTGGGTCAAAAAGAATGGTCGAAAAGAGAAAATCTTGTACCAGGCACCAAAAATGTGATTCGGAATAGCTTAGTTGATCCAAAAAAGTATTGTTACCCCTATACATATCAAACTAGGTTTAATGAAGCAGTTTGTGAAGGCTGTTTCAAAAGAGGGCGATTGTTTCAAATACTTGTGTAAAAAGTTCCCAGGCTTATCCGAATCCAAGTTAAAAGAGGGAATATTTAATGGTCCAGATATCCGGAAGCTTATGAAGGATAAAGAATTTGAGACTACCCTGACTACAAAAGAAAAAGAAGCTTGGGTTGCCTTCAAAGAAGTCGTCAGTAAATTTCTCGGTAATTACAAGGATCCTGACTATAAACCAATTGTGATGGATATGCTAGAGCTAGACAAATATCAAGCTTTGGGTTGCTCCATGAGTGTCAAAATACATTTCCTTCACTCACATGTGGACTTTCCCCCCGAAAACTTGGGATCAGTCAGTGAAGAACAGGGTGAAAGGTTCCACCAAGACTTCAAAGATATGGAACGCAGGTATCAGGGAAGATGGGACTGGAATATGCTCGCCGACTGTTGGATGTTAACGCGTGATAGACCCGAAATCGAGCATAAAAGAAGTTTTACAGAAAAAGAGTATACGTACTTAACTATAAACTTTTTTTATTTGCTTTTGAATAAGCTTAATTTTTTTCAAGCTATCATGTTTACAAACATAATACTCTTTGCTTTTCTTGTTTAATCGTCTATTTCATGTAAGATATCTTAATAAAAACAAACTAAAATAATATTTCGGCAATTTTATTTTGAAGAAACAATACTTTTAATTAAAAATTTTGACTCTTGAATTTTTTTTGTGTTTTTCTCGACCAGAGGTGGGTCATGGGATCTGGCAACAGTATTTTCATACATTTAAATGTATAAAAAATAAAAATATGGTCAATAAATAATCAAACCAACTTTCCTTACAAAGATTTGACTATATTACACATATTTAAGTGGATAAAACCACAGTTGCTAGATAATAAACCCACGATTTTTTGCTATAATGTCTCTTTTATAGGATTTTAGCAAAAATATTGATATTGATTTTATAAAAAATCCTGATGTGATTGGGGAAAATGGAGGTCATTTTCGTAATCAGCACACCAAATATCATAAAAATTACTAAAGACTTATCTTGTATTTTTCCAAAAGTTGAATTTCGCAGGGTAGTGTTATTGGTGAGTGACTTCTCTTCTAATCGTGGTTCCCAATCTGTGACACCAAAGAAATAATGAAGGTATCACGAAATGGGTCGTGATAGAACCCTGTATTTCGTATGTTTCTAAATAAATGGACCACTGTTTCGAACATTGAATTCTTAGCATTTATTTTCTAAAACAATCATGAGATAAATAGGTATTTAAAAGGTACAGAACAGTCTGGATGCATAACTGAAGGGGGAAAGAATCTTGGATGGAAACCATTTAAAAGAAATAGGAGCAATCAAAAATACAAGGCAGGTGTTGAAAGATTTTGGATTGTGTATTCAATCACTTACCATTACTTCAATTCCTCATTCTATTACTGGAGCTTTTGTTGAAACAGTTTATAATTTTAACAAGATTTTAAAAAAAATACTCTACACAAGATATCATGGTAGAATTGAAAAAGAAATGCTCATGATGAAAATTGTGAAGAACAGCAATAACATTGATAAAGCAATAACATTGATTACTTCATTATAAATCTAGATTGTAACTTGGAGTAGGCAAAATTTATTATTAAAATAAGCTTTACTTAACTTAAAAAACGTGTTTTTGGAAAATTTTACATTAAATGGAATGTTAATAAGTACATATGAGTTGTCAAACGATGAAAATATGATAAATTTACAGAGTTTCAATCCTGTTAAAATCAATCCCAATTGGATTTGGCCGTAATATCTACGTTTCTCCTTTAACTTGAACTGATCATTTTCTATTTTAAGGTACGGCAAATTTTTGACAACCTCTTTTGCTGGAAGTTTTTTACCAGAAATGGAGCACTTTACTTCCAACAGGAAAACTTGATTATCATCACAAAGAAACCCATCTGGGCTGTGTACCCAAACCTTGGGGATGGATAATCAGGCCCATCTCCTGAAAATGTGTGTTACTCATGAAAGTGGCTATGGCCAATTTTTCAGTTTTTTGGCCATAAGCCGTATTTTCATTTCCTGCAAAATTCATCGCTTGCATTTTTTTGCTCCAGTCAGGATTCTGGTTCCTGCAATATGTGTAAAGACTGTAGCATGTACTTCCAGTCACTCGTTTCCCTCTCTTCCAGCCACTTAGAACTACACTGGCCCTTGGTCTCTATGCATATTGCAGCTGCTTCTCCAGTAGTTACAGCAACTTCTTTTTCATAATAATACCTTTCCATTAAACATGAGAAAGATGGCAAAAAATTAAACTCAAGGTCTTGATGAATAAATTTTTTACCCACTTCCATCATGTCTCCTGAAGTGGCATCCTTTTTTCTAAAAGAAAAATAAAATTGGCAAATTCATTAAAATAAGTGCATACAAGAGTAGTGCTATTTATAACTATTTCAGGTAAATTGAGTAATATAAATTTTTTTTACAAGAATTATGAAGTTTAAACACTTTAAATTTCACCTATCAAAACAGTTTACTTCTGTATTCTGTGTTTTTCACCATTGGCATATCCATAAAACTATAATTTTTTCTAAGATTAGAAGATTAAGTTATTGAAAAAGATAATACCATAAAATTTACTAAGTGCATAAGATAATTTATGGACTCTGCTTTATTGGGAAATCCATTAAATTAGAAAAAATTGTCTTGGTCTCACGGTGTCTATATTAAGTAGAATCTGTGTTGTTAAATTTTAATATTTTCCAACCTTTGGCTACACAAATTACTATTGTTTCTCTGCCTCAAGTTGAGCCATAGCAACATTACAAGACCCGTCCATTTTAAATAGGGATTAACCGTACTACGAATTAGCAGGATTTAAGCTGGCGGGATTTTATTGGCTGAATCTTTGGCGAGAGATTGTTGATTGAATGGACAATAACGTTAAAGCCAAAATTGTTGTGCCTTTCTTCTGGTTTTACCCGTCGAAAATGAGGCAAGTCTTGTTTCTATGGTACCCGCCATAACCAGACATCGTGGCGGGAGCTCAACTTGAGGCAGACAAACAGTACTTTCAAGTAAATATCCTTGCCTCCACCTAACTATGGCCCGAGCTTACAAATCCCTATTACACTCTTACAAATTCCGTTGTACATGGTATCTGGGACGAAATTAAGGGAACGTACCCATACTGTGTCCCATTTTTCCCTATTTTTGACCCCCCTTGGTGACCACCCGTAGTATTTAGTCATTTTTTGCAAACAGAAAGTTTAAAAAAATTAATTTTGCTCAATTTGGCCAATTTTAATTATTTTGCCTTAATTTGAATGATTAATTAGGGTTAATTTTGTTGTATTGACTACGTGACAAAACCCTTTGCCCTCCTGTGACAAAGCGTGGCATTTTCAAGACCCCTCCCCCTAAACGGATCACGTAGTATGGATACGTTCCTTAACTTTTAAAATGCTATGTATGTTACAAGCAAAGTGGTTAATTGGACATTTTTAATAATTCCAGGGTGGAGGCGGGCAAGTGATAAATTTCGTAAATTAATTCATAAATTTCATAACAAGTGATAAATTTCATTCATAAATGCCATTGAATTTATCTCATTGCCCTCCTCCACTTCGGGCATTATTAATAAAGCCCGATTTATCACATTGCCTGTAACACAAATATTTAAATTAATTGAAACTTGCATTTCACCAGTGTTTTCTGCTAACACAGTT
Organism: Tetragnatha versicolor; assembly: GCA_024610705.1. Taxonomy (NCBI): domain Eukaryota; kingdom Metazoa; phylum Arthropoda; class Arachnida; order Araneae; family Tetragnathidae; genus Tetragnatha; species Tetragnatha versicolor. Next base: position 22,411,468 of record JANDEH010000013.1, on the reverse strand, counting down.
CTCATATCTGTGGGCTGTGTAAGAAGCTTATTATGTCTCCCCAAGCTGGAATCTGGGCAAACATTAATCAGCTGGTCCCGGTAGAAATCAAGGTTTTCCGATGACACAGCCTCTTTCTCTTTCAGCCAGCGCGGTTTGTTCGTACAGCAAAAGTCCTGAACAGGAACAGGCTTGTAATTCTCCAATGCTTTACTTTTCTTTTCCGCCCAGATACATTTTATATCTGTACAGGATAACTTGTTCCTGGTCAATACATTTATTCTTTAAAGATATGAAAAGAAAAGACAAATATAATAGACAAATACTAAAGAACTAACATTAATTATTCTTAGTCTTAACCATTTTTCAACCCTGCCTCTATGTAGGGAAAATGAGAAAAAAGGCTAGATGACTTTTTACCCAAAATTTATTTAACCCATATTATTTGGTTTGTGGAATTTATAGTTAATTTTACCTTTTTTAAGGAAAATTACACAAACAAGGGAAAAATTTTATTAATTGCAAGGCACAGCTTTAGTACTAGGTAACCATGTGGTGTGTGAAATCTCGGTATTGTACATTTTTTAAATAAATATTTTGAAAAATTAATACGTAAAATCTTAAACTTTAAGGGTGTGTACTATACATACGTTCTTTGAAAGAACCAGCGACCCATCTAAACTTTAGACTAAAATAAAAACATGCTCTTACCTACAACTGTGAATAAGTATCGCACTGATGTGTTTGCAGGTGCCTCCTTCTCCAGCCACGCAAGAACATACAAAATTCTTAATTTTCAACCCACTTCGAGTTTTGTCAAAAGTTCCAGTAATTGAATGAGGAATTGAATTAATTGCAGATGATTGAAGACACAATCCAAAAACTTTCACCACATGCTTCGTATTTTCGGTAACTACAATTTCTAATACTAGGGTCTAATGCTGTGGTTAGAGCATAGAGTTCGCTCCTTTTTTAGGCACCGAAATCTTGACTTGAGCACCCCATTTAAGCGCTCGATGACGGACCTCCCTCTAGATTGCGAGAAATTGAAATCTCTATCGGCTGCCGTAGAAGGATTCAAAATGGGGGTTTTCAACCACGGCTCCCTTGGGTAGGGTGGGTTGGGGTAAAATGGGTCAATTTTAAGGTACCTTCACATTCAAAGTTTTATTTCATCAAAACTATTACTTTTTAATGATTTCTTTCAATTGGATCTTGACACTACAATCCTTGAGAACATTTTCATCTAATTTTATCAAATATTTTTTAGTTATAAGTTGCTTAAACTTACCATCAAAAGTAATGACCTATTTTACCCCAATGTGGGGTAAAATGGGTCTCATTGCAAAAAGATGTCAAAAATATATTTATTACTAAATATACATGAAAGTAAGAAAAAAGGCAATCGGCTAAGCCGTTTTTATCTGAAAAAATTTGTTTTAAGTTGCACTTTAATGAAATTGTAAAAGTTCGAAGTTAATGAACATTGTTCAAATTTAGCAATTAAAATACTTCGTTTGGATAAAAAAATAAACTTGTATGACAGTTCAATGTATATTTGAAGGAAATAAGTTAAAAACATTGTTTGAATTAATACAGAAGGCCTCCGAACTATGACCCATTTTACCCCAAGTACAAAATATTGTTATAAAAGATAAAATATTTTATATTTTTCCAAGCTGATTGGCTTGAAATGTCTCTCAGACTTTCTTTTATGGAAAAATATTACAAAAGTCTGCTGTAATTTATTACAATATATAGATATTTTGGAAGTTAGTAAACCCTGTTTTTTCGATGACATCATTTACGGTTCAAATTAAATATTTTTTCAGTCCTCAAAATCATAAATATTAATTTTTGAAAGTCGAAAAATATTGCCAAAAGATAAAAGATTATAATACAAAAAAATGAGCGAAAATTATTCAATTTAAATTTGATTTATATAGAGTTAATTAAAACTGACCCATTTTACCCCAAGACCCACTTTACCCCAACCCACCCTATCCACCGTCTCCTATAGAAGAAAAAGCATAGTACAATAATCTGAATCTTCAAAACCTTTATGGATGGATGGTTTTCATTCCATTATTTGTCTTTAAATTTGAATAAAACTAAATTTATTTATTTTAAGTTAAAACAAACTTATTATACATATTAAATTCCACTCTAACTCTTGTGTTGGTATCTTATAAAGGTGCTATCCTACCCCTAATATCGTCATTTTGGGTCAAAGTATGGATTTTTCAAGTCTGGTGTTAAAGATTTCGTTTGAAAGCAAGACAATTCTAGCATTTATTACAGCAACGTTTAGTAAGGAGTAAATGATGACAAGTGGCCCTCTATTTGTCTCGCGAGTAGTAGAATATTTTGCTGCCAGCTCCCTATCAACAATATCAACAGGTCCTTTTGTACAATTATAAAATGTTATTATTTCTGGCTTTTTCGAATCCCCAGTTTCATCATCAACCCAGTCAGCAATGTAAGGTTTTTTTAAGGTTTTTTCAACCTTGAAGTGCAACCCAAAAAAGATGTTTTTAAGGTTTTACTAGAAAACCTTGCAACCCAAGGATTATCTCAACAAAACCTTAGGCGTAGGTGCGCTAGTTGACGCTTGCAACCTTTTGCGTAACCTTGCGGAAAAACCTCATATTAAGGTTAGAGGCATAGGTTTTCGTGACGTTGGTCACATTGAGGTTGTTTTGAGGTTTCTAATAAACCTTATTACAATCTTAGAGGGAAAGGTTTTTGTAACGCTGGTTACATGGAGGTTGATTTTAGGTTGCTAATAAACCGTAAAGCAATGGTTTTTTTTAGGTTTTTGTTGGGTTTACAAAATTTTTTTCCAAGTTCTAGGTTTAGAATCGTTTTATATATTTTTTTCGAAAGTTCTTGGTTGAACTATACGACGTCAAAAAATTATTCCTGAAATTATGCGCTACACTTAGTACATATTTTCAGGAATATTTTTACTTCATATAATTCAACAAAGAAACTATGAAAAATAAAAAGTGTGATACTTAACCTATAACTCTGACAAAAATAAAACTAATTTATTCCAAGTTTTATAGTTAGGTCATTCAACCCAATCTTTAACAAAAATTAACTAGAATTTATTCACCGTTTAATTACAGAATAGTGTCTATATAAAATTAAGATTACAGTATAAAAATTTTAATATAAATAATAAATTTAAATTGTTTAAAATATTTTTTGTAAATTTCTACAATAACTTTTATTTAGGCCCTTGAAGCACTGATAAAAAACTTACCTTTTAAATTTTTCAATCTAGAAGGAAGGAACAGGCAAATTTTCCATTCCAAAAAATTATTTCAATACATTGAATGCAAGAAAAATCCTTCAGTTCATTGAAACATTTTTTTTAATTTCTACAATAACTTGGTTTAATTTAGGCTCCTAAAGCACTGATAAAAAACTTACCTTTTTAATTTTTAAATCTAGAAAGGAGGAACAGGCAAATTTTCATTCCAAAAAATTATTCAAGACATTGAATGCAAGAAAAATCCTTCAGTTTATTGGACTGATTAATTTACAAACCAGGAAAATTTTACAAACAGCCTTCAAGCCCTACAGGACTCAAGGTAAAAGTGAGTCGTACAAAAAATTATATAGATAAAATATAAATTTAATCAATTCCCTAAATTAATCAAAAATGAAGGGAAATATACTGTGAAACTTATTAAAATTACAAATATGATGACATTATATATTTATGGAAAATTAGTCTACAAAAAGTGCTTCAAAGAACAATTTTACAGGGGACATCATAACCAGACTTGACAGCTCCTGCAAAAAATATAAACAATTTATTTAACTATTTAAAAAGTAATTATGCAATAAATGAAAGGAGAATTTCACCATTTATTGTTGGTTAAGCGGACAATAGGTGTAAACTCACAACTCTCTCACCTTGTTAGGACTCATCAGCACGGTATATACCGTGCTGATGAGTCCTAACAAGGACGAAACCAGTCCACAGTTGGAGGTGACGCTTGAGAGTTTTGAGTTTACACCTAATTATGCAATAACCTGTTAAACGTGCCCCCCACTTCATAGTAAAACTTCTCAAGAGATAAGAAAATACTTGAAAGTGCCAAGAAAATGTTTAAATTAACAGTAGGGTAGAGTGGGGCACCTTGGGACACCACTTTTCAGACTCAATTTTATAATTATGAACTTGTGCTAAAATCTATTCATCAACGTGTTTTGGAATATTTAGTGTGTCTAGATAATTATTTCATGTTATCTGGTTTTGTGAAATGCAAAGTTAGAATCACATTTAGTTTCGAAAACATTTTTTTAAATATATGAAGTGTATTTATGTTACAATTAAAATGAAATTAAAATATGTGTATTCACTAATATTTTAGAAAATAAAGAGAAAGCTTTTGTTAAATCTAAAAGAGTAATTAAGCTTCACATTCAAAGTGTTAAGTGGGGCACCAAGGGACAGTTAGGTGTGGGGCACCGTGGGACATAATGTTAAAAGACACACCTAACTCTCATGTGAGCAAAAAAATATTTTTATAAAGAATTAAATAATTTAAGAAAGTAGATATTTATAATTTGATGCAAAATATCACTTGAAGTAAACGGAAAACTGATTTATGTCAAGAGAAAAGTGAGGATATCCTTGAATAATTTTGATTTTAAAATATGTTGGATGTCTAATTTATGATTACTTAACATAGCTTTATCATTATTTATGTTACTTTTGTATTTTTCAAAATAAATTAATATTTTTGCAGTTTTACTGAAAGAGTCCAAAGGTGGGACACTACTGAGGCACCTTTGGACATTAAGAGATGTTTTTTAAATTTGTTATTATAAACTGACTAAACATTTTTATCCATGAGTTTGAAATTATTTAGTAATATTTTTACTTTTTGGTGTCCAAAAGAGCATGCCAATATTCAGCGGGAGCATTAACCGAATTGAACCACTGATTAAACTTCAGTCGAAGGGATGCTAATACTTATTCAAGACTGAATTAAGAAACGATTAAACATGTCATTAGAACACTAGTCCATGAAGAGCAAGGCCAACAAAACTCACTCATAAGGGATCTGTGTCCAGGACAAATTTACTACTGTTTTTCGGTAGCTTCACAAATTCGCTGCGGAATGTCCGATATAGGGACCTTGCGCCATAAAACCCAAAACAACCAACCACAAATTCGCTGATCGTTAAAACGGTAGCTTCACAAATTTAAAATTTCTAATTTTCATAATTTATTGCTAAATTTTCACAATTTAAAACTGAATTTTGACAAATTATTACTTAACTAATAATACTAATATTTGAAAACTTTAACTCCCCTTAAAATGTAAATGTAAAGTGATTTTTACATTTGTCAATTAGTTTTAATACGCGTATTTTATTTTCACAAATTAAAAATATTTTTCAGAAATTACTTTTATATTTTCACTAAATAGGTAGTTGGCAAAAAATCCTAGACAGATCCCTGCTCATTTCCGTGACCAAGGTATGTAAGGTACGGCTTAAATCTAGAAGTTGGTTCAAACGCCAAGCGAAGAAGTAGCGACAAAGTATCAAAGTGAAGTTAGCGATTAAAAATTCACCAAGAGGCGCCAACCCAAACCCACTTCAAGATTTTTACCGTAAGGTACGATGTCTAAGTTGAATGATCAAATACAAGCCCCAGTATTAATTCCCTCCCAATCCTGCCCTGTGACTCTGAAGAAAATTCTGTCGCTAAACAACCAACCAGGCAACAAAAAATTAAATCAAAGCTTAAAATTATTGAAGGATATAACACAGCATACATGTAACATCTATAAAAATCAGATAAACATATAGGACAATAACATAACTGTAGAATACACAGTGAAATAATGTTATTTAAAAGTACGAATAGCATTAAACATACCTTACAATTAACTTACATTTTCACCATAGAGATAACAGCCACTTTCAGAACTGAAGCTGAAAGAAACCTTAGATCAATAAAATAAACGAATTTTGCGAACAAAGTATCGGTTGAAACACTTGCTGAAAAGGAATTTTTACAACCGAGGACATAGCGTAAACAAAGCAATACATCTAGTAAAACGTAAACATGAATCGGAATAATCTAAATCCAAAGAAAGAACGTCTGATCATCATACTAAACTTATCAAATCGGTATCATGTCTTCTAAAGCTGAAAAAAAGAAAATAAAAGAAAGATTAGGTGGGATTATACGCCTAAATCGGAACTTATGGTAACAATGAATTAAGCCTACTTACCGAAGCCAGCTAGCTTACCACTACTACGGAAACTCTATGTAACCGATTTTAACGTAAAAATTAGAATAATTCAAGAAATCGCATTACAAAAATAAAAAACATTAAAAAATTTACTTACCTTTTTAATTAAATATGTGAGCGATCGGGAGATCGGATCGATCAGCCCAACCAGGCCAGCTAGCCCCAGCATGCAGAGTCCAAAAACAATGGCGCCGCGCATGCGCAAGTGACGTGCGCATTCTCTTATTTCCGGAAAAGGGTGAAGATGGGTTGTGTTGATATTGAGTCGAAAGAGGTTTTAAAAAACCGCTGTTTTCTAATGTTAAAGAAAGGCTTTTTGCTAACCTTTTTTCTGGCAACCCAATGACAATAAAAAAAAGGTTAACCGTAAGGTTGCTTGCTAGCTGGGAATTCTATCATCATTGTGTTAAGATTACAGCAAAATTACACATTTGCCTTTCTTCGAAATATATGAAACTAATGTTGCATCTTGTTGGAAACCTAACATTGAAGAATGCGTTTCTCTTCCTCTGCAACTTTTAAATTCTGAAGGAATTTGTCTTAGCCTTTCGGAGTGTCCCTACTAATGTAATTTTTTCACGAAGTAGATCTTTCGCTAGAACATAACTGGTAGTGAGGTTTCCGCTAGATTTGTACCAGGGTTTCATAAATATTTTCACAATATCCCCTGGTGAGTTAGAGATTTTATAGGGGCCATCTGGTTGGGATCCAACGTACACTTCCATATTACTGGTATAAAATGTTCGTGCATCAGCTAACGCAAATATTTTTATGCCGTATTTTGCTGAGGTTTTTTTTGGCAAATATTGGCGAAATCCACAACGACCACGAAAAGGTTCCAATTTCTCATCTATAGTGACGTATTCGCCTAGAGTGTAATGCTTCTGACAGTTCGTCACAAAAAATTGAAAAATGTCTCTTATAGCAGCAAGTTTGTCGAATAACTGTCTTTGCTGTCTGGTATTTATATTGTCGAATCTCATGCAGCGGAGAAGAAATAAAAAGCGATTACAAGGCATTGTTGTGCGGAAAATAGAGATTCCTGTTCCATCAGTCGCCCACAAGTCTCTGACATGCAGTCGGGAAGATTTGTGTAATCCACACATATACAATAACCCAAGTAATCCACGAATTTCTATAGGATCTGTCTTGCGTACATCTACTGTCATCACTCAGTGTCACACAGTCTCCTTCTGGAATGGCAGGTTCTTGGTGAAGGAAACTTGGTCCCTTCCACCACTTTTCACAGTCCACTAGTGAGTGGGCACTGATACCTCTGGTTAGAAGGATTGTCCTTTCCAGGACAAGATGCCACGATTCGCTGCTGGTCAAGGATTGTATTTCCTTGACACGGTTGGCAACGAAAACCTTCCATCTGTTGCTGGAACCCTGAATCCAATTCAAGGTTATCATTGAGTCTGTCCAGAAGTGGTTTGTTGTAGGTAATTTCCGCTCGAAGACTTGCGTTACTTCTTTTGCTAATCTCGCAGCCAGCAATGCCCCCATAAGTTCTAGCCGAGGCAGAGACAGCTGCTTCAGCGGCGCCACGCGACTCTTAGATGCCACAAGATGCACAGAGACTCCGTCTTAAGTCTTACGTAGGATACTGCTCCGTATGCCTTGCTACTGCGTCGGCAAACGTATGAATTTCAGCGTACGGAGTGGACGTATGGAGTGGAGGGTTTTCACTTTCTGATGCAAGGGCATATCTCGTTGTGCTGTTGGTTTGATTTTGGGTATAATTTGGATTAGCCAACAAGCACGAGTATTGCGTTGTTTCAATAGGGTCGATGATGGTTTTTGAGGCTGTTATTGCATTGCAGGTTCTGTTAGTACTATTGGATATAGTTGGTTCTTCTGGAAAGTCTAGTGGTATTATGTTTGGACCCATTTTGAAGTTGTTTAAAGAAAAGTCTATTGATACTCTGTTTTCTTAAGAAGTCCAGTCCAAGCAGTCCATCAAAATGAGTTTCGGGGATGGGAGGTGACACGAAGAAACACTGCCGGAATTTGGTGGAAGCTATTTCTAACGGAATGTCCACACAGTGGTTGAATGGTATTGGAATTCCCTGAACTGAGGTTATTCTGAAACTTCTCGATACATATTTACAGTTAACGGTGTCTTTAATCTTGTTGAAAGTTGTGGTTGGAAGAATTAAAATCGAGGAGCCAGAGTCTATTTGGAATATATATGAGTTGGTTCCAATCATGACTGGTAATAGTAACATCAAGGGTGTTGAGTTGTCGGTGGTCATAGAGAAGGTATATTTATCTGACTCCAAGTGAAGTGGTATCAGATGACCATTGGAGTCCTCATGGTTATCTGGCTCTAGTTTAAATTCTGACGTTGCTCGTGAAGGGGCGGGTTTTGCTGTCCTCTCATCTGGGGTGGTCTTTGGGTCTGGAAACGTGGAGGAGGTGGTGGACCGGCTCTCTGTTGATGTTGGTGTCTATAGTTGTTGAGGGTTCACTTGTTGAGGGTTGTTGTTAGGGCCCATGAAAATACTTTCCCGAGGTCGCCACTTGTGGGAAGCATACTGGAGGAGATCAGCAGGAAGACACAGGAAGTAACAATTTCGTGGATTAAGGCACACAGAGGTTACGTGGGCAATGAGATGGCCGACTTGCTGGCAAGGACGGCCACGGGTTCCAGTCTTCCGGCAGCGAGGGTGCCGCTTCCCTTTAGTTACCTAAACAGCAGCGGAAGGGAACAAATGCTTGAGCGGTGGCAGTTCCATTGGGAGACCAGCATCAAGGGAAGGCGCAGCTATATGAGGCCCTGCCCAGGGTGAAGATTGGTCTAAGATTCCACGATCCGGTCCTGACGTACTTCGTCACAGGACACGGCAGCTTTCCGGCCTTCCTATGCAAGATCGGAAAGCGGGACTCAGACCGATGCACCTGTGGGCAGATTGGTAATGCCCTGCACTATCTCGAAGTCTCCTGTGCGCTGTCGCCGGAGTGCATCGAACCCCGACCGGGAGAGGTTCTCGGGGCATATTTCTCCAGGATAGAAGGGAGCGCCTTGCTTAGAGCGAGAATAAGATCAATCTACAATGGCCTAAACCTTTTGTTTTCTTTTGTCCGCACCTCGTTGTGATGCTTTTTTTTTCAGTGTTTTCTTTTTATTTATGACTAGTGAAAAAAAGGCTCTTTTGGTATATTTTAAATTTATTTTAATTTTTGAGGTTGGCTATTTGGCTCCCATTTTAATTGATGTTTATATTTTTAGGATGTGTATGAATGAGGGATGTTTTGAAAGGTTGTAGATATTTTATGGAATGTTCGTTGAAATGAGAATGATTGTGAATGTAAATGTATTCGGGTGTAGGTTTTTAACTCTTTTTCTCCCCCCCCCGTTCTATACGGGACTACAAACCTGTTACACAGGTTAGTCGGACGGGTGGGGTTGTTCTTGTTCTTGTCTATAGTTGTTCTGCGGTGGGAAGTGTCCAGGACGTTCACGAGGTGGCATTGGAGTTCTTGTTCTTTCGTACTTTCGGCATTCCATCATGATGTGTCCAAGTGCTCCACAAAACACACAGGTCTTCGCGTTTTGGTTTTTGGGACCGTTTCCTCAGGGATGGGTGCAAGTAATGCCTGGTTCACTTGGTTCTGAGACTGATTTCTGGTCATGCTTGTCTGCTTCTTATGAGCCCAACCGCTTCAGCAAAGTTCTTTGGCTTGGCAGTAAGAACATGGGAGCTAATTGGGTCGTTCAGGCCGTTAATGAACTTTGACGTCATAATCTGGTCTCGTAGCGATGCAGCTGCTGTACCTGCTTCATCTGACTGGAAGGCTGTGGCGGCATACTGAAGTCTGTGTGTGAAGTTTTTAGCTTGCTCATCTGGCCACATCTTCATGTTCATGAATGTTTGTTGTTGATGCTCTGTTTCTTCCTTGGTAGAATATGGCTCTTGCGCCATTAAACCCCACCAACCAACCAACCTTCCTTGGTAATGAAGAAGTCAACGATGATCTTAATAGACACCAGGTCGGTGGCGTTTTTCACAGCAGGCGACTCAATATAGAACTGTTGTGCAGGTCTCTGAAGCTTGATACCGAGTATGCCTTTGATGATTATCAAGTTCCAACCATACAACTGGGCGAAGCTCTCAAGATGATCGAAGAACTCGCATGATGCGGGCTCACCAGCGTATGATGGGATCAGTTCCACATTTAATGGAATGCAGGGTGCACAACTGGTGCAGGAGTGGGCTCCCTTGGTGAGGGATTGGGTGGGGGTTGCACTGACGGAGACCTTCTCGGAGAACCTCGAGCAATTGTAGCTCTTGAACGTCGACGATTACCTGGCATTTTGTTATACTTTGTGTGCATCACTGTGTCTGCGTTGTATTTCACTTCTTGTTTGTGTTGTTTTCAATTATGTATTTGTGAATCGGGGACCAAGTATAATCCAATGTGGATACTTGACTCGCAAAAAAAATTCAAGTAAGTTAAAATCCCAGAATCAGAAGCACATTTATACAAAAATCATGGTGTGGTAAGGTGTGTTAACAACATGTGCAAAGGCATTTGAAGCTATGCCTGTGCATATGTGGTTTTAAGTGTCAAGAGTATTTGGGTATTATATACTTTTAAGTACAAGTTACACACTAAAATACTAACTAAGAGAGATGGTGGAAAGGAAAACATGTTGTTATCAGCAATGGGGAACCTGATATGGATGCCTCAGGATTACCTTGACACAATGGCGTGTTCACGAGATCCGAACCGAGGTCTCGGTACCAAAATGTGCTGTTGGTTTGATTTTGGGTATAATTTGGATTAGTCAACAAGCACGAGTATTGCGTTGCGTAGTTTTAAACCAAAAGTGAATACTGTGTCTGGCGCACTATACTCTATCTTGGGTCATGCGCCATAAAAATCTAATCAACCAACCAACCAAAAGTGAATACGCCATTTGAGAACAAACTCTGACTTTTATTACAGTGTCTAGGTAAGAAGTTAAGGTGTTTGGAGTGGCCTCCAGACTAAGTTCCCAAACCAAAAGGTAAAATTAACTGAAAATCAAGAACTATCCATACCTAAGACAGGTTGATAACCTGATGAACATAGAACTAGTTACTTTGCGTGTGAGATCAAGGGATGGGACGGGATGTATTACGATTTTTTTAATCTTAAGGACTCACACGTTCATCCTGCTTCAGCGGCGCCACGTGACTCTTAGATGCAACAAGATGCACAGAGACTCCGTCTATTGTCTTAAGTCTCACGTAGGATACTGCTCCGTATGCCTTGCTACTTGCGTCGGCAAACGTATGAATTTTAGCGTACGGAGTGGACATATGGAGTGGAGGGTTTTCACTTTCTGGTTTAAGGGCATATCTCGTTGTGCTGTTGGTTTGATTTTGGGTATAATTTGGCTGCAACCACAGCCCTGACTGTTGGATTGTTGCATTTAAGGCTTGTTGAAACTGATGAAGGCCATTTTTTCATTTTGGAGTCCCCATTGAACCTGCCTGACATTGCTTAAATCGTAGTTCCCACTCAATCTTTTGAATAGAGATGCTGGAAAGCTGTTTCTTCGAAGACCTGTAATGATATGTCCGAAGTTACTTGCAGTAAGCCTAAACTTCCTGTACTTTGCCCACTTCCAATTCAAACTTTGTCCTCTTGTTTCAACTTCAATTGCTAATATATCTTCGTTACTTAACTTAGAACTGTCTAATATCTCCTCTTTACTGCCTGTTTTCAAGGAAAATAAAATTTCTTCCATCGACTTATATTTTAGTACTGATGGGGAAGGTTCATCTGCACAAATCCATCGAAAACCGACCACCTCATTAAGTTCAACTATCCTCTTATGAACCTCCTTCGTTATCTCCTCATTTGGGACTGATGAAGTTGCCTTAAATTCCTTGTTTTGAAATATCTCGTCCACTGTTTGTCCCCCGAATTTTTTGATGGTTTTTTAAAATTCCATCTACATGTACTGTCAGTAATCGACACATTATGATGAGCATATATCATAGCTGCGGCCATATGATGACATTTGTCCATGCCTCTTGGGCAGACACAATAACTTTTTTCAATACTCCCATCAGCTTTAAATGATATCTGAAACAGAGAAAGTAATTTATTTTATGAGGAAGAAATAACTTTTGAAAATCATAATAGGTATTTAAAAATATATTAGCCCTGGATTTTGAAAGAGGTAGAAGTTAAAAAATTTCAAAAGTGAGTTTTGGTTATTTTGACTAATATTGACCTAAAAAATTATGCAATGCATTTTGGCAGAAAAAACTTTCATCTAATTCTAATTTCTCAGAAAGTTAAAAGATAAATTTTTAATAAATCGTTATATTATTGTTTTCTCACACGAATTTCCTGAAAATTTTTAAATGCTGTGCCCTAAAATTTACGGGTATTGTACTAATAATCCACTTCTTTCACACAAAATTTGTACCAAATCGGTAACGGAGCATTCTGATCCTCTCCTTGTAAATTTTTTCCAGCTGTAGTTATGTTATTATGATATTTTTTGTTAAAAGACAAAAGAGAGATCTCATTGCTAAAAATGTAAGCAGCAATTAGAAAACTGCAAAGTTGGTGTTAATAACTTTTGGGAAGTTTAAGTTGAGAAAAATTTAAGTCGATGCTAACATTAACGGATCCAATGGAGATTTTATTTTTAATATTTACAATTTTTTTCAGTTTTTTTTTCAAGCAAGAGAGAGAGAGAGTTGCCGTTTCTTTCCATTAACATTAATAGTTTACCATCTGTTTCCTCCATTTGTTTAAGTAATTTCTCCATGACATTCACATTAGATTTTTTGGTCGACATTTTTCTTCTTTTCACCTCTCTTCGGATCTCTTTATCCTCTGAATCTTTGTCCTACAATCAAATAGCATTTTATAATTAGAAATTTTTTAGTATAGTATTTATTTTTCATTAAATTATACTATAATACGTTTCTAATGTCGAGAACAATATTTTCCTCGGGAATTGAATACATCATGACTCAAATTTAATTAAGAGGAATAAAAACATTAATAGTGAAGCTATATATCATACACTTTACTTACTGTGGTGGATAATCGTGAAACAACCTCTTCTGCATTAGTTGTGCCTGACTCCATTGTTGTTCTTGTATCTTCCTCCTTTCTGTTGGTCATTGACTCTAGTAGCTGAATGTCAGATGCAACCGAAGTTTGTTTCAGCTCCAACTCTATTAAATACATTTCGAAAACTTTATATTATTTGCAACCAACTAAAGAAAATAGGTACTCGAATGTTTTGCCATGACTTTGCCTTTAAAAATGCATAAACAAAGCCCATTAACTGTGTCCCTGAAACTTATGGGTTATTTAATTTTTTCTATAGTATCAGACTTTATAGTGTGATGACAAAAATAGTAAAAATCTAACTGCATGAAAGAAATCGCTTCTGGAATTTTTGTCTAAATAATAAGAATTGCTTATTTTCATTCTAAAAAATACAAATCCACCAACATCAAGTTGCATTAATATAAATAAAACTAAATATCAAGCATTAGAGGCAGTTGATTTTAATTTTATTTGAAACTAGCTGATATGCCCGGCCTTGCACGGGTGAAGAGTATAAATTTATTATTTGAGGAGTTTGCTATCAAAACCAGCTCATTCCATATTTTTCTGAAATCCACTTTTTTGCATATTTTGAAAGTTTAGAGGATCCTTCATAACCTGGCGAAGGGATATAGCTCAAACCCAGCTCATTCCAACCCAATAAACTGGAAAAAACTACTTCACCACTTAATTGAACAAAAAAAAACTGAAAAAAGTATGAAAAATCGTGTTTTTGCATCAAAGTCAGCTCATTCTAACCTAATTAGCGTAATTACGCCCAAGGTAATGCAACTGAAAGGAAAATGAAAAACTAATCGAATTCTACCTACAGTTAAAAAAATTAAAAAACATATTTAGCTTTAGAACTTTGAACGTAAGAAGTTTTTTGTCTCTCCTGTAAAATTTCCAAAAATGGAATAAGCTGGTTTTGATAGCAAACGCCTCATTTTTAAGTTTTCCCAAATACACTAATTTTAGATAATCAGCATTTACCAATCATCCCGGTATCCTAGGCGTCTTTTTCATACTCCAGTCTTCCCGGTAACTTTTCCCATCCCGGTGTTCTTAGTAATTTTTCTTATCCCAGTGTTCCCAGATGGATTAAAATTCCTTCAGTTCTCAAGCAATATAATTTTTGAATGATTTTCACATTTACATGGGAAAAATTAATCTAAAAAGTATTTAAAATTGCTTAGATCCCTTGATTAATCATATCTTCAGGAATTAACGTTTTCGGTAAAATTATTCAATAACTAAAGCTTATTCCATTTTGAAATTTAAGAAAAAAAATCAATATTTTCCAGTTGAAAGGGAGTTTTAATGGTTTTTGGTTTGTTAACCAACTTTCTTAAAAGTTAAAATTTTTGATTTTACATCCTCGTTTCCATGGACACTATTTTAACAACAATGATATTCCATAAAGCAGGGGCGTCATTTAGGGGGGGCAGGGGGGGGCAACCGCCCCCCCCAAGGTTTCCACTGTATTGTGAAAAATAGCTGCAAGTCCCTTGAAAATTTTGTAACTTCCACAAGGAACTTTGAGTGCAACTCAAAATGTCTCAAAAGGAGTTAAAACATTACTTTTGAGGGTTAAATTTCAAAAAATTTCTGGGGGAGGACCCCCAGCCCCCCTCTGAAATTTCCATGTCTCTTATTTAGTGTTTTCCCCCTTAAAAACTACTCCTCTTACAAGAAGCTTTTCTCTTTAGAAGCTCCCCAAAGAGTTTAAAAAGAGATAAACACTAGTTAAAAGGGGAATTAAAATTCCTGGGAGAGGACCCCTAGCCCCCCTTAAGACTTTTACGTTTATTTACGACTCTTTTCCCTAGAAAAATTATGTGGTTTACAAGAAACTGTTCTCTTTGAATGCAGCCCAAAGGGTCCCAAAACGAGCTAAAACACTACTTTAAGAACCAAATTTTCAAAATTTTCCTGGGGGTGAGCCCCCAGACCCCCCTTTTTTTCCTTGGAGTTCACGTTGTCAAATTTCGACATGATATTAGTTACCTTAAAAATTAAGTTGAGGCAACCCCCGCCAAAAAAAACCTAGTTACAGTAAGGTCCAGACCAGGGGTGGGCAATTGTTTTGTCTCGGGGGCCACTTTATTAAAGAAGAAGCTAACGGCGGGCCGCAGATTATGTAAAATGAATGCATTACCAAGTTAACTTTGCATTTTACAAGTATAATTAAGAAAAAAAAATGTGAAATAATAATGTGATGCTGTATCAAGCACTGATCCAGCGTGGGTCCAAGAAGGGGGGGCACTTTTCCGGACCATCACCTTTCTTTTAACACAAAATGTCAAAATATTGTGGATTTTCAAAAAAAGTATCACGCAAGATACCCTTGTGGTACCACTGAGGGGGGTATGGGGGCCCTCCCCCAGAAATTTTTTGAAATTTGGCTTGTAAAAGTAATGTGTTTTAACTCATTTTGAGAACATTTTTGGGTCCAAGGGGAAACACTGTCCAGAGTACCACCCCTCTGAATCCGCGCCTGTACTATGTACAGTACAACTTGGATAATTTGAACTTAATTTCAATGATTTCTCTTGGTTCCTTCAACTTCATATTAACTGTTTTTAATTTTTCATCATTAAAAATAATAATAACTACTGAATATGTTGAAGAAATAAAATTTAACGAGTTTTGCATAAAATGTTACCAATTTATCATGGTAATAACAAACACTGCACTAGTATCAAAGTAAATTAGAAATCTCAGAATCAAATCATCCAACTTACCCACAAAAATAGGTAATCCTTTCTGAAGAAAATATCTCCATAATCTTAAGCAAAAATTAAATTGAACACGGACAAGAAAGACAAGGAATTCACAGTGACAAGTACGCGTCGCGTTAATGAAGTAAATGACCCCTGAAAATCCCAGACGGTGGAATGGGGGTGTACTTGTGGATGGGGTAGGGAGGATCTCTGTCGTGACGTCAATAAATCAGAAATTATTCATGTTTTGAACCCCCTCTTTGTCTTTTCGCGCTCGGCCTTTTCTCCCCCTATTCCTTCTGCACCCACTCCGTGCAAATGATCCTTGACCCACCACCTGCATCTGGAGGATTAATTTTTGTGGGTGACGGGGGAAGCGGGGCCGAGACGACGTTACAAGAAGTGAAAGCAAGACCGAAATTGAGCTGATTCAAATGTGAACGATGCATGAGAGAAAAAAATGTAAAACATTGAACTATTAAATTCAGAATTTTTCTTATTTTTCCGTATGTCTTGGCGGGCCACCGAATATCCCTTCGAGGGCCGCATGCGGCCCGCGGGCCGCTATTTGCCCAGCCCTGGTCCAGACCCATTTAAAAAAATTCCTTGCCCCCCCCAACAAAAAACTGAAATGACGCCCCTGCCATAAAGCTTTTAAAATATAAAAATTAGATAAACTGTCTAATAAAATAATGTTTAACTATACATAACTTTTAAATTTCATTGAAATAGATTTTTAAAATAATAATATAATTTGTAATTATATTTGTAATATTAAATATACTTGTACCTAGTGTTTCTATTAAAAAATTGTTGTTTAGCATTAAATTTTCTTTGTAACAATGGGGTGAACAGATCTCTTTTGGAGGAGAAATAAAGCTATTTTAGCAAAATGACCATAAAAAGAACAAAAAAAGGGTCAAGGGATCAATAAAAGTTTTCGAAACATAGCCTATGTTTTTTCCCGAGTTTTTTTACGTAGGTATACCAAGTTTGGTGCAGATCGGAAGTAAACTGTGGATTTGTATAAAAGACAAACATACACACAAACACACCCACACTTACTTTTATTATATTAGACTAGCTGATATGCCCGGCCTTGCACGGGTGAAGAGTATAAATTTATTATTTGAGGCGTTTGCTATCAAAACCAGCTCATTCCATATTTTTCTGAAATCCACTTTTTTGCATATTTTGAAAGTTTAGAGGGTCCTTCATAACCTGGAGAAGGGATATAGCTCAAACCCAGCTCATTCCAACCCAAAATTAGATTAAAAGTGAAAACTGTGATCTCAACTGTGAAATTTCAGATCATTTGAAAAAGTTAAGTGAACGTCATTTATTTAAAACTCGTAAAGACACAAATATTAACTGGTAAACTGGAAAAACCAATTCACAACTTAATTGAACAAAAAACTGAAAAAAGCATGAAAAATCGTGTTTTTGCATCAAAATCAGCTCATTCCAACCTAATTAGTGTAATTACGCCCAAGGTAATGCAACTGAAATGAAAATGAAAAACTAATCGAATTTTCTAGATGGTTATACCTACAGGGTAATTCCATGGCAGTGTAACATCAGTCACATTAATTCTCCCTTATTTCTTACCAAGATAACCTCCTCCTGCTTAAAAACTGGTGGGTTAGACCAACCCACCAATTTTCAGGCAGGAGGAGGTTATCTTGAATGAAATAAGGGAGAATTTATTTGTGACTGATGTTACATTGCCATGGAATTATCCTACAATTAAAAATTTAAAAAACAAATTTAGCTTTAGAACTGTGGACGTGAGAAGTTTTTTGTCTCTCCTGTAAAATTTCCAAAAATGGAATAAGCTGGTTTTGATAGCAAACGCCTCATTTTTAAGTTTCCCAAATACATTTCTAATGTACAATCAGCATTTACCAATCATACCGGTATCCCAGGCGTCTTTTTCATATTCCGGTGTTCCCGGTAACTTTTCCTATCCCGGTGTTCCTATAGTAATTTTTCTTATCCCGGTGTTCCCGGGTTGATTAAAATTCCTTCAGTTCTCAAGCAATATAATTTTTGAATGATTTCCAAATTTACATGGAAAAAGTATTATAAAAATTATTTAAAATGCTTAGATCCCTTGATTAATCATATCTTTAGGAATTAACGTTTTCAGTGATATTATTCAATAATTAAAGCTTATTCCATTTTGCAATTCAAGAAAAAAATCAATCTTGTTGTGTTGTTGCTAATCCCAATTGGCCTAATAAAGATCAGACCAATTCCAGGAGTCCATGAACTTTCAAGAAGTCAAGAAATAAAAATCTGTCAGAAAGAACCTCGTCAAGTTTAAAATCGGTACAGATTAAAATATGCTCAGGCGATGCCTGAGCAGCTCTGCACTTCGTGCAAACTTTAAAAACATTCTGTCTCTGAAAATCAATCTTTTCTAGTTGAAAGGGAGTTTTAATAGTTTTTTGTTTGTTAACCAACTTTCTTAAAAGCTAAAATATTATCACCTTTTGATTTTACATTATCGTTTCCATGGATACTATTTTAACAACAATGGTATTCCATGAAGCTTTTAAAATATAAAATTAGATAAACTCTCAAATTAAAATATGTTAAACTATACTTAAAACTTTTAAATTTCACTGAAATAGATTTATAAATTATTAATATAATTTTTAGACTTGTACCTAGTGTTTCTATTAAAAATTGTTGTTTAGCATTAAATTTTCTTTGTAACAATGGAGTAAGCAGATCTCTTCTTGAGGGGAAATGAAGCTATTTCAGCAAAATGACCATAAAAAGGGTCGAAAGAGGGTCAAGGGGTCATTAAAAGTTTTCTAAACATAGGCTATGTTTTTTTCTGAGTTTTTTTACGTAGGTATACCAAGTTTGGTGCAGATCGGAAGTAAACTGTGGATTTGTATAAAAGACAAACATATATACATATATACACACATTCAATTTTATTATATTAGATGATGTTAAATTAAGCAAACTTTTTCTCCCATTTAAGGTTTTTATAGTATTTCTACTTTAGAAAATATAGGTTCAACACTCCTCCAAAGCATTTAATTTTGTGTAATATTAAATAATATTTGCATTTTGTACTCTTTACTCGTCCCATGCATCCCCTCAACGGGGATGGATGGGACAAAATTTTTGCATTTATAAAAACTCTTTTTACAGTTTAGATAATAGTTAATTTATTCAAAACATGGATTGGCAATCTAACCAATGATCAGTTATTGATTTCAAACATATTACAGACTTTAAAATTGTAAACTTTTTGAAATATTGGTTAAAATGTGAATTTTGTCCCATTCTTACCACGCCCTCGGGGCACCCTGTTCTCCTAGGGCTCTTGGTAATATGAACACCATTTAGCATCAAACAACCCATGTAGGCTTCAAACTTATCTTTAAAATCATTACATTTAGCCCAAGTAACCTTACTTAGAGGGGCTTTATATCCTTTTCCTAGCCTGTTTCGGCTGTTAAGGATATCGAAACAGTCATTGATGAGTTTGAGAAACTCGACTGTAGCCTCGCATCCAGAAAAAGCACCAATACCTAAGGAATTCAAGTACTCCAGTGCCACAGCGACACTATGGCTCAGTGTCTGGGCCGCAAGCTTAACCTTCATAATTTGTTCCTTGAATTTCAAATGGGTTCTTCTTATTTTCGTGCCAGCATGCACTCCCTGCTCTTCTTGGTACTTTACCAGGTCCTCAATGAAGGTCCAGGAAATTCTTCCCCCATTCCCAACGTAAAAAGGGGAAGTGGCCATTGCATTTCCATGGCCTACTAGACGGAGAAGGCCGTAGAAGCTCGAAATTTTCACCCGTGACGTCACGCTAACCGTCCTGCGAGAGCGGCGTTCCTTCCCGACTCCTCAACTTCGCTTCGACCCGAGCAAGTTATAGCGTGTTTGTTTACATCAACCATGCATCAACGCCGTTTCGCGTGTGCGTTTTTCTAACTTATTTGCATTGAAAAATCCCTTAAATAATCAATCTGCAATGCCGGATCGATGCTGTGTTACGGCCTGTAAGTCGAATTATGACAGCACTAAAGAAAAGGTGTCTGTATTTAGATTCCCGAAGGACCCAAAGTTAAGGGAAACATGGATCCGACAAATACCGCGAAAGAATTGGACGCCAAACGACAGGACTGTTGTGTGTGAGAAGCATTTTGCTAAGGACTGCATAATTCGTGATCATCAAATTCCTGTAAATGGCGAAATTTTTAGCCAGAAAAGATTGCGTCTGAAACTAAAAGAAGGGTCCATACCCACAGTGTTTGCTGGCTGCCCTGCTTACCTCTCCAAACCTGACATAAATGCACGTATCAGTCGCGAGGAAAAATTGAAGAAGATAGATGAAACGGCTATGCAAGATTTCCTTAAAAATGACCAAATATCATCTTGGGATGAAGTAAGATTAAAGTTTGCTGAAAAAATTCCTGAGCTTCCAGAGGACACCCTTGTGTTACATTTTGATACTCATATTTTTGTGTTGTTTATGAGTTACGTAGGTTGCCCAAGTGTGAAGAACTGCATTAAAATAATGCAAAACTTTACAGTAGAAGTTCACGTAAATGGCAGTGCTCTTGAAGAAGAAAAATATATTCATCTTCTCTCTAATCAGCAAACTATATCGTTATGGAGTCAAGTGGAAAATTTGATTCGACTAATTAACTCTACTACCAAGCAAATTCTTACTAAAACACCATATGAAACTGCTCTCGAAAACTTAAAACTTCACTTGGCTGATAAAGAATCAACTGATGAGGATAAAAAAACTGAATTCTTGCTCGAACAATTAACTCTACTGCCAAAAAGTAAAGCAGCTCGTCGATACAGTACCGACATATATCGCTTTGCCTCGTGTTTGTACGTTGTTTCACCAGCATGTTACAAAGCTCTATTGAATAGCGATCTTTTATCTTTGCCATGTGTTGATTCCATAAAAAAATTGTTAAATGTTTTAAGTTTAAATACGAGTACGTTAAGTCCTGGAAACTTAGCGTACCTGAAAGGTAAATGTGATAAGTTAAAGGATGATGAAAAATTGGTAAATCTATTAATTGATGAAATTCATATAAAGAGTGGTGTTACATACAAAGGGAAAAAAATTAGTGGTTATGCAGTCAATAAAGAAGATAGTCCTGCGAACACAGTCCAAGCTTTCATGATCTCCTCAGTGTTTTCAAATTTTAAAGAAGTTGTAGGGTTAGTGCCAGTATTAAATATGACGGCAACCGATTTATTGAAACTTACCAAGGACACATTACGTCTTCTCAATGAAGTTGGGATTGAAGTCTTAGCGGTTATCTCTGATAATAACAGAGTGAATCGTAATATGTTCAACCTGTTAGCTGATGGATCTCTGTCCAGTTCACCAATCAGAAATCCCATAAATGGCAGTAAACTGTATTTGCTGTTTGATACTGTGCACATTCTGAAGTGTGTGAGGAACAATTGGTTGAATCAGTTAGACGCTGATAAGACTTTTGTGTGTCCCCAATTCGACAACTCTGAAGTTCTGATTCGCCCACGCTTTGGGTTATTGCGGAAAATTTTCAATTTAGAGCAAACACAAACAGTAAAATATGCATTTCATCTGTGTGCTAAATGTTTATACCCAACAAAATTAGAACGGCAAAATGTGTTACGAGCTGTGAACATTTTCCACGAAACCAATGTGGTTGCTATAAAGCGTTTGGAGCAACAGCATCCTACAGTGATACATACCACTGAAGATACTGTGGCGTTCCTTACCATCATCAAAAAGTGGTGGGATGTTATGAACGTGTCGCATCAAAATAAAGGGAGGTACACAAGAAATCCTGATTCTTATCCGCTATCTTCAGCCAATAATGCCAGCTTCGCCTTTTTGTCTTCCTTCGTAGAATGGTTGACAAAATGGCAGGCATTAAATCAGAAGCAGAGAAATGGATGCCTGAGTAAAGAAACGTTTTTCTCCATCATCCACACTTCCTCTACTATCCAACGTATTGCAGAGGATTTGATAAAAGATGGTTCGAGGTACGTCTTAACTTCGAAGTTCCATACAGATCCTTTGGAGTTTCGTTTTTCCCAATATAGACAGATGTCAGGATGCAACTACCATGTTTCGTTGCAGCAGATTTTGGAGTCCGAAAGGAAGCTGCGTCTGAAATCTGTGCTTCGTCTACACTCTTCGAAATATGGGGATATTCCCCTACGATTGTTTATTAAGGATATGTGTGTTTCCTATGAAGAAGAACTTAATGTGGAACCCTTTTTGGACATTCTGGATGATGTTACTCATGATAGTATCACAGTTCACGATACTGAGGTTCTTACATACATTGCTGGATACTGTATTCATAAACTGAATCTTTCCTGCGATAATTGTAAATATTTCTACTTTGGGGCTTTAAACATAAATGTCGAATTAGATGACAATATGTTGTTATACCCCACTGAAAAAGTGCCTCACACAGAGTACCTGGACATGGTAAACAGAGGTGGTATGAAGACCCCCTCAACAAATATAGTATTTGCAGTAAGTACATGTTATGTTATCTTTCAAAATTTAATTTCCAAACAATACGAACAAAAATTTACTTCCTACAATGTACAACAACATTCTTTGTTATCAAAGCTATCAGAAATGTATTTAAAGAACTCGAATACTTTTAAGTTTGAAAAACTCTGTTCTGAGTGTAAAATGTGCTTTTCGACAAATATTAGAAAAGTTGTGTGTACATTCTGCAATATATGTTTAAATAATTATTCTAAAAATGTAAACAATCTTAGTATTTCCAAAAAAGTTATGTGTGACAAATCAAAGGTTGCGAAGAAAAGTGTAGATGAAAAAAATGTTAAATGTAAAGATAGAAAAGTTAAAAAGTTTAAAAGCACTCATGAATAAGTCATAATGTTTTTTTTGTTTTTTATTATATAACAATTTAATCTGTGGTTTGAAATACTGAACTGTGATATCACTAACTAGACATCTCTTTCTTTATTTTGATAATTTTGAAGTATTTTAACAAAAATTGTCATAAATTTAAAAATAAATATTAAATCAGTGTCGGTATAAAATTTCTCTTTCTTGAGAATAAATTTTTACAAAATGTTTGCTTTGAAAATCTGTTTCATTTATTATAATTTTGTATGTGTCATTCCTTACCAATATGTGATTCCAATTTAATAAAAATTGTATTACATCATTTTCATAGTAGTAATTATTTGATATTTATTTTTTTACTGTAAATTCCTAAATTGAAAAAAGGTAACTTTTGAAGTTGTGTATGGAGATCAAAAGTCTTAAGTTGTAATTTAAGTCTTATTGAGAATACTTACTTATATGTATCTAATAATATTCTGCTTGAAACTAAATGTTTTATTTCAAATGGAAATTAAATGGGACTGTTAATTGAATTGTACCTTTAGCAAGCTTTAATATTTGGGAATATTATAATAAAGAGAGAGAGAGAGCTTTGGTGGATACATGTAAAGTAGAAAATATACTCTTTAAATATATTTATATAGATGCACATTTAATTTAATTAATGTGAAGAGTAATTATTTTTCATTCTCATATTTCTTATCTCATTCTTGTTTCTTAAAATTATAACTTCAAAAACACATGTGTTCTTATAAATATTCTAGCATTACATCCTACTTTTGTGTAATTTTTATTAGGAGTATCAGAAATAGGTAAGTACTATACTTTATTATGTGGTTCCCTTAAATGTGATTATAAAAATGTAGATTTTAAAAATATTTTATATGTTTGTGTAGTATTTCTTTTAGGTTATAAAATTATCTTTAACTTAGTAGATTACTTGAAAATAGCCGTTAAAATCACTTTAAAATAGTAGTTCTGTAAACAGTTTTATCAAATTTCAGCTGAATATATTTTTTAAATGTTAAGAAATAATGTCACATTTGAAAACTTTTGTTTTTTACCCTAGATGGTTTTGTTTAGATAACTGATTTTTTTAAGTATCAAAAATAAGAAGTTCTTAATTTCGTTATTATGCATAATTTTCCCATCCCCGCGTCGGCGGCCGGACGTACGGCGACGCCATCTTGAATTGAGTTCTACGGCCTTGTCACTGTCTAGTAGGCCATGGCATTTCTCACTAACTTGAGCATGTGGGGAGGATCCAAGAATACGTAAACTGGTTCACCCGTGCATGGGTAAGGGAACCATGTTTTGAGTGAACATTAGGGTGGTTACAAAAACACAGACTTCCGAATTTCTTCGGGGGGACCCCCCTAAAATGTGACAATGGGCTAGAAAATAAGATTGGCAAAGTTTAAGCTCAATCGGATAATATTAAGATCCGCCTCATCGAGGTCAAAGTTCAGAAAAAAAATGAAAAAACGTAGTTTTTTGCCCATAAAATCTGAACTATGCGTCCTAAAAATATAGTTCGCATCTCATTTCATAGTAATTTTTATTGGCTTGAAGATAGATCTCCGAAACTTTTTTAATTAAAATTTCTAGAGCGAAATATCAAAATTTTTGTCATTTAAGGTTGAAGAACTCCCTGTAAAGTTCGCTTTCCAGCAAACTCGTAAAATCTTCTAATTATTCAATTAAAAAGGTTTTTTGAACTTTTTTTGGTGTTTTTCACTTTGTACATCAATAAGTGTTCTTCAAATCGAAGCATGGACGGATTTAAGGGGGCTCATGGGGGGCAGTGCCCCCCCCTCAATTTTTTCAGGAAATTCCGTTTTTATAAAGGAATATCATGTTTCCAAAGCCATCGGAGACATATTGCCCCCCTTCAAGGTTTCCAGTGTGCCCCCCCAGGGTCCACCACCTAAATCCGCCCATGGTTAGAAGTATTTTCAAAAGAATATGCAACAAATAATTAATTCAAAGTAGTAAAATTAGCAGTAAAAAGGAGGAAACTTAAATGTGGGAAATAACTTCACGTTATCAAATATATTGAAGGAGGTTAACATTTATTTAATAACAAAAACAATTTGATCAGTAGGATAAGTTGAAAAAAAATACAAACGAAATTTCAAACGAAAATAAAAGATAAGAAATAATATATTCAGTTTTTTAGATTTTTCTCTTGGTATTTTTCATTTTGTGCATTAAAAAGGCTTCACTTGGAGATATTTAAAAAAAATATGCTACAACATATAAGTTTAAGATTGTAAAATCAGGGGGGAAAGGCGAAGAGAAAGAGAAATTACGAAATGTGTTCTGGATGGTAGCGTTTCCAGGTCTCCCTGTTGCAATTATCATTTGGTTTGAATTGGAGGCATACTATTTCGATACTTCAAAAATACGAACAATAACAATATAATAAAAATATCAACAATAATGGTTCTTGCAGTATAAATGCATTAAACAACTCTACGGTCATGCATACTTAGCAATATAAAAAAACCGGACATGGAAAAAGTTGTAACATTCCCCCGAAGCTAATAAAATTTACCCTTACTTTATGTATTGCTCCTATGGAGCTGGCAGGGGCTTCCCCCGAACCAGGTTTGTAGGTTCGGGTACTTTTTCCAGGTCCGAAAAAACATTCAAAGAAAAAGGGTGAACGCACTTTAATTGTTTTGCTAGCAGCTTCTTCAACTAGCTTTTCCTCTTTCAGAACATCTATCAATGCTTGCATGTTCTTGACCTTTTCCGTCTTGTTTTTATTCCGTCTTTTTAATTTTGAAATAGTTATTCTCTTTTTTTCATCTTGTCAGTACATAACTTCAGAAACTTTTTAGCTTTTCTTGGAGAGGTTAAATCTTGTGGGCTTATAGTCTCCAATATATGCTTTTCTTTTATGGGAATTGTAAAACGTGGTGTTGGAATTGACAGAGGGGTGGACTTACCACCATGTTTCGTAGAAGATCCCATAAGGTAAAAGTCGCGCCTAGGTTCTTTTTTGGTGCTTATGGTGGGCAGAGGGAGGGATCAAGAACCTACCAAACGACAACCTCCCACTTGTCGTTTGTGATTTGAATTGATTGGATTAGAGTTGCTGCTTCACCCTTCACAGAAAGTTTTAGATATTGCAACTTCTGACAGTTATTGAGAGCTTTATTATTACGAACACTAGCCAAAAATAAATCATGGAATGAAAGCCAATCATTATACTAATTTGAATTAAAAACTAGCAATTCAACACGAGGCAGTTTTAGACCATTGTCGGAATTAATGATTTCCGCATAATTCTTTTTTGGAACGCATGCCTTTTCTTCGCTTTTTCATGCATAGTTATATGGTATAAGAACACCTCTGTTCTTCTGTTCAGTCTAAATGATTTTTAAAATCGCTATCAGAATACAGAAGAACCACGTGTTCCGCATAGTTCTTGACTCATAGTTACCCTTTTTGCTTTTACCTTCATATTAGTTTCATAATATTCGTTTTTCAAATGATTTCTTCCTCTTCATAATCTTCAAAAAACGCGGATTCTAGAAGAGGCAAACAAGGTAAAAACTTCTCCAGATTATTCATATCGACATTAACAATCGGTAAACAAACATAAAAGAACTAATTATTTTTGAGATTTAATAATGTGATATTCGGAATCAGAAGACCAAATTTTACTAAGAACATACTAAATAAAGAAAATTTAAGAGATAGTGCAGTTATCCATTAAAAGTACAAAAAAAGGCTAATGTCTTGGAAAGTAATGGGAATTTTAGAATTTAAATGGTCAATAAAGGGTTCCTGATTTGGGTTTCAGAAGAGATAGAGGGACAAACATAGATACATACATTTGTTTACTATTGGATTTTAATAGAATAGTTTTCATCTCTTTTTATCCATGGAGACCATTATATATTATTCTACACTACTTTTTATTTTCAAACTCTGCTGCCTTTTATCCTTAGAATATTATCATATTTTTTCCAATATGTTTTTTATACTTGTTGTAGCTTGAAATATTGTTTTTTATTTTAAACATAGGTAAAACTAGATTATAAATTACAAAGAATGAAATAACTTCAAATAATATTTATTGGTCTAACAGCTGGTTTCCCTCCTCCAAACCTAGTTCTTCCCACTCGAGATTCTCTTCTACACGCGTTATATAAAACTACACACGAGTTGATTATTCTGGCTGCTGGTTCAGGCATATAATGTAAGGTTCGATGCTTTAATAAGCATCGAAACTTATTTTTCAGCATTCCATTGCACCTTTCTATTACACAAAGCCCTGTCGAGTGTTTTAGGTTGTACTCCTCAGCAGAAGACCCTTGTCTTTGTAGAGCGCTGTTGGTAAAGGGGATACCATTAGAAAATGGTATCAGTCCATTGATGGATCGCCAGGCTTTTCAAGCCAAGCAATAGCTGCGGTCAAACTTAAAGCAGCCAAAGCGTCCTTGATTAAGCAGCATGACAAAAACAAACACTGCAAAGCGGGTCACGTCGCCGGTTTTGAAACTCGCTTGACCGATAGATGTCGCCTTTACCAACCCTACTTTTCTGTCAGAAACTATGGTTTTGTTCCTTCAGTTTCGCTTACTTTTTGAATAAAAGAACATTTGTTTTGTGGTTATCTGTTACCACTCTAACAATAAAAAAAACACATTGCTCTACCTCTTTTATGACGTCTAATGTCAACTGATGTAAAAGTTTGCCGATAAATTTTTGGTAAAAAAATATGCACAGGGTATACGGTTGCTTGTAGAGAGTCCACATAAAACAAAACACAGGAGTCGATTCGCAAGCACTTTTTTGAATCCCGAGATATAAAACCAAAAACCGTGCCTGTACCCCTGTCGTATAAACATTTTGGTTGAAAGACCATTTCATCTATTATTAAAGAGGAGAATTTTTCACAATCCTCGTCCAAGTTTTCTACCTCAAGCATTAGTCTATCTTTGATTAAACTATTTACCCCAATTGAGGTAAAATTCGATCCATTATACTTTTTTAAAGTGTTTTGGCAGTGTAAATTGAAACATCTTTTCTTAGCATGCATATGTCCTTTTGAAGAGATATGATGCAGCAAGATCCACCCTTGCATAGAAGTTTCACACCATTTTGTTTTTTTAGCACTGAAGTTCATGATCAAATCTTGCAGTAATAATGCTTTGGGTTTGTTTTCTAACGCATCTTTATACACTTTTGAAGCAGCCACATAGAAATCAGTCTTCTATTTCTTTTAATTTTTCTCCGGCTTCATCAAACTTTTCTTGAATGTCCTGCAGCATTTTGCTTTTCTTCCAGAGTAGTTTGAACTTTTTTAATTTTTAACTGCAGAGCATGTACAGTTTTATCAAGTTCTTTCACTTCAGATGAACTTTCAATCTCTACATTTGGAGCAACATACATCAATTCTTCACTTACTTCATTGCATGTTGATGTCTCTTGTTGAAGTTTGTTTTTTTCTTTTCACTGGGGAAGTGTTTTTCATGTATTTGGGATATTCATCAAATACAGATGGAAGATCATCACGTTTTAGGCGTTCACGCTTCAAAGTTTGTACGTAGTCAGAGTCTTTGAAGTGCCTGTTACAAATTACAGATGAAGCTGATTTATCATTGGGAATTAAGTCTTGCCTCGATACTGCTTTTAACCAAAGTTCTCGAAGATCCAGTCTAGTGGGAAATTCATGAAAGGAAATACCTTTTCCTTCACCTTTTCTCGACTTACAAAGAGGAACACAACAATAAACCATGCTTGAAACCACTTGAAATAAATGACGAGCGATCCGCGAATTCCGATTGTAAAATGGTATGTAAACAAACACATCTCCGAAAGCAAGTAGGGTCGGTAAACGCGCCATCTGGTGGAATTCCGAAATTCCACGTTGCCCGTAGAGAGTAGACGGGTGTGACTCGCTTTGCAGTATTACTATTTCTTTTGCTCTGCTCTATCAAGGACGCTTTGCCAAAGCAAAAGAAGCAGGTAAAACCCTCAAATGTGCCTTAATGGTGGATGAAATTTCCATAAGGACTCGCCTTCAGTGGAATGGAAAAAATTCATTGGCTACATTGACTATGGAACTGGACTCGACGATGACAATTTACCTGTTGCTACCCAAGCTTACGTGTTTATGCTTAACTGCATTAACGGGCTCTGGAAAATTCCAGTGGCTTATTTCCTTATAAGTGGCTTGACAGCAATAAGAAAGGTCCAATTTGGTAATGGAATGCCTACAAAAATTGTAGGAAACTGGAATACATGATGTATCGCTAACCTTTGATGGTCCAAGCACGAACTTTGGCATGGCTAATTGTCTTGGTGGAAACATCAGTCTTTACAATATGGTTCCTCATTTCAAAAACCCCTTGACGGGGAGCAATATTCAGTTGATATTAGATCCATGCCACATAATAAAGTTAGTCAGAAACACTTTTTCAACTTGAGGTTCCATGTTTGATGATTAAGAGGTATTATATTGTAGCTTTAGAAAAAGTACAAAAACAAGCTGGGTTGCTAATTGCAACTAAAGTTCGCACTCGACATTTGCAATGGAAACGAGAAAGAATGAAAGAACTCGCCACGCATGTTTTGAGTGCCAGTGTAGCTGATGCTTTGATGCATTTGGCATATGATGCTACGCTTTCTGAGTTTCAGGGTTGTGATGCAACGGTTGAATTCATTAATTGCTTCAACAATCTCTTCGACATTTTGAACAGTCGAAATTTTATGGGGAAATGGTTCAAAGCTCCCATGAAAGAAAAAAATAAACGTTTTGGAAATTTTTCTCATATGCTGAAATATACATAAAAAATTTAAGAACGACCCGAAACGGCCCTCTTTTAGTAGACAGTAATAAAAAAACTGTTTTTTGGGGGGATTTTTATTGAGTATTTCATAAGCAAAAGCTTTGTACACAAATCTTGTCGAGACAAAATAATTAAATACCTTCCTATGTACAAACTCCCCCAAGATCACCTAGAAATGTTCTTTTCGACTATACGAAGCAGGGGCGGGTACAATCCTTCCTCACTGGCTCGACAGCCCAGGATGGGCCTTGGCCTTCTCTAGTAGTTTTCTCCAAGCTGTCCTTCCTTTGGCAATGGATTTCCAATTTTTTTATTTTCAATGTTGAGAGATCTTTCTCCAGGGTATCTAGCCATCTGAGACTTGGCCTGCCCCTTCTACGCGTTCCAGTTGGTCGGGCATTAAAAATCTTTTTCACAATGCGGTCTTCATCCATCCTTACTATGTGGCCTGCCCAGGGGCGGGTACAATATCAACCCTAATCCTATGCCATAACAATATCACTTCACTGAATGCTAATTGCATACAATTAGATGAAACCAATATTCTAAATGTTTCTTCGGTAGCTAACATTCATTCAGACAGAATTAATAAAAATTCTGCAATAAAGCCAAAATCCACAAATGTTGAAGATGATGCATTAGATTTAATAAGTTATAGATTAAGTCCAGGTTGTAGGAGATGTTGTGACCTATATAGCTGGATTTGTCACGCGAAAGGTGATCAAATCGATCAACTGCCCTTCTTTGCACAAGTCCTTCTGGAAGGAGAATGAACTTGTCCTTTAATTGAAAGGAAAGATAGAGGTGGACTAATTAATCCAAGTTCCGAAGTTGTTCATCTATGTAGAGTGGCGGAAAGAACATTAAAGTATTTGAAAATGAGAAAAATTGACACTTCCTTGCGTAATGGAGCGCATAATTCTTCTTTCAATGAGAACTATGTTTTCTGCAATATTTTCTAAACTTAATGAACATATACTGGATCAAACTGCATAAGAAAATCACAAGGTGCTATTGATAAAATCTGTTATTTTTGAATGTTTCAAATTGAGATTACATCATGTGGCAAAAGTTAATGAAGGTCTCCAAAAATACAGAAATAGAAGTATGAATACAAAGTTAGTGTTATTTAAGGGCAATTAATCCAATTTCTGTTGTATCCTGAACTAGGTACTGAAATATTATAGTAAATATTTTTAACGTTCTTATTTTGCTGTGTTTTTTGTACATTTTTTGTATTGCGTAAGCTTGTAATGTACGTACTGTCCCACCTGTACTGTTGGTATGTGTTGTTGAAAGGAATCGTAAAATTATTGGAATAGTTAATGGTGTTATTCTACGTCAAATTGTTATAACTGATAATTTCCAATAATTTTTAAGGAATAATATAAATGCAGATTCCAATTATTGAGATGCATTGTCTACATAATTGTGATTTTTTAGTTTCTGTGGATTTTTTTACCCTATTGTAAAGACTATTTTTAGATTACTGCTATATTAATGCTAAAAGTATCAAAATAAGTTACCAATATATTACCATTGTTAATATTATTATATACATAATAATATTATTATGTATATTTGTACAAGATTTGGGTATTTCTTTTAGAATTTTAATTCCTCAATAAAATAATGTAATAATAATTAATGTCGCCATCACTGGGGCTGTTAAAGAAAATTTTCGCTTTGAGATCCTTGAAATTTCACAACACAAAACCTAATCAGTAGAATATAATCTTATTAAATTAATTTACTAGTTGAAAAGTCATCAAATGTTTAATTCGAAAATATTTTTTCAGTTGCGAGTTTGCAAACAAAAAAAAATTGTAATCAGCAGATTGGTTGGTTGGGGTTTTATGGCATAAGAACCCCCTATTTTCAGAAAAGTATTATAAGACGCATACTCTTATGAATGAAGATTACAGTTTTTGAAGTTTCAAGCTTTTCGGCGCCTTTTCGGTTTTTGGAACATTGTTTGCCAAGATCACGAAATGATATGTAGAGGGTGTTAACGAGCTTTAATGAGAAAGGGGAAGAGTCTCCAAGTTAAATAAGGTAAAAAGTTCCCCAAAAGTAAAGTAATTCCCCAAAACAATTAGCTTTATATAATAAACCCCAGTCCACAGTCCCTTTCAGATACTTGAATATTCACTTAACGGCACTCCAATCTGAAGATCTAGGATTTTCCAGATTCTCAGATACAGCACTGATGGCGTAGGACTAATCGGGTCTAGTTCAGGGTGGCCACCAACTGAGCTTAGTAATTTTCCCTGATAATTCCAGGTTTTAACTAAATTTTTCTTGAAAGCACACCAGCACTATTAAATAGATGCTATATTCTTTATCATGGAACAGAGTTAAAAAAAAGTTACTTTTATACAAATTTGTTAAAATGAAGGTTTCCACTTGACTATTAAAACTAGTAATTAAGTAAACAATGATAGTTAATTAATACACAAACTTAAAGAACTACTTGAAGAGTGTTAAGTTATCAAACTGCTGATTCTTTTTGTTCCAATGGTATCTTCTGATATGGGAACAAAGTGGCGAAAGCTACGTGTGCCAGGCACAGTTTTTGCTTTTGAAAAGCGTTCCTCTAATAGCTTTCGATTATTTGAAAGACTTTCACTCCTTAAGAGCCAAAATTCAAATCCTTCAATTTTTTTCTCGCAAAATTCAAAACATTTTTCGATGGAATCAATTGCATTCCCAGGAGTCATTTGTAGACTTTTTTTGGCACATAAACGTTTAACGGTCCCACTTTTAGCCTGCTTTTAGTTCATTTGTATATAAAGTCCCTCTTGGCGCACTATGATCAACATTGATTCATGCGCCATAAAACAATAATCAAACCAAACCAAAACCAATACCATCACAAGCTGACTTTCCATGACTAGTAGCAAAAAAATGTCCAAGTTGCAGACAAACTAAAGTCTTTCTTGTGATGACTAAGATTTAAAAAGTTCTTGTATTGTGCTACACATGCACAGCCGTCACTGAAGTATTTTATGTTTTGTATACCCGAGAAGGATTTTTGGACATATTGCAAAATACATTTGTTTCATAAACAAATGTAACATTATGTTCTAGACTAGATCATATGAGAGTATACATAAACTTGTTGTAATCAGATGTCCAGAACAATTTTCCCTTGTGTAAATAACCATTTGATGAAAGGAACAACTATCACGAGTTCAGTGGTATCCTTGTGCCTCGTCTTGAATTATATAGGAATAGTTTTCAATGAAATCCAGAAATACTATTGCAGAATCTGATTTTAGATTTTGTTTAATTTCCTTGAGATAGTTTGATTGTGATTTTGTTATGGATCATGCGCAGAATCGACCGACCGTGCGGGACTGAAATATATTGTGTATTTATTTCTTCTGCTAGAAGCAGACTTTCAGATGACAGATGCGAGATCATAATGATCAGATTGTATTCTCCTATCGGGAACGGGAAAAATGGTTTGAAATCCCGACAATCAAATGCCCAACATCGTTTGCCCGACAGGTACGGTTGCCCGACGAGTCACTTGCCCGACAGTACGATTGCCCGACAAGTAAGATTGCCCGACAGGGACGATAGACAGGGACAGGGAGTTTAGTCCACTGAAAATAGAGTTGAACCTCGGACAAATTGCAATAAAAGGTTTCTCAACGGTTTTCACTTAGGAATGACCTCAATAATAACATACTAAAAATCGGCCTTAATCGGCCGGGGGAAGTTTAATTTTTTTTAAATTTTTAAAAAATGTCCGAAAAAAATTTTAAAAAAACCCAAAACAATAATATAGACATGTGATACATGTTTATAGGTTATTTTTGAGTTTTAAAACCGAATATTGCCTTTGGTTTTGAAAAAAAATTGAAATTTCAATTTTTAAAATTAATTTGAAAAATGAACTATATGAAAAAATTAAAACCCCCCCCAAAAACCTAACCAAATCATCAAAAGAAATGAATCAAACGGTTTTCATTTAGAAATGACCTAAATATTAACATACTAAAATTTAAAAATTTTACGAGTTAAAAAAGTTAAATTTTTTTTCAAATTTCCATTTTTTTTGCGAAAAATACTTTTTTTTTCAAATTCGTGCCAAAAACTTTAGAGGCTTTTGAAAAGGTCATTTTTCAGTGGATATTGTCCACAGACAGTTATATAATGGAAAACCGGTGGAATTGACCCTCAATGAATTAGTTAATTATTTAAATTCTGTTGTAAATATGCCAAATTATTACCTTTTTTCACTTTTTACTACATTTTACCAATTTCAAAATTTTAAATAAAATAATTAACTAATTCATTGAGGGTCAATTCCACCGGTTTTCCATTATATAACTATCTGTGGACAATATCCACCGAAAAATGACCTTTTCAAAAGCCTCAAAAGTTTGGGGCACGAATTTGAAAAAAAAATGCATTTTTCGCAAACAAAAGTTGAAATTTTAAAAAAAATTTAACTTCTTTAACTCGTAAAATTTTTTACTTTTAGTATGTTAATATTTAGGTCATTTCTAAATGAAAACCGTTTGATTTATCTCTTTTGATGATTTGGTTAGGTTTTTAGGGGGGTTTTAATTTTTTCATATAGTTCATTTTTCAAATTAATTTTAAAAAATGAAATTTCAATTTTTTTTTTCAAAACTAAAGGCAATATTCGGTTTTAAAACTCAAAAATAACCTATAAACATGTATCACATGTCTATATTATTGTTTTGGTTTTTTTAAATTTTTTTTTTCGGACATTTTTTAAAAATTAAAAAAAAATTAAACTTCCCCCCGGCCGATTTTTAGTGTGTTATTATTGAGGTCATTCCTAAGTGAAAACCGTTGAGAAACCTTTTATTGCAATTTGTCCGATGTTCGGCCCTTTTTTTTCGCTATTTTCAGTGGACTAGTTAGGTGAGTTGTGGTGTGCAGGTTGAGGATGTGAAATAACACCAGTACATTTATTTTCGTGGGCTTTTAGTACTTGTGTGGTGGGTGCCTTGAAAGGGCATGTTCGGCAGCTGAAGGGGCCTCTCTTGCCACATTTCTTCTTGCTCCAGCTTTTGCTCCTGTTGTTGTCGGCGGGGATTGACTTTTGGAACAGTGGGGCGGTTTGGTAGCTCTGGCTTGTCTGGGCGGGGCGCTGGTTGATTCGGTGCTTTCCGGGGGCGCCAGTCTAATCTCACTGGAGACCGATTCAAGTGCGCGGCGAATGAGATCAACGATAGTGGTTGTCTAGCCGGCTTGAAGCATGGGGCTGTTATGAAGTGTGCTCGTAAGTCCACAACTGAACAAAAGCTGAAAAAGCACTTAAAGCAAGATATTTTGCTCTCGGCGCATGGGCCAGGGCCACATCTATGGTTTAGAAGGGCCTTTGTCGATTTGAATGGTTTAAGACAGTGGTGCCCAACCTTTTTTCCCCCGAGGGCCAATTTTCTTTTGAAGATTTATCTCGCGGGCCACAAAAAAAACACTTTTAAGGATTTTTTTAAACATGAAGAAACATTACAAACCCGTTTTCAATGAGAAGTTTGCATCTGTTTGGAGGATACTAGTTCTTGTAAATTCGGCTCCAAATAAATTTGTAACACTTTATCCTTAAATCTGAATTACGATGATTATCTGTTTCGTTTCGTAATGTCTCTTGACAGGGGCGTAGCGAAGGGGGGGGGGGGGTCCGGACCCCCCCCCCATGGGCCCGACCCAAAATTTTTGAACCCTTTTTTAGGCGTTAAATATTCCAGTGCCTACTCAAAAGAGGGCGTCTATGTTCCTTAAAAGTGTCTAAAAACCACCTATTTTGCATGTTAAAATCTAAAATTTTCCGGGGGAACCCCCTGTGTCCCTATAACAAAAGAGTAATACTATACTAAAAGAGTAAACCAAACCCTGTTTTTAGGGTCAAATTTCCAAACATATTTTGGGGGAGTACCCCCTGACCCCCCTTGGGACTTTATTATTAACAACTTTTTTATGATGAGTTCGTCAAAATACAAAACTCCTAGCAAATAATAAATTCCTGAAAATATAATGTTCGAACTTCGGATTAGGTGTACCAAAACGAGTTGAAAACCTGCTTTTTAAACTTGAATTTCCAAAAATTTTCTGGGGGAGGTCCCCCAAACCCCCCCTAAGGTAATTCGAACACGATTATTTTCAACCTTTTTAATATTATATTCGTTGAGAAGATTCAATTTGATTTTTTAAATTCTTAGCCCCCCAAAACCGAATCCTGGATCAACTACTGACTGCCTCAGAAACGTCCGATTTTCTATTTTTTCCTTTAAAAATTAGCTTACAATAAGGAGCGGTGTTCCTCGGTTATTACCTCATAAATGAAGTAAAAAAACTCCTTTTAAAATTCAAATTTTCAAAAATTTTCTGGGGGTGGACCCCCAAACCCCCTTTTTAAATGGAGCTACTGACTACTCTTAATCTGTTTTTTGACGGTCTCTGTACTTAATAAAAAATTATATGGATCATAACTTTCAATCGCGAAGTAGTAATACTTAATCTTAATTATTACACTAATTATTAATAAATGATTAACCATATTAATTAAGAAAGAGAAAAATTAAAAGTAATGTGGAAATTATAACTTTATTTCACTAATTGTAGAAACTTTTTGTTATCCAATGGTAAATTTTTCACACTGGACCCCCCCATAGGAAAATCCTGGCTACGCCACTGTCTCTTGATATTGTGTTCTTTAAACACTGCCACAGTATTCTTACATATAAGAAGACACAACGGTTTATTTGCTCGCTGAATAAAGAAATATGATTCTGTCCACTTTTCTTTGAAGTTTCGGCATTCCGAGTGAATCTTCAACTTTTTACGATCGGGCATCTTTTCGAAGTTTGATTCTAAAAAGATCCTTATAAACTGAATTCAAATGGCTAACTGATACTGAAAAAAAATTAATTTATCCAATGGCAAATTCCCCATATCTAGAAAAAACCAAAACAGAAGTAAAAAATTATTACCGGATGTTGCAGAATTCTTTTTTTATCATCTTTTTTTTCAGATGGAAGTGCAATAATGCCTTGCACGATGTCGTGGTTTTCTTGGAAGATTTCTGAAAGTGGTTTTTGTTTTCAAGATTTAACGAGTCCGCGGGCCACATGGATCAGCCTCGCGGGCCACATTTGGCCCGCGGGCCGTAGGTTGGGCACCACTGGTTTAAGACAACTGTTGCAAGAGGCAATTAGTTCCTCATCACCGGGGTCGGCAGTAGGTGCCACGTTGGCGCCGCTTTCACAGCTATTGTGAGGGAAGGGTTGTAATTATGGGGGCCCAAAGTGAACAAGATCCACACCAGGCAGGATGTTCATGCATCGAATTTTGGCAAGGACACTCAACGGTGAGATCCCTCTCGATGGTGGGGAGCGTTGGGAGGCGTGAATATATAAGTACAAAAGTGTTGAGAACGTAAACGTTTAGATCTGCCATTTCATACAATTCTTTTAAAATTTCTAAAAAACAATTTTTCAAGTGAGCAAAAGATATTACGCGTAGATTTTCAATTACTTCACGTTAAATATAGTTAATCAATTTTTCTCGAGCAGTTTTATGAAAGTCTCTTTCTTTAAAGGCTGTTTCCAAAGTCTTGGCATCTCATTTGTACCAATGTAGAAAATTTTTCTTGAAAAAATCATTTAACACAATATCCAATTCAAGAAAATTTCCTTGATATGAGATCTTCAATCGATATTTTGATGGCATTTCACGACTGGAAACTGGAACACAGGAAGATACAACCAACGACGGCATTCTTTACACAAACACGATTAACAAAATTTGCGGGAATTCGACGGTTTCGGTCGCCCATAGTAAACAAACAATACGACGGCAGCCTAGACTCTCCGTTAGAAAACAGCAATAATCAAAACAAATGTAAGTATTGTCGCTTTCCCTGTAGCTTTTTCATAGCGACAAATTATTTTTCTGTTAAATCCGGGTGGAAACTCTCTGAGGTATAAAAGAAGATCAGGCTTTAGAAAAATACTATTGTTTAGTAAATTTAGATAAAAGGTAACATATCAATAATACTCTCGCACTTCAATAATAATTTAAACTACCAATTCTAACTATTGTCTGTGAAATCCAAAACATAACTCTGAATTCTAATCATTTTTAAATGCATCTCATCTAATCAGTTGCCAAATAATGTCGCAAATTAAATATAAACAGTCCAGTTCACTAGTCCCTATACACTAGTCTCCATTTTTGACACTCCCCACCTTGAGTTTGGGAATGTCAATTCAAACTCAAAACTCTATGATCTTCATTAAAGAAATTCTTTATGTGGGGGAAGCTCCAAATCATCTAGTGGTCAATCTCTTCTTTCCATTTAATGAATTTTCTTCCGATTTTCACTCGTTAAGGTCTTCTTTTCTTTCTTTTAAATTTCCTTGTTCTCTTCTGTACTTTCATATTGTCAAAGGATTTTCTGCTAGCATCTTCAACGGATTTTCTGCTTGCATCTCTTCTCTCGTCCCTTAGGAACTCACTAGGGGCTGGGGGGACTTCATCAAATCTTCTCTTCTTTTGTTTATTCTTTTTCTTTGACGGATGCCCGTTATCCTCTCTTCCTCTAACTTTACATATATCTGTTTTCTGTTCCATCTTTCTTTTCAGTTTGTTATGTCCTCCAGCTCTCCTCCTCCTTTCTTTTCGTGTTTCCTCTTCATTTTTGTCTTCGTTAACTTCCTTCTTTTCACTTTTCCTTCCATTCTGTTTTTTTTTTTAAATCATCCTCTAATCTTTCGGCTGTTTTCTCTTCAACAGAACACTCTTCTTCGTCCTTCTCCCCTTCTCTTTTCTTTTCATCACTTTGTGATTGCCCCTTTTCATATTCAGCTTGCTTCTTTCTTTCATATATCTTAACAGTCTTCATATTTTCTATTTCTTCATGTAGTGCAAAGTCTTCTAATTTCTTCTCTTTAACTTTCTCCTCATCATGCCAAATCTCTGGTCGTTTCTCGTCTTTTGGAGATCTTTTGTGTTCAATAAACACATCAGCTGTAGGCTCATGCACTTCTTTTCCATCCTCGGCTACTTTTTGCGGTTTCTTTTCTGTATCGGTAGTTTTCTCTTTAGAAGCAGATTTATCATATTTCGAAGGATGACCTTTAACAGAAGAGGATCTGGTCTTGAATGAATTGATGCGCTTCTTGGATTTATACATAACGCGAAAAATCCATTCCTCTATTTCCCCAACTGTTTCTAATTCTGTTGTCAGCTCTTCAACATCCGATATCTTTGCTTCTATCTCCTCATTTTGGGATATTAACCCATCTTGTCTGTACGAGAGTTCATCTAAATCTAATTCCAAATTATCCAAGTCAATTTCTTCTTTCGTTAAGTCGTCTTCTATTTTTCTAATAAGCTCATTGATTTTAGTTCGTGAAACTGCCCTTTTAACTTGTAATCGTTTCATTAGATCCATAATGGATACTTCAAATCTTTAATTCATCAAATCACTTTTCATCTCGATAGAACATAAGAAGATCTTACTTAGAGTTTCCCATCCGGGCAAGGGATGCCATGTCGCTTTCCCTGTAGCTTTTCGTAGCGACAAATTATTTTTCTGTTAAATCCGGGTGGAAACTCTCTGAGGTATAAAAGAAGATCCTGCTTTAGAAAAAAATATTGTTTAGTAAATTTAGATAAAAGTTAACATATAAATACTCTCGCTCATCACTATTAAACTACCAATTCTAAACAACTATTGTCTGTGAAAAAAAAAACATTACTCTGAATTCTAATCATTTTTAAATGCATCTCATCTAATCAGTTGCCAAATAATGTCGCAAATTAAATATAAACAGTCCAGTTCACTAGTCCCTATACACTAGTCTCCATTTTTGACAAGTATATTCAAAAATATTTTACTGTAAAAAAAATTCATGGACTTATTCCCTTTTTCAAACTGGCGATTCCAGTGTATAACTTGTGCCTCAAATCTCAACTGGCTTGTTTTATTTTAATTGTTCACCAATGTCCATTGCTGACAGAAGTGTCAAAACTGTGACCATTGTAAAAAAGTGGAAGGAAAAATGATACTTCCCTGGATAGGGTGAAGCCAGCGTTCAACAAAGACCGTGAAACATCCTAGTCCAACTAAGAGTTATTCCAAATATTTCTCCCTGTGTTCTTCAACTGTACTACATCATGTTTAAATTACTTTTATCAAATTGTTTACTTCTAGGTACTTCAAACGGTACTGCATCATGTATACACTACTCACTGTGTATTTTCAAAATTGAACTTCATTGTGTATCAATTATCTTATTTCTTTTCATTATTATATTCTTGATCAGTTATATTCCTTACCATGCTTTTTCGGAATTGTTCCTTATTATTACATAGCAAATATAACTTGTATATTTGTAAAACGAGCTGTACACATTCAGTGGATACCCTCTCATGTCAATGTTTCAGGAAAGAAATAGCCGACATGTTCGGTAAAAGGGGCTCCTCCGTCATCACTATCGAGTCTGACGTGTCATCACACCCAGCTGTTGATATTCCTCATGGTCACCTCGTGGTCACCTTAGACCACGTAGGCAGCAGTAATTTTGACTTTCAACTTTTTTACTTTCCATTGATAATGTCTGCCGTAGTCGTAGACGAAACGTCTGGAGTTATACCATCTATTTTTCGACCACGGCCTAATTGCCCGGAAGAAAACTTTTATTCTGATTCTAACCCATCCGGTCGTGAAAGCCTTTGTTGATAACTTTATTATTTCGTATAAAAATCAGGGAGTTTTGTACAGTGATTTTCCACTACTTAAAAGGAAGACTTCATATTAACCATCTTCGAAAAATCTCAAATGGAAAAAATGAAAAAATTTGCCAACAATTTCATTTTCATGGACGGAACACATGGGACAAATGCTTCTGATTTTGTACCGCTAACCCTTATGGTGTTAGACGACCTAAATCAAGAATATCTTTGTGTTTTCTGCATTTCCAGTAAAACAAATGAAGAGAGCGTAGCCACATTTTTATATTTTTTTAAAACTGTATGTGGTGATTTTTTCCCTTAAGTTTTCATGAGTGACATGGCAGAATCTATATAATGGTTGGATACGAGTTTTTTCTGCTCCAAAAGCAAGGCTTTTCTGTGCCTGGCATGTGGATCAAGCCTGGCGCAGGAACTTAAAATGAATAAAAATGACAGAAAAAAGTCTTAGTGTATAAAATCCTTAGAACCTTATTGGAAGAAAAGGACAGTTTAGTATTCAAGAAGTTACTGATTGAATGAATTGAATTCTTTAAATCAGACAAAGATTTGTATGATTTTGAAGTCTATTTTAAAATAATTATTTTACAACCCATCCCCAATTGTGGGATTTTTGTTATAGATTGGGTAGTGCGAACGCAAGCAAGCACCTGGAGCGCATACATCGATTATTAAATATAATTACTTTCATAAAAAATTTAACAAACGAATTGATAAGGCCACGATGGCACTCATAAAGCTCATGCGGGATAAGAAATTCGAAAAAATATTTACAAAGGGAAAGTAACAAAAAATTGGAGATTTGAGACAAAGGCATAAGGCAATGTACTTAAGACATCTTAAAATATGCAGATAGTTTCATTGTACCGTTCAGTACAGATGAAAACGAAATGTATATTGTGAAATTTAATAACATAACCTGTTCATGCAAGTTGCGTTGTATGTACTGTGCAATATGCACACATACACCTGCACATGCAGCGATAATTTCATTAGAAAAAATATGTGCAAACTCTCTTACACATCTAGTGTGTAGGATGGAAAATGGTACAGCAATTAACTATCGACAGCAGGCTTCTAATACAACAGAGAACATTGACAATTTTGCTACTAAAATTAGCATTGGACCCAACCAAAAAATTGCCCACCAAAGGAAGTAGTTTTCATTTCCTTTTATCCATGGAGACCATTACATATTATTCCACACTACTTTTTATTTTCAAACTCTGTTGCCTTTTATCCTTAGAATATTATCATATTTTTTCCAATAAGTTTTTTATACTTGTTGTAGCTTGAAATATTGTTTTTTATTTTAAACATAGGTAAAACTAGATTATAAATTTCAAAGAATGAAATAACTTCAAATAATATTTATTGGTCTAACAGCTGGTTTCCCTCCTCCAAACCTACTTCTTCCCACTCGAGATTCTCTTCTACACGCGTTATATAAAACTACACACGAGTTGATTATTCTGGCTGCTGGTTCAGGCATATAATTTAAGTAAATAAAATGAAATTTCCTAGTTATTATGCCGTGGTTTAGTAATAAACTTATCTCCCAACGTTTCGCCGGCATCTTCGGCTGGCATTTTCAAGGGCTATATCTACCGCTTATGTCTGGATCGCAAGTTATATGCCACTGCAGAGCCAAGTGGCTCATCGTCATCAACCGTCGCTACAGGAAGAGATGAGCTGGCGACGCTTGATTGGTCTCCGTGTTGATGTTTTGCCGCTGCGTCATCAAGTTGCTCCAATGGCTGTGTGTTGACGATGTTTTTTTGTCAACACCGAAAACCAGGCTCTTCAGACTCGATGACTTTCCTTTTTATTAAAGTAACGCTTCAATAAGCATCGAAACATATTTTCCAGCATTTTATTGCACCTTTCTATTACACAGCGTCCTCTAGAGTGTTTTAGGTTGTACTCCTCAGCAGAAGACCCTTGTCTTTGTAGAGCGCTGTTGGTAAAGGGAATGTGGAGGTGCTCTTCCTGAGAATAACCACTATCACCTGAAATAGAAAGCATAGATAAAACTGATGTAATGCAAGACAAACATATTACATATGTATAGCATTAAACAAAAAAATCATTCAAACAGATTGGACATAAAACACTTGGCTGAAATCATACTAGCACTATATCTCGGGCATCTAGAAGGTAGTTATTAATATTAGCAGATATAATCCAATTTTACTTTATAAACATTCTGTGGCGATCGGCGCCAGCGAACTCTGCAACGCAAGCTGAGAGCGCTGGCTCTAAACGTCACTGGCTGCACACGCCACGAGATGGAGACGTCATGTTTTACAACTGCAGATAAATAGGCAGCGTGGAACAACAGCTGACTGCTCTGACCAAACCCTTACCTTCTGACTCTCGGCACTCTCTCTCGGCTGGCTACTGCGCCCTATTCAATTGTCAACGTATTCTAAATTGTTTTAACTTGTAAATCGTTATTAGGAATTTACATTGTTCGTTAAATAAAGTTCTTAGTTCTTTTACGTGGATTTACTGAGTCTCAACCCTCAACCACAACTGGGTAACTCCACAACCGGTGACCGGTAAGTCGAATTCGCTTATTCTCCCTTGTGCTGTCTCTCAAACTATTTTGTTTACAATTTGATGAACGTGTATTTCTTCCATGATTACTTTCTAATTTGTGAATATGCTAACTGCTGATCCAAATAATACTCAATCTGGGCAAATCAGTCGGTACAAAACCAACCCGAGTCATCTGCTCAAAACCAATCCGACCCTACTGATCATCAGACCCCTCCTGATCCTAATATGGATACTGAACAAACTTCGATCTCTAGGATAGGGTTTAAAGCACCCCCACTTTGGCGAAACAATGTTGAACTTTGGTTCATTCAGATTGAAATCCAATTTCATATCTCGGGTATTGTTAATTCAACCACCAAATTTCATCATGTAGTTGCCGCACTCGATGGAGATGTTTTGACCTACTTGGCTTATGTGATGACGACAACCCCCTTCAGACAAACCGTATGAGAAACTTAAAGATAGGTTGATTGATCAATTTTCTGACTCAGAAACTACACGCTTAAAGACTTTGTTGTCTGAACTTCTACTTGGTGATAAAAAACCGTCTAATCTTTTGCTCGAAATGCAGAATCTCGCATCAAACAAAATTGATGACAAGCTAATGAAAGTTCTTTGGCTACAAAGATTGCCAATAACAACACAGCAAATTCTTTCTGCAAGTAATGATCCCCTTCCCATTTTCGCTTCTAATGCTGATAAGATTGCCGAAATCTAGTGATAAGTAGTGATGGTAAAACGAGGTGGGATTACAACAAATATCA
This sequence comes from Tetragnatha versicolor, assembly GCA_024610705.1. Lineage (NCBI taxonomy): Eukaryota > Metazoa > Arthropoda > Arachnida > Araneae > Tetragnathidae > Tetragnatha > Tetragnatha versicolor. The sequence goes on along the minus strand of JANDEH010000013.1, from coordinate 22,367,650 downwards.
TTAGACCCAAATTTAGGTATCAAATGTTGATTACAGCATGACTTTTTACAATTTAATTGATACCATTTTTGATATCGAGGACAAACATTTAACATCAAATTGGATACAAAAACACAAACACAAATCCGAATAAAATGCAATACATCCATAACAAAACATTACAATCAATCAATCAATTAGCATTAATAGCAGTAGATATACAAAATACACTCATATTCCTAATAAAATCGTATTGTATTATTGGATCTTGATCCTTTATTGCTTAGCAGAGCTGAAAATCGTCAGCTGGATAAAACTCTCTAAGTTTTGATACATGCACTATTTCTCCAACACCTTTTTTCAAAATCTCATAATTTACTTCTGATACTTTTTTATTATTTTATAAGGGCCAGAGTACGGGGCCGTTAATTTTCTGGTGTTTGGATACTTGAATTCTTCACATTTTACCAGATCTCCTACTTTAAAATTAGATTCTTTAAAATGATCATTGTATCTATCTCTACTTTTTAAATAATAGGATTCTTTTGTTTTATTACAAGCTATTTCCCTCGCTTCATTAACGGGAGGATAAATACTTCCAATAATGGGGGACTCTAATGGGACAGCACAAAACATGAGATATGCAGGAGTAAATGTTGTAATGGCATGAGGAGTGTTATTGTATTCCTTGGTGACTTGTTCTAGAAAACGAGTCCAAGGAATTTTATCCGATGCACTATTAACCCTACACTTCAAGCTCGTAACTATGGTTTGGTTAATTCTTTCACATTTTCCATTAGTTTGAGGATGATGGGCAGAAGTTAATAGTTGCTTAATATTATTACTTCTTAAAAACTTTCTAAACCTAGAAGAAGTAAAGGCTGGATTTCTTTCAGTTAGTAAACTTTTTGGAATACCAGAATTGAAAACTTGTTTCAAAATGTTAGTGTATGTTTCAGAAGTTATATTTTTAGAGGAAAATGTCCAAATGAATCGTGTAGCATGATCTACAATAATATGAAGGTATCTTTTTGTTGAGTTATAATAATTAAACCCTCCCACAGAATCCAAAGATAAAAGCTCAATTCTTTTGAAGCTGGCATAGGCTGTAAAAGACCATATCTTTTTTGATGTGATATTTTGTTTAATTGGCAGACCTCACAGTGTTTGACATAGTTTATCACATCCTTAATAACAGTTTTCCAATAATAATAGGGGGAAATAAAACTTAACATCTTTTTGATTCCTGGGTGTCCAAATTGAGTATGGGTTTTATCCAATAATTCTTTTCTTAAAGAATAAGGAACAACAACTTTAGTTAACCCCTTTTTCCTAACAACCCATACATCACTTACCTTCTTAAATTGAGGGGAGTTGAAGTTTTCCACCTTCTGATGTTCAACTATCTGGTCTTTTTGCAACAGATGAGATATGTTAGCACTATGATGGGAAATAGGATTTCTAGACAGCATATCTGCTTCATAATTTGTTGCCCCCTTTTTTTACTTTTCATAATTATGCATTGATAATTTTAAAGACCATCTAAATAACCTACCCGTTAAATGTTTTACATTTCTTAACCATACTAAGGCTGCATGGTCCGTGTGTATTGTAAAATTGGAACCATGTAAGTAATGGTTATATTTATCTAAAGAATCAACACTGTTAATCCGAGGTATTCAGATTTAAATCAAAATGATTCATTTTTGAATACATCATGTGAGCGAAATGGCTCCGAATCAAAACTACTTAGATTTGAAAATTCGATGTGCTTATATTTGAACTAGAGCATGTTCTTGTTTTCAAGACCCTTATGTGTTCAAAATCGATTATGCGCCTGCTCAAATTTAAGATCTTTATTTGTTTAAATTCAACACTCCATGTACTCATTTTTAAAACCATCCTCTGTTTAGAAACGACTCATCACATGCTCATTTTTAAAACCATCCTCTATTTAGAAACGACTCATCACATGCTCATTTTTAAAACCATCCTCTATTTAGAAACGACTCATCACATGCTCATTTCTAAAACCATCCTCTACTTAGAAACGACTCATCACATGCTCATTTTTAAAACCATCCTCTATTTAGAAACGACTCATCACATGCTCATTTTTGAGACTTCAATCTTCTTAAAATCGACTAAAATGTGTTTATTTCTAAAACTCCCTATTGTTTAGAAAAGACTTTAGGGCTCATTTTTTTAGACCTTTTTTACTCAATACAAAGCTTTTTGAAATATAAACATCTTTTTTAATTAACTGCAAATATTAATGCTTTCTTTCTTAGAAGAATATTAAAAGACCTCTCATTAAAGTCGAGGGCATTTTTTTAACAATCTAACAATATTGAGACCCGAGTTCTTATAATATTTGAGAAGCTATAATTTGAAATAAATGTGAAATGAACAGTTTGATCAGTTATTCATAAAACAGATACTTATAAAATTTATTTAAAACACAATAAAATGACACTTCACTTGAAATTATTTTATTAAAATAAAATAAACAGAAAAATATTACATACATGAGAATTATTCTGGAAATAAGTTTTGAACCACAGAGAAAAAATACAAAGTTTATAAGGAATGTAGGACCAAAAATTTTGTAAATCAGCTGAAAATTCAGCTAATAGATAGGTTTAGGTAGAATGAGAGAATAGCTCCAAAAGAATAAGTTGATATCAAGACATACATAGGTAAAGAAACAATTTCAAAATTTTTTACTTGAAAGGATTAATAAAACACACATTTATTGGCCATAGAATATTAAATCCTAATGTTAAATTATGCAAAAACTTTACTGATACATCAATCATGATTTTTCAAGGGGGTTAAGTCTTGGGCATTTAATATTTAAAATAAACTTATTTTGCAAGATCAAAGGCACACAACCCTCAAATAAATCACATATATCAACAGTTAGTTGTCAGACAATAACCCCAAATTGTTCAAAGGGCATGAACTCGATGAAACTGACAAGGAGACAGCATGACCTCGGAAGCTGATACTGGGTCCAAACTTCGTAGGATACGACGCACTAGCCATAAACTCCAAAGAAAATGCCCCCTAAAATTTTATACAACTTGAAGTATTTAAATTTTTTATATTTGTCAACAAAGTAGCACACTGTCATCTGAACTACCTGCAAATTTATATTTTTAACTTCTACCGTAACAGCAACAAATATGGAGCTATTTCACCTGGTGGGACACTCAAAAACTCTTAATTTTATTAAGATTTATTAAGATATTAAGATGTCCCATCCTACCCCATTCTCCCCTACCAAAAACACAAATGCAACTAAAATGCAAGGAATATAACAAATAAAGAGGGTACTTTTCTGTTAGCCAGGCACAAATGTGGCCAATCAGAATAAAAGTCGAAAATGTTTAACTATAAATAAATATTAACTAATAGTAAGCAAAACAAGTTCAACTATAAACAAATATTAACTAATAGTGAGCAAAACAAGTTCAACTATATATTAACTAATAGTAAGCAAAACAAGTTCAACTATAAACAAATATTAATGAATAATTTTGTGATTTTTAATGGCGATTTTTTGCTTGCACCCAGCTAACAGAAAAGAGTCGCAATATAATTAAAGATAACAAACCTAAATCAATCAGGAACTTTAAAGTAAACAAGTTAGATAAAAGAAAACTACAAGCTGTATCCAGCTTAGTAAATTCAATATAAACAATTTTTCTAAACACGAAGCATATATATCAACAGTTAAATTGTACCATAACTTCACTGGGTACAACAAAGTTTGTTTTAAAGTAACTTACCTATATATTTGAATCCAACTTATGACTTTCTCATATGAAGTCTCATATCAGTACAAATATTTGATATCTTTATACACAATCAACTAAATTTTTATTTTTTATTATAAACTGTGCACATGTTCAATTGTTCATCGAATTCACTTGATTCAAACACGTTATATATGTAGTATGCATTTTCATCGTGTATGCTATGAAGACGGCATAGTTGGATTACTGTGGATTTTTCAACCTGTCCCCCAGCAAGTTCCTGCGGTCAACAGCGCAAGCGTTCCTGTGGTGCTCTTCCCCAGGAGAGCGAGAACTTGGGAGCGGAGTGCTGTGGGGGGGGGTCAGTAGAATCCATCACCTGGTCATCGTGTCCCGACACCAAGAGGAAGAAGCGATGCTGTTGGTTCTGAGGTTTCGGCTGAGGACCTGCCGCCTGACTGCCTGTATGGAGTACAAGCCGGTGAATCTGGTGAACCGGTACGACGCAATTCCAGTTGGCGTCAGTGTACTACCGATATCCCAATGGAGGTGGTTTTTGGAGCCGGCAGGCAGATTTGAAGAAACAATGGTTCCGGATTTCAAGCTGCATCTAAAATACAAATTTAGAATACTAATTACTCTAAGAATATTCTCATGATAAATTATTCTCTGTAAACTAAATTTTTAAAAATGCTTTTAAATATTTTCTCAACAGATAATTCTCAGGTTTTTAACATTAATAATACCTGACCAATTCATATTATCAAACATATTTACATTTATTTCCATTTATCCGGCGAAAAATAGAATATCCTCAAAAATTCCTCCGAGAACTTTCTCGTTTTACAACTCTAAGAAGCATGTTCACAAACATATATTCATAGGATGTCAAAGTTATTTCTCAGAAGGGCACCATGAGGGTTGGGGTGTTAGAACATTTGTTCCCATCAAAATTAATTTGCAAATTTTTGGACGAGTTATAAGACACTCAATATTTTAACACATTAGAGACAGTATTATTTTTCTCTTCAAAATTATAACTCCATTCTAAATTACATTCATAGATATTAAAAGAGGAGAAATAAACTTATTTTTAATAATTCACATATATTTTTTAATAAATTTTTCATGTGACCATTGGTCTGGAACCAGGGATATCAAACCAGGGAACCTCGGGAACCAGGGCTGAAGTAGCCTGCCCCTTCCCCGAAATTTGAACTTAATGTACCAATCAAGTTAAAAACCTGTTAATAAGGCCAAATTTCCAAATCTTTTCTGGGGAGGACCCAGGGGCGGTTCCAGACCAAATTTTCGGGGGGGGGCATTTGGAAAAATACGATACTTCTCTATAAAAACATTAATTTGTATGCAAAATGAATATTTTTAATTATATCATTAGAAGAATTATATTTTTGAGGTGAAAAACAGTTAAAATATGAAATCCAATTTATCCCGTACAAGAAAAAACAATTTCAAAAAGCTTTTGAAAATTAATGGAGGAAGGAAATTTGTTATTCGAAAGCATGGACTTAAGATTTATTAATTTTAAAGTCATTTACGACTCAATATTGCATACAATAGTTAATTTGTATAACTGTTAATTACAGGGCCGTAGCTACACTGTAAAAAATAATCCTGCAAAAAAACAGAAAATTTCTGGCAGCAAAAGTTGCCAGAAAAAATCTGTAGGTTGAAAAATCCTGTAAACAGAAAAAAGCTGTAACCTACAGGTAAATGCTGTAAAAAGGAACTTTCTGTCATTTCTGTTTCAGATTTTCTGTTGCCTCTCAGTAATTTTCTGCTTGTGCGCATGCACTTATTTTAGTAGAGTTTTTTAAATTTTAATTAATTGATATCCGGGAATAGAACCCGCGACCTACCGCATGCTAAGCACGCACGCTATCCACTGAACCAAAGAAGATTCAGTATAACGTTGCCAATAGCTGTATTGGTTTTCAATGCAGTAAGTTTCTGTTTAAGTACAGATAAGCTAAAAAACTAGGTAAAAGCTGTTATTTTACATAAAATAAATAGAAGTGCGGTGGGAATGTTACATGACAGAATATCTCTGTAAACATAAAGTCACTGTTATTGAAATTTCTGTTTTTCTACAGTTTTTTTTTACAGTGTAGACTTTTTTTTTCGGAGGGGGGGTTTGGCCAAAAATTTCTTGAACTTTAGTTCGATTTTGGTGTTGACCAAGGTAAGTGACAGCAGTGGATCCAGTATTTGTTTTTTTGGAGGGGGAAAAGAATTTTCACTATTAAAATCGTCTTCTAATATGCTAAAGGGGGTTTGGGGGTTCTCCCCCATAAAATTTTTGGAAATATGTCTAAAAAGCAGATTTTCAAATCGTTTTGGTACACCTAATCTGGATTTCGGACATACATTTTCAAGAATTTATTTCCAATTCGGTTGGATGTTTGCATTTCGACTAACTTTTTACAAAAACGTTGTAAATGATAGAGTTCCATGTTCCAAAATCGGGTCTGACCGACTTTGGAACATGACCCTAAAAGCAGGATTTTAACTCGTTTTGGAGTCCCTCTTCCCTTTTTTCCCTCACCGAGTTCCCACCCTTTCTCTTGTAAGTCCCAAAATTTTCAAGGAACGACTGTAATCTGTAATAATAGTTGGGGGTTCTCCCCAAAAAAATTTTTGAATTTTGAGCCTTAAAAGTAGGGGTTTTATGCATTTTAAGACTAATTTTTAAGTAAAAACAGTAAAAAATTTACATTGAAATTTCGGGGGTGGGCCTTTGATAACGCCCCGATTAATTACTAAATCAAATTACCATTACTGAAGATTGTGTTTTAAATAAATTTTATAAGTATCTGTTTTATGAATAACTGATTAAACTGTTCATTTCACATTTATTTCAAATAATAGCTTCTCAAATATTATAAGAACTCAGGTCTCAATATTGTTAGATTGTTAAAAAAATGCTCTCGACTTTAATGAGAGGTCTTTTAATATTCTTCTAAGAAAGAAAGCATTAATATTTGCAGTTAATTAAAAAAGATGTTTATATTTCAAAAAGCTTTGTATTGAGTAAAAAAGGTCTAAAAAATGAGCCCTAAAGTCTTTTCTAAACAATAGGGAGTTTTAGAAATAAACACATTTTAGTCGATTTTAAGAAGATTGAAGTCTCAAAAATGAGCATGTGATGAGTCGTTTCTAAATAGAGGATGGTTTTAAAAATGAGCATGTGATGAGTCGTTTCTAAATAGAGGATGGTTTTAAAAATGAGCATGTGATGAGTCGTTTCTAAACAGAGGATGGTTTTAAAAATGAGTACCTGGAGTGTTGAATTTAAACAAATAAAGATCTTAAATTTGAGCAGGCGCATAATCGATTTTGAACACATAAGGGTCTTGAAAACAAGAACATGCTCTAGTTCAAATATAAGCACATCGAATTTTCAAATCTAAGTAGTTTTGATTCGGAGCCATTTCGCTCACATGATGTATTCAAAAATGAATAATTTTGATTTAAATCTGAATACCTCGGATTAACAGTGTAAAGATGTTTTTAAGATCAAAAATATACAATACTTTCAAATAAAACCATTCTTATACACAATTTGAATTGAAAATAAACGTTACTTACTTTCAAAATTCGACTTATTATATTCCATCCAGCTATCAGTGTTCCAGCGAAAGCGAAAAATTGTTCGTTCGAAAAAATGGCGACGCCGAGGAACCAGGAACCAAAACTTTGTGTTCATCCGCAGTAGAGCTTGCTTTGATTTCGCCGCGATAGTAAATAGTTCGTTCGTTTCGATGTAAATACAAATTCCTTTTCTTTTCTTATCGTAAAATAACTTATGTTTATTATGATAAAGAGGTTTTTTTTACAAATGTTCAATTCATTGCACTCAAAATGATAAAATATTCGCCCTTTCTGTAATTGTATAATTTTAAGCGTGTTAACGTACTCAAAACTGAGAACGCCGCTTACTCATTTTTAATTCAAATATACTTGAAAAATCTAAGTACATAAAAGTACTCATTTTTAAGCACATGCATTTTAACAGTGAACTATTGCTAGGCATTCTAGTTCTGTAATGGCATAATTTTTTTTCATAACTTCTTAATTGTCTAGAATGGAAGGAAATTGGGAATTGAGATCCATCTGGATGCTCTTGTTTTAGAACACACCCTATTGCTTCTTGTGATGCATCAACATATAAGTGGCACTTAGAGTTAGGATTGAACAAATGAAGGATAGGTTTAGAAATTAAGGAATTTGTAAGTTGTTCGAAAGATTTTTGGCATTCAGATGACCATAAAAATTTTGACTCTTTTTTAAGTAATTTATTTAAAGGTACTCTTAGTTTGGCATAATTTTGAATGAATCTATGGTAGACATTGACACTACCTAAAAATCTTTGGAGTTCTATCTTAAAATTCTGTTTGCTGTTGTTAGCTATCTGGAATAGTTCAGTTTCCCTGGGTCTTTTTGGGATAAACTTATTGAGATTGATTTTTTGATATCCCCGTCACCATTTCGTTTAAGTATCTTTTATCTGTGCTAAGATCTTCTGGATTATTATCGGGTAAAATTACATCTATATTTTCTAAGTTTGCCAATGGAAGTTTCTCCACAATGTTCCAACTTTTTTCCAATTTCTCCATTGTACCCTTTCGGACTAGTAGTTTTTCCATCTAAGTGTTGTAACAGGTCACGTAAAGGTAGTTCATTCGTATGCAACAAATATATAAACCAGTGCACAGGACGACTTGAAAACATTCGAATTTGTATTTTCATCATGCAATACCTTTTTCTGAGATGGAAGCTCAAATTGAACATGTGTAGAAAATATGCCCCTATTATATTGCATGATATCACATATGAAAAAGGGATGGCCGAACTTTCGGCGAAGGCCTAGGTCCAGGGTAAAAATACCTTGCGGCCGTACACCTTGATGCTCGATTTGTTAGCTGCTTGGAAAGTTTGTATGACAGGTAATCGCCTTTCCTTCTTATCAGCAGACATCAGATGCTGACATCAGATCCAGCGTCAACAAGGTAGGACGTTCCAAAGCGACGATCCGTGCCCAAGAGCCTGCGAGACTCGGCTGGCAAGAAGTACGTACGTCGCAGCTACTCCCGCCGTTCAGCGTTTCCCAGGGCCTGAAAAGCACAGGGTAACTGGGAACTCAATTGAGAAGTAAACACCTATTGAATATAGCAATTTTGACTATATTGTATATCATCACACGGTCTCTAAATAACCAGTTTTTGATTTTTCAGATATTTTAAAATACTTTAACTCTCACCTACTTAAACAGCCAAAAGGAAAAGGCATAGATAAGAGAAATCCAGCTTTATTGAGCTGAAATCTTGGTTACAAGTTTAAAAAATAATCATATTTACAAACAGAGAGAGGGGGAACGAGACGCCTTCGAGCTCCATTTCCGGTGTTGTGGCGTCCTTTTTTTCCCCGTTAAGGGTACAGTTGGCCAGAGGCAAAAACATGAGGCTTGCCCCTAGCTACATCATCCGTCCTCTAAAGAGGGGTTCGGAGAGAGGACTGCTACATCCTCCCCCTCTGGTCCTGAAACGCTATGATTGAGGGACCAGCACTTTCTTGGCGCGTCCCCTTTTCTTAAGGGTGCCATAGGTCTTGAGTCACCATCTTTTTTTATAACATCTTAAGGCGGAGGAGTGATAGACTCCAATAGGGACATCGGGCAAACTGGTATTTCCTATCTCGTAGGTAGTGGGAGATTGCTGTGATATCACAATGTAAGGTCCATCCCTACGAGGCATGAACTTTTTAGTTCTTCCTTTACCAGCCTTGCTGACTGGATGGAAATTCATATGTTCTTCTTCTGCTATAGATTGTGTGGATGGTGGATTAGATGTGGATGATTGTGGATTTGCTTGCCGAGCAACCAAATGAATATGCTTGCATATATTTGTGCCAAGTAGAGCATCCGGACAATCACACGAGTAAGAATGCAAACATATGTTGCAGTCAGAACAGTTGGAACTGAATGTCGACGATCACATAGTCACAATTCACCGTAACATATGTTTATAAATGGTCTAAATAAAAAAACCCTCTCCTTACTGGTAAAACAGAAGCTGTCGCTAATTTATATTTTAACTGTAAAAAATACGATAGCATTGCTACAAAAATACAAAACTTTTCATACGGCAACAAAAAATAATATATATTTTGAGCGCCGTGCCAAATAGCACGATAACGTCGCCAAATAGCGTGAAATGTAAACAGCAGCCACATCAAGTGCATCGGATTAATCTAAGACATTGCACCGTCATCAGGAAATAATTCGCTCCGATCTATAACTACAGATAAACACTTTCTAAAACGTAGGTTCGATCACTAAATTCCGTCGCCATGATGTTGTGGTACGTGACTCAATGATAACTTCTTCGTTTATTAGTTAACAAAAGTAAATGAATAAATGAGCTGCTTGCTGCTTGATAATCAAAGGGAATCAAGGAGGTATTTATACATTTCTGAGAACTGCTTAGCAGAGAAAGAAAAGTCCTGCAGAGAATAGAAGACGTCACTACGTAAGAGTTCTGATATTGCCATCATAACAACTTGCATCCAGAATTCCTTAAGGCTTTCTTCCCGGTATTTCTGTTTTAAATTTTCATCCTCACTTATCTCAAGAAGATTCTGAAAATCTTCGTTGGTCATTCCAGTTGGTTTATGTCTTGGATCACAGGAAAAAGGGTTCATAACCCAGTTATGTGGGTCAGCAGAGTCAATTTCCGGAAAATAATCGATTATAATTCTTTCCAAACCTTGTAGATGGACAAAATAATAACATCAAAGATGTTGGTTTGAAGGCTTATATTGTTGGTTTGAACGAATTCTTGTAACCGCGGAAAGATAGACGTCTCTGCTTTCAACACATGTTTGAAAAAATATTTTCTTGCGCAAGGCTCTCGCTTTCTCCATAATTGCTCCTCCTTTTCCTTGAAGAGAAGTGGTTGTTTCGTTGATTTTCTCAAATATGTCTGAAAGGTATCGTAATTTCAGTAGCCGTTCGAGGTCGGTTAATTGCCGAATGAGAGCATTATCTGTGAATGTCATCAAGAGAGCATCTTTTAGTTCAAACAGTCTGGATAAAATCTTACAGCCACCGCACTTCAGTGGGGGGCAAGAGGTGAAAGTGATCCAGATTTTCGGTAGTAAGTTTTAAAAGGCGTGCTTGAAGGCTCTTAACATAATTGATAATTTTCACCGCCCCACGCGTTTTAAATCATCCGGCATCTTTCTTGTTGCCAGGGAATGTCGATGTATGACGCAGTGGCTGCTGGTAACATTTTCTGCAACTTGCTTCATTCCAGACACGGCTCCTTTTACTTTTCATACCATTGAAGCTGCTCCATCACTGCACACATCCACACACTTTCTCCAATCCAAATCCTTTTTCCGCATAAATCTGTCGATAGCATTAAAAATTTCCTCCCCTGTAGCGTACGTATCGAGGGCGTCACTCATCAAAAGTTCTTCGTCTATTTGCTTTTCGAATGGGTACTTAACGAATACAAGAAGAACACAAAACATCGGTGCTCTCATCTAGCTGTAAGCTAAAAAATTCACAAGCTTTTAATCTTCTTATTAGCTCGTTCTCCAAAGAATCTGAAAGTGTATGTAATCGCTTGCTAATAGTGCTGTTTGAGAGTTGCACTGCATCAATTTTTTACCTATATCGAGACCTAATATACAACTTACAATATCCTTCAGGCAAGGTTTAATCAGTGTTTCGGCAATATTATGGGGCTTTCCAGATTTGGCAATATGCAAATTAACAATATAAGAAGCTTCAATGGCGTTTTCGTTATCATTTTTTGAATTTTATTTATCATGGATGACCCTGTTTGAAGAAATAAAGCGCGCCGTTTACAGATTTCTTCACTTTTGTGAACTAATTCGGGATGATTGCATTCCAAATGTCTTTTTAATTTCGATGGAACCAAGCAGCCATTACCAACAACTTTATGACAGTTAACGCACTGTCCCTCCGGTGCATGCTCATTTCCAATAGGGATAAAGCCAAACAACGTGGGGTATAGCTGGGATCATATTTTCTTAATTATCCTTTGCTTTCCTTTTGCTCATGAGTTGCCTCAACACGAGCGAGATGTCTATTTTTCTTATGACCTCATAGCATTCCGTAATTTCAATAGCTTTCCGTTTTAATGACCAAGTTTTTAACTAAGCGTCTGCAATAAATGTTTAGATTTCATGAAATGAAAAAGCGATATCTTTAATGAAATTAATTTTGCTGAAATAGGGGAAATTTGATAGCTTGATGCATCTCGGTATACTTGCCTTCCCAATACACCATGGCCATGAAAATGGCAAAGAAAAGTGGCAAGCCTTACCTGGTTCATGAGTTATGAGGACTTTTGAGATAAAAGCTCTAAAGAACTCCCAAGTAATTTTACCCATGTTGGACATTTAAGTGTTTAAAGTAATTTAAGACGATGACAACTTTTACTTCAAAACATCCAACGGATCACATGCCTGGGAGGAGGCGAAGAAAAGGAATAGACGGGGCAATGGGAGCGTGAATCCTGTTCTGATGCAAGTTTATTCCAAGAGATTTACCATTGATGAGAGGAAGAAAAATGGTATTCTAAAGTTAGTTACCAGTGGGATAATACCATCTGTGTTTATTCAGATTTTTATAAAAATTTGTAAAACTTTGAAGAGCAATATTTTGTTACTTACATGTCATTCTATGAGCAAGAAGGTAGCATCATCCCTGTGTCAAACAATGAAAAGAACGAGACAAAAGAGGCAGGCAAATTTAGCATTAATATCAATTCCAAGATATTCAGGTGGGACTTGAAAGAAATATAACAAATTAAATTTATGCTCTTATATGGGCAATAATAGGTCTGTTATTAGTATTTTTCAGCAATTCCAATTGACATTTCTTAACAGGGTAGGCAAACAGAAACTTCTTCAAGCAAGAAGGTAGCATGATAACTATGTGAAGCAATGAAAAAAACTACGCAAAAGATCCTGACAAGTGGAGCCTTTAAATCAATTAAAAAAAGAATAACAAATTAAATTTATATTTTAAAGAAGCATTTAAAGAGTTGTTATTTGTAATGTTCAGCAATAAATAATTCTTACCACGTTAGGCATATGGAGTACTAAGAGCAAGAAGATACCATGGTCAATAAAAATGACCCTTAGGAAAGCTGTAGGTTTTAAAAGAAATTTTTACATAGTTCTTGTCAAGAACTTAAACGGTGTTTGATGACTTTCACAAGCCCTTTTAATCGAGGAAAAGTAGCTTGGAAAGTATCTCTCCAGCCATTCAAGGCGATGATCATTCACAGTGAAAAGCGGGTACTTCATAACAGTTTAAATGCTTATTAGAAATGTCGTGTAGTGAAAACCACCTGTAAATATTTTTGAGGAAACAAATGGTGCTACCTGCTTCTTTAAATTCACCTGCACTAGGATGACTAGGTAAGTTTATTAGGAAGCAATTTCTATGGTACAAAGGAAGAAAAAATATGTTGAATGTGGAGGAATCATTGATGACAAATATTGCATAGCCTCTGAGGAATTTGTTTCTGGTCGTGTCGATGACACGAAAATTTAAAAAAGTGCGGAAATGTTATCCCAAATGATCAATGTTTGCTTAAAGAAATTACATGCCGTTCACAAAAACATAAGATCAATTACATGCGATGGTCTTTCGAGTAATGTTCGAGCTTTCGAAATTTTGAGCTGTAAAATTCTTGGAGGGAATTCCTATGATGAATATTTTACTCATGTTTGGCACCTGAAGCGAATAAGACGAAACGAGAAATCAGAAGTATGTGCTTTAATCGACAAGAACACAAGAAGCATATTACAAAACAGATTGGGTATATATAGCACTTACAACCAATAAGGGAGAAGGGGAAAAGCGTTGCCAAAATGATACAACATAAAACAAAACATCATCACAGCACCCTAGTTATCTGTCCCCTGTATGTGTAATATTCAATTCTTGCCATATGTTAAAATTGACAAGGAATGTTTTGGCAGAGAAATACTCACTTTTTTGGGGAGCATTAGTTGGAATTGGTGTTACTCAAAAACTTTGAAAAATTTGCAGGATAGGTTAGAATTTAAGTTTGCCATAAACTAAGTGGGGCTCACACAGTTCTAGAACTTTTACTGGAAACAAACGATCTATTTCTAGAATTTTTTAGAAGGAAGAACCGCCCTTCTTTCAGATTTTTTCCTATCAACAAGTGCTCTGTACTAGAATTTTTTACAAGGAAGGACCGACCTCCCACCTCAATTGTGTGCGGAATCAATTTTTCAAAGAGGTAAAACATCTGAATATTTCGCTTCCGTTATTTTTTTATTTTGCGCACTCTGAAAATTTGTGGGAGGTCCAAAGCGGACATAATGTGTACCAAAACGATTTCAAACCCTATTATTTAGGGTCAACTTTCAAAAAATTCTGGGGAAGGACCTCCTGACCCCCCTTTGGTATTTGTAACTTGAGTATTAACAATTCTTTTAAGATTGAGTTTAGTAAGATGAGAATCCTATCTAAAAGTATTTAAAAGCTAAATTGAATCTATTGTATGAGAAGGGGCTAATTAATTTGGACCTTTCCTTAAATATAAATTTTTATACCACTGTAACTTATTTAGATGCTTACTAAAATTTTTCAGATAATTTCTTTCTTGAGCAATCGCATACCTTAATTTGCTTTTAATTTTAAAGTGTTAGGTTTTTAATGTAGGGAATGTTTGAATTTTTTACTTTTTAAAAGATAACTAATGTAACAAATTACAAAAAAAGTTTTGGAGAAAATAATTTTAGTTTCTTATGCTAATTTTAGCTGGTATTTCTTTTTTATTTAATGTCAAAGAAGTAATGTCTTTTTTCTTTTGAAAGGTCTTAGATGTAGCAAATTCAACAACGACTGGCTTAAAGAAAAAGACAAGAACAATGATGATATTGGTGATTGGTGTACTCCGTGCAGCAATGACCATTCTGGAGTATGCACATTCTGCAACATGACTATCAACTGCTTACAGCATGGGATCACTGCCCTTAAACGCCACAGCGAAAGCAAAAAGCACATTAGTATTTGTGGAAAAAATAGGAATAAAGAAGGTTTTTTAAAAAAGAATCCTCAAGCAAGGTTGGATGCTTCAAGTTTCAGCCTCTAGTTTACACCCATAAAGAAAAGTTGGCATCTGCAGAAGCTTTTTTTGCCTGTGCTGTGCCAATGCATAACTTCCCTTACTCATTTTCTTCTACAGCCTCAAAAATGTTTCGTAATATGTTCCCAGATTCAAAATTGGCAGAAGAGTTTACTTGTAAAAGATCTAAACTGTCCTACATAATTTCAGATGGACTAGGTCCTTACTTTAAAGAAATATTAATATCAGATATTGTTAAAACTAATTCATTTTATACGATCCAAATCGACGAGTGTACTATTTCGGAAAAAAGAGTTAAACAGCTGGACTTGCTTATAAGGTATTTTTCAGAAAATGAACAAAAGGTTGTGATTCATCATTTGAAATCATATCACCTGGGTCAAGCAACAGCCAGTATTATATTTGATTGTATTCTAGAGGGAGTAGGTAATTTGCCTCCTTCCAAGTTTTTATGCTTTCAAAGTGATGGACCCAATGTAATGTTATCTGTAAAAAGGAAATTAAAAGAGCACTTTCCCAACATGTTGGATGTTGGATCGTGTACACTTCACTGTATGCATAATGCATTCAGCAAAGGCCTTAATGCGTTTGGATCTGAAGTAGAAAGTTTTGCACTGGATATCTATTACTTCTTCAAACGGTCAGCTTTGCAGTCCGAAAAATTTAAATCTCTGCAGATAGAACTATCCCTTCCTGATCATTTGTTCCTAAGGCATGTTAATAACAGGTGGTTAACTCTTGCCGCATCCATTGATAGGATTCTCGAGCAATATGATGCTTTAAAAGAATACTTTTTGATTCAGAAAGAAGCTAAAGTATCTCAGAAGCATAAATCATTAGCATCATCATTAAAAGCAGATGATTTTCTTGCAAAAGTATTATTCATTAAGAATGCAACAGTTATTGAATTCTTGGAGTTAATGCAAAAAGAAGAACCTTTAATTCATATCTTATACGATCAGTTAATTGCAGTTTTAAAAAAAAGTGATGGGCCGGTTTTTAGAAAGCAATGCGTACAAAGATCTTGAAGGAATCGATATAAAGTTGCTAGATGTAGAAAAGAGTAGTCATTGGAAGAAGAACCCAGAAGTAGGTGTGGACACTTATAAAGTAGTCAGCAAACTGAATGAATCTGCAAAACGCTCGTTCTACCTTGGTTGCAGATCATTTTACATCATTATCGCAAAATATTTGCAGCAAAAATTGCCCCTCGACTCTTTGGTGCTTAAGCATCTCAGATGTCTTCATCCCATAAAATTCACAAAAGTTCTTCTTTGAACTCGATTAAATACCTTGCATCCCTCTTAAATACCAATAACGACACGAACAGTATTGTTGACGAATTTATAAAACTTCAAACTGAAACAAAACTTCCCAAATTTTCTGAAAACTTAGTAAGTGGATTCTCATCTGATGAAGATAGTGAGGATATTCCTGATAATGTGTTTTCTGTTGACAAATTTTGGGCAGGCGTATTCATATTAAAGGATAGTTCGGGTAACTTGAAGTATAAAAATCTGCAGGTTTTACTAAAAGCCCTCTTAAGCATAGCTCATGGTAGTGCCGATGTTGAAAGGGCCTTCAGCATCAACAGTAAAATGCTTTCTTCTAGATCAAATTTCAATATTAATAGCATTGAGACAGGTTAAGTCTTATATGAGAATGAAAGATAATGATTTAGATAAATTAAAAGTTGATAAGAAAATGCTTAAGGCTGTTGGGTTAGCACGCCAAACCTACAGGGAAAGACTTGGTGAGGCGTTCAATGCAGAAAAAAGAAAATGTGAGGAAAAAGATGATTTGTCAAAATTAAAATTAGAAGAAAAAAAATTGAGTTTACAGCTTGATTCCTATCATTCTATGATTAAGAAAGCTGAAAATGAAATTAGTGTAGGATTAAAATCTAAAGACTTTAATAGAATTCAGTGTGGTCAAGTGTTGCTCTCAGAATCTAACTCAAAAATTAAAAAAATTCATCAAAAAATTTCAGATATTAAAAAGAAACAAATGTCTATGTTGGTTGAACAATCTAAAAAAAGGAAAGAAAGATAAAATATTTTATACAATCATATTTTCTATTATCATTTGTCATTTATATGTTAAATATTTAAAAAGGTAATAGAGCTATTAAGACAAGCTGTTTTTTGCTAGTTGTTTCCTACTGTCATTGTTAAGTGTTTACCAGATCTTAGATCTTGTGAAAAAGATTATTCCAGTTTTTTTTTGTTAAGACAACTAGAAACTTGGAATTTCTCTGGAAATTTTTTTAAATGCTTTTTAATAATTTAAATATTCCCACTTGATCTTTTTCTTTGCTTAGGTCCCATTTAGTTCTAATAAACAAGGTTGTGCTGAACTAAAATATGTAATAAGTAAGGTTTCACTAATTTTAATAGTTTTGTAATCGTTTTAATTATTGATTGATTACACTGTTCAACAATGAAAAAATTTCCTTGATGAAAATAGTCATTTCTTATAGATTTTGGGTCGCTGAATACGAAAATCACCATTAAAATTCTCACTTGACTCGGGATTTTCGGGGAACAGCTTATCCCCCTTTTTACGTTTTTTGACGACTTTATAACTTTAAACTCGATTTTCAGGGGCAAAAAGCATTGCTTTAGTCTTCAAATTGCCTCCCAGGTGGCAAGAAATGTTCAAATTTATAAAATATGATTACATAATTTATAAGAAATGTATAGGTTTAAGGGGTCATTGCTCCCCTAAAAATGCAAAAGATTTGCTAAAAATTAAAGAGATTTTTATACACTTATTTTTTCCTCTTATTTTTTACGCAATTCAAGTTTGAAGGGTCCTAACGCTTCCCCAAGGATCCAAATTTGATGGCAATATGCAGCAATGTTTTTTACTAAAAGCGGTTGAGGTGAGAGCGCCCCCAAAGCACCCACGGAAGGGTTCAATGCCGCACTTATAGTTAAACTCTGCTGTACAAAAAATATTTGAAGCCACTAACTGAAGTTCAGCTGATTCTTATGTAAAATGATCTTCTAAATTCAAATACGACATTCACTTTCCTCCATCACCCCCAGTTTTGAAGGGGGTTCCCCCTAGTTGTTATCCACAGCCGTGCATCTATTAACATCTTGAAACATGGAATCCTCACTCCCTAAAACCGGTCAGTTTTTAAAGAACTGAAGAGTTTCTACTTAGGATAGACCCAAAACATAAGAAAAACGTCATTTGTAATCTTTTCAAAATCATCAATATTAATTTCTGAGCTTGCGAGCGCCTTCGCGATTCTGGAAGTCTTCCGAACTCTTCCGCGGGGGCTTCTGGGAGGCTAACACCTAAGCCGCTTTTAGTAAAAAATATTGTTGCATATTGTCATCAAATTTGGGTCCTTGGGGAAGGGTTAGGACCCTTCAAACGGGAATTGCGTAAGAAATAAGAGGAAAAATAAGGGTATAGAAACATCGATAAATTTTAGCTATTTTTTGTTTTTTGAGAGGGGTTATTACCCCTTAAATCTATCCATTTGTTATAAATTTTTCATATTTAATTAATTTGAACATTTCTTGTCCCCTGGGGGCAATTTAAATACTAAAAAATGCTTTTTGACCCTGAAAATCGAGTTTTAAGTTATAAAGTAGTCGAAAAACGTAAAAAGGCGGAGGGGCTGTTCCCCGAAAATCCTGAGTCAATTGAGAATTTTAATGGTGATTTTCGTATTCAGCGACCCAAAATCTATAAGAAATGGCTATTTTCATCAAGGAAAAAATTTTGAAGGTGAAATTTGTTGAACAGTGTTATTCAATTATTTGATTCCAAGAAAGTTTTCAAAATATGTCTCTTCTCTTTCATTAACTTGTTATGTGTTGAGTTTTTTCAATAAATAATGTTATTATGGATATCTTGGTTGTGTGTTTGAGGTTTCATTAAGCTGTGTGGAGACTTGTTAAATTAACAAACATTGTGTTCATTATTTGTGATAATTTCAATAAATATATGAAAATAAAAAAATGTAGAAACAATTTTCAATTACATTTTTTTAAAAAATCAAAAATTAATTAAAAGTTTGTTCAGAATTACCATTTAACTTTTAATTTATGATAAAATGGCTTATTAGATGTTTTTTAAATCTATTTTGTGAAAGTACTTTCCCCCTTTTTTGAATTTGTAAATGTACCTATTTTTAAGTTGTGAAATTTCGAAGGTACCTTTAAAAGGTTGCGAATTTGCTTACAGATTTATAGCTGTTCAAAAACTTGTTTTTTGTGTCATCCGTCTTTAAATTTTTAGTATAGCTAATTTACCAACAAGAACTATTAACCCTGCTATGGTATTTAATTTTGGTTGCTGCAAAAAAATTGATTCGTCCTTGCTGCAAAATCCGGCTGCGACAAAAAGGCTTTATTCTGCTAAAGATTTTTAAATTCAGCTGCTACAAATTTTAAATTAAGCTGCTACAAACTGCTAAAAATTTTAAATTTAGTTGCTACAAACTGCTACAAATTTTAAATTTAGCTGCTACAAAATGCTCAATGTGGTGCAACATCCCTGGGCTCACATTAATTACAGAAACAAAATAATGAATGTTTCTGTTGCTGCTCAAACCCTAAGCAGTAGCACAGCAGATGATTTGGATTTTTTAATCCATGTTAAAGATAATGCTTTTTATGGCGCAGAGGCAACTATTCAATTCATCAGAATGATAGCCAGAACATTTGACCTTTTAAATTCGAGAAATATGTTTGGAAAGGGGTTTAAAAGCCATTTAACCCTCAAAAATTAAAGTTGGTGGACTGAAATTTTTCATGAATTTGCAGAGTATCTTTTGTCTTTGCATTTGGAAGGCATAAAACTCATAAAAACCCCCCAAAAAATGTTTGCTGTTGGATTCATTGTAACCATAAAATCAATTTATTTATTAACAAACGAATCACTTACTCAAACTAATCCCTTAAATTATTTTTTAACATACAAGGTTTCTTAGGACCACGTTGAGCTATTCTTCAATAGCATTAGAGCTAGCGGCGGGTATAACAATAACCTGAATGCTTGCCTTAATTGGTGGGCAATAAGAAACCTTTTGCTAGCTGGCAATATTTCTGCAAGAAATTCTAATTGTCTTTCGAATGACGTCATGGTTCCATCAATTATTGAATTCAGATCGTCAAAACAGGCTCTGCTTGAACCCCTTTTCACTGATGAGGAACAAGTTTTGATCTCTTGGTACTCTGAAAGCTTGGATAAAGTTATTCTATCAGAATATCAGAACAATATACTTTATTACATTGGTGGATATATTGTGATGTATTGCGGGATTGCGAAATGCAAATTTTCCTAACGTAATCCCGAGCATGCGTCGAGCATACTCTGCGAGATGCAGATCGGCTAGCGCTAGTGTATATAAGAAGGTATAGTGTTCTTCTAGGTATTCGAATCATCGCTGTGTGCGATAATCTATTTTGATGCTGGGTGCCTCATTTATACTTTATTTCTATGATAAAACGAATAGCTTAGCCTTCTTCCCGATTCTATACCAAACAATGGTAGCAGAGCGTTGGTTTTGGAGGTTTGACGATCTTCATTTAGAAGATGGAACGGCTGAATGTTCCTGAGCTGACCGGATCAAACTATTATCTGTGGTCGCTGAAGATTAAAGCTGCTTTGAAGCTGAAAAGACTGGAGAAAATGATCGAAGAACCGAAATCACCTGATATGAGTAACAAGCTTAATTGAATTGGGAGTTGAAGAATTCTGATGCCGTAGCGTGAATCTACCTGACGCTATCATCACAACAAGCACTGCAGTTTGCTGCTGAAACTGAAGCGTATGTGTGGGAAGTGAGGAACCGGAGGAACTGTTGGCAACGGCGCGAGATATACGTCATCAGCTATACGTCAGTGGGGCTGGCTGGACGAGAGGAGACGCTTCGGAAGGAATTGAGAGAGGGCCGATCAGGAGACCGACGGCTGATCAAGAATACGGCAGACGGCCGTGCTGAGAGAGAAGGATCGCTGCGTTTGAGTTTTAGCAGATCAACAGTTTTAGCCAGACGTCGTTTTTATTCTATTCATCACTTCGTTTTTAACCTCTACGTTCTGTTTAACTTTTAATAAAGCTTTGTTGTTTAGCTGATTGTACTGTTTTTTGCCCCAGACCACCGATCTACTACATATGTTCTATGGGAGAAGATCAGGACATCTTTCATGGGAGTGACTGAAGTTCGATGCAAGAAGCGAGTTAAAAACCTTGGAAATCTCTGAAGGTGAACTTGTAAATGACTACGTAGCAAGAGCTAAAGGAATATCAACGAAGTGTGCTACTTTGGGACTAGAGATATCATCCAGAGAATTGGTGTTTTATATCGTCAGAGGCCTGAATGGAAAATGCGGAAGAATACGAGATATACTAAAGACGCAGAGAGAAAAGTATTTTATGGGAGGTTCTTGAGATCTTACCTGAGGAAGAACGGGCGATTCTAAGTGAACCCCGACCTCAGCAAAGTTTAAATGAAGCGTTCTATGCTAAGACCAAGCGCAGAACGATTAAGATAAGCACAAAAGCAAAATATTAAACAACCAGATGCACAGAAGCTTTGATTAATTGGGAGTTGGAGATTTCTTTTTTTTACTTGTGTCAGTCTCTTTCTGCTTCCTATCGGCTCTTTTTTTTAAAGTTTTTCAGTTGCTTTCAAATCAACTGCGCCTATGAATATTTGCCTACTTGTTCTTTGGTCTATAAGGAAGGTTCCTTCTAATTTAGGGACTTTTTTAGCCAAGAACATGAGTCAAAAGAAACACATTTACAGGAAGAAATATCAAACAATGCCTAGAGTTTTTCCGAAAGGTTTTATACTTCGATTCTAAGGTTGCTGCTGAAACTTTTTTTGCTGCTAAAATATACCTTTACATTTTTGTACTTTTCATTGTAAGTGCGAATCATTTGTACTATACGTTTGTGTGAAATAATAGGAAGAGATGCTTTATGCCAAATTTCTTAAATTCTTTTTGTCACTTTATGTGAGACTTCCGACACACTTGGATTTACGTTATTTAACTTTTTGATCATGTCGCACCCATAAGTAATGTTTCATTACGTCTTCATATGTTGACAAAATATGGCCACTTAATTCGGCCGGGGCCTCAAGCACTGGACAAAATAAACTACTTCTACTTTGCATCTTTCCTCGCAAATAACTGCATAAACAAAAGATAATAAAAAACTCGCCAATTCTGAATTAATTTAGCAGGTAAACATTTTAAAAAATCTAACAAAAAATCTAATCAACACAATATTTGGTACTCACGTATTAACGCAACCAGGCCAAAATTCGCATAAATCGCCAAATTTGGCGACTTTACTTACGGCAACCCGACGTGGCCAAAATTCGCATAAATCGCCAAATTTGGCGCTCCAAGTAACGGCAACCCTACGTGTTACACGTGGCTCTTCGTAAAGAAAATATTATGCTTACTGATTAGATTGAAAGTCATGGGTATTTGGGATCTGCCTGCTACTGATAAAGATGCAGTTCATTTTTTTCAGGGATATGGGATTATACCAAACGAACGTACTTGTAAAAATTCTCATGAAATGAAACTTTATTTTGGAAAGCAAATCTTTTGGAAATGTAACGTTGAAGAGTGCAATCAACACTTCGGTGTGAGAACCGAAAATTGGTTTGAAGGTAGCCGAATTTCATTTGTGACAACGGTGCGCTTCATTTATTGTTGGTGTAAAGAGTTAACCTCGATTAAATTTTGTGCAGAAGAGATAGGAATTGCTGACAAAACTGTTATAGATTGGAATAATTACATGCGTGAGATATGTGCCCTTGAAATGGATGAAAAAGAAAGAAACCAAATAGGCGGCAAAGGACTTATTGTGGAAATAGACGAAAGTTTATTTGTAAAAAGAAAAAATAACACTGGGCGTGTACTACCCCAGCAATGGGTTTTCGGCGGAATTTGCCGAGAAACAAAAGAGATTTTTTTGGTTACTGTACCTAACAGAAGCGCAGTTACCCTTATGGAAAAAATTTGCGAAAATGTCAAGGAAGGAAGCATTATTTATTCGGATTGCTGGAAAGGATACAAGACAAGTGAGTTGAAAAATGCTGGATTTCTGCATGAAACTGTTAATCACAAGTATAACTTTGTGGATCCCGACACGGGCGTTCACACACAACATGTAGAGCGCATGTGGGGCTCAGCGAAATGGCGCAACAAAAAACAGAGAGGAACAGCCCGTGATCATCTTGACTCATACCTTATCGAATTTATATGGCGCCAAGCTCAAGCTGTTAATGGCGAAGACGCTTTTCAATCAGTGCTTAAAGCAATAGCCAAAAGATTTCCGCCGAAAAAATAATTCTGCAACTTATTCTAAACTGTATTAAAAATTATCTGTAATTAATAAATGTACATTTTCTTTCTATTCAAACTTTCTTCAATTTTGATCTATTTTGCGTAGTGTTTAAAATGAAGTGAAGTAATGTAATAACGTTCCTGTTTTGACGTTTCTTTTTTATTACGGGTTAACTACGTCATGCGTAGTTTCAAGTTATATATAAGTAACTCTTTTCTTATTCGAATTTTCATTTCCGAATTATGGCCTTATCGTTGGAAAGGAGAAATTTGATGCAGTTAGCAGAAAGAATAATTAGAAATGCTATTTGTAATTTAAGTAAAGACCATTTTAACTATAGTCAGTTAGGGGAACCAGCCTCTACAAGAGGCCGGATGATCACGCTGGCTTTACGAATTTTGCGTCGCAAATACACCAGCGTGAGCTCTTCGGCCTCAGAGGCTTTACTGACTAACCAGACGACCGATTTTTTGAGTTTTGTTGAAAACTTATCGGAATTATACAGATTCGCTGTTCCGTTTGAAAAAACAACTTACCACCCTCTACGCCAAAACATGCAATGTTGCATGGCGATAGCGAGGCGGCTCTTAAAAGGATTGTAAACACTGGGTGAGTGGAAAAGTTATTTTCTGACGTTTTTAAGAGTGTTTTATGAGGATAGTAATTTATTTTATTTTATAATGTACTTAACATGCGTTATATAGTCTGGTAATTCAAAACAATGAAGTGTTTAAAATGAAGTGAATTAATGTAATAACGTTCATGTTTGGTATCGTCGGTATCGTAATGTTTGCGTGGCGTAAGCGAATTGTTCGTAAAGGTACAAGGATATTTTAAAGGGTAAATACATTTTAATTTATATTGTGCTGTAAAATTATCCTGTTTTATACAATTGTATCATTGCTTAATTTATCTCATAACCTATAAGATGCCGGTAGTGTATTTTGGATATCCTTTTATTATAGTATTACCTAGTAGCATAGCTCATACCAAATATGTAAAGTTTACGTAACTGCAACTAGAAGTAAACAAAATTTCGCCCTATATGACTAAAATTCGACGAATCTTAAAAATTTGTGCTGCTTGGAATTAGTCGTAGAATTCGGTCAATTGAGTAAATAATACTTTGAAATTATGTTATAACAACCTTAATTTCTTCCCTATTTAAGTTTTAATTAGTTTTGTCTACGTTTTTAACTTTCCGCAGCTTTAAATTTGGCGCGTTTCGCTCTTGGCGACAGAAAAAAACTTGGCGCCAAAAACGCGCCAAGGCGCCAAGTTGGCCAAATTTCGCCAAGTTGGAGCCGACCTGGTTGCGGTAATACGTAAGTACCCAATATTTTTATTCAGACCGAACTATAATCATCGAAAAGCTAACATCCCAAAAGGGAAATACCCTTTTTAAACGAAAGACCTTGATATTGGCAATGAGGTATTTGCATGAGTGAGGGATTTGCTTGATTTTATACTTTTTGGATACATTATGGTTTAAAACTCCCAAATTTCCGATTTTTAAGTTCAAAAATTTGTTTTAAATCATTTAAAATTCAGTTTTATTTTTGCCAAAACGCCAGAAAAGTCACGTGATCAGAAAACAGGCTTCAATTGGATGTGACCTCACAACGCATGATTTGTGATTCGAAAGCGTTTTCGCGCCCAAACAAAAAACAAAATTTTAAAAATTTATATCTCGGAAACTAGGCTACGAAAATACTTGATGTAAACGTCATTCTTCATGGTTTTTTATCTAATATTTTAATAAAATTTAATCTCAAAACGTGAGAATACCTCATTTTGAAACACTCTGTATATAAGAATCAATGACACTCTAACTTTACCAGTAATTTTTTACCCTTTTGAGTCTTAATTTCGCAACTTCTTACAAGTCCATCCCTTCCGGAAAATACTTTTATTACTCTTCCTAACCTCCACAAGTTACATGGTAAATGTTCATCCTTTATAATTACAATATCGTCCACTTCTAAGTCTATTCTTACCTGAGGATTCTTTACATGAATAGCTTATCTTAAATTTAACAAGTAGTCCTTGAAAAACAACCTCCAAAAGTCATTCAAAAGTTTTTCACGATATCGATATTACAAAGTCCAAATTCAAAAAGGGAAATTCGAATAACCCGAAAGTTGTGGTTATTGCCGTTTTGGGGATGTCGCTTTCATTTCCGGGGATTGCATGGTAAGCTCTTAAAATATATCATTTGGAAAAGAGTTAAATTCCATGCAGAGCCTGGGTAAAGTCCTGGATAGGGGGAACGGGATATCGGTCAGAACCGTTTTTGAATTCAGACGACGATAATCCCTCATTGGCCTGAGTAACTACATGTAAAGGGGCTGTCCAGGGGATCTTCGATGGACGACAAATTCCCTTCTCTACCATAAACTGGCACTCTTTTTTTACAGCCTCATAGACTGTGGGATTTAACCTTCTGGTTCTGCTATGGATTGGGAGCCCAACAGTTTCAATGAAATGTACCGTGTTGTGTTTCTTCACAGAGTTGAATGAAGGGGTTGGGTCAGTTAAAGCAGGGCATCTTTGCAAAATGGCATGGAAACTTGTAGTTTCAACTATAACTTTTACCCAGGTGTGTTGGGAGCGATCAAAAGTTCCTGATGAGCATAGATTAGTAACTCCATCTACTAGTCTACGGTTTTTTAAATCAACAAGTAGGCCAAAATTTTTCAAAAAATCCGCGCCTATGATTGGCATAGACACTTCGGCTATGATAAAATGCCATTTGAAATCACGCCGAAGACCATAATTCAAATGCAGCAACTTTTTTCCATACATTTTAATTCTTGACTGATTTGCCGCTTACAATTCCAAGGAATCTGGTTTTGACTTACTTAAGTTGACTGGTTAGGGGATACCGGACACATCACTACCAGTGTAAACTAAATATTTATTAAAATCGCTACCACCCACGTCCGACTGAGTGGCAGCGTTTAGGAGTTTCCCTGGTCCTTATTATACGTACAGGGAGGTCGACTGTCCATAGCTTTGTCTCCAAACCAACTATGATAGATAAGCAGTAGTCGTTATTCTCAGAAGAACGTCCAGCCGATCGTCCCCTATACTCCTATACATTGAACTGGGTGCATACTTATGGAGGCTTTACACCACCCGGTTTGCGACAGCGATTCCGCGGTTTTCGGGAATTTCGACAACCGCAGTAACTCAGCGACCTCTCGAAAGATGGCGCTGTTCAATTGAGGGAAGAGGGTCAATTTTTTTTGTCGCGAACCGAATGTCGCAGAATCGCTGTCGCGAACCGCGTGGTCTAAAGCCTCCATTAGATGGCCTCCGGAATTTTTCCCCGGGGAAAAATTCCCACTTCCGGAATTATGAAATTCCAAGACCAAGATTCCGGAACTACAAGAAAGTGCCACTTAGATGGGACTAGGAAATCAGTCTAGGAATTATAGAAGGGCATTTGGGTTCGAGACTACTTAAATTTCCCATCCGGATTTCGCAGCGACCAATCACAACTTTTGTTGTCATTTCTTACGCATTTTTTTAGAGGTAAACAAAAGCTGTTACCGTGTTAAAACTTTATAAGTAGCAAATTTTTAATATTTTAATTGTCAAATACATTGCTGAAAGATCACCAGGATTTTGAAATACCTGGATTTCTTTTTATTTCTATGAGATACCTGTTATTGTTTTTACTAGATCTCAATCTTAAAGAGGCATGTTGGCATAACTGTATTCAAGTTTCTTTTAATTTGTAGCCATGAAGGCATTTATAACTATGGGGGGAAATTAAAAAACATTAAATTTATTGTCTGTGTTTGATTGTAATGTAAGATAATCATATTGAGCTAAGTTGATTTTATTCAGATTTACTTCACTCACTGGTCCCCTCCTTTAAAGAAACTTCATAGCTCTGCATCATTTTTATATCCTAGATTTCTTAAAATTGGAAGATGATAGAATTGTTTTCTTCCTATTTATCTACCCATGATTACACTAAAGAGGATGAATTCCATCATAATTTGTTTCTTGGTATAAAAAACAAAATCTGTGAAATGGCACTGCCTTAAAGAGTTTTTCACTTTAGTAAATATTTCGAGACTGGTGCCTCTCTCGCTAATGCAAAAAAGACTCGCCAAGGCGAAAAAGACTATAGGGTTGTAACGGGAAAGAGCCATCCTCCTGCTTATCCGGCGGGTTTGCCGTACTTACACGTTATCGCATTGGCGAGAGTTTCACTGGTCTCAAAAGTTTTCCCTTTTTCTGTCTCGTATTTATTATATAAAATTTTAGTATACTGGAAAAGCTATTTCCCTGAATCCATTGAAAGAATTTCGGTGAATCCACCGTTCTACGGACATGATTTCATTACCTATAATTGGCCGTTAGGTCAAGTGTGTCTAGATTTGGTGAAATGTATTGTAAGACTTTCTGTGTTATCAATCAGCCATTATGCTAATTCCCTCCGAGGGAGAGGCTCTTTTGAATGTCAGCCTGCCTTCTGTTTTTTTGGTTAGTTTGCTGTCAATTATATGGAGTAGTTTTGCTTCGAAAAATGATGCAGATCTAGGTTAGTGAAAGTCTTTGAAGAAGTTCCTGATTGTCGTAGGGTAGGTGAATTTACATTTCAATTTAAACTCGTCGACACCACAAATAGTAAGTCGACACTAAATCCTAGTTGAATGTTCATTATTAAAATAGTTTGCAAGATAAATAGTGGGTTCAACCCAGTGGCGAAGCATGAATTGCTTAGAGGGGAAGCACTGGAAGTCTCTATTGTGATCTTGCAATATTTGAGATTGATTGTTATATTACTTTTTTAAAGCTATATTCTAAATTTGGTAATTTCTCATGATATTAGTAGTTGGAAGTATGATTTTGTAAATTATAATCTTAATTCCTTTAAATTTGTATTGTGTTTTCATAGTGCTTTCCCTGTTTGTAACTCTTACTTTACCATTGGTTAAACCAAATTTCTTCTAACACTCAACCCAAATCAAAAATGAGGTTTCTAATCTAACCACAACACTATATAACCTTGCTATTAACATGCTGCCATGCGAGTTGCATTCAAGTTACACCTTTTGTGTCCAAGAGACTACATGAAACAAATAAAACTCCTTTCACACTCCATTTTCCTTTGGAGGCACATGGACAGTTATTTTTGCATTTAAAGGATTGAGTCAACATGACTAAAACTGAAAGTTATTTTTATAACTCGTTTAGAGCCATATTGTCAGGGTATCATTTGTGAGTGTCCACGTTTTAATATTCAAAGGTTCCATGTTTTTAAACGTACAAACTTTAATATGTCTGATGTTTTACACCATAACGCTGATTTTAAACTAGTTCTTAATTTTATTCACATCATCGGTTTTACCCATCATGTATGACATTTTAAGAAATTCGTTTCATATTTTACACTGTTTGGATTTTAACTTGCATTTTTTAGGTTTTTATCTGAGATGTATAGATTACATCAAACAAGAGCTTATCGCTCGCTGAATTTTTAATACTTGAATTGTTTTTCTGGTCTTGTTTGGCGTAGAATGTCCTATTTGGGATCTTGCGCCATAAAACCCCAAACAACCAACCAACCATATTGTCAGGGCTGAGATTGGAGGGGGACGCGGGGGGACGCCGACCCCCGAAATGTTTGGACCGTCCCCCGAAATATTTTTACGGTCCCCCCAAAATATTTGTTTCAACGAAAATTTTTAATTAAATTTTTAAAATTTCTAAAATATCTTTAAAATAAAAAATATCTTAAAATTTCTTTAATTTCTATAATGAAGAACCTTGTCGGAACACGCTGGTGGCCGTTTTCATAACAGCAGTAGCTGAGTTAACTTATTCAGGGGATTTTCTTCTCTTATTATTAAATTAAACGAGTTCATTAATGTTAAAGTGACTGTCTTTGAACAAAGATTACTTGGAACATTCAAGGGGAGCACTCTGTGTTTGGATAAGTACCCTCCGCTTGGAACACAAATTTTTTTTTCCAAAATGAGTTAAGACAACCTTTACAAGTCAAATTTCAAAGTATTTTCTGGAGAAGGACCCCTATACCTCCCCAGTGGTAGCACAAGGAGATCTAGCGTAATAAGTTTTAGAAAATCCCGGACATTTAGACATTTTTTTGTCAAAAGGTTAAACTGATGGTCTGGAACAGTGTTCCCCTTGGACCCAAAAAGTTTCTCAAAATGAGTTAAAACCCTACTTTTAGGAGTCAAATTTCAAAAAATTTTCTGGTTGAGAACCCCCATACCCCCCAGCGGTGGTCCACAAAGGGACTTTGCGCGATACTTTTTAGGAAATAGCCAATAATTTGACATTTTTATTGTCAAAAGGTAAAGTGATGGTCTGAAAATTTCCCCTCTTGGACTCAAAAAATTCTCAAAATGAGTTAAAACCCTACTATTACTAATCAAATTTCAAAATTTTTCTGGGGGAGAACCCCCATACCCCCAGCGGTCCACAAAAGGGACTTTGCTTGATACGTTTTAGGAAATAACCAATAATTTGACATTTTTTGTCAAAAGGTAAAAGTGATGGTCTGGAAAAGTGCCCTCCCTCTTGGAGCCCCAATTTGGGTAGGTACCCGAAATTAGTGAAGTGATTGCCCTCTATCAACCACCTTCTCTGTTAAAAGGTGAGTCCCCCCAAATATTTTTCTCCAATCTCAGCACTGCATATTGTGCAATCTTTAGATGTGGAAAATTTAAGCTCACATGATGCCACCTTATGTTATTAAATACCATCATAAACTCTCGTTACTCTAGGATAAGCCTAGTGGCGAAAGCGTAAAGAATTTTAATCAACTCAACAAAATTTGCAAATATTAAACAACACTGCTATAGTCTGTTCATTTAGAATTGGCGCCTGAAACAGGATCAAAAACGTCTAATTACGCTCATTACACAACTTCAGGGACCAAATTTTTTTTACTGTATTTTAACTACTTCTGTTTCCACTGCCTGCACAAGAAAATATTTTCGATGATTATTACAGTAGTAATTGCTTCTAATATATTACGTCTCAGGCACCAATTCTAAATGAGCAGAGTATAGTTATAATATTTAGGTTTATTGTAATATTTGCAAATTATAGTCAGCTTATTAAAATCCTAGATACTTTCACTGTTGCTTTTAATTTTTTTTATAATTTCATATAATTTTTTTTAAAATAAAATGTTGCCACTATAAGTTAATATTGGAGAACCTGGCTAACCCTAGAGTATACTGTTTTCTCTTTGGTAAAAGAAATAAACAAGATGTTGAAATATTTTTTATAACAATAACAAATCTTAATTGAAACAATTTATTTAAAAACTATCAGTCATTTCTGAATCAAGAATTGCAAAACTTTATTAATCTACATGTTTAACCAATAACACACAATAGCATTACTTTCCTCGTTCATTTCATTTTTCATTTAATAGCATTTACTTAATTAGCAAGACTTAATTGCAGTTGCATTATTTTCTAAAAAAATTCTTAAAAATTGCATTGCTCTCCCTGGTGTGGATGGGGAGTCCTTTGTTTACTTTATTTTCAACATGAGTGCAGAAAATACAATACAACATATTCGTCACCAAGGGGACTTTGTCTCGTTCAGGTTAATTGTCGTTTATAAGTAAATCTTATTTGAATAACCAGCTAGTTTTGCATTATAAGCGCATTAATGTGACAAATAGTATGTTTTTACATTAGTTGTATTTTGCATTCGACACAAGTAGGTTATTTTTCTTATTTTTGCTATATATGGTAACTTGATAAATTTCAAAAGTCAATAACACATCTGTAAAAACTAACAAAAATACACTATATATTCAGAAAATTCAAAATATTCTCGCGACCCACCAGCAATTGACTGGCGACCCACCAGTGGGTCGTGACCCTCAGTTTGAGAAACTCTACTCTTTAATGAGCCTGGTGAGTGTCGAGAAATTTAATAAACTAACTATAATTTGCAAACATTAAACAACCTGCTAGTTATGATATTTTATTTTAATATTTGGAAATGATTCTCAGTTTGTTAAAATACATGATGCCTTCCCTGTTGCTTTTAATTTTTTTATATCTATCTATAAATATATAAAAACGTTTGTGACTATGTGGGTGGAGGACACATCTCCTCCTAAACCACGCCGAAGGCGTGGTCAAAACTCGGTATATAGACGTATCTCGAGGTGTCGATTGTCACTGTCAAGTTTTCCAAGCTCGAAAATCGAATAATTACGAGTAATTAGCGAATTTATAGCCGAAAACGCTTATTTCTCCATTTCTCTACCAGAGTAGATCTGCTTGACTCACTATTGTTAACAAGATTAAAACCTCGAAAATTGAATAGTTTAACAGGAAAAACTCTATAAATGTCCGTTTAAAAACTCTATCAGCTATGAAAACATCAAAATAAATTCAAATAACTTATTCTCAAACGTTATTTTCCTTTATTTCAAGATTTTTTCCTTTAAAATTTAAATATTTATGGAAAAGTGTAAATTTTTTTTCATGGAATCAGAGTTTTTATAAAACATTGTTTCAAATGAGACGGTTCACTAGACTGTTCAATTTACTAGATTTTTATTGTAGTTTCAAATTTGATATTTTGTTTACTAGGCTTATCAATTTACTTGACTTTTTATAATTCTTTAAATTTGTTACTTAATAAAAGCACCAAGATATAAACATAAACAGGAAAACCGGGATTGTAAAAAGTATGGGAACACAAGGATTGTAGAATTAGCGGGAACATCGGGATAGGAAAAATTACCGGGTTATAAAAATATACCGAGAACGCCGGGATAGGAAAACTACCATAAAGACACCGGGAATACCTTAATATAAAAAATTACACCGAAACACCGAGTTAGGAAAATTACCGGGACTACCGGGATTAGAAAAATTACTGGGAATACCGGGATATATAAAATTGCCGGGAACATCAGGATTTGAAAATACCGGGAACACCGGGATAGGAAAACGTACCGGGAACACCGGGAAAGGAAAAATTACCGAGCACATCGAGAGGGGAAAAATTACCGGAAAAACCGGGATTGGAAAATTACCGGGAAGATCGGGATAGGAAAATTACCGGGAACATCGGGATAGGCAAAATTACCGAGAACACCGGGATTGGAAAATTACCGGGAACACTGGGATAGGGAAAAGGGACCTGGGGTACCAGGAGGATTGGTAATATTGCTTATTTACAAATTTATAAATATATTTTAAGAAAACTTAAAAAAATAAATTTATACACTCAACCCGTGCAAGGCCGGGCACAACAGCTAGTAAATATATAAAAACGTTTGTGACTATGTGGGTGGAGGACACATCTCCTCCTAAACCACGCCGAAGGCGTGGTCAAAACTCGGTACATAGACGTATCTCGAGGTGTCGATTGTCACTGTCAAGTTTTCCAAGCTCGAAAATCGAATAATTACGAGTAATTAGCGAATTTATAGCCGAAAACGCTTATTTCTCCATTTCTCTACCAGAGCGGATCTGCTTGAGTCACTATTGTTAATGAGATTAAAACCTCAAAAATCAAATATTTTAACAGGAAAAACCCGATAATTTTCCATTTAAAAACTATATCAGTTGTAAAAACACCAAAATAAATTCAAATAGTTATTTTTGAAACGTTAGTTTCCCCTATTTTAAGATATTTCCCTTTAAAATTTAAATATTTATGGAAAAGTGTAAATTTTTTTCATGACGGACGACTTAAAAATAAAACATTGTTTCAAATGAGGCGGTTCACTATAGACTTTTAAATTTACTAGATTTTTTATTATTGTTTCAAATTTGTTATTTTTGTTCACTAGACTCATCAATTTACTAGGAAACATTGCCGAGAACACCGGGAAAAGAAAAATTACCGAGAACATCGGGATAGGAAAAAAGTACCGGGATTACCGGGACATAAAAATTACCTCGAACATCGGGATAGGAAAATTACCGGGAACATCGAGATATGAAAAATTACCGGGAACATCGAGATATGAAAAATTACCGGGAACACCGGGATATGAAAAATTATCTGGAACACCGGGATAGGAAAAATGCGTCTGGGATACCGAGATGATTGGTAGTTGCTGATTTAAAAATTATAAATATATTTTGAGAAAATTTAATTTAAAAAAAATTATACACTCCACCCGTGCAAGGCCGGGCATATCCGCTAGTTTATATATAAAATGTTGCCAATATAAGTTAATAAGAGAGAACCTCGCTAACCCTTATAGTACGTTTCCTCTTAGCTACAAGAATTGAACACACAAAATAATCTTCAAGTTTTTTTTAAATAACAAACAATTTATTGGAAAACTATCAATCATTTCAGAATCAACAATTGTAAAACTTTTTTAATCAACATGTGTAAGTTTACAGTTGTGTCCATACAATAGTATTACTCTCCAAGGCATGCTAGAGTCAGTAAATAAGTCCCATAGTTTTAAAATGATATTGATATGAAGTTCTATGCATTCAAAAGATGAATCGCTGAATCCTTTATTGTTGGGACTGGGTTTACCCAGTCACGGTTACTCGGATAGATGTTGCCTGTATAAAAAAAACAAAGAATATTATAAAATTTCTTCAGAATAACTTAATACACTTCCCATGTCTTTTTTGTTTACATTTTCCCCTTTAGGAAATGGATAAGATTTTACTTAATTTTAAAATACTCTTCACTTTAACTTTTTTGCCGTTTCAGGGATTGAAGGTAAGTATTGACCGACACTTTAATGCAGTTAAACAATTCTTTTAACTCCACATTGAGGCTGTTGTAACATAAGCTTATATTAAGAAATTAACATTATTTTACTATGACAATCACACGCCTATCTCGCCAAAAGCCACACCGAAACACAGTTTCACAAAAGAGAAAATTCCTATTGAATAGTCTTATTACACCGACAGACATTTCCTTCATTATACACTGAAAAGCCATTTCACCGATAAGATATTTACCTCGATTCCATAACACTAACAGGACTTGACCATTGGCCAAAAGGACAGGCGAAACAATAAATTCGGTGAAATGATCTAACAGTGTTTTGGAATTCAGTAAAACTTTTTGTCTGTGTACATGAATATGGAAAATTCTGGAATTTTTAAAATATTCTGTCTGTGTAATGGCCAATTTTGAGAAATGTTTTGCGGGGAAAATAGTCTTTCGGTGTAATGATTTGTCGGTGAATTGGATTTTGGCGAGATAAAATAGGATTATTGAGCCATTTAAATTTATACCTGGTATTTTAAATTTAAATCAGATTATATAGGTTTAGATTAGGTTATAGTGCCTAAATTCAACATACACTAGCGGAAATAAAAATCCCAACACCAAGAAGGAAAGAAGATATCAAAGTCAATTTTTTTTTCATGATTGCACATAGTATCAATGTGAATTGATTAAAAAATCAGCCTTCCTAGATGTTAGGGGGCCGAGAAAACCGGGGAGGAGTGTTGTCTCCATAGGTGTCCATTACCGCTGTCACTCGTCATGGTATTGAGTGACAGGGGATCTAAATGACTTTTGAGGGATTGGAGGACCATGTTGCCCCCTCAGGTAGTCCAAATTCATATGGTGCACCAGCGGCCGTTGCATACCGGGCTAAGTGATTTCTCCTCATTGACCGGACTTGTTTTGTGAGCGTTGCTTCTTACGAACGGATAATCCAGGGTAAAAATGCAACATAGGGGGTTAAGAAGAAAGCTTGGACATTACATACAACATGTGGTTGTGCATGTTTCTCTTGAAATTTGTCCCCAGGACAGATCTGAAGGTAAGGACGGTCTACCAGCTGCAAAACCTCAATGACGTAGCTCTGGTTAGAAAAAGTACTGGTGAATCATACTCAGGAGTTGCAGAAATGGAATCTAATGCATCCCCACTCCGTTACCCTGCATCACCACTCCATGGAACGATTAGAAAATCATCAGCTGAGTGCGCTCTCTCCATTGTGTTTTCAAACTCATACCCAACCGTCGAGATGCTCCAAACCGAAGCTGGATTCTCTCATAAACGCAATGTCTTGAAATTGGGATTTCCATTTCCTTATTTCGTGCACTATTGGCAACAGAAAGGCCCATTTTCAGCCCCTTGTTTATAAACAAAGATGTAAGAAGCTATGCGGACAAAACGGACAATCCGCAGTACTGCAAATGACATCCATCCCACTGCCCCTTGTCCTCAGTATGATCTACCGGTACTTTGGCCAACCAGAGCTGCTTCATTGAAGTTTTTTAGCCGGTTGTCCGTCCTTACCTTCAGACCTGTCCTGGGGACAAATTTCAAGAGAAAAATGCACAGACACGTGTTTTACGCAATGTCCAAGCTTTCTTCTTAACCCCCTATGTTGCATTTTTACCCTGGATTATCCGTTCGTAAGAAGCAACGCTCACAAAACAAGTCCGGTCAATGAGGAGAAATCCCTTAGCCCGGTATGCAACGGCCGCTGGTGCACCATATGAATTTGGACTACCTGAGGGGGCAACATGGTCCTCCAATCCCTCAAAAGTCATTTAGATCCCCTGTCACTCAATACCATGACGAGTGACAGCGGTAATGGACACCTATGGAGACAACACTCCTCCCCGGTTTTCTCGGCCCCCTAACATCCAGGAAGGCTGATTTTTTAAGAAATTCACATTGATACTATGTACAATCATAGAAATAAATTTGACTTTGATATCTCCTTTCCTTCTTGGTGTTGGGATTTTTATTTCCGCTAGTGTAGTAAAAAGTCTTTAGGCTTTAAATACAAGTTGTGTTGAATATTCTTAAATAGTTTTATGCACAAAAGGCAAGCAGGCATCAAAATGAAAAACATTAGTTTGTTGAAGCTTAGGACAACATACAGAAAGGGGGAACCAAGTCATGAAAAAGGAAAAGAGATTTATTATAATCAGTAGTAACTTGTATTTATATTTAGTACATTAGAACTTCTTTCCAATGGCCCTTATGATACGACACTGATAGAAATGCTGATAGGTTTATCACTAATAATTTCATTTGTTACAATGTCCTTTATGTTGTTTGTAGGTGGTCTCAAATTTAATACTAAGCTGTCAACTTTTTAATTTATCAATGTTAAATTAAAACTCTCCAAAAACAGAAAATGATTATAGATGAGTAGAGCGTTAAAGTTTTTTTAGAAACAGTGTTAATGTTGGCAAATTGGTCAATGACTTATCACGCAACGCAAGTGCCTTAAAATTTTACAAACCTAATCAGTTAAATCCTTGATTAAAATTTGGATTTTATAATTTTAATGTTTTAAACTTTCTCTTTGACAAAAACATATGACTAGATAAAGAATGCAAATGAAACCAACAAAGCCATTTTATCTAAAGCATGACAGGTATAAATAACATTTAATCACAATATTTATCAGCAAAACTATAAACTAATTAAACATTTCCCTTGCAAAGTACACAACTAATAAAAGCATTCTTTTCTACTTATTAACACTCACATTACAAAAATGTTATTTTACCTTCTTAGAAAACCCCATGTTTACTTTTGCAGCAGTTTTATTAGGGGTCTGAGGTCCATTACATCAAGAAAGGATGTGGTAACAACTATAATTAGAACCTAGAATGGAATACATGAATTTACTACCACTGGAATTTTTGAAAACATTGTAGTAGTTCATTTCATAAATCAATTAATTACATCAAATAATAATGAAGAGTTCTACTGGTTTTCAAGTAAATAATTACTTTTCAACTGATATAATTGAATATTTATAAGCCAAAGCACTCTTTAAGATCATTGTATGTTTTATAATATGATTATAATTTAGAGTTAGGTATTCTTACAGTTTTCTGGAAGTTATTCAAAAAAAATTTTCAGCACCTTATTTTATAAAGTACTTCATTGTTATGATAATATTTAGGCGGAAGAATTGTCAAGACATCTTCCAAAAACGAAATTAGGACAATCTCAAAGTTACGTTTCAATAAATTATGGTTAGATTGATCGAGGCAAAATAGTTATAGTACCAATTAATCCCCGATTATTGAATAAGTAAATCGGATATATTAAGTCTTAATTAATAACAATTATAGTAACTTATAACAAGTTAATTATTATAGAAAAAGCTTACCTTTTTTTCCTTTCACCACAGAATATGCTGTTCCTTTCGTTGGCTGTTCTTAAGAGGTTATTAGTATTTGTCTGATCCAATTTCTTGTCGGAAGAATCTTATTAATAAAAAATAATTCCTTGTGCAGCCTCTTCCGTTAAAAAAATACAGTTATTGATTTTAATTAAAAATGAAGGTCCAATTGGGATTTGTTTACACTGTCGGCCATTACTTTTCCCCACAGTGAAATTAATTTCACGCAGTTTTTTCCGGGTGAAAAAATTCCCGCCTCAATTCCGGAAGGCAGAGGTATTTTTTTTGCATCTAAGTAGCACTTTTTGAGTTTGGTATCACATGACTCCGGAAAGTCACGTGGTCTAGGAGTTTTTCCGGAAGGGGAATTAATTTCGAGCCTCTAAGTAGGCACCCTAGACCGCTTTTGGTTTCGAGCTAAACGCTCCATTTGTTAAGTAAGTTTATCAATTTGCTTTTTAACTCATTAAATTCTTTTATAGAAACCGTAGGTGACATATGGTCCGCGGCAGCAAAAACCTGTGGGGCCTCGCAAGTAATCTCATGGACCCGATCGGCTATAACCGCTAACTGTGACAAAGAACCATTAGCATTATTTACCGGGGCAGAGGGATTCGAAACATTAGGATTATTTACAGACATGATGACAACAAAAGGGCTCGAAAAATAGTCACAGAAAGTAAAATCACTCTCTCGAATAGCGAAAACAGACTAACCTGTGAATGCCGCCGCCGAACCAACCGTTACCAGCCGGATGCGAAAACGAAACAAGACTCCAGGCATGGCATCAGAAACGTTTTCTTCAAACAGGGTCACCACTTTTGATGTTGGTGGCTGGTAGTAATCAGGCTTTTGTATACACAAACATTTATTTCTTCACAAACACATAATTAGGGATTAAATACGTTTTTCTCTTCGCAGAGAGAGTCCACAAAACAAGCGAAAGTGAATTAGTTAGTCTCTCGCGCGGGAATATTTCAGTTCTCGTTTTTGTAGAGAGAGGGCGGAGCTAAAAGCCGCGGTTAAAGTTACAATGTTTCGGAGCCGCAGACAGTTACAACCGCTACAAAAAAATAAGGCTTAGCTACCGAGTTTAGAGTAGAAACAGAGGAGGCGCCCATATTACCTCTATAGTAATTCGGTTTATTCTGCTTAATACCAAAATTAGTATCCCTTCTTTTAGAATCGATAATCAAATTAGAAGCCTCCCGGCTAAAATTCCGTAATCGGGGAGGTCGCCAAGTTGGTCGCCAAAATTTGGAGTATTAAAAAGAGATCAGGATTTTAAAAACAGGGGGTTGGGTTAAAGAGAAAAAGAGTAATGAAGAGATATGCATTAAAAGCGGAATTGAAGTTTAACGGAAAACATCCGATAATTGGAGGATTAAAAAATGAATTTAAGGATTCAAGAAAGATAACATTAAGAGCATTAAAGGTACAAGAGATCGATAATTTAACAGAAATTTTAAAAAGTGTATAAATGCAGTTATTTAAACTAAGAATTACTTACATTTGATACACAAGTATAATTGCAATTTTCTTAAAAATTAAGTTAATTTTGATCATCCTTTAAAGAAAAAGGATTTTAAGTAATCATTTTATTTATAAAAAACAAAAATTGCAATTTAAATTAAAAAACTGCTTAACTTTGCAACGCAAAACTTGGATCCTTTTGAAACTTTTGAGAAATGTATTTTCATTTAAAAAATTGGTGGAACCAAAAAAAACGATGCCAGCTGCATGAAAGGAAATTATGCATGCCTAAAGAAAACTAGAACCACTGTGACGACAGAACTTAGTGATACTAGTACATTTGTGTCGTTGCTTTAAATGGATTGCTTGATTATCATGAGTTTAAATTCTTATAATATAATATAATAATTTTTTATTAACAATTAAAGAAAAAATAAACATAAATACAGAAAAACAATGTTATACGCCAAGGGGAAATAAAAAAATCCCGTCCAGGCGTAAAAGAAATTAAATACATAACTGAGTAACGAAAATAAAGAAAAAAAGGAAAAATACATTAAAACTATAAATAAACACAAGAAAACCACGACAAAATCACACACAATATTATTGGCAAAAGGCTGAATAATATTTAAAATGAAAAATTTGCTTCAAAGTGAGAAATACAGATCCAGGTCGTCGATGTTAATTATAAATTCAAAAAGATTTCTTTTAAAAACAGAATAACTATTTGTTTGAATTAAATTTGTAGGTAAACTATTGTACAATTTAGGTGCAAGATAAAAGAAGTGTTTACGAAATATGTCCTTTGAAAATGTTGGAATTTCAAAAATTTCAGATGATCTATATAGTATTATATTGCCTGGTTCTAAATTTACAAAGAGATTTATTACGAAAAATATAAAGTAGAATGCGATAAAAAGGATTATGCCGTGTAAGGTACTAGTAAACTAATTTATTCATTTTAATTGTACTAGTAACTGAAAACTTTCTTAAAAGAGACTGGCATCACGAAGCACGTGCATAATAGAAAAAACTAACAAATGTAAATAGAACAGGCTAGAACTCAAAACATGGAGTTTGTAAATTTATCTTGTAAATATAATTAACCTAAATAAAACTAATATTTTAAAGTATAACGTGTGGTCAAATATGCTACATTATGGCGACG
Organism: Tetragnatha versicolor; assembly: GCA_024610705.1. NCBI lineage: Eukaryota > Metazoa > Arthropoda > Arachnida > Araneae > Tetragnathidae > Tetragnatha > Tetragnatha versicolor. The sequence continues at coordinate 22,327,630 of JANDEH010000013.1, read as the reverse complement.
AAGGAAAACTGGAAGAAGTCTGAATAAGATGGTCAGAAAGAGAAATAGAAGCACACGAAAAGCATCTGAAATGGCTACAGCTAATCAACAGCCTCAGGTAGATGATCCTCAGCCTCTACAACAAAGAGTAAATCTGAGTAAGTTCAATTTTGAAGAGTTTTTACCTCAAAAGGACAATATCAGACTCTATTTGCGTAGATTTGAACTAGAACTTAAGGTTTTTGACATTGAAAACCCAGAACATAAACGTGATTTACTGTTAAGAAGTATTGGAAAGGAATTATATAGGCTAGTAAATGACCATTTTGAACCTGTTTCTCCTGATGATAAATCTTATGATGACATTAAAGAATTATTAGAACAACATTTCAAACCGAATTTTAATATTCACGCTGAAAGAACAAGATTCACACAACGTTTTAGAGCAAGCGATGAAAGCATTACGGATTTTATATCTGCACTTAGAACACTAGCGGTGAATTGCAAGTTCGGGAACACTCTTGATGAACGTTTGAGAGATCAATTTGTAGTAGGCATTAACGACCCGCGTATACAGGAACACATATTTAGGGAGCATCCAGATGGAAATTCGACTTTACTAGATGTTGAGAAAACAGCTCTGAATTTTGAGTCAGCTGTATTAAACGCTGCAGTGATAGAATCGGTTTATAAATCAGAACAGTCCACTTCTAACTCCAGAGTGAACAAAATTAGAGGAAAACCGAATAAACAGAACACCACGAACACCACCTCAAAGAATACTAAGATGAGCAAATTTCAAATAAATAAAGGAACAACGTGCATTAGATGCGGGAACAAGAAACATCAGAAGGGGGAGAGCTGTAGAGCTGAAACAGCTATTTGTAAAGCTTGCAATACAAAAGGGCATTTCGAGAAAGTGTGTATAAAATCGGGGAGAGCAGAATTTGTACATCAGATTTTCAAAGGTAAAGAAAACAAGAGCATATACGAGGTGACGGTTGAAGTAAATGGAAAATCACTTGTTTTTCAATATGACACGGGATCTAGCATATCAATTATTCCTGAAAGTTTTTACAAAAAGATAGGGAAGCCTCGTTTAACAAAATCTAAAGTTCTTATTGCGTATCCTGACAAGCCAATCGAGACTTTAGGAGAGGTTAAAGCAACTGTAAAGATAGGGACACAAACAAAGGATTCCTGTTCATTAACAGTAGTACCCGGTGACAGTATTCCGATATTAGGACAAGATCTTATGAAAATTTTTAACATTGAACCCAAATTTTCGGTAAAAAGCATTAATGAAACACACGAACCATTAAAGGCAGAAATCGTAAAGAACTATGCTGATGTATTCGACCAATCTAAATTGGGAACAGTCCAAAGCTTTGAAGTTAACATCAAGCTGACAGAAGATGCCAAACCCGTTATTTGCAAAGCAAGACCAGTACCCTATGCATTAAAATCGGCAGCAGACGCTGAAATTGATCGCATAGTCAGCAACGGTACATTAGAACCAGTAGACGTCAACGAACAAATTATTGAATGGGCTTCTCCTGTAGTGTACGCAGCAAAGAAAAACGGGCAAATAAGGCTATGTGGTGACTTTAAAAGTACCATAAACAAGTATATGATAAAAGATCAATATCCATATCCAACGTTAGATGATATTTTGTCCAAGTTGAACGGCTGTAAAATTTTCAGCGTAATTGACTTAAAAGATTCATTCTTGCAAGTTAAAGTTAGTGAACAGTCTCGAAAATTCTTAGTAATAGCCACACACCGAGGTTATTATCGCTTTTGCCGGATGCCATTTGGAATTTCTGCTGCGCCTATCATTTTCCAAAGACTGATGGATCAGTTTTTGACTGGACTTGAAGGTGTTGCCTGGTTTCAAGACGACATTGCGGTAGGAGGAAAAGATCTTAAAGAACACTCAGAAAGATTAAGAAAAGTTTTCGAGGTATTCAGAAAAGTTGGCTTGAAAACACAGATGAATAAGCTGCAACTTTTCAAGAACGAAATCAAATTTCTAGGACATGTTATAAGCGAGCATGGCACAGAACCTGATTATGAGCGTATTAAAGCTTTAAAAGAACAACCTTCTATAACGAACATATCCGAATTGAGATCATTTCTTGGATCGGTAGATTTTTACTGTCGTTTTGTGAAGAATTTGCAATCACTATGTGCACCATTACATGAACTCCTAACAAAGAACACTCCTTGGAAATGGACTAAGCACCATCAGAACATTTTTGAACAAATACGAGAACACATATCCTCACCAGCTGTACTGGTACATTTTGATCCCAAGTTGCCTATAGTATTAGCTTGTGATTCTTCAATTAGAGGACTTGGTGCGGTAATTCAACACCGTATTAATGGAGAACTGAAGTTGATAGCTGCTGCTTCAAGAACATTAACAAAAGCTGAACGCAACTATTCAAGTATAGATCGAGAGGCTCTTGCAATCATGTTTGGTTTGCAGAAGTTTTATAAATACTTGATCGGCATACATTTCACAATACAAAGTGATCACAAACCTCTGGAACGCATTCTAAACCAGAACAGTGAAATTCCAAAGTTAGCTGCTTCAAGACTTACAAGATGGGCAGTTACCTTGAGTGCTTTTGACTACGAGATAGAACACCAACCTGGAAAACAAATGGTTGTACCTGACGCTCTTTCACGCTTACCTTTACCACAGAACGAAGTGAGCGAGTTTGAAGATACGTCATTTGTATACCGTATCATAAATCACTCTCAATGAGTTGATTTTGACAAGGCAAACGCTGAGAAGACTCACTGAAAAAGACCCAATTTTGTCGAAAGTAATTCTATACTTAGATAAAGGTTGGCCGATGAAGAAAGATCTTCAAGAACAGTTTTTCCCATACTTTGAGAAAAGAGAAGAACTCTCATACGAACAAGGAATTTTAATGTGGAACAATCGACTGGTCATTCCAGAAAAGCTAAAACGGGCAGTCATGGAAAAGTTACATGAATCTCATACTGGAATAGTAGCTATGAAATCAGTAGCAAGAGTTTCGGTATGGTGGCCTTCGATTGACCTAGAGATAGAAAGAACAGTAAAGTCTTGCCTAGACTGTAACGAACATCAACCTAACATCCCAGAATCTCCATTGCTTTTATGGAACAACACGGGAAAACCTTGGGACAGAATTCACCTAGATTTCGCCCATTTGCATGGTGAGAATTGGCTCTTCATCATTGACTCTCATTCCCGTTGGTTAGAAATTTTCAATCTAAAGAACACAACATCTAATGAAGTGATAAGATGCCTGTAGGATCATTGTATCTGACAATGGAACACCATACACTTCATCTGAGTTTCGTGACTTTTGTGCAAGTCAAGGTGTGAAGCATATCAAAACAACACCATATCATTCAAGAAGTAATGGCTTAGCTCAGCGGTTCTCAAACTGTGGTCCGCGGACCCCTGGGGGTCCGCGGCGCCTTCCTAGGGGGTCCGCGAGTTACCCTGAGAAATTCCTCAAGTTACTTTTAGAATTCCCCAAACAGTTTCAAAATTAGATGAAACACTAAAAAATTCAGATTTCAAAAAAAATTTGGGGGAGAGCCCCCAGCCCCCTCGAAAATTTGACTTCAATGCATAATTTTTTCCTTGAAATTTCCAGACCCTCACCTCAGAGACTTGGAATAATTCAGGGGCGTATATAAATGTGGGTGAAGGGGGGGGGCCTGCCTTCCTCCTGAAATTTGGACTTGGTGTATCAAAACAAGTTAAAACCCTGTTTTTTGGATCAAATCTCCGAAAATTTTCTGGGGGAGGACCCCCGAACCCCCTTTAGTACTTGGTACTTTATTATAAAATACTTTTTAAAAGTAAGTTCATTAAAATTGAAATCCTACCTAAGAATATTGTCTGAAATTCGGACGAAGTGAATCAAAACCAAGATTAAATCCTGTGCGTTTTGAGGGATAAATTTATCTAAAACTTTTCTGAGGATGACCCCCCAGATACCTTTTTGTTCTTAAAACTCTATTATTATAAACTATTTTTTACATTAAGTTAATCAAAATGCAAATCTTACATAAAAATTTATTTTCAAAAAATTCTAACTAGGGGTATCAAAACTAATTAAAAACCTGTTTTTCTCGTTGAATTTCCAAAAAATTTCTGGGGGAGGACCCTCAGACCCTTCTTTCGTAGGTAGAATTTAATTACCCATAACATTTTTATATTAAATTCCCTAAGACGCAAATTCTACTTAAAAATGTACTAAAAAGCTACTTGGACCTATGAAATATATATGGGGGGGCTAAGGGTTAATTTTTGTCCCCTCTCGAAATAAATTTCTATATACGCCTCTGGAGTAATTGTAAAATGTATTATAATTTATATGCTATAATTTTAATTAATCTTTAACTCAAAACAAAAGTCTGGTTACGTTTTTGGTGTTTAAATTGTTGGGGGTCCGTGATGTCTGGCTGCTACATAAAGGGGTCCGTGACGATAGAAAGTTTGAGAACCGCTGGCTTAGCTGAAAGGGTCATTCGCACATTCAAGACTCGTTTCAAGAAAGCATGCAATCGGTTCAACGATAGACGACACCTGTTACAAGTTTTTTTATTCAACTATCGCACTACAGTACATCGAGCAACAGGTTCCACTCCAGCAAAATTGTTTCTCAAAAGAGAACTTTGTACTCTATTTGATCGACTAAAACCAGACCACATTAATGATACTGAAAGCTTGAAGTCGGAAATGTATCACGACAGAACATCGCGAGCTAGAGAATTTAACGAAGGGGACAAAGTTTGGATGAAAAGAAAAATAGATCAATCGTGGAAACCAACAAAAAATTATTGAAAGAACTGGCCCTTTATCGTACAGAACTGAAGGAAACATTAGAGCTCATGCAGATCACTTGAGAAGAAGATTCCCTGAAGAAACTCGAGAACAACCAGACGAGCCAGCTGATGGAAGCAACGAGTTTACGCCGAGACGATCTGGCCGCATCACCAGAAAGCCAGATCGGTATGGACTGTCTTTTCAAAGGGGGGAATTAATGTAAGGTACTAGTAAACTAATTTATTCATTTTAATTGTACTAGTAACTGAAAACTTTCTTAAAAGAGACTGGCATCACGAAGCACGTGCATAATAGAAAAAACTAACAAATGTAAATAGAACAGGGGCTCTAGCACGATCCATTCGTTTAGCTACACGAACCCGTCTTAACGTACCAATGACGTCACATAACGAAGAACCGTCAAATGTCCCTAACACAATCCCTTCGAAAGCTTCACGAATTCGTGAAGGGTCTCGTTTATTCGCTCGTAAACGAAGCATCGTACACGACACCTCGGAAGGTGTCGTGAAGCAACTTCGAATAAAAAATATGACGTGTTTTCATTATTATTTTGAAATATTATTATTTTATTTCAGGTTTTTAAAAGGAATCATTCTTTTACTTAATTTTACATCTCTTCTATGGAAATCTTTCAGTATATTGCACAAGAACTTATTTCTATGCGTATGTGTACGAATTTACTCCTGCGACAGAAATGAGTGATGCGGTTATTATTATTTTTCAATTTCAATGGTGGGGATGAGAATGAGATATGTCATTTTAATTAATATTATTCTGTATTAAAATTAATTTTTTAAATATTTAATTTTTATAAAAAAAATACTTCACTATTGCATTTTATTGATTTCATATAAATATTAAAAAAAGTTATAAGCATTCTATTATATATATTAGAAGTTACATAGATGTAGAAGTTTCAGCATATTATATTTAGATTTAGTCAATCAAGCATTTATTGCATTTTCAGTCACCGAACTAAATATAATGAAACATTAAATTAATGCTTCATTAAATCAATCTAGGTTAAACTTTGCTTATACATTTTTAGCATAAAACCATTCTGAAAATAATTGTTAAACACTTACCTGGTTATTTGCAGCTCCAATTTTGATTTAAAGCAGCTTTTATAAAAATTTTTATTTGAACTTCACGAATATTTTCAAATTCAGTACATAAAAAAATATTAAAACCTTAAGTGTGCTAGAATTTCTAATTTGGTTTCATTATATAATGGAATTTTATTTTTAAATTATGCAATTTTTAATGTTTTAAAACTGTGAAATTGATTTCTTTAAGATAGAAATTTAAATTTCCAATGAATTTCTGGAACTTCTTGAATGAAGAATTAATACTGTATGTTAAGTCTATAATCCATTTCTATCTTCCCCATCATATAAATGTAAAACTCAAACCCATCAGAACCTCATCTTAAATAGAAAAACTAATTATTAACTACTGAGGTAATAAGCAGATATACAACCTTTAGAAAATAAATACAAATATTGTCGACCAGATAATAATTGCATTTTATTAGACAATATATACAAGACAAAAACAAAAATAAATAATGCAAACAACCTCTGAATTAAAATAGTTTTTTTTAATTTGAATTCCCCATCATTTTCAACATTAAAGTAGAATTGAAAAGAAGTAAAACAATAGTGTTAATTTCAAAACCTAATACTATACAATGCACTAATTTACATTGGCCAGAAGTAGTTGTAAAATTATCAGTAATAACCTTTTAGAGAACACTCTTGAATAAATTCTCTGTTCTCCGAGAGGATAATTTTCAAGAATATTCTCCAAAAACTACTAAAATTAAATGGAAAAAATAAGGTATATAGTAAATTAAATTAGAAGAATATTAAAGATTTAGATTATACAATAAAAATTCATCATAAATAACAGAAAGTCAAATTAAATTGAAAACTGTTTTAAAATCACTATATTAAATGAGGCATATGTTTGAAAGATAAATGCCTGAGATAAATTTTGCTGGGAAAAAATATCCCAAAAGAAAATTATTTCATAACTATTAAAATTATTTACACAAAAACATGTATATTCCAAAACGCCCTACTGCCTATCAAGGTTCCGTCGAATATCCGCTGGACAGGGGGAAGTTGGGTATGCCTAGGCAGGGTTGGGTTTTTCCCGTCCAAAACTAGTTTTTCCCATACCACTGGGAAAAACTGGTAAATACCGGGAAAAACTGGTAAATACCGGGAAAAACTGGTAAATACCGGGAAAAAGTGGTAAATACTGGGAAAAAGTAGGAAAAACTTCCAATTGACAAAATAATGGAAGTATTAGGTTATGACCTTTTTAAACATATTTTAAAAACTTTTAGTTAAAAATGACTTTTTTGGGAGGGGGGTTAAAATTATTAGGTGGGAAAAATATAAGTAAGCAAGAGAATTATGACATTTAACATAAAATTTGCATATATTTTTTAATATTAATGAATTTCTCAAATAAAAATAGAGAATATTTTAAAACAAATTTACTTATAATATCTGTGTCTTTAAGAGAAGCATTATATATAGTTTTTTAAATGTAAATAAAAACGTAATTTAAATTAAATAAAACGTAAATGATAACCTTGATTGCAAGATAACTTTTTTGAAGTAACAAGGTATGATAATCCGATGAAAGGAGGGCATAACCCCATCAAAAGATGACATTCCTCAGACACATGATAAAACCCATATTCATAACATAGGATAAAGCTTATTTAAGGTCATTTTTCTAAAAAAAGGCTGAAAAAACTTTTAAAACATTCATTTTGAACAGAATAAATTCAATAAATAATCAGTTTTTCCCACTTTTTCCCATGTGGGAAAAACCTAGTTTTTCCCAGGACGGTAAATACCGGTTTTTACCATGGTATTTACCGGGGGTGGGAAAAACCTTGCCAACCCTGTGCCTAGGTTCGACACAACTCACACTCCAGTGACACGATAAAAACAGCGCAGTTCATGTTCATCATACATGTGATTACAGACAAAAAATTGGCCGAAAATATTTTTAAAAAAATCGATGGCACCTAAATTTTTCTTCATTTTAAGTAGAGGGGGTCCATCGGCTTCTACATCACGAGATCTAGGTTGGTCGGGTTTTCATGGCGCATAACCCAAGACAAGGTATATAGCTCGAAATTTAGGATTCGATATGCTAGATTCATATTTTTTAGCTTAAAAAATCATAACTAATTTTCATATTACTTCGATATTTGTTTAATTCTTTTTTTTATTTTTCTTGAAATTTAATACTGGGGCCACACTAGCGGTCAGAGTTTTCAGTATAAAACTATTGGAAAATAAGAAAGTAGAATTTCAGTTTTGCAAATCAAATTGTCGGATTTTAATTTTGCTAAGGAAATTGGCGTATTTCAGCCCATTGGCGGAAGAATCACATGTATGGTTCATGCTTTATTGAGATCCAACCCAGTTATAAAATCCACTCGATACAAACAAGGAAGTAGAAATACGATTAAATATGAATTACAATTGAAGCACAGTGAATTGGGTTCAACACTAGAGTATGTATAATAAAGATTATTTTGAATTAACACTCAAACATATCCCCCCTTGAAACCTCGGAGGGTGGTTTCAACACCATTTAATTATAACGATCAGTGGGTAATATGAAAACTTTCTTAACTAATCTCCTCTAAAGATTATGATTAGTACAATTGATACACAAAGAATTATGAATCACATATACATACCATTGAACCTCGGGCAGGGTTCAGAACTCGAGACAGCTCGTGTTCCCACCCCATTTTTTGAGAGCTCTGAAATGAGCTCGAGATGAATGGCTTTGGCAGCGGTGCACACATATAAACAAATGTAAGATTAAAACTTAGTAGCTTTCCTTTTGTGTGCACATTTGGTTAAGAGAGGACCTACAAAGTCCACCCCAACCACTACAAAAGACGGCACTTGTTGATCTACTCAGAAGGATGGCAAATAAGTTGTGGACGCCTTAGCACGCTTTGAAAGTATCTGATTATAATCTTCAGAAAGGATGGAGTGAGCTTAAAATTTAGTTACAAAAATTACGCATAACGAACAGTCAGTCCCTTGCAGGAGAATGTCTTTTTTTCTAGCTGTAGTGGAAATCATGGCAACTACAGCTCAAGCTACCGAATAATAAGTTGTGTAAAGTACTATCGTCCATTCTCTGATCTATACGTCCTCGTCTAGACCTTCCGTCTCATCCTCTTCCTTCAGACCTAGTCGGCATCGAGTAAACACTCTCATACAGTCACGGGTCAAAGTAAGCGAGGGATTTGCTATAACACAACTCACTATAGGCACAGCGAGTTACCTCCGAGAACGCGAAGTTTCACAAAAGCGAACGTAGAGTTAACAGTGAGACATCACAGCACAGTATAGTACAGCAATGGAGAAGGTCCAACTAGAGGGGTCACTGGCAAAGCTGATGGATGATAGAGGCCGCACAGACTCAGCCACACAGAGCGCCTCTCCAAAGATTCCCTGTCACATGAAAATAGAGGGGTTGCTGGCAAAGCTGATGCTTGACAGAGGCCGCTAACTCCACCACGATTAACACCTTTCCACAGATGTTCCGTCACAGTAGAAGTTGAAAGTATGGGGTCGCTGCAGGGTTTGACCTGTTTAAAGGAATAACAATTGTGAGGTTCAGAATATATATCAGATATAATTTATACTTTTGAATCAATACCTTGAAATATGAGAATATATGACTAGTATAATGACAAAACTATGAATCTGAAAATCAAATTACTTACATTTAATTAAATTATAGGTTTTTGTCATGTCTGCATTCGTTCGATTCAGACCTACCTATATGTATTATGTACAGTACATCATCCCAACAGTTCTTTTGAAAAAGTATTCGTTCATAGATCTAGTTATCTGTTAACTTACTTTTTAAACCCAAAAAAATCGATTACAATAACAAAGTGAAGCTTATAGAAGATTCAAATATACCAGTCAAACTCGCTAACATAAAAACAAGAAACAACAGCGTGTTTGAAATGAATTCTTTCGGCCGGACCGAGTAATTTAGATGGATCAAAACAAACCACGCGTTTTGTAAACAAACTGATCGTTGCCGTTTTAGTTTATATTCAGTTTTTCAATAAAAATCAGAAAAATATGTCGATTTTCGAATATAATATCTTTCAAAAAAACATGGCGATATTTAGCGGGAACTAAAACGGAATTGAACCAATTTACCTTAGTTATATTTTAAGGATTTCAATAACTTTACACTTGTTTAAAATTAGTACAATATTAGCCAGATTAATCGCGATATTTTGGGGATTTCAATAACGACTTGTTTAAAAATAGTACAATATTAGCCTGATTAATATCTCTATACATAGAATGCATATTTCAAGTAAAACGAAACTAAGAGTAAATATGGAAAAAGCGGAACATCGCGATTCCGCCGTAAGAAACTCATGCCTGAAGTAATAGACCCTCGAAACTCTGAAAATTTTCTTTTTAGAATATAGAACATAAGAAGAAATCCCTCAAAAATACTATAAGTACAACTTATAACACCACTGACAAGTTGCACGTGTGAAACAAGCCTAGGGCCAAACATTAGTCTAAATTATTATAAACATACATTTAAATAAAAAATGTCAACTTACCTTTTGCCATTCTGCAACACCTATTTCAGCTCCACCGCAGGCTTTTTAGATTTTTGATTACTAATAAAATTCACCATGGTCGTGCTGTGCTCAAATCGAAATAGTGGGATAGTGGATCAAAACAAAATGGATGCCGGTACGCGGAAGGGTACACGCATCGAATAGAATCCTTGCTTTTGATTGGCTAGCTTCCTTCGTGGAGCTAAACGAACAGAACACGCTACAACCTAAACGATAGGAGGATGGTGCTAAGGTTAAAATGATTTTTCGGAAAGAGAAATCGGGCGTTCACGAATTCTCCGCCTATCCGAAAGACGGGTTCGTTTAGAAAACGAATGGATGGTGCTAGGGACCCAGGCTAGAACTCAAAACATGGAGTTTGTAAATTTATCTTGTAAATATAATTAACCTAAATAAAACTAATATTTTAAAGTATAACGTGTGGTCAAATATGCTACATGCCGTAATGGTAATAACTTAAGAGACCTAAAATTATGGGGACTAGATTGGTGATTCAGAAGTTTGAAGCATTTATTATGTATAGAAATTAACGTTTGAAGATTGGATCTATATTCCCCACCCCAAATGATAGCTGCATAATTAAATAACGAATAAAACCAAGCAAAATATAATGATTTTAGAAAATTTAAAGCAACTTTATTTTTAAAGTGGAAAAGTTTATATAGAACAAAACGTAATTTTTTCCCTAGCTCATTTATATGCGTTTTCCATTTAAGATTTGAATCGATAAATAAACCTAAATATTTTATACTATTAACTGATTGAAGGATGTGACAGTTACAATTATTGGAGTTTCTATTGCAAGATAAAGAATGATATTTGATGTTTAAGTTTAAATCACTTTGTCTTAGGCTAAAATGAATATATTTAGTTTTGTTTAAATTTAGAGTCAAATCATTCGCGCTAAACCAAGTCTCTATTTCAAACAAATCAGTTTCAATCTGGTTTAGAAGTTCATAATTATCGGAGCACGAATAAAGTAAAACTGTGTCATCTGCATAGGTTATTATTTTACCATATAAGTTTAAATTACAAAAGTCATTTATATAAATAAGGAAAAATAAAGGCCCCAAGATAGACCCCTGAGGCACTCCACGATTAGTAAGAATATAATTAAACTATTATCGACTTTTACCCTTTGCGTTCTATTTGACAAGTATGAAGTAAACCATTTAAGTGAATCACCCCGAAAACCTGCCTTATCTTTCAATGACTTTTGAGAATGAGGGTAAAATAGAAATAGGGCGGTAATTAGAAAGGTGATTTTTACAACCAGATTTAAAGATCGGAGTAACAGTAGCACGCTTTAATGAGCCAGGGAATTCACAAGATGAGAAGGATGAATTTATAAAATTGGTTAAGAAATCCATGTTGTTCAAGGCAATTATCTTCAGATACCTTACACAAATTCCATCAATATCAAATGAATTAACTTTAGAAAAAGAATTTAAAGAATCTAAAACATCAAGATCGGTGACTTCATATAGTACAAAAGAAGAAACACAAGGAGTAATATATCGTTGGTAAATTATTATATCAGAATTGGAAGTTTTGATTCGTATTGCTAAATATAGTATTGAATTCAGAAGCCAAATCCGAACTATTCAAGATATCAGGCAGAGTACGAGTTTTAACATTATTGTTGACTATTCGATTGACAAAATCCCATTTTTGTTTGCTAGTTGAACATGCTTCAAATTTCTATTGTAAGTTTACTGTTATCTATACTTTTGTAAATAAATTTCGAAAATTCAAGCAAAGCCATATCAGTTGAACGTCCATCTATAAAGCCATATTGATTTCCTGCGAAGAAGTTTGTATAATTTAGAAATTTGAACATACGGTTAGATATAAGTTTTTCAATGACTTTTGAGAATGAGGGTAAAATAGAAATAGGGCGGTAATTAGAAAGGTGATTTTTACAACCAGATTTAAAGATCGGAGTAACAGTAGCACGCTTTAATGAGCCAGGGAATTCACAAGATGAGAAGGATGAATTTATAAAATTGGTTAAGAAATCCATGTTGTTCAAGGCAATTATCTTCAGATACCTTACACAAATTCCATCAAAATCAAATGAATTAACTTTAGAAAAAGAATTTAAAGAATCTAAAACATCAAGATCGGTGACTTCATATAGTACAAAAGAAGAAACACAAGGAGTAATACATCGTTGGTAAATTATTATATCAGAATTGGAAGTTTTGATTCGTATTGCTAAATATAGTAGGGTGGGTTGGGGTAATATGGGTCAATTTCAAGGTACCTTCACATTCTAAGTTTTATTTCATCAAAACTATTACTTTTTAATGATTTCTTTCAATTGGATCTTGACATTACAATCCTTCAGAACATTTTCATCTAATTTTATGAAATATTTTTTAGTTATAAGTTGGTTAAACTTAGCATCAAAAGCAACGACCTATTTTACCCCAATGTGGGGTAAAATAGGTCTCATAGCAAAAAGATGTCAAAAATATATTTATTACTAAATATACATGAAAATAAGAAAAAAGGCAATCGGCTAAGCCGTTTTCATCTGAAAAAATTTGTTTTAAGTTGCACTTTAATGAAATTGTAAAAATCCGGAGTTAATGAACATTGTTCAAATTTAGCATTTAAAATACTTCGTTTGGGTAAAAAAATAAACTTTTAAGACAGTTCAATGTATATTTGAAGGAAATAAGTTAAAAACATTGTTTTTACTTAATACAAAAGGCCTCTTTACTATGACCCATTTTACCCCAAGCCCAAAATATCGTTATAAAAGGTAAAATATTTTATATTTTTCTAAACTGATTGGCTTGAAATGTCTCTCGGACTTTCTTTTATGGAAAAATATTGCAAAAGTCTGCTGTAATTTATTACAATATATAGATATTTTGGAAGTTAGTAAACCCTGTTTTTTCGATGACATTATTTAATTTACGGTTCAAATTAATTATTTTTTCAGTCCTTAAAATCATAAATATTAATCTTTGACAGTCGAAAAATGTTGCCAACAGGTAAAAGATTATAATAGAAAAAAATGAGCGAAAATTATTCAATTTAAATTTGATTTATATCGAGTTAATTAAAACTGACCCATTTTTCCCCAAGACCCACTTTACCCCAACCCACCCTATTGAATTCAGAAGCCAAATCCGAACTATTCAAGATATCAGGCAGAGTACGAGTTTTAACATTATTGTTGACTATTCGATTGACAAAATCCCATTTTTGTTTGCTAGTTGAACATGCTTCAAATTTGTGTTTATAAAATTGAGTTTTTGTATGTTTAATAATTCGTTTTAATTCTGAAACAGTAGTTTTATAAGCAGTCTTAAACACAATATCCAACGGATATTTTTTGAATTTTCTAAAAAGTTTTTCTTTTCTTCTAATTAAAGCCAAAATTTCATTAGTCATCCAACTACTTTTAAAAGGATTACGTGTATGACTACCGTACTTACAATTATTTTTAATGTTATTGATTTCAAAGACAAATTTTTGATATTGCTGATCAAGACTAGAATTAACATTAAAATTAAATACATATGAAGATAAATAATTATAAAACAAAGAATAATTCAAAAAGCCAAAAGATTCGGACTTATTAAAATGTTTAGAAGCAACCAGATTTTTCAATTTACAAACTGTAGGGAAATGGTCTGTTAGATCAGATATGAAAATACCAGTTTTTAATTCAAGATCACTTGTTTTTGCAAAAACATGATCAATGCATGTAGATGAATATGAACCAGATCTGGTGGGTTTATTAATGTAGCTGTAAAAACCAAATTGGGATAAAATGTTTAAATATTCTGCAACATTATAATCATTATTTAAAATATTTATATTAATATCACCCATTAGGATGATATTAGGTCGATTTAGAGAAATCAAGGTGTTTTTAAGTTCAACATTAAAGAAATCAATAGTGAAATCATGATTACGATATATAGCCAATAGAGTGATGTTAAGACACTTACAATATAATAAAATAGTTTCAGCTGATGTAAAAGTTATATCTTGATTGGAAAAATTTAAATTACTTTTAGTATATACAGCTATTCCACCAGAACGGTTATCATCTCAGCAGCAGTAAAAAGAATCAAAACCATCAAATGCGTAAAAAGTTGTCTCATTTTCAAAAATCCAAATTTCAGACAGTATAATAATTGAAATATAACTTAAAGAGTCAGAAATTATTGAGAAAAGATTGTCATAGTTGGCGCGCAAGCTTCGAATGTTTACATGTAATATATTTATATCAGATTTACTTGAAAATCGAAAAAAATTTACGAAATCCTCAAAATCATCTAAATTCCGGCAGTCAGGTTCGGGAACATTAATTACACTGAGTGGAGATGGAATTTAAGTCTTCAATGCATTTCAAACGAAAAATCTTTGAGGATTCGTCCTTGCGTAAAAATATCTTGCCGTCACGGGACCAACAATATTTATAGTGATTTTCTCGTTTAAATTTTCTTGCTTGAAAGAATAGCTGCTTTACTTCCGGTGCAAGATGTTCGTTGAAATATATCGGAACTTCAAGAAATCTAGGGTTGACGGACTGAGCAGAGAGATTTAAATTTCGTACTTTTTTTAGAAAATCATCACGCACAGCTTTTGACTTTACTTGGCAAATGATGGGCTTTGGCTTTTCCTTGCTATACGTAGGAACTCGATGGATCGCAACAATATCTTGAACAAGGTCGATGTTTCTTACAGACTTAAAACATGGCGGATTCACCGATTTTCCCTATGGGGTTACCATGAAGGTTCTTAGCGATATTGGGTTGCCATATTGTGAATTTTATAGCCAAAATGGTCGCCAAATTTGGCGACCCTCCCCGATAACGGAACAATCCCCAGCCTCCCGAGTTTCAACCTCCAACCTAATAAAATCCAAAAGTTCTGTTATGCTCCTACTGCTGCTTAGACTGGCGAGTCTCTCCTCTCTGGACGTGTTTCCAATGCTGTAATCAAAGCATCATAGCTTCTAGGCAAACTACTTAATAGCATGGCTACACTCCATTTGTCAGACAATGATTCTTCCCCAATGTCTAGGTTTCAAAAATAACTCCTGCATTTGAGTTATGCTGCAAAACATTTCCACCTTTTTCCAATTTCAATGAACAAATATTTCGCATCAAGTGGACCTTCATTCAAAGTGCCTTTTCATGGTATTCCTAAACATACCTTTTACTGTTGTCTTGTTCCTTATATGAATAAGTTGGCTGTCCTCCACTGAAAGACCGTTGTAAGCTTGAGCCTTACTGTCAGCGTCATCCCAGTCAGCAATTTGCTTACGATTCACATCTCCATTCGGAACCGGTCTCTCGGACTCAATCACTTAAATAGATTTTCTTTCATCAAAAGTAGCTTTCCTTTATATTTCCAGTTCGAAAAATTATTATCATTTAGCTTTGTGATAGTAACATCCGTCATTTTCAAACCGAAATCAAAACTACTTTATGAAATTCAGTCCGTATACTCAATTTCAAGTTGTCTATTTCCTTGGAACATAACCTGTAGCAAATGGCAAATGCCGATGGAGTTGTGAAGATAAATCCAAGTTAAGGTAAATAAACATCTATTTAATTTCTCCAAGACAAGCGCAAGTTACAACGACGGAAAATGTTTTTTCCTACACACAAGTAGCAACGTATCGCTTTTTGACTTGGTTGAATGTTCCTCTCGTCAATTCGCTCAGAAGACTCAAAAGAGTGATTAGGAACTCTTCTAGGCATCGCAAAATCTCGGTTGACATTCTTTGAGACAACTGGAGAAGAGGGCTTTGCTAAGCAGAATTTTTCAATAATTTTAAGTTGTGCTCTTAAATCGTTAATGGTACGACATCCATACAACAGAGTTTTATTGCCTCTAACATCAGGAATTCCATTGATGATATAGTCGCAAACAGCAGACTCATCGATATAAGGGGTTTTAGAAGCTATTTCTCGCATCGTCAAAAAATATTCTTGTACGGTTTCATTAGATCGGCACTGTCTTGAACTAAGAAGTTTATGGACATCCGCACTATTCAAATCGTCGGCGAATTCCGAAATGAGACAATTCTTCAATAATGAGTTAATAATGAGTTTCAAATAATGTTTTACAATTATTATTGGACTTTATATAGCTTTGCATATTTTTCTTAATTACCCTTATAAATGGAAATTGCACTGTAAGTAGGAGTAAAAATAAATGAAATGTTAACAAAAAAAAACAAGATGTGTAAAAAACATTACTTGTGTGATTCAGGTTGACAATGCTTGTGCCCCCATTCTGTAGGTGATTGAGAATCTGGAAAAAAAAGAATTATTGACCACCATAAAACCCAAGTGATTTACAGAATACAAAACAGGTAGACTCACTGGATGAAATGATTTCCTTTCTTGTTGTACTACCTAGAGGAGTACTACCTCTTTCCCCAAAAGATGGAGTCTCTAAAAACGACAACGTCCCTTTTCTCTCGACTAGAATGGCCTAATCTGGCTCTTGTGCCATAAAAATCTATACAACCAACCAACCAACCTTTTCTCTCGACAAGCTGATAAAGTGTGTATTTTGATTATCACCTCGTTTTAAATTACATCAAATGGGCATTACAGTTCTATCAATGAGTATCTGTCAGTTTGGCACTTAATATTTTTCATTACATAAATTTTAAATGTAAATCCAAAGAACCCGGGCCTGGGCAACCTTTTTGTTAAAATTTGGTGTTGACAATGCCATTTGTTTGGCGCGTAAGCAATTCTATCGAACTGGAGAGTGCCAGAATTCACTATTTTATCTCTATTTTCGGCACCAGCCCCGACTTCTTTCGATGATCCATTTTGCATTATCAAACCTCACACAACTCTTTTATTATTCAAGTTTTCATGATTAAATTTTCTTTGAAAAGTTTTGATAGCATGTATGTATATATATATGATCATTCCCACCCTCGAATTTTTTTTGGGAACAGCTATAGAAAGAGTCCTCTAGCTGTCATATTTACCCACAGCTTAATGATGACAACTGACTCTTTCTAAGCCTGTTCCTTTTTTTTGTACATCGGGAATATATATAATTTGAAAAATTAGAAACACTGACATTTTGCATTTGGTCATTTGCTGAAAATGATGCCTCAATTAATAACAATAAAATTTTGATAGTCAATAAGAAAAGAATAACATCTGTGTATGAGAAATAGAAGATTATTCACAATTAGTTAGACAATTTCTAAATCATTTTAATAGGAAATTATATTTGCTAAAACGATTATGGCAACTAGATGACTCATTTTAAAGCTGTTTTTTTCTCATTAAATCAGAATTATAATTTAAAACGAGAAACACTGTAGAACATATGCTGAATATGATCCTTTTAATAACAATAAAATTTTAATAATTAATCAGAAAAGAATAACCTGTGTCTGAGTATGGGAAACTGAACATTAATTACAATCGGTAGTCATTTAATTTTTACAAACAATTGTAAATTTATCATCGGAAGAAGTATATCGAAAATATATCAGATTATATCGTTAATAGAATGTCGTAGAGAGGACTTCAACCGTTATTAGACATGGATCACAAAATTTTTACCGGAAACACGATATCAGTTGATTTTGTAAAATATATTTAGTCGGCTGCAATTTAATACGTACATATTAAATTCCTGAGTACTTAATGAGTATGACTTGGGTAAAT
Source organism: Tetragnatha versicolor (assembly GCA_024610705.1). NCBI lineage: Eukaryota > Metazoa > Arthropoda > Arachnida > Araneae > Tetragnathidae > Tetragnatha > Tetragnatha versicolor. Next base: position 22,309,434 of record JANDEH010000013.1, on the reverse strand, counting down.
TTCCCATCAAAGGTTTTTTAGTCATGTTCTTGAATCTATGGCATATAATGCATTTGTTTACAATTTTACCCAATCTCTTTTTTATCCCTACGATCCAATACTTCTGCTTTAGGGCGTGGGAAAGCAAGGTTGGTCCTGCATGCAGATAGGTGGTATGATATTGGTTGACTAATAGCTCACTTATTTTGTGCTGAACCGGGAGGATTACCGAGTGTTTGGCGTTGTAAGTTATTTCGGCTTTTTCGATTCGACCTCCCACCCTTTCCATCTATAAAGGGGTTCAGAGAAAGGATTTTACTTTTCTTGTGGATTTCTTTGCCTTCGTTAATGCTCTTGATTTCTTGGGAAGAGAACTCCTCTTGTATATGACGAACTATGAGTGACTCTGCATTACCCCATTCATCGGAAGAGAGTCGTTGAGGTTTTCTAGGAACTTCTCCCCCATTCCTTACACATAGTAACAAAGCGCAAACAGTAATCCACGATGCGCACAATCTTGGAATGACTGGAGTTACGCTCGTAAAGCAAGTTAACCATGTCGATGTCGTTAGCTCTTCGGAGATGGAAGCTAAATTCTGGGTCGCTCCTTTTTTCCAAGTTAACTTTTTAATTTCGCCGCTAGGGGCGCTGTAAGTTATTTCAATGGATTATCTCCTTAATGGTAGACCTTACTTCCGTGACCCTAGGACACGTTAGTTCAAAATAAAAGCCCCGAAACGGACTTTTGAAACACCCTGTATAAATACATACCTATCGGAAGAAAATTCCAAAGCATGCTCTATCTTCGAACGAACATATAACGCAGCGTTTTTAGTGGAACAAAATCTCGTACGAAATTCTGTTTCGTTCATTTCTGAAAAGTGATCTCTCCGTTGAATTACTCGCCTTTCCAAATGTAAAATATCTTCATCAGAAAGAATATTTTCTTCGTCAGTAAAATACATTTCCAGAAAAGAAATGAGATTGTTTACTACGGAAACAAATACAAACTGGAGATTAAGTTCCAAACTTGTAGTTAAAGTACCATAAACATGACTTAACCGGAGTTTATCTCTAACTGAAGGTTGGCAAGATCGGGCCTATATATACTGTTACCCCTTTTAGTAGTGAGGAAAGCGTCTACAGATTTTTTCGAAAATTAAAAAACAATTACATGGAAAGGCTTGCTTCATTTAAAAATGAAATAATGAAACCATTTGTTAAAAATAAAAAACATTGGTTGGAAAAAATATTTTTTTCAATCTTCGTCTTCATCCGAAGAATTATCATATGGATCTGCCGTTTCCATATTTGTAACAAGAAATCGTTATTGCCGTTAACACTATTTTTATCGATTTCACGAGTAACGTATTATTAAAGTATTAAAAAGAAACATATCTAAATCTGGAAGTTTCGTCATGTGTTATGAAAACATCTTTATATGAATCAGGTAATTGATTACCGGTGAACCTAGTTATTTCATATTTTTCATTGACATTTGTCCACCCTTAATCCGATGTTAATGATGTTCTTTTTGTGGGTATTCCCTTTGTGTGGGGTGTTCTTTCGTAACAATGCGCTTAAAATTCTATGTCATCGTACGTTGTCCGCGATATCTTAAGAATCGGTTTGCTGTGACGATATTCCAAACCCGCCTTAAATTTTAATTGTTTGTAGGTACCGTAAATTTAACGATTTTTTGTTCTATTATCTCTTATGCACAAAAAATACACTTTATATTCTAATTAACTTTGCAACATAAAATAAACTTACATTTTTTTATTCACAAAACTAACCGGAAATTTTAACTAAAAAAATAAAATGAAGGTTCCGGGTTATTATGCCGTAGTCTAGTGATAAAATTGTCTCCCAACATTTCGCTGGCATCTTCCGCTGGCATTTTCAAGGGTAATATCTACCGCTTATGTCTGTGTCGCAAGTAATAACCCGGAACCTTCATTTTATTTACACAGATCCGGCCGTGAAAGCCTTGCTTCTTTTATAATAATAAAAATGTTTGGAACAGCTAGAAGTAGGCCGTAATTGAAATCGAAAAAGCATGAACTATGGTACAGTGGTACAGGTTGGGGGAATTTCGGCGCTGGAATCGCGTCACGTCACGAAAGGCGGAGAAAAAAACTTGATTCTCTAATAGCCCTCCGGCTGCACTCTCTAATCTCCATAGACGATTTTTATTAGTTCGGCTTGTGGAAATCGGCAGATTATATTATATTCGTGATTCTTGCATTATTTCTATCAAAATAAAATAAAAATCAACCGCGCTTGAGAATGTACAGACGTTTTTTTTGCTACTTTGTAACCCTCCCACTCCCTTGCGTCACGCTCAAAAGAAAATGTACACTTTTTAGCTGGTAATTAACCTACCTTATCTTTGATTTCTGAGCGGGTTGAAGAATATTCCCTCCACCACCCCTGTGTATCGTAAGAGGCGATTAGTGGGGACTCCTTCTCTTGAAGGTTGGGCTCTGGGCTAATCCCCCATTCCTTTAAAAACACATGATTACTGAAACCGAAAGTCTAGAAACCTGCATTTCTCCGGGACAAAGTTCGGCGACCTGTGAGGTCCCGGCAGATGACTATCTGACCTGGACGGACACAAGCATGATGCATGCGGGGCAAAGCCTTCGGGAACCTCGCATGCGGAGTAAGTCACTGACTAATCCCAAAACTAAATTGAAAGTCGGTACATGGAATGTCACGCTAGTAATTAGCACCCCAGGCCCAAAGGCTACAGAAACGGAGATGGGCACCGCCTGATGGGCCACTAGGCCCGGGCAGACTTTGATTTCTTTGATTTTGACATGGAATGTCCGAACTATGTACCAAGTTGGAAAAACCAAACAAATCGTAAATGAGATGATTAACTACAACATCGACATATTGGGCATTGCAGAAGCCCGCTGGACTGGTTTTGGAAACCTCTCCACATCGGACAAACACATGATCCTGTATTCGGGAGACGAAGAGAGACATGAAAAGGGAGTGGCTCTCATTCTGAATGAAAATGCTAGAAGAAGTCTCATGGACTGGAAACCAATCAGCAATCGCATTTTAAGAGCACGCTTCTTCTCCCGGCACATAAAATTAACTGTGATCCAAACGTATGCTCCAACTAATGACGCAGAAATTGTAGAGAAGGAAGATTTTTATGAAGAGCTACAGGCCGTGCTGAATGACATTCCCAAGCATGACCTCTTAATTTTGATGGGAGACATGAATGCGAAAGTTGGAAAAGGAGCCTCTTCAAACATCAATGCACTTGGAAATGAGGCATGTGGCGATATGAATGAAAATGGACATTTCTTCACAACTTTTTGTGAAATGAACAACTTAGTTATTGGTGGATCTCTTTTCAAACATAAAGACATACACAAATTAACGTGGGTCTCACCAGAGAAACGCTCGCTTCTCGATGTCAGAGTAAAAAGAGGTGCGGATGTAGCATCCGATCACTACCTTGTACTTGCTGATGTTAGATTAAAACTATCAAGCTGCATGAAAAAACATAAAAGGAAGCAGTGTAACTATGACCGCTCAAAACTGAGTGACAAAAATGTGAAAGATACCTTTAAAATCGAATTGAAAAATAAATTTGCTGCGCTTCAAGATTTTTCAATACAAAATAAAGAGCAGATGGAAATATATTGGTCCACCTGCACAAGTAATTTCAGTAAAACTGCAAATGAAGTTTTGGGAAAACAACCCAAGAAAAGGCACAAAGAATGGATTTCTGTTAACACCCTTAAACTCATAGAACAACGAAAGAAAATTCGTAAAAAAATCAACAGCACTAACTCTGAAAGACTTCGTACGAAGTATATGAGGGAATACCATCTCGCACATAAAGAAGTGAAAAAGTCATGCCGCCAAGACAAGAGAAACAGTCTCCAGACATTGGCAGAGGATGCTCAGAGAGCATATGAAGCTAAAAACTCTGGAGAGGTTTATAAAATTACAAAAAGAATCAGCGGCAAATTTCAAAATCGTGAAAGTGCGATTAAAAATAAACAAGGTGTTCTACTAACTCAAGAGGAAGATATCTCAAAGCGATGGAAAGAGCATTTCGAGGAGGTATTAAATGTGAAGAGTAGCACTATGAATGATGTGACCTGTTTCAATGAAGTACCACCACTTTTGAATGTTGACATGAGCGACATTTCTGTCACTGAAATTAAATCCGTCATCAAAGGACTAAAAAATGGAAAAGCATCTGGAATCGACAATATAGCAGCAGAGCTGCTAAAAGCAGATGTTGAAACGTCAGTCAGTGCACTTCACAGACTTTTCAATTATATTTGGAAATCTGAACAAGTACCAGATCAATGGAGAGAAGCATTAATTGTAAAAATACCCAAGAAAGGTAATTTAGCCGAATGTAATAACTGGCGAGGAATCAGTTTGTTATCTATTCCTTCTAAGATCTTCGCCAAAATAATCTTGAATAGAATTAAATCTGAAATAGACAAAAAGTTGAGGAGCGAACAGGCTGGTTTCCGTGAGGGAAGGGGAACAATGCAGCAGATTTTCATTTTAAGGAATATCATCGAGCAAAGCATTGAATTTCAATCAACCCTGTACTTAAACTTCATTGATTTCTCCAAGGCGTTCGATTGCATCAAACGGGAATGTTTATGGAGAATCCTCAAAGAATACGGAATACCTGAGAAAATAATTAATATAATCAAAGACTTGTACACAAATAGCAAGGGATATGTAGTAGTGAATGGCACAACAACAGATAGTTTCAAAATAGAAACCGGTGTGAGACAGGGCTGTGTTCTGTCTGGTCTATTGTTTATCATTGTGATAGATTGGATCATGAAGAAATCCACGAGTAACAAACGAATGGGGATTCGTTGGAGTTTCACACACCTTTTGGAAGACCTTGATTACGCGGACGATATTGTTTTACTGTCGTCAAGATTTGAAGATATGAAACTAAAAACACAAATTATGACGGAAACTGCGGATATTGTAGGCCTGAAAATAAATACTAAGAAAACTAAAACAATGAAACTAAATAGTAACATTACAACTAAACTCAATGTGCAAGGCACAGATATTGAGGATACCGACACCTTTAGTTACCTTGGTGCAATAGTGTCTACCACTGGTGGAACTGACGAGGATGTCTCATCTAGATTGAGCAAAGCTCTCAGTGTTTTTAGAACGTTGAACAAGATTTGGAGCTCTTCAGCCCTATCAACCAGGCTGAAATTACTTATTTTTAATTCATTAGTTAAATCTGTTTTACTTTATGGGTGCGAAACATGGAAACTTACTAAATCACAAGAAAATACCCTAAATTCCTTTCAAACGAAAGCGCTTCGCAGGATTTTTGGGATCTTTTGGCCATACGTCATTTCAAATGAGCAACTGCTCCACAAGGCAAAAACTAGACCCATCGTGTAGAAGAAATTAAGCATCGCAGATGGACCTGGATAGGCCACATACTCAGAATGCCCGCCTCTGAACTTCCTCGCGTGGCCCTCACTTGGACACCCGAGGGACGCAGGAAGCGAGGAAGACCCAAATTGACCTGGCGAAGAATGGTGGAGAGCGAACGAAATGCCTTTGGATGGTCTAGCTGGGGCTTGGCTAGGGAGGCTGCTTTGGACCGCAGGCGATGGAGATCTAGACTTAAGGCCTTATACGCCAGCTTGGCGTGAGAGAATTGTGATGATGATGATGATCTTTGATTTCTACTATAATGTGTCCCCATTTCCAATATCACAACCTTTACTATCAGTTCTAGAAACCTGAAACTCATTTCATTCTTTCCATGCTCTCATGCAAGTGGAAAGAAAGAAACTCGAATAAAAAAATTTTTTTTGTGTTAAAATAATTTTTTTATAACACATAAACCATCAGTTACATTTCAAAATTGAGTTTCAGAGTACTAATTTATATCAAAACAAAAATATATTAATTAAATTTATACTCTACATATAAAAAATAATAATTTTTATAGAATGAATTGGATTATAAATAAGAAAACAAATATTTACAAAAAAAGTATAAAAATATATTTACAAAATATACAGAACGAATACATACAAATTGAAAACATACATAAATTTACAATTTCTCAGTTAACTTATAATGTCTATAGGCGAAAGTAGAGATACCATCTTCGCACACATTCCGTTTCTGGTCGTTCGCTGATAGAGCTAGCTTATTTTGTCTTATTGAAAAAACTTCTTGTTTTTTTTTCTTATAATATTCATTTGCTTGTAAATATTTTTTTAAAAATAGACTTTCCTTATATTCATCAAAATTAATTCCATTTCTTATTGTAAGCTTTTTCATTTCTTTTAATCGTTTTTTCAGTATTTTCTCTGTCCTGTATGCATACATCTTAGCTCTAAGGCCGACAAACTCTACCATTATTTCCCCTTTGTTTTCGTCCTTCATTTTCCCTAAAAGCCTTTTTGTTTATAAGAGGTAACCCATAGATGTTATTTGGTTGATATTTCGATCCTAGGTATCAAAACGATTGATGTTTTCTTTTTTACCCATATCCCCGTATGCACCTTCAGTTTTTATCTCATGAATGAGTCGGTGTCTGTATACATTAGTTTTACTTTATCCTCTTATTTTTTATGTATTCATAATGAAAAGAATACATAAGAGTCTGATATAATATCTAATATTAGGGTGGTCCTAAGTATTGTGGGGAACAGCCAGCAACCATATAATAACAAGGACACACATCTTGTTTCTTACTGGACTGGACATGGGATAATAATAATAATAATAATTAATAATAATAATTTATTAACAATAAATAATAATATACAAACACACAAAAGAAAATAAAAAGAAATAATACATATTGTTCACTAAGGGGCCAAGGGCCCTTCCAAGTGAAAACATTTTGTTTGCTCAATACATATATGCTAAAAGAGAAAAAAAATATAAAAAGAAAGATTTATACACCAAAAAAGAAACCAAACCACAAATAAACACACATAAATATATACATTTTCAAGATAATTAATAAAATTAAATGGCAAAAGACAGAGCACAAATATAAATTAATCCCTTTTTTGGCTCTGTAAAACATTACATAACAGACCAATCTCCCTTTTTTTTCATTACACAAAAAAAAAAAATAGGTGGAAAATCAGGACTATACAATATAAATAAAAACAAATTTTTCCTAAAAAATATATTGTTTGTAATTGAGGTTAAATAATATGGGAGTGGACCTTGATACAAAAAACTCTTGTGCATTATTTCCTTATGTGGTTTAGGAATTTTTAATAAAGATGTTTTTCTCAAATTATATTGGGTGATATTACTTTCGTATGAATTTATATTGTCATAAATAAATATTAATAATCTAAAGCAATGCAGTTTTTTTAAAGATAGGAAATTATTTTGCTGATTATCATCAATATATTTGAATATTCGTTTTTGTAAATTTATTAGTGGAACTAAATTTGTAATATAATCATCTGCCCAAAAAATAATTCCATATTGTAACTTTGATTGAATCCATGAGCTGTATAAAATATTTAAAAAGGATCTCTCTACGTAATTTTTTAGATCATAAAATAAATATAAGTTATATCGAAGTTTATTCCTTCCGAAGTTTATTTTAATTAATTAAAAAATATTAATTTTTTCAAAATTTCAAATTTTTTACTTTGCAATTGAAATTTCTTTATTTTTTTTATAATTTTTCAACTTATTACCTACAAACCCTTATTTAGTTAACTTTTTGATGGATTGAAGATTTTAATTAAGATTAAAGATTTTATTCTTTTCACTTATTTTGTATTTCATGTAAAATTAATTTCTGTCGTCTGAACGGGATGTGTCAATTTTCCCCTTGGCGGCGAATGCATTTTTTCCCTTGTGTTCTGTAAAAATTATTTGTGCAGTAAATAAAATTATTATTATTAATTAGCGGTTAATTAATGAGATTTAATTAAAAATACCAAAGCACTTAAACTTACTGATTGAAATGTATTTCTTGCAAGAAAATAAATATCAAACGAAATATATCTCGAATTATAGTTACACAGGTAATTGTAAAACATTTTACAATTACCTTTAAAATTATTTATTTTCTTAATATATGAACTTTTAAATGAATTTCTTGAAATATCCCGTAGTCTTCAAAGTTAAGAGTGTCTTCTAACTCACTTTTGCCAAGGTCCATCATCCGGTGAAGTTATATTTTTTATTATAATAAATTTAAGAAAAATATTTCATTAATTGCATAATTTTGAACCTAAATCATCACAAAAGGAATTCTTCTTAATCGTGTTGCTAATAATAAAACGCTAATAATTAATTTATCATAGTCCGAGGAGTCGCTGTCTGATGCATCCACAGTCCATATAAAAGAGTTCTTGCATTTTTCTTCATCCCCTGCATATTTGCACATTTCTGTGCATGGTAACTGCAGCAACACAAGAACATCTACCATTAGTGTATTTACTTTTGCTACAACCACACAGAGTTCAACTAAGGCTTCAGGAGGTGACAAATCTGGAACCCCTTCGGTCCTATAAGGGAACAGAATCGGGGGCTTCACTCTCTTCAACATTGAGGCCGAGGATAGCATCCTTTCCTATCGTGGCTGCTATTCTCTCCTCTGTACCATCCAGTTTAAATTTTAAGCCTATTTGCCCACCTCCGGTCTTGTTCTGTTCCATATAGAAAGCTCTTGCTCTCTCCTTGCATTTACTTTTCTTGTGAGACCAAGGCAAAAATAAATAAAAGAATTTTCATGTAACACATCAAAACCTAAACATATAAACTTTAACACAATACACTGTATAAAATTTAACACAATACACTGTATAAAATTTAACACAATACACTGTATAAAATTTAACACAATACACTGTATAAAATTTAACACAATACACTGTATAAAATTTAACACAAATACTAATTCACTTATGTTGCCAGGGGCAAAAATAGTTTAAATGATAAACTTTAATTAAAGTGGGTTAATAAATTTATTAATTAAATTATAATCAATTTGATTTAATTTTATTAAATTATAAATAAACCTACAGGTTTTTTGTTGCATTAAAAATCAACTGGTTTTTATAGAATAGAAAAAAAGGTTAAAAGTAAATCATAATTAATGAAGCTTTTATTCTTTATAAATAAAAACCTACACAGGTTTTTATAACGAATTCAATTATCTAGTGTTTTTGTAAGATAAAAAACCCAATGTGTGCAAATGCATTATAAAATAACTTTTTATAATGGCTCTCAAAATATCTGGTGCTTAAATGATTAAAAATAATTATTTTACGATGTATTCTAATAATAATCATAGGTAATCATAATCTCTCATAATCATAGGTGGGTATAAATTACCCTCTGCACTAACAGTTACCATAACAGTTTTTGATTCCTTTTCTGGATCTGTGCTTATGGAGAAAAAATTGTCCATTCCTTTTGGAGCTGAAACTAAACCTGTTTTGGGGTTAGTTAGAAATCCAGATTCATCTGCGTTAAAAATTCTTCTAGGATCATCCAAAATGTCCTGAGCTTTTTCAGACGATAAATACTTATGCAGATTGCTGTACCATTCCCGAATTGATGTCTCATTTACTTGAGACTTCCCTAAATGTATACTTTCCGCATACCTTTGACAAATTTGTGGATGGCATTTTTCACTGGGTTTATTATCTGTAAACGGATTTTGCCGTCTATCTGAAGATTACTATTTCTTTCACAGTTTCTAATAGCATATTTTTATTTAATGGGAACTTTTTTTTTGCATTAGCAATTTTCATATTGGTCATATTTCATATTTAATCTAATTTCATGAATGGATAATTTCAAATCCTCTTCCATTTACTTCCATTACAGCTAAAATCCATTTACATATAATGTTGAACATTATTTATACACTTTTAATGGGAGGGATGAACCTGGTGCTTTGACATTAGGTGTTTAACATTGGGTTTACACGACGTGAGGTTTAACCTCAAATCACCCCGTTCGGTAATGTCCAACCTGTTTCTTTGTTTTGTCAAAATATTGGTCACAGCACTGAAACCTTTCTCTACCAAATAAGAAGAGGGAAAGCTAACAAAAATTTAATTGCTTTTGACCACAACCCAGGATAACTTGTTGGTATGTCCTTTTGAAGTCAGAATTTTCGATATCCGTTTTTTAATTCCACCTTTAGCTCTTCATTGGTTGATAATCCTATTAGTTCCTCGTCCAGTAAAACGTCAGATTCTTTGACTTCAATTTCAATGAATGGATTAATAATCCACCCTGGAATATCCATCTTCAGAATATCATCAAATCGAATTTTGAAGGGTTTTTTTTATCTTCATGAAGGACATTCAAATGATCAACCATGGCTGAAATGTCTTCATCTTGGCAGGTGACTTTGGAGAAATTTCGGAATTGAGAAAATGCTTTACGGCCAAGGGTTTGCTTCATGAGTTTGTTTCCTGCAAAAAGCTGCCACAACTGACTTGGTTTTAATTAAATTCAAATTATCTCCTTGCAACTGTAAATTAATTTCGTTTAATTTGTAGTACAAATCTGTACTTCGGGTGACTGGAGAAAAGCCTCGAAATATGCGGGAAGTCGTAATAAGTGGGGGCGCTATAAGCGGATAGTTTTTAATGATAAAAGGCCTATTGGTACCAGGGACCGGAGAAAAACGTCGTATTATTCAAATTTTTAGAAAAACACACAACAGGTTACAACCCAATTATAGTGGTGGGAAGAGTACATAAAATCAAATACATAAAATCCGTAGACATTCTTTTTTAAATACATTATAAGTAGAAAATAAATAAAGTTCGTTACTAAGAAGGTTAAAATTCCGATAAAATCTATACAGTGGATGATTACTTGTATAATTATATTTGCATAAAGGTATAACAAATAAATCATTGTTACGCAAGACATGACTTTTTACAGAAAAATTAATCAAACACAAAATTTCAGGACAATCAACCATGTAATTAATAATTTTATAAAAGAACAACAAAGAAGAAAGATATGAACAGACTCTGAAGAGTGGACGAGGGGGTATAAAGAGGATAATATTTAAATTTTTTGAAATGGAGAAAACTGAGAAAATTATTTTGTACTCTTTCAATTATGGGGTTTTTGATATTAAGATAAGTGACGTGTCTTTCTCTTGTGGAAAGGATGACGGACCAATACAATTATAAAGGACTTTAATATTTACGTTTACTGGCAGTTTACAGCAGAGATAGGATAGATAGAATACAAAATAAGACACTCTATTTATACTCAATGCAGCACAGTGAAACTTAGTTACACACTCTTTAAGAGGTAAAAAGTTCCATCACAAAGGTTCAGTTGCATTCATTCCGCATTTCAGTTGCGGGTATAAATGTTCAAGTCCATCGCACTCCTCCCGACTTAATTTGAATACCCCCATCGGTCCGGAGGTCTTCGGACCCTTGTGGATCTTCGCGGTAGGGTTATCTCCGGTTCCTCTCTGGGCTTTGGAACAGGTGGCTCTGGAACAGGTCTAGCAGGACTGAAGATCACTGGTCCAGATTCATCGGTTGAGGCCGCGGAGGTGTTGTTTCCGCAGTTGGTTCCGGACGTACCTCGGCTTTGCGTGGTCCCCAAGTTTCCCAAGCCGGAACAACCTCAGCGTCATTTTGAAGATGTTCTCCTGCTGGCCGAATCTGATCCACGTGGCGGCGCTCGAGATTCCAATTTACGTTCACTGTATAGTGAAGTTCTCCATCTCGATTAAGGATGGTTCCAACTTCCAATCTTCCATCTGGCATTCGAAGAACGGTAATCGAGGATTGCGACCTTCTCTCCAACCTCAAACTTCCTTTCCTGAAAATAAATATCTTTTCTAATTTTATAGTGGATCCTCTCCTTCTGATCAGGCAGTAGAAGATCGAGTCGTGTCCGGATCTCTCGTTTCAAAAACAGCATGGCCGGACTTTGAGAAGTCGTCATGTTTGGCGCCCGTCTGTAATTCAAAAGAAAAGTTGCTAATTTTTGATGAATTGTTCCCTGGTAGTGTTGCATTGCCCTAAGAGATTGCTTCAATGTTTTTTTTATTTCCAATGGCAAGTTACAAGACAAGTTGTACGAAATAACAAAAACAGATAGAAAAATTAAACTTGATGGAATGGAGATGGAGAGAAAGCAAATGAAAATCCCTGAAAAAATTCATTTATCTCCCTGGAAGAGGAGGCTTTTGAGATGGGAGGTGTTTGAGTCAGACACCGAGAAAGAGAGCGAAATAAATATATATACCGATGGCTCACGATTGCAAAACCGTACGGGGTACGCGCTTGTTATAGTGATAAATGGTGAGACCTTCAAAATAGATCAAGTGCGCTTACCTTGGCGCGGAATGGCCAAATATGGCTCTTGCGCCATAAAACCCCACTAACCAACCAACCAACCAAGTGCGCTTACCAGACCAAATGGACACTGGGCTCAGGGTGAACATAATGAGCGACTGTAGATCCGCCATCCAAACCATTACTGGTTTTGCAAAAACTAGGGATAGGGAAGCAGCAGACATTAAAGAAAAAATACTTCAAAACAAAAACAACGGAAAAGATGTCAGGATATTTTGGATCAAGGCACACGTGGGGCACCCCGGTAACGAGCTGGCGGACCAGTACGCGAAGGAGGCAACGAGGCGCGAGCATGTTGACGTGGAGCTTGGGGTCCCAGTGAGCCACGTAAAAGGAAAACTCCGAAAGGAGGCGAAGGAGGAATGGAGAGAAAGGTGGAGAAACTCAACCAAAGGTCGTACAACATATGAGTTTATAGATAAACCCTCAACAAAAACAATTGAAGGTGATCACTACATTAATCAAATATTAACGGGCCACGGGTCATTTGGGATATACCAACAAAGGTTCCACGCTAGAGACTCGCACTGCGGTGAATGTGGATGTGTAGAAGACATAGACCATCTTGTCTATCATTGCAAGAAATTTGATAAGAAGAGGAAAAGTGGATTTCCGAAAGATTACAAGGAAAAAAGCGTCAAGCAACTACTGAGGCATAAAGGAGCGAGAGACACACTGAGGGACATGGTCGGACAGAGGCAGGAGGAACTTATTTTGGAAACCACTTGATAGTTTTTAACTTGTCATATTTAAATTATTAGTGTTATTTTTAAAATTCAATAATGAAAACGTGAACTCCAGGATATTTGGAGCACAAAGCTTTTAAAATTTTTTGAATATTTTAGAGACATTGACGTCGAATTTACGTTGAAATCTCGTTTTTCACGTTGAATTCTCGATTTTGATCCTTTCAACCATCAACCCCGCAGGATCAAAATCGAGAATTCAACGTAAAAAACGAGATTTCAACGTAAATTCGACGAACTTCAACCCCCACTCCTGGCTTCATTTGGGGACCAAATGGCATGAAAACTGGTTTTGGGGGGTTTTAGAGGGTGTTCTTTCAGAATCTGGAATAATCTTTGATGGTTTCCATAGGAAAAACGAAAGTTGGTGCATCGTTTAATATGAAGACGACCCCCTAAGAACTTGAAAAATTTTCTGTATATAGAATACTTCAAATCATGAAAAATGATACCTTATTTGTCTTTATATCACAAGCCGTTCCGGAGATATAGGGTCTGAGTCGATTTTTTTTGCCAGTATTGTACAGCTCCCGTAAAAAAAAACGTTACAGTGGGGTTTGCGGGCGAACCACTTGGGTTAGGAAGGCAAAAGAGGTGTCATTTTTCATTGTTTAAAATATTCTTTAACATAAAAAATTTTCGAGTCCTTAGGGGGTCGTCTTCATATTAAACGAAACACTAACTTTTTTTTTTCAATGGGGACCCCCAATTATTATGAGATTTTCTGAAAGGTCATCCCTCAAAACCCTTAAATACCCAGTTTCATCCAGATTGATTCACAATTAAAAAATTTTTGAAAAAATAAAAAAAAATTAAATTTTTAAAATCATGAAATATTTTTATGGAAATCGATTCAGGTAGTAATTTTATGAAGAAAGCCAAAATTTCAATCGATTTCACCGAATAGTTTTTGATAAAAACGAACTTTAATCTTAAGGGGCCGTATACCGTTGCCGAATGCATACCGCGAATGTTCTTTCTCGTTCGTTTTTATCAAAAACTATTCAGTGAAATCGATTGAAATTTTGGCTTTCTTCATAAAATTTTTACCTGAATCGAATTCCATAAAAATATTTCATGATTTTAAAAATTTAATTTTTTTTTATTTTTTCAAAAATTTTTTAATTGTGAATCAATCTGGATGAAACTGGGTATTTAAGGGTTTTGAGGGATGACCTTTCAGAAAATCTCATAATAATTGGGGGTCCCCATTGAAAAAAAAAAGTCAGTGTTTCGTTTAATATGAAGACGACCCCCTAAGGACTCGAAAATTTTTTATGTTAAAGAATACTCTAAACAATGAAAAATGACACCTCTTTTGCCTTCTTAACCCAAGTGGTTCGCCCGCAAACCCCACTGTAACGTTTTTTTTACGGGAGCTGTACATCCAACGCTTCAAAGGAGGCCAGAACTGCTCGATTGGAAGAGAGAAACGCAGAAAATAGTTTTTTTGAAGTAGAAGAAGGTCTGATGTATGAAGCAGGAATGGCAGATTGAATAAAAGTAAGTATAATATATCATTTCATGACTTTGACAGCGAAAAACTTTACGCGAAACTTTAAATGCGTTTTTCTCAGAACAGACTTTTTCAATATATTTGTCACGATTTCTCGAGTTCTACTGGACCGATTCACTTGAAATTTTCAGAGAATCTTCTTTATAGACCTCTCAAGAATTGGAACTGGCCTCATCCCCAAATTTCAATTTTGACTATTTTTAAAAAATTCGAGAAACTCAAAAAAGTGGTAAAAAAATCGTTTTTTTTCAAACAGTCGCCATTTTGTCAAAAAAATTTTTTTTCACTCATCGCTAGTTCTGATTCTTGCGACATCATTGCAGATTAATAATCTTTTTTATTTTTTCATTTCAGATGACTAGGAGGGTTGAAATCATGTCAAAACTCATCTGCCAATTTTTTGACGCCCCCCACTTCTTCGGCTGCCAGTTTTTTAAATTTTTGACTTTTTTTTAAATTTTTTCTGTACTCTTGAAACATTAATAAATAACTGATAAAAAAATGGATAGTAAAAATATTGATTGATTTTTTTTACGACACTTTAAAAATTACCTAAAATTCATGTCTACACTAGAATACCCCCTTAAGGAAATATTTTGTAAAATAAATTGTTTGCTATAAACCATCAAAAGGCTTTATAATTAATGTTTTTGCCTTTGAGTTTAAAGTACTAAAGATTATATAAATATGTTGCTTTATATGCCAGTTTATAAATATATCAGCAGGTTAAAAACTCAAAGTAATTAATTTAATTTGATCTATTATAGTTCTACGATTGCATTAAACATTGCAGTATTTTTACCTAAGCCGCTCAGCCAGCGTAAAGCATTGCCACGTGTTTGTATTTACTAAACAAACAAGTTTCAAGTGACGCGCTTCTCTTTATCCAATCAGAGAGCGTAAATCAACTTCGCCAAGCAATCGCCAAAGCCAGCAACAATGTCAGCTAATCCGAGTACAATGAATACGGAATCGGATCAAATCTGTGTGAACTTTTTTGCCCGTTCAAACTAGTGCTACCTGACACCGGTGTCAACTCGAAAACTGTGAATATGACCGAACTCCCAAAATCTCTATTTTCTAGTTTTAAACTTTTCGAACCTTCATTCACTTTTAAACTATACCACGTTGCTCTACTCACTCCCAGGAAGGTTCCTGAGGATAAAAATTCGAAATTGAAACATCCTAATAACTTTTTTGGTCCATTTTCGCCTAAAAAAAACATATTTCATTCCTAAAACTATGACATCATGCCAAAACTACCAATTGTTAATTAAGAGAATGTATAATATTAATTGTTATAGGTATAACATCGATTGTTGTATATTAAAATTGATTGTTGTAGTATAAACTTTAAAAAATGCTCCTTTTTACATTTGGACTAGCGAAGCCCGTGTCTAGCGCGTCAGCGCTAGTATAACATACACATAACTTCTTACATACATCAACTAAAAAGTATGCCGGAAAATTTATTCAAAAAAATAAAAAGCTTTCATATTGAACTGTAAACGAAAACGGAAATAAACCTTAAAGAAAAAATATTCAGACGTAAACACATTAAGCAATAACAAAACAACCATTAAAATATAAATATATCTATAGCATGGACATTGGGGCATATTTAGCATTTTTTAAATATATCCATCAGCAATACTATATAGGTATTTCAAAAGAAAAAATACTCACTTCAAAAATAACCACCAATCTTACAATTAAGGCACCCGATCCAATCCAATTTAATCCGCGAACATTCTACTGCAAACTTTTAAGTATTTTAAATTAACTGGAAATTAATGGTCACCAGAATGAAAAATTAATAAAATTTTTTTAATAAGTAATCTAGTTTTAATCACTCATTCATCTAAAAAATGACGAGTTTTAAACAAATAACACGATAAGAATAAAGGTTTTGGCAAGACGCCAACGTTCTCGGAACCTTTCTTTCCCGCTCTTTGGAGCTACCATCATAGCTGGTAGAGGTAGACTAGCATGGCTCGTGTTTCAATTCTCAAAAGTCAGTTGAAAATATAATTTTTAAATCCAAATCAATCGACTCTTTAATCAAATAAAACACTGCTAAACCATTAACATATTAATCTATGCAACAAGCCTTTTGTTTTAAATCAAGTATTTTTTATTATCAACTAGTAAATAACAATAGTGCTCTGTCCCAGAAGTAAATGCATGCCTTTCGATAATGGCAGCCCCGTTTGCGTAATTTGTTTCCGACCAAGATTCAGACCCTGCTTGGCGCCTTGGCGAAGCCGCCGCACTTGGCGACTGAGGAAACTTCGACGCATGCGCTGTAGTACTATTTTGTTTTGTTTGTATTGAAGATGGTTCAATGGCGGCTGAAGATGGTGAAGTAGTGAAAGTATTACAATTCCATGATTATTACTGATGCACGAACCTCAAAGGTAAGAGTTCTTCCCCATTATATATTTCGATGTTATGTGTGATTTATAATGGTGTTTTCCTTACGTTGTAAGTTCTAATAATGTTTTAAACGAAACTCTCCGACACCTCGTGTTTCGTAATTCGCTACTTCTGCCTGCCCTATAGATCAGATGCATGTAATAAGTTTTGTTTTTATTCAAGGAAGTCTGGGATGAAATATCCTAGTCCTTTTTTTTTAAGTTTTTAAAATTTAATTACATTATTAATTACTCCCGCAAATAGTAAAGTGATCAGGTTAGCAATCTTTAAATATTTTAGAGTAGATATTAGCTTTAAGCTTTGTTTTCTTCCTTTTACGTTTTCAAATCCATTGTTTTTGTTTACTTTATTGACCTATTAGTTTATTTAAACATTTTGATTGGTATGTATGGATGAGAATTTTCATTTGCAGTTGTTTTCTTTCTTTTGTTTTGAATATTAAAAAAATACTTACTAGTTTTTTGTGATTTCAATGAAAACTAAAATTGTATCTATGGTAATGAAAAACATCAATATCCTTTTTTTGTGTATTATGCTAATGTTAAACAAATTCACATTCAAAGTATTTGTTCTTAAATTTTGGGAACCTTTTTGAAAGTCCTCCAGCCAAAATGTATAACCAGTGCTCATATAGCATTGCGTGTAAGTGTTATTAGTACTGAGCTTTAAATAAACCAGGCGTGCAAACTTCCTATACTTTAACATTATGATAATTGTTATTAAAGAGTTTATAATCAATTGATTATATAGCTCAGTAGTCGTCATTTCAGCTCTATGGGTAATCATGGCAGCTGGAACACTCTTTTTAAAGCTGTTTCGGTACTTCTAGAGTGGCAGTGAATATAAACTTCCCCTTAATTATTATCATTAGTCCAATTCAGGCTTAAGGCAACTGACTTCCTGGTATTACCTGACCTGTGAACCTTGCTTATAGTTTGCTCTTTGTTTGAATTCAGTATAAGTACTACATTAACCAGGAGAGGGTTTTTTTGAATGATTCTTTGGAAAATCCAATAAGAAACTTTTCTCGGATGTCTCCTTATCTGAAGAGTGTACAACTGAAACCTGTTAACCTACGAGTTAAAAGTTCTGATATTTTTTTTAGAAAAATTCCCATTTGAATTTAAGGTTTTCTTTTTATCAATATTGCAATAATTATTTTTTTATGAATAACATGATGTTTTCAGAAATTTAAAATCAAAACCAAAAACAGTGTACACATTTAAGATTTTTAAAAACCAAATATTTGAAATTGAGGTATGGTTAATGTGACCATTTATTTTTTGACTCAAAACGGGACATTGGTTTATTTAGGTTAATTAACAGGTAGTCAATAAAAAAACTTCTTAAAAGTTATTTATTCAGAAAAAGTCAGTTAGCTTAAAAGTTACAAATAAAAAAATATATATCCGAAACGTTTAGTTATATTTATATTTATCAGAGGAACAAATTTGCTTTAAGCTGGTGATGATTTTAAAAGTAAGAATGAAACTCATTTTCTCTCGCACGTTTTTTATATTCACCTTAATTTTCAACATCGCCTTTAGAACTGAAATTTGTAACTGGGTCTTCTCAAATGTCCACAATTTGTTCATCATAGAAAATACTCTTTCTACTGGAGCATTTGTAGCAGGCAAACATAAAATATATTAAATTAAAATAGAAAAGTTTTCATGCTGAAGTGAAGATTGTTGGCTTAAAAGTGTTTGAATACTTCCACCCAATGAGTTTCCGTGGAAACATTTAGAATATTCCATTCGGTTACTTTCTGCGATGGCGATGTAATGTAGTTACAAATAAACGAAAATTCGCCAAAAACACTCAAATTTTCACGCGGTTTCAAAAAAAGGGGCAATTTTACGTCCCAGAGTTCATTTCGGGGACACCGGGACTCGTAACTCTAAAAAGGGACAGTCCCGTTCAAAACGGGTCGTCTGGTCACGTTAGGTATGGTTTAATTGAAATATGGGAATCAAATTTTAAAAGCGTTAAGGAATAAAATATCCCTTCCTAAGGCTTTTCAGGGATACAATGATAAACATTTTATATTCTAAATCTAATATATAATTAAAGTGAATGTGTGTATGTGTTTTTAATAAGAATCCACTGTTTTCTTCCGATCTGCACTAAACTTGGTATACCCACTTAAAGAAACCCAAAGAAAAACATAAAGCTATGTTTCAAAAACCTTTAATGACCCCTTGACCCTCTTTTGACCCTTTTTATTTGTCATTTTGCTGAAATAGCTTTATTTCTCCTCCAAAAAAGATCATCTGTTTACCCCATTGTTACAAGAAATACATAATGCAAAGTAACGAGTTTTTAAAAGAAAGACTAGATACAAGTCTATTAATAATCTAAAAATATAAATAAATGAAATTTTAAACTTGGTAATTAAGTACATTTAACATTTTTATATGAAGGTAAATAGTTACCATGGAAACGAAAATGTAAATAAAAACGATCTTAAATTGCAGCTTCAAGAAAAATTAAAATCCTGTATGAGTAATCAATAGGGTGGAGCGAAAAAACCTTTTTTCGAAATCGGTCAACGGCTAGTGCACAAAGTTTGTGGTTGGGGTCCTTATAACCCACAAAAAACAGCTTTTGATTTACAGATTTTGAAACAGCTTTGATAAGAGTCGACCAGCCGCCATATTTACCCACAGTTCAAATGGCGGCTGGTCGACTCTTATTGAAGCTGTGCCCAGATTTCTATTCTATTTTTAACTCTTCTATTCTATTTCTTTAATTCTATTTTTCAGACTTATGATGTCAACTACAGATAGCCTGGCATTTCAGCATTTGATTGAATTTGCTTGAAAAGATTGATACAGAAGGTAGGCCGAATAACTAAGTATATATTGATTTTAGATGAATTTTTTTTAATTTACCACTACTTTTCTAAACATATTTAACATGGCATTTTTTAAATAAAAATTACTGCAATACATGTACCATATCCAATCATTAGAAACAATTCTTACATGAAATTCTTTTTATCACATTGGCAATGTGTAACCAACAAATGGACAATTCCATGGTGTTTGATGGTAAGTTAGTAAGAAATTTTCAAACAAAAGTTGGAATTTTTAAAGTTAAAACATTTGAAGTGGTCCAATTTTTTTACTCAATAGTAATTGCCTTCTTCTTAATAATAAGCCATTTAAGCTTGGCTTGGGCAGAGACTGGATGGACCCCCTGACGAGAGTGGTCTCTTGCCTTTATTGAATATTGTTTTAATTGTTAAATTTCTTTTGCCTTTCATATTGATTTAATTTCTATTCTAGCTAAGTGTGCATTTTAATTGTAATTAAGTAGCCTATTTTAGAGGTGTAGACTAAAACTTTTTGTACAATACTAAAATGTATTTGAAATGGGCTTGGGGTCCTGCCTTCTCTTTAGGAGGCGTCAGAAAGTTGGTTGGGTATATGGCCGTAGTCTGTGCTTTTTGGTTTAACTCAGTTGAACACCCGATCAACTGATTCACAAATATTAGCAAAGCCCTGATCTGTTAAATTTGATAGTCTGAGCACCTTGGTCAACTGATTTAAGTGAATTGGAAACACCAGAGCTGGCGAACAAGCAAAACCGCTGTCGATAAAAAAAGCTCAATCGTGATTGGTTGACATCGTTTTGATTGATGAATTTGACAGGAAAGAAATTTGCAAAAAAGTACAACACAAGAAGCATTTGGATTGTACTTTAAAGTCAATGATTTTTAATGAAAATTAATGAAAGAATATGAAACTTTAAGTTTTGAGTAATACACAGGGTTGCTGATTTTTTAAAAAAGTCAGATTTATTTGATTTAAATCGGACTTTTTTTTATTTAAATCAGATTTTTTTATTTAAATAAATTACTAGTTCTGTACTTCATGAAACTGGTTAATAATATTCTGATATTGTAATTTCAATGTGATATAATACTTTAGCATTACTTAATTACCCAATTTTAGTCTATTTTATACATTAATTAAGTAATTGAATTAATTAAGAGAAGCAGTTCACACTTGTATCTCACTGATGAGAAGCCCATTCGAAAAGGGTAAATTGTACTCAATAACTAAAATTTTTATCCTTCTTTTTATAACTATTTTTGCCAAATTCTGATATTAATATTGGGTTTGAAAATAAATTGTGACAATGATTACTAAAAACATCATGCCTCATTTTTGTTTAAAATAATACAGAATTTAGTAATATTAGTTTTTTTTAGTAATAATAGTAATTTATAGTAATAAATTTAAGTATAAAACAATAGAGAAAAATACTTGAATTACTAGTTATAATAATTTAAATAAACATTGGACTCGACAACACACACCTCAAGAATACTATGAATCAAAAATATTTTATTTCTAAAATACTAATATAATTTCGATTATATTGACGTGAAGTGTATTTAAGCAGATAGCTGATGACGGACGCCGCCATGTTTTTGTTTTGTAATCGCAGCTCCAGCCAGTCTCGATTCTGATTGGTGATCCAACCCAGATCACTGCTCTGAGCTTTTATTACTTACTTAACACACAGTGGTCAACTTATTCAAGGTGCTTCGGAATACCAAATCAAGCTGATTTGTGCTAAGAGATCCTGATCACAGGTTGCCAGTGGCGGATCTACGGGGGGGGATTTCGGGCTGAAGCCCCCCCCAAAACGTCTAATATTTTACTAAGTTTGTCAAAATGCAAAAAATCTATATCCGAAATTCGGATGAGGCGTACCAAAACGAGTTGAAAAAGTGGGGTTTTTGACTTAAATTTCCAAAAATTTTCTGGGAGAGGACCCCCCCTTTTAGTGGTTTGAGTAGGATAATTCACTACCTTTACCCGTATTACCATTAACAAGAAGATTCAATTGGATTATGGAAATTCTTAGCCCCCCCCAAAACCAAATCCTGGATCCGCCACTGCAGGTTGCCAGAGGCTTCGGCCGATAGAGGCTCAACAGACACCTTAATAAGTGTCTAGTCGGTGTTTGTGAGGTTTTCAAATTTGAGAAAAACAATTTATTATTCATTTTAAGATAAGACATTTTTCTGCTAGTGACATACATAACATAAAGAAAGAATGTAAGAAGGTATTAAGTCCATAAAAATTAAAACTTGTGGATTATTTGGTAATTAATAAAAACTAAAACATGCTTTCTATCATTTTATTTCTCAGCATATTTATATTAGCATTTTTAAGTAAAAATTACTGTACAGTATAAATATCAAATCATTTGCTACAATTCTTATGAGACGTTTCTTGGAATTTTATCACAATGGCAAAATGTGCACTAACACAGCACTGTATTAATGTTTTATACAGAAAATACGTTATAGGGTAGGTGGGGGTAAAAACCTGCACGAGGCTAAACCACGCACTACGATTTTGTTAATGATAATTGTTAATGATCGATTCAAAAGTTGAAAACCAGGTGGTTGGTTATTGTGACCTATTGTTCTACGAAAGTTCGTACCCTAAGTCAAAGTTTGTTTTCCATCATTTTGATGTAATTTTTCTGATCTTTTACTTAAACATTACATATAATAGGGCTTTAGGAGAAATACAAACAAATGGCCCAATGATAAGATAGCAATTCAACTTCAGTTTCATTTTGAAATAATTGACTCAACATGTCTCTTAAAATAAAAAGGCTTGTTTTTCAAAATGAAGTAAAACGGGGCAAATCCACGCAGCTTAAAAAGCTCAGGAATTTGTCCCAAAAAGAAAAATGTGACTACTTGATCCCTAAAGAGGTTCATAAAGGTTTCCGAGATGCCAACCCTCTACCTGAAACCATCCATTCTCCTTTTTGAAAGATATATAAGCAATCTGAAATGAATTGCTACAACAGGTTGACAATTTTCATTAAAACTGATCATATTTATATTTAATATTGTTGGTTGGCTTAGAAATATTAAAACATTAAGAGGATTATTTCTAGTGTTTTTATAAAGAAAAATTCTGTTTATCCATGTTTATTTCACTTGGGCACCAAGATTTGCAAGTGTGGATCTTTGCCCCATTTTACGAGGCAAAGGCCCACGATTTTTTTTCTACTAAATTGTAAATTTCTCCTAAAATACCATCGATAAGAGTTAAAACTTGGATTGGTTTTGTAGGTAGAATCTCAATCTAACATCTCCAATTGAAATTTCGGGATTACCAGCCCCCTTTCGACAACAATGTTAAAAATACTGAAAATTTCGTTGCTTTGCCCCCACCTACCCTCTAATATCTTACCTTAATTCACACTTTAGTTTGTACTTAGGTTATAAATAAAATACAAGAAATTGCACTGATCATTCCATTGTGTCACACCATTCCTTACCCATGAGAATGTAACACAAATTTTGAAACACAAAACATACATTTAGAATTAGGTTTTCTGGTCCTTGTTTTAGATCTTAAACAAATCAGAATTAAAGCAAAAATATAAGCTTGACATAGCATTCAGCAGTTTCTGTGCATAGTGATTTGATAAAATATTTACATACCAAATAAAAGCTTAAGAGGTGGACAAAAGTAAAAAACAGTAACTGGGAATGACATAAGTCTTTTTGCAATCAACTTTCCTTAGCTTAAGATACTAACATAAAACCATACATATTATTCCTATGCTAATTGGTAGAAATATGCCCCCACTTCACTTGACTAACATAAAATCCAACAATTTGCATTACATTTAGTAGAGTTGACTGTATTAAAATTTATTGTAAAAGCTTTAGTAATAATTGATGTCCTGTAGCATTTCTTTTATTTAATTCTATATTTTTACCTATGTTTCTTGCTCTTCTGATTTTTTTCATTGTGACTTTCAGAGGACGGTCTGATGGTAATCTTTGCCCAGAACGCACAAGACATTTTCGTCTGGCAATAGAGGTTGGCTGAACTCCAATTTTTTTCCTGTTAAAGGACGGTTTCGAAAAACAAATACGTTATCAAGGACTACGAGGACATACTATGTTTCAAGGACAAGGCAAACAAGAGGTTGACGGAATCCCTTCTTGAATAGGCGAATTCCAAAAGCTTTTGAACGAAATACTCTTCCCAAACTCCTATAAAAAACTCGCAAAGAGCAACAACGTTGAATGCTCTGGTACGACTTAGTATGGCATCCTTGAGCACTCTTATTTTTCCCTCGGAGAAATTATTGGTATTGTTCCGTGTTATCAGTGTGCTTTTCTCTATGAGCAGCCATTCCTTTCTTCTGTTCATGAATTTCAGGAACCGATTTGAAAACTCCAAATATCCGGCATTTAGCAAATTTTGCTTTGCAGATTCTTAATTGACTTCTGAGTCAGCACACCTATAAAGTAAAGTAAGCCTAATTATATTATACTTTTGTTGATAATGTTAATTACAATTGATTAATACTATAATTTTTGTAATTCTTTACTTCATGGGTAAATTAGGTACTTATTTATAAATTTGCTTATCTGTCTGTATCACTTAATACTTACTGTATTTCTAGTGTGTATACATATTGTGGTCCATTGTGTATTCATTCGATTCGGAAAACTATTTTGAATTTTAGATACCTAAACAAGTCTTCCAAAATATTTGTTAGTAAAAAGTTAATGTGTATAGTTGATTAAGAGTTGTGTATTCTAACTTACTAAATTTGCACATTCTTGGCTTTGTCATGCTGACACTACATATAATGTTCTGCATTTGACTGCTAATTATCCGCTAGATGCAATGTTATGTTTGTTTTAATAAATGTTATTTTTTAAAAAATATCTTTGTAATCACTGTGTCCAATTAGGGGGCGTACAAAAAGTGAGGTCAAAAAGGGGGAGGTGGTCTAGCACTATCTCACCAGAGGTAAGGGGAGTCAATTAAAATCTCACATCAACCTTTAATTTAGAGAGCATATGTTTTTCTTTTCTTTTTTAGCACAATTTTAAGAATTATGTGCAGATCATTAGCATTGCAGCAAAATCTCACTAAGGGGGAAGGGGTCCAAATTTTGGGGGAAAACCTCATGTAATTTATGGCTGTCCCCTTATGACTTGACTGTGTGTGTAAAGTTTAATAAAGGGGCTGTACATAAATATCTCACCCCTCCCTGCCCTATATTTGTACAAATTGTCACACTTCACCATACCCCTTTCTTTTTTTCCCTCATGCTCCTAATGAAAATATAATTTTATAATATGAACTAAATTTTCCACAAAAAAAACTTGTTTTTGAGTTTTGATTTCTAGTGTGTTAGCTCTCGAACAGAATAATATCTTAATGTAATGAAATTGAGTAACATGTCTAAGGCTTGAAGGTAAAATCACATCTTCCTTTATTTTTTGTAATATTACTTCCTTCCTATGCAAAGTAAATTTGCTAGTTCCTTTAGAACTAATCTTTCCAGTCTTGAATAATTGTGGTGCTTGCTATCAAAACCAGCTCATTCCATTTTCGGAAATTTTACAGGAGAGACAAACTTCTCATGTCCACAGTTCTAAAGCTAAAATTTTTTTTAAAATTTTTTGTTGTAGGTATAACCGCCTAGAATTTGATTAGTTTTCGATTCCAGGTGCATTACCCTGGGCATAATTACACTAATTAGGTTGGAGTGAGCTGATTTTGATGCAAAAACTCGATTTTTCATGCTTTTTTCAGTTTTTTGTACAATTAAATTGTGTGAAATTAGTTTTTTTTTCAGTTTACTTGTTAATATTTGTGTCTTTACGAGTTTTAAATATATGACATCCACTTAAATTTTTCAAATCTGAAATTTCACACACACATTTTTTTTGAGATCACAGTTTTCACCTTTTCATCTAATTTTGGGTTGGAATGAGCTGGATTTGAGCTATATCCCTTCATCAGGTTATGAAGGACCCTCTGAACTTTCAAAATATGCAAAAAAAAGTAAAAATATGGAATGAGCTGGTTTTTATAGCAAGCACCTCAATTCTTAAATTATCCTGACATAGGAAAGCTCATTTAATGATGATATAGTTATTATTCATCAAGAACATTAGGTTCTCATATTTAGATATGAAATAAAAAAACTGTTCCAAGACAATTAAAAAGATTTCCTTCTCCCAAAACCACAATCATGCAAAAAAAAATATCTAACTTAAATTCTTCCCTTTCTTCTTTGAAAGGAAGAAATAAAAAGAACGATTTATCAGCATCTGAGCCTTTAATAACACTCACAGATAGAAATATTTTTTTGGAATAAAAGAAAAGAATAAAGTTCTTTATCGTCTGTTAGTTTACATTCTGGAACACATGTTTTAAGCATTTAGTCGGAATTGGAACCATGATTCGACTCATGTAAAACAAAAAAGAATACTGGGGATTTTTTTACAGCATCATGCAATCTGGTTAGAATGGTTAATGATTTTAGGAAGAAAAAGAATCTTACCTTTGAGGATTTCCAGTTTGGTGATAATACACCCATGCTGTGTTGGTTATTGAAGAAAAATATTTTTTAAATCGTTCAGCTTCCTCTTCAGTTGATAAATCTAATCTCCAAAAAACGACATCTTTAGTTGTTTTTTCATCTTCTTTTATGTTTGGATATTACTTTTTAACTTCGTAAAACGTTGACTCCATAGCCCCCGCAAAAATATCAAATGTTTTATTTTTTTTCCTATCAGCGCGTAATGACGAGAAAATATATTAGCAGCGCATGCGTCGGATTAGAGTACAATGGTAACCCCTACGCCTCGCCTGTCCATTCGCCATCACTCCTCACCTCAGTCGCCAAGGCGCCAAGCAGGGTCTGAATCTTGGTCGGAAACTAATTACGCGCCCCGTTTAACGAAATTCTTCTTTTCGCAATATTTTTTAATCGTCGAAATTTATAATATAGTATCTAAATATTAAAGGATTATTAGAACCTGAGAATCGTGAGAATATAAAACCATAAATATTTTAATTGCGTGCAGAAAATTTTTTTAATAATCATCCTAAACATAGTGATTAAGACAATGTATAATCTCGCTCAGTGCCGTACAGAAAAGGTGTATAATAAACAATCATGGCCTCCAAAATTCGAACTTAAGAAACCGCTGGGAGAGAGGAACTAACTCTATGAACTCTCTGATCCCTGGGAGTGGGAAGACCGATCTGAAACCACCTGCTCCAATTCCCAGCTAAAGGAGTTGAGAACACACAGCAGATAACTCCCTAGACCAGAACCAGGAATGGAAGTGACCAATTAAGTAAATATAGGATTTTTTTTAAAAAAATATAGGACAAAAAATTAAGTAAATATAGGACAAAATAAGAAGCGAAAAATATACAGGGTAATGTATAAAAATATGAAATTAACCCAGTTAAGGCAATTTTTAAAAATGATAGTTTTTTACTGAGAAATAAAAACAATATATTATATACAATACCTACCTTATCATTTCTCACTATTTAGTTATTACAATAACAGAAGTTGTATGTATTAATTTGTTGACGATTTATTCTTAACACCGAAACTGACCCCAAAAAGTAGTAAAACTTATATTTATAAATTGTTGAAGTTACTTTTCGGGGGCAGTTTCAATGTTGATAAAATAGTTGACACTATATCCAAAATAAATAAATACTAGCTGTTACAACCCGGCAAAGCCGGGTTTTACAGCTAGCCTCCTTTGGCGCTGAAGCGAGATTCGTTCGTTACTACCTGTTCGTATTTATTCATTCCCTATCATTAAATATACAGTTAAATTCATTATCTTCGAAAGGGGTTTTGCCTCCGATTTTACATGGCATTGTCACAAATTTATTACATTCAAATAATTGTCATTTTATTTTGACCGGTCGTCAGCCCAATCCACCGAACCGGATCTGTACAAACTTGTTCTTAAATGAAATCTTACTACCCCGATATAAACCCATTTTAAGTGGCATCCTCCCAAAACCTTCCACTTTAAACTATTATTTGATTTTTATTTGTCTCATTGTTTGAAGTTAAATGTTAATCCCCTTCTGTGTAAAGGGAAAGAAGAAATACTTCAATCAAATAAGTATTCCATAATATTTTATGAATTCAATATGGCTCTAGTATCTCGTTGGGATAAATCTAGTGAACCGTCCAAACTTTGAAATTTAATTTCAATGTAGATTTTCTTCACGCTCTTTCAAGGACGTTTTGGCTGTGTTGGTAAAAATATTGACTAAAAACAATGGGGCAAATTGAAATCAATTTGTAATTAAAAAATGGATTGCCTTGGAGGAATGAGAACTAAAACTGGCTCATCTAGGGGTGGAAAGCTTTCTTTCAAGACCTAGTTTGTCCAAATCGGTTCAGGGGTTCGGGCTGGCGGCCGGCGGAACGGAAGCTCCCCATTGACTTAACATTACAGCAAAACGAAAAGAACGCATAATTTTAAATTGGAAGGTTTTGGAGAAACGCGACCTAAAATGGGCTCATTTAGGGGTGGAAAGCTTTCGATCAAGGCCGAGTTTGTCCAAATCGGTTCAGGGGTTCGGCCTGGCGGCCGGCGGAACGGAACCTCTCCATAGAGTTAACATTACAGAAAAGTGAAAAGAACGCATAATTTGAAAATGGAAGGTTTTGGAGAAACGCGACCTAAAATGGGCTCATCTAGGGGGGAAAGCTTTCGATCGTGACCGAGTTTTTCGAAATCGGTTGAGGGGTTCGGCCTGGCGGCCGGCGGAAAGAAAAACCCAATTATTTTAATATATAAGATTTTCAGTATTAGGGACAACAATTTTTATTTAATACACTAGGGAGCTACCGCCCCCTGCTCGCTATCGCTCGCCAACCCCCGTTAACTGCTGACGCTGATACTTAAGGATCTCTTTGCCATCCTCACAAAACACAGCTCACAGCACTTACTCATTTTATAAAACATTCTTAAAACAGGGGAACTACTTCTCTGGGGTATTCTTTCAAAAAAGGGGAATATTCATTCAGCGGCGAAATTTTAACAGTTCCTTTATGGCAATATGAATTGGCGGATCGCCATTTAATTCCAAGAAAATTAGTAACAAAGCAGTGTAAACTTTCTTTTACTATTTCCCCATCGTCGCTTAAGGCGCAAAATGACATAACTGACATTTTGGCCATTTTGAGTTATGCATCAATCTTTATGCAAATCCCGGGCCCGGATCACCTGGCACCAACGATTTTGCGAAAAAAATGACTCAAATCGCTGCAATCGTCAATTTTGTCATTTTAGCATAAATGCATTCGTAAGGCAAAATGACATAATTGCACGCCTTTCATTGATATTGTTAGGGACGCCGCCACAGAGAAGACTTTCATCTCAATCCCCGGTCAAAAAGGCCTAAAATGAAGGTTTAAAACTATAATAATATTATTTTCTTTAATTAATAGCCAAACTGTTTTTTTCATCTCCTGCAAAATAGGGAAAATGCAGTTATGTCATTTTGCGCCTTAAGCGACGTAATGTTTTTCTCACACAGATCCATTCAGAAGCACTGAAACATCTCCGGAATAAATTTTACTTTCTTAAAATTTGTAATGATTTTCATTGATTGTCTGTGAAAAATGTAGTAATTATCGTAAACATCACGAAAATTTAGAATTTTGCTTCATGAGAACAAATAAACATCGAAATTGTGTCAGTTTCATAGCAATGACACGAATGTTCTGACTTTCGATTTTTATCTTTATTTCTAAAACATTCCCCCACCATATCTAGTTTTGCGTTTTGGCATTATAAAAAAAAGTTACCTTTTACTACCTTAAATAATATAACTTGCAAAAGGATATAAACATAATTATTATTGTAATAAATAAATGCAAAAGTTCAAAATTTCTGAAAGCGAGTTTATATTTTATTGTAAATATAGTAATGATCAGGTTGCCACAACGACAAAGATAAATATATAAATATGAATTAATTATTTAAAAATAAAAGATAAATTAATTATGCATTAGTTTTAAATATAATTAAAATCGTTTGAACAGAAAAAATATAAATATTGTTAAAAAGAATCCAATATATATTTTTTAAATTAGTGTGATAAATAGAAAGATGATTATTTAATGTATTTGAATGTTAAAAAACCAGTGAAATATATTTTCAATTGTTTTAAAATTCATAGTTTCTTGCTTTGTAACTGCGACCTTATCCGAAATCTAAAAAAATGGAAATATTTTAAAATTGAGATTTTTTTTGAAAAATCGAAGGGCTTACTCGGAAATCCGGAAAGAATTCGGACATTTTGATACCATATATGTGTCATTTGGTTCAGTAATTAAAAAGCCTTTCTCTGGAAACCGTTCACCAAAAACTTTTTTTTAGAATAGAGAGACAATTTAAGAGTCTTGATTTTGCAAAGCCTTCAATTTCTTTGTTCCAGCATGTATTAATGCTTGGCCTGCTTCGATGTCCGCCATGCATTTTCTTTTTAATCCTGTCTGTAGCCTTTTGTTTCCTTCTTGTATGATTAATTGAGCTGAAGAAATTTTACTTCTAAGCCCTTTCAGCCTCTCGTCAGCTGTTATTTTGGATGGTTCCTTTTCTTTCGGCTGAGAACTTTTCTCAAGTTTATCTTTTAGTTTTTCCTTTTCTTTTTCGTCATTGTATTTTTTATGTGCGCCTCTGAAAAATTCTATCATTTCTTTGTTAATTTCTACTTTGGCTGCATCACTCTTTACGGAATCTTTAATAACTCTTAGTCCAACTAAAGTACTTAAACTCATCTGAGACCTCTCATTAGTAAGAATTCTTTTATTCACGGAAAAGCCACGCTCAACTGTAGCTTGACCGTGAGAAAATGTAAGGGCAGCTTTAACAAGCTTAGTCAGATACGGATACCTTATATTTCCGTTTTCATCCTTCAAAATAAATACACCACTCCAGTATTTGTCAATGGCTATGTCTTCAACTTCCTTTGATATATCCTTATCATTGACATATATCCGCCACTCATCAGTAACTTTGTCAATGCAATTTTCTTGAATAACATGAGGCAGCATGTTGGATAATCTTCTTACAGCTGGCAATGTTTTCACTATTGGTTCTTCTCTCACAATTGGATGCAAAACTTGCAAAGATTGCAGTAATTTATTTTTAAAGGTAATTTCTTCTTCAAATAGTTAAATACAACCAAATAAAAATTTTTTGCATTCATAAAAAATATTTCCTTTTTCTTATTTTCCAATGAAGAACACACCTTACGAGCATTATTGCCATAATCAATTTTTTTAAGTGGCAAGATTTCTTTATTCACATCTACATCTAGTAATTTTTCTCCTGTTTTACCAGTCAGAACATCTTCATTAACAAACCGTCGCATTTTTGCAAAAGGTCAATCAATTCATTTTATAAAGTGTGGATAAGGGTAGTTTTCTGCTGCAATAATTTTAGGATGTTCTCAAAGATAGTTCCAACACTTATAAGAAAGTGCAAATAAGCTAATAAAACAGGATCTTCCAAAACTTTTTTTATACTTTTATAACGATCAAGCTTTATTAAGTTATTTTTCTCCTTGGTAAGTCTTTCAGAAAATACTCTCTCAGAGCAGGCAAAAGATGCAACAACCTCTCACATACAGGAACAACAGATAGCCATCTATTGCTTACATATTTCAATACTTTAGAATACTCACAACCAAATTGGTCTATTAATTTTTGCAAATCTTCTTTCCTTGATGGAAATTAAGCAAACCACAAATGAATGTTTTCGTTGGAGTAGACAGAGTTGCTTGTTCTGAGAACAAGCAACTCTGTCTACTCCAACGACCACCATCCTAACGATCCACTGATTTATAATTATTAATTTTAAAACATTTTTTAGATATTTTTTTCTGGGAAAAAAATAAAATATTTTGCTATTTATACAATTTTTATAACTGGATAATATGGAATCTTATTTATAAATATGTAATTATATTTATAACGAAGGTATGGAACGAAAAGGGTAAACACCAAAAAAAATCCACATGTTCATATTTTTAAATAATTTTATTTACAATTAATTTATTTTATTTACACACAAAAAATTCAACTTTATATACAATTAAACATTTTATTTACAATTCGTTTATATACACTTTCAATAATTTATTTCCAGGTTATTTACATTTACTTACATGATACAGGGTGAAATTGATCATAAAAACATGGGAAACTGTAATTAATTTGGCATCTAGCACACGTTATAAATGCAGCATTTTTGCATCAACATGGTACTTTTAGGGTGTGTAGATCGAAGCAAGCTTGATTAACATTAATAAACGGTTCACGATTGTCGCATAATTTTGCTACATACCAAGCGTATCGGAGCATTTCACCAAATATTGGAGAAAGCAATTGGTGGTGCACAATAGAATGAATTTTGATGCAGTCTTCTCTGGAATTGATCTCTCTTTTATTCTTGACCAGGTATGAGCAATTCTGAAATTTTTTTATAAGGTTCTTCACTTGCCTGTAGAAATATACATCGCACGGCTGCACTAATGGCGTACATTTTGGTGGAATAACTTGGATACTGCATGTTGGCAAACCCTCAGCATCTTCAAAAATCTCGTCGTACAAACTTGGGTTTGTTTGACCTCCCCAAGAATCAATTAAAAGAAGAAATTTTTTTCTTGTACGTACGGCTTCAAAACATCAGTCAAAAACTGTCTGTACAAAGATGTTGTAAGCTTTCCAGACTTTGAAGACGTTATGAAGACATTTTTATATCTGCATGCATAATCGTCAACACATTTTCTCACTCTTGGTTCAAATGACCCAGTGGTCTCTTGTAGACAAACGAAAACTCTTGGTAATAATTTGCCAGATAAGGTGACAGCATATTGGGCTGTGTACGAATGGGTCACCTTATTCATGTCCTTTCGTCTCACAACAACTGTCTTTGCCCCTTGCTCTGCAAGAGTTCGGTCATAGCCAAGGTTAGTAGAATACTAGGTTGGCTCTTCTCACAGAAACGAAAAATTCAAGGGGCGTGTAAGATTCAAACCAGTGACGTCAGTGGTTTTCGTCTTATTAACCAATCCCATTCACTTGGGTGGGACTTAAATAGAGGCACTATGTTTTAGGGACTTTTTGTTTCAGAGAGGGATATTTCATCTTCGGTTCAACAGGTTTAGTTGTACGACTTTTCTATGTTAGGATTTTTCTCTTTAATGATGCGATACATACGCTAGCAGTCTGCGCTACCTGTCGTCGGTTCGATTCCTGTCTTCTTTACGAATAAGCGGATCCTTGAGATCAAGCAAACAATCCGGAAAATATACAGGGTGGTTATAAAATAACATAACTTTAAAATTCTCTACGGACGAAACTACTGGTCGAAAAAATCTGAAATTTTTAAAGGAGTATGTTGAAGGAATGGGAATTTTTTTAAACAAAAAAAATTAGTAAATTAACTAATTTAATTAAGTTTTTGTCTTAGATTTCGGACCGTCGCCAGAAGTCTAGAAGGTAAATATTAATTAAAACTAGCATATCAGACAATTAAGGAAAAATAAATTATAACTATCCCCTTTGCTCAACAAAATTGCGTGATTTTTTTAGGAATAAATCATTTTGTTTCCCTTAAGTGTCTGATTTGATAGTTTG